>JASJYW010000027.1:31877975-33077975 GCA_030386875.1 Morinoia aosen | reverse complement strand
TTCTGTACTCCTTTGTGCGCTGTAGAGATACCTTCTGTACTCCTTTTTGCGCTGTAGAGATACCTTCTGTACTCCTTTGTACGCTGTAGAGATACCTCGTGTACTCCTTTGTACGTTCTAGAGATATTTCCTGTACTCCTTTGTGCGCTGTAGAGATACCTTCTGTACTCCTTTGTGCGCTGTAGAGATACCTTCTGTACTCCTTTGTGCGCTGTAGAGATACCTTCTGTACTCCTTTGTGCGCTGTAGAGATACCTTCTGTACTCCTTTGTGCGCTGTAGAGATACCTTCTTTACTCCTTTGTACGCTGTAGAGATACCTCGTGTACTCCTTTGTACGTTCTAGAGATATTTCCTGTACTCCTTTGTGCGCTGTAGAGATACCTTCTGTACTCCTTTGTGCGCTGTAGAGATACCATCTGTACTCCTTTGTGCGCTGTAGAGATACCTTCTGTACTCCTTTGTGCGCTGTAGAGATACCTTCTGTACTCCTTTGTGCGCTGTAGAGATACCTTCTGTACTCCTTTGTACGCTGTAGAGATACCTCGTGTACTCCTTTGTACGTTCTAGAGATATTTCCTGTACTCCTTTGTGCGCTGTAGAGATACCTTCTGTACTCCTTTGTGTGCTGTAGAGATACCTTCTGTACTCCTTTGTTCGCTTTAGAGATACCTTCTGTACTCCTTTGTGCGCTGTAGAGATACCTTCTGTACTCCTTCGTGCGCTGTAGAGATACCTTCTGTACTCCTTTGTACGCTGTAGAGATACCTCGTGTACTCCTTTGTACGTTCTAGAGACATTTCCTGTACTCCTTTGTGCGCTGTAGAGATACCTTCTGTACTCCTTTGTGCGCTGTAGAGATACCTTCTGTACTCCTTTGTGCGCTGTAGAGATACCTTCTGTACTCCTTTGTGCACTGTAGAGATACCTTCTGTACTCCTTTGTGCGCTGTTGAGATACCTTCTGTACTCCTTTGTACGCTGTAGAGATACCTCGTGTACTCCTTTGTACGTTCTAGAGATATTTCTTGTACTCTTTTTTGCGCTGTAGAGATACCTTCTGTACTCCTTTGTGCGCTGTAGAGATACCTTCTGTACTCCTTTGTACGCTGTAGAGATACCTCGTGTACTCCTGTGTACGTTCTAGAGATATTTCCTGTACTCCTTTGTGCGCTGTAGAGATACCTTCTGTACTCCTTTGTGTGCTATAGAGATACCTTCTGTACTCCTTTGTGCGCTGTAGAGATACCTTCTGTACTCCTTTGTATGTTCTAGAGATATTTCCTGTACTCCTTTGTGCGCTGTAGAGATACCTTCTGTACTCCTTTGTGCGCTGTAGAGATACCTTCTGTACTCCTTTGTGCGCTGTAGAGATACCTTCTGTACTCCTTTGTGCGCTGTAGAGATACCTTCTGTACTCCTTTGTGCGCTGTAGAGATACCTTCTGTACTCCTTTGTGCGCTGTAGAGATACCTTCTGTACTCCTTTGTACGCTGTAGAGATACCTCGTGTACTCCTTTGTACGTTCTAGAGATATTTCCTGTACTCCTTTGTGCGCTGTAGAGATACCTTCTGTACTCCTTTGTGCGCTGTAGAGATACCTTCTGTACTCCTTTGTGCGCTGTAGAGATACCTTCTGTACTCCTTTGTGCGCTGTAGAGATACCTTCTGTACTCCTTTGTGCACTGTAGAGATACCTTCTGTACTCCTTTGTGCGCTGTAGAGATACCTTCTGTACTCCTTTGTACGCTGTAGAGATACCTCGTGTACTTCTTTGTACGTTCTAGAGATATTTCCTGTACTCCTTTGTGCACTGTAGAGATACCTTCTGTACTCCTTTGTGCGCTGTAGAGATACCTTCTGTACTCCTTTGTGCGCTGTAGAGATACCTTCTGTACTCCTTTGTGCGCTGTAGAGATACCTTCTGTTCTCCTTTGTGCGCTGTAGAGATACCTTCTGTACTCCTTTGTGCGCTTTAGAGATACCTTCTGTACTCCTTTGTACGCTGTAGAGATACCTCGTGTACTCCTTTGTACGTTCTAGAGATATTTCCTGTACTCCTTTGTGCGCTGTAGAGATACCTTCTGTACTCCTTTGTGCGCTGTAGAGATACCTTCTGTACTCCTTTGTGCGCTGTAGAGATACCTTCTGTACTCCTTTGTGCGCTGTAGAGATACCTTCTGTACTCCTATGTGCGCTGTAGAGATACCTTCTGTACTCCTTTGTGCGCTGTAGAGATACCTTCTGTACTCCTTTGTGCGCTGTAGAGATACCTTCTGTACTCCTTTGTGCGCTGTAGAGATACCTTCTGTACTCCTTTGTACGCTGTAGAGATACCTCGTTTACTCCTTTGTACGTTCTAGAGATATTTCCTGTACTCCTTTGTGCGCTGTAGAGATACCTTCTGTACTCCTTTGTGCGCTGTAGAGATACCTTCTGTACTCCTTTGTGCGCTTTAGAGATACCTTCTGTACTCCTTTGTGCGCTGTAGAGATACCTTCTGTACTCCTTTGTGCGCTGTAGAGATACCTTCTGTACTCCTTTGTACGCTGTAGAGATACCTCGTGTACTCCTTTGTACGTTCTAGAGACATTTCCTGTACTCCTTTGTGCGCTGTAGAGATACCTTCTGTACTCCTTTGTGCGCTGTAGAGATACCTTCTGTACTCCTTTGTGCGCTGTAGAGATACCTTCTGTACTCCTTTGTGTGCTGTAGAGATACATTCTGTACTCCTTTGTGCGCTGTTGAGATACCTTCTGTACTCCTTTGTACGCTGTAGAGATACCTCGTGTACTCCTTTGTACGTTCTAGAGATATTTCTTGTACTCCTTTTTGCTCTGTAGAGATACCTTCTGTACTCCTTTGTGCGCTGTAGAGATACCTTCTGTACTCCTTTGTACGCTGTAGAGATACCTCGTGTACTCCTTTGTACGTTCTAGAGATATTTCCTGTACTCCTTTGTGCGCTGTAGAGATGCCTTTTGTACTTCTTTGTGCGCTGTAGAGATACCTTCTGTACTCCTTTGTGCGCTGTAGAGATACCTTCTGTACTCCTTTGTGCGCTGTAGAGATACCTTCTTTACTCCTTTGTACGCTGTAGAGATACCTCGTGTACTCCTTTGTACGTTCTAGAGATATTTCCTGTACTCCTTTGTGCGCTGTAGAGATACCTTCTGTACTCCTTTGTGCGCTGTAGAGATACCTTCTGTACTCCTTTTTGCGCTGTAGAGATACCTTCTGTACTCCTTTGTGCGCTGTAGAGATACCTTCTGTACTCCTTTGTGCGCTGTAGAGATACCTTCTGTATTCCTTTGTACGCTGTAGAGATACCTCGTGAACTCCTTTGTACGTTCTAGAGATATTTCCTGTACTCCTTTGTGCGCTGTAGAGATACCTTCTGTACTCCTTGGTGCGCTGTAGAGATACCTTCTGTACTCCTTTGTGCGCTGTAGAGATACCTTCTGTACTCCTTTTTGCGCTGTAGAGATACCTTCCGTACTCCTTTGTGCGCTGTAGAGATACCTTCTGTACTCCTTTGTGCGCTGTAGAGATACCTTCTGTACTCCTTTTTGCGCTGTAGAGATACCTTCTGTACTCCTTTGTACGCTGTAGAGATACCTCGTGTACTCCTTTGTACGTTCTAGAGATATTTCCTGTACTCCTTTGTGCGCTGTAGAGATACCTTCTGTACTCCTTTGTGCGCTGTAGAGATACCTTCTGTACTTCTTTGTGCGCTGTAGAGATACCTTCTGTACTCCTTTGTGCGCTGTAGAGATACCTTCTGTACTCCTTTGTGCGCTGTAGAGATACCTTCTGTACTCCTTTGTACGCTGTAGAGATACCTCGTGTACTCCTGTGTACGTTCTAGAGATATTTCCTGTACTCCTTTGTGCGCTGTAGAGATACCTTCTGTACTCCTTTGTGTGCTATAGAGATACCTTCTGTACTCCTTTGTGCGCTGTAGAGATACCTTCTGTACTCCTTTGTATGTTCTAGAGATATTTCCTGTACTCCTTTGTGCGCTGTAGAGATACCTTCTGTACTCCTTTGTGCGCTGTAGAGATACCTTCTGTACTCCTTTGTGCGCTGTAGAGATACCTTCTGTACTCCTTTGTGCGCTGTAGAGATACCTTCTGTACTCCTTTGTGCGCTGTAGAGATACCTTCTGTACTCCTTTGTGCGCTGTAGAGATACCTTCTGTACTCCTTTGTACGCTGTAGAGATACCTCGTGTACTCCTTTGTACGTTCTAGAGATATTTCCTGTACTCCTTTGTGCGCTGTAGAGATACCTTCTGTACTCCTTTGTGCGCTGTAGAGATACCTTCTGTACTCCTTTGTGCGCTGTAGAGATACCTTCTGTACTCCTTTGTGCGCTGTAGAGATACCTTCTGTACTCCTTTGTGCACTGTAGAGATACCTTCTGTACTCCTTTGTGCGCTGTAGAGATACCTTCTGTACTCCTTTGTACGCTGTAGAGATACCTCGTGTACTTCTTTGTACGTTCTAGAGATATTTCCTGTACTCCTTTGTGCACTGTAGAGATACCTTCTGTACTCCTTTGTGCGCTGTAGAGATACCTTCTGTACTCCTTTGTGCGCTGTAGAGATACCTTCTGTACTCCTTTGTGCGCTGTAGAGATACCTTCTGTTCTCCTTTGTGCGCTGTAGAGATACCTTCTGTACTCCTTTGTGCGCTTTAGAGATACCTTCTGTACTCCTTTGTACGCTGTAGAGATACCTCGTGTACTCCTTTGTACGTTCTAGAGATATTTCCTGTACTCCTTTGTGCGCTGTAGAGATACCTTCTGTACTCCTTTGTGCGCTGTAGAGATACCTTCTGTACTCCTTTGTGCGCTGTAGAGATACCTTCTGTACTCCTTTGTGCGCTGTAGAGATACCTTCTGTACTCCTATGTGCGCTGTAGAGATACCTTCTGTACTCCTTTGTGCGCTGTAGAGATACCTTCTGTACTCCTTTGTGCGCTGTAGAGATACCTTCTGTACTCCTTTGTGCGCTGTAGAGATACCTTCTGTACTCCTTTGTACGCTGTAGAGATACCTCGTTTACTCCTTTGTACGTTCTAGAGATATTTCCTGTACTCCTTTGTGCGCTGTAGAGATACCTTCTGTACTCCTTTGTGCGCTGTAGAGATACCTTCTGTACTCCTTTGTGCGCTTTAGAGATACCTTCTGTACTCCTTTGTGCGCTGTAGAGATACCTTCTGTACTCCTTTGTGCGCTGTAGAGATACCTTCTGTACTCCTTTGTACGCTGTAGAGATACCTCGTGTACTCCTTTGTACGTTCTAGAGACATTTCCTGTACTCCTTTGTGCGCTGTAGAGATACCTTCTGTACTCCTTTGTGCGCTGTAGAGATACCTTCTGTACTCCTTTGTGCGCTGTAGAGATACCTTCTGTACTCCTTTGTGTGCTGTAGAGATACATTCTGTACTCCTTTGTGCGCTGTTGAGATACCTTCTGTACTCCTTTGTACGCTGTAGAGATACCTCGTGTACTCCTTTGTACGTTCTAGAGATATTTCTTGTACTCCTTTTTGCTCTGTAGAGATACCTTCTGTACTCCTTTGTGCGCTGTAGAGATACCTTCTGTACTCCTTTGTACGCTGTAGAGATACCTCGTGTACTCCTTTGTACGTTCTAGAGATATTTCCTGTACTCCTTTGTGCGCTGTAGAGATGCCTTTTGTACTTCTTTGTGCGCTGTAGAGATACCTTCTGTACTCCTTTGTGCGCTGTAGAGATACCTTCTGTACTCCTTTGTGCGCTGTAGAGATACCTTCTTTACTCCTTTGTACGCTGTAGAGATACCTCGTGTACTCCTTTGTACGTTCTAGAGATATTTCCTGTACTCCTTTGTGCGCTGTAGAGATACCTTCTGTACTCCTTTGTGCGCTGTAGAGATACCTTCTGTACTCCTTTTTGCGCTGTAGAGATACCTTCTGTACTCCTTTGTGCGCTGTAGAGATACCTTCTGTACTCCTTTGTGCGCTGTAGAGATACCTTCTGTATTCCTTTGTACGCTGTAGAGATACCTCGTGAACTCCTTTGTACGTTCTAGAGATATTTCCTGTACTCCTTTGTGCGCTGTAGAGATACCTTCTGTACTCCTTGGTGCGCTGTAGAGATACCTTCTGTACTCCTTTGTGCGCTGTAGAGATACCTTCTGTACTCCTTTTTGCGCTGTAGAGATACCTTCCGTACTCCTTTGTGCGCTGTAGAGATACCTTCTGTACTCCTTTGTGCGCTGTAGAGATACCTTCTGTACTCCTTTTTGCGCTGTAGAGATACCTTCTGTACTCCTTTGTACGCTGTAGAGATACCTCGTGTACTCCTTTGTACGTTCTAGAGATATTTCCTGTACTCCTTTGTGCGCTGTAGAGATACCTTCTGTACTCCTTTGTGCGCTGTAGAGATACCTTCTGTACTTCTTTGTGCGCTGTAGAGATACCTTCTGTACTCCTTTGTGCGCTGTAGAGATACCTTCTGTACTCCTTTGTGCGCTGTAGAGATACCTTCTGTACTCCTTTGTGCGCTGTAGAGATACCTTCTGTACTCCTTTGTGCGCTGTAGAGATACCTTCTGTACTCCTTTGTGCGCTGTAGAGATACCTTCTGTACTCCTTTGTGCGCTGTAGAGATACCTTCTGTACTCCTTTGTACGCTGTAGAGATACCTCGTGTACTTCTTTGTACGTTCTAGAGATATTTCCTGTACTCCTTAGTGCGCTGTAGAGATTCCTTCTGTACTCCTTTGTGCGCTGTAGAGATACCTTCTGTACTCCTTTGTGCGCTGTAGAGATACCTTCTGTACTCCTTTGTGCGCTGTAGAGATACCTTCTGTACTCCTTTGTACGCTGTAGAGATACCTCGTGTACTCCTTTGTACGTTCTAGAGATATTTCCTGTACTCCTTCGTGCGCTGTAGAGATACCTTCTGTACTCCTTTGTGCGCTGTAGAGATACCTTCTGTACTCCTTTGTGCGCTGTAGAGATACCTTCTGTACTCCTTTGTACGCTGTAGAGATACCTCGTGTACTCCTTTGTACGTTCTAGAGATATTTCCTGTACTCCTTTGTGCGCTGCAGAGATACCTTCTGTACTTCTTTGTGCGCTGTAGAGATACCTTCTGTACTCCTTTGTGCGCTGTAGAGATACCTTCTGTACTCCTTTGTGCGCTGTAGAGATACCTTCTGTACTCCTTTGTGCGCTGTAGAGATACCTTCTGTACTCCTTTGTGCGCTGTAGAGATACTTTCTGTACTCCTTTGTGCGCTGTAGAGATACCTTCTGTACTCCTTTGTGCGCTGTAGAGATACCTTCTGTACTCCTTTGTGCGCTGTAGAGATACCTTCTGTACTCCTTTGTACGCTGTAGAGATACCTCGTGTACTCCTTTGTACGTTCTAGAGATATTTCCTGTACTCCTTTGTGCGCTGTAGAGATACCTTCTGTACTCCTTTGTGCGCTGTAGAGATACCTTCTGTACTCCTTTGTGCGCTGTAGAGATACCTTCTGTACTCCTTTGTGCGCTGTAGAGATATTTTCTGTACTCCTTTGTACGCTGTAGAGATAACTCGTGTACTCCTTTGTACGTTCTAGAGATATTTCCTGTACTCCTTTGTGCGCTGTAGAGATACCTTCTGTACTCCTTTGTGCGCTGTAGAGATACCTTCTGTACTCCTTTGTGCGCTGTAGAGATACCTTCTGTACTCCTTTGTGCGCTGTAGAGATACCTTCTGTACTCCTTTGTACGCTGTAGAGATACCTCGTGTACTCCTTTGTACGTTCTAGAGATATTTCCTGTACTCCTTTGTGCGCTGTAGAGATACCTTCTGTACTCCTTTGTGCGCTGTAGAGATACCTTCTGTACTCCTTTGTGCGCTGTAGAGATACCTTCTGTACTCCTTTGTGCGCTGTAGAGATACCTTCTGTACTCCTTTGTACGCTGTAGAGATACCTCGTGTACTCCTTTGTACGTTCTAGAGATATTTCCTGTACTCCTTTGTGCGCTGTAGAGATACCTTCTGTACTTCTTTGTGCGCTGTAGAGATACCTTCTGTACTCCTTTGTGCGCTGTAGAGATACCTTCTGTACTCCTTTGTGCGCTGTAGAGATACCTTC
Organism: Morinoia aosen; assembly: GCA_030386875.1. NCBI lineage: Eukaryota > Metazoa > Arthropoda > Malacostraca > Amphipoda > Talitridae > Morinoia > Morinoia aosen. Next base: position 33,069,844 of record JASJYW010000027.1, on the reverse strand, counting down.
TGTACTCCTTTGTGCGCTGTAGAGATACCTTCTGTACTCCTTTGTGCGCTGTAGAGATACCTTCTGTACTCCTTTGTACGCTGTAGAGATACCTCGTGTACTCCTTTGTACGTTCTAGAGATATTTCCTGTACTCCTTTTTGCGCTGTAGAGATACCTTCTGTACTCCTTTGTGCGCTGTAGAGATACCTTCTGTACTCCTTTGTGCGCGGTAGAGATACCTTCTGTACTCCTTTGTGCGCTGTAGAGATACCTTCTGTACTCCTTTGTGCGCTGTAGAGATACCTTCTGTACTCCTTTGTTCGCTGTAGAGATACCTTCTGTACTCCTTTGTGCGCTGTAGAGATACCTTCTGTACTCCTTTGTGCGCTGTAGAGATACCTTCTGTACTCCTTTGTGCGCTGTAGAGATACCTTCTGTACTCCTTTGTACGCTGTAGAGATACCTCGTGTACTCATTTGTACGTTCTAGAGATATTTCCTGTACTCCTTTGTGCGCTGTAGAGATACCTTCTGTACTCCTTTGTGCGCTGTAGAGATACCTCCTGTACTCCTTTGTGCGCTGTAGAGATACCTTCTGTACTCCTTTGTGCGCTGTAGAGATACCTTCTGTACTCCTTTGTACGCTGTAGAGATACCTCGTGTACTCCTTTGTACGTTCTAGAGATATTTCCTGTACTCCTTTGTGCGCTGTAGAGATACCTTCTGTACTCCTTTGTGCGCTGTAGAGATACCTTCTGTACTCCTTTGTACGCTGTAGAGATACCTCGTGTACTCCTTTGTACGTTCTAGAGATATTTCCTGTACTCCTATGTGCGCTGTAGAGATACCTTCTATACTCCTTTGTGCGCTGTAGAGATACCTTCTGTACTCCTTTGTGCGCTGTAGAGATACCTTCTGTACTCCTTTGTGCGCTGTAGAGATACCTTCTGTACTCCTTTGTACGCTGTAGAGATACCTCGTGTACTCCTTTGTACGTTCTAGAGATATTTCCTGTACTCCTTTGTGCGCTGTAGAGAAACCTTCTGTACTCCTTTGTGCGCTGTAGAGATACCTTCTGTACTCCTTTGTGCGCTGTAGAGATACCTTCTGTACTCCTTTGTGCGCTGTAGAGATACCTTCTGTACTCCTTTGTACGTTGTGGAGATACCTCGTGTACTCCTTTGTACGTTCTAGAGATATTTCCTGTACTCCTTTGTGCGCTGTAGAGATACCTTCTGTACTCCTTTGTGCGCTGTAGAGATACCTTCTGTACTCCTTTGTGCGCTGTAGAGATACCTTCTGTACTCCTTTGTGCGCTGTAGAGATACCTTCTGTACTCCTTTGTACGCTGTAGAGATACCTCGTGTACTCCTTTGTACGTTCTAGAGATATTTCCTGTACTCCTTTGTGCGCTGTAGAGATACATTCTGTACTCCTTTGTGCGCTGTAGAGATACCTTCTGTACTCCTTTGTGCGCTGTAGAGATACCTTCTGTACTCCTTTGTGCGCTGTAGAGGTACCTTCTGTACTCCTTTGTACGCTGTAGAGATACCTCGTGTACTCCTTTGTGCGCTGTAGAGATACCTTCTGTACTCCTTTGTGCGCTGTAGAGATACCTTCTGTACTCCTTTGTGCGCTGTAGAGATACCTTCTGTACTCCTTTGTGCGCGGTTGAGATACCTTCTGTACTCCTTTGTGCGCTGTAGAGATACCTTCTGTACTCCTTTGTGCGCTGTAGAGATACCTTCTGTACTCCTTTGTACGCTGTAGAGATACCTCGTGTACTCCTCTGTACGTTCTAGAGATATTTCCTGTACTCCTTTGTGCGCTGTAGAGATACCTTCTGTACTCCTATGTGCGCTGTAGAGATACCTTCTGTACTCCTTTGTACGCTGTAGAGATACCTCGTGTACTCCTTTGTACGTTCTAGAGATATTTCCTGTACTCCTTTGTGCGCTGTAGAGATACCTTCTCTACTCCTTTGTGCGCTGTAGAGACACCTTCTGTACTCCTTTGTGCGCTGTAGAGATACCTTCTGTACTCCTTTGTACGCTGTAGTGATACCTTCTGTACTCCTTTGTACCCTGTAGAGATACCTCGTGTACTCCTTTGTACGTTCTAGAGATATTTCCTGTACTCCTTTGTGCGCTGTAGAGATACCTTCTGTACTCCTTTGTGCGTTGTAGAGATACCTTCTGTACTCCTTTGTGCGCTGTAGAGATACCTTCTGTACTCCTTGGGTACGCTGTAGAGATACCTCGTGTACTCCTTTGTACGTTCTAGAGTTTTTTCCTGTACTCCTATGTGCGCTGTAGAGATACCTTCTGTACTCCTTTGTGCGCTGTAGATATACCTTCTGTACTCCTTTGTGCGCTGTAGAGATACCTCCTGTACTCCTTTGTGCGCTGTAGAGATACCTTCTGTACTCCTTTGTACGCTGTAGAGATACCTCGTGTACTCCTTTGTACGTTCTAGAGATATTTCCTGTACTCCTTTGTGCGCTGTAGAGATACCTTCTGTACTCCTTTGTGCGTTGTAGAGATACCTTCTGTACTCCTCTGTGCGCTGTAGAGATACCTTCTGTACTCCTTTGTGCGCTGTAGAGATACCTTCTGTACTCCTTTGTGCGCTGTAGAGATACCTTCTGTACTCCTTTGTTCGCTGTAGAGATACCTCGTGTACTCCTTTGTACGTTCTAGAGATATTTCCTGTACTCCTTTGTGCGCTGTAGAGATACCTTCTGTACTCCTTTGTGCGCTGTAGAGATACCTTCTGTACTCCTTTGTGCGCTGTAGAGATACCTTCTGTACTCCTTTGTGCGCTGTAGAGATACCTTCTGTACTCCTTTGTGCGCTGTAGAGATACCTTCTGTTCTCCTTTGTGCGCTGTAGAGATACTTTCTGTACTCCTTTGTGCGCTGTAGAGATACCTTCTGTACTCCTTTGTGCGCTGTAGAGATACCTTCTGTACTCCTTTGTGCGCTGTAGGGATACCTTCTGTACTCCTTTGTGCGCTGTAGAGATACCTTCTGTACTCCTTTGTACGCTGTAGAGATACCTCGTGTACTCCTTTGTACGTTCTAGAGATATTTCCTGTACTCCTTCGTGCGCTGTAGAGATACCTTCTGTACTCCTTTGTGCGCTGTAGAGATACCTTCTGTACTCCTTTGTGTGCTGTAGAGATACCTTCTGTACTCCTTTGTGCGCTGTAGAGATACCTTCTGTACTCCTTTGTACGCTGTAGAGATACCTCGTGTACTCCTTTGTACGTTCTAGAGATATTTCCTGTACTCCTTTGTGCGCTGTAGGGATACCTTCTGTACTCCTCTGTGCGCTGTAGAGATACCTTCTGTACTCCTTTGTGCGCTGTAGAGATACCTTCTGTACCCTTTGTGCGCTGTGGAGATACCTTCTGTACCCCTTTGTGCGCTGTAGAGATACCTTCTGTACTCCTTTGTGCGCTGTAGAGATACCTTCTGTACTCCTTTGTGCGCTGTAGAGATACCTTCTGTACTCCTTTGTGCGCTGTAGAGATACCTTCTGTACTCCTTTGTGCGCTGTAGAGATACCTTCTGTACTCCTTTGTACGCTGTAGAGATACCTCGTGTACTCCTTTGTACGTTCTAGAGATATTTCCTGTACTCCTTTGTGCGCTGTAGAGATACCTTCTGTACTCCTTTGTGCGCTGTAGAGACACCTTCTGTACTTCTTTGTGCGCTGTAGAGATACCTTCTGTACTCCTTTGTGCGCTGTAGAGATACCTTCTGTACTCCTTTGTGCGCTGTAGAGATACCTTCTGTACTCCTTTGTGCGCTGTAGAGATACCTTCTGTAGTCCTTTGTGCGCTGTAGAGATACCTTCTGTACTCCTTTGTGCGCTGTAGAGATACCTTCTGTACTCCTTTGTGCGCTGTAGAGATACCTTCTGTACTCCTTTGTACGCTGTAGAGATACCTCGTGTACTTCTTTGTACGTTCTAGAGATATTTCCTGTACTCCTTAGTGCGCTGTAGAGATTCCTTCTGTACTCCTTTGTGCGCTGTAGAGATACCTTCTGTACTCCTTTGTGCGCTGTAGAGATACCTTCTGTACTCCTTTGTGCGCTGTAGAGATACCTTCTGTACTCCTTTGTACGCTGTAGAGATACCTCGTGTACTCCTTTGTACGTTCTAGAGATATTTCCTGTACTCCTTCGTGCGCTGTAGAGATACCTTCTGTACTCCTTTGTGCGCTGTAGAGATACCTTCTGTACTCCTTTGTGCGCTGTAGAGATACCTTCTGTACTCCTTTGTACGCTGTAGAGATACCTCGTGTACTCCTTTGTACGTTCTAGAGATATTTCCTGTACTCCTTTGTGCGCTGCAGAGATACCTTCTGTACTTCTTTGTGCGCTGTAGAGATACCTTCTGTACTCCTTTGTGCGCTGTAGAGATACCTTCTGTACTCCTTTGTGCGCTGTAGAGATACCTTCTGTACTCCTTTGTGCGCTGTAGAGATACCTTCTGTACTCCTTTGTGCGCTGTAGAGATACATTCTGTACTCCTTTGTGCGCTGTAGAGATACCTTCTGTACTCCTTTGTGCGCTGTAGAGATACCTTCTGTACTCCTTTGTGCGCTGTAGAGATACCTTCTGTACTCCTTTGTACGCTGTAGAGATACCTCGTGTACTCCTTTGTACGTTCTAGAGATATTTCCTGTACTCCTTTGTGCGCTGTAGAGATACCTTCTGTACTCCTTTGTGCGCTGTAGAGATACCTTCTGTACTCCTTTGTGCGCTGTAGAGATACCTTCTGTACTCCTTTGTGCGCTGTAGAGATATTTTCTGTACTCCTTTGTACGCTGTAGAGATACCTCGTGTACTCCTTTGTACGTTCTAGAGATATTTCCTGTACTCCTTTGTGCGCTGTAGAGATACCTTCTGTACTCCATTGTGCGCTGTAGAGATACCTTCTGTACTCCTTTGTGCGCTGTAGAGATACCTTCTGTACTCCTTTGTGCGCTGTAGAGATACCTTCTGTACTCCTTTGTACGCTGTAGAGATACCTCGTGTACTCCTTTGTACGTTCTAGAGATATTTCCTGTACTCCTTTGTGCGCTGTAGAGATACCTTCTGTACTCCTTTGTGCGCTGTAGAGATACCTTCTGTACTCCTTTGTGCGCTGTAGAGATACCTTCTGTACTCCTTTGTGCGCTGTAGAGATACCTTCTGTACTCCTTTGTACGCTGTAGAGATACCTCGTGTACTCCTTTGTACGTTCTAGAGATATTTCCTGTACTCCTTTGTGCGCTGTAGAGATACCTTCTGTACTTCTTTGTGCGCTGTAGAGATACCTTCTGTACTCCTTTGTGCGCTGTAGAGATACCTTCTGTACTCCTTTGTGCGCTGTAGAGATACCTTCTGTACTCCTTTGTGCGCTGTAGAGATACCTTCTGTACTCCTTTGTGCGCTGTAGAGATACCTTCTGTACTCCTTTGTACGCTGTAGAGATACCTCGTGTACTCCTTTGTACGTTCTAGAGATATTTCCTGTACTCCTTTTTGCGCTGTAGAGATACCTTCTGTACTCCTTTGTGCGCTGTAGAGATACCTTCTGTACTCCTTTGTGCGCGGTAGAGATACCTTCTGTACTCCTTTGTGCGCTGTAGAGATACCTTCTGTACTCCTTTGTGCGCTGTAGAGATACCTTCTGTACTCCTTTGTTCGCTGTAGAGATACCTTCTGTACTCCTTTGTGCGCTGTAGAGATACCTTCTGTACTCCTTTGTGCGCTGTAGAGATACCTTCTGTACTCCTTTGTGCGCTGTAGAGATACCTTCTGTACTCCTTTGTACGCTGTAGAGATACCTCGTGTACTCATTTGTACGTTCTAGAGATATTTCCTGTACTCCTTTGTGCGCTGTAGAGATACCTTCTGTACTCCTTTGTGCGCTGTAGAGATACCTCCTGTACTCCTTTGTGCGCTGTAGAGATACCTTCTGTACTCCTTTGTGCGCTGTAGAGATACCTTCTGTACTCCTTTGTACGCTGTAGAGATACCTCGTGTACTCCTTTGTACGTTCTAGAGATATTTCCTGTACTCCTTTGTGCGCTGTAGAGATACCTTCTGTACTCCTTTGTGCGCTGTAGAGATACCTTCTGTACTCCTTTGTACGCTGTAGAGATACCTCGTGTACTCCTTTGTACGTTCTAGAGATATTTCCTGTACTCCTATGTGCGCTGTAGAGATACCTTCTATACTCCTTTGTGCGCTGTAGAGATACCTTCTGTACTCCTTTGTGCGCTGTAGAGATACCTTCTGTACTCCTTTGTGCGCTGTAGAGATACCTTCTGTACTCCTTTGTACGCTGTAGAGATACCTCGTGTACTCCTTTGTACGTTCTAGAGATATTTCCTGTACTCCTTTGTGCGCTGTAGAGAAACCTTCTGTACTCCTTTGTGCGCTGTAGAGATACCTTCTGTACTCCTTTGTGCGCTGTAGAGATACCTTCTGTACTCCTTTGTGCGCTGTAGAGATACCTTCTGTACTCCTTTGTACGTTGTGGAGATACCTCGTGTACTCCTTTGTACGTTCTAGAGATATTTCCTGTACTCCTTTGTGCGCTGTAGAGATACCTTCTGTACTCCTTTGTGCGCTGTAGAGATACCTTCTGTACTCCTTTGTGCGCTGTAGAGATACCTTCTGTACTCCTTTGTGCGCTGTAGAGATACCTTCTGTACTCCTTTGTACGCTGTAGAGATACCTCGTGTACTCCTTTGTATGTTCTAGAGATATTTCCTGTACTCCTTTGTGCGCTGTAGAGATACATTCTGTACTCCTTTGTGCGCTGTAGAGATACCTTCTGTACTCCTTTGTGCGCTGTAGAGATACCTTCTGTACTCCTTTGTGCGCTGTAGAGGTACCTTCTGTACTCCTTTGTACGCTGTAGAGATACCTCGTGTACTCCTTTGTGCGCTGTAGAGATACCTTCTGTACTCCTTTGTGCGCTGTAGAGATACCTTCTGTACTCCTTTGTGCGCTGTAGAGATACCTTCTGTACTCCTTTGTGCGCGGTTGAGATACCTTCTGTACTCCTTTGTGCGCTGTAGAGATACCTTCTGTACTCCTTTGTGCGCTGTAGAGATACCTTCTGTACTCCTTTGTACGCTGTAGAGATACCTCGTGTACTCCTTTGTACGTTCTAGAGATATTTCCTGTACTCCTTTGTGCGCTGTAGAGATACCTTCTGTACTCCTTTGTGCGCTGTAGAGATACCTTCTGTACTCCTTTGTGCGCTGTAGAGATACCTTCTGTATTCCTTTGTGCGCTGTAGAGATACCTTCTGTACTCCTTTGTACGCTGTAGAGATACCTCGTGTACTCCTTTGTACGTTCTAGAGATATTTCCTGTACTCCTTTGTGCGCTGTAGAGATATTCTCTGTACCCCTTTGTGCGCTGTAGAGATACCTTCTGTACTCCTTTGTGCGCTGTAGAGATACCATCGTACTCCTTTGTGCGCTGTAGAGATACCTTCTGTACTCCTTTGTACGCTGTAGAGATACCTCGTGTACTCCTTTGTACGCTGTAGAGATACCTTCTGTACTCCTTTAGGCGCTGTAGAGATACCTTTTGTTCTCCTTTGTGCGCTGTAGAGATACCTTCTGTACTCCTTTGTACGCTGTAGAGATACCTCGTGTACTCCTCTGTACGTTCTAGAGATATTTCCTGTACTCCTTTGTGCGCTGTAGAGATACCTTCTGTACTCCTTTGTGCGCTGTAGAGATACCTTCTGTACTCCTTTGTACGCTGTAGAGATACCTCGTGTACTCCTTTGTACGTTCTAGAGATATTTCCTGTACTCCTTTGTGCGCTGTAGAGATACCTTCTCTACTCCTTTGTGCGCTGTAGAGACACCTTCTGTACTCCTTTGTGCGCTGTAGAGATACCTTCTGTACTCCTTTGTACGCTGTAGTGATACCTTCTGTACTCCTTTGTACCCTGTAGAGATACCTCGTGTACTCCTTTGTACGTTCTAGAGATATTTCCTGTACTCCTTTGTGCGCTGTAGAGATACCTTCTGTACTCCTTTGTGCGTTGTAGAGATACCTTCTGTACTCCTTTGTGCGCTGTAGAGATACCTTCTGTACTCCTTGGGTACGCTGTAGAGATACCTCGTGTACTCCTTTGTACGTTCTAGAGTTTTTTCCTGTACTCCTATGTGCGCTGTAGAGATACCTTCTGTACTCCTTTGTGCGCTGTAGATATACCTTCTGTACTCCTTTGTGCGCTGTAGAGATACCTCCTGTACTCCTTTGTGCGCTGTAGAGATACCTTCTGTACTCCTTTGTACGCTGTAGAGATACCTCGTGTACTCCTTTGTACGTTCTAGAGATATTTCCTGTACTCCTTTGTGCGCTGTAGAGATACCTTCTGTACTCCTTTGTGCGTTGTAGAGATACCTTCTGTACTCCTCTGTGCGCTGTAGAGATACCTTCTGTACTCCTTTGTGCGCTGTAGAGATACCTTCTGTACTCCTTTGTTCGCTGTAGAGATACCTCGTGTACTCCTTTGTACGTTCTAGAGATATTTCCTGTACTCCTTTGTGCGCTGTAGAGATACCTTCTGTACTCCTTTGTGCGCTGTAGAGATACCTTCTGTACTCCTTTGTGCGCTGTAGAGATACCTTCTGTACTCCTTTGTGCGCTGTAGAGATACCTTCTGTACTCCTTTGTGCGCTGTAGAGATACCTTCTGTTCTCCTTTGTGCGCTGTAGAGATACTTTCTGTACTCCTTTGTGCGCTGTAGAGATACCTTCTGTACTCCTTTGTGCGCTGTAGAGATACCTTCTGTACTCCTTTGTGCGCTGTAGGGATACCTTCTGTACTCCTTTGTGCGCTGTAGAGATACCTTCTGTACTCCTTTGTACGCTGTAGAGATACCTCGTGTACTCCTTTGTACGTTCTAGAGATATTTCCTGTACTCCTTTGTGCGCTGTAGAGATACCTTCTGTACTCCTTTGTGCGCTGTAGAGATACCTTCTGTACTCCTTTGTGCGCTGTAGAGATACCTTCTGTACTCCTTTGTGCGCTGTAGAGATACCTTCTGTACTCCTTTGTACGCTGTAGAGATACCTCGTGTACTCCTTTGTACGTTCTAGAGATATTTCCTGTACTCCTTTGTGCGCTGTAGGGATACCTTCTGTACTCCTCTGTGCGCTGTAGAGATACCTTCTGTACTCCTTTGTTCGCTGTAGAGATACCTCGTGTACTCCTTTGTACGTTCTAGAGATATTTCCTGTACTCCTTTGTGCGCTGTAGAGATACCTTCTGTACTCCTTTGTGCGCTGTAGAGATACCTTCTGTACTCCTTTGTGCGCTGTAGAGATACCTTCTGTACTCCTTTGTGCGCTGTAGAGATACCATCTGTACTCCTTTGTGCGCTGTAGAGATACCTTCTGTTCTCCTTTGTGCGCTGTAGAGATACTTTCTGTACTCCTTTGTGCGCTGTAGAGATACCTTCTGTACTCCTTTGTGCGCTGTAGAGATACCTTCTGTACTCCTTTGTGCGCTGTAGGGATACCTTCTGTACTCCTTTGTGCGCTGTAGAGATACCTTCTGTACTCCTTTGTACGCTGTAGAGATACCTCGTGTACTCCTTTGTACGTTCTAGAGATATTTCCTGTACTCCTTTGTGCGCTGTAGAGATACCTTCTGTACTCCTTTGTGCGCTGTAGAGATACCTTCTGTACTCCTTTGTGCGCTGTAGAGATACCTTCTGTACTCCTTTGTGCGCTGTAGAGATACCTTCTGTACTCCTTTGTACGCTGTAGAGATACCTCGTGTACTCCTTTGTACGTTCTAGAGATATTTCCTGTACTCCTTTGTGCGCTGTAGGGATACCTTCTGTACTCCTCTGTGCGCTGTAGAGATACCTTCTGTACTCCTTTGTGCGCTGTAGAGATACCTTCTGTACCCTTTGTGCGCTGTGGAGATACCTTCTGTACCCCTTTGTGCGCTGTAGAGATACCTTCTGTACTCCTTTGTGCGCTGTAGAGATACCTTCTGTACTCCTTTGTGCGCTGTAGAGATACCTTCTGTACTCCTTTGTGCGCTGTAGAGATACCTTCTGTACTCCTTTGTGCGCTGTAGAGATACCTTCTGTACTCCTTTGTACGCTGTAGAGATACCTCGTGTACTCCTTTGTACGTTCTAGAGATATTTCCTGTACTCCTTTGTGCGCTGTAGAGATACCTTCTGTACTCCTTTGTGCGCTGTAGAGATACCTTCTGTACTCCTTTGTGCGCTGTAGAGATACCTTCTGTACTCCTTTGTGCGCTGTAGAGATACCTTCTGTACTCCTTTGTGCGCTGTAGAGATACCTTCTGTACTCCTTTGTGCGCTGTAGAGATACCTTCTGTACTCCTTTGTGCGCTGTAGAGATACCTTCTGTACTCCTTTGTACGCTGTAGAGATACCTCGTTTACTCCTTTGTACGTTCTAGAGATATTTCCTGTATTCCTTTGTGCGCTGTAGAGATACCTTCTGTACTCCTTTGTGCGCTGTAGAGATACCTTCTGTACTCCTTTGTGCGCTGTAGAGATACCTTCTGTACTCCTTTGTGCGCTGTAGAGATACCTTCTGTACTCCTTTGTACGCTGTAGAGATACCTCGTGTACTTCTTTGTACGTTCTAGAGATATTTCCTGTACTCCTTTGTGCGCTATAGAGATACCTTCTGTACTCCTTTGTGCGCTGTAGAGATACCTTCTGTACTCCTTTGTACGCTGTAGAGATACCTCGTGTACTTCTTTGTACGTTCTAGAGATATTTCCTGTACTCCTTTGTGCGCTGTAAAGATACCTTCTGTACTCCTTTGTGCGCTGTAGAGATACCTTCTGTACTCCTTTATGCGCTGTAGAGATACCTTCTGTACTCCTTTGTGCGCTGTAGAGATACCTTCTGTACTCCTTTGTACGCTGTAGAGATACCTCGTGTACTCCTTTGTACGTTCTAGAGATATTTCCTGTACTCCTTTGTGCGCTGTAGAGATACCTTCTGTACTCCTTTGTGCGCTGTAGAGATACCTTCTGTACTCCTTTGTGCGCTGTAGAGATACCTTCTGTACGTCTTTGTGCGCTCTAGAGATACCTTCTGTACTCCTTTGTGCGCTGTAGAGATACCTTCTGTACTCCTTTGTGCGCTGTAGAGATACTTTCTGTACTCCTTTGTGCGCTGTAGAGATTCCTTCTGTACTCCTTTGTACGCTGTAGAGATACCTCGTGTACTCCTTTGTACGTTCTAGAGATATTTCCTGTACTCCTTTGTGCGCTGTAGAGATACCTTCTGTACTCCATGGTGCGCTGTAGAGATACCTTCTGTACTCCTTTGTGGGCTGTAGAGATACCTTCTGTACTCCTTTGTGCGCTGTAGAGATACCTTCTGTACTCCTTTGTGCGCTGTAGAGATACCTTCTGTACTCCTTTGTGGGCTGTAGAGATACCTTCTGTACTCCTTTGTGCGCTGTAGAGATACCTTCTGTACTCCTTTGTGCGCTGTAGAGATACCTTCTGTACTCCTTTGTACGCTGTAGAGATACCTCGTGTACTCCTTTGTACGTTCTAGAGATATTTCCTGTACTCCTTTGTGCGCTGTAGAGATACCTTCTGTACTCCTTTGTGCGCTGTAGAGATACCTTCTGTACTCCTTTGTGCGCTGTAGAGATACCTTCTGTACTCCTTTGTGCGCTGTAGAGATACCTTCTGTACTCCTTTGTGCGCTGTAGAGATACCTTCTGTACGTCTTTGTGCGCTGTAGAGATACCTTCTGTACTCCTTTGTGCGCTGTAGAGATACCTTCTGTACTCCTTTGTGTGCTGTAGATATACCTTCTGTACTCCTTTGTGCGCTGTAGAGATACCTTCTGTACTCCTTTGTACGCTGTAGAGATACCTCGTGTACTCCTTTGTACGTTCTAGAGATATTTCCCGTACTCCTTTGTGCGCTGTAGAGATACCTTCTGTACTCCTTTGTGCGCTGTAGAGATACCTTCTGTACTCCTTTGTGCGCTGTAGAGATACCTTCTGTACTCCTTTGTGCGCTCTAGAGATACCTTCTGTACTCCTTTGTGCGCTGTAGAGATACCTTCTGTACTCCTTTGTGCGCTGTAGAGATACCTTCTGTACTCCTTTGTGCGCTGTAGAGATACCTTCTGTACTCCTTTGTGCGCTGTAGAGATACCTTCTGTACTCCTTTGTACGCTGTAGAGATACCTCGTGTACTCCTTTGTGCGCTGTAGAGATACCTTCTGTACTCCTTTGTACGCTGTAGAGATACCTCGTGTACTCCTTTGTACGTTCTAGAGATATTTCCTGTACTCCTTTGTGCGCTGTAGAGATACCTTCCGTACTCCTTTGTGCGCTGTAGAGATACCTACTGTACTCCTTTGTGCGCTGTAGAGATACCTTCTGTAATCCTTTGTGCGCTGTAGAAATACCTTCTGTACTCCTTTGTGCGCTGTAGAGATACCTTCTGTACTCCTTTGTGCGCTGTAGAGATACCTTCTGTACTCCTTTGTGCGCTGTAGAGATACCTTCTGTACTCTTTTGTGCGCTGTAGAGATACCTCGTGTACTCCTTTGTACGTTCTAGAGATATTTCCTGTACTCCTTTGTGCGCTGTAGAGATTGTTTCTGTACTCCTTTGTGCGCTGTAGAGATACCTTCTGTCCTCCTTTGTGCGCTGTAGAGATACCTTCTGTACTCCTTTGTGCGCTGTAGAGATACCTTCTGTACTCCTTTGTGCGCTGTAGAGATACCTTCTGTACTCCTTTGTGCGCTGTAGAGATACCTTCTGTACTCCTTTGTGCGCTGTAGAGATTCCTTCTGTACTCCTTTGTGCGCTGTAGAGATACCTTCAGTACTCCTTTGTGCGCTGTAGAGATACCTTCTGTACTCCTTTGTGCGCTGTAGAGATACCTTCTGTACTCCTTTGTACGCTGTAGAGATACCTCGTGTACTCCTTTGTACGTTCTAGAGATATTTCCTGTACTCCTCTGTGCGCTGTAGAGATACCTTCTGTACTCCTTTGTGCGCTGTAGAGATACCTTCTGTACTCCTTTGTGCGCTGTAGAGATACCTTCTGTACTCCTTTGTGCGCTGTAGAGATACCTTCTGTACTCCTTTGTACGCTGTAGAGATACCTCGTTTACTCCTTTGTAGGTTCTAGAGATATTTCCTGTACTCCTTTGTGCGCTGTAGAGATACCTTCTGTACTTTTTTGTGCGCTGTAGAGATACCTTCTGTACTCCTTTGTGCGCTGTAGAGATACCTTCTGTACTCCTTTGTGCGCTGTAGAGATACCTTCTGTACTCCTTTGTGCGCTGTAGAGATACCTTCTGTACTCCTTTGTTCGCTGTAGAGATACCTTCTGTACTCCTTTGTGCGCTGTATAGATATTTTCTGTACTCCTTTGTGCGCTGTAGAGATACCTTCTGTACTCCTTTGTACGCTGTAGAGATACCTCGTGTACTCCTTTGTACGTTCTAGAGATATTTCCTGTACTACTTTGTGCGCTGTAGAGATACCTTCTGTACTCCTTTGTGCGCTGTAGAGATACCTTCTGTATTCCTTTGTGCGCTGTAGAGATACCTTCTGTACTCCTTTGTGCGCTGTAGAGATACCTTCTGTACTCCTTTGTACGCTGTAGAGATACCTCGTGTACTCCTTTGTAGGTTCTAGAGATATTTCCTGTACTCCTTTGTGCGCTGTAGAGATACCTTCTGTACTCCTTTGTGCGCTGTAGAGATACCTTCTGTACTCCTTTGTGCGCTGTAGAGATACCTTCTGTACTCCTTTGTGCGCTGTAGAGATACCTTCTGTACTCCTTTGTGCGCTGTAGAGATACCTTCTGTACTCCTTTGTGCGCTGTAGAGATACCTTCTGTTCTCCTTTGTGCGCTGTAGAGATACCTTCTGTACTCCTTTGTGCGCTGTAGAGATACATTCTGTACTCCTTCATACGCTGTAGAGATACCTCGTGTACTCCTTTGTACGTTCTAGAGATATTTCCTGTACTCCTTTGTGCGCTGTAGAGATACCTCGTGTACTCCTTTGTACGTTCTAGAGATATTTCCTGTACTCCTTTGTGCGCTGTAGAGATACCTTCTGTACTCTTTTGTGCGCTGTAGAGATACCTTCTGTACTCCTTTGTGCGCTGTAGAGATACCTTCTGTACTCCTTTGTACGCTGTAGAGATACCTCGTGTACTCCTTTGTACGTTCTAGAGATATTTCCTGTACTCCTTTGTGCGCTGTAGAGATACCTTCTGTACTCCTTTGTGCGCTGTAGAGATACCTTCTGTACTCCTTTGTGCGCTGTAGAGATACCTTCTGTACTCCTTTGTGCGCTGTAGAGATACCTTCTGTACTCCTTTGTGCGCTGTAGAGATACCTTCTGTACTCCTTTGTGTGCTGTAGAGATACCTTCTGTACTCCTTTGTGCGCTGTAGAGATACCTTCTGTAGTCCTTTGTACGCTGTAGAGAAACCTCGTGTACTCCTTTTTTCGTTCTAGAGATATTTCCTGTACTCCTTTGTGCGCTGTAGAGATACCTTCTGTACTCCTTTGTGCGCTGTAGAGATGCCTTCTGTACTCCTTTGTGCGCTGTAGAGATACCTTCTGTACTCCTTTGTGCGCTGTAGAGATACCTTCTGTACTCCTTTGTGCGCTGTAGAGATACCTTCTGTATTCCTTTGTACGCTTTAGAGATACCTCGTGTACTCCTTTGTACGTTCTAGAGATATTTCCTGTACTCCTTTGTGCGCTGTAGAGATACCTTCTGTACTCCTTTGTGCGCTGTAGAGATACCTTCTGTACTCCTTTGTGCGCTGTAGAGATACCTTCTGTACTCCTTTGTGTGCTGTAGAGATACCTTCTGTACTCCTTTGTACGCTGTAGAGATACCTCGTGTACTCCTTTGTACGTTCTAGAGATATTTCCTGTACTCCTTTGTGCGCTGTAGAGATACCTTCTGTACTCCTTTGTGCGCTGTAGAGATACCTTCTGTACTCCTTTGTGCGCTGTAGAGATACCTTCTGTACTCCTTTGTGCGCTGTAGAGATACCTTCTGTACTCCTTTGTACGCTGTAGAGATACCTCGTGTACTCCTATGTACGTTCTAGAGATATTTCCTGTACTCCTTTGTGCGCTGTAGAGATACCTTCTGTACTCCATTGTGCGCTGTAGAGATACCTTCTGTACTCCTTTGTGCGCTGTAGAGATACCTTCTGTACTCCTTTGTACGCTGTAGAGATACCTCGTGTACTCCTTTGTACGTTCTAGAGATATTTCCTGTACTCCTTTGTGCGCTGTAGAGATACCTTCTGTACTCCTTTGTGCGCTGTAGAGATACCTTCTGTACTCCTTTGTGCGCTGTAGAGATACCTTCTGTACTCCTTTGTGCGCTGTAGAAATACCTTCTGTACTCCTTTGTGCGCTGTAAAGATACCTTCAGTACTCCTTTGTGCGCTGTAGAGATACCTTCTGTACTCCTTTGTGCGCTGTAGAGATACCTTCTGTACTCCTTTGTGCGCTGTAGAGATACCTCGTGTACTCCTTTGTACGTTCTAGAGATATTTCCTGTACTCCTTTGTGCGCTGTAGAGATACCTTCTGTACTCCTTTGTGCGCTGTAGAGATACCTTCTGTACTCCTTTGTGCGCTGTAGAGATACCTTCTGTACTCCTTTGTGCGCTGTAGAGATACCTTCTGTACTCCTTTGTGCGCTGTAGAGATACCTTCTGTACTCCTTTGTGCGCTGTAGAGATACCTTCTGTACTCCTTTGTGCGCTGTAGAGATACCTTCTGTACTCCTTTGTGCGCTGTAGAGATACCTTCTGTACTCCTTTGTGCGCTGTAGAGATACCTTCTGTACTCCTTTGTGCGCTGTAGAGATACCTTCTGTACTCCTTTGTGCGCTGTAGAGATACCTTCTGTACTCCTTTGTGCGCTGTAGAGATACCTTCTGTACTCCTTTGTGCGCTGTTGAGATACCTTCTCTACTACTTTGTGCGCTGTAGAGATACCTTCTGTACTCCTTTGTACGCTGTAGAGATACCTCGTGTACTCCATTGTACGTTCTAGAGATATTTCCTGTACTCCTTTGTGCGCTGTAGAGATACCTTCTGTACTCCTTTGTGCGCTGTAGAGATACCTTCTGTACTCCTTTGTGCGCTGTAGAGATACCTTCTGTACTCCTTTGTGCGCTGTAGAGATACCTTCTGTACTCCTTTGTGCGCTGTAGAGATACCTTCTGTACTCCTTTGTGCGCTGTAGAGATACTTTCTGTACTCCTTTGTGCGCTGTAGAGATACCTTCTGTACTCCTTTGTACGCTGTAGAGATACCTCGTGTACTCCTTTGTACGTTCTAGAGATGTTTCCTGTACTCCTTTGTGCGCTGTAGAGATACCTTCTGTACTCCTTTGTGCGCTGTAGAGATACCTTCTGTACTCCTTTGTACGCTGTAGAGATACCTCGTGTACTCCTTTGTACGTTCTAGAGATATTTCCTGTACTCCTTTGTGCGCTGTAGAGATACCTTCTGTACTCCTTTGTGCGCTGTAGAGATACCTTCTGTACTCCTTTGTGCGCTGTAGAGATACCTTTTGTACTCCTTTGTGCGCTGTAAAGATACCTTCTGTACTCCTTTGTACGCTGTAGAGATACCTCGTGTACTCCTTTGTACGTTCTAGAGATATTTCCTGTACTCCTTTGTGCGCTGTAGAGATACCTTCTGTACTCCTTTGTGCGCTGTAGAGATACCTTCTGTACTCCTTTGTGCGCTGTAGAGATACCTTCTGTACTCCTTTGTGCGCTGTAGAGATACCTTCTGTACTCCTTTGTGCGCTGTAGAGATACCTTCTGTACTCCTTTGTGCGCTGTAGAGATACCTTCTGTACGTCTTTGTGCGCTGTAGAGATACCTTCTGTACTCCTTGGTGCGCTGTAGAGATACCTTCTGTACTCCTTTGTGCGCTGTAGAGATACCTTCTGTACTCCTTTGTGCGCTGTAGAGATACCTTCTGTACTCCTTTGTGCGCTGTAGAGATACCTTCTGTACGTCTTTGTGCGCTGTAGAGATACCTTCTGTACTCCTTGGTGCGCTGTAGAGATACCTTCTGCACTCCTTTGTGCGCTGTAGAGATTCCTTCTGTACTCCTTTGTACGCTGTAGAGATACCTCGTGTACTTCTTTGTACGTTCTAGAGATATTTCCTGTACTCCTTTGTGCGCTCTAGAGATACCTTCTTTACTCCTTTGTGCGCTGTAGAGATACCTTCTGTACTCCTTTGTGCGCTGTAGAGATACCTTCTGTACTCCTTTGTGCGCTGTAGAGATACCTTCTGTACTCCTTTGTGGGCTGTAGAGATACCTTCTGTACTCCTTTGTGCGCTGTAGAGATACCTTCTGTACTCCTTTGTACGCTGTAGAGATACCTCGTGTACTTCTTTGTACGTTCTAGAGATATTTCCTGTACTCCTTTGTGCGCTGTAGAGATACCTTCTGTACTCCTTTGTGCGCTGTAGAGATACCTTCTGTACTCCTTTGTGCGCTGTAGAGATACCTTCTGTACTCCTTTGTGCGCTGTAGAGATACCTTCTGTACTCCTTTGTACGCTGTAGAGATACCTCGTGTACTCCTTTGTACGTTCTAGAGATATTTCCTGTACTCCTTTGTGCGCTGTAGAGATACCTTCTGTACTCCTTTGTGCCCTGTAGAGATACCTTCTGTACTCCTTTGTGCGCTGTAGAGATACCTTCTGTACTCCTTTGTGCGCTGTAGAGATACCTTCTGTACTCCTTTGTGCGCTGTAGAGATACCTTCTGTACTCCTTTGTGCGCTGTAGAGATACCTTCTGTACTCCTTTGTGCGCTGTAGAGATACCTTCTGTACTCCTTTGTGCGCTGTAGAGATACCTTCTGTACTCCTTTGTGCGCTGTAGAGATACCTTCTGTACGTCTTTGTGCGCTGTAGAGATACCTTCTGTACTCCTTGGTGCGCTGTAGAGATACCTTCTGTACTCCTTTGTGCGCTGTAGAGATACCTTCTGTACTCCTTTGTGCGCTGTAGAGATACCTTCTGTACTCCTTTGTGCGCTGTAGAGATACCTTCTGTACGTCTTTGTGCGCTGTAGAGATACCTTCTGTACTCCTTGGTGCGCTGTAGAGATACCTTCTGTACTCCTTTGTGCGCTGTAGAGATTCCTTCTGTACTCCTTTGTACGCTGTAGAGATACCTCGTGTACTTCTTTGTACGTTCTAGAGATATTTCCTGTACTCCTTTGTGCGCTCTAGAGATACCTTCTTTACTCCTTTGTGCGCTGTAGAGATACCTTCTGTACTCCTTTGTGCGCTGTAGAGATACCTTCTGTACTCCTTTGTGCGCTGTAGAGATACCTTCTGTACTCCTTTGTGGGCTGTAGAGATACCTTCTGTACTCCTTTGTGCGCTGTAGAGATACCTTCTGTACTCCTTTGTACGCTGTAGAGATACCTTCTGTACTCCTTTGTGCGCTGTAGAGATACCTTCTGTACTCCTTTGTGCGCTGTAGAGATACCTTCTGTACTCCTTTGTGCGCTGTAGAGATACCTTCTGTACTCCTTTGTGCGCTGTAGAGATACCTTCTGTACTCCTTTGTACGCTGTAGAGATACCTCGTGTACTCCTTTGTACGTTCTAGAGATATTTCCTGTACTCCTTTGTGCGCTGTAGAGATACCTTCTGTACTCCTTTGTGCCCTGTAGAGATACCTTCTGTACTCCTTTGTGCGCTGTAGAGATACCTTCTGTACTCCTTTGTGCGCTGTAGAGATACCTTCTGTACTCCTTTGTGCGCTGTAGAGATACCTTCTGTACTCCTTTGTACGCTGTAGAGATACCTTCTGTACTCCTTTGTGCGCTGTGGAGATACCTTCTGTACTCCTTTGTGCGCTGTAGAGATACCTTCTGTACTCCTTTGTGCGCTGTAGAGATACCTTCTGTACTCCTTTGTGCGCTGTAGAGATACCTTCTGTACTCCTTTGTACGCTGTAGAGATACCTCGTGTACTCCTTTGTGCGCTGTAGAGATACCTTCTGTACTCCTATGTACGCTGTAGAGATACCTCGTGTACTCCTTTGTACGTTCTAGAGATATTTCCTGTACTCCTTTGTGCGCTGTAGAGATACCTTCTGTACTTCTTTGTGCGCTGTAGAGATACCTTCTGTACTCCTTTGTGCGCTGTAGAGATACCTTCTGTACTCCTTTGTGTGCTGTAGAGATACCTTCTGTACTCCATTGTGCGCTGTAGAGATACCTTCTGTACTCCTTTTTACGTTCTAGAGATATTTCCTGTACTCCTTTGTGCGCTGTAGAGATACCTTCTGTACTCCTTTGTGCGCTGTAGAGATACCTTCTGTACTCCTTTGTGCGCTGTAGAGATACCTTCTGTACTTCTTTGTGCGCTGTAGAGATACCTTCTGTACTCCTTTGTACGCTGTAGAGATACCTCGTGTACTCCTTTGTACGTTCTAGAGATATTTCCTGTACTCCTTTGTGCGCTGAAGAGATACCTCGTGTACTCCTTTGTACGTTCTAGAGATATTTCCTGTACTCCTTTGTGCGCTGTAGAGATGCCTTCTGTACTCCTTTGTGCGCTGTAGAGATACCTTCTGTACTCCTTTGTGCGCTGTAAAGATACCTTCTGTACTCCTTTGTACGCTGAAGAGATACCTTCTGTACTCCTTTGTGCGCTGTAGAGATACCTTCTGTACTCCTTTGCACGCTGTAGAGATACCTCGTGTACTCCTTTGTACGTTCTAGAGATATTTCCTGTACTCCTTTGTGCGCTGTAGAGATACCTTCTGTACTCCTTTGTGCGCTGTAGAGATACCTTCTGTACTCCTTTGTGCGCTGTAGAGATACCTTCTGTACTCCTTTGTACGTTTTAGAGATATTTCCTGTACTCCTTTGTGCGCTGTAGAGATACCTTCTGTACTCCTTTGTGCGCTGTAGAGATACCTTCTGTACTCCTTTGTGCGCTGTAGAGATACCTTCTGTACTCCTTTGTGCGCTGTAGAGATACTTTCTGTACTCCTTTGTACGCTGTAGAGATACCTCGTGTACTCTTTTGTGCGCTGTAGAGATACCTTCTGTACTCCTTCGTGCGCTGTAGGGATACCTTCTGTACTCCTTTGTGCGCTGTAGAGATACCTTCTGTACTCCTTTGTACGTTCTAGAGATATTTCCTGTACTCCTTTGTGCGCTGTAGAGATACCTTCTGTACTTCTTTGTGCGCTGTAGAGATAGTTCCTGTACTCCTTTGTGCGCTGTAGAGATACCTTCTGTACTCCTTTGTGCGCTGTAGAGATACCTTCTGTACTCCTTTGTACGTTCTAGAGATATTTCCTGTACTCCTTTGTGCGCTGTAGAGATACCTCGTGTACTCCTTTGTGCGCTGTAGAGATACCTTCTGTACTCCTTTTTGCGCTGTAGAGATACCTTCTGTACTCCTTTGTACGCTGTAGAGATACCTCGTGTACTCCTTTGTACGTTCTAGAGATATTTCCTGTACTCCTTTGTGCGCTGTAGAGATACCTTCTGTACTCCTTTGTGCGCTGTAGAGCTACCTTCTGTACTCCTTTGTGCGCTGTAGAGATACCTTTTGTACTCCTTTGTACGCTGTAGAGATACCTTCTGTACTCCTTTGTGCGCTGTAGAGATACCTTCTGTACTCCTTTGTACGCTGTAGAGATACCTCGTGTACTCCTTTGTACGTTCTAGAGATATTTCCTGTACTCCTTTGTGCGCTGTAGAGATACCTTCTGTACTCCTTTGTGCGCTGTAGAGATACCTTCTGTACTCCTTTGTGCGCTGTAGAGATACCTTTTGTACTCCTTTGTACGTTCTAGAGATATTTCCTGTACTCCTTTGTGCGCTGTAGAGATACCTTCTGTACTCCTTTGTGCGCTGTAGAGATACCTTCTGTACTCCTTTGTGCGCTGTAGAGGTACCTTCTGTACTCCTTTGTGCGCTGTAGAGATACCTTCTGTACTCCTTTGTACGCTGTAGAGATACCTCGTGTACTCCTTTGTGCGCTGTAGAGATACCTTCTGTACTCCTTTGTGCGCTGTAGAGATACCTTCTGTACTCCTTTGTACGCTGTAGAGATACCTCGTGTACTCCTTTGTACGTTCTAGAGATATTTCCTGTCCTCCTTTGTGCGCTGTAGAGATACCTTCTGTACTCCTTTGTGCGCTGTAGAGATACCTTCTGTACTCCTTTGTACGTTCTAGAGATATTTCCTGTACTCCTTTGTGCGCTGTAGAGATACCTTCTGTACTCCTTTGTGCGCTGTAGAGGTACCTTCTGTACTCCTTTGTGCGCTGTAGAGATACCTTCTGTACTCCTTTGTGCGCTGTAGAGATACCTTCTGTACTCCTTTGACGCTGTAGAGATACCTCGTGTACTCCTTTGTACGTTCTAGAGATTTTTCCTGTACTCTTTTGTGCGCTGTAGAGATACCTTCTGTACTCCTTTGTGCGCTGTAGAGATACCTTCTGTACTCCTTTGTGCACTGTAGAGATACCTTCTGTACTCCTTTGTACGCTGTAGAGATACCTCGTGTACTCCTTTTTGCGCTGTAGAGATACCTTCTGTACTCCTTTGTACGCTGTAGAGATACCTCGTGTACTCCTTTGTACGTTCTAGAGATATTTCCTGTACTCCTTTGTGCGCTGTAGAGATACCTTCTCTACTCCTTTGTGCGCTGTAGAGATACCTTCTGTACTCCTTTGTGCGCTGTAGAGATACCTTCTGTACTTCTTTGTGTGCTGAGGAGATACCTTTTGTACTCCTTTGTGCGCTGTAGAGATACCTTCTGTACTCCTTTGTACGCTGTAGAGATACCTCGTGTACTCCTTTGTGCGCTGTAGAGATACCTTCTGTACTCCTTTGTGCGCTGTAGAGATACCTTCTGTACTCCTTTGTGCGCTGTAGAGATACCTTCTGTACTCCTTTGTACGTTCTAGAGATATTTCCTGTACTCCTTTGTGCGCTGTAGAGATACCTTCTGTACTCCTTTGTGCGCTGTAGAGATACCTTCTGTACTCCTTTGTGCGCTGTAGAGATACTTTCTGTACTATTTTGTGCGCTGTAGAGATACCTTCTGTGCTCCTTTGTACGCTGTAGAGATACCTCGTGTACTCCTTTGTGCGCTGTAGAGATACCTTCTGTACTCCTTTGTACGCTGTAGAGATACCTCGTGTACTCCTTTGTACGTTCTAGAGATATTTCCTGTACTCCTTTGTGCGCTGTAGAGATACCTTCTGTACTCCTTTGTGCGCTGTAGAGATACCTTCCGTACTCCTTTGTGCGCTGTAGAGATACCTTCTGTACTCCTTTGTGCGCTGTAGAGATACCTTTTGTACTCCTTTGTACGCTGTAGAGATACCTTCTGTACTCCTTTGTGCGCTGTAGAGATACCTTCTGTACTCCTTTGTACGCTGTAGAGATACCTCGTGTACTCCTTTGTACGTTCAAGAGATATTTCCTGTACTCCTTTGTGCGCTGTAGAGATACCTTCTGTACTCCTTTGTGCGCTGTAGAGATACCTTCTGTACTCCTTTGTGCGCTGTAGAGATACCTTTTGTACTCCTTTGTACGTTCTAGAGATATTTCCTGTACTCCTTTGTGCGCTGTAGAGATACCTTCTGTACTCCTTTGTGCGCTGTAGAGATACCTTCTGTACTCCTTTGTGCGCTGTAGAGATACCTTCTGTACTCCTTTGTGCGCTGTAGAGATACCTTCTGTACTCCTTTGTACGCTGTAGAGATACCTCGTGTACTCCTTTGTGCGCTGTAGAGATACCTTCTGTACTCCTTTGTGCGCTGTAGAGATACCTTCTGTACTCCTTTGTACGCTGTAGAGATACCTCGTGTACTCCTTTGTACGTTCTAGAGATATTTCCTGTACTCCTTTGTGCGCTGTAGAGATACCTTCTGTACTCCTTTGTGCGCTGTAGTGATACCTTCTGTACTCCTTTGTACGTTCTAGAGATATTTCCTGTACTCCTTTGTGCGCTGTAGAGATACCTTCTGTACTCCTTTGTGCGCTGTAGAGATACCTTCTGTACTCCTTTGTGCGCTGTAGAGATACCTTCTGTACTCCTTTGTGCGCTGTAGAGATACCTTCTGTACTCCTTTGACGCTGTAGAGATACCTCGTGTACTCCTTTGTACGTTCTAGAGATTTTTCCTGTACTCTTTTGTGCGCTGTAGAGATACCTTCTGTACTCCTTTGTGCGCTGTAGAGATACCTTCTGTACTCCTTTGTGCGCTGTAGAGATACCTTCTGTACTCCTTTGTACGCTGTAGAGATACCTCGTGTACTCCTTTTTGCGCTGTAGAGATACCTTCTGTACTCCTTTGTACGCTGTAGAGATACCTCGTGTACTCCTTTGTACGTTCTAGAGATATTTCCTGTACTCCTTTGTGCGCTGTAGAGATACCTTCTCTACTCCTTTGTGCGCTGTAGAGATACCTTCTGTACTTCTTTGTGCGCTGTAGAGATACCTTCTGTACTCCTTTGTGTGCTGTAGAGATACCTTTTGTACTCCTTTGTGCGCTGTAGAGATACCTTCTGTACTCCTTTGTACGCTGTAGAGATACCTCGTGTACTCCTTTGTGCGCTGTAGAGATACCTTCTGTACTCCTTTGTGCGCTGTAGAGATACCTTCTGTACTCCTTTGTGCGCTGTAGAGATACCTTCTGTACTCCTTTGTACGTTCTAGAGATATTTCCTGTACTCCTTTGTGCGCTGTAGAGATACCTTCTGTACTCCTTTGTGCGCTGTAGAGGTACCTTCTGTACTCCTTTGTGCGCTGTAGAGATACTTTCTGTACTATTTTGTGCGCTGTAGAGATACCTTCTGTGCTCCTTTGTACGCTGTAGAGATACCTCGTGTACTCCTTTGTGCGCTGTAGAGATACCTTCTGTACTCCTTTGTACGCTGTAGAGATACCTCGTGTACTCCTTTGTACGTTCTAGAGATATTTCCTGTACTCCTTTGTGCGCTGTAGAGATACCTTCTGTACTCCTTTGTGCGCTGTAGAGATACCTTCTGTACTCCTTTGTGCGCTGTAGAGATACCTTCTGTACTCCTTTGTACGCTGTAGAGATACCTTCTGTACTCCTTTGTGCGCTGTAGAGATACCTTCTCTACTCCTTTGTACGCTGTAGAGATACCTCGTGTACTCCTTTGTACGTTCTAGAGATATATCCTGTACTCCTTTGTGCGCTGTAGAGATACCTTCTGTACTCCTTTGTGCGCTTTAGAGATACCTTCTGTACTCCTTTGTGCGCTGTAGAGATACCTTCTGTACTCCTTTGTACGTTCTAGAGATATTTCATGTACTCCTTTGTGCGCTGTAGAGATACCTTCTGTACTCCTTTGTGCGCTGTAGAGATACCTTCTGTACTCCTTTGTGCACTGTAGAGATACATTCTGTACTCCTTTGTGCGCTGTAGAGATACCTTCTGTACTCCTTTGTGCGCTGTAGAGACACCTTCTGTACTTCTTTGTACGCTGTAGATATACCTCGTGTACTCCTTTGTGCGCTGTAGAGATACCTTCTGTACTCCTTCGTGCGCTGTAGAGATACCTTCTGTACTCCTATGTGCGCTGTGGAGATACCTTCTGTACTCCTTTGTACGTTCTAGAGATATTTCCTGTACTCCTTTGTGCGCTGTAGAGATACCTTCTGTACTCCTTTGTGCGCTGTAGAGATATTTCCTGTACTCCTTTGTGCGCTGTAGAGATACCTTCTGTACTCCTTTGTACGCTGTAGAGATACCTCGTGTACTCCTTTGTACGTTCTAGAGATATTTCCTGTACTCCTTTGTGCGCTGTAGAGATACCTTCTGTACTCCTTTGTGCGCTGTAGAGATACCTTCTGTACTCCTTTGTGCGCTGTAGAGATACCTTCTGTACTCCTTTGTACGCTGTAGAGATACCTTCTGTACTCCTTTGTGCGCTGTAGAGATACCTTCTGTACTCCTTTGTACGCTGTAGAGATACCTCGTGTACTCCTTTGTACGTTCTAGAGATATTTCCTGTACTCCTTTGTGCGCTGTAGAGATACCTTCTGTACTCCTTTGTGCGCTGTAGAGATACCTTCTGTACTCCTTTGTGCGCTGTAGAGATACCTTCTGTACTCCTTTGTGCGCTGTAGAGATACCTTCTGTACTCCTTTGACCGCTGTAGAGATACCTCGTGTACTCCTTTGTACGTTCTAGAGATATTTCCTGTACTCCTTTGTGCGCTGTAGAGATACCTTCTGTACTCCTGTGTGCGCTGTAGAGATACCTTCTGTACTCTTTTGTGCGCTGTAGAGATACCTTCCGTACTCCTTTGTGCGCTGTAGAGATACCTTCTGTACTCCTTTGTTCGCTGTAGAGATACCTCGTGTACTCCTTTGTACGTTCTAGAGATATTTCCTGTACTCCTTTGTGCGCTGTAGAGATACCTTCTGTACTCTTTTGTGCGCTGTAGAGATACCTTCTGTACTCCTTTGTACGCTGTAGAGATACCTCGTGTACACCTTCGCACGTTCTAGAGATATTTCCTGTACTCCTTTGTGCGCTGTAGAGATACCTTCTGTACTCCTTTGTGCGCTGTAGAGATACCTTCTGTACTCCTTTGTGCGCTGTAGAGATACCTTCTGTACTCCTTTGTACGCTGTAGAGATACCTCGTGTACTCCTTTGTACGTTCTAGAGATATTTCCTGTTCTCCTTTGTGCACTGTAGAGATACCTTCTGTACTCCTTTGTGCGCTGTAGAGATACCTTCTGTACTCCTTTGTGCGCTGTAGAGATACCTTCTGTACTCCTTTGTACGCTGTAGAGATACCTTCTGTACTCCTTTGTGCGCTGTAGAGATACCTTCTGTACTCCTTTGTACGCTGTAGAGATACCTCGTGTACTCCTTTGTACGTTCTAGAGATATTTCCTGTACTCCTTTGTGCGCTGTAGAGATACCTTCTGTACTCCTTTGTGCGCTGTAGAGATACCTTCTGTACTCCTTTGTACGTTCTAGAGATATTTCCTGTACTCCTTTGTGCGCTGTAGAGATACCTTCTGTACTCCTTTGTGCGCTGTAGAGATACCTTCTGTACTCCTTTGTGCGCTGTAGAGATACCTTCTGTACTCCTTTGTGCGCTGTAGAGATACCTTCTGTACTCCTTTGTGCGCTGTAGAGATACCTTCTGTACTCCTTTGTACGCTGTAGAGATACCTCGTGTACTCCTTTGTACGTTCTAGAGATATTTCCTGTACTCCTTTGTGCGCTGTAGAGATACCTTCTGTACTCCTTTGTGCGCTGTAGTGATACCTTCTGTACTCCTTTGTACGTTCTAGAGATATTTCCTGTACTCCTTTGTGCGCTGTAGAGATACCTTCTGTACTCCTTTGTGCGCTGTAGAGATACCTTCTGTACTCCTTTGTGCGCTGTAGAGATACCTTCTGTACTCCTTTGTGCGCTGTAGAGATACCTTCTGTACTCCTTTGACGCTGTAGAGATACCTCGTGTACTCCTTTGTACGTTCTAGAGATTTTTCCTGTACTCTTTTGTGCGCTGTAGAGATACCTTCTGTACTCCTTTGTGCGCTGTAGAGATACCTTCTGTACTCCTTTGTGCGCTGTAGAGATACCTTCTGTACTCCTTTGTACGCTGTAGAGATACCTCGTGTACTCCTTTTTGCGCTGTAGAGATACCTTCTGTACTCCTTTGTACGCTGTAGAGATACCTCGTGTACTCCTTTGTACGTTCTAGAGATATTTCCTGTACTCCTTTGTGCGCTGTAGAGATACCTTCTCTACTCCTTTGTGCGCTGTAGAGATACCTTCTGTACTTCTTTGTGCGCTGTAGAGATACCTTCTGTACTCCTTTGTGTGCTGTAGAGATACCTTTTGTACTCCTTTGTGCGCTGTAGAGATACCTTCTGTACTCCTTTGTACGCTGTAGAGATACCTCGTGTACTCCTTTGTGCGCTGTAGAGATACCTTCTGTACTCCTTTGTGCGCTGTAGAGATACCTTCTGTACTCCTTTGTGCGCTGTAGAGATACCTTCTGTACTCCTTTGTACGTTCTAGAGATATTTCCTGTACTCCTTTGTGCGCTGTAGAGATACCTTCTGTACTCCTTTGTGCGCTGTAGAGATACCTTCTGTACTCCTTTGTGCGCTGTAGAGATACTTTCTGTACTATTTTGTGCGCTGTAGAGATACCTTCTGTGCTCCTTTGTACGCTGTAGAGATACCTCGTGTACTCCTTTGTGCGCTGTAGAGATACCTTCTGTACTCCTTTGTACGCTGTAGAGATACCTCGTGTACTCCTTTGTACGTTCTAGAGATATTTCCTGTACTCCTTTGTGCGCTGTAGAGATACCTTCTGTACTCCTTTGTGCGCTGTAGAGATACCTTCCGTACTCCTTTGTGCGCTGTAGAGATACCTTCTGTACTCCTTTGTGCGCTGTAGAGATACCTTCTGTACTCCTTTGTGCGCTGTAGAGATACCTTCTGTACTCCTTTGTACGTTCTAGAGATATTTCCTGTACTCCTTTGTGCGCTGTAGAGATACCTTCTGTACTCCTTTGTGCGCTGTAGAGATACCTTCTGTACTCCATTGTGCGCTGTAGAGATACCTTCTGTACTCCTTTGTGCGCTGTAGAGATACCTTCTGTACTCCTTTGTACGCTGTAGAGATACCTCGTGTACTCCTTTGTACGTTCTAGAGATATTTCCTGTACTCCTTTGTGCGCTGTAGAGATACCTCGTGTACTCCTTTGTACGTTCAAGAGATATTTCCTGTACTCCTTTGTGCGCTGTAGAAATACCTTCTGTACTCCTTTGTGCGCTGTAGAGATACCTTCTGTACTCCTTTGTGCGCTGTAGAGATACCTTCTGTACTCCTTTGTACGCTGTAGAGATACCTTCTGTACTCCTTTGTGCGCTGTAGAGATACCTTCTCTACTCCTTTGTACGCTGTAGAGATACCTCGTGTACTCCTTTGTACGTTCTAGAGATATATCCTGTACTCCTTTGTGCGCTGTAGAGATACCTTCTGTACTCCTTTGTGCGCTTTAGAGATACCTTCTGTACTCCTTTGTGCGCTGTAGAGATACCTTCTGTACTCCTTTGTACGTTCTAGAGATATTTCATGTACTCCTTTGTGCGCTGTAGAGATACCTTCTGTACTCCTTTGTGCGCTGTAGAGATACCTTCTGTACTCCTTTGTGCACTGTAGAGATACATTCTGTACTCCTTTGTGCGCTGTAGAGATACCTTCTGTACTCCTTTGTGCGCTGTAGAGACACCTTCTGTACTTCTTTGTACGCTGTAGATATACCTCGTGTACTCCTTTGTGCGCTGTAGAGATACCTTCTGTACTCCTTCGTGCGCTGTAGAGATACCTTCTGTACTCCTATGTGCGCTGTGGAGATACCTTCTGTACTCCTTTGTACGTTCTAGAGATATTTCCTGTACTCCTTTGTGCGCTGTAGAGATACCTTCTGTACTCCTTTGTGCGCTGTAGAGATATTTCCTGTACTCCTTTGTGCGCTGTAGAGATACCTTCTGTACTCCTTTGTACGCTGTAGAGATACCTCGTGTACTCCTTTGTACGTTCTAGAGATATTTCCTGTACTCCTTTGTGCGCTGTAGAGATACCTTCTGTACTCCTTTGTGCGCTGTAGAGATACCTTCTGTACTCCTTTGTGCGCTGTAGAGATACCTTCTGTACTCCTTTGTACGCTGTAGAGATACCTTCTGTACTCCTTTGTGCGCTGTAGAGATACCTTCTGTACTCCTTTGTACGCTGTAGAGATACCTCGTGTACTCCTTTGTACGTTCTAGAGATATTTCCTGTACTCCTTTGTGCGCTGTAGAGATACCTTCTGTACTCCTTTGTGCGCTGTAGAGATACCTTCTGTACTCCTTTGTGCGCTGTAGAGATACCTTCTGTACTCCTTTGTGCGCTGTAGAGATACCTTCTGTACTCCTTTGACCGCTGTAGAGATACCTCGTGTACTCCTTTGTACGTTCTAGAGATATTTCCTGTACTCCTTTGTGCGCTGTAGAGATACCTTCTGTACTCCTGTGTGCGCTGTAGAGATACCTTCTGTACTCTTTTGTGCGCTCTAGAGATACCTTCCGTACTCCTTTGTGCGCTGTAGAGATACCTTCTGTACTCCTTTGTTCGCTGTAGAGATACCTCGTGTACTCCTTTGTACGTTCTAGAGATATTTCCTGTACTCCTTTGTGCGCTGTAGAGATACCTTCTGTACTCTTTTGTGCGCTGTAGAGATACCTTCTGTACTCCTTTGTACGCTGTAGAGATACCTCGTGTACACCTTCGCACGTTCTAGAGATATTTCCTGTACTCCTTTGTGCGCTGTAGAGATACCTTCTGTACTCCTTTGTGCGCTGTAGAGATACCTTCTGTACTCCTTTGTGCGCTGTAGAGATACCTTCTGTACTCCTTTGTACGCTGTAGAGATACCTCGTGTACTCCTTTGTACGTTCTAGAGATATTTCCTGTACTCCTTTGTGCACTGTAGAGATACCTTCTGTACTCCTTTGTGCGCTGTAGAGATACCTTCTGTACTCCTTTGTGCGCTGTAGAGATACCTTCTGTACTCCTTTGTACGCTGTAGAGATACCTTCTGTACTCCTTTGTGCGCTGTAGAGATACCTTCTGTACTCCTTTGTACGCTGTAGAGATACCTCGTGTACTCCTTTGTACGTTCTAGAGATATTTCCTGTACTCCTTTGTGCGCTGTAGAGATACCTTCTGTACTCCTTTGTGCGCTGTAGAGATACCTTCTGTACTCCTTTGTACGTTCTAGAGATATTTCCTGTACTCCTTTGTGCGCTGTAGAGATACCTTCTGTACTCCTTTGTGCGCTGTAGAGATACCTTCTGTACTCCTTTGTGCGCTGTAGAGATACCTTCTGTACTCCTTTGTGCGCTGTAGAGATACCTTCTGTACTCCTTTGTACGCTGTAGAGATACCTCGTGTACTCCTTTGTACGTTCTAGAGATTTTTCCTGTACTCTTGTGTGCGCTGTAGAGATACCTTCTGTACTCCTTTGTGCGCTGTAGAGATACCTTCTGTACTCCTTTGTACGCTGTAGAGATACCTCGTGTACTCCTTTGTACGTTCTAGAGATATTTCCTGTACTCCTCTGTGCGCTGTAGAGATACCTTCTGTACTCCTTTGTGCGCTGTAGAGATACCTTCTGTACTCCTTTGTACGTTCTAGAGATATTTCCTCTACTCCTTTGTGCGCTGTAGAGATACCTTCTGTACTCCTTTGTGCGCTGTAGAGATATTTCCTGTACTCCTTTGTGCGCTGTAGAGATACCTTCTGTACTCCTTTGTGCGCTGTAGAGATACCTTCTGTACTCCTTTGTACGCTGTAGAGATACCTCGTGTACTTCTTTGTACGTTCTAGAGATATTTCCTGTACTACTTTGTGCGCTGTAGAGACACCTTCTGTACTCCTTTGTGCGCTGTAGAGATACCTTCTGTACTCCTTTGTGCGCTGTAGAGATACCTTCTGTACTCCTTTATACGCTGTTGAGATACCTTCTGTACTCCTTTGTGCGCTGTAGAGATACCTTCTGTACTCCTTTGTATGCTGTAGAGATACCTCGTGTACTCCTTTTTACGTTCTAGAGATATTTCCTGTACTCCTTTAAGCGCTGTAGAGATACCTTCTGTACTCCTTTGTGCGCTGTAGAGATACCTTCTGTACTCCTTTGTGCGCTGTAGAGATACCTTCAGTACTCCTTTGTACGCTGTAGAGATACCTTCTGTACTCCTTTGTGCGCTGTAGAGATACCTTCTGTACTCCTTTGTACGCTGTAGAGATACCTCGTGTACTCCTCTGTACGTTCTAGAGATAATTCCTGTACTCCTTTGTGCGCTGTAGAGATACCTTATGTACTCCTTTGTGCGCTGTAGAGATTCCTTCTGTACTCCTTTGTACGCTGTAGAGATACCTCGTGTACTCCTTTGTACGTTCTAGAGATATTTCCTGTACTCCTTTGTGCGCTGTAGAAATACCTTCTGTACTCCTTTGTGCGCTGTTGAGATACCTTCTGTACTCCTTTGTGCGCTGTAGAGATACCTTCTGTACTCCTTTGAGCGCTGTAGAGATACCTTCTGTACTCCTTTGTGCGCTGTAGAGATACCTTCTGTACTTCTTTGTACGCTGTAGAGATACCTCGTGTACTCCTTTGCGCGCTGTAGAGATACCTTCTGTACTCCTTTGTGCGCTGTAGAGATACCTTCTGTACTCCTTTGTGCGCTGTAGAGATACCTTCTGTACTCCTTTGTACGTTCTAGAGATATTTCCTGTACTCCTTTGTGCGCTGTAGAGATACCTTCTGTACTCCTTTGTGCGCTGTAGAGATACCTTCTGTACTCCTTTGTGCGCTGTAGAGATACCTTCTGTACTCCTTTGTGCGCTGTAGAGATACCTTCTGTACTCCTTTGTACGCTGTAGAGATACCTCGTGTACTCCTTTGTGCGCTGTAGAGATACCTTCTGTACTCCTTTGTACGCTGTAGAGATACCTCGTGTACTCCTTTGTACGTTCTAGAGATATTTCCTGTACTCCTTTGTGCGCTGTAGAGATACCTTCCGTACTCCTTTGTGCGCTGTAGAGATACCTTCTGTACTCCTTTGTGCGCAGTAGAGATACCTTCTGTACTCCTTTGTGCGCTGTAGAGATACCTTCTGTACTCCTTTGTGCGCTGTAGAGATACCTTCTGTACTCCTTTGTACGCTGTAGAGATACCTCGTGTACTCCTTTGTGCGCTGTAGAGATACCTTCTGTACTCCTTTGTACGCTGTAGAGATACCTCGTGTACTTCTTTGTACGTTCTAGAGATATTTCCTGTACTCCTTTGTGCGCTGTAGAGATACCTTCTGTACTTCTTTGTGCGCTGTAGAGATACCTTCTGTACTCCTTTGTGCGCTGTAGAGATACCTTCTGTACTCCTTTGTGCGCTGTAGAGATACCTTCGGTACTCCTTTGTGCGCTGTAGAGATACCTTCTGTACTCCTTTGTACGTTCTAGAGATATTTCCTGTACTCCTTTGTGTGCTGTAGAGATACCTTCTGTACTCCTTTGTGCGCTGTAGAGATACCTTCTGTACTCCTTTGTGCGCTGTAGAGATACCTTCTGTACTTCTTTGTGCGCTGTAGAGATACCTTCTGTACTCCTTTGTACGCTGTAGAGATACCTCGTGTACTCCTTTGTACGTTCTAGAGATATTTCCTGTACTCCTTTGTGCGCTGAAGAGATAACTCGTGTACTCCTTTGTACGTTCTAGAGATATTTCCTGTACTCCTTTGTGCGCTGTAGAGATACCTTCTGTACTCCTTTGTGCGCTGTAGAGATACCTTCTGTACTCCTTTGTGCGCTGTAAAGATACCTTCTGTACTCCTTTGTACGCTGAAGAGATACCTTCTGTACTCCTTTGTGCGCTGTAGAGATACCTTCTGTACTCCTTTGTACGCTGTAGAGATACCTCGTGTACTCCTTTGTACGTTCTAGAGATATTTCCTGTACTCCTTTGTGCGCTGTAGAGATACCTTCTGTACTTCTTTGTGCGCTGTAGAGATACCTTCTGTACTCCTTTGTGCGCTGTAGAGATACCTTCTGTACTCCTTTGTACGTTCTAGAGATATTTCCTGTACTCCTTTGTGCGCTGTAGAGATACCTTCTGTACTCCTTTGTGCGCTGTAGAGATACCTTCTGTACTCCTTTGTGCGCTGTAGAGATACCTTCTGTACTCCTTTGTGCGCTGTAGAGATACCTTCTGTATCCTTTGTGCGCTGTAGAGATACTTTCTGTACTCCTTTGTACGCTGTAGAGATACCTCGTGTACTCCTTTGTGCGCTGTAGAGATACCTTCTGTACTCCTTCGTGCGCTGTAGAGATACCTTCTGTACTCCTTTGTGCGCTGTAGAGATACCTTCTGTACTCCTTTGTACGTTCTAGAGATATTTCCTGTACTCCTTCGTGCGCTGTAGAGATACCTTCTGTATTCCTTTGTGCGCTGTAGAGATATTTCCTGTACTCCTTTGTGCGCTGTAGAGATACCTTCTGTACTCCTTTGTGCGCTGTAGAGATACCTTCTGTACTCCTTTGTACGTTCTAGAGATATTTAATGTACTCCTTTGTGCGCTGTAGAGATACCTCGTGTACTCCTTTGTGCGCTGTAGAGATACCTTCTGTACTCCTTTGTGCGCTGTAGAGATACCTTCTGTACTCCTTTGTACGCTGTAGAGATACCTCGTGTACTCCTTTGTACGTTCTAGAGATATTTCCTGTACTCCTTTGTGCGCTGTAGAGATACCTTCTGTACTCCTTTGTGCGCTGTAGAGATACCTTCTGTACTCCTTTGTGCGCTGTAGAGATACCTTTTGTACTCCTTTGTACGCTGTAGAGATACCTTCTGTACTCCTTTGTGCGCTGTAGAGATACCTTCTGTACTTCTTTGTACGCTGTAGAGATACCTCGTGTACTCCTTTGTACGTTCTAGAGATATTTCCTGTACTCCTTTGTGCGCTGTAGAGATACCTTCTGTACTCCTTTGTGCGCTGTAGAGATACCTTCTGTACTCCTTTGTGCGCTGTAGAGATAACTTTTGTACTCCTTTGTACGTTCTAGAGATATTACCTGTACTCCTTTGTGCGCTGTAGAGATACCTTCTGTACTCCTTTGTGTGCTGTAGAGATACCTTCTGTACTCCTTTGTGCGCTGTAGAGATACCTTCTGTACTCCTTTGTGCGCTGTAGAGATACCTTCTGTACTCCTTTGTACGCTGTAGAGATACCTCGTGTACTCCTTTGTGCGCTGTAGAGATACCTTCTGTACTCCTTTGTGCGCTGTAGAGATACCTTCTGTACTCCTTTGTGCGCTGTAGAGATACCTTCTGTACTCCTTTGTTCGTTCTAGAGATATTTCCTGTACTCCTTTGTGCGCTGTAGAGATACCTTCTGTACTCCTTTGTGCGCTGTAGAGATATTTCCTGTACTCCTTTGTGCGCTGTAGAGATACCTTCTGTACTCCTTTGTGCGCTGTAGAGATACCTTCTGTACTCCTATGAACGCTGTAGAGATACCTCGTGTACTCCTTTGTACGTTCTAGAGATATTTCCTGTACTCCTTTGTGCGCTGTAGAGATACCTTCTGTACTCCTTTGTGCGCTGTAGAGATACCTTCTGTACTCCTTTGTGCGCTGTAGAGATACCTCCTGTACTCCTTTATACGCTGTAGAGATACCTTCTGTACTCCTGTGTGCGCTGTAGGATACCTTCTGTACTCCTTTGTACGCTGTAAAGATACCTCGTGTACTCCTTTTTACGTTCTAGAGATATTTCCTGTACTCCTTTGTGCGCTGTAGAGATAACTTCTGTACTCCTTTGTGCGCTGTAGAGATACCTTCTGTACTCCTTTGTGCGCTGTAGAGATACCTTCTGTACTCCTTTGTACGCTATAGAGATACCTTCTGTACTCCTTTGTGCGCTGTAGAGATACCTTCTGTACTCCTTTGTACGCTGTAGAGATACCTCGTGTACTCCTTTGTACGTTCTAGAGATAATTCCTGTACTCCTTTGTGCGCTGTAGAGATACCTTCTGTACTCCTTTGTGCGCTGTAGAGATACCTTCTGTACTCCTTTGTACGCTGTAGAGATACCTCGTGTACTCCTTTGTACGTTCTAGAGATATTTCCTGTACTCCTTTGTGCGCTGTAGAGATACCTTCTGTACTCCTTTGTGCGCTGTAGAGATACCTTCTGCACTCCTTTGTGCGCTGTAGAGATACCTTCTGTACTCCTTTGTGCGCTGTAGAGATACCTTCTGTACTTTTTGTGCGCTGTAGAGATACCTTCTGTACTCCTTTGTGCGCTGTAGAGATACCTTCTGTACTCCTTTGTGCGCTGTAGAGATACCTTCTGTACTCCTTTGTACGCTGTAGAGATACCTCGTGTACTCCTTTGCGCGCTGTAGAGATACCTTCTGTACTCCTTTGTGCGCTGTAGAGATACCTTCTGTACTCCTTTGTGCGCTGTAGAGATACCTTCTGTACTCCTTTGTACGTTCTAGGGATATTTCCTGTACTCCTTTGTGCGCTGTAGAGATACCTCGTGTACTCCTTTGTACGTTCTAGAGATATTTCCTGTACTCCTTTGTGTGCTGTAGAGATACCTTCTGTACTCCTTTGTGCGCTGTAGAGATACCTTCTGTACTCCTTTGTGCGCTGTAGAGATACCTTCTGTACTCCTTTGTGCGCTGTAGAGATACCTTCTGTACTCCTTTGTACGCTGCAGAGATACCTCGTGTACTTTTTTGTACGTTCTAGAGATATTTCCTGTACTCCTTTGTGCGCTGTAGAGATACCTTCTGTACTCCTTTGTGCGCTGTAGAGATACCTTCTGTACTCCTTTGTACGCTGTAGAGATACCTCGTGTACTCCTTTGTACGTTCTAGAGATTTTTTCTGTACTCCTTTGTGCGCTGTAGAGATACCTTCTGTACTCCTTTGTGCGCTGTAGAGATACCTTCTGTACTCCTTTGTGCGCTGTAGAGATACCTTCTGTACTCCTTTGTACGCTGTAGAGATACCTCGTGTACTCCTTTGTACGTTCTAGAGATATTTCCTGTACTCCTTTGTGCGCTTTAGAGATACCTTCTGTACTCCTTTGTGCGCTGTAGAGATACCTTCTGTACTCCTTTGTGCGCTGTAGAGATACCTTCTGTACTCCTTTGTACGTTCTAGAGATATTTCCTGTACTCCTTTGTGCGCTGTAGAGATACCTTCTGTACTCCTTTGTGCGCTGTAGAGATACCTTGTGTACTCCTTTGTGCGCTGTAGAGATACCTTCTGTACTCCTTTGTGCGCTGTAGAGATACCTTCTGTACTCCTTTGTACGCTGTAGAGATACCTCGTGTACTCCTTTGTACGTTCTAGAGATATTTCCTGTACTCCTTTGTGCGCTGTAGAGATACCTTCTGTACTCCTTTGTGCGCTGTAGAGATACCTTCTGTACTCCTTTGTGCGCTGTAGAGATACCTTCTGTACTCCTTTGTACGCCGTAGAAATACCTCGTGTACTCCTTTGTACGTTCTAAATATATTTCCTGTACTCCTTTGTGCGCTGTAGAGATACCTTCTGTACTCCTTTGTGCGCTGTAGAGATACCTTCTGTACTCCTTTGTGCGCTGTAGAGATACCTTCTGTACTCCTTTGTACGCTGTAGAGATACCTCGTGTACTCCTTTGTACGTTCTAGAGATATTCCCTGTACTCCTTTGTGCGCTGTAGAGATACCTTTTGTACTCCTTTGTGCGCTCTAGAGATACCTTCTGTACTCCTTTGTGCGCTGTAGAGATACCTTCTGTACTCCTTTGTACGCTGTAGAGATACCTCGAGTACTCCTTCGTACGTTCTAGATATTTCCTGTACTCCTTTGTGCGCTGTCGAGATACCTTCTGTACTCCTTTGTGCGCTGTAGAGATACCTTCTGTACTCCTTTGTGCGCTGTAGAGATACCTTCTGTACTCCTTTGTACGTTCGAGAGATATTTCCTGTACTCCTTTGTGCGCTGTAGAGATACCTTCTGTACTCCTTTGTGCGCTGTAGAGATACCTTCTGTACTCCTTTGTGCGCTGTAGAGATACCTTCTGTACTTCTTTGTGCGCTGTAGAGATACCTTCTGTACTCCTTTGTACGCTGTGGAGATACCTCGTGTACTCCTTTGTACGTTCTAGAGATATTTCCTGTACTCCTTTGTGCGCTGTAGAGATACCTCGTGTACTCCTTTGTACGTTCTAGAGATATTTCCTGTACTCCTTTGTGCGCTGTAGAGATACCTTCTGTACTCCTTTGTGCGCTGTAGAGATACCTTCTGTACTCCTTTGTGCGCTGTAAAGATACCTTCTGTACTCCTTTGTACGCTGAAGAGATACCTTCTGTACTCCTTTGTGCGCTGTAGAGATACCTTCTGTACTCCTTTGTACGCTGTAGAGATACCTCGTGTACTCCTTTGTACGTTCTAGAGATATTTCCTGTTCTCCTTTGTGCGCTGTAGAGATACCTTCTGTACTCCTTTGTGCGCTGTAGAGATACCTTCTGTACTCCTTTGTGTGCTGTAGAGATACCTTCTGTACTCCTTTGTACGTTCTAGAGATATTTCCTGTACTCCTTTGTGCGCTGTAGAGACACCTTCTGTACTCCTTTGTGCGCTGTAGAGATACCTTCTGTACTCCTTTGTGCGCTGTAGAGATACCTTCTGTACTCCTTTGTGCGCTGTAGAGATACCTTCTGTACTCCTTTGTGCGTTGTAGAGATACCTTCTGTACTCCTTTGTACGCTGTAGAGATACCTCGTGTACTCCTTTGTGCGCTGTAGAGATACCTTCTGTACTCATTCGTGCGCTGTAGAGATACCTTCAGTACTCCTTTGTGCGCTGTAGAGATACCTTCTGTACTCCTTTGTACGTTCTAGAGATATTTCCTGTACTCCTTTGTGCGCTGTAGAGTTACCTTCTGTACTCCTTTGTGCGCTGTAGAGATATTTCCTGAACTCCTTTGTGCGCTGTAGAGATACCTTCTGTACTCCTTTGTGCGCTGTAGAGATACCTTCTGTACTCCTTTGTGCGCTGTAGAGATACCTTCTGTACTCCTTTGTGCGCTGTAGAGATACCTTCTGTACTCCTTTGTACGCTGTAGAGATACCTCGTGTACTCCTTTGTGCGCTGTAGAGATACCTTCTGTACTCCTTTGTACGCTGTAGAGATACCTCGTGTACTCCTTTGTACGTTCTAGAGATATTTCCTGTACTCCTTTGTGCGCTGTAAAGATACCTTCCGTACTCCTTTGTGCGCTGTAGAGATACCTTCTGTACTCCTTTGTGCGCTGTAGAGATACCTTCTGTACTCCTTTGTGCGCTGTAGAGATACCTTCTGTACTCCTTTGTGCGCTCTAGAGATACCTTCTGTACTCCTTTGTACGCTGTAGAGATACCTCGTGTACTCCTTTGTGCGCTGTAGAGATACCTTCTGTACTCCTTTGTACGCTGTAGAGATACCTCGTGTACTCCTTTGTACGTTCTAGAGATATTTCCTGTACTCCTTTGTGCGCTGTAGAGATACCTTCCGTACTCCTTTGTGCGCTGTAGAGATACCTTCTGTACTCCTTTGTACGTTCGAGAGATATTTCCTGTACTCCTTTGTGCGCTGTAGAGATACCTTCTGTACTCCTTTGTGCGCTGTAGAGATACCTTCTGTACTCCTTTGTGCGCTGTAGAGATACCTTCTGTACTTCTTTGTGCGCTGTAGAGATACCTTCTGTACTCCTTTGTACGCTGTGGAGATACCTCGTGTACTCCTTTGTACGTTCTAGAGATATTTCCTGTACTCCTTTGTGCGCTGTAGAGATACTTCGTGTACTCCTTTGTACGTTCTAGAGATATTTCCTGTACTCCTTTGTGCGCTGTAGAGATACCTTCTGTACTCCTTTGTGCGCTGTAGAGATACCTTCTGTACTCCTTTGTGCGCTGTAAAGATACCTTCTGTACTCCTTTGTACGCTGAAGAGATACCTTCTGTACTCCTTTGTGCGCTGTAGAGATACCTTCTGTACTCCTTTGTACGCTGTAGAGATACCTCGTGTACTCCTTTGTACGTTCTAGAGATATTTCCTGTACTCCTTTGTGCGCTGTAGAGATACCTTCTGTACTCCTTTGTGCGCTGTAGAGATACCTTCTGTACTCCTTTGTGTGCTGTAGAGATACCTTCTGTACTCCTTTGTACGTTCTAGAGATATTTCCTGTACTCCTTTGTGCGCTGTAGAGACACCTTCTGTACTCCTTTGTGCGCTGTAGAGATACCTTCTGTACTCCTTTGTGCGCTGTAGAGATACCTTCTGTACTCCTTTGTGCGCTGTAGAGATACCTTCTGTACTCCTTTGTGCGTTGTAGAGATACCTTCTGTACTCCTTTGTACGCTGTAGAGATACCTCGTGTACTCCTTTGTGCGCTGTAGAGATACCTTCTGTACTCCTTCGTGCGCTGTAGAGATACCTTCAGTACTCCTTTGTGCGCTGTAGAGATACCTTCTGTACTCCTTTGTACGTTCTAGAGATATTTCCTGTACTCCTTTGTGCGCTGTAGAGTTACCTTCTGTACTCCTTTGTGCGCTGTAGAGATATTTCCTGTACTCCTTTGTGCGCTGTAGAGATACCTTCTGTACTCCTTTGTGCGCTGTAGAGATACCTTCTGTACTCCTTTGTGCGCTGTAGAGATACCTTCTGTACTCCTTTGTGCGCTGTAGAGATTCCTTCTGTACTCCTTTGTACGCTGTAGAGATACCTCGTGTACTCCTTTGTGCGCTGTAGAGATACCTTCTGTACTCCTTTGTACGCTGTAGAGATACCTCGTGTACTCCTTTGTACGTTCTAGAGATATTTCCTGTACTCCTTTGTGCGCTGTAAAGATACCTTCCGTACTCCTTTGTGCGCTGTAGAGATACCTTCTGTACTCCTTTGTGCGCTGTAGAGATACCTTCTGTACTCCTTTGTGCGCTGTAGAGATACCTTCTGTACTCCTTTGTGCGCTCTAGAGATACCTTCTGTACTCCTTTGTACGCTGTAGAGATACCTCGTGTACTCCTTTGTGCGCTGTAGAGATACCTTCTGTACTCCTTTGTACGCTGTAGAGATACCTCGTGTACTCCTTTGTACGTTCTAGAGATATTTCCTGTACTCCTTTGTGCGCTGTAGAGATACCTTCCGTACTCCTTTGTGCGCTGTAGAGATACCTTCTGTACTCCTTTGTACGCTGTAGAGATACCTTCTGTACTCCTTTGTGCGCTGTAGAGATACCTTCTGTACTCCTTTGTGCGCTGTAGAGATACCTTCTGTACTCCTTTGTGCGCTGTAGAGATACCTTCTGTACTCCTTTGTGCGCTGTAGAGATACCTTCTGTACTCCTTTGTACGCTGTAGAGATACCTCGTGTACTCCTTTGTGTGCTGTAGAGATACCTTCTTTACTCCTTTGTACGCTGTAGAGATACCTCGTGTACTCCTTTGTACGTTCTAGAGATATTTCCTGCACTCCTTTGTGCGCTGTAGAGATACCTTCTGTACTTCTTTGTGCGCTGTAGAGATACCTTCTCTACTCCTTTGTGCGCTGTAGAGATACCTTCTGTACTCCTTTGTGCGCTGTAGAGATACCTTCTGTACTCCTTTGTGCGCTGTAGAGATACCTTCTGTACTCCTTTGTACGTTCTAGAGATATTTCCTGTACTCCTTTGTGCGCTGTAGAGATACCTTCTGTACTCCTTTGTGCGCTGTAGAGATACCTTCTGTACTCCTTTGTGCGCTGTAGAGATACCTTCTGTACTTCTTTGTGCGCTGTATTGATACCTTCTGTACTCCTTTGTACGCTGTAGAGATACCTCGTGTACTCCTTTGTACGTTCTAGAGATATTTCCTGTACTCCTTTGTGCGCTGTAGAGATACCTCGTGTACTCCTTTGTACGTTCTCGAGATATTTCCTGTACTCCTTTGTGCGCTGTAGAGATACCTTCTGTACTCCTTTGTGCGCTGTAGAGATACCTTCTGTACTCCTTTGTGCGCTGTAAAGATACCTTCTGTACTCCTTTGAACGCTGATGAGATACCTTCTGTACTCCTTTGTGCGCTGTAGAGATACCTTCTGTACTCCTTTGTACGCTGTAGAGATACCTCGTGTACTCCTTTGTACGTTCTAGAGATATTTCCTGTACTCCTTTCTGCGCTGTAGAAATACCTTCTGTACTCCTTTGTGCGCTGTAGAGATACCTTCTGTACTCCTTTGTGCGCTGTAGAGATACCTTCTGTACTCCTTTGTACGTTCTAGAGATATTTCCTGTACTCCTTTGTGCGCTGTAGAGATACCTTCTGTACTCCTTTGTGCGCTGTAGAGATACCTTCTGTACTCCTTTGTGCGCTGTAGAGATACCTTCTGTACTCCTTTGTGCGCTGTAGAGATACCTTCTGTACTCCTTTGTGCGCTGTAGAGATACCTTCTGTACTCCTTTGTACGCTGTAGAGATACCTCGTGTACTCCTTTGTGCGCTGTAGAGATACCTTCTGTACTCCTTCGTGCGCTGTAGAGATACCTTCTGTACTCCTTTGTGCGCTGTAGAGATACCTTCTGTACTCCTTTGTACGTTCTAGAGATATTTCCTGTACTCCTTTGTGCGCTGTAGAGATACCTTCTGTACTCCTTTGTGCGCTGTAGAGATATTTCCTGTACTCCTTTGTGCGCTGTAGAGATACCTTCTGTACTCCTTTGTGCGCTGTAGAGATACCTTCTGTACTCCTTTGTACGTTCTAGAGATATTTCCTGTACTCCTTTGTGCGCTGTAGAGATACCTTCTGTACTCCTTTGTGCGCTGTAGAGATACCTTCTGTACTCCTTTGTGCGCTGTATAGATACCTTTTGTACTCCTTTGTACGCTGTAGAGATACCTTCTGTACTCCTTTGTGCGCTGTAGAGATACCTTCTGTACTCCTTTGTACGCTGTAGAGATACCTCGTGTACTCCTTTGTACGTTCTAGAGATATTTCCTGTACTCCTTTGTGCGCTGTAGAGATACCTTCTGTACTCCTTTGTGCGCTGTAGAGATACCTTCTGTACTCCTTTGTGCGCTGTAGAGATACCTTTTGTACTCCTTTGTACGTTCTAGAGATATTTCCTGTAGTTCTTTGTGCGCTGTAGAGATACCTTCTCTACTCCTTTATGCGCTGTAGAGATACCTTCTGTACTCCTTTGTGCGCTGTAGAGATACCTTCTGTACTCCTTTGTGCGCTGTAGAGATACCTTCTGTACTCCTTTGTACGCTGTAGAGATACCTTCTGTACTCCTTTGTGCGCTGTAGAGATACCTTCTGTACTCCTTTGTTTGCTGTAGAGATACCTT
Source organism: Morinoia aosen (assembly GCA_030386875.1). Lineage (NCBI taxonomy): Eukaryota > Metazoa > Arthropoda > Malacostraca > Amphipoda > Talitridae > Morinoia > Morinoia aosen. The sequence goes on along the minus strand of JASJYW010000027.1, from coordinate 33,027,838 downwards.
CTGTACTCCTTTGTGCGCTGTTGAGATATCTTCTGTACTCCTTTGTACGTTCTAGAGATAATTTCTGTACTCCTTTGAGCGCTGTAGAGATACCTTCCGTACTCCTTTGTGCGCTGTAGAGATACCTTCTGTACTCCTTTGTGCGCTGTAGAAATACCTTCTGTACTCCTTTGTGCGCTGTAGAGATACCTTCTGTACTCCTTTGTGCGCTGTAGAGATACCTTCTGTACTCCTATGTACGTTCTAGAGATATTTCCTGTACTCATTTGTGCGCTGTAGAGATACCTTCTGTACTCCTTTGTGCGCTGTAGAGATACCTTCTGTACTCCTTTGTGCGCTGTAGAGATACCTTCTGTACTCCTTTGTGCGCTGTAGAGATACCTTCTGTACTCCTTTGTACGCTGTAGAGATACCTCGTGTACTCCTTTGTACGTTCTAGAGATATTTCCTGTACTCCTCTGTGCGCTGTAGAGATACCTCGTGTACTCCTTTGTACGTTCTAGAGATATTCCCTGTACTCCTTTGTGCGCTGTAGAGATACCTTCTGTACTCCTTTGTGCGCTGTAGAGATACCTTCTGTACTCCTTTGTGCGCTGTAGAGATACCTTCTGTACTCCTTTGTACGCTGTAGAGATACCTTCTGTACTCCTTTGTGCGCTGTAGAGATACCTTCTGTACTCCTTTGTACGCTGTAGAGATACCTCGTGTACTCCTTTGTACGATCTAGAGATATTTCCTGTACTCCTTTGTGCGCTGTAGAGATACCTTCTGTACTCCTTTGTGCGCTGTAGAGATACCTTCTGTACTCCTTTGTGCGCTGTAGAGATACCTTCTGTACTCCTTTGTACGTTCTAGAGATATTTCCTGTACTCCTTTGTGCGCTGTAGAAATACCTTCTGTACTCCTTTGTGCGCTGTAGAGATACCTTCTGTGCGCTGTAGAGATACCTTCTGTACTCCTTTGTGCGCTGTAGAGATACCTTCTGTACTCCTTTGTGCGCTTTAGAGATACCTTCTGTACTCCTTTGTACGCTGTAGAGATACCTCGTGTACTCCTCTGTGCGCTGTAGAGATACCTCCTGTACTCCTTTGTGCGCTGTAGAGATACCTTCTGTACTCCTTTGTGCGCTGTAGAGATACCTTCTGTACTCCTTTGTATGTTCTAGAGATATTTCCTGTACTCCTCTGTGCGCTGTGGAGATACCTTCTGTACTCCTTTGTGCGCTGTAGAGATATTTCCTGTACTCCTTTGTGCGCTGTAGAGATACCTTCTGTACTCCTTTGTACGTTCTAGAGATATTTCCTGTACTCCTTTGTGCGCTGTAGAGATACCTTCTGTACTCCTTTGTGCGCTGTAGAGATACCTTCTGTACTCCTTTGCGCGCTGTAGAGATACCTTCTGTACTCCTTTGTACGCTGTAGAGATACCTCGTGTACTCCTTTGTACGTTCTAGAGATATTTTCTGTACTCCTTTGTGCGCTGTAGAGATACCTTCTGTACTCCTTTGTGCGCTGAAGAGATACCTTCTGTACTCCTTTGTGCGCTGTAGAGATACCTTCTGTACTCCTTTGTACGCTGTAGAGATACCTTCTGTACTCCTTTGTGCGCTGTAGAGATACCTTCTGTACTCCTTTGTGCGCTGTAGAGATACCTTCTGTACTCCTTTGTACGTTCTAGAGATATTTCCTGTACTCCTTTGTGCGCTGTAGAGATTCCTTCTGTACTCCTTTGTGCGCTGTAGAGATACCTTCTGTACTCCTTTGTGCGCTGTAGAGATACCTTCTGTACTCCTTTGTACGCTGTAGAGATACCTCGTGTACTCCTTTGTACGTTCTAGAGATATTTCCTGTACTCCTTTGTGCGCTGTAGAGATACCTTCTGTACTCCTTTGTGCGCTGTAGAGATACCTTCTGTACTCCTTTGTACGCTGTAGAGATACCTCGTGTACTCCTTTGTACGTTCTAGAGATTTTTTCTGTACTCCTTTGTGCGCTGTAGAGATACCTTCTGTACTCCTTTGTGCGCTGTAGAGATACCTTCTGTACTCCTTTGTGCGCTGTAGAGATACCTTCTGTACTCCTTTGTACGCTGTAGAGATACCTCGTGTACTCCTTTGTACGTTCTAGAGATATTTCCTGTACTCCTTTGTGCGCTGTAGAGATACCTTCTGTACTCCTTTGTGCGCTGTAGAGATACCTTCTGTACTCCTTTGTGCGCTGTAGAGATACCTTCTGTACTCCTTTGTACGTTCTAGAGATATTTCCTGTACTCCTTTGTGCGCTGTAGAGATACCTTCTGTACTCCTTTGTGCGCTGTAGAGATACCTTCTGTACTCCTTTGTGCGCTGTAGAGATACCTTCTGTACTCCTTTGTGCGCTGTAGAGATACCTTCTGTACTCCTTTGTACGCTGTAGAGATACCTCGTGTACTCCTTTGTACGTTCTAGAGATATTTCCTGTACTCCTTTGTGCGCTGTAGAGATACCTTCTGTACTCCTTTGTGCGCTGTAGAGATACCTTCTGTACTCCTTTGTGCGCTGTAGAGATACCTTCTGTACTCCTTTGTACGCTGTAGAAATACCTCGTGTACTCCTTTGTACGTTCTAAAGATATTTCCTGTACTCCTTTGTGCGCTGTAGAGATACCTTCTGTACTCCTTTGTGCGCTGTAGAGATACCTTCTGTACTCCTTTGTGCGCTGTAGAGATACCTTCTGTACTCCTTTGTACGCTGTAGAGATACCTCGTGTACTCCTTTGTACGTTCTAGAGATATTCCCTGTACTCCTTTGTGCGCTGTAGAGATACCTTTTGTACTCCTTTGTGCGCTCTAGAGATACCTTCTGTACTCCTTTGTGCGCTGTAGAGATACCTTCTGTACTTTTTTGTACGCTGTAGAGATACCTCGAGTACTCCTTCGTACGTTCTAGAGATATTTCCTGTACTCCTTTGTGCGCTGTAGAGATACCTTCTGTACTCCTTTGTGCGCTGTAGAGATACCTTCTGTACTCCTTTGTGCGCTGTAGAGATACCTTCTGTACTCCTTTGTGCGCTGCCCAGTCAGAAATTATGGTATGCAGCAACGATGATCATGGTCGAGATCTTCGGTTGTTTATTATCGAAACATCCTCCATATTCAACTATTTATGGGGTGCATTATGGTAGGGATATGTCCGCTTTTCTCGACCATGACCAACTATAATTCCCTACCATAAAAAACCAATATCAACCTTTCAGGGTCTGGCTCCACAACCATGTTCAACCATAGTGAACCGCATAAAACACCATTCACAACCATAATCGACTGAGATCATGGTAGAATATAGTTGTATAGTTGTATTAGCTGAATATAGTTATTTTTAGTGGTGAATGGTAATGTTAGCAGTTACATGAAGTTGATCATGGTAGAATATAGTTGTATCATTAGCAGCTAATGATACAACTATATTCTCCCATGATCAACTTTATTTAACTGTTAACATTACCATACACCACTAAAAACAACTATATTCAGCTAATGATTCATTAGATGATTATAGTTGTTCTTAGTGGTATATCCTAATCTTCAGAGCTTCTGAAAACAAATGTCAATGAAAGATTTTTTAATTGTAATATTTATTGTATATATTGGCTTGAACGAGTTGAAGTGTAAATAGATTTTTTAACGAAACTCAGTAAGGTTACGAAATAATCAAAGAAATTGCAAAAAACCGTAAGAAACAAAGAGCTAAGCACATTCCGATGATTATCATTAATAAGATATGAACTGTATGAGTACATAACATAACAAATTGTTAATATCGCAAAAAGAAACGTAATTATTGTATTTAAATCAAAATAAACCCAGGGAAGCACAAAACACTTTCTGCAGAGAAAAACTCAAGTAACATGAACAGTTTGTCTATCATGAAAAAATTACAACGCGGTTGAGTGACCAATGAACGAGCTCACAATTCAATTAAAAAAATTTAAAAAGATAGGCGGGTGTTTTGTAACTTCAAATTCAAAAATTTGAAAACCTTAGCATTTATCTTCATTGTCAAGACGAATCTATTGATATATCATTCGACAATCTTCAGGAATGAAGTCTAAATTAGAAATCTAAAATATATCAAAAAGTGGAGATAGGGAGTCCCTAATTCGAATTTCTAAGGTCGGCAACAGTTCATTTATTGACATTGGCGAAACCAAACGAGTGATACTACTTTCCACGATATCAACTCAAAACTGTGGCCGAAATTAGAAAATATAGGGTTACTGACTGACAGACATAAATAATTTATGTATAACACAAGATACGTCAATAAATTTAAACCCCACTTCTCTACGACCACTTCTTATGGGTCATTTCCGATTACTACATGGTACCCTCACGTGAGGGGAACCATAACAAGATAATCCTTTTCAGCATGCACTCGGCGAAAAGCATTATTAAGTTCCAGGCAAAGCAAAAACTAGACGCGCAGTCAAGTGGGACTGCAGATGGGTCCCATTTTTAGTGAAATTGGAATAGCTTGGGGCTCAAATGGTTAACATAAAAATCGTGATTTTTAATACGAAATTCAAAATGCAACTACAGTCACCATGTCTAAAAAACGAGTTTCACATCAATCTAACCAAAAATGGAGAAATTAGCCGAAACCTAGATGTTATCCGTAATAATGAATGAATAATAATGAACAGGAACTCTTTGCATAATAATGAATAGGAACTCGTAGAATACAACTAACGATCACTTAAGCAACAAACATTTTATTCCTCTTTACCTGTTGGCATAATTAGAACACTTATAATTATTAGAATTATTATTATTAGGCTGTAGCCGACTAATCAGACGGGCAGCATGTTGAAGGTTTCAGTTGAAAGTCCAGCTGATGCTTCTGCTGCGTTCTGGGCGCAGCTCATCATAGTGTCAGTTGAAGGTCCAGCTGATGCTTCTGCTGCGTTCTGCGCGCAGCTCATCATAGTGTCAGTTGAAGGTCCAGCTGATGCTTCTGCTGCGTTCTGTGCGCAGCTCATCATAGTGTCAGTTGTAGGTCCAGCTGATGCTTCTGCTGCGTTCTGCGCATTTCCTGCACTAAAAAAGGTTGCGATGTAGAATCCTAAAATTTTGTGAGCTTTACCATCACTAGAAAAAACTTACATACGTTCCGTCTCATTTTGATAAATGGTAAAATCTAGTTTTACTTTCCTTTTGACGTTTTAAAGTCGATTGGTAGTCACGATATTTTCTATTCTAGTTGAGAACATCAAAACTCACGTTATGCAAGCCAATGCAGCGAAGCGTGAGCGGCCACCATCTCAGTCGGGAACCGATTTCAGAACTGTCGCCACTGTAGCGCTGAAGTCCTTGAAAGCCAGAGGAGGGTAGCAGAATTTCCAGGCATCTGTTGAAATTAAAATTGAGATTTTGTAAGACTTCGGACAGTCCTAATGAACATAAAAATCATTGCTATATTTCATTCAGCCCCGACTACTTTCTTCTTGAACTTTTCTCTTGTTTGAACTTCCTTCTTAACTTGCTGTTTCTATGCGCTTGGTATCCTGTTTGGTAACACATACATGTTAACATTCAAGGATGTTCTGTGCGAGGCACATCTCGTGCATAGAACCCCTTTATACTTTTCCATACCAGATGGTCGTCATTATTCCTTCTCTTGATTTGGCTATGGAGGCTTAAACTGAGAAAATAATAATAATAATAACAATAACAATAATAATAATAATAATGTTGGGTTCTTGAAGGAGCAAGGCATAATTATCGAAACGGAACCAAGATAGAAACGTATCCTAAGCCAGGGGCTTGGAAAGAAGCTACAATTCAAAGATGTAATGTACGTGACACAGTGGAGAAAACCTGAAAAGCCAACCTAACTGAAAGAGAACAATCCAGCTGAAAGTTAACACCTATGCTGCATGATGCAGATAGACTCGCAGTACTGGGTCCAGTCGGAGAACTCAGGAACCTGGTAGTACTGGAAGTTTCGCAAAAAAATTTAATGCTCAAGTCCCCTTGGGGAATGATTTTGAAGTGATGGTAAAATTAATATTAGCAGATAAAATCTCCTCTAGCTCATTTTGAAATGAGGGGAGGTTATGAAATTTTATTTAGCTTCTCATGCTCAAAAAATTGGTGTCGTAAAAAGTTTTATATACAATATTGAAGGAATTAAGGGACATTTAGGTCTGTTTCACTGCAAATTTTTCAAAATTAAAACATTTGGAAGATGACACATATGACCCATAGTCATACCATAACATAATTTCCCAGCTTGATGATCTCTGAAGCTGCTTTTTGTAGGCTTTCTGGAAGGTCCCAGTCCTGTCCAGCTGAAGGATAGCGCCAGTTGTTTTGACATAAGCCTTCGAATAATGCGGAAAACTGTGTTACTGGATGACCTGCCGTGAAGTTCCTTCAGAGCATCAAGCTGAAAATAAAAAACATGATTGAGTTGGTTTCTGAAATATTTACATCTGAAAAGTTATCCATTAAAATATTACTGAAGGTAGCAGTGAATAGTGAAGATAGTTCATAAGGAAATTAAAAACATTTAGAAAGACAGAAAATTCAAACGAAAATTCGCGGCACTACATGTTAACATAAATGAATGTCATTGCTACATTGACTGTATGTGAAAGACAAAATTTCTATTCTGAATGATACCAAGTAACAGAGAGTGATATAAAGATTAAAATAATGTAATTTATTGTGATGTGTCATATAGTTTGAATGACATGAAGCAAAGTAGTACATTTTGAAACTTTATCACAAACAATTAAATACACTGATCTATTTAATCTGTCAATCAATACACAGAAGAAATATGTTTCGAGTTCACCGTGCACAATACAGATCTGGAAGTGATTTAGAGTAAACTGTGGTATGATCATATCTCATACCTTAGGAACTGTTTTTTTTCAAATCAATTAACTTACGAGTGTTGGAGTCTGAAGTAGGACGTCCAGTTGATCAAGAGTCTCAGCTGGTGGAGGTAGCCCTGTGCTACGTGATATGTGCTCCTTTGCAGATGCTTGGGACAATTTTTCGTGATGAAGAATGAAGAGAATCTTGTCCAATTTCTTGGAATTTTCTTCCTGAACTTGTTTCAGTTGTGATGATTCAGCTGATAATTCCTTATCATCAGGAGCCTTTTTACACCTGCTCAAGCACATCGACATTAGAAGTCACGAATAGCATTTCCATTTTTGTTGAAACAAGGGATAACTAGACCCGCAGTCAACTGAAACTGCAGATGGGTTTCATTTCACGTGTAACTGGAATATTTCGTAGTTCAAATGGTGAGCATAGAAATGGTGACACTTCAATATAAATCTAAAATTCAAATAGCAACTACAGTTTCCATATCTGGAATAACAAGAGAAATCATTGATATTTTTATTGCTGAAATAGGAACAAAATTACAAAGTAGATAACGCAAAACTATTTTTTTAATTATGGATGGGTAGGGAGATGAGTTACCATTCAAAATTTAAGAGTAAGGGATGCTCAAAGCTAGAAATTCATAAATTGTCACCATTTATTTTTAGTATTTGACGGGACAAATTAATTTATTCCACTTAAGGCAAAACCAGAGCAAAACTGGGGAATTTTACATTTTTGGGGATGGGAATAGGGCTAACTCAAATTTGAAAATTGTTTCAGACAGCCAAGATGAGGCAAAATGAATTGATATCATTTTTGATGAAGTTCAATCAAAATTACGGACAGAAAAATCAGCTACAACCACCCTGTCGGGAATGTCGAGACACACCGACTAAAACAACTTTCGATGAGACCAGAGTAAAACTGTGGAGTGAATTAAGAAAAAAGAGCCTAAAATTTGACAGACGGATAAACAGACACTGAAAAACAGCCAAACTCAAACAGAAGAACTTAAAAAATAAGCCAAAATCTAAATGGCTCATATCGGGGACCCCTAATAATTTCAAGCATGATTGCCAATGATGATGCAGATAGTAATGCAGCTAATGTACATTGATATAATCCATGCAAAATAAATAGGTAGCTAGCTGTTACCTCTTTTCAGACGGCATGGCATTGCAGCGAGGAAGAAGCGGTGACTGTGTGCGTATTCTACTGCGAATCTCCTCTGCAGATGAAGCGCAGTCTGTGCTGGTGTATTCGTCAGTTACTGAAGCTGCATACAGCTTCTTCTCACATCCAGTAAGCGTTTCTGTGAAATAAAACGACAGTTATATTTTCTCATTTAAACACAAATATGTGTACTAAATACTCGAAGCGTTTTAAGGGGGTCCTCCCAGGCCCCTTGTCTCTCCGATGGTCATTTCTCATGTTTTTGATGGAAAAGGAATCTTGAGTGGTGGACTATTCGGTCCTGAAATTTTATGGCACTACGGACAATAGATCCCCCCCCCCAAGGGGGGGGGGAGAAGGAGACCAAAATCTTTAATTTCCGACCCCATTTCAACCCCATATTAAAAGAAAACCAAACGGAAAATGGAAAATTTGTTACTTTCAATTTGTTAGATATGTTTCAAGGATTCTAAAACTGTCCTTGGTTGTGTTCTAGCATAAAAACTCAATGAGTTCTATTTTTTTAAATATCAAAACCAGTGGACTAAAAACCAATATGCCACATTTTTTTTTATGCCACAAAGGCCTGAATCAAAAACATGTATGGAAGAAATTGTGTTTCTTTTCAAAGGCTACATATAATAGTCAAATTTCATAAGAATCAGACTGAAAAACAAAAAATTTCATAATTTTATTAAATAAGTAAATAAATTTTCATTTTTTTGTTAATTACAATTTACAGCGTGAACATGATGTTATGCATAGAGATTATCGAAATAAAAATGAAAACAGCATTCAATTACATAAATTTTCCATTATACTACACTTCAACCAAAAATTTTGTTTTTGGCCTATACTGTGAAGTCACTTATTTTCAAAATTCAAAAGAATAGAAGTCATTGAGTTTTTATGCTGGGAAGAAACAAAGACAGTTTTAGAATCCTTGGAACAATTCCAACAAACTGACATTTCTTGATTTCCCAATTTGTACGTTGTCTTTTTTTTCTGCTAATTCAAAACCTAAAAATTCGGTATATTTTAGGTATTGATCAAATATCGCATACATAAAAAAAATTCAAATAGAAAATTTAGGAATGTCAGTTTGTTTGCAATGTTACGAGGATTTCAAAACTGTCTTTGTATTTGTTCTAGCATAAAAATTCATTGACTTCTATTTTTTTTAAAGCATCCCAAAAATGAACCAAAAAATGAGTTTAAAAAAAACTAAGGCCTAAATCAAAAAACTTCTGAAAGAAAATGTTTCTCATGCAAAAATACATATAGTGGCCAAATTTCAGGCCAATCGGATCAAAATTTAATTTTGACGAGAGGGCCCCCTTAAAGAGCCTGCTCCTAATAGACCTGACGGCCTGTCCTAGTTGCCGCTCACCTACTGACACAACAAGATTCTGACAAGATTATGAATAATAGTTGGAATTTTGCGAGGTTTATGGGCAAGATGATTCCTTGGAACTATGTCCTGTAGTTTATCTACAGGCCTTTTTTTCTTTCCTCTTTTTTGCCCTATTTTCTTCCTTTTATGGATAATTAATAATATCATTGAGGTATTTCAATAATATTACATTATTTAGTATTAGTTTATACATTCAGAATTACGCACAGTAATTAATTTATTTGATAAACCACAATCCTTATAAAAAAAACAAGTAAAAAAACAAAAACTGATGAAAAACAAAAAAAAAAGGATATAACACACTTTTTTATTAAAATAGAAAACAAACTTTACTCATAACCCATGGGATAGTTACATTATACATAACGTCAGTGGTATTATTTTAAAATAGGCATTCCATAAATATAAAAATCAAACAGGTCTATGAATGTGCAAAAAAATTTATTGAACACAACTTACTTGAATGTGTCAGTAGTTTAATTGAGATAAGTTCCCAGCTGTCATCTGCTGCAAGTCCTCCTTAGGGTCACTTTCTAAGTTGCAATCACTCCTACTAGCAAAAAGATTACTACTAGTAGTTTCGCAGATAGTAGGTCCTACTCTACTAATCTCTAATATAGATATTTTTATACGGCGTCGCTTCTGCCTTTGAGACAAATCCTCGAAGTTCTTTTTTCTACCCATATTGGATCAAACGATCAATTGAAACAACAGTTCAGTGCACAGATGCAACCACGCCGGCCGTTGAGTCATAACTAACCGGCAACTAGTGCCTGGATGAGCTGCCAGAGGTAAGATCCAAGTATTGTAATGCAAATACAAGGAAATTAATCACATTACAGTAAAAGTTATTTTTCTATGAATTAATTGTCAGTGTTCCGAATCATTGTTTTGCTATAGACTCTTGTAATTCTCATGTAATTTCTTTTTTTCGCTGCGTAGAAGTAATAGTAAAAGAATTAGTTTTTCGGACATATTTTATACTTTGCGTAGTTCGTACAAACATAAGCTACGTTGCATACGAACGCAGTAAAACTGTTATATGGGTTTAATTCGCATTTTAACGTCTTGTCAGTGTAAAGGTACAAGTAGAACCTTTGCAGTACAAGAGTGTCAAATGTCGCTGCAAAAAAGTTACTGTACAAATTTGAATCAACATCTGGAGTTAAGTACAATGATCGAACAAGTCGAACAAGTACTAAACCATGGGTGTACCTTGGAAACGCTGCGTTCGGGTAACAAATTTTGAACGCGTCACACAACTTTTCTATTTTTACAGCACATTTCATTACAAAAATCATTCTCTGGATGGGCTAACAGTGTTTCATCCTAAAGTATGAAGGCAAATTTCAAATGTGATTAGTAACGAAGGAACGAAAATAGTCTGGACTGTCTTAAAGTTCATTTTATTATTAAAGTATTGCTTTCCAGGTAACTTGAACATATAAAGATTAACTTCACAGTTCGTATTCTCTAAGAGTCATTTGACAATTACTCATAGATAATTTAATTGATACACAGATGAGGACACAACTTGAATCAACAATACCGTATATGCATAATTGAAGTAAATGGAAATATATTGCGTGATTCTAATAATTTTTAGCTTATGTAGGTGCTAAATGAAGAAACAAAACATTTTGCACGTTTAAAAACGATTAAATTTATAATTTATAATGAACAGCTGTTTTTTATGTGCTTTATTTACGGAACAAAGTTAAAGCTACATTTATCTATGCTCTACCATATATAGTCTTAAAACATCCATGTAATAGCAAACCTTAAACAACCATTGGTGCCTCCACCAATATCGACCTAAATAAACTAAAATCTACGTTATGTTAACAAACCATAAACAACCAATATTACCTCTACCACTATCGACCGAAATATACTAAGATCAACGTTATGTTATGGTCGATATATCTACCATATTATTTCATCGTCCATAATCGTCTTTAATCTCTTATACACCACTATATTCTACTATAATCACAACCATTATTTCCGACTGGGTGTAGAGATACCTTCTGTACTCCTTTGTGCGCTGTAGAGATACCTTCTGTACTCCTTTTTACGCTGTAGAGATACCTCGTGTACTCCTTTGTACGTTCTAGAGATATTTCCTGTACTCCTTTGTGCGCTGTAGAGATACCTTCTGTACTCCTTTGTGCGCTGTGGAGATACCTTCTGTACTCCTTTGTGCGCTGTAGAGATACCTTCTGTACTCCTTTGTGCGCTGTAGAGATACCTTCTGTACTCCTTTGTGCGCTGTAGAGATACCTTCTGTACTCCTTTGTACGCTGTAGAGATTCCTCGTGTACTCCTTTGTGCGCTGTAGAGATACCTTCTTTACTCCTTTGTACGCTGTAGAGATACCTCGTGTACTCCTTTGTACGTTCTAGAGATATTTCCTGTACTCCTTTGTGCGCTGTAGAGATACCTTCCGTACTCCTTTGTGCGCTGTAGAGATACCTTCTGTACTCCTTTGTACGCTGTAGAGATACCTTCTGTACTCCTTTGTGCGCTGTAGAGATACCTTCTGTACTCCTTTGTGCGCTGTAGAGATACCTTCTGTACTCCTTTGTGCGCTGTAGAGATACCTTCTGTACTCCTTTGTGCGCTGTAGAGATACCTTCTGTACTCCTTTGTACGCTGTAGAGATACCTCGTGTACTCCTTTGTGCGCTGTAGAGATACCTTCTGTACTCCTTTGTACGCTGTAGAGATACCTCGTGTACTCCTTTGTACGTTCTAGAGATATTTCCTGTACTCCTTTGTGCGCTGTAGAGATACCTTCTGTACTTCTTTGTGCGCTGTAGAGATACCTTCTGTACTCCTTTGTGCGCTGTAGAGATACCTTCTGTACTCCTTTGTGCGCTGTAGAGATACCTTCTGTACTCCTTTGTGCACTGTAGAGATACCTTCTGTACTCCTTTGTACGTTCTAGAGATATTTCCTGTACTCCTTTGTGCGCTGCAGAGATACCTTCTGTACTCCTTTGTGCGCTGTAGAGATACCTTCTGTACTCCTTTGTGCGCTGTAGAGATACCTTCTGTACTTCTTTGTGCGCTGTAGAGATACCTTCTGTACTCCTTTGTACGCTGTAGAGATACCTCGTGTACTCCTTTGTACGTTCTAGAGATATTTCCTGTACTCCTTTGTGCGCTGTAGAGATACCTCGTGTACTCCTTTTTACGTTCTAGAGATATTTCCTGTACTCCTTTGTGCGCTGTAGAGATACCTTCTGTACTCCTTTGTGCGCTGTAGAGATACCTTCTGTACTCCTTTGTGCGCTGTAGAGATACCTTCTGTACTCCTTTGTACGCTGTAGAGATACCTTCTGTACTCCTTTGTGCGCTGTAGAGATACCTTCTGTACTCCTTTGTACGCTGTAGAGATACCTCGTGTACTCCTTTGTACGTTCTAGAGATAATTCCTGTACTCCTTTGTGCGCTGTAGAGATACCTTCTGTACTCCTTTGTGCGCTGTAGAGATACCTTCTGTACTCCTTTGTACGCTGTAGAGATACCTCGTGTACTCCTTTGTACGTTCTAGAGATATTTCCTGTACTCCTTTGTGCGCTGTAGAGATACCTTCTGTACTCCTTTGTGCGCTGTAGAGATACCTTCTGTACTCCTTTGTACGCTGTAGAGATACCTCGTGTACTCCTTTGTACGTTCTAGAGATATTTCCTGTACTCCTTTGTGCGCTGTAGAGATACCTTCTGTACTTCTTTGTGCGCTGTAGAGATACCTTCTGTACTCCTTTGTGCGCTGTAGAGATACCTTCTGTACTCCTTTGTGCGCTGTAGAGATACCTTCTGTACTCCTTTGTGCACTGTAGAGATACCTTCTGTACTCCTTTGTACGTTCTAGAGATATTTCCTGTACTCCTTTGTGCGCTGTAGAGATACCTTCTGTACTCCTTTGTGCGCTGTAGAGATACCTTCTGTACTCCTTTCTGCGCTGTAGAGATACCTTCTGTACTTCTTTGTGCGCTGTAGAGATACCTTCTGTACTCCTTTGTACGCTGTAGAGATACCTCGTTTACTCCTTTGTACGTTCTAGAGATATTTCCTGTACTCCTTTGTGCGCTGTAGAAATACCTCGTGTACTCCTTTGTACGTTCTAGAGATATTTCCTGTACTCCTTTGTGCACTGTAGAGATACCTTCTGTACTCCTTTGTGCGCTGTAGAGATACCTTCTGTACTCCTTTGTGCGCTGTAAAGATACCTTCTGTACTCCTTTGTACGCTGAAGAGATACCTTCTGTACTCCTTTGTGCGCTGTAGAGATACCTTCTGTACTCCTTTGTACGCTGTAGAGATACCTCGTGTACTCCTTTGTACGTTCTAGAGATATTTCCTGTACTCCTTTGTGCGCTGTAGAGATACCTTCTGTACTCCTTTGTGCGCTGTAGAGATACCTTCTGTACTCCTTTGTGCGCTGTAGAGATACCTTCTGTACTCCTTTGTAAGTTCTAGAGATATTTCCTGTACTCCTTTGTGCGCTGTAGAGATACCTTCTGTACTCCTTTGTGCGCTGTAGAGATACCTTCTGTACTCCTTTGTGCGCTGTAGAGATACCTTCTGTACTCCTTTGTGCGCTGTAGAGATACCTTCTGTACTCCTTTGTGCGCTGTAGAGAAACCTTCTGTACTCCTTTGTACGCTGTAGAGATACCTCGTGTACTCCTTTGTGCGCTGTAGAGATACCTTCTGTACTCCTTCGTGCGCTGTAGAGATACCTTCTGTACTCCTTTGTGCGCTGTAGAGATACCTTCTGTACTCCTTTGTACGTTCTAGAGATATTTCCTGTACTCCTTTGTGCGCTGTAGAGATACCTTCTGTACTCCTTTGTGCGCTGTAGAGATATTTCCTGTACTCCTTTGTGCGCTGTAGAGATACCTTCTGTACTCCTTTGTGCGCTGTAGAGATACCTTCTGTAATCCTTTGTACGTTCTAGAGATATTTCCTGTACTCCTTTGTGCGCTGTAGAGATACCCTCTGTACTCCTTTGTGCGCTGTAGAGATACCTTCTGTACTCCTTTGTGCGCTGTAGAGATACCTTCTGTACTCCTTTGTGCGCTGTAGAGATACCTTCTGTACTCTCTTGTACGCTGTAGAGATACCTCGTGTACTCCTTTGTACGTTCTAGAGATATTCTCTGTACTCCTTTGTGCGCTGTAGAGATACCTTCTGTACTCCTTTGTGCGCTGTAGAGATACATTCTGTACTCTTTTGTGCGCTGTAGAGAAACCTTCTGTACTCCTTTGTGCGCTATAGAGATACCTTCTGTACTCCTTTGTTCGCTGTAGAGATACCTCGTGTACTCCTTTGTACGTTCTAGAGATATTTCCTGTACTCCTTTGTGCGCTGTGGAGATACCTTCTGTACTCCTTTGTGCGCTGTAGAGATACCTTCTGTACTTCTTTGTACGCTGTAGAGATACCTCGTGTACTCCTTTGTACGTTCTAGAGATATTTCCTGTACTCCTTTGTGCGCTGTAGAGATACCTTCTGTACTCCTTTGTGCGTTGTAGAGATACCTTCTGTACTCCTTTGTGCGCTGTAGAGATACCTTCTGTACTCCTTTGTACGCTGTAGAGATACCTCGTGTACTCTTTTGTACGTTCTAGAGATATTTCCTGTACTCCTTTGTGTACTGTAGAGAAACCTTCTGTACTTGTTTGTGCGCTGTAGAGATACCTTCTGTACTCCTTTGTGCGCTGTAGAGATACCATCTGTACTCCTTTGTACGCTGTAGAGATACCTTCTGTACTCCTTTGTGCGCTGTAGAGATACCTTCTGTACTCCTTTGTACGCTGTAGAGATACCTCGTGTACTCCTTTGTACGTTCTAGAGATATTTCCTGTACTCCTTTGTGCGCTGTAGAGATACCTTCTGTACTCCTTTGTGCGCTGTAGAGATACCTTCTGTACTCCTTTGTGCGCTGTAGAGATACCTTCTGTACTCCTTTGTACGTTCTAGAGATATTTCCTGTACTCCTTTTTGCGCTGTAGAGATACCTTCTGTACTCTTTTGTGCGCTGTAGAGATACCTCCTGTACTCCTTTGTGCGCTGTAGAGATACCTTCTGTACTCCTTTGTGCGCTGTAGAGATACCTTCTGTACTCCTTTGTACGCTGTAGAGATACCTCGTGTACTCCTTTGTACGTTCTAGAGATTTTTCCTGTACTCTTTTGTGCGCTGTAGAGATACCTTCTGTACTCCTTTGTGCGCTGTAGAGATACCTTCTGTACTCCTTTGTGCGCTGTAGAGATACCTTCTGTACTCCTTTGTACGCTGTAGAGATACCTCGTGTACTCCTTTGTACGTTCTAGAGATATTTCCTGTACTCCTTTGTGCGCTGTAGAGATACCTTCTGTACTCCTTTGTGCGCTGTAGAGATACCTTCTGTACTCCTTTGTACGCTATAGAGATACCTTCTGTACTCCTTTGTGCGCTGTAGAGATACCTTCTGTACTCCTTTGTGCGCTGTAGAGATACGTTCTGTACTCCTTTGTGCGCTGTAGAGATACCTTCTGTACTCCTTTGTACGCTGTAGAGATACCTCGTGTACTCGTTTGTACGTTCTAGAGATATTTCCTGTACTCCTTTGTGCGCTGTAGAGCTACCTTCTGTACTCCTTTGTGCGCTGTAGAGATACCTTCTGTACTCCTTTGTGCGCTGTAGAGATACCTTCTGTACTCCTTTGTGCGCTGGAGAGATACCTTCTGTACTCCTTTGTGCGCTGTAGAGATACCTTCTGTACTCCTTTGTACGCTGTAGAGATACCTCGTGTACTCCTTTGTGCGCTGTAGAGATACCTTCTGTACTCCTTTGTTTGCTGTAGAGATACTTTCTGTACTCCTTTGTGCGCTGTAGAGATATCTTCTGTACTCCTTTGTACGTTCCAGAGATATTTCCTGTACTCCTTTGTGCGCTGTAGAGATACCTTTTGTACTCCTTTGTGCGCTGTAGAGATATTTCCTGTACTCCTTTGTGCGCTGTAGAGATACCTTCTGTACTCCTTTGTGCGCTGTAGAGATACCTTCTGTACTCCTTTGTACGCTGTAGAGATACCTCGTGTACTCCTTTGTACGTTCTAGAGATATTTCCTGTACTCCTTTGTGCGCTGTAGAGATACCTTGTGTACTCCTTTGTGCGCTGTAGAGATACCTTCTGTACTCCTTTGTGCGCTGAAGAGATACCTTCTGTACTCCTTTATACGCTGTAGAGATAGCTTCTGTACTCCTTTGTGCGCTGTAGAGATACCTTCTGTACTCCTTTGTACGCTGTAGAGATACCTCGTGTACTCCTTTGCGCGCTGTAGAGATACCTTCTGTACTCCTTTGTGCGCTGTAGAGATACCTTCTGTACTCCTTTGTGCACTGTAGAGATACCTTCTGTACTCCTTTGTACGTTCTAGAGATATTTCCTGTACTCGTTTGTGCGCTGTAGAGATACCTTCTGTACTCCTTTGTGCGCTGTAGAGATACCTTCTGTACTCCTTTGTGCGCTGTAGAGATACCTTCTGTACTCCTTTGTGCGCTGAAGAGATACCTTCTGTACTCCTATGTACGCTGTAGAGATACCTCGAGTACTCCTTTGTGCGCTGTAGAGATACCTTCTGTACTCCTTTGTACGCTTTAGAGATACCTCGTGTACTCGTTTGTACGTTCTTGAGATATTTCCTGTACTCCTTTGTGCGCTGTAGAGATACCTTCCGTACTCCTTTGTGCGCTGTAGAGATACCTTCTGTACTCCTTTGTACGCTGTAGAGATACCTCGTGTACTCCTTTGTGCGCTGTAGAGATACCTTCTGTACTCCTTTGTACGCTGTAGAGATACCTCGTGTACTCCTTTGTACGTTCTAGAGATATTTCCTGTACTCCTTTGTGCGCTGTAGAGATACCTTCCCTACTCCTTTGTGCGCTGTAGAGATACCTTCTGTACTCCTTTGTGCGCTGTAGAGATACCTTCTGTACTCCTTTGTGCGCTGTAGAGATACCTTCTGTACTCCTTTGTACGCTGTAGAGATTCCTCGTGTACTCCTCTGTGCGCTGTAGAGATACCTTCTGTACTCCTTTGTACGCTGTAGAGATACCTCGTGTACTCCTTTGTACGTTCTAGAGATATTTCCTGTACTCCTTTGTGCGCTGTAGAGATACCTTCCGTACTCCTTTGTGCGCTGTAGAGATACCTTCTGTACTCCTTTGTACGCTGTAGAGATACCTTCTGTACTCCTTTGTGCGCTGTAGAGATACCTTCTGTACTCCTTTGTGCGCTGTAGAGATACCTTCTGTACTCCTTTGTGCGCTGTAGAGATACCTTCTGTACTCCTTTGTGCGCTGTAGAGATACCTTCTGTACTCCTTTGTACGCTGTAGAGATACCTCGTGTACTCCTTTGTGCGCTGTAGAGATACCTTCTGTACTCCTTTGTGCGCTGTAGAGATACCTTCTGTACTCCTTTCTGCGCTGTAGAGATACCTTCTGTACTTCTTTGTGCGCTGTAGAGATACCTTCTGTACTCCTTTGTACGCTGTAGAGATACCTCGTGTACTCCTTTGTACGTTCTAGAGATATTTCCTGTACTCCTTTGTGCGCTGTAGAGATACCTCGTGTACTCCTTTGTACGTTCTAGAGATATTTCCTGTACTCCTTTGTGCACTGTAGAGATACCTTCTGTACTCCTTTGTGCGCTGTAGAGATACCTTCTGTACTCCTTTGTGCGCTGTAAAGATACCTTCTGTACTCCTTTGTACGCTGAAGAGATACCTTCTGTACTCCTTTGTGCGCTGTAGAGATACCTTCTGTACTCCTTTGTGCGCTGTAGAGATACCTTCTGTACTCCTTTGTACGCTGTAGAGATTCCTCGTGTACTCCTTTGTGCGCTGTAGAGATACCTTCTTTACTCCTTTGTACGCTGTAGAGATACCTCGTGTACTCCTTTGTACGTTCTAGAGATATTTCCTGTACTCCTTTGTGCGCTGTAGAGATACCTTCCGTACTCCTTTGTGCGCTGTAGAGATACCTTCTGTACTCCTTTGTACGCTGTAGAGATACCTTCTGTACTCCTTTGTGCGCTGTAGAGATACCTTCTGTACTCCTTTGTGCGCTGTAGAGATACCTTCTGTACTCCTTTGTGCGCTGTAGAGATACCTTCTGTACTCCTTTGTGCGCTGTAGAGATACCGTCTGTACTCCTTTGTACGCTGTAGAGATACCTCGTGTACTCCTTTGTGCGCTGTAGAGATACCTTCTGTACTCCTTTGTACGCTGTAGAGATACCTCGTGTACTCCTTTGTACGTTCTAGAGATATTTCCTGTACTCCTTTGTGCGCTGTAGAGATACCTTCTGTACTTCTTTGTGCGCTGTAGAGATACCTTCTGTACTCCTTTGTGCGCTGTAGAGATACCTTCTGTACTCCTTTGTGCGCTGTAGAGATACCTTCTGTACTCCTTTGTGCACTGTAGAGATACCTTCTGTACTCCTTTGTACGTTCTAGAGATATTTCCTTTACTCCTTTGTGCGCTGCAGAGATACCTTCTGTACTCCTTTGTGCGCTGTAGAGATACCTTCTGTACTCCTTTGTGCGCTGTAGAGATACCTTCTGTACTTCTTTGTGCGCTGTAGAGATACCTTCTGTACTCCTTTGTACGCTGTAGAGATACCTCGTGTACTCCTTTGTACGTTCTAGAGATATTTCCTGTACTCCTTTGTGCGCTGTAGAGATACCTCGTGTACTCCTTTTTACGTTCTAGAGATATTTCCTGTACTCCTTTGTGCGCTGTAGAGATACCTTCTGTACTCCTTTGTGCGCTGTAGAGATACCTTCTGTACTCCTTTGTGCGCTGTAGAGATACCTTCTGTACTCCTTTGTACGCTGTAGAGATACCTTCTGTACTCCTTTGTGCGCTGTAGAGATACCTTCTGTACTCCTTTGTACGCTGTAGAGATACCTCGTGTACTCCTTTGTACGTTCTAGAGATAATTCCTGTACTCCTTTGTGCGCTGTAGAGATACCTTCTGTACTCCTTTGTGCGCTGTAGAGATACCTTCTGTACTCCTTTGTACGCTGTAGAGATACCTCGTGTACTCCTTTGTACGTTCTAGAGATATTTCCTGTACTCCTTTGTGCGCTGTAGAGATACCTTCTGTACTCCTTTGTGCGCTGTAGAGATACCTTCTGTACTCCTTTGTACGCTGTAGAGATACCTCGTGTACTCCTTTGTACGTTCTAGAGATATTTCCTGTACTCCTTTGTGCGCTGTAGAGATACCTTCTGTACTTCTTTGTGCGCTGTAGAGATACCTTCTGTACTCCTTTGTGCGCTGTAGAGATACCTTCTGTACTCCTTTGTGCGCTGTAGAGATACCTTCTGTACTCCTTTGTGCACTGTAGAGATACCTTCTGTACTCCTTTGTACGTTCTAGAGATATTTCCTGTACTCCTTTGTGCGCTGTAGAGATACCTTCTGTACTCCTTTGTGCGCTGTAGAGATACCTTCTGTACTCCTTTCTGCGCTGTAGAGATACCTTCTGTACTTCTTTGTGCGCTGTAGAGATACCTTCTGTACTCCTTTGTACGCTGTAGAGATACCTCGTGTACTCCTTTGTACGTTCTAGAGATATTTCCTGTACTCCTTTGTGCGCTGTAGAAATACCTCGTGTACTCCTTTGTACGTTCTAGAGATATTTCCTGTACTCCTTTGTGCACTGTAGAGATACCTTCTGTACTCCTTTGTGCGCTGTAGAGATACCTTCTGTACTCCTTTGTGCGCTGTAAAGATACCTTCTGTACTCCTTTGTACGCTGAAGAGATACCTTCTGTACTCCTTTGTGCGCTGTAGAGATACCTTCTGTACTCCTTTGTACGCTGTAGAGATACCTCGTGTACTCCTTTGTACGTTCTAGAGATATTTCCTGTACTCCTTTGTGCGCTGTAGAGATACCTTCTGTACTCCTTTGTGCGCTGTAGAGATACCTTCTGTACTCCTTTTTGCGCTGTAGAGATACCTTCTGTACTCCTTTGTACGTTCTAGAGATATTTCCTGTACTCCTTTGTGCGCTGTAGAGATACCTTCTGTACTCCTTTGTGCGCTGTAGAGATACCTTCTGTACTCCTTTGTGCGCTGTAGAGATACCTTCTGTACTCCTTTGTGCGCTGTAGAGATACCTTCTGTACTCCTTTGTGCGCTGTAGAGAAACCTTCTGTACTCCTTTGTACGCTGTAGAGATACCTCGTGTACTCCTTTGTGCGCTGTAGAGATACCTTCTGTACTCCTTCGTGCGCTGTAGAGATACCTTCTGTACTCCTTTGTGCGCTGTAGAGATACCTTCTGTACTCCTTTGTACGTTCTAGAGATATTTCCTGTACTCCTTTGTGCGCTGTAGAGATACCTTCTGTACTCCTTTGTGCGCTGTAGAGATATTTCCTGTACTCCTTTGTGCGCTGTAGAGATACCTTCTGTACTCCTTTGTGCGCTGTAGAGATACCTTCTGTAATCCTTTGTACGTTCTAGAGATATTTCCTGTACTCCTTTGTGCGCTGTAGAGATACCCTCTGTACTCCTTTGTGCGCTGTAGAGATACCTTCTGTACTCCTTTGTGCGCTGTAGAGATACCTTCTGTACTCCTTTGTGCGCTGTAGAGATACCTTCTGTACTCTCTTGTACGCTGTAGAGATACCTCGTGTACTCCTTTGTACGTTCTAGAGATATTCTCTGTACTCCTTTG
Organism: Morinoia aosen; assembly: GCA_030386875.1. Lineage (NCBI taxonomy): Eukaryota > Metazoa > Arthropoda > Malacostraca > Amphipoda > Talitridae > Morinoia > Morinoia aosen. Next base: position 33,006,634 of record JASJYW010000027.1, on the reverse strand, counting down.
TGCGCTGTAGAGATACCTTCTGTACTCCTTTGTGCGCTGTAGAGATACATTCTGTACTCTTTTGTGCGCTGTAGAGAAACCTTCTGTTCTCCTTTGTGCGCTATAGAGATACCTTCTGTACTCCTTTGTTCGCTGTAGAGATACCTCGTGTACTCCTTTGTACGTTCTAGAGATATTTCCTGTACTCCTTTGTGCGCTGTGGAGATACCTTCTGTACTCCTTTGTGCGCTGTAGAGATACCTTCTGTACTTCTTTGTACGCTGTAGAGATACCTCGTGTACTCCTTTGTACGTTCTAGAGATATTTCCTGTACTCCTTTGTGCGCTGTAGAGATACCTTCTGTACTCCTTTGTGCGTTGTAGAGATACCTTCTGTACTCCTTTGTGCGCTGTAGAGATACCTTCTGTACTCCTTTGTACGCTGTAGAGATACCTCGTGTACTCTTTTGTACGTTCTAGAGATATTTCCTGTACTCCTTTGTGTACTGTAGAGAAACCTTCTGTACTTGTTTGTGCGCTGTAGAGATACCTTCTGTACTCCTTTGTGCGCTGTAGAGATACCATCTGTACTCCTTTGTACGCTGTAGAGATACCTTCTGTACTCCTTTGTGCGCTGTAGAGATACCTTCTGTACTCCTTTGTACGCTGTAGAGATACCTCGTGTACTCCTTTGTACGTTCTAGAGATATTTCCTGTACTCCTTTGTGCGCTGTAGAGATACCTTCTGTACTCCTTTGTGCGCTGTAGAGATACCTTCTGTACTCCTTTGTGCGCTGTAGAGATACCTTCTGTACTCCTTTGTACGTTCTAGAGATATTTCCTGTACTCCTTTTTGCGCTGTAGAGATACCTTCTGTACTCTTTTGTGCGCTGTAGAGATACCTCCTGTACTCCTTTGTGCGCTGTAGAGATACCTTCTGTACTCCTTTGTGCGCTGTAGAGATACCTTCTGTACTCCTTTGTACGCTGTAGAGATACCTCGTGTACTCCTTTGTACGTTCTAGAGATTTTTCCTGTACTCTTTTGTGCGCTGTAGAGATACCTTCTGTACTCCTTTGTGCGCTGTAGAGATACCTTCTGTACTCCTTTGTGCGCTGTAGAGATACCTTCTGTACTCCTTTGTACGCTGTAGAGATACCTCGTGTACTCCTTTGTACGTTCTAGAGATATTTCCTGTACTCCTTTGTGCGCTGTAGAGATACCTTCTGTACTCCTTTGTGCGCTGTAGAGATACCTTCTGTACTCCTTTGTACGCTGTAGAGATACCTCGTGTACTCCTTTGTGCGCTGTAGAGATACCTTCTGTACTCCTTTGTGCGCTGAAGAGATACCTTCTGTACTCCTATGTACGCTGTAGAGATACCTCGAGTACTCCTTTGTGCGCTGTAGAGATACCTTCTGTACTCCTTTGTACGCTGTAGAGATACCTCGTGTACTCGTTTGTACGTTCTTGAGATATTTCCTGTACTCCTTTGTGCGCTGTAGAGATACCTTCCGTACTCCTTTGTGTGCTGTAGAGATACCTTCTGTACTCCTTTGTACGCTGTAGAGATACCTCGTGTACTCCTTTGTGCGCTGTAGAGATACCTTCTGTACTCCTTTGTACGCTGTAGAGATACCTCGTGTACTCCTTTGTACGTTCTAGAGATATTTCCTGTACTCCTTTGTGCGCTGTAGAGATACCTTCCCTACTCCTTTGTGCGCTGTAGAGATACCTTCTGTACTCCTTTGTGCGCTGTAGAGATACCTTCTGTACTCCTTTGTGCGCTGTAGAGATACCTTCTGTACTCCTTTGTGCGCTGTAGAGATACCTTCTGTACTCCTTTGTACGCTGTAGAGATTCCTCGTGTACTCCTCTGTGCGCTGTAGAGATACCTTCTGTACTCCTTTGTACGCTGTAGAGATACCTCGTGTACTCCTTTGTACGTTCTAGAGATATTTCCTGTACTCCTTTGTGCGCTGTAGAGATACCTTCCGTACTCCTTTGTGCGCTGTAGAGATACCTTCTGTACTCCTTTGTACGCTGTAGAGATACCTTCTGTACTCCTTTGTGCGCTGTAGAGATACCTTCTGTACTCCTTTGTGCGCTGTAGAGATACCTTCTGTACTCCTTTGTGCGCTGTAGAGATACCTTCTGTACTCCTTTGTGCGCTGTAGAGATACCTTCTGTACTCCTTTGTACGCTGTAGAGATACCTCGTGTACTCCTTTGTGCGCTGTAGAGATACCTTCTGTACTCCTTTGTGCGCTGTAGAGATACCTTCTGTACTCCTTTCTGCGCTGTAGAGATACCTTCTGTACTTCTTTGTGCGCTGTAGAGATACCTTCTGTACTCCTTTGTACGCTGTAGAGATACCTCGTGTACTCCTTTGTACGTTCTAGAGATATTTCCTGTACTCCTTTGTGCGCTGTAGAGATACCTCGTGTACTCCTTTGTACGTTCTAGAGATATTTCCTGTACTCCTTTGTGCACTGTAGAGATACCTTCTGTACTCCTTTGTGCGCTGTAGAGATACCTTCTGTACTCCTTTGTGCGCTGTAAAGATACCTTCTGTACTCCTTTGTACGCTGAAGAGATACCTTCTGTACTCCTTTGTGCGCTGTAGAGATACCTTCTGTACTCCTTTGTGCGCTGTAGAGATACCTTCTGTACTCCTTTGTACGCTGTAGAGATTCCTCGTGTACTCCTTTGTGCGCTGTAGAGATACCTTCTTTACTCCTTTGTACGCTGTAGAGATACCTCGTGTACTCCTTTGTACGTTCTAGAGATATTTCCTGTACTCCTTTGTGCGCTGTAGAGATACCTTCCGTACTCCTTTGTGCGCTGTAGAGATACCTTCTGTACTCCTTTGTACGCTGTAGAGATACCTTCTGTACTCCTTTGTGCGCTGTAGAGATACCTTCTGTACTCCTTTGTGCGCTGTAGAGATACCTTCTGTACTCCTTTGTGCGCTGTAGAGATACCTTCTGTACTCCTTTGTGCGCTGTAGAGATACCTTCTGTACTCCTTTGTACGCTGTAGAGATACCTCGTGTACTCCTTTGTGCGCTGTAGAGATACCTTCTGTACTCCTTTGTACGCTGTAGAGATACCTCGTGTACTCCTTTGTACGTTCTAGAGATATTTCCTGTACTCCTATGTGCGCTGTAGAGATACCTTCTGTACTTCTTTGTGCGCTGTAGAGATACCTTCTGTACTCCTTTGTGCGCTGTAGAGATACCTTCTGTACTCCTTTGTGCGCTGTAGAGATACCTTCTGTACTCCTTTGTGCACTGTAGAGATACCTTCTGTACTCCTTTGTACGTTCTAGAGATATTTCCTTTACTCCTTTGTGCGCTGCAGAGATACCTTCTGTACTCCTTTGTGCGCTGTAGAGATACCTTCTGTACTCCTTTGTGCGCTGTAGAGATACCTTCTGTACTTCTTTGTGCGCTGTAGAGATACCTTCTGTACTCCTTTGTACGCTGTAGAGATACCTCGTGTACTCCTTTGTACGTTCTAGAGATATTTCCTGTACTCCTTTGTGCGCTGTAGAGATACCTCGTGTACTCCTTTTTACGTTCTAGAGATATTTCCTGTACTCCTTTGTGCGCTGTAGAGATACCTTCTGTACTCCTTTGTGCGCTGTATAGATACCTTCTGTACTCCTTTGTGCGCTGTAGAGATAACTTCTGTACTCCTTTGTACGCTGTAGAGATACCTTCTGTACTCCTTTGTGCGCTGTAGAGATACCTTCTGTACTCCTTTGTACGCTGTAGAGATACCTCGTGTACTCCTTTGTACGTTCTAGAGATAATTCCTGTACTCCTTTGTGCGCTGTAGAGATACCTTCTGTACTCCTTTGTGCGCTGTAGAGATACCTTCTGTACTCCTTTGTACGCTGTAGAGATACCTCGTGTACTCCTTTGTACGTTCTAGAGATATTTCCTGTACTCCTTTGTGCGCTGTAGAGATACCTTCTGTACTCCTTTGTGCGCTGTAGAGATACCTTCTGTACTCCTTTGTACGCTGTAGAGATACCTCGTGTACTCCTTTGTACGTTCTAGAGATATTTCCTGTACTCCTTTGTGCGCTGTAGAGATACCTTCTGTACTTCTTTGTGCGCTGTAGAGATACCTTCTGTACTCCTTTGTGCGCTGTAGAGATACCTTCTGTACTCCTTTGTGCGCTGTAGAGATACCTTCTGTACTCCTTTGTGCACTGTAGAGATACCTTCTGTACTCCTTTGTACGTTCTAGAGATATTTCCTGTACTCCTTTGTGCGCTGTAGAGATACCTTCTGTACTCCTTTGTGCGCTGTAGAGATACCTTCTGTACTCCTTTCTGCGCTGTAGAGATACCTTCTGTACTTCTTTGTGCGCTGTAGAGATACCTTCTGTACTCCTTTGTACGCTGTAGAGATACCTCGTGTACTCCTTTGTACGTTCTAGAGATATTTCCTGTACTCCTTTGTGCGCTGTAGAAATACCTCGTGTACTCCTTTGTACGTTCTAGAGATATTTCCTGTACTCCTTTGTGCACTGTAGAGATACCTTCTGTACTCCTTTGTGCGCTGTAGAGATACCTTCTGTACTCCTTTGTGCGCTGTAAAGATACCTTCTGTACTCCTTTGTACGCTGAAGAGATACCTTCTGTACTCCTTTGTGCGCTGTAGAGATACCTTCTGTACTCCTTTGTACGCTGTAGAGATACCTCGTGTACTCCTTTGTACGTTCTAGAGATATTTCCTGTACTCCTTTGTGCGCTGTAGAGATACCTTCTGTACTCCTTTGTGCGCTGTAGAGATACCTTCTGTACTCCTTTGTGCGCTGTAGAGATACCTTCTGTACTCCTTTGTACGTTCTAGAGATATTTCCTGTACTCCTTTGTGCGCTGTAGAGATACCTTCTGTACTCCTTTGTGCGCTGTAGAGATACCTTCTGTACTCCTTTGTGCGCTGTAGAGATACCTTCTGTACTCCTTTGTGCGCTGTAGAGATACCTTCTGTACTCCTTTGTGCGCTGTAGAGAAACCTTCTGTACTCCTTTGTACGCTGTAGAGATACCTCGTGTACTCCTTTGTGCGCTGTAGAGATACCTTCTGTACTCCTTCGTGCGCTGTAGAGATACCTTCTGTACTCCTTTGTGCGCTGTAGAGATACCTTCTGTACTCCTTTGTACGTTCTAGAGATATTTCCTGTACTCCTTTGTGCGCTGTAGAGATACCTTCTGTACTCCTTTGTGCGCTGTAGAGATATTTCCTGTACTCCTTTGTGCGCTGTAGAGATACCTTCTGTACTCCTTTGTGCGCTGTAGAGATACCTTCTGTAATCCTTTGTACGTTCTAGAGATATTTCCTGTACTCCTTTGTGCGCTGTAGAGATACCCTCTGTACTCCTTTGTGCGCTGTAGAGATACCTTCTGTACTCCTTTGTGCGCTGTAGAGATACCTTCTGTACTCCTTTGTGCGCTGTAGAGATACCTTCTGTACTCTCTTGTACGCTGTAGAGATACCTCGTGTACTCCTTTGTACGTTCTAGAGATATTCTCTGTACTCCTTTGTGCGCTGTAGAGATACCTTCTGTACTCCTTTGTGCGCTGTAGAGATACATTCTGTACTCTTTTGTGCGCTGTAGAGAAACCTTCTGTACTCCTTTGTGCGCTATAGAGATACCTTCTGTACTCCTTTGTTCGCTGTAGAGATACCTCGTGTACTCCTTTGTACGTTCTAGAGATATTTCCTGTACTCCTTTGTGCGCTGTGGAGATACCTTCTGTACTCCTTTGTGCGCTGTAGAGATACCTTCTGTACTTCTTTGTACGCTGTAGAGATACCTCGTGTACTCCTTTGTACGTTCTAGAGATATTTCCTGTACTCCTTTGTGCGCTGTAGAGATACCTTCTGTACTCCTTTGTGCGTTGTAGAGATACCTTCTGTACTCCTTTGTGCGCTGTAGAGATACCTTCTGTACTCCTTTGTACGCTGTAGAGATACCTCGTGTACTCTTTTGTACGTTCTAGAGATATTTCCTGTACTCCTTTGTGTACTGTAGAGAAACCTTCTGTACTTGTTTGTGCGCTGTAGAGATACCTTCTGTACTCCTTTGTGCGCTGTAGAGATACCATCTGTACTCCTTTGTACGCTGTAGAGATACCTTCTGTACTCCTTTGTGCGCTGTAGAGATACCTTCTGTACTCCTTTGTACGCTGTAGAGATACCTCGTGTACTCCTTTGTACGTTCTAGAGATATTTCCTGTACTCCTTTGTGCGCTGTAGAGATACCTTCTGTACTCCTTTGTGCGCTGTAGAGATACCTTCTGTACTCCTTTGTGCGCTGTAGAGATACCTTCTGTACTCCTTTGTACGTTCTAGAGATATTTCCTGTACTCCTTTTTGCGCTGTAGAGATACCTTCTGTACTCTTTTGTGCGCTGTAGAGATACCTCCTGTACTCCTTTGTGCGCTGTAGAGATACCTTCTGTACTCCTTTGTGCGCTGTAGAGATACCTTCTGTACTCCTTTGTACGCTGTAGAGATACCTCGTGTACTCCTTTGTACGTTCTAGAGATTTTTCCTGTACTCTTTTGTGCGCTGTAGAGATACCTTCTGTACTCCTTTGTGCGCTGTAGAGATACCTTCTGTACTCCTTTGTGCGCTGTAGAGATACCTTCTGTACTCCTTTGTACGCTGTAGAGATACCTCGTGTACTCCTTTGTACGTTCTAGAGATATTTCCTGTACTCCTTTGTGCGCTGTAGAGATACCTTCTGTACTCCTTTGTGCGCTGTAGAGATACCTTCTGTACTCCTTTGTACGCTATAGAGATACCTTCTGTACTCCTTTGTGCGCTGTAGAGATACCTTCTGTACTCCTTTGTGCGCTGTAGAGATACGTTCTGTACTCCTTTGTGCGCTGTAGAGATACCTTCTGTACTCCTTTGTACGCTGTAGAGATACCTCGTGTACTCCTTTGTACGTTCTAGAGATATTTCCTGTACTCCTTTGTGCGCTGTAGAGCTACCTTCTGTACTCCTTTGTGCGCTGTAGAGATACCTTCTGTACTCCTTTGTGCGCTGTAGAGATACCTTCTGTACTCCTTTGTGCGCTGGAGAGATACCTTCTGTACTCCTTTGTGCGCTGTAGAGATACCTTCTGTACTCCTTTGTACGCTGTAGAGATACCTCGTGTACTCCTTTGTGCGCTGTAGAGATACCTTCTGTACTCCTTTGTTTGCTGTAGAGATACTTTCTGTACTCCTTTGTGCGCTGTAGAGATATCTTCTGTACTCCTTTGTACGTTCCAGAGATATTTCCTGTACTCCTTTGTGCGCTGTAGAGATACCTTTTGTACTCCTTTGTGCGCTGTAGAGATATTTCCTGTACTCCTTTGTGCGCTGTAGAGATACCTTCTGTACTCCTTTGTGCGCTGTAGAGATACCTTCTGTACTCCTTTGTACGCTGTAGAGATACCTCGTGTACTCCTTTGTACGTTCTAGAGATATTTCCTGTACTCCTTTGTGCGCTGTAGAGATACCTTGTGTACTCCTTTGTGCGCTGTAGAGATACCTTCTGTACTCCTTTGTGCGCTGAAGAGATACCTTCTGTACTCCTTTATACGCTGTAGAGATAGCTTCTGTACTCCTTTGTGCGCTGTAGAGATACCTTCTGTACTCCTTTGTACGCTGTAGAGATACCTCGTGTACTCCTTTGCGCGCTGTAGAGATACCTTCTGTACTCCTTTGTGCGCTGTAGAGATACCTTCTGTACTCCTTTGTGCACTGTAGAGATACCTTCTGTACTCCTTTGTACGTTCTAGAGATATTTCCTGTACTCCTTTGTGCGCTGTAGAGATACCTTCTGTACTCCTTTGTGCGCTGTAGAGATACCTTCTGTACTCCTTTGTGCGCTGTAGAGATACCTTCTGTACTCCTTTGTGCGCTGAAGAGATACCTTCTGTACTCCTATGTACGCTGTAGAGATACCTCGAGTACTCCTTTGTGCGCTGTAGAGATACCTTCTGTACTCCTTTGTACGCTGTAGAGATACCTCGTGTACTCGTTTGTACGTTCTTGAGATATTTCCTGTACTCCTTTGTGCGCTGTAGAGATACCTTCCGTACTCCTTTGTGCGCTGTAGAGATACCTTCTGTACTCCTTTGTACGCTGTAGAGATACCTCGTGTACTCCTTTGTGCGCTGTAGAGATACCTTCTGTACTCCTTTGTACGCTGTAGAGATACCTCGTGTACTCCTTTGTACGTTCTAGAGATATTTCCTGTACTCCTTTGTGCGCTGTAGAGATACCTTCCCTACTCCTTTGTGCGCTGTAGAGATACCTTCTGTACTCCTTTGTGCGCTGTAGAGATACCTTCTGTACTCCTTTGTGCGCTGTAGAGATACCTTCTGTACTCCTTTGTACGCTGTAGAGATTCCTCGTGTACTCCTCTGTGCGCTGTAGAGATACCTTCTGTACTCCTTTGTACGCTGTAGAGATACCTCGTGTACTCCTTTGTACGTTCTAGAGATATTTCCTGTACTCCTTTGTGCGCTGTAGAGATACCTTCCGTACTCCTTTGTGCGCTGTAGAGATACCTTCTGTACTCCTTTGTACGCTGTAGAGATACCTTCTGTACTCCTTTGTGCGCTGTAGAGATACCTTCTGTACTCCTTTGTGCGCTGTAGAGATACCTTCTGTACTCCTTTGTGCGCTGTAGAGATACCTTCTGTACTCCTTTGTGCGCTGTAGAGATACCTTCTGTACTCCTTTGTACGCTGTAGAGATACCTCGTGTACTCCTTTGTGCGCTGTAGAGATACCTTCTGTACTCCTTTGTGCGCTGTAGAGATACCTTCTGTACTCCTTTCTGCGCTGTAGAGATACCTTCTGTACTTCTTTGTGCGCTGTAGAGATACCTTCTGTACTCCTTTGTACGCTGTAGAGATACCTCGTGTACTCCTTTGTACGTTCTAGAGATATTTCCTGTACTCCTTTGTGCGCTGTAGAGATACCTCGTGTACTCCTTTGTACGTTCTAGAGATATTTCCTGTACTCCTTTGTGCACTGTAGAGATACCTTCTGTACTCCTTTGTGCGCTGTAGAGATACCTTCTGTACTCCTTTGTGCGCTGTAAAGATACCTTCTGTACTCCTTTGTACGCTGAAGAGATACCTTCTGTACTCCTTTGTGCGCTGTAGAGATACCTTCTGTACTCCTTTGTACGCTGTAGAGATACCTCGTGTACTCCTTTGTACGTTCTAGAGATATTTCCTGTACTCCTTTGTGCGCTGTAGAGATACCTTCTGTACTCCTTTGTGCGCTGTAGAGATACCTTCTGTACTCCTTTGTGCGCTGTAGAGATACCTTCTGTACTCCTTTGTACGTTCTAGAGATATTTCATGTACTCCTTTGTGCGCTGTAGAGATACCTTCTGTACTCCTTTGTGCGCTGTAGAGATACCTTCTGTACTCCTTTGTGCGCTGTAGAGATACCTTCTGTACTCCTTTGTGCGCTGTAGAGATACCTTCTGTACTCCTTTGTGCGCTGTAGAGATACCTTCTGTACTCCTTTTACGCTGTAGAGATACCTCGTGTACTCTTTGTGCGCTGTAGAGATACCTTCTGTACTCCTTCGTGCGCTGTAGAGATACCTTCTGTACTCCTTTGTGCGCTGTAGAGATACCTTCTGTACTCCTTTGTACGTTCTAGAGATATTTCCTGTACTCCTTTGTGCGCTGTAGAGATACCTTCTGTACTCCTTTGTGCGCTGTAGAGATATTTCCTGTACTCCTTTGTGCGCTGTAGAGATACCTTCTGTACTCCTTTGTGCGCTGTAGAGATACCTTCTGTACTCCTTTGTACGTTCTAGAGATATTTCCTGTACTCCTTTGTGCGCTGTAGAGATACCCTCTGTACTCCTTTGTGCGCTGTAGAGATACCTTCTGTACTCCTTTGTGCGCTGTAGAGATACCTTCTGTACTCCTTTGTGCGCTGTAGAGATACCTTCTGTACTCTCTTGTACGCTGTAGAGATACCTCGTGTACTCCTTTGTACGTTCTAGAGATATTCTCTGTACTCCTTTGTGCGCTGTAGAGATACCTTCTGTACTCCTTTGTGCGCTGTAGAGATACCTTCTGTACTCTTTTGTGCGCTGTAGAGAAACCTTCTGTACTCCTTTGTGCGCTAAAGAGATACCTTCTGTACTCCTTTGTTCGCTGTAGAGATACCTCGTGTACTCCTTTGTACGTTCTAGAGATATTTCCTGTACTCCTTTGTGCGCTGTAGAGATACCTTCTGTACTCCTTTGTGCGCTGTAGAGATACCTTCTGTACTTCTTTGTACGCTGTAGAGATACCTCGTGTACTCCTTTGTACGTTCTAGAGATATTTCCTGTACTCCTTTGTGCGCTATAGAGATACCTTCTGTACTCCTTTGTGCGTTGTAGAGATACCTTCTGTACTCCTTTGTGCGCTGTAGAGATACCTTCTGTACTCCTTTGTACGCTGTAGAGATACCTCGTGTACTCCTTTGTACGTTCTAGAGATATTTCCTGTACTCCCGTGTGTACTGTAGAGAAACCTTCTGTACTTGTTTGTGCGCTGTAGAGATACCTTCTGTACTCCTTTGTGCGCTGTAGAGATACCATCTGTACTCCTTTGTACGCTGTAGAGATACCTTCTGTACTCCTTTGTGCGCTGTAGAGATACCTTCTGTACTCCTTTGTACGCTGTAGAGATACCTCGTGTACTCCTTTGTACGTTCTAGAGATATTTCCTGTACTCCTTTGTGCGCTGTAGAGATACCTTCTGTACTCCTTTGTGCGCTGTAGAGATACCTTCTGTACTCCTTTGTGCGCTGTAGAGATACCTTCTGTACTCCTTTGTACGTTCTAGAGATATTTCCTGTACTCCTTTTTGCGCTGTAGAGATACCTTCTGTACTCTTTTGTGCGCTGTAGAGATACCTCCTGTACTCCTTTGTGCGCTGTAGAGATACCTTCTGTACTCCTTTGTGCGCTGTAGAGATACCTTCTGTACTCCTTTGTACGCTGTAGAGATACCTCGTGTACTCCTTTGTACGTTCTAGAGATTTTTCCTGTACTCTTTTGTGCGCTGTAGAGATACCTTCTGTACTCCTTTGTGCGCTGTAGAGATACCTTCTGTACTCCTTTGTGCGCTGTAGAGATTCCTTCTGTACTCCTTTGTACGCTGTAGAGATACCTCGTGTACTCCTTTGTACGTTCTAGAGATATTTCCTGTACTCCTTTGTGCGCTGTAGAGATACCTTCTGTACTCCTTTGTGCGCTGTAGAGATACCTTCTGTACTCCTTTGTGCGCTGTAGAGATACCTTCTGTACTCCTTTGTACGCTGTAGAGATACCTTCTGTACTCCTTTGTGCGCTGTAGAGATACCTTCTGTACTCCTTCGTGCGCTGTAGAGATACCTTCTGTACTCCTTTGTACGCTGTAGAGATACCTCGTGTACTCCTTTGTACGTTCTAGAGATATTTCCTGTACTCCTTTGTGCGCTGTAGAGATACCTTCTGTACTCCTTTGTGCGCTGTAGAGATACCTTCTGTACTCCTTTGTGCGCTGTAGAGATACCTTCTGTACTCCTTTGTGCGCTGGAGAGATACCTTCTGTACTCCTTTGTGCGCTGTAGAGATACCTTCTGTACTCCTTTGTACGCTGTAGAGATACCTCGTGTACTCCTTTGTGCGCTGTAGAGATACCTTCTGTACTCCTTTGTTTGCTGTAGAGATACTTTCTGTACTCCTTTGTGCGCTGTAGAGATATCTTCTGTACTCCTTTGTACGTTCTAGAGATATTTCCTGTACTCCCTTGTGCGCTGTAGAGATACCTTCTGTACTCCTTCGTGCGCTGTAGAGATATTTCCTGTACTCCTTTGTGCGCTGTAGAGATACCTTCTGTACTCCTTTGTGCGCTGTAGAGATACCTTCTGTACTCCTTTGTACGCTGTACAGATACCTCGTGTACTCCTTTGTACGTTCTAGAGATATTTCCTGTACTCCTTTGTGCGCTGTAGAAATACCTTGTGTACTCCTTTGTGCGCTGTAGAGATACCTTCTGTACTCCTTTGTGCGCTGAAGAGATACCTTCTGTACTCCTTCATACGCTGTAGAGATAGCTTCTGTACTCCTTTGTGCGCTGTAGAGATACCTTCTGTACTCCTTTGTACGCTGTAGAGATACCTCGTGTACTCCTTTGCGCGCTGTAGAGATACCTTCTGTACTCCTTTGTGCGCTGTAGAGATACCTTCTGTACTCCTTTGTGCACTGTAGAGATACCTTCTGTACTCCTTTGTACGTTCTAGAGATATTTCCTGTACTCCTTTGTGCGCTGTAGAGATACCTTCTGTACTCCTTTGTGCGCTGTAGAGATACCTTCTGTACTCCTTTGTGCGCTGTAGAGATACCTTCTGTACTCCTTTGTGCGCTGTAGAGATACCTTCTGTACTCCTATGTACGCTGTAGAGATACCTCGAGTACTCCTTTGTGCGCTGTAGAGATACCTTCTGTACTCCTTTGTACGCTGTAGAGATACCTCGTGTACTCGTTTGTACGTTCTTGAGATATTTCCTGTACTCCTTTGTGCGCTGTAGAGATACCTTCCGTACTCCTTTGTGCGCTGTAGAGATACCTTCTGTACTCCTTTGTACGCTGTAGAGATACCTCGTGTACTCCTTTGTGCGCTGTAGAGATACCTTCTGTACTCCTTTGTACGCTGTAGAGATACCTCGTGTACTCCTTTGTACGTTCTAGAGATATTTCCTGTACTCCTTTGTGCGCTGTAGAGATACCTTCCCTACTCCTTTGTGCGCTGTAGAGATACCTTCTGTACTCCTTTGTGCGCTGTAGAGATACCTTCTGTACCCCTTTGTGCGCTGTAGAGATACCTTCTGTACTCCTTTGTGCGCTGTAGAGATACCTTCTGTACTCCTTTGTACGCTGTAGAGATTCCTCGTGTACTCCTCTGTGCGCTGTAGAGATACCTTCTGTACTCCTTTGTACGCTGTAGAGATACCTCGTGTACTCCTTTGTACGTTCTAGAGATATTTCCTGTACTCCTTTGTGCGCTGTAGAGATACCTTCCGTACTCCTTTGTGCGCTGTAGAGATACCTTCTGTACTCCTTTGTACGCTGTAGAGATACCTTCTGTACTCCTTTGTGCGCTGTAGAGATACCTTCTGTACTCCTTTGTGCGCTGTAGAGATACCTTCTGTACTCCTTTGTGCGCTGTAGAGATACCTTCTGTACTCCTTTGTGCGCTGTAGAGATACCTTCTGTACTCCTTTGTACGCTGTAGAGATACCTCGTGTACTCCTTTGTGCGCTGTAGAGATACCTTCTGTACTCCTTTGTGCGCTGTAGAGATACCTTCTGTACTCCTTTCTGCGCTGTAGAGATACCTTCTGTACTTCTTTGTGCGCTGTAGAGATACCTTCTGTACTCCTTTGTACGCTGTAGAGATACCTCGTGTACTCCTTTGTACGTTCTAGAGATATTTCCTGTACTCCTTTGTGCGCTGTAGAGATACCTCGTGTACTCCTTTGTACGTTCTAGAGATATTTCCTGTACTCCTTTGTGCACTGTAGAGATACCTTCTGTACTCCTTTGTGCGCTGTAGAGATACCTTCTGTACTCCTTTGTGCGCTGTAAAGATACCTTCTGTACTCCTTTGTACGCTGAAGAGATACCTTCTGTACTCCTTTGTGCGCTGTAGAGATACCTCGTGTACTCCTTTGTACGTTCTAGAGATATTTCCTGTACTCCTTTGTGCGCTGTAGAGATACCTTCTGTACTCCTTTGTGCGCTGTAGAGATACCTTCTGTACTCCTTTGTGCGCTGTAGAGATACCTTCTGTACTCCTTTGTACGTTCTAGAGATATTTCATGTACTCCTTTGTGCGCTGTAGAGATACCTTCTGTACTCCTTTGTGCGCTGTAGAGATACCTTCTGTACTCCTTTGTGCGCTGTAGAGATACCTTCTGTACTTCTTTGTGCGCTGTAGAGATACCTTCTGTACTCCTTTGTGCGCTGTAGATATACCTTCTGTACTCCTTTTACGCTGTAGAGATACCTCGTGTACTCTTTGTGCGCTGTAGAGATACCTTCTGTACTCCTTCGTGCGCTGTAGAGATACCTTCTGTACTCCTTTGTGCGCTGTAGAGATACCTTCTGTACTCCTTTGTACGTTCTAGAGATATTTCCTGTACTCCTTTGTGCGCTGTAGAGATACCTTCTGTACTCCTTTGTGCGCTGTAGAGATATTTCCTGTACTCCTTTGTGCGCTGTAGAGATACCTTCTGTACTCCATTGTGCGCTGTAGAGATACCTTCTGTACTCCTTTGTACGTTCTAGAGATATTTCCTGTACTCCTTTGTGCGCTGTAGAGATACCCTCTGTACTCCTTTGTGCGCTGTAGAGATACCTTCTGTACTCCTTTGTGCGCTGTAGAGATACCTTCTGTACTCCTTTGTGCGCTGTAGAGATACCTTCTGTACTCTCTTGTACGCTGTAGAGATACCTCGTGTACTCCTTTGTACGTTCTAGAGATATTCTCTGTACTCCTTTGTGCGCTGTAGAGATACCTTCTGTACTCCTTTGTGCGCTGTAGAGATACCTTCTGTACTCTTTTGTGCGCTGTAGAGAAACCTTCTGTACTCCTTTGTGCGCTAAAGAGATACCTTCTGTACTCCTTTGTTCGCTGTAGAGATACCTCGTGTACTCCTTTGTACGTTCTAGAGATATTTCCTGTACTCCTTTATGCGCTGTAGAGATACCTTCTGTACTCCTTTGTGCGCTGTAGAGATACCTTCTGTACTTCTTTGTACGCTGTAGAGATACCTCGTGTACTCCTTTGTACGTTCTAGAGATATTTCCTGTACTCCTTTGTGCGCTATAGAGATACCTTCTGTACTCCTTTGTGCGTTGTAGAGATACCTTCTGTACTCCTTTGTGCGCTGTAGAGATACCTTCTGTACTCCTTTGTACGCTGTAGAGATACCTCGTGTACTCCTTTGTACGTTCTAGAGATATTTCCTGTACTCCTGTGTGTACTGTAGAGAAACCTTCTGTACTTGTTTGTGCGCTGTAGAGATACCTTCTGTACTCCTTTGTGCGCTGTAGAGATACCATCTGTACTCCTTTGTACGCTGTAGAGATACCTTCTGTACTCCTTTGTGCGCTGTAGAGATACCTTCTGTACTCCTTTGTACGCTGTAGAGATACCTCGTGTACTCCTTTGTACGTTCTAGAGATATTTCCTGTACTCCTTTGTGCGCTGTAGAGATACCTTCTGTACTCCTTTGTGCGCTGTAGAGATACCTTCTGTACTCCTTTGTGCGCTGTAGAGATACCTTCTGTACTCCTTTGTACGTTCTAGAGATATTTCCTGTACTCCTTTTTGCGCTGTAGAGATACCTTCTGTACTCTTTTGTGCGCTGTAGAGATACCTCCTGTACTCCTTTGTGCGCTGTAGAGATACCTTCTGTACTCCTTTGTGCGCTGTAGAGATACCTTCTGTACTCCTTTGTACGCTGTAGAGATACCTCGTGTACTCCTTTGTACGTTCTAGAGATTTTTCCTGTACTCTTTTGTGCGCTGTAGAGATACCTTCTGTACTCCTTTGTGCGCTGTAGAGATACCTTCTGTACTCCTTTGTGCGCTGTAGAGATTCCTTCTGTACTCCTTTGTACGCTGTAGAGATACCTCGTGTACTCCTTTGTACGTTCTAGAGATATTTCCTGTACTCCTTTGTGCGCTGTAGAGATACCTTCTGTACTCCTTTGTGCGCTGTAGAGATACCTTCTGTACTCCTTTGTGCGCTGTAGAGATACCTTCTGTACTCCTTTGTACGCTGTAGAGATACCTTCTGTACTCCTTTGTGCGCTGTAGAGATACCTTCTGTACTCCTTCGTGCGCTGTAGAGATACCTTCTGTACTCCTTTGTGCGCTGTAGAGATACCTTCTGTACTCCTTTGTTTGCTGTAGAGATACTTTCTGTACTCCTTTGTGCGCTGTAGAGATATCTTCTGTACTCCTTTGTACGTTCTAGAGATATTTCCTGTACTCCCTTGTGCGCTGTAGAGATACCTTCTGTACTCCTTCGTGCGCTGTAGAGATATTTCCTGTACTCCTTTGTGCGCTGTAGAGATACCTTCTGTACTCCTTTGTGCGCTGTAGAGATACCTTCTGTACTCCTTTGTACGCTGTACAGATACCTCGTGTACTCCTTTGTACGTTCTAGAGATATTTCCTGTACTCCTTTGTGCGCTGTAGAGATACCTTGTGTACTCCTTTGTGCGCTGTAGAGATACCTTCTGTACTCCTTTGTGCGCTGAAGAGATACCTTCTGTACTCCTTCATACGCTGTAGAGATAGCTTCTGTACTCCTTTGTGCGCTGTAGAGATACCTTCTGTACTCCTTTGTACGCTGTAGAGATACCTCGTGTACTCCTTTGCGCGCTGTAGAGATACCTTCTGTACTCCTTTGTGCGCTGTAGAGATACCTTCTGTACTCCTTTGTGCACTGTAGAGATACCTTCTGTACTCCTTTGTACGTTCTAGAGATATTTCCTGTACTCCTTTGTGCGCTGTAGAGATACCTTCTGTACTCCTTTGTGCGCTGTAGAGATACCTTCTGTACTCCTTTGTGCGCTGTAGAGATACCTTCTGTACTCCTTTGTGCGCTGTAGAGATACCTTCTGTACTCCTATGTACGCTGTAGAGATACCTCGAGTACTCCTTTGTGCGCTGTAGAGATACCTTCTGTACTCCTTTGTACGCTGTAGAGATACCTCGTGTACTCGTTTGTACGTTCTTGAGATATTTCCTGTACTCCTTTGTGCGCTGTAGAGATACCTTCCGTACTCCTTTGTGCGCTGTAGAGATACCTTCTGTACTCCTTTGTACGCTGTAGAGATACCTCGTGTACTCCTTTGTGCGCTGTAGAGATACCTTCTGTACTCCTTTGTACGCTGTAGAGATACCTCGTGTACTCCTTTGTACGTTCTAGAGATATTTCCTGTACTCCTTTGTGCGCTGTAGAGATACCTTCCCTACTCCTTTGTGCGCTGTAGAGATACCTTCTGTACTCCTTTGTGCGCTGTAGAGATACCTTCTGTACCCCTTTGTGCGCTGTAGAGATACCTTCTGTACTCCTTTGTGCGCTGTAGAGATACCTTCTGTACTCCTTTGTACGCTGTAGAGATTCCTCGTGTACTCCTCTGTGCGCTGTAGAGATACCTTCTGTACTCCTTTGTACGCTGTAGAGATACCTCGTATACTCCTTTGTACGTTCTAGAGATATTTCCTGTACTCCTTTGTGCGCTGTAGAGATACCTTCCGTACTCCTTTGTGCGCTGTAGAGATACCTTCTGTACTCCTTTGTACGCTGTAGAGATACCTTCTGTACTCCTTTGTGCGCTGTAGAGATACCTTCTGTACTCCTTTGTGCGCTGTAGAGATACCTTCTGTACTCCTTTGTGCGCTGTAGAGATACCTTCTGTACTCCTTTGTGCGCTGTAGAGATACCTTCTGTACTCCTTTGTACGCTGTAGAGATACCTCGTGTACTCCTTTGTGCGCTGTAGAGATACCTTCTGTACTCCTTTGTACGCTGTAGAGACACCTCGTGTACTCCTTTGTACGTTCTAGAGATATTTCCTGTACTCCTTTGTGCGCTGTAGAGATACCTTCTGTACTTCTTTGTGCGCTGTAGAGATACCTTCTGTACTCCTTTTTGCGCTGTAAAGATACCTTCTGTACTCCTTTGTGCGCTGTAGAGATACCTTCTGTACTCCTTTGTGCGCTGTAGAGATACCTTCTGTACTCCTTTGTACGTTCTAGAGATATTTCCTGTACTCCTTTGTGCGCTGTAGAGATACCTTCTGTACTCCTTTGTGCGCTGTAGAGATACCTTCTGTACTCCTTTGTGCGCTGTAGAGATACCTTCTGTACTTCTTTGTGCGCTGTAGAGATACCTTCTGTAATCCTTTGTACGCTGTAGAGATACCTCGTGTACTCCTTTGTACGTTCTAGAGATATTTCCTGTACTCCTTTGTGCGCTGTAGAGATACCTAGTGTACTCCTTTGTACGTTCTAGAGATATTTTCTGTACTCCTTTGTGCGCTGTAGAGATACCTTCTGTACTCCTTTGTGCGCTGTAGAGATACCTTCTGTACTCCTTTGTGCGCTGTAAAGATACCTTCTGTACTCCTTTGAACGCTGAAGAGATACCTTCTGTACTCCTTTGTGCGCTGTAGAGATACCTTCTGTACTCCTTTGTACGCTGTAGAGATACCTCGTGTACTCTTTTGTACGTTCTAGAGATATTTCCTGTACTCCTTTGTGCGCTGTAGAGATACCTTCTGTACTCCTTTGTGCGCTGTAGAGATACCTTCTGTACTCCTTTGTGCGCTGTAGAGATACCTTCTGTACTCCTTTGTACGTTCTAGAGATATTTCCTGTACTCCCGTGTGCGCTGTAGAGATACCTTCTGTACTCCTTTGTGCGCTGTAGAGATACCTTCTGTACTCCTTTGTGCGCTGTAGAGATACCTTCTGTACTCCTTTGTGCGCTGTAGAGATACCTTCTGTACTCCTTTGTACGCTGTAGAGATACCTCGTGTACTCCTTTGTGCGCTGTAGAGATACCTTCTGTACTCCTTCGTGCGCTGTAGAGATACCTTCTGTACTCCTTTGTGCGCTGTAGAGATACCTTCTGTACTCCTTTGTACGTTCTAGAGATATTTCCTGTACTTTTTTGTGCGCTGTAGAGATACCTTCTGTACTCCTTTGTGCGCTGTAGAGATATTTCCTGTACTCCTTTGTGCGCTGTAGAGATACCTTCTGTACTCCTTTGTGCGCTGTAGAGATACCTTCTGTACTCCTTTGTACGTTCTAGAGATATTTCCTGTACTCCTTTGTGCGCTGTAGAGATACCTTCTGTACTCCTTTGTGCGCTGTAGAGATACCTTCTGTACTCCTTTGTGCGCTGTAGAGATACCTTCTGTACTCCTTTGTACGCTGTAGAGATACCTCGTGTACTCCTTTGTACGTTCTAGAGATATTTCCTGCACTCCTTTGTGCGCTGTAGAGATACCTTCTGTACTCCTTTGTGCGCTGTAGAGATACCTTCTGTACTCCTTTGTGCGCTGTAGAGATACCTATTGTACTCCTTTGTACGCTGTAGAGATACCTTCTGTACTCCTTTCTGCGCTGTAGAGATACCTTCTGTACTCCTTTGTGCGCTGTAGAGATACCTTCTGTACTCCTTTGTGCGCTGTAGAGATACCTTTTGTACTCCTTTGTACGTTCTAGAGATATTTCCTGTACTCCTTTGTGCGCTGTAGAGATACCTTCTGTACTCCTTTGTGCGCTGTAGAGATACCTTCTGTACTCCTTTGTGCGCTGTAGAGATACCTTCTGTACTCCTTTGTTCGCTGTAGAGATACCTCGTGTACTCCTTTGTACGTTCTAGAGATATTTCCTGTACTCCTTTGTGCGCTGTAGAGATACCTTCTGTACTCCTTTGTGCGCTGTAGAGATACCTTCTGTACTCCTTTGTACGCTGTAGAGATACCTCGTGTACTCCTTTGTACGTTCTAGAGATATTTCCTGTACTCCTTTGTGCGCTGTAGAGATACCTTCTGTACTCCTTTGTGCGCTGTAGAGATACCTTCTGTACTCCTTTGTGCGCTGTAGAGATACCTTCTGTACTCCTTTGTGCGCGGTAGAGATACCTTCTGTACTCCTTTGTACGTTCTAGAGATATTTCCTGTACTCCATTGTGCGCTGTAGAGATACCCTCTGTACTCCTTTGTGCGCTGTAGAGATACCTTCTGTACTCCTTTGTGCGCTGTAGAGATACCTTCTGTACTCCTTTGTGCGCTGTAGAGATACCTTCTGTACTCTCTTGTACGCTGTAGAGATACCTCGTGTACTCCTTTGTACGTTCTAGAGATATTCTCTGTACTCCTTTGTGCGCTGTAGAGATACCTTCTGTACTCCTTTGTGCGCTGTAGAGATACCTTCTGTACTCTTTTGTGCGCTGTAGAGAAATCTTCTGTACTCTCTTGTACGCTGTAGAGATACCTTCTGTACTCTCTTGTACGCTGTAGAGATACCTCGTGTACTCCTTTGTACGTTCTAGAGATATTCTCTGTACTCCTTTGTGCGCTGTAGAGATACCTTCTGTACTCCTTTGTGCGCTGTAGAGATACCTTCTGTACTCTTTTGTGCGCTGTAGAGAAACCTTCTGTACTCCTTTGTGCGCTATAGAGATACCTTCTGTACTCCTTTGTGCGCTGTAGAGATACCTTCTGTACTCCTTTGTGCGCTGTAGAGATACCTTCTGTACTCCTTTGTACGCTGTAGAGATACCTCGTGTACTCCTTTGTGCGCTGTAGAGATACCTTCTGTACTCCTTTGTACGCTGTAGAGACACCTCGTGTACTCCTTTGTACGTTCTAGAGATATTTCCTGTACTCCTTTGTGCGCTGTAGAGATACCTTCTGTACTTCTTTGTGCGCTGTAGAGATACCTTCTGTACTCCTTTTTGCGCTGTAGAGATACCTTCTGTACTCCTTTGTGCGCTGTAGAGATACCTTCTGTACTCCTTTGTGCGCTGTAGAGATACCTTCTGTACTCACTTGTACGTTCTAGAGATATTTCCTGTACTCCTTTGTGCGCTGTAGAGATACCTTCTGTACTCCTTTGTGCGCTGTAGAGATACCTTCTGTACTCCTTTGTGCGCTGTAGAGATACCTTCTGTACTTCTTTGTGCGCTGTAGAGATACCTTCTGTAATCCTTTGTACGCTGTAGAGATACCTCGTGTACTCCTTTGTACGTTCTAGAGATATTTCCTGTACTCCTTTGTGCGCTGTAGAGATACCTCGTGTACTCCTTTGTACGTTCTAGAGATATTTCCTGTACTCCTTTGTGCGCTGTAGAGATACCTTCTGTACTCCTTTGTGCGCTGTAGAGATACCTTCTGTACTCCTTTGTGCGCTGTAAAGATACCTTCTGTACTCCTTTGTACGCTGAAGAGATACCTTCTGTACTCCTTTGTGCGCTGTAGAGATACCTTCTGTACTCCTTTGTACGCTGTAGAGATACCTCGTGTACTCCTTTGTACGTTCTAGAGATATTTCCTGTACTCCTTTGTGCGCTGTAGAGATACCTTATGTACTCCTTTGTACGTTCTAGAGATATTTCCTGTACTCCTTTGTGCGCTGTAGAGATACCTTCTGTACTCCTTTGTGCGCTGTAGAGATACCTTCTGTACTCCTTTGTGCGCTGTAGAGATACCTTCTGTACTCCTTTGTGCGCTGTAGAGATACCTTCTGTACTCCTTTGTACGTTCTAGAGATATTTCCTGTACTCCTTTGTGCGCTGTAGAGATACCCTCTGTACTCCTTTGTGCGCTGTAGAGATACCTTCTGTACTCCTTTGTGCGCTGTAAAGATACCTTCTGTACTCCTTTGTGCGCTGTAGAGATACCTTCTGTACTCTCTTGTACGCTGTAGAGATACCTCGTGTACTCCTTTTTACGTTCTAGAGATATTCTCTGTACTCCTTTGTGCGCTGTAGAGATACCTTCTGTACTCCTTTGTGCGCTGTAGAGATACCTTCTGTACTCTTTTGTGCGCTGTAGAGAAACCTTCTGTACTCTCTTGTACGCTGTAGAGATACCTTCTGTACTCTCTTGTACGCTGTAGAGATACCTCGTGTACTCCTTTGTACGTTCTAGAGATATTCTCTGTACTCCTTTGTGCGCTGTAGAGATACCTTCTGTACTCCTTTGTGCGCTGTAGAGATACCTTCTGTACTCTTTTGTGCGCTGTAGAGAAACCTTCTGTACTCCTTTGTGCGCTATAGAGATACCTTCTGTACTCCTTTGTGCGCTGTAGAGATACCTTCTGTACTCCTTTGTGCGCTGTAGAGATACCTTCTGTACTCCTTTGTACGCTGTAGAGATACCTCGTGTACTCCTTTGTGCGCTGTAGAGATACCTTCTGTACTCCTTTGTACGCTGTAGAGACACCTCGTGTACTCCTTTGTACGTTCTAGAGATATTTCCTGTACTCCTTTGTGCGCTGTTGAGATACCTTCTGTACTTCTTTGTGCGCTGTAGAGATACCTTCTGTACTCCTTTTTGCGCTGTAGAGATACCTTCTGTACTCCTTTGTGCGCTGTAGAGATACCTTCTGTACTCCTTTGTGCGCTGTAGAGATACCTTCTGTACTCCTTTGTACGTTCTAGAGATATTTCCTGTACTCCTTTGTGCGCTGTAGAGATACCTTCTGTACTCCTTTGTGCGCTGTAGAGATACCTTCTGTACTCCTTTGTGCGCTGTAGAGATACCTTCTGTACTTCTTTGTGCGCTGTAGAGATACCTTCTGTAATCCTTTGTACGCTGTAGAGATACCTCGTGTACTCCTTTGTACGTTCTAGAGATATTTCCTGTACTCCTTTGTGCGCTGTAGAGATACCTTCTGTACTCCTTTGTGCGCTGTAGAGATACCTTCTGTACTCCTTTGTGCGCTGTAGAGATACCTATTGTACTCCTTTGTACGCTGTAGAGATACCTTCTGTACTCCTTTCTTCGCTGTAGAGATACCTTCTGTACTCCTTTGTGCGCTGTAGAGATACCTTCTGTACTCCTTTGTGCCCTGTAGAGATACCTTTTATACTCCTTTGTACGTTCTAGAGATATTTCCTGTACTCCTTTGTGCGCTGTAGAGATACCTTCTGTACTCCTTTGTGCGCTGTAGAGATACCTTCTGTACTCCTTTGTGCGCTGTAGAGATACCTTCTGTACTCCTTTGTGCGCTGTAGAGATACCTTCTGAACTCCTTTTTACGCTGTAGAGATACCTCGTGTACTCCTTTGTACGTTCTAGAGATATTCTCTGTACTCCTTTGTGCGCTCTAGAGATACCTTCTGTACTCCTTTGTGCGCTGTAGAGATACCTTCTGTACTCTTTTGTGCGCTGTAGAGATACCTCCTGTACTCCTTTGTGCGCTGTAGAGATACCTTCTGTACTCCTTTGTTCGCTGTAGAGATACCTCGTGTACTCATTTGTACGTTCTAGAGATATTTCCTGTACTCCTTTGTGCGCTGTAGAGATACCTTCTGTACTCCTTTGTGCGCTGTAGAGATACCTTCTGTACTCCTTTGTACGCTGTAAAGATACCTCGTGTACTCTATTGTACGTTCTAGAGATATTTCCTGTACTCCTTTGTGCGCTGTAGAGATACCTTCTGTACTCCTTTGTGCGCTGTAGAGATACCTTCTGTACTCCTTTGTGCGCTGTAGAGATACCTTATGTACTCCTTTGTACGCTGTAGAGATACCTCGTGTACTCCTTTGTACGTTCTAGAGATATTTCCTGTACTCCTTTGTGTACTGTAGAGATACCTTCTGTACTTGTTTGTGCGCTGTAGAGATACATTCTGTACTCCTTTGTGCGCTGTAGAGATACCTTCTGTACTCCTTTGTACGCTGTAGAGATACCTTCTGTACTCCTTTGTGCGCTGTAGAGATACCTTCTGTACTCCTTTGTACGCTGTAGAGATACCTCGTGTACTCCTTTGTACGTTCTAGAGATATTTCCTGTACTCCTTTGTGCGCTGTAGAGATACCTTCTGTACTCCTTTGTGCGCTGTAGAGATACCTCCTGTACTCCTTTGTGCGCTGTAGAGATACCTTCTGTACTCCTTTGTACGTTCTAGAGATATTTCCTGTACTCCTTTGTGCGCTGTAGAGATACCTTCTGTACTCCTTTGTGCGCTGTAGAGATACCTTCTGTACTCCTTTGTGCGCTGTAGAGATACCTTCTGTACTCCTTTGTGCGCTGTAGAGATACCTTCTGTACTCCTTTGTACGCTGTAGAGATACCTCGTGTACTCCTTTGTACATTCTACAGATTTTTCCTGTACTCTTTTGTGCGCTGTAGAAATACCTTCTGTACTCCTTCGTGCGCTGTAGAGATACCTTCTGTACTCCTTTGTGCGCTGTAGAGATACCTTCTGTACTCCTTTGTACGCTGTAGAGATACCTCGTGTTCTCCTTTGTACGTTCTAGAGATATTTCCTGTACTCCTTTGTGCGCTGTAGAGATACCTTCTGTACTCCTTTGTGCGCTGTAGAGATACCTTCTGTACTCCTTTGTGCGCTGTAGAGATACCTTCTGTACCCTTTGTACGCTGTAGAGATACCTTCTGTACTCCTTTGTGCGCTGTAGAGATACCTTCTGTACTCCTTTGTGCGCTGTAGAGATACCTTCTGTACTCCTTTGTGCGCTGTAGAGATACCTTCTGTACTCCTTTGTACGCTGAAGAGATACCTCGTGTACTCCTTTGTACGTTCTAGAGATATTTCCTGTACTCCTTTGTGCGCTGTAGAGATACCTTCTGTACTCCTTTGTGCGCTGTAGAGATACCTTCTGTACTCCTTTGTGCGCTTTAGAGATACCTTCTGTACTCCTTTGTGCGCTGGAGAGATACCTTCTGTACTCCTTTGTGCGCTGCAGAGATACCTTCTGTACTCCTTTGTGCGCTGTAGAGATACCTTCTGTACTCCTTTGTACGCTGTAGAGATACCTCGTGTACTCCTTTTTACGTTCTAGAGATATTTCCTGTACTCCTTTGTGCGCTGTAGAGATACCTTCTGTACTCCTTTTTGCACTGTAGAGATACCTTCTGTACTCCTTTGTGCGCTGTAGAGATACCTCCTGTACTCCTTTGTACGCTGTAGAGATACCTTCTGTCCTCCTTTGTGCGCTGTTTAGATACCTTCTGTACTCCTTTGTACGCTGTAGAGATACCTCGTGTACTCCTTTGTACGTTCTAGAGATATTTCCTGTACTCCTTTGTGCGCTGTAGAGATACCTTCTGTACTCCTTTGTGCGCTGTAGAGATACCTTCTGTACTCCTTTGTATGCTGTAGAGATACCTCGTGTACTCCTTTGTACGTTCTAGAGATATTTCCTGTACTCCTTTGTGCGCTGTAGAGATACCTTCTGTACTCCTTCGTGCGCTGTAGAGATACCTTCTGTACTTCTTTGTGCGCTGTAGAGATACCTTCTGTACTCCTTTGTGCGCTGTAGAGATACCTTCTGTACTCCTTTGTGCGCTGTAGAGATACCTCGTGTACTCCTTTGCGCGCTGTAGAGATACCTTCTGTACTCCTTTGTGCGCTGTAGAGATACCTTCTGTACTCCTTTGTGCGCTGTAGAGATACCTTCTGTACTCCTTAGTACGTTCTAGAGATATTTCCTGTACTCCTTTGTGCGCTGTAGAGATACCTTCTGTACTCCTTTGTGCGCTGTAGAGATACCTTCTGTACTCCTTTGTGCGCTGTAGAGATACCTTCTGTACTCCTTTGTGCGCTGTAGAGATACCTTCTGTACTCCTTTGTACGCTGTAGAGATACCTCGAGTTCTCCTTTGTGCGCTGTAGAGATACCTTCTGTACTCCTTTGTACGCTGTAGAGATACCTCGTGTACTCCTTTGTACGTTCTAGAGATATTTCCTGTACTCCTTTGTGCGCTGTAGAGATACCTTCCGTACTCCTTTGTGCGCTGTAGAGATACCTTCTGTACTCCTTTGTGCGCTGTAGAGATACCTTCTGTACTCCTTAGTGCGCTGTAGAGATACCTTCTGTACTCCTTTGTGCGCTGTAGAGATCCCTTCTGTACTTCTTTGTACGTTCTAGAGATATTTCCTGTACTCCTTTGTGCGCTGTAGAGATACCTTCTGTACTCCTTTGTGCGCTGTAGAGATACCTTCTGTACTCCTTTGTGCGCTGTAGAGATACCTTCTGTACTCCTTTGTGTGCTGTAGAGATACCTTCTGTACTCCTTTGTACGCTGTAGAGATACCTCGTGTACTCCTTTGTACGTTCTAGAGATATTTCCTGTACTCCTTTGTGCGCTGTAGAGATACCTCGTTTACTCCTTTGTACGTTCTAGAGATATTCCCTGTACTCCTTTGTGCGCTGTAGAGATACCTTCTGTACTCCTTTGTGCGCTGTAGAGATACCTTCTGTACTCCTTTGTGCGCTGTAGAGATACCTTCTGTACTTCTTTGTACGCTGTAGAGATACCTTCTGTACTCCTTTGTGCGCTGTAGAGATACCTTCTGTACTCCTTTGTACGCTGTAGAGATACCTCGTGTACTCCTTTGTACGTTCTAGAGATATTTCCTGTACTCCTTTGTGCGCTGTAGAGATACCTTCTGTACTCCTTTGTGCGCTGTAGAGATACCTTCTGTACTCCTTTGTGCGCTGTAGAGATACCTTCTGTACTCCTTTGTACGTTCTAGAGATATTTCCTGTACTCCTTTGTGCGCTGTAGAAATACCTTCTGTACTCCTTTGTGCGCTGTAGAGATACCTTCTGTACTCCTTTGTGCGCTGTAGAGATACCTTCTGTACTCCTTTGTGCGCTGTAGAGATACCTTCTGTACTCCTTTGTGCGCTGTAGAGATACCTTCTGTACTCCTTTGTACGCTGTAGAGATACCTCGTGTACTCCTTTTTGCGCTGTAGAGATACCTCCTGTACCCCTTTGTGCGCTTTAGAGATACCTTCTGTACTCCTTTGTGCGCTGTAGAGATACCTTCTGTACTCCTTTGTACGTTCTAGAGATATTTCCTGTACTCCTTTGTGCGCTGTAGAGATACCTTCTGTACTCCTTTGTGCGCTGTAGAGATATTTCCTGTACTCCTTTGTGCGCTGTAGAGATACCTTCTGTACTCCTTTGTGCGCTGTAGAGATACCTTCTGTACTCCTTTGTACGTTCTAGAGATATTTCCTGTACTCCTTTGTGCGCTGTAGAGATACCTTCTGTACTCCTTTGTGCGCTGTAGAGATACCTTCTGTACTCCTTTGAGCGCTGTAGAGATACCTTCTGTACTCCTTTGTACGCTGTAGAGATACCTCGTGTACTCCTTTGTACGTTCTAGAGATATTTTCTGTACTCCTTTGTGCGCTGTAAAGATACCTTCTGTACTCCTTTGTGCGCTGTAGAGATACCTTCTGTACTCCTTTGTGCGCTGTAGAGATACCTTCTGTACTCCTTTGTACGCTGTAGAGATACCTTCTGTACTCCTTTGTGCGCTGTAGAGATACCTTCTGTACCACTTTGAACGCTGTAGAGATACCTAGTGTACTCCTTTGTACGTTCTAGAGATATTTCCTGTACTCCTTTGTGCGCTGTAGAGATACCTTCTGTACTCCTTTGTGCGCTGTAGAGATACCTTCTGTACTCCTTTGTGCGCTGTAGAGACACCTTCTGCACTCCTTTGTACGTTCTAGAGATATTTCCTGTACTTCTTTGTGCGCTGTAGAGATACCTTCTGTACTCCTTTGTGCGCTGTAGAGATACCGTCTGTACTCCTTTGTGCGCTGTAGAGATACCTTCTGTACTCCTTTGTGCGCTGTAGAGATACCTTCTGTACTCCTTTGTACGCTGTAGAGATACCTCGTGTACTCCTTTGTACGTTCTAGAGATATTTCCTGTACTCCTTTGTGTGCTGTAGAGATACCTTCTGTACTCCTTTGTGCGCTGTAGAGATACCTTCTGTACTCCTTTGTGCGCTGTAGAGATACCTTCTGTACTCCTTTGTGCGCTGTAGAGATACCTTCTGTACTCCTTAGTACGCTGCAGAGATACCTCGTGTACTCCTTTGTACGTTCTAGAGATATTTCCTGTTCTCCTTTGTGCACTGTAGAGATACCTTCTGTACTCCTTTGTGCGCTGTAGAGATTCGTTCTGTACTCCTTTGTACGCTGTAGAGATACCTCGTGTACTCCTTTGTACGTTCTAGAGATATTTCCTGTACTCCTTTGTGCGCTGTAGAGATACCTTCTGTACTCCTTTGTGCGCTGTAGAGATACCTTCTGTACTCCTTTGTGCGCTGTAGAGATACCTTCTGTACTCCTTTGTGCGCTGTAGAGATACCTTCTGTACTCCTTTGTACGCTGTAGAGATACCTCGTGTACTCCATTGTACGTTCTAGAGATATTTCCTGTACTCCTTTGTGTGCTGTAGAGATACCTTCTGTACTCCTTTGTGCGCTGTAGAGATACCTTCTGTACTCCTTTGTGCGCTGCAGAGATACCTTCTGTACTCCTTTGTACGCTGTAGAAATACCTCGTGTACTTCTTTGAACGTTCTAGAGATATTTCCTGTACCCTTTTGTGCGCTGTAGAGATACCTTCTGTACTCCTTTGTGCGCTGTAGAGATACCTTCTGTACTCCTTTGTGCGCTGTAGAGATACCTTCTGTACTCCTTTGTACGCTGTAGAGATACCTCGTGTTCTCCTTTGTACGTTCTAGAGATATTTCCTGTACTCCTTTGTGCGCTGTAGAGATACCTTCTGTACTCCTTTGTGTGCTGTAGAGATACCTTCTGTACTCCTTTGTGCGCTGTAGAGATACCTTCTGTACCCTTTGTACGCTGTAGAGATACCTTCTGTACTCCTTTGTGCGCTGTAGAGATACCTTCTGTACTCCTTTGTGCGCTGTAGAGATACCTTCTGTACTCCTTTGTGCGCTGTAGAGATACCTTCTGTACTCCTTTGTACGCTGAAGAGATACCTCGTGTACTCCTTTGTACGTTCTAGAGATAATTCCTGTACTCCTTTGTGCGCTGTAGAGATACCTTCTGTACTCCTTTGTGCGCTGTAGAGATACCTTCTGTACTCCTTTGTGCGCTTTAGAGATACCTTCTGTACTCCTTTGTGCGCTGGAGAGATACCTTCTGTACTCCTTTGTGCGCTGCAGAGATACCTTCTGTACTCCTTTGTGCGCTGTAGAGATACCTTCTGTACTCCTTTGTACGCTGTAGAGATACCTCGTGTACTCCTTTTTACGTTCTAGAGATATTTCCTGTACTCCTTTGTGCGCTGTAGAGATACCTTCTGTACTCCTTTTTGCACTGTAGAGATACCTTCTGTACTCCTTTGTGCGCTGTAGAGATACCTCCTGTACTCCTTTGTACGCTGTAGAGATACCTTCTGTCCTCCTTTGTGCGCTGTTTAGATACCTTCTGTACTCCTTTGTACGCTGTAGAGATACCTCGTGTACTCCTTTGTACGTTCTAGAGATATTTCCTGTACTCCTTTGTGCGCTGTAGAGATACCTTCTGTACTCCTTTGTGCGCTGTAGAGATACCTTCTGTACTCCTTTGTATGCTGTAGAGATACCTCGTGTACTCCTTTGTACGTTCTAGAGATATTTCCTGTACTCCTTTGTGCGCTGTAGAGATACCTTCTGTACTCCTTCGTGCGCTGTAGAGATACCTTCTGTACTTCTTTGTGCGCTGTAGAGATACCTTCTGTACTCCTTTGTGCGCTGTAGAGATACCTTCTGTACTCCTTTGTGCGCTGTAGAGATACCTTCTGTACTCCTTTGTACGCTGTAGAGATACCTCGTGTACTCCTTTGCGCGCTGTAGAGATACCTTCTGTACTCCTTTGTGCGCTGTAGAGATACCTTCTGTACTCCTTTGTGCGCTGTAGAGATACCTTCTGTACTCCTTAGTACGTTCTAGAGATATTTCCTGTACTCCTTTGTGCGCTGTAGAGATACCTTCTGTACTCCTTTGTGCGCTGTAGAGATACCTTCTGTACTCCTTTGTGCGCTGTAGAGATACCTTCTGTACTCCTTTGTGCGCTGTAGAGATACCTTCTGTACTCCTTTGTACGCTGTAGAGATACCTCGAGTTCTCCTTTGTGCGCTGTAGAGATACCTTCTGTACTCCTTTGTACGCTGTAGAGATACCTCGTGTACTCCTTTGTACGTTCTAGAGATATTTCCTGTACTCCTTTGTGCGCTGTAGAGATACCTTCCGTACTCCTTTGTGCGCTGTAGAGATACCTTCTGTACTCCTTTGTGCGCTGTAGAGATACCTTCTGTACTCCTTAGTGCGCTGTAGAGATACCTTCTGTACTCCTTTGTGCGCTGTAGAGATACCTTCTGTACTTCTTTGTACGTTCTAGAGATATTTCCTGTACTCCTTTGTGCGCTGTAGAGATACCTTCTGTACTCCTTTGTGCGCTGTAGAGATACCTTCTGTACTCCTTTGTGCGCTGTAGAGATACCTTCTGTACTCCTTTGTGTGCTGTAGAGATACCTTCTGTACTCCTTTGTACGCTGTAGAGATACCTCGTGTACTCCTTTGTACGTTCTAGAGATATTTCCTGTACTCCTTTGTGCGCTGTAGAGATACCTCGTTTACTCCTTTGTACGTTCTAGAGATATTCCCTGTACTCCTTTGTGCGCTGTAGAGATACCTTCTGTACTCCTTTGTGCGCTGTAGAGATACCTTCTGTACTCCTTTGTGCGCTGTAGAGATACCTTCTGTACTTCTTTGTACGCTGTAGAGATACCTTCTGTACTCCTTTGTGCGCTGTAGAGATACCTTCTGTACTCCTTTGTACGCTGTAGAGATACCTCGTGTACTCCTTTGTACGTTCTAGAGATATTTCCTGTACTCCTTTGTGCGCTGTAGAGATACCTTCTGTACTCCTTTGTGCGCTGTAGAGATACCTTCTGTACTCCTTTGTGCGCTGTAGAGATACCTTCTGTACTCCTTTGTACGTTCTAGAGATATTTCCTGTACTCCTTTGTGCGCTGTAGAAATACCTTCTGTACTCCTTTGTGCGCTGTAGAGATACCTTCTGTACTCCTTTGTGCGCTGTAGAGATACCTTCTGTACTCCTTTGTGCGCTGTAGAGATACCTTCTGTACTCCTTTGTGCGCTGTAGAGATACCTTCTGTACTCCTTTGTACGCTGTAGAGATACCTCGTGTACTCCTTTTTGCGCTGTAGAGATACCTCCTGTACCCCTTTGTGCGCTTTAGAGATACCTTCTGTACTCCTTTGTGCGCTGTAGAGATACCTTCTGTACTCCTCTGTACGTTCTAGAGATATTTCCTGTACTCCTTTGTGCGCTGTAGAGATACCTTCTGTACTCCTTTGTGCGCTGTAGAGATATTTCCTGTACTCCTTTGTGCGCTGTAGAGATACCTTCTGTACTCCTTTGTGCGCTGTAGAGATACCTTCTGTACTCCTTTGTACGTTCTAGAGATATTTCCTGTACTCCTTTGTGCGCTGTAGAGATACCTTCTGTACTCCTTTGTGCGCTGTAGAGATACCTTCTGTACTCCTTTGAGCGCTGTAGAGATACCTTCTGTACTCCTTTGTACGCTGTAGAGATACCTCGTGTACTCCTTTGTACGTTCTAGAGATATTTTCTGTACTCCTTTGTGCGCTGTAAAGATACCTTCTGTACTCCTTTGTGCGCTGTAGAGATACCTTCTGTACTCCTTTGTGCGCTGTAGAGATACCTTCTGTACTCCTTTGTACGCTGTAGAGATACCTTCTGTACTCCTTTGTGCGCTGTAGAGATACCTTCTGTACCACTTTGAACGCTGTAGAGATACCTAGTGTACTCCTTTGTACGTTCTAGAGATATTTCCTGTACTCCTTTGTGCGCTGTAGAGATACCTTCTGTACTCCTTTGTGCGCTGTAGAGATACCTTCTGTACTCCTTTGTGCGCTGTAGAAACACCTTCTGCACTCCTTTGTACGTTCTAGAGATATTTCCTGTACTTCTTTGTGCGCTGTAGAGATACCTTCTGTACTCCTTTGTGCGCTGTAGAGATACCGTCTGTACTCCTTTGTGCGCTGTAGAGATACCTTCTGTACTCCTTTGTGCGCTGTAGAGATACCTTCTGTACTCCTTTGTACGCTGTAGAGATACCTCGTGTACTCCTTTGTACGTTCTAGAGATATTTCCTGTACTCCTTTGTGTGCTGTAGAGATACCTTCTGTACTCCTTTGTGCGCTGTAGAGATACCTTCTGTACTCCTTTGTGCGCTGTAGAGATACCTTCTGTACTCCTTTGTGCGCTGTAGAGATACCTTCTGTACTCCTTAGTACGCTGCAGAGATACCTCGTGTACTCCTTTGTACGTTCTAGAGATATTTCCTGTTCTCCTTTGTGCACTGTAGAGATACCTTCTGTACTCCTTTGTGCGCTGTAGAGATTCCTTCTGTACTCCTTTGTACGCTGTAGAGATACCTCGTGTACTCCTTTGTACGTTCTAGAGATATTTCCTGTACTCCTTTGTGCGCTGTAGAGATACCTTCTGTACTCCTTTGTGCGCTGTAGAGATACCTTCTGTACTCCTTTGTGCGCTGTAGAGATACCTTCTGTACTCCTTTGTGCGCTGTAGAGATACCTTCTGTACTCCTTTGTACGCTGTAGAGATACCTCGTGTACTCCATTGTACGTTCTAGAGATATTTCCTGTACTCCTTTGTGTGCTGTAGAGATACCTTCTGTACTCCTTTGTGCGCTGTAGAGATACCTTCTGTACTCCTTTGTGCGCTGCAGAGATACCTTCTGTACTCCTTTGTACGCTGTAGAAATACCTCGTGTACTTCTTTGTACGTTCTAGAGATATTTCCTGTACCCTTTTGTGCGCTGTAGAGATACCTTCTGTACTCCTTTGTGCGCTGTAGAGATACCTTCTGTACTCCTTTGTGCGCTGTAGAGATACCTTCTGTACTCCTTTGTACGCTGTAGAGATACCTCGTGTACTCCTTTGTACGTTCTAGAGATATTTCCTGTACTCCTTTGTGCGCTGTAGAGATACCTTTTGTACGTCTTTGTGCGCTGTAGAGATACCTTCTGTACTCCTTTGTGCGCTGTAGAGATACCTTCTGTACTCCTTCGTACGCTGTAGAGATACCTCGTGTACTCCTTTGTACGTTCTAGAGATATTTCCTGTACTCCTTTGTGCGCTGTAGAGATACCTTCTGTACTCCTTTGTGCGCTGTAGAGATACCTTCTGTACTCCTTTGTGCGCTGTAGAGATACCTTCTCTACTCCTTTGTGCGCTGTAGAGATACCTTCTGTACTCCTTTGTACGCTGTAGAGATACCTCGTGTACTCCTTTGTACGTTCTAGAGATATTTCCTGTACTCCTTTGTGCGCTGTAGAGATACCTTCTGTACTCCTTTGTGCGCTGTGGAGATACCTTCTGTACTCCTTTGTGCGCTGTAGAGATACCTTCTGTACTCCTTTGTGCGCTGTAGAGATACCTTCTGTACTCCTTTGTGCGCTGTAGAGATACCTTCTGTACTCCTTTGCACGCTGTAGAGATACCTCGTGTACTCCTTTGTGCGCTGTAAAGATACCTTCTGTACTCCTTTGTACGCTGTAGAGATACCTTCAGTACTCCTTTGTGCGCTGTAGAGATACCTTCTGTACTCCTTTGTACGCTGTAGAGATACCTCGTGTACTCCTTTGTGCGCTGTAGAGATACCTTCTGTACTCCTTTGTACGCTGTAGAGATACCTTCTGTACTCCTTTGTGCGCTGTAGAGATACCTTCTGTACTCCTTTGTACGCTGTAGAGATACCTCGTGTACTCCTTTGTGCGCTGTAGAGATACCTTCTGTACTCCTTTGTACGCTGTAGAGATACCTCGTGTACTCCTTTGTACGTTCTAGAGATATTTCCTGTACTCCTTAGTGCGCTGTAGAGATACCTTCTGTACTCCTTTGTGCGCTGTAAAGATACCTTCTGTACTCCTTAGTGCGCTGTAGAGATACCTTCTGTACTCCTTTGTGCGCTGTAGAGATACCTTCTGTACTCCTTTGTGAGCTGTAGAGATACCTTCTGTACTCCTTTGTACGTTCTAGAGATATTTCCTGTACTCCTTTGTGCGCTGTAGAGATACCTTCTGTACTCCTTTGTGCGCTGTAGAGATACCTTCTGTACTCCATTGTGCGCTGTAGAGATACCTTCTGTACTCCTTTGTGCGCTGTAGAGATACCTTCTGTACTCCTTTGTACGCTGTAGAGATACCTCGTGTACTCCTTTGTACGTTCTAGAGATATTTCCTGTACTCCTTTGTGCGCTGTAGAGATACCTTCTGTACTCCTTTGTGCGCTGTAGAGATACCTTCTGTACTCCGTTGTGCGCTGTAGAGATACCTTCTGTACTCCTTTGTGCGCTGTAGAGATACCTTCTGTACTCCTTTGTACGCTGTAGAGATACCTCGTGTACTCCTTTGTACGTTCTAGAGATATTTCCTGTACTCCTTTGTGCGCTGTAGAGATACCTTCTGTACTCCTTTGTGCGCTGTAGAGATACCTTCTGTACTCCTTTGTACGCTGTAGAGATACCTCGTGTACTATTTTGTACGTTCTGGAGATATTTCCTGTACTCCTTTGTGCGCTGTAGAGATACCTTCTGTACTCCTATGTGCGCTGTAGAGATACCTTCTGTACTCCTTTGTACGCTGTAGAGATACCTCGTGTACTCCTTTGTACGTTCTAGAGATATTTCCTGTACTCCTTTGTGCGCCGTAGAGATACCTTCTGTACTCCTTTGTGCGCTGTAGAGATACCTTCTGTACTCCTTTGTGCGCTGTAGAGATACCTTCTGTACTCTTTTGTACGCTGTAGAGATACCTTCTGTACTCCTTTGTGCGCTGTAGAGATACCTTCTGTACTCCTTTGTGCGCTGTAGAGATACCTTCTGTACTCCTTTGTGCGCTGTAGAGATACCTTCTGTACTCCTTTGTACGCTGTAGAGATACCTCGTGTACTCCTTTGTACGTTCTAGAGATATTTCCTGTACTCCTTTGTGCGCTGTAGAGATACCTTCTGTACTCCTTTGTGCGCTGTAGAGATACCTTCTGTACTCCTTTGTACGCTGTAGAGATACCTCGTGTACTATTTTGTACGTTCTGGAGATATTTCCTGTACTCCTTTGTGCGCTGTAGAGATACCTTCTGTACTCCTATGTGCGCTGTAGAGATACCTTCTGTACTCCTTTGCACGCTGTAGAGATACCTCGTGTACTCCTTTGTGCGCTGTAGAGATACCTTCTGTACTCCTTTGTACGCTGTAGAGATACCTTCAGTACTCCTTTGTGCGCTGTAGAGATACCTTCTGTACTCCTTTGTACGCTGTAGAGATACCTCGTGTACTCCTTTGTGCGCTGTAGAGATACCTTCTGTACTCCTTTGTACGCTGTAGAGATACCTTCTGTACTCCTTTGTGCGCTGTAGAGATACCTTCTGTACTCCTTTGTACGCTGTAGAGATACCTCGTGTACTCCTTTGTGCGCTGTAGAGATACCTTCTGTACTCCTTTGTACGCTGTAGAGATACCTCGTGTACTCCTTTGTACGTTCTAGAGATATTTCCTGTACTCCTTAGTGCGCTGTAGAGATACCTTCTGTACTCCTTTGTGCGCTGTAAAGATACCTTCTGTACTCCTTAGTGCGCTGTAGAGATACCTTCTGTACTCCTTTGTGCGCTGTAGAGATACCTTCTGTACTCCTTTGTGAGCTGTAGAGATACCTTCTGTACTCCTTTGTACGTTCTAGAGATATTTCCTGTACTCCTTTGTGCGCTGTAGAGATACCTTCTGTACTCCTTTGTGCGCTGTAGAGATACCTTCTGTACTCCATTGTGCGCTGTAGAGATACCTTCTGTACTCCTTTGTGCGCTGTAGAGATACCTTCTGTACTCCTTTGTACGCTGTAGAGATACCTCGTGTACTCCTTTGTACGTTCTAGAGATATTTCCTGTACTCCTTTGTGCGCTGTAGAGATACCTTCTGTACTCCTTTGTGCGCTGTAGAGATACCTTCTGTACTCCGTTGTGCGCTGTAGAGATACCTTCTGTACTCCTTTGTGCGCTGTAGAGATACCTTCTGTACTCCTTTGTACGCTGTAGAGATACCTCGTGTACTCCTTTGTACGTTCTAGAGATATTTCCTGTACTCCTTTGTGCGCTGTAGAGATACCTTCTGTACTCCTTTGTGCGCTGTAGAGATACCTTCTGTACTCCTTTGTACGCTGTAGAGATACCTCGTGTACTATTTTGTACGTTCTGGAGATATTTCCTGTACTCCTTTGTGCGCTGTAGAGATACCTTCTGTACTCCTATGTGCGCTGTAGAGATACCTTCTGTACTCCTTTGTACGCTGTAGAGATACCTCGTGTACTCCTTTGTACGTTCTAGAGATATTTCCTGTACTCCTTTGTGCGCCGTAGAGATACCTTCTGTACTCCTTTGTGCGCTGTAGAGATACCTTCTGTACTCCTTTGTGCGCTGTAGAGATACCTTCTGTACTCTTTTGTACGCTGTAGAGATACCTTCTGTACTCCTTTGTGCGCTGTAGAGATACCTTCTGTACTCCTTTGTACGCTGTAGAGATACCTCGTGTACTCCTTTGTACGTTCTAGAGATATTTCCTGTACTCCTTTGTGCGCTGTAGAGATACCTTCTGTACTCCTTTGTGCGCTGTAGAGATACCTTCTGTACTTCTTTGTGCGCTGTAGAGATACCTTCTGTACTCCTTTGTACGCTGTAGAGATACCTTCTGTACTCCTTTGTGCGCTGTAGAGATACCTTCTGTACTCCTTTGTACGCTGTAGAGATACCTCGTGTACTCTATTGTACGTTCTAGAGATATTTCCTGAACTCCTTTGTGCGCTGTAGAGATACCTTCTGTACTCCTTTGTGCGCTGTAGAGATACCTTCTGTACTCCTTTGTACGCTGTAGAGATACCTCGTGTACTCCTTTGTACGTTCTAGAGATATTTCCTGTACTTCTTTGTGCGCTGTAGAGATACCTTCTGTACTCCTTTGTGCGCTGTAGAGATACCTTCTGTACTCCTTTGTGCGCTGTAGAGATACCTTCTGTACTTCTTTGTGCGCTGTAGAGATACCTTCTGTACTCCTTCTTGCGCTGTAGAGATACCTTCTGTACTCCTTTGTACGCTGTAGAGATACCTCGTGTACTCCTTTGTGCGCTGTAGAGATACCTTCTGTACTCCTTTGTGCGCTGTAGAGATACCTTCTGTACTCCTTTGTGCGCTGTAGAGATACCTTCTGTACTCCTTTGTACGTTCTAGAGATATTTCCTGTACTCCATTGTGCGCTGTAGAGATACCTTCTCTACTCCTTTGTGCGCTGTAGAGATATTTCCTGTACTCCTTTGTGCGCCGTAGAGATACCTTCTGTACTCCTTTGTGCGCTGTAGAGATACCTTCTGTACTCCTTTGTACGCTGTAGAGATACCTCGTGTACTCCTTTGAACGTTCTAGAGATATTTCCTGTACTTCTTTGTGCGCTGTAGAGATACCTTCTGTACTCCTTTGTGCGCTGTAGAGATACCTTCTGTACTCCTTTGTGCGCTGTAGAGATACCTTCTGTACTCCTTTGTACGCTGTAGAGATACCTTCTGTGCTCCTTTGTGCGCTGTAGAGATACCTTCTGTACTCTTTTGTACGCTGTAGAGATACCTCGTGTACTCCTTTGTACGTTCTAGAGATATTTCCTGTACTCCTTCGTGCGCTGTAGAGATACCTTCTGTACTCCTTTGTGCGCTGTAGAGATACCTTCTGTACTCCTTTGTGCGCTGTAGAGATACCTTCTGTACTCCTTTGTACGCTGTAGAGATACCTTCTGTACTCCTTTGTGCGCTGTAGAGATACCTTCTGTACTCCTTTGTACGTTGTAGAGATACCTCTTGTACTCCTTTGTACGTTCTAGAGATATTTCCTGTACTCCTTTGTGCGCTGTAGAGATACCTTCTGTACTCCTTTGTGCGCTGTAGAGATACCTTCTGTACTCCTTTGTACGCTGTAGAGATACCTCGTGTACTCCTTTGTACGTTCTAGAGATATTTCCTGTACTCCTTTGTGCGCTGTAGAGATACCTTCTGTACTCCTTTGTGCGCTGTAGAGATACCTTCTGTACTCCTTTGTGCGCTGTAGAGATACCTTCTGTACTCCTTTGTGCGCTGTAGAGATACCTTCTGTACTTCTTTGTGCGCTGTAGAGATACCTTCTGTACTCCTTTGTACGCTGTAGAGATACCTCGTGTACTCCTTTGTGCGCTGTAGAGATAACTTCTGTACTCCTTTGTGCGCTGTAGAGATACCTTCTGTACTCCTTTGTGCGCTGTAGAGATACCTTCTGTACTCCTTTGTACGTTCTAGAGATATTTCCTGTACTCCTTTGTGCGCTGTAGAGATACCTTCTGTACTCCTTTGTACGCTGTAGAGATACCTTCTGTACTCCTTTGTGCGCTGTAGAGATACCTTCTGTACTCCTTTGTGCGCTGTAGAGATACCTTCTGTACTCCTTTGTGCGCTGTAGAGATACCTTCTGTACTCCTTTGTACGCTGTAGAGATACCTCGTGTACTCCTTTGTGCGCTGTAGAGATACCTTCGGTACTCCTTTGTGCGCTGTAAAGATACCTTCTGTACTCCTTTGTACGTTCTAGAGATATTTCCTGTACTCCTTTGTGCGCTGTAGAGATACCTTCTGTACTCCTTTGTGCGCTGTAGAGATACCTTCTGTACTCCTTTGTGCGCTGTAGAGATAACTTCTGTACTCCTTTGTACGCTGTAGAGATACCTCGTGTACTCCTTTGTACGTTCTAGAGATATTTCCTGTACTCCTTTGTGCGCTGTAGAGATACCTTCTGTACTCCTTTGTGCGCTGTAGAGATACCTTCTGTACTCCTTTGTGCGCTGTAGAGATACCTTCTGTACTCCTTTGTACGCTGTAGAGATACCTTCTGTACTTCTTTGTGCGCTGTAGAGATACCTTCTGTACTCCTTTGTACGCTGTAGAGATACCTCGTGTACTCCTTTGTACGTTCTAGAGATATTTCCTGTACTCCTTTGTGCGCTGTAGAGATACCTTCTGTACTCCTTTGTGCGCTGTAGAGATACCTTCTGTACTCCTTTGTGCGCTGTAGAGATACCTTCTGTACTCCATTGTACGCTGTAGAGATACCTTCTGTACTCCTTTGTGCGCTGTAGAGATACCTTCTGTACTCCTTTGTACGCTGTAGAGATACCTCGTGTACTCCTTTGTACGTTCTAGAAATATTTCCTGTACTCCTTCGTGCGCTGTAGAGATACCTTCTGTACTCCTTTGTGCGCTGTAGAGATACCTTCTGTACTCCTTTGTGCGCTGTAGAGACACCTTCTGTACTCCTTTGTGCGCTGTAGAGATACCTTCTGTACTTCTTTGTACGCTGTAGAGATACCTCGTGTACTCCTTTGTACGTTCTAGAGATATTTCCTGTACTCCTTTGTGCGCTGTAGAGATACCTTCTGTACTCCTTTGTGCGCTGTAGAGATACCTTCTGTACTCCTTTGTGCGCTGTTGAGTTACCTTCTGTACTCCTTTGTGCGCTGTAGAGATACCTT
This sequence comes from Morinoia aosen, assembly GCA_030386875.1. Classification (NCBI taxonomy): domain Eukaryota; kingdom Metazoa; phylum Arthropoda; class Malacostraca; order Amphipoda; family Talitridae; genus Morinoia; species Morinoia aosen. The sequence continues at coordinate 32,967,389 of JASJYW010000027.1, read as the reverse complement.
CTGTACTCCTTTATGCGCTGTAGAGATACCTTCTGTACTCCTTTGTACGCTGTAGAGATACCTCGTGTACTCCTTTGTACGTTCTAGAGATATTTCCTGTACTCCTTTGTGCGCTGTAGAGATACCTTCTGTACTCCTTTGTGCGCTGTAGAGATACCTTCTTTACTCCTTTGTGCGCTGTAGAGATACCTTCTGTACTTCTTTGTACGCTGTAGAGATACCTCGTGTACTCCTTTGTACGTTCTAGAGATATTTCCTGTACTCCTTTGTGCGCTGTAGAGATACCTTCTGTACTCCTTTGTGCGCTGTAGAGATACCTTCTGTACTCCTTTGTGCGCTGTTGAGTTACCTTCTGTACTCCTTTGTGCGCTGTAGAGATACCTTCTGTACTCCTTTATGCGCTGTAGAGATACCTTCTGTACTCCTTTGAACGCTGTAGAGATACCTCGTGTACTCCTTTGTACGTTCTAGAGATATTTCCTGTACTCCTTTGTGCGCTGTAGAGATACCTTCTGTACTCCTTTGTGCGCTGTAGAGATACCTTCTGTACTCCTTTGTGCGCTGTAGAGATACCTTCTGAACTCCTTTGTGCGCTGTAGAGATACCTTCTGTACTCCTTTGTGCGCTGTAGAGATACATTCTGTACTCCTTTGTACGCTGTAGAGATACCTCGTGTACTCCTTTGTGCGCTGTAGAAATACCTTCTGTACTCCTTTGTACGCTGTAGAGATACCTCGTGTACTCCTTTGGACGTTCTAGAGATATTTCCTGTACTCCTTTGTGCGCTGTAGAGATACCTTCTGTACTCCTTTGTGCGCTGTAGAGATACCTTCTGTACTCCTTTGTGCGCTGTAGAGATACCTTCTGTACTCCTTTGTGCGCTTTACAGATACCTTCTGAACTCCTTTGTACGCTGTAGAGATACATCGTGTACTCCTTTGTACGTTCTAGAGATATTTCCTGTACTCCTTTGTGCGCTGTAGAGATACCTTCTGTACTTCTTTATGCGCTGTAGAGATACCTTCTGTACTCCTTTGTGCGCTTTAGAGATACCTTCTGTACTCCTTTGTGCGCTGTAGTGATACCTTCTGTACTTCTTTGTACGCTGTAGAGATACCTCGTGTACTCCTTTGTACGTTCTAGAGATATTTCCTGTACTCCTTTGTGCGCTGTAGAGATAACTTCTGTACTCCTTTGTGCGCTGTAGAGATACCTTCTGTACTCCTTTGTGCGCTGTAGAGATACCTTCTGTACTCCTTTGTACGCTGTAGAGATACCTTCTGTACTCCTTTGTGCGCTGTAGAGATACCTTCTGTACTCCTTTGTACGCTGTAGAGATACCTCGTGTACTCCTTTGTACGTTCTAGAGATATTTCCTGTACTCCTTTGTGCGCTGTAGAGATACCTTCTGTACTCCTTTGTGCGCTGTAGAGATACCTTCTGTACTCCTTTGTACGCTGTAGAGATACCTCGTGTACTCCTTTGTACGTTCTAGAGATATTTCCTGTACTCTTTTGTGCGCTGTAGAGATACCTTCTGTACTCCTTTGTGCACTGTAGAGATACCTTCTGTACTCCTTTGTGCGCTGTAGATATACCTTCTGTACTCCTTTGTGCGCTGTAGAGATACCTTCTGTACTTCTTTGTGCGCTGTAGAGATACCTTCTGTACTCCTTTGTACGCTGTAGAGATACCTCGTGTACTCCTTTGTGCGCTGTAGAGACACCTTCTGTACTCCTTTGTGCGCTGTAGAGATACCTTCTGTACTCCTTTGTGCGCTGTAGAGATACCTTCTGTACTCCTTTGTACGTTCTAGAGATATTTCCTGTACTCCTTTGTGCGCTGTAGAGATACCTTCTGTACTCCTTTGTGCGCTGTAGAGATACCTTCTGTACTCCTTTGTGCGCTGTAGAGATACCTTCTGTACTCCTTTGTGCGCTGTAGAGATACCTTCTGTACTCCTTTGTGCGCTGTAGAGATACCTTCTGTACTCCTTTGTACGCTGTAGAGATACCTCGTGTACTCCTTTGTGCGCTGTAGAGATACCTTCTGTACTCCTTTGTGCGCTGTAGAGATACCTTCTGTACTCCTTTGTACGTTCTAGAGATATTTCCTGTACTCCTTTGTGCGCTGTAGAGATACCTTCTGTACTCTTTTGTGCGCTGTAGAGATACCTTCTGTACTCCTTTGTACGCTGTAGAGATACCTTCTGTACTCCTCTGTACGCTGTAGAGATACCTCGTGTACTCCTTTGTACGTTCTAGAGATATTTCCTGTACTCCTTTGTGCGCTGTAGAGATACCTTCTGTACTCCTTTGTGCGCTGTATAGATACCTTCTGTACTCCTTTGTGCGCTGAAGAGATACCTTCTGTACTCCTTTGTACGCTGTAGAGATACCTTCTGTACTCCTTTGTGCGCTGTAGAGATACCTTCTGTACTCCTTTGTTCGCTGTAGAGATACCTCGTGTACTCCTTTGTACGTTCTAGAGATATTTCCTGTACTCCTTTGTGCGCTGTAGAGATACCTTCTGTACTCCTTTGTGCGCTGTAGAGATACCTTCTGTACTCTTTTGTGCGCTGTAGAGATACCTTCTGTACTAGTTTGTACGCTGTAGAGATACCTTCTGTACTCCTTTGTGCGCTGTAGAGATACCTTCTGTACTCCTTTGTACGCTGTAGAGATACCTCGTGTACTCCTTTTTACGTTCTAGAGATATTTCCTGTACTCCTTTGTGCGCTGTAGAGATACCTTCTGTACTCCTTTGTGCGCTGTATAGATACCTTCTGTACTCCTTTGTGCGCTGTAGAGATACCTTCTGTACTCCTTTGTACGCTGTAGAGATACCTTCTGTTCTCCTTTGTGCGCTGTAGAGATACCTTCTGTACTCCTTTGTACGCTGTAGAGATACCTTCTGTACTCCTTTGTGCGCTGTAGAGATACCTTCTGTACTCCTTTGTACGCTGTAGAGATACCTCGTGTACTCCTTTGTGCGCTGTAGAGATACCTTCTGTACTCCTTTGTGCGCTGTAGAGATACCTTCTGTACTCCTTTGTGCGCTGTAGAGATACCTTCTGTACTCCTTTGTGCGCTGTAGAGATACCTTCTGTACTCCTCTGTACGCTGTAGAGATACCTCGTGTACTCCTTTGTGCGCTGTAGAGATACCTTCGGTACTCCTTTGTGCGCTGTAAAGATACCTTCTGTACTCCTTTGTACGTTCTAGAGATATTTCCTGTACTCCTTTGTGCGCTGTAGAGATACCTTCTGTACTCCTTTGTGCGCTGTAGAGATACCTTCTGTACTCCTTTGTGCGCTGTAGAGATACCTTCTGTACTCCTTTGTACGCTGTAGAGATACCTCGTGTACTCCTTTGTACGTTCTAGAGATATTTCCTGTACTCCTTTGTGCGCTGTAGAGATACCTTCTGTACTCCTTTGTGCGCTGTAGAGATACCTTCTGTACTCCTTTGTGCGCTGTAGAGATACCTTCTGTACTCCTTTGTACGCTGTAGAGATACCTTCTGTACTCCTTTGTGCGCTGTAGAGATACCTTCTGTACTCCTTTGTACGCTGTAGAGATACCTCGTGTACTCCTTTGTACGTTCTAGAGATATTTCCTGTACTCCTTTGTGCGCTGTAGAGATACCTTCTGTACTCCTTTGTGCGCTGTAGAGATACCTTCTGTACTCCTTTGTACGCTGTAGAGATACCTTCTGTACTCCTTTGTGCGCTGTAGAGATACCTTCTGTACTCCTTTGTACGTTGTAGAGATACCTCTTGTACTCCTTTGTACGTTCTAGAGATATTTCCTGTACTCCTATGTGCGCTGTAGAGATACCTTCTGTACTCCTTTGTGCGCTGTAGAGATACCTTCTGTACTCCTTTGTACGCTGTAGAGATACCTCGTGTACTCCTTTGTACGTTCTAGAGATATTTCCTGTACTCCTTTGTGCGCTGTAGAGATACCTTCTGTACTCCTTTGTGCGCTGTAGAGATACCTTCTGTACTCCTTTGTGCGCTGTAGAGATACCTTCTGTACTCCTTTGTGCGCTGTAGAGATACCTTCTGTACTTCTTTGTGCGCTGTAGAGATACCTTCTGTACTCCTTTGTACGCTGTAGAGATACCTCGTGTACTCCTTTGTGCGCTGTAGAGATAACTTCTGTACTCCTTTGTGCGCTGTAGAGATACCTTCTGTACTCCTTTGTGCGCTGTAGAGATACCTTCTGTACTCCTTTGTACGTTCTAGAGATATTTCCTGTACTCCTTTGTGCGCTGTAGAGATACCTTCTGTACTCCTTTGTGCGCTGTAGAGATACCTTCTGTACTCCTTTGTGCGCTGTAGAGATACCTTCTGTACTCCTTTGTGCGCTGTAGAGATACCTTCTGTACTCCTTTGTGCGCTGTAGAGATACCTTCTGTACTCCTTTGTACGCTGTAGAGATACCTCGTGTACTCCTTTGTGCGCTGTAGAGATACCTTCGGTACTCCTTTGTGCGCTGTAAAGAAACCTTCTGTACTCCTTTGTACGTTCTAGAGATATTTCCTGTACTCCTTTGTGCGCTGTAGAGATACCTTCTGTACTCCTTTGTGCGCTGTAGAGATACCTTCTGTACTCCTTTGTGCGCTGTAGAGATACCTTCTGTACTCCTTTGTACGCTGTAGAGATACCTCGTGTACTCCCTTGTACGTTCTAGAGATATTTCCTGTACTCCTTTATGCGCTGTAGAGATACCTTCTGTACTCCTTTGTGCGCTGTAGAGATACCTTCTGTACTCCTTTGTGCGCTGTAGAGATACCTTCTGTACTCCTTTGTACGCTGTAGAGATACCTTCTGTACTCCTTTGTGCGCTGTAGAGATACCTTCTGTACTCCTTTGTACGCTGTAGAGATACCTCGTGTACTCCTTTGTACGTTCTAGAGATATTTCCTGTACTCCTTTGTGCGCTGTAGAGATACCTTCTGTACTCCTTTGTGCGCTGTAGAGATACCTTCTGTACTCCTTTGTGCGCTGTAGAGATACCTTCTGTACTCCATTGTACGCTGTAGAGATACCTTCTGTACTCCTTTGTGCGCTGTAGAGATACCTTCTGTACTCCTTTGTACGCTGTAGAGATACCTCGTGTACTCCTTTGTACGTTCTAGAAATATTTCCTGTACTCCTTCGTGCGCTGTAGAGATACCTTCTGTACTCCTTTGTGCGCTGTAGAGATACCTTCTGTACTCCTTTGTGCGCTGTAGAGACACCTTCTGTACTTCTTTGTGCGCTGTAGAGATACCTTCTGTACTTCTTTGTACGCTGTAGAGATACCTCGTGTACTCCTTTGTACGTTCTAGAGATATTTCCTGTACTCCTTTGTGCGCTGTAGAGATACCTTCTGTACTCCTTTGTGCGCTGTAGAGATACCTTCTGTACTCCTTTGTGCGCTGTTGAGTTACCTTCTGTACTCCTTTGTGCGCTGTAGAGATACCTTCTGTACTCCTTTATGCGCAGTAGAGATACCTTCTGTACTCCTTTGTACGCTGTAGAGATACCTCGTGTACTCCTTTGTACGTTCTAGAGATATTTCCTGTACTCCTTTGTGCGCTGTAGAGATACCTTCTGTACTCCTTTGTGCGCTGTAGAGATACCTTCTTTACTCCTTTGTGCGCTGTAGAGATACCTTCTGTACTTCTTTGTACGCTGTAGAGATACCTCGTGTACTCCTTTGTACGTTCTAGAGATATTTCCTGTACTCCTTTGTGCGCTGTAGAGATACCTTCTGTACTCCTTTGTGCGCTGTAGAGATACCTTCTGTACTCCTTTGTGCGCTGTTGAGTTACCTTCTGTACTCCTTTGTGCGCTGTAGAGATACCTTCTGTACTCCTTTATGCGCTGTAGAGATACCTTCTGTACTCCTTTGAACGCTGTAGAGATACCTCGTGTACTCCTTTGTACGTTCTAGAGATATTTCCTGTACTCCTTTGAGCGCTGTAGAGATACCTTCTGTACTCCTTTGTGCGCTGTAGAGATACCTTCTGTACTCCTTTGTGCGCTGTAGAGATACCTTCTGTACTCCTTTGTGCGCTGTAGAGATACCTTCTGTACTCCTTTGTGCGCTGTAGAGATACCTTCTGTACTCCTTTGTACGCTGTAGAGATACCTCGTGTACTCCTTTGTGCGCTGTAGAAATACCTTCTGTACTCCTTTGTGCGCTGTAGAGATACCTTCTGTACTCCTTTGTGCGCTGTAGAGATACCTTCTGTACTCCTTTGTACGTTCTAGAGATATTTCCTGTACTCCATTGTGCGCTGTAGAGATACCTTCTCTACTCCTTTGTGCGCTGTAGAGATATTTCCTGTACTCCTTTGTGCGCCGTAGAGATACCTTCTGTACTCCTTTGTGCGCTGTAGAGATACCTTCTGTACTCCTTTGTACGCTGTAGAGATACCTCGTGTACTCCTTTGAACGTTCTAGAGATATTTCCTGTACTTCTTTGTGCGCTGTAGAGATACCTTCTGTACTCCTTTGTGCGCTGTAGAGATACCTTCTGTACTCCTTTGTGCGCTGTAGAGATACCTTCTGTACTCCTTTGTACGCTGTAGAGATACCTTCTGTGCTCCTTTGTGCGCTGTAGAGATACCTTCTGTACTCTTTTGTACGCTGTAGAGATACCTCGTGTACTCCTTTGTACGTTCTAGAGATATTTCCTGTACTCCTTCGTGCGCTGTAGAGATACCTTCTGTACTCCTTTGTGCGCTGTAGAGATACCTTCTGTACTCCTTTGTGCGCTGTAGAGATACCTTCTGTACTCCTTTGTACGCTGTAGAGATACCTTCTGTACTCCTTTGTGCGCTGTAGAGATACCTTCTGTACTCCTTTGTACGCTGTAGAGATACCTCGTGTACTCCTTTGTACGTTCTAGAGATATTTCCTGTACTCCTTTGTGCGCTGTAGAGATACCTTCTGTACTCCTTTGTGCGCTGTAGAGATACCTTCTGTACTCCTTTGTGCGCTGTAGAGATACCTTCTGTACTCCTTTGTACGCTGTAGAGATACCTTCTGTACTCCTTTGTGCGCTGTAGAGATACCTTCTGTACTCCTTTGTACGCTGTAGAGATACCTCGTGTACTCCTTTGTACGTTCTAGAGATATTTCCTGTACTCCTTTGTGCGCTGTAGAGATACCTTCTGTACTCCTTTGTGCGCTGTAGAGATACCTTCTGTACTCCTTTGTGCGCTGTAGAGATACCTTCTGTACTCCATTGTACGCTGTAGAGATACCTTCTGTACTCCTTTGTGCGCTGTAGAGATACCTTCTGTACTCCTTTGTACGCTGTAGAGATACCTCGTGTACTCCTTTGTACGTTCTAGAAATATTTCCTGTACTCCTTCGTGCGCTGTAGAGATACCTTCTGTACTCCTTTGTGCGCTGTAGAGATACCTTCTGTACTCCTTTGTGCGCTGTAGAGACACCTTCTGTACTCCTTTGTGCGCTGTAGAGATACCTTCTGTACTTCTTTGTACGCTGTAGAGATACCTCGTGTACTCCTTTGTACGTTCTAGAGATATTTCCTGTACTCCTTTGTGCGCTGTAGAGATACCTTCTGTACTCCTTTGTGCGCTGTAGAGATACCTTCTGTACTCCTTTGTGCGCTGTTGAGTTACCTTCTGTACTCCTTTGTGCGCTGTAGAGATACCTTCTGTACTCCTTTATGCGCTGTAGAGATACCTTCTGTACTCCTTTGTACGCTGTAGAGATACCTCGTGTACTCCTTTGTACGTTCTAGAGATATTTCCTGTACTCCTTTGTGCGCTGTAGAGATACCTTCTGTACTCCTTTGTGCGCTGTAGAGATACCTTCTTTACTCCTTTGTGCGCTGTAGAGATACCTTCTGTACTTCTTTGTACGCTGTAGAGATACCTCGTGTACTCCTTTGTACGTTCTAGAGATATTTCCTGTACTCCTTTGTGCGCTGTAGAGATACCTTCTGTACTCCTTTGTGCGCTGTAGAGATACCTTCTGTACTCCTTTGTGCGCTGTTGAGTTACCTTCTGTACTCCTTTGTGCGCTGTAGAGATACCTTCTGTACTCCTTTATGCGCTGTAGAGATACCTTCTGTACTCCTTTGAACGCTGTAGAGATACCTCGTGTACTCCTTTGTACGTTCTAGAGATATTTCCTGTACTCCTTTGTGCGCTGTAGAGATACCTTCTGTACTCCTTTGTGCGCTGTAGAGATACCTTCTGTACTCCTTTGTGCGCTGTAGAGATACCTTCTGTACTCCTTTGTGCGCTGTAGAGATACCTTCTGTACTCCTTTGTGCGCTGTAGAGATACCTTCTGTACTCCTTTGTACGCTGTAGAGATACCTCGTGTACTCCTTTGTGCGCTGTAGAAATACCTTCTGTACTCCTTTGTACGCTGTAGAGATACCTCGTGTACTCCTTTGTACGTTCTAGAGATATTTCCTGTACTCCTTTGTGCGCTGTAGAGATACCTTCTGTACTCCTTTGTGCGCTGTAGAGATACCTTCTGTACTCCTTTGTGCGCTGTAGAGATACCTTCTGTACTCCTTTGTGCGCTTTACAGATACCTTCTGAACTCCTTTGTACGCTGTAGAGATACATCGTGTACTCCTTTGTACGTTCTAGAGATATTTCCTGTACTCCTTTGTGCGCTGTAGAGATACCTTCTGTACTTCTTTATGCGCTGTAGAGATACCTTCTGTACTCCTTTGTGCGCTTTAGAGATACCTTCTGTACTCCTTTGTGCGCTGTAGAGATACCTTCTGTACTTCTTTGTACGCTGTAGAGATACCTCGTGTACTCCTTTGTACGTTCTAGAGATATTTCCTGTACTCCTTTGTGCGCTGTAGAGATAACTTCTGTACTCCTTTGTGCGCTGTAGAGATACCTTCTGTACTCCTTTGTGCGCTGTAGAGATACCTTCTGTACTCCTTTGTACGCTGTAGAGATACCTTCTGTACTCCTTTGTGCGCTGTAGAGATACCTTCTGTACTCCTTTGTACGCTGTAGAGATACCTCGTGTACTCCTTTGTACGTTCTAGAGATATTTCCTGTACTCCTTTGTGCGCTGTAGAGATACCTTCTGTACTCCTTTGTGCGCTGTAGAGATACCTTCTGTACTCCTTTGTACGCTGTAGAGATACCTCGTGTACTCCTTTGTACGTTCTAGAGATATTTCCTGTACTCTTTTGTGCGCTGTAGAGATACCTTCTGTACTCCTTTGTGCACTGTAGAGATACCTTCTGTACTCCTTTGTGCGCTGTAGAGATACCTTCTGTACTCCTTTGTGCGCTGTAGAGATACCTTCTGTACTTCTTTGTGCGCTGTAGAGATACCTTCTGTACTCCTTTGTACGCTGTAGAGATACCTCGTGTACTCCTTTGTGCGCTGTAGAGACACCTTCTGTACTCCTTTGTGCGCTGTAGAGATACCTTCTGTACTCCTTTGTGCGCTGTAGAGATACCTTCTGTACTCCTTTGTACGTTCTAGAGATATTTCCTGTACTCCTTTGTGCGCTGTAGAGATACCTTCTGTACTCCTTTGTGCGCTGTAGAGATACCTTCTGTACTCCTTTGTGCGCTGTAGAGATACCTTCTGTACTCCTTTGTGCGCTGTAGAGATACCTTCTGTACTCCTTTGTGCGCTGTAGAGATACCTTCTGTACTCCTTTGTACGCTGTAGAGATACCTCGTGTACTCCTTTGTGCGCTGTAGAGATACCTTCTGTACTCCTTTGTGCGCTGTAGAGATACCTTCTGTACTCCTTTGTACGTTCTAGAGATATTTCCTGTACTCCTTTGTGCGCTGTAGAGATACCTTCTGTACTCTTTTGTGCGCTGTAGAGATACCTTCTGTACTCCTTTGTACGCTGTAGAGATACCTTCTGTACTCCTCTGTACGCTGTAGAGATACCTCGTGTACTCCTTTGTACGTTCTAGAGATATTTCCTGTACTCCTTTGTGCGCTGTAGAGATACCTTCTGTACTCCTTTGTGCGCTGTATAGATACCTTCTGTACTCCTTTGTGCGCTGAAGAGATACCTTCTGTACTCCTTTGTACGCTGTAGAGATACCTTCTGTACTCCTTTGTGCGCTGTAGAGATACCTTCTGTACTCCTTTGTTCGCTGTAGAGATACCTCGTGTACTCCTTTGTACGTTCTAGAGATATTTCCTGTACTCCTTTGTGCGCTGTAGAGATACCTTCTGTACTCCTTTGTGCGCTGTAGAGATACCTTCTGTACTCTTTTGTGCGCTGTAGAGATACCTTCTGTACTAGTTTGTACGCTGTAGAGATACCTTCTGTACTCCTTTGTGCGCTGTAGAGATACCTTCTGTACTCCTTTGTACGCTGTAGAGATACCTCGTGTACTCCTTTTTACGTTCTAGAGATATTTCCTGTACTCCTTTGTGCGCTGTAGAGATACCTTCTGTACTCCTTTGTGCGCTGTATAGATACCTTCTGTACTCCTTTGTGCGCTGTAGAGATACCTTCTGTACTCCTTTGTACGCTGTAGAGATACCTTCTGTTCTCCTTTGTGCGCTGTAGAGATACCTTCTGTACTCCTTTGTACGCTGTAGAGATACCTTCTGTACTCCTTTGTGCGCTGTAGAGATACCTTCTGTACTCCTTTGTACGCTGTAGAGATACCTCGTGTACTCCTTTGTGCGCTGTAGAGATACCTTCTGTACTCCTTTGTGCGCTGTAGAGATACCTTCTGTACTCCTTTGTGCGCTGTAGAGATACCTTCTGTACTCCTTTGTGCGCTGTAGAGATACCTTCTGTACTCCTCTGTACGCTGTAGAGATACCTCGTGTACTCCTTTGTGCGCTGTAGAGATACCTTCGGTACTCCTTTGTGCGCTGTAAAGATACCTTCTGTACTCCTTTGTACGTTCTAGAGATATTTCCTGTACTCCTTTGTGCGCTGTAGAGATACCTTCTGTACTCCTTTGTGCGCTGTAGAGATACCTTCTGTACTCCTTTGTGCGCTGTAGAGATACCTTCTGTACTCCTTTGTACGCTGTAGAGATACCTCGTGTACTCCTTTGTACGTTCTAGAGATATTTCCTGTACTCCTTTGTGCGCTGTAGAGATACCTTCTGTACTCCTTTGTGCGCTGTAGAGATACCTTCTGTACTCCTTTGTGCGCTGTAGAGATACCTTCTGTACTCCTTTGTACGCTGTAGAGATACCTTCTGTACTCCTTTGTGCGCTGTAGAGATACCTTCTGTACTCCTTTGTACGCTGTAGAGATACCTCGTGTACTCCTTTGTACGTTCTAGAGATATTTCCTGTACTCCTTTGTGCGCTGTAGAGATACCTTCTGTACTCCTTTGTGCGCTGTAGAGATACCTTCTGTACTCCTTTGTACGCTGTAGAGATACCTTCTGTCCTCCTTTGTGCGCTGTAGAGATACCTTCTGTACTCCTTTGTACGTTGTAGAGATACCTCTTGTACTCCTTTGTACGTTCTAGAGATATTTCCTGTACTCCTTTGTGCGCTGTAGAGATACCTTCTGTACTCCTTTGTGCGCTGTAGAGATACCTTCTGTACTCCTTTGTACGCTGTAGAGATACCTCGTGTACTCCTTTGTACGTTCTAGAGATATTTCCTGTACTCCTTTGTGCGCTGTAGAGATACCTTCTGTACTCCTTTGTGCGCTGTAGAGATACCTTCTGTACTCCTTTGTGCGCTGTAGAGATATCTTCTGTACTCCTTTGTGCGCTGTAGAGATACCTTCTGTACTTCTTTGTGCGCTGTAGAGATACCTTCTGTACTCCTTTGTACGCTGTAGAGATACCTCGTGTACTCCTTTGTGCGCTGTAGAGATAACTTCTGTACTCCTTTGTGCGCTGTAGAGATACCTTCTGTACTCCTTTGTGCGCTGTAGAGATACCTTCTGTACTCCTTTGTACGTTCTAGAGATATTTCCTGTACTCCTTTGTGCGCTGTAGAGATACCTTCTGTACTCCTTTGTGCGCTGTAGAGATACCTTCTGTACTCCTTTGTGCGCTGTAGAGATACCTTCTGTACTCCTTTGTGCGCTGTAGAGATACCTTCTGTACTCCTTTGTGCGCTGTAGAGATACCTTCTGTACTCCTTTGTACGCTGTAGAGATACCTCGTGTACTCCTTTGTGCGCTGTAGAGATACCTTCGGTACTCCTTTGTGCGCTGTAAAGATACCTTCTGTACTCCTTTGCACGTTCTAGAGATATTTCCTGTACTCCTTTGTGCGCTGTAGAGATACCTTCTGTACTCCTTTGTGCGCTGTAGAGATACCTTCTGTACTCCTTTGTGCGCTGTAGAGATACCTTCTGTACTCCTTTGTACGCTGTAGAGATACCTCGTGTACTCCCTTGTACGTTCTAGAGATATTTCCTGTACTCCTTTGTGCGCTGTAGAGATACCTTCTGTACTCCTTTGTGCGCTGTAGAGATACCTTCTGTACTCCTTTGTGCGCTGTAGAGATACCTTCTGTACTCCTTTGTACGCTGTAGAGATACCTTCTGTACTCCCTTGTGCGCTGTAGAGATACCTTCTGTACTCCTTTGTACGCTGTAGAGATACCTCGTGTACTCCTTTGTACGTTCTAGAGATATTTCCTGTACTCCTTTGTGCGCTGTAGAGATACCTTCTGTACTCCTTTGTGCGCTGTAGAGATACCTTCTGTACTCCTTTGTGCGCTGTAGAGATACCTTCTGTACTCCATTGTACGCTGTAGAGATACCTTCTGTACTCCTTTGTGCGCTGTAGAGATACCTTCTGTACTCCTTTGTACGCTGTAGAGATACCTCGTGTACTCCTTTGTACGTTCTAGAAATATTTCCTGTACTCCTTCGTGCGCTGTAGAGATACCTTCTGTACTCCTTTGTGCGCTGTAGAGATACCTTCTGTACTCCTTTGTGCGCTGTAGAGACACCTTCTGTACTCCTTTGTGCGCTGTAGAGATACCTTCTGTACTTCTTTGTACGCTGTAGAGATACCTCGTGTACTCCTTTGTACGTTCTAGAGATATTTCCTGTACTCCTTTGTGCGCTGTAGAGATACCTTCTGTACTCCTTTGTGCGCTGTAGAGATACCTTCTGTACTCCTTTGTGCGCTGTTGAGTTACCTTCTGTACTCCTTTGTGCGCTGTAGAGATACCTTCTGTACTCCTTTATGCGCAGTAGAGATACCTTCTGTACTCCTTTGTACGCTGTAGAGATACCTCGTGTACTCCTTTGTACGTTCTAGAGATATTTCCTGTACTCCTTTGTGCGCTGTAGAGATACCTTCTGTACTCCTTTGTGCGCTGTAGAGATACCTTCTTTACTCCTTTGTGCGCTGTAGAGATACCTTCTGTACTTCTTTGTACGCTGTAGAGATACCTCGTGTACTCCTTTGTACGTTCTAGAGATATTTCCTGTACTCCTTTGTGCGCTGTAGAGATACCTTCTGTACTCCTTTGTGCGCTGTAGAGATACCTTCTGTACTCCTTTGTGCGCTGTTGAGTTACCTTCTGTACTCCTTTGTGCGCTGTAGAGATACCTTCTGTACTCCTTTATGCGCTGTAGAGATACCTTCTGTACTCCTTTGAACGCTGTAGAGATACCTCGTGTACTCCTTTGTACGTTCTAGAGATATTTCCTGTACTCCTTTGAGCGCTGTAGAGATACCTTCTGTACTCCTTTGTGCGCTGTAGAGATACCTTCTGTACTCCTTTGTGCGCTGTAGAGATACCTTCTGTACTCCTTTGTGCGCTGTAGAGATACCTTCTGTACTCCTTTGTGCGCTGTAGAGATACCTTCTGTACTCCTTTGTACGCTGTAGAGATACCTCGTGTACTCCTTTGTGCGCTGTAGAAATACCTTCTGTACTCCTTTGTACGCTGTAGAGATACCTCGTGTACTCCTTTGTACGTTCTAGAGATATTTCCTGTACTCCTTTGTGCGCTGTAGAGATACCTTCTGTACTCCTTTGTGCGCTGTAGAGATACCTTCTGTACTCCTTTGTGCGCTGTAGAGATACCTTCTGTACTCCTTTGTGCGCTTTACAGATACCTTCTGAACTCCTTTGTACGCTGTAGAGATACATCGTGTACTCCTTTGTACGTTCTAGAGATATTTCCTGTACTCCTTTGTGCGCTGTAGAGATACCTTCTGTACTTCTTTATGCGCTGTAGAGATACCTTCTGTACTCCTTTGTGCGCTTTAGAGATACCTTCTGTACTCCTTTGTGCGCTGTAGAGATACCTTCTGTACTTCTTTGTACGCTGTAGAGATACCTCGTGTACTCCTTTGTACGTTCTAGAGATATTTCCTGTACTCCTTTGTGCGCTGTAGAGATAACTTCTGTACTCCTTTGTGCGCTGTAGAGATACCTTCTGTACTCCTTTGTGCGCTGTAGAGATACCTTCTGTACTCCTTTGTACGCTGTAGAGATACCTTCTGTACTCCTTTGTGCGCTGTAGAGATACCTTCTGTACTCCTTTGTACGCTGTAGAGATACCTCGTGTACTCCTTTGTACGTTCTAGAGATATTTCCTGTACTCCTTTGTGCGGTGTAGAGATACCTTCTGTACTCCTTTGTGCGCTGTAGAGATACCTTCTGTACTCCTTTGTACGCTGTAGAGATACCTCGTGTACTCCTTTGTACGTTCTAGAGATATTTCCTGTACTCTTTTGTGCGCTGTAGAGATACCTTCTGTACTCCTTTGTGCACTGTAGAGATACCTTCTGTACTCCTTTGTGCGCTGTAGAGATACCTTCTGTACTCCTTTGTGCGCTGTAGAGATACCTTCTGTACTTCTTTGTGCGCTGTAGAGATACCTTCTGTACTCCTTTGTACGCTGTAGAGATACCTCGTGTACTCCTTTGTGCGCTGTAGAGACACCTTCTGTACTCCTTTGTGCGCTGTAGAGATACCTTCTGTACTCCTTTGTGCGCTGTAGAGATACCTTCTGTACTCCTTTGTACGTTCTAGAGATATTTCCTGTACTCCTTTGTGCGCTGTAGAGATACCTTCTGTACTCCTTTGTGCGCTGTAGAGATACCTTCTGTACTCCTTTGTGCGCTGTAGAGATACCTTCTGTACTCCTTTGTGCGCTGTAGAGATACCTTCTGTACTCCTTTGTGCGCTGTAGAGATACCTTCTGTACTCCTTTGTACGCTGTAGAGATACCTCGTGTACTCCTTTGTGCGCTGTAGAGATACCTTCTGTACTCCTTTGTGCGCTGTAGAGATACCTTCTGTACTCCTTTGTACGTTCTAGAGATATTTCCTGTACTCCTTTGTGCGCTGTAGAGATACCTTCTGTACTCTTTTGTGCGCTGTAGAGATACCTTCTGTACTCCTTTGTACGCTGTAGAGATACCTTCTGTACTCCTCTGTACGCTGTAGAGATACCTCGTGTACTCCTTTGTACGTTCTAGAGATATTTCCAGTACTCCTTTGTGCGCTGTAGAGACCTTCTGTACTCCTTTGTGCGCTGTATAGATACCTTCTGTACTCCTTTGTGCGCTGAAGAGATACCTTCTGTACTCCTTTGTACGCTGTAGAGATACCTTCTGTACTCCTTTGTGCGCTGTAGAGATACCTTCTGTACTCCTTTGTTCGCTGTAGAGATACCTCGTGTACTCCTTTGTACGTTCTAGAGATATTTCCTGTACTCCTTTGTGCGCTGTAGAGATACCTTCTGTACTCCTTTGTGCGCTGTAGAGATACCTTCTGTACTCTTTTGTGCGCTGTAGAGATACCTTCTGTACTAGTTTGTACGCTGTAGAGATACCTTCTGTACTCCTTTGTGCGCTGTAGAGATACCTTCTGTACTCCTTTGTACGCTGTAGAGATACCTCGTGTACTCCTTTTTACGTTCTAGAGATATTTCCTGTACTCCTTTGTGCGCTGTAGAGATACCTTCTGTACTCCTTTGTGCGCTGTATAGATACCTTCTGTACTCCTTTGTGCGCTGTAGAGATACCTTCTGTACTCCTTTGTACGCTGTAGAGATACCTTCTGTTCTCCTTTGTGCGCTGTAGAGATACCTTCTGTACTCCTTTGTACGCTGTAGAGATACCTTCTGTACTCCTTTGTGCGCTGTAGAGATACCTTCTGTACTCCTTTGTACGCTGTAGAGATACCTCGTGTACTCCTTTGTGCGCTGTAGAGATACCTTCTGTACTCCTTTGTGCGCTGTAGAGATACCTTCTGTACTCCTTTGTGCGCTGTAGAGATACCTTCTGTACTCCTTTGTGCGCTGTAGAGATACCTTCTGTACTCCTCTGTACGCTGTAGAGATACCTCGTGTACTCCTTTGTGCGCTGTAGAGATACCTTCGGTACTCCTTTGTGCGCTGTAAAGATACCTTCTGTACTCCTTTGTACGTTCTAGAGATATTTCCTGTACTCCTTTGTGCGCTGTAGAGATACCTTCTGTACTCCTTTGTGCGCTGTAGAGATACCTTCTGTACTCCTTTGTGCGCTGTAGAGATACCTTCTGTACTCCTTTGTACGCTGTAGAGATACCTCGTGTACTCCTTTGTACGTTCTAGAGATATTTCCTGTACTCCTTTGTGCGCTGTAGAGATACCTTCTGTACTCCTTTGTGCGCTGTAGAGATACCTTCTGTACTCCTTTGTGCGCTGTAGAGATACCTTCTGTACTCCTTTGTACGCTGTAGAGATACCTTCTGTACTCCTTTGTGCGCTGTAGAGATACCTTCTGTACTCCTTTGTACGCTGTAGAGATACCTCGTGTACTCCTTTGTACGTTCTAGAGATATTTCCTGTACTCCTTTGTGCGCTGTAGAGATACCTTCTGTACTCCTTTGTGCGCTGTAGAGATACCTTCTGTACTCCTTTGTGCGCTGTAGAGATACCTTCTGTACTCCATTGTACGCTGTAGAGATACCTTCTGTACACCTTTGTGCGCTGTAGAGATACCTTCTGTACTCCTTTGTACGCTGTAGAGATACCTCGTGTACTCCTTTGTACGTTCTAGAAATATTTCCTGTACTCCTTTGTGCGCTGTAGAGATACCTTCTGTACTCCTTTGTGCGCTGTAGAGATACCTTCTGTACTCCTTTGTGCGCTGTAGATATACCTTCTGTACTCCTTTGTGCGCTGTAGAGATACCTTCTGTACTTCTTTGTACGCTGTAGAGATACCTCGTGTACTCCTTTGTACGTTCTAGAGATATTTCCTGTACTCCTTTGTCCGCTGTAGAGATACCTTCTGTACTCCTTTGTGCGCTGTAGAGATACCTTCTGTACTCCTGTGTGCGCTGTTGAGTTACCTTCTGTACTCCTTTGTGCGCTGTAGAGATACCTTCTGTACTCCTTTGTACGCTGTAGAGATACCTCGTGTACTCCTTTGTATGTTCTACAGATATTTCCTGTACTCCTTTGTGCGCTGTAGAGATACCTTCTGTACTCCTTTGTGCGCTGTAGAGATACCTTCTGTACTCCTTTGTGCGCTGTAGAGATACCTTCTGTACTCCTTTGTACGCTGTAGAGATACCTTCTGTACTCCTTTGTGCGCTGTAGAGATACCTTCTGTACTCCTTTGTACGCTGTAGAGATACCTCGTGTACTCCTTTGTACGTTCTAGAGATATTTCCTGTACTCCTTTGTGCGCTGTAGAGATACCTTCTGTACTCCTTTGTGCGCTGTAGAGATACCTTCTGTACTCCTTTGTACGCTGTAGAGATACCTCGTGTACTCCTTTGTACGTTCTAGAGATATTTCCTGTACTCCTTTGTGCGCTGTAGAGATACCTTCTGTACTCCTTTGTGCACTGTAGAGATACCTTCTGTACTCCTTTGTGTGCTGTAGAGATACCTTCTGTACTCCTTTGTGCGCTGTAGAGATACCTTCTGTACTTCTTTGTGCGCTGTAGAGATACCTTCTGTACTCCTTTGTACGCTGTAATGATACCTTCTGTACTCCTTTGTGCGCTGTAGAGATACCTTCTGTACTCCTTTGTACGTTCTAGAGATATTTCCTGTACTCCTTTGTGCGCTGTAGAGATACCTTCTGTACTCCTTTGTGCGCTGTAGAGATACCTTCTGTACTCCTTTGTGCGCTGTAGAGATACCTTCTGTACTCCTTTGTGCTCTGTAGAGATACCTTCTGTACTCCTTTGTGCGCTGTAGAGATACCTTCTGTACTCCTTTGTACGCTGTAGAGATACCTCGTGTACTCCTTTGTGCGCTGTAGAGATACCTTCTGTACTCCTTTGTGCGCTGTAGAGATACCTTCTGTACTCCTTTGTACGTTCTAGAGATATTTCCTGTACTCCTTTGTGCGCTGTAGAGATACCTTCTGTACTCCTTTGTGCGCTGTAGAGATACCTTCTGTACTCCTTTGTGCGCTGTAGAGATACCTTCTGTACTCCTCTGTACGCTGTAGAGATACCTCGTGTACTCCTTTGTACGTTCTAGAGATATTTCCTGTACTCCTTTGTGCGCTGTAGAGATACCTTCTGTACTCCTTTGTGCGCTGTATAGATACCTTCTGTACTCCTTTGTGCGCTGTAGAGATACCTTCTGTACTCCTTTGTTCGCTGTAGAGATACCTTCTGTACTCCTTTGTGCGCTGTAGAGATACCTTCTGTACTCCTGTGTTCGCTGTAGAGATACCTCGTGTACTCCTTTGTACGTTCTAGAGATATTTCCTGTACTCCTTTGTGCGCTGTAGAGATACCTTCTGTACTCCTTTGTGCGCTGTAGAGATACCTTCTGTACTCTTTTGTGCGCTGTAGAGATACCTTCTGTACTAGTTTGTACGCTGTAGAGATACCTTCTGTACTCCTTTGTGCGCTGTAGAGATACCTTCTGTACTCCTTTGTACGCTGTAGAGATACCTCGTGTACTCCTTTGTGCGCTGTAGAGATACCTTCTGTACTCCTTTGTGCGCTGTAGAGATACCTTCTGTACTCCTTTGTGCGCTGTAGAGATACCTTCTGTACTCCTTTGTGCGCTGTAGAGATACCTTCTGTACTCCTTTGTACGCTGTAGAGATACCTCGTGTACTCCTTTGTGCGCTGTAGAGATACCTTCGGTACTCCTTTGTGCGCTGTAAAGATACCTTCTGTACTCCTTTGTACGTTCTAGAGATATTTCCTGTACTCCTTTGTGCGCTGTAGAGATACCTTCTGTACTCCTTTGTGCGCTGTAGAGATACCTTCTGTACTCCTTTGTGCGCTGTAGAGATACCTTCTGTACTCCTTTGTACGCTGTAGAGATACCTCGTGTACTCCTTTGTACGTTCTAGAGATATTTCCTGTACTCCTTTGTGCGCTGTAGAGATACCTTCTGTACTCCTTTGTGCGCTGTAGAGATACCTTCTGTACTTTTTTGTGCGCTGTAGAGATACCTTCTGTACTTCTTTATACGCTGTAGAGATACCTTCTGTACTCCTTTGTGCGCTGTAGAGATACCTTCTGTACTCCTTTGTACGCTGTAGAGATACCTCGTGTACTCCTTTGTACGTTCTAGAGATATTTCCTGTACTTTTTTGTGCGCTGTAGAGATACCTTCTGTACTCCTTTGTGCGCTGTAGAGATACCTTCTGTACTCCTTTGTGCGCTGTAGAGATACCTTCTGTACTCCATTGTACGCTGTAGAACCTTCTGTACTCCTTTGTGCGCTGTAGAGATACCTTCTGTACTCCTTTGTACGCTGTAGAGATACCTCGTGTACTCCTTTGTACGTTCTAGAAATATTTCCTGTACTCCTTTGTGCGCTGTAGAGATACCTTCTGTACTCCTTTGTGCGCTGTAGAGATACCTTCTGGACTCCTTTGTGCGCTGTAGAGATACCTTCTGTACTCCTTTTTGCGCTGTAGAGATACCTTCTGTACTTCTTTGTACGCTGTAGAGATACCTCGTGTACTCCTTTGTACGTTCTAGAGATATTTCCTGTACTCCTTTGTGCGCTGTAGAGATACCTTCTGTACTCTTTTGTGCGCTGTAGAGATACCTTCTGTACTCCTTTGTACGCTGTAGAGATACCTTCTGTACTCCTCTGTACGCTGTAGAGATACCTCGTGTACTCCTTTGTACGTTCTAGAGATATTTCCTGTACTCCTTTGTGCGCTGTAGAGATACCTTCTGTACTCCTTTGTGCGCTGTATAGATACCTTCTGTACTCCTTTGTGCGCTGAAGAGATACCTTCTGTACTCCTTTGTACGCTGTAGAGATACCTTCTGTACTCCTTTGTGCGCTGTAGAGATACCTTCTGTACTCCTTTGTTCGCTGTAGAGATACCTCGTGTACTCCTTTGTACGTTCTAGAGATATTTCCTGTACTCCTTTGTGCGCTATAGAGATACCTTCTGTACTCCTTTGTGCGCTGTAGAGATACCTTCTGTACTCTTTTGTGCGCTGTAGAGATACCTTCTGTACTAGTTTGTACGCTGTAGAGATACCTTCTGTACTCCTTTGTGCGCTGTAGAGATACCTTCTGTACTCCTTTGTACGCTGTAGAGATACCTCGTGTACTCCTTTTTACGTTCTAGAGATATTTCCTGTACTCCTTTGTGCGCTGTAGAGATACCTTCTGTACTCCTTTGTGCGCTGTATAGATACCTTCTGTACTCCTTTGTGCGCTGTAGAGATACCTTCTGTACTCCTTTGTACGCTGTAGAGATACCTTCTGTTCTCCTTTGTGCGCTGTAGAGATACCTTCTGTACTCCTTTGTACGCTGTAGAGATACCTTCTGTACTCCTTTGTGCGCTGTAGAGATACCTTCTGTACTCCTTTCTACGCTGTAGAGATACCTCGTGTACTCCTTTGTGCGCTGTAGAGATACCTTCTGTACTCCTTTGTGCGCTGTAGAGATACCTTCTGTACTCCTTTGTGCGCTGTAGAGATACCTTCTGTACTCCTTTGTGCGCTGTAGAGATACCTTCTGTACTCCTCTGTACGCTGTAGAGATACCTCGTGTACTCCTTTGTGCGCTGTAGAGATACCTTCGGTACTCCTTTGTGCGCTGTAAAGATACCTTCTGTACTCCTTTGTACGTTCTAGAGATATTTCCTGTACTCCTTTGTGCGCTGTAGAGATACCTTCTGTACTCCTTTGTGCGCTGTAGAGATACCTTCTGTACTCCTTTGTGCGCTGTAGAGATACCTTCTGTACTCCTTTGTACGCTGTAGAGATACCTTCTGTACTCCTTTGTGCGCTGTAGAGATACCTTCTGTACTCCTTTGTACGCTGTAGAGATACCTCGTGTACTCCTTTGTACGTTCTAGAGATATTTCCTGTACTCCTTTGTGCGCTGTAGAGATACCTTCTGTACTCCTTTGTGCGCTGTAGAGATACCTTCTGTACTCCTTTGTGCTCTGTAGAGATACCTTCTGTACTCCTTTGTGCGCTGTAGAGATACCTTCTGTACTCCTTTGTACGCTGTAGAGATACCTCGTGTACTCCTTTGTGCGCTGTAGAGATACCTTCTGTACTCCTTTGTGCGCTGTAGAGATACCTTCTGTACTCCTTTGTACGTTCTAGAGATATTTCCTGTACTCCTTTGTGCGCTGTAGAGATACCTTCTGTACTCCTTTGTGCGCTGTAGAGATACCTTCTGTACTCCTTTGTGCGCTGTAGAGATACCTTCTGTACTCCTCTGTACGCTGTAGAGATACCTCGTGTACTCCTTTGTACGTTCTAGAGATATTTCCTGTACTCCTTTGTGCGCTGTAGAGATACCTTCTGTACTCCTTTGTGCGCTGTATAGATACCTTCTGTACTCCTTTGTGCGCTGTAGAGATACCTTCTGTACTCCTTTGTTCGCTGTAGAGATACCTTCTGTACTCCTTTGTGCGCTGTAGAGATACCTTCTGTACTCCTTTGTTCGCTGTAGAGATACCTCGTGTACTCCTTTGTACGTTCTAGAGATATTTCCTGTACTCCTTTGTGCGCTGTAGAGATACCTTCTGTACTCCTTTGTGCGCTGTAGAGATACCTTCTGTACTCTTTTGTGCGCTGTAGAGATACCTTCTGTACTAGTTTGTACGCTGTAGAGATACCTTCTGTACTCCTTTGTGCGCTGTAGAGATACCTTCTGTACTCCTTTGTACGCTGTAGAGATACCTCGTGTACTCCTTTGTGCGCTGTAGAGATACCTTCTGTACTCCTTTGTGCGCTGTAGAGATACCTTCTGTACTCCTTTGTGCGCTGTAGAGATACCTTCTGTACTCCTTTGTGCGCTGTAGAGATACCTTCTGTACTCCTTTGTACGCTGTAGAGATACCTCGTGTACTCCTTTGTGCGCTGTAGAGATACCTTCGGTACTCCTTTGTGCGCTGTAAAGATACCTTCTGTACTCCATTGTACGTTCTAGAGATATTTCCTGTACTCCTTTGTGCGCTGTAGAGATACCTTCTGTACTCCTTTGTGCGCTGTAGAGATACCTTCTGTACTCCTTTGTGCGCTGTAGAGATACCTTCTGTACTCCTTTGTACGCTGTAGAGATACCTCGTGTACTCCTTTGTACGTTCTAGAGATATTTCTTGTACTCCTTTGTGCGCTGTAGAGATACCTTCTGTACTCCTTTGTGCGCTGTAGAGATACCTTCTGTACTCCTTTGTGCGCTGTAGAGATACCTTCTGTACTTCTTTATACGCTGTAGAGATACCTTCTGTACTCCTTTGTGCGCTGTAGAGATACCTTCTGTACTCCTTTGTACGCTGTAGAGATACCTCGTGTACTCCTTTGTACGTTCTAGAGATATTTCCTGTACTCCTTTGTGCGCTGTAGAGATACCTTCTGTACTCCTTTGTGCGCTGTAGAGATACCTTCTGTACTCCTTTGTGCGCTGTAGAGATACCTTCTGTACTCCATTGTACGCTGTAGAGATACCTTCTGTACTCCTTTGTGCGCTGTAGAGATACCTTCTGTACTCCTTTGTACGCTGTAGAGATACCTCGTGTACTCCTTTGTACGTTCTAGAAATATTTCCTGTACTCCTTTGTGCGCTGTAGAGATACCTTCTGTACTCCTTTGTGCGCTGTAGAGATACCTTCTGGACTCCTTTGTGCGCTGTAGAGATACCTTCTGTACTCCTTTGTGCGCTGTAGAGATACCTTCTGTACTTCTTTGTACGCTGTAGAGATACCTCGTGTACTCCTTTGTACGTTCTAGAGATATTTCCTGTACTCCTTTGTCCGCTGTAGAGATACCTTCTGTACTCCTTTGTGCGCTGTAGAGATACCTTCTGTACTCCTTTGTGCGCTGTTGAGTTACCTTCTGTACTCCTTTGTGCGCTGTAGAGATACCTTCTGTACTCCTTTGTACGCTGTAGAGATACCTCGTGTACTCCTTTGTACGTTCTAGAGATATTTCCTGTACTTCTTTGTGCGCTGTAGAGATACCTTCTGTACTCTTTTGTGCGCTGTAGAGATACCTTCTGTACTCCTTTGTGCGCTGTAGAGATACCTTCTGTACTCCTTTGTACGCTGTAGAGATACCTTCTGTACTCCTTTGTGCGCTGTAGAGATACCTTCTGTACTCCTTTGTACGCTGTAGAGATACCTCGTGTACTCCTTTGTACGTTCTAGAGATATTTCCTGTACTCCTTTGTGCGCTTTAGAGATACCTTCTGTACTCCTTTGTGCGCTGTAGAGATACCTTCTGTACTCCTTTGTACGCTGTAGAGATACCTCGTGTACTCCTTTGTACGTTCTAGAGATATTTCCTGTACTCCTTTGTGCGCTGTAGAGATACCTTCTGTACTCCTTTGTGCACTGTAGAGATACCTTCTGTACTCCTTTGTGCGCTGTAGAGATACCTTCTGTACTCCTTTGTGCGCTGTAGAGATACCTTCTGTACTTCTTTGTGCGCTGTAGAGATACCTTCTGTACTCCTTTGTACGCTGTAGAGATACCTTCTGTACTCCTTTGTGCGCTGTAGAGATACCTTCTGTACTTCTTTGTACGTTCTAGAGATATTTCCTGTACTCCTTTGTGCGCTGTAGAGATACCTTCTGTACTCCTTTGTGCGCTGTAGAGATACCTTCTGTACTCCTTTGTACGCTGTAGAGATACCTTCTG
Organism: Morinoia aosen; assembly: GCA_030386875.1. NCBI lineage: Eukaryota > Metazoa > Arthropoda > Malacostraca > Amphipoda > Talitridae > Morinoia > Morinoia aosen. The sequence goes on along the minus strand of JASJYW010000027.1, from coordinate 32,943,359 downwards.
TACTCCTTTGTGCGCTGTAGAGATACCTTCTGTACTCCTTTGTACGCTGTAGAGATACCTCGTGTACTCCTTTGTACGTTCTAGAGATATTTCCTGTACTCCTTTGTGCGCTGTAGAGATACCTTCTGTACTCCTTTGTGCGCTGTAGAGATACCTTCTGTACTCCTTTGTGCGCTGTAGAGATACCTTCTGTACTCCATTGTACGCTGTAGAGATACCTTCTGTACTCCTTTGTGCGCTGTAAAGATACCTTCTGTACTCCTTTGTACGCTGTAGAGATACCTCGTGTACTCCTTTGTACGTTCTAGAAATATTTCCTGTACTCCTTTGTGCGCTGTAGAGATACCTTCTGTACTCCTTTGTGCGCTGTAGAGATACCTTCTGTACTCCTTTGTGCGCTGTAGAGATACCTTCTGTACTCCATTGTGCGCTGTAGAGATACCTTCTGTACTTCTTTGTACGCTGTAGAGATACCTCGTGTACTCCTTTGTACGTTCTAGAGATATTTCCTGTACTCCTTTGTCCGCTGTAGAGATACCTTCTGTACTCCTTTGTGCGCTGTAGAGATACCTTCTGTACTCCTTTGTGCGCTGTTGAGTTACCTTCTGTACTCCTTTGTGCGCTGTAGAGATACCTTCTGTACTCCTTTATGCGCTGTAGAGATACCTTCTGTACTCCTTTGTACGCTGTAGAGATACCTCGTGTACTCCTTTGTACGTTCTAGAGATATTTCCTGTACTCCTTTGTGCGCTGTAGAGATACCTTCTGTACTCCTTTGTGCGCTGTAGAGATACCTTCTTTACTCCTTTGTGCGCTGTAGAGATACCTTCTGTACTTCTTTGTACGCTGTAGAGATACCTCGTGTACTCCTTTGTACGTTCTAGAGATATTTCCTGTACTCCTTTGTGCGCTGTAGAGATACCTTCTGTACTCCTTTGTGCGCTGTAGAGATACCTTCTGTACTCCTTTGTGCGCTGTTGAGTTACCTTCTGTACTCCTTTGTGCGCTGTAGAGATACCTTCTGTATTCCTTTATGCGCTGTAGAGATACCTTCTGTACTCCTTTGTACGCTGTAGAGATACCTCGTGTACTCCTTTGTACGTTCTAGAGATATTTCCTGTACTCCTTTGTGCGCTGTAGAGATACCTTCTTTACTCCTTTGTGCGCTGTAGAGATACCTTCTGTACTCCTTTGTGCGCTGTAGAGATACCTTCTGTACTCCTTTGTGCGCTGTAGAGATACCTTCTGTACTCCTTTGTGCGCTGTAGAGATACCTTCTGTACTCCTTTGTACGCTGTAGAGATACCTCGTGTACTCCTTTGTGCGCTGTAGAGATACCTTCTGTACTCCTTTGTACGCTGTAGAGATACCTCGTGTACTCCTTTGAACGTTCTAGAGATATTTCCTGTACTCCTTTGTGCGCTGTAGAGATACCTTCTGTACTCCTTTGTGCGCTGTAGAGATACCTTCTGTACTCCTTTGTGCGCTGTAGAGATACCTTCTGTACTCCTTTGTGCGCTGTAGAGATACCTTCTGTACTCCTTTGTACGCTGTAGAGATACCTCGTGTACTCCTTTGTACGTTCTAGAGATATTTCCTGTACTTCTTTGTGCGCTGTAGAGATACTTTCTGTACTTCTTTGTGCGCTGTAGAGATACCTTCTGTACTCCTTTGTGCGCTTTAGAGATACCTTCTGTACTCCTTTGTGCGCTGTAGAGATACCTTCTGTACTTCTTTGTACGCTGTAGAGATACCTCGTGTACTCCTTTGTACGTTCTAGAGATATTTCCTGTACTCCTTTGTGCGCTGTAGAAATACCTTCTGTACTCCTTTGTGCGCTGTAGAGATACCTTCTGTACTCCTTTGTGCGCTGTAGAGATACCTTCTGTACTCCTTTGTGCGCTGTAGAGTTACCTTCTGTACTCCTTTGTGCGCTGTAGAGATACCTTCTGTACTCCTTTGTACGCTGTAGAGATACCTCGTGTACTCCTTTGTGCGCTGTAGAGATACCTTCTGTACTCCTTTGTGCGCTGTAGAGATACCTTTTGTACTCCTTTGTGCGCTGTAGAGATACCTTCTGTACTCCTTTGTACGTTCTAGAGATATTTCCTGTACTCCTTTGTGCGCTGTAGAGATACCTTCTGTACTCCTTTGTGCGCTATAGAGATATTTCCTGTACTTCTTTGTGCGCTGTAGAGATACCTTCCGTACTCCTTTGTGCGCTATAGAGATACCTTCTGTACTCCTTTGTACGCTGTAGAGATACCTCGTGTACTCCTTTGTACGTTCTAGAGATATTTCCTGTACTCCTTTGTGCGCTGTAGAGATACCTTCTGTACTCCTCTGTGCGGTGTAGAGATACCTTCTGTACTCCTTTGTGCGCTGTAGAGATACCTTCTGTACTCCTTTGTGCGCTGTAGAGATACCTTCTGTACTCCTTTGTACGCTGTAGAGATACCTCGTGTACTCCTTTGTACGTTCTAGAGATATTTCCTGTACTCCTTTGTGCGCTGTAGAGATACCTTCTGTACTCCTTTGTGCGCTGTAGAGATACCTTCTGTACTCCTTTGTGCGCTGTAGAGATACCTTCTGTACTCCTTTGTACGCTGTAGAGATACCTTCTGTACTCCTTTGTGCGCTGTAGAGATACCTTCTGTACTCCTTTGTACGCTGTAGAGATACCTCGTGTACTCCTTTGTACGTTCTAGAGATATTTCCTGTACTCCTTTGTGCGCTGTAGAGATACCTTCTGTACTCCTTTGTGCGCTGTAGAGATACCTTCTGTACTCCTTTGTACGCTGTAGAGATACCTCGTGTACTCCTTTGTACGTTCTAGAGATATTTCCTGTACTCCTTTTTGCGCTGTAGAGATACCTTCTGTACTCCTTTGTGCGCTGTAGAGATACCTTCTGTACTCCTTTGTGCGCTGTAGATACCTTCTGTACTCCTCTGTGCGCTGTAGAGATACCTTCTGTACTCCTTTGTGCGCTGTAGAGATACCTTCTGTACTCCTTTGTACGCTGTAGAGATACCTCGTGTACTCCTTTGTGCGCTGTAGAGACACCTCCTGTACTCCTTTGTGCGCTGTAGAGATACCTTCTGTACTCCTTTGTGCGCTGTAGAGATACCTTCTGTACTCCTTTGTACGTTCTAGAGATATTTCCTGTACTCCTTTGTGCGCTGTAGAGATACCTTCTGTACTCCTTTGTGCGCTGTAGAGATACCTTCTGTACTCCTTTGTGCGCTGTAGAGATACCTTCTGTACTCCTTTGTGCGCTGTAGAGATACCTTCTGTACTCCTTTGTGCGCTGTAGAGATACCTTCTGTACTCCTTTGTACGCTGTAGAGATACCTCGTGTACTCCTTTGTGCGCTGTAGAGATACCTTCTGTACTCCTTTGTGCGCTGTAGAGATACCTTCTGTACTCCTTTGTACGTTCTAGAGATATTTCCTGTACTCCTTTGTGCGCTGTAGAGATACCTTCTGTACTCCTTTGTGCGCTGTAGAGATACCTTCTGTACTCCTTTGTGCGCTGTAGAGATACCTTCTGTACTCCTCTGTACGCTGTAGAGATACCTCGTGTACTCCTTTGTACGTTCTAGAGATATTTCCTGTACTCCTTTGTGCGCTGTAGAGATACCTTCTGTACTCCTTTGTGCGCTGTATATATACCTTCTGTACTCCTTTGTGCGCTGTAGAGATACCTTCTGTACTCCTTTGTACGCTGTAGAGATACCTTCTGTACTCCTTTGTGCGCTGTAGAGATACCTTCTGTACTCCTTTGTACGCTGTAGAGATACCTCGTGTACTCCTTTGTACGTTCTAGAGATATTTCCTGTACTCCTTTGTGCGCTGTAGAGATACCTTCTGTACTCCTATGTGCGCTGTAGAGATACCTTCTGTACTCTTTTGTGCGCTGTAGAGATACCTTCTGTACTCCTTTGTACGCTGTAGAGATACCTTCTGTACCCCTTTGTGCGCTGTAGAGATACCTTCTGTACTCCTTTGTACGCTGTAGAGATACCTCGTGTACTCCTTTTTACGTTCTAGAGATATTTCCTGTACTCCTTTGTGCGCTGTAGAGATACCTTCTGTACTCCTTTGTGCGCTCTAGAGATACCTTCTGTACTCCTTTGTGCGCTGTAGAGATACCTTCTGTACTCCTTTGTACGCTGTAGAGATACCTTCTGTTCTCCTTTGTGCGCTGTAGAGATACCTTCTGTACTCCTTTGTACGCTGTAGAGATACCTCGTGTACTCCTTTGTACGTTCTAGAGATATTTCCTGTACTCCTTTGTGCGCTGTAGAGATACCTTCTGTACTCCTTTGTGCGCTGTAGAGATACCTTCTGTACTCCTTTGTGCGCTGTAGAGATACCTACTGTACTCCTTTGTGCGCTGTAGAGATACCTTCTGTACTCCTTTGTGCGCTGTAGAGATACCTTCTGTACTCCTTTGTACGCTGTAGAGATACCTCGTGTACTCCTTTGTACGTTCTAGAGATATTTCCTGTACTCCTTTGTGCGCTGTAGAGATACCTCCTGCACTCCTTTGTGCGCTGTAGAGATACCTTCTGTACTCCTTTGTGCGCTGTAGAGATACCTTCTGTACTCCTTTGTACGCTGTAGAGATACCTTCTGTACTCCTTTGTGCGCTGTAGAGATACCATCTGTACTCCTTTGTACGCTGTAGAGATACCTTCTGTACTCCTTTGTGCGCTGTTGAGTTACCTTCTGTACTCCTTTGTGCGCTGTAGAGATACCTTCTGTACTCCTTTGTACGCTGTAGAGATACCTCGTGTACTCCTTTGTATGTTCTACAGATATTTCCTGTACTCCTTTGTGCGCTGTAGAGATACCTTCTGTACTCCTTTGTGCGCTGTAGAGATACCTTCTGTACTCCTTTGTGCGCTGTAGAGATACCTTCTGTACTCCTTTGTACGCTGTAGAGATACCTTCTGTACTCCTTTGTGCGCTGTAGAGATACCTTCTGTACTCCTTTGTACGCTGTAGAGATACCTCGTGTACTCCTTTGTACGTTCTAGAGATATTTCCTGTACTCCTTTGTGCGCTGTAGAGATACCTTCTGTACTCCTTTGTGCGCTGTAGAGATACCTTCTGTACTCCTTTGTACGCTGTAGAGATACCTCGTGTACTCCTTTGTACGTTCTAGAGATATTTCCTGTACTCCTTTGTGCGCTGTAGAGATACCTTCTGTACTCCTTTGTGCACTGTAGAGATACCTTCTGTACTCCTTTGTGTGCTGTAGAGATACCTTCTGTACTCCTTTGTGCGCTGTAGAGATACCTTCTGTACTTCTTTGTGCGCTGTAGAGATACCTTCTGTACTCCTTTGTACGCTGTAATGATACCTTCTGTACTCCTTTGTGCGCTGTAGAGATACCTTCTGTACTCCTTTGTACGTTCTAGAGATATTTCCTGTACTCCTTTGTGCGCTGTAGAGATACCTTCTGTACTCCTTTGTGCGCTGTAGAGATACCTTCTGTACTCCTTTGTGCGCTGTAGAGATACCTTCTGTACTCCTTTGTGCTCTGTAGAGATACCTTCTGTACTCCTTTGTGCGCTGTAGAGATACCTTCTGTACTCCTTTGTACGCTGTAGAGATACCTCGTGTACTCCTTTGTGCGCTGTAGAGATACCTTCTGTACTCCTTTGTGCGCTGTAGAGATACCTTCTGTACTCCTTTGTACGTTCTAGAGATATTTCCTGTACTCCTTTGTGCGCTGTAGAGATACCTTCTGTACTCCTTTGTGCGCTGTAGAGATACCTTCTGTACTCCTTTGTGCGCTGTAGAGATACCTTCTGTACTCCTCTGTACGCTGTAGAGATACCTCGTGTACTCCTTTGTACGTTCTAGAGATATTTCCTGTACTCCTTTGTGCGCTGTAGAGATACCTTCTGTACTCCTTTGTGCGCTGTATAGATACCTTCTGTACTCCTTTGTGCGCTGTAGAGATACCTTCTGTACTCCTTTGTTCGCTGTAGAGATACCTTCTGTACTCCTTTGTGCGCTGTAGAGATACCTTCTGTACTCCTGTGTTCGCTGTAGAGATACCTCGTGTACTCCTTTGTACGTTCTAGAGATATTTCCTGTACTCCTTTGTGCGCTGTAGAGATACTTTCTGTACTCCTTTGTGCGCTGTAGAGATACCTTCTGTACTCTTTTGTGCGCTGTAGAGATACCTTCTGTACTAGTTTGTACGCTGTAGAGATACCTTCTGTACTCCTTTGTGCGCTGTAGAGATACCTTCTGTACTCCTTTGTACGCTGTAGAGATACCTCGTGTACTCCTTTGTGCGCTGTAGAGATACCTTCTGTACTCCTTTGTGCGCTGTAGAGATACCTTCTGTACTCCTTTGTGCGCTGTAGAGATACCTTCTGTACTCCTTTGTGCGCTGTAGAGATACCTTCTGTACTCCTTTGTACGCTGTAGAGATACCTCGTGTACTCCTTTGTGCGCTGTAGAGATACCTTCGGTACTCCTTTGTGCGCTGTAAAGATACCTTCTGTACTCCTTTGTACGTTCTAGAGATATTTCCTGTACTCCTTTGTGCGCTGTAGAGATACCTTCTGTACTCCTTTGTGCGCTGTAGAGATACCTTCTGTACTCCTTTGTGCGCTGTAGAGATACCTTCTGTACTCCTTTGTACGCTGTAGAGATACCTCGTGTACTCCTTTGTACGTTCTAGAGATATTTCCTGTACTCCTTTGTGCGCTGTAGAGATACCTTCTGTACTCCTTTGTGCGCTGTAGAGATACCTTCTGTACTTTTTTGTGCGCTGTAGAGATACCTTCTGTACTTCTTTATACGCTGTAGAGATACCTTCTGTACTCCTTTGTGCGCTGTAGAGATACCTTCTGTACTCCTTTGTACGCTGTAGAGATACCTCGTGTACTCCTTTGTACGTTCTAGAGATATTTCCTGTACTTTTTTGTGCGCTGTAGAGATACCTTCTGTACTCCTTTGTGCGCTGTAGAGATACCTTCTGTACTCCTTTGTGCGCTGTAGAGATACCTTCTGTACTCCATTGTACGCTGTAGAACCTTCTGTACTCCTTTGTGCGCTGTAGAGATACCTTCTGTACTCCTTTGTACGCTGTAGAGATACCTCGTGTACTCCTTTGTACGTTCTAGAAATATTTCCTGTACTCCTTTGTGCGCTGTAGAGATACCTTCTGTACTCCTTTGTGCGCTGTAGAGATACCTTCTGGACTCCTTTGTGCGCTGTAGAGATACCTTCTGTACTCCTTTTTGCGCTGTAGAGATACCTTCTGTACTTCTTTGTACGCTGTAGAGATACCTCGTGTACTCCTTTGTACGTTCTAGAGATATTTCCTGTACTCCTTTGTGCGCTGTAGAGATACCTTCTGTACTCTTTTGTGCGCTGTAGAGATACCTTCTGTACTCCTTTGTACGCTGTAGAGATACCTTCTGTACTCCTCTGTACGCTGTAGAGATACCTCGTGTACTCCTTTGTACGTTCTAGAGATATTTCCTGTACTCCTTTGTGCGCTGTAGAGATACCTTCTGTACTCCTTTGTGCGCTGTATAGATACCTTCTGTACTCCTTTGTGCGCTGAAGAGATACCTTCTGTACTCCTTTGTACGCTGTAGAGATACCTTCTGTACTCCTTTGTGCGCTGTAGAGATACCTTCTGTACTCCTTTGTTCGCTGTAGAGATACCTCGTGTACTCCTTTGTACGTTCTAGAGATATTTCCTGTACTCCTTTGTGCGCTATAGAGATACCTTCTGTACTCCTTTGTGCGCTGTAGAGATACCTTCTGTACTCTTTTGTGCGCTGTAGAGATACCTTCTGTACTAGTTTGTACGCTGTAGAGATACCTTCTGTACTCCTTTGTGCGCTGTAGAGATACCTTCTGTACTCCTTTGTACGCTGTAGAGATACCTCGTGTACTCCTTTTTACGTTCTAGAGATATTTCCTGTACTCCTTTGTGCGCTGTAGAGATACCTTCTGTACTCCTTTGTGCGCTGTATAGATACCTTCTGTACTCCTTTGTGCGCTGTAGAGATACCTTCTGTACTCCTTTGTACGCTGTAGAGATACCTTCTGTTCTCCTTTGTGCGCTGTAGAGATACCTTCTGTACTCCTTTGTACGCTGTAGAGATACCTTCTGTACTCCTTTGTGCGCTGTAGAGATACCTTCTGTACTCCTTTGTACGCTGTAGAGATACCTCGTGTACTCCTTTGTGCGCTGTAGAGATACCTTCTGTACTCCTTTGTGCGCTGTAGAGATACCTTCTGTACTCCTTTGTGCGCTGTAGAGATACCTTCTGTACTCCTTTGTGCGCTGTAGAGATACCTTCTGTACTCCTCTGTACGCTGTAGAGATACCTCGTGTACTCCTTTGTGCGCTGTAGAGATACCTTCGGTACTCCTTTGTGCGCTGTAAAGATACCTTCTGTACTCCTTTGTACGTTCTAGAGATATTTCCTGTACTCCTTTGTGCGCTGTAGAGATACCTTCTGTACTCCTTTGTGCGCTGTAGAGATACCTTCTGTACTCCTTTGTGCGCTGTAGAGATACCTTCTGTACTCCTTTGTACGCTGTAGAGATACCTTCTGTACTCCTTTGTGCGCTGTAGAGATACCTTCTGTACTCCTTTGTACGCTGTAGAGATACCTCGTGTACTCCTTTGTACGTTCTAGAGATATTTCCTGTACTCCTTTGTGCGCTGTAGAGATACCTTCTGTACTCCTTTGTGCGCTGTAGAGATACCTTCTGTACTCCTTTGTGCTCTGTAGAGATACCTTCTGTACTCCTTTGTGCGCTGTAGAGATACCTTCTGTACTCCTTTGTACGCTGTAGAGATACCTCGTGTACTCCTTTGTGCGCTGTAGAGATACCTTCTGTACTCCTTTGTGCGCTGTAGAGATACCTTCTGTACTCCTTTGTACGTTCTAGAGATATTTCCTGTACTCCTTTGTGCGCTGTAGAGATACCTTCTGTACTCCTTTGTGCGCTGTAGAGATACCTTCTGTACTCCTTTGTGCGCTGTAGAGATACCTTCTGTACTCCTCTGTACGCTGTAGAGATACCTCGTGTACTCCTTTGTACGTTCTAGAGATATTTCCTGTACTCCTTTGTGCGCTGTAGAGATACCTTCTGTACTCCTTTGTGCGCTGTATAGATACCTTCTGTACTCCTTTGTGCGCTGTAGAGATACCTTCTGTACTCCTTTGTTCGCTGTAGAGATACCTTCTGTACTCCTTTGTGCGCTGTAGAGATACCTTCTGTACTCCTTTGTTCGCTGTAGAGATACCTCGTGTACTCCTTTGTACGTTCTAGAGATATTTCCTGTACTCCTTTGTGCGCTGTAGAGATACCTTCTGTACTCCTTTGTGCGCTGTAGAGATACCTTCTGTACTCCTTTGTGCGCTGTAGAGATACCTCCTGCACTCCTTTGTGCGCTGTAGAGATACCTTCTGTACTCCTTTGTGCGCTGTAGAGATACCTTCTGTACTCCTTTGTACGCTGTAGAGATACCTTCTGTACTCCTTTGTGCGCTGTAGAGATACCATCTGTACTCCTTTGTACGCTGTAGAGATACCTTCTGTACTCCTTTGTGCGCTGTTGAGTTACCTTCTGTACTCCTTTGTGCGCTGTAGAGATACCTTCTGTACTCCTTTGTACGCTGTAGAGATACCTCGTGTACTCCTTTGTATGTTCTACAGATATTTCCTGTACTCCTTTGTGCGCTGTAGAGATACCTTCTGTACTCCTTTGTGCGCTGTAGAGATACCTTCTGTACTCCTTTGTGCGCTGTAGAGATACCTTCTGTACTCCTTTGTACGCTGTAGAGATACCTTCTGTACTCCTTTGTGCGCTGTAGAGATACCTTCTGTACTCCTTTGTACGCTGTAGAGATACCTCGTGTACTCCTTTGTACGTTCTAGAGATATTTCCTGTACTCCTTTGTGCGCTGTAGAGATACCTTCTGTACTCCTTTGTGCGCTGTAGAGATACCTTCTGTACTCCTTTGTACGCTGTAGAGATACCTCGTGTACTCCTTTGTACGTTCTAGAGATATTTCCTGTACTCCTTTGTGCGCTGTAGAGATACCTTCTGTACTCCTTTGTGCACTGTAGAGATACCTTCTGTACTCCTTTGTGTGCTGTAGAGATACCTTCTGTACTCCTTTGTGCGCTGTAGAGATACCTTCTGTACTTCTTTGTGCGCTGTAGAGATACCTTCTGTACTCCTTTGTACGCTGTAATGATACCTTCTGTACTCCTTTGTGCGCTGTAGAGATACCTTCTGTACTCCTTTGTACGTTCTAGAGATATTTCCTGTACTCCTTTGTGCGCTGTAGAGATACCTTCTGTACTCCTTTGTGCGCTGTAGAGATACCTTCTGTACTCCTTTGTGCGCTGTAGAGATACCTTCTGTACTCCTTTGTGCTCTGTAGAGATACCTTCTGTACTCCTTTGTGCGCTGTAGAGATACCTTCTGTACTCCTTTGTACGCTGTAGAGATACCTCGTGTACTCCTTTGTGCGCTGTAGAGATACCTTCTGTACTCCTTTGTGCGCTGTAGAGATACCTTCTGTACTCCTTTGTACGTTCTAGAGATATTTCCTGTACTCCTTTGTGCGCTGTAGAGATACCTTCTGTACTCCTTTGTGCGCTGTAGAGATACCTTCTGTACTCCTTTGTGCGCTGTAGAGATACCTTCTGTACTCCTCTGTACGCTGTAGAGATACCTCGTGTACTCCTTTGTACGTTCTAGAGATATTTCCTGTACTCCTTTGTGCGCTGTAGAGATACCTTCTGTACTCCTTTGTGCGCTGTATAGATACCTTCTGTACTCCTTTGTGCGCTGTAGAGATACCTTCTGTACTCCTTTGTTCGCTGTAGAGATACCTTCTGTACTCCTTTGTGCGCTGTAGAGATACCTTCTGTACTCCTGTGTTCGCTGTAGAGATACCTCGTGTACTCCTTTGTACGTTCTAGAGATATTTCCTGTACTCCTTTGTGCGCTGTAGAGATACTTTCTGTACTCCTTTGTGCGCTGTAGAGATACCTTCTGTACTCTTTTGTGCGCTGTAGAGATACCTTCTGTACTAGTTTGTACGCTGTAGAGATACCTTCTGTACTCCTTTGTGCGCTGTAGAGATACCTTCTGTACTCCTTTGTACGCTGTAGAGATACCTCGTGTACTCCTTTGTGCGCTGTAGAGATACCTTCTGTACTCCTTTGTGCGCTGTAGAGATACCTTCTGTACTCCTTTGTGCGCTGTAGAGATACCTTCTGTACTCCTTTGTGCGCTGTAGAGATACCTTCTGTACTCCTTTGTACGCTGTAGAGATACCTCGTGTACTCCTTTGTGCGCTGTAGAGATACCTTCGGTACTCCTTTGTGCGCTGTAAAGATACCTTCTGTACTCCTTTGTACGTTCTAGAGATATTTCCTGTACTCCTTTGTGCGCTGTAGAGATACCTTCTGTACTCCTTTGTGCGCTGTAGAGATACCTTCTGTACTCCTTTGTGCGCTGTAGAGATACCTTCTGTACTCCTTTGTACGCTGTAGAGATACCTCGTGTACTCCTTTGTACGTTCTAGAGATATTTCCTGTACTCCTTTGTGCGCTGTAGAGATACCTTCTGTACTCCTTTGTGCGCTGTAGAGATACCTTCTGTACTTTTTTGTGCGCTGTAGAGATACCTTCTGTACTTCTTTATACGCTGTAGAGATACCTTCTGTACTCCTTTGTGCGCTGTAGAGATACCTTCTGTACTCCTTTGTACGCTGTAGAGATACCTCGTGTACTCCTTTGTACGTTCTAGAGATATTTCCTGTACTTTTTTGTGCGCTGTAGAGATACCTTCTGTACTCCTTTGTGCGCTGTAGAGATACCTTCTGTACTCCTTTGTGCGCTGTAGAGATACCTTCTGTACTCCATTGTACGCTGTAGAACCTTCTGTACTCCTTTGTGCGCTGTAGAGATACCTTCTGTACTCCTTTGTACGCTGTAGAGATACCTCGTGTACTCCTTTGTACGTTCTAGAAATATTTCCTGTACTCCTTTGTGCGCTGTAGAGATACCTTCTGTACTCCTTTGTGCGCTGTAGAGATACCTTCTGGACTCCTTTGTGCGCTGTAGAGATACCTTCTGTACTCCTTTTTGCGCTGTAGAGATACCTTCTGTACTTCTTTGTACGCTGTAGAGATACCTCGTGTACTCCTTTGTACGTTCTAGAGATATTTCCTGTACTCCTTTGTGCGCTGTAGAGATACCTTCTGTACTCTTTTGTGCGCTGTAGAGATACCTTCTGTACTCCTTTGTACGCTGTAGAGATACCTTCTGTACTCCTCTGTACGCTGTAGAGATACCTCGTGTACTCCTTTGTACGTTCTAGAGATATTTCCTGTACTCCTTTGTGCGCTGTAGAGATACCTTCTGTACTCCTTTGTGCGCTGTATAGATACCTTCTGTACTCCTTTGTGCGCTGAAGAGATACCTTCTGTACTCCTTTGTACGCTGTAGAGATACCTTCTGTACTCCTTTGTGCGCTGTAGAGATACCTTCTGTACTCCTTTGTTCGCTGTAGAGATACCTCGTGTACTCCTTTGTACGTTCTAGAGATATTTCCTGTACTCCTTTGTGCGCTATAGAGATACCTTCTGTACTCCTTTGTGCGCTGTAGAGATACCTTCTGTACTCTTTTGTGCGCTGTAGAGATACCTTCTGTACTAGTTTGTACGCTGTAGAGATACCTTCTGTACTCCTTTGTGCGCTGTAGAGATACCTTCTGTACTCCTTTGTACGCTGTAGAGATACCTCGTGTACTCCTTTTTACGTTCTAGAGATATTTCCTGTACTCCTTTGTGCGCTGTAGAGATACCTTCTGTACTCCTTTGTGCGCTGTATAGATACCTTCTGTACTCCTTTGTGCGCTGTAGAGATACCTTCTGTACTCCTTTGTACGCTGTAGAGATACCTTCTGTTCTCCTTTGTGCGCTGTAGAGATACCTTCTGTACTCCTTTGTACGCTGTAGAGATACCTTCTGTACTCCTTTGTGCGCTGTAGAGATACCTTCTGTACTCCTTTGTACGCTGTAGAGATACCTCGTGTACTCCTTTGTGCGCTGTAGAGATACCTTCTGTACTCCTTTGTGCGCTGTAGAGATACCTTCTGTACTCCTTTGTGCGCTGTAGAGATACCTTCTGTACTCCTTTGTGCGCTGTAGAGATACCTTCTGTACTCCTCTGTACGCTGTAGAGATACCTCGTGTACTCCTTTGTGCGCTGTAGAGATACCTTCGGTACTCCTTTGTGCGCTGTAAAGATACCTTCTGTACTCCTTTGTACGTTCTAGAGATATTTCCTGTACTCCTTTGTGCGCTGTAGAGATACCTTCTGTACTCCTTTGTGCGCTGTAGAGATACCTTCTGTACTCCTTTGTGCGCTGTAGAGATACCTTCTGTACTCCTTTGTACGCTGTAGAGATACCTTCTGTACTCCTTTGTGCGCTGTAGAGATACCTTCTGTACTCCTTTGTACGCTGTAGAGATACCTCGTGTACTCCTTTGTACGTTCTAGAGATATTTCCTGTACTCCTTTGTGCGCTGTAGAGATACCTTCTGTACTCCTTTGTGCGCTGTAGAGATACCTTCTGTACTCCTTTGTGCTCTGTAGAGATACCTTCTGTACTCCTTTGTGCGCTGTAGAGATACCTTCTGTACTCCTTTGTACGCTGTAGAGATACCTCGTGTACTCCTTTGTGCGCTGTAGAGATACCTTCTGTACTCCTTTGTGCGCTGTAGAGATACCTTCTGTACTCCTTTGTACGTTCTAGAGATATTTCCTGTACTCCTTTGTGCGCTGTAGAGATACCTTCTGTACTCCTTTGTGCGCTGTAGAGATACCTTCTGTACTCCTTTGTGCGCTGTAGAGATACCTTCTGTACTCCTCTGTACGCTGTAGAGATACCTCGTGTACTCCTTTGTACGTTCTAGAGATATTTCCTGTACTCCTTTGTGCGCTGTAGAGATACCTTCTGTACTCCTTTGTGCGCTGTATAGATACCTTCTGTACTCCTTTGTGCGCTGTAGAGATACCTTCTGTACTCCTTTGTTCGCTGTAGAGATACCTTCTGTACTCCTTTGTGCGCTGTAGAGATACCTTCTGTACTCCTTTGTTCGCTGTAGAGATACCTCGTGTACTCCTTTGTACGTTCTAGAGATATTTCCTGTACTCCTTTGTGCGCTGTAGAGATACCTTCTGTACTCCTTTGTGCGCTGTAGAGATACCTTCTGTACTCTTTTGTGCGCTGTAGAGATACCTTCTGTACTAGTTTGTACGCTGTAGAGATACCTTCTGTACTCCTTTGTGCGCTGTAGAGATACCTTCTGTACTCCTTTGTACGCTGTAGAGATACCTCGTGTACTCCTTTGTGCGCTGTAGAGATACCTTCTGTACTCCTTTGTGCGCTGTAGAGATACCTTCTGTACTCCTTTGTGCGCTGTAGAGATACCTTCTGTACTCCTTTGTGCGCTGTAGAGATACCTTCTGTACTCCTTTGTACGCTGTAGAGATACCTCGTGTACTCCTTTGTGCGCTGTAGAGATACCTTCGGTACTCCTTTGTGCGCTGTAAAGATACCTTCTGTACTCCATTGTACGTTCTAGAGATATTTCCTGTACTCCTTTGTGCGCTGTAGAGATACCTTCTGTACTCCTTTGTGCGCTGTAGAGATACCTTCTGTACTCCTTTGTGCTCTGTAGAGATACCTTCTGTACTCCTTTGTGCGCTGTAGAGATACCTTCTGTACTCCTTTGTACGCTGTAGAGATACCTCGTGTACTCCTTTGTGCGCTGTAGAGATACCTTCTGTACTCCTTTGTACGCTGTAGAGATACCTCGTGTACTCCTTTGTACGTTCTAGAGATATTTCTTGTACTCCTTTGTGCGCTGTAGAGATACCTTCTGTACTCCTTTGTGCGCTGTAGAGATACCTTCTGTACTCCTTTGTGCGCTGTAGAGATACCTTCTGTACTTCTTTATACGCTGTAGAGATACCTTCTGTACTCCTTTGTGCGCTGTAGAGATACCTTCTGTACTCCTTTGTACGCTGTAGAGATACCTCGTGTACTCCTTTGTACGTTCTAGAGATATTTCCTGTACTCCTTTGTGCGCTGTAGAGATACCTTCTGTACTCCTTTGTGCGCTGTAGAGATACCTTCTGTACTCCTTTGTGCGCTGTAGAGATACCTTCTGTACTCCATTGTACGCTGTAGAGATACCTTCTGTACTCCTTTGTGCGCTGTAGAGATACCTTCTGTACTCCTTTGTACGCTGTAGAGATACCTCGTGTACTCCTTTGTACGTTCTAGAAATATTTCCTGTACTCCTTTGTGCGCTGTAGAGATACCTTCTGTACTCCTTTGTGCGCTGTAGAGATACCTTCTGGACTCCTTTGTGCGCTGTAGAGATACCTTCTGTACTCCTTTGTGCGCTGTAGAGATACCTTCTGTACTTCTTTGTACGCTGTAGAGATACCTCGTGTACTCCTTTGTACGTTCTAGAGATATTTCCTGTACTCCTTTGTCCGCTGTAGAGATACCTTCTGTACTCCTTTGTGCGCTGTAGAGATACCTTCTGTACTCCTTTGTGCGCTGTTGAGTTACCTTCTGTACTCCTTTGTGCGCTGTAGAGATACCTTCTGTACTCCTTTGTACGCTGTAGAGATACCTCGTGTACTCCTTTGTACGTTCTAGAGATATTTCCTGTACTTCTTTGTGCGCTGTAGAGATACCTTCTGTACTCTTTTGTGCGCTGTAGAGATACCTTCTGTACTCCTTTGTGCGCTGTAGAGATACCTTCTGTACTCCTTTGTACGCTGTAGAGATACCTTCTGTACTCCTTTGTGCGCTGTAGAGATACCTTCTGTACTCCTTTGTACGCTGTAGAGATACCTCGTGTACTCCTTTGTACGTTCTAGAGATATTTCCTGTACTCCTTTGTGCGCTTTAGAGATACCTTCTGTACTCCTTTGTGCGCTGTAGAGATACCTTCTGTACTCCTTTGTACGCTGTAGAGATACCTCGTGTACTCCTTTGTACGTTCTAGAGATATTTCCTGTACTCCTTTGTGCGCTGTAGAGATACCTTCTGTACTCCTTTGTGCACTGTAGAGATACCTTCTGTACTCCTTTGTGCGCTGTAGAGATACCTTCTGTACTCCTTTGTGCGCTGTAGAGATACCTTCTGTACTTCTTTGTGCGCTGTAGAGATACCTTCTGTACTCCTTTGTACGCTGTAGAGATACCTTCTGTACTCCTTTGTGCGCTGTAGAGATACCTTCTGTACTTCTTTGTACGTTCTAGAGATATTTCCTGTACTCCTTTGTGCGCTGTAGAGATACCTTCTGTACTCCTTTGTGCGCTGTAGAGATACCTTCTGTACTCCTTTGTACGCTGTAGAGATACCTTCTGTACTCCTTTGTGCGCTGTAGAGATACCTTCTGTACTCCTTTGTACGCTGTAGAGATACCTCGTGTACTCCTTTGTACGTTCTAGAGATATTTCCTGTACTCCTTTGTGCGCTGTAGAGATACCTTCTGTACTCCTTTGTGCGCTGTAGAGATACCTTCTGTACTCCTTTGTGCGCTGTAGAGATACCTTCTGTACTCCATTGTACGCTGTAGAGATACCTTCTGTACTCCTTTGTGCGCTGTAAAGATACCTTCTGTACTCCTTTGTACGCTGTAGAGATACCTCGTGTACTCCTTTGTACGTTCTAGAAATATTTCCTGTACTCCTTTGTGCGCTGTAGAGATACCTTCTGTACTCCTTTGTGCGCTGTAGAGATACCTTCTGTACTCCTTTGTGCGCTGTAGAGATACCTTCTGTACTCCATTGTGCGCTGTAGAGATACCTTCTGTACTTCTTTGTACGCTGTAGAGATACCTCGTGTACTCCTTTGTACGTTCTAGAGATATTTCCTGTACTCCTTTGTCCGCTGTAGAGATACCTTCTGTACTCCTTTGTGCGCTGTAGAGATACCTTCTGTACTCCTTTGTGCGCTGTTGAGTTACCTTCTGTACTCCTTTGTGCGCTGTAGAGATACCTTCTGTACTCCTTTATGCGCTGTAGAGATACCTTCTGTACTCCTTTGTACGCTGTAGAGATACCTCGTGTACTCCTTTGTACGTTCTAGAGATATTTCCTGTACTCCTTTGTGCGCTGTAGAGATACCTTCTGTACTCCTTTGTGCGCTGTAGAGATACCTTCTTTACTCCTTTGTGCGCTGTAGAGATACCTTCTGTACTTCTTTGTACGCTGTAGAGATACCTCGTGTACTCCTTTGTACGTTCTAGAGATATTTCCTGTACTCCTTTGTGCGCTGTAGAGATACCTTCTGTACTCCTTTGTGCGCTGTAGAGATACCTTCTGTACTCCTTTGTGCGCTGTTGAGTTACCTTCTGTACTCCTTTGTGCGCTGTAGAGATACCTTCTGTATTCCTTTATGCGCTGTAGAGATACCTTCTGTACTCCTTTGTACGCTGTAGAGATACCTCGTGTACTCCTTTGTACGTTCTAGAGATATTTCCTGTACTCCTTTGTGCGCTGTAGAGATACCTTCTTTACTCCTTTGTGCGCTGTAGAGATACCTTCTGTACTCCTTTGTGCGCTGTAGAGATACCTTCTGTACTCCTTTGTGCGCTGTAGAGATACCTTCTGTACTCCTTTGTGCGCTGTAGAGATACCTTCTGTACTCCTTTGTACGCTGTAGAGATACCTCGTGTACTCCTTTGTGCGCTGTAGAGATACCTTCTGTACTCCTTTGTACGCTGTAGAGATACCTCGTGTACTCCTTTGAACGTTCTAGAGATATTTCCTGTACTCCTTTGTGCGCTGTAGAGATACCTTCTGTACTCCTTTGTGCGCTGTAGAGATACCTTCTGTACTCCTTTGTACGCTGTAGAGATACCTCGTGTACTCCTTTGTGCGCTGTAGAGATACCTTCTGTACTCCTTTGTGCGCTGTAGAGATACCTTCTGTACTCCTTTGTGCGCTGTAGAGATACCTTCTGTACTCCTTTGTGCGCTGTAGAGATACCTTCTGTACTCCTTTGTACGCTGTAGAGATACCTCGTGTACTCCTTTGTGCGCTGTAGAGATACCTTCGGTACTCCTTTGTGCGCTGTAAAGATACCTTCTGTACTCCTTTGTACGTTCTAGAGATATTTCCTGTACTCCTTTGTGCGCTGTAGAGATACCTTCTGTACTCCTTTGTGCGCTGTAGAGATACCTTCTGTACTCCTTTGTGCGCTGTAGAGATACCTTCTGTACTCCTTTGTACGCTGTAGAGATACCTCGTGTACTCCTTTGTACGTTCTAGAGATATTTCCTGTACTCCTTTGTGCGCTGTAGAGATACCTTCTGTACTCCTTTGTGCGCTGTAGAGATACCTTCTGTACTTTTTTGTGCGCTGTAGAGATACCTTCTGTACTTCTTTATACGCTGTAGAGATACCTTCTGTACTCCTTTGTGCGCTGTAGAGATACCTTCTGTACTCCTTTGTACGCTGTAGAGATACCTCGTGTACTCCTTTGTACGTTCTAGAGATATTTCCTGTACTTTTTTGTGCGCTGTAGAGATACCTTCTGTACTCCTTTGTGCGCTGTAGAGATACCTTCTGTACTCCTTTGTGCGCTGTAGAGATACCTTCTGTACTCCATTGTACGCTGTAGAACCTTCTGTACTCCTTTGTGCGCTGTAGAGATACCTTCTGTACTCCTTTGTACGCTGTAGAGATACCTCGTGTACTCCTTTGTACGTTCTAGAAATATTTCCTGTACTCCTTTGTGCGCTGTAGAGATACCTTCTGTACTCCTTTGTGCGCTGTAGAGATACCTTCTGGACTCCTTTGTGCGCTGTAGAGATACCTTCTGTACTCCTTTTTGCGCTGTAGAGATACCTTCTGTACTTCTTTGTACGCTGTAGAGATACCTCGTGTACTCCTTTGTACGTTCTAGAGATATTTCCTGTACTCCTTTGTGCGCTGTAGAGATACCTTCTGTACTCTTTTGTGCGCTGTAGAGATACCTTCTGTACTCCTTTGTACGCTGTAGAGATACCTTCTGTACTCCTCTGTACGCTGTAGAGATACCTCGTGTACTCCTTTGTACGTTCTAGAGATATTTCCTGTACTCCTTTGTGCGCTGTAGAGATACCTTCTGTACTCCTTTGTGCGCTGTATAGATACCTTCTGTACTCCTTTGTGCGCTGAAGAGATACCTTCTGTACTCCTTTGTACGCTGTAGAGATACCTTCTGTACTCCTTTGTGCGCTGTAGAGATACCTTCTGTACTCCTTTGTTCGCTGTAGAGATACCTCGTGTACTCCTTTGTACGTTCTAGAGATATTTCCTGTACTCCTTTGTGCGCTATAGAGATACCTTCTGTACTCCTTTGTGCGCTGTAGAGATACCTTCTGTACTCTTTTGTGCGCTGTAGAGATACCTTCTGTACTAGTTTGTACGCTGTAGAGATACCTTCTGTACTCCTTTGTGCGCTGTAGAGATACCTTCTGTACTCCTTTGTACGCTGTAGAGATACCTCGTGTACTCCTTTTTACGTTCTAGAGATATTTCCTGTACTCCTTTGTGCGCTGTAGAGATACCTTCTGTACTCCTTTGTGCGCTGTATAGATACCTTCTGTACTCCTTTGTGCGCTGTAGAGATACCTTCTGTACTCCTTTGTACGCTGTAGAGATACCTTCTGTTCTCCTTTGTGCGCTGTAGAGATACCTTCTGTACTCCTTTGTACGCTGTAGAGATACCTTCTGTACTCCTTTGTGCGCTGTAGAGATACCTTCTGTACTCCTTTGTACGCTGTAGAGATACCTCGTGTACTCCTTTGTGCGCTGTAGAGATACCTTCTGTACTCCTTTGTGCGCTGTAGAGATACCTTCTGTACTCCTTTGTGCGCTGTAGAGATACCTTCTGTACTCCTTTGTGCGCTGTAGAGATACCTTCTGTACTCCTCTGTACGCTGTAGAGATACCTCGTGTACTCCTTTGTGCGCTGTAGAGATACCTTCGGTACTCCTTTGTGCGCTGTAAAGATACCTTCTGTACTCCTTTGTACGTTCTAGAGATATTTCCTGTACTCCTTTGTGCGCTGTAGAGATACCTTCTGTACTCCTTTGTGCGCTGTAGAGATACCTTCTGTACTCCTTTGTGCGCTGTAGAGATACCTTCTGTACTCCTTTGTACGCTGTAGAGATACCTTCTGTACTCCTTTGTGCGCTGTAGAGATACCTTCTGTACTCCTTTGTACGCTGTAGAGATACCTCGTGTACTCCTTTGTACGTTCTAGAGATATTTCCTGTACTCCTTTGTGCGCTGTAGAGATACCTTCTGTACTCCTTTGTGCGCTGTAGAGATACCTTCTGTACTCCTTTGTGCTCTGTAGAGATACCTTCTGTACTCCTTTGTGCGCTGTAGAGATACCTTCTGTACTCCTTTGTACGCTGTAGAGATACCTCGTGTACTCCTTTGTGCGCTGTAGAGATACCTTCTGTACTCCTTTGTGCGCTGTAGAGATACCTTCTGTACTCCTTTGTACGTTCTAGAGATATTTCCTGTACTCCTTTGTGCGCTGTAGAGATACCTTCTGTACTCCTTTGTGCGCTGTAGAGATACCTTCTGTACTCCTTTGTGCGCTGTAGAGATACCTTCTGTACTCCTCTGTACGCTGTAGAGATACCTCGTGTACTCCTTTGTACGTTCTAGAGATATTTCCTGTACTCCTTTGTGCGCTGTAGAGATACCTTCTGTACTCCTTTGTGCGCTGTATAGATACCTTCTGTACTCCTTTGTGCGCTGTAGAGATACCTTCTGTACTCCTTTGTTCGCTGTAGAGATACCTTCTGTACTCCTTTGTGCGCTGTAGAGATACCTTCTGTACTCCTTTGTTCGCTGTAGAGATACCTCGTGTACTCCTTTGTACGTTCTAGAGATATTTCCTGTACTCCTTTGTGCGCTGTAGAGATACCTTCTGTACTCCTTTGTGCGCTGTAGAGATACCTTCTGTACTCTTTTGTGCGCTGTAGAGATACCTTCTGTACTAGTTTGTACGCTGTAGAGATACCTTCTGTACTCCTTTGTGCGCTGTAGAGATACCTTCTGTACTCCTTTGTACGCTGTAGAGATACCTCGTGTACTCCTTTGTGCGCTGTAGAGATACCTTCTGTACTCCTTTGTGCGCTGTAGAGATACCTTCTGTACTCCTTTGTGCGCTGTAGAGATACCTTCTGTACTCCTTTGTGCGCTGTAGAGATACCTTCTGTACTCCTTTGTACGCTGTAGAGATACCTCGTGTACTCCTTTGTGCGCTGTAGAGATACCTTCGGTACTCCTTTGTGCGCTGTAAAGATACCTTCTGTACTCCATTGTACGTTCTAGAGATATTTCCTGTACTCCTTTGTGCGCTGTAGAGATACCTTCTGTACTCCTGTGTGCGCTGTAGAGATACCTTCTGTACTCCTTTGTGCGCTGTAGAGATACCTTCTGTACTCCTTTGTACGCTGTAGAGATACCTCGTGTACTCCTTTGTACGTTCTAGAGATATTTCTTGTACTCCTTTGTGCGCTGTAGAGATACCTTCTGTACTCCTTTGTGCGCTGTAGAGATACCTTCTGTACTCCTTTGTGCGCTGTAGAGATACCTTCTGTACTTCTTTATACGCTGTAGAGATACCTTCTGTACTCCTTTGTGCGCTGTAGAGATACCTTCTGTACTCCTTTGTACGCTGTAGAGATACCTCGTGTACTCCTTTGTACGTTCTAGAGATATTTCCTGTACTCCTTTGTGCGCTGTAGAGATACCTTCTGTACTCCTTTGTGCGCTGTAGAGATACCTTCTGTACTCCTTTGTGCGCTGTAGAGATACCTTCTGTACTCCATTGTACGCTGTAGAGATACCTTCTGTACTCCTTTGTGCGCTGTAGAGATACCTTCTGTACTCCTTTGTACGCTGTAGAGATACCTCGTGTACTCCTTTGTACGTTCTAGAAATATTTCCTGTACTCCTTTGTGCGCTGTAGAGATACCTTCTGTACTCCTTTGTGCGCTGTAGAGATACCTTCTGGACTCCTTTGTGCGCTGTAGAGATACCTTCTGTACTCCTTTGTGCGCTGTAGAGATACCTTCTGTACTTCTTTGTACGCTGTAGAGATACCTCGTGTACTCCTTTGTACGTTCTAGAGATATTTCCTGTACTCCTTTGTCCGCTGTAGAGATACCTTCTGTACTCCTTTGTGCGCTGTAGAGATACCTTCTGTACTCCTTTGTGCGCTGTTGAGTTACCTTCTGTACTCCTTTGTGCGCTGTAGAGATACCTTCTGTACTCCTTTGTACGCTGTAGAGATACCTCGTGTACTCCTTTGTACGTTCTAGAGATATTTCCTGTACTTCTTTGTGCGCTGTAGAGATACCTTCTGTACTCTTTTGTGCGCTGTAGAGATACCTTCTGTACTCCTTTGTGCGCTGTAGAGATACCTTCTGTACTCCTTTGTACGCTGTAGAGATACCTTCTGTACTCCTTTGTGCGCTGTAGAGATACCTTCTGTACTCCTTTGTACGCTGTAGAGATACCTCGTGTACTCCTTTGTACGTTCTAGAGATATTTCCTGTACTCCTTTGTGCGCTTTAGAGATACCTTCTGTACTCCTTTGTGCGCTGTAGAGATACCTTCTGTACTCCTTTGTACGCTGTAGAGATACCTCGTGTACTCCTTTGTACGTTCTAGAGATATTTCCTGTACTCCTTTGTGCGCTGTAGAGATACCTTCTGTACTCCTTTGTGCACTGTAGAGATACCTTCTGTACTCCTTTGTGCGCTGTAGAGATACCTTCTGTACTCCTTTGTGCGCTGTAGAGATACCTTCTGTACTTCTTTGTGCGCTGTAGAGATACCTTCTGTACTCCTTTGTACGCTGTAGAGATACCTTCTGTACTCCTTTGTGCGCTGTAGAGATACCTTCTGTACTTCTTTGTACGTTCTAGAGATATTTCCTGTACTCCTTTGTGCGCTGTAGAGATACCTTCTGTACTCCTTTGTGCGCTGTAGAGATACCTTCTGTACTCCTTTGTACGCTGTAGAGATACCTTCTGTACTCCTTTGTGCGCTGTAGAGATACCTTCTGTACTCCTTTGTACGCTGTAGAGATACCTCGTGTACTCCTTTGTACGTTCTAGAGATATTTCCTGTACTCCTTTGTGCGCTGTAGAGATACCTTCTGTACTCCTTTGTGCGCTGTAGAGATACCTTCTGTACTCCTTTGTGCGCTGTAGAGATACCTTCTGTACTCCATTGTACGCTGTAGAGATACCTTCTGTACTCCTTTGTGCGCTGTAAAGATACCTTCTGTACTCCTTTGTACGCTGTAGAGATACCTCGTGTACTCCTTTGTACGTTCTAGAAATATTTCCTGTACTCCTTTGTGCGCTGTAGAGATACCTTCTGTACTCCTTTGTGCGCTGTAGAGATACCTTCTGTACTCCTTTGTGCGCTGTAGAGATACCTTCTGTACTCCATTGTGCGCTGTAGAGATACCTTCTGTACTTCTTTGTACGCTGTAGAGATACCTCGTGTACTCCTTTGTACGTTCTAGAGATATTTCCTGTACTCCTTTGTCCGCTGTAGAGATACCTTCTGTACTCCTTTGTGCGCTGTAGAGATACCTTCTGTACTCCTTTGTGCGCTGTTGAGTTACCTTCTGTACTCCTTTGTGCGCTGTAGAGATACCTTCTGTACTCCTTTATGCGCTGTAGAGATACCTTCTGTACTCCTTTGTACGCTGTAGAGATACCTCGTGTACTCCTTTGTACGTTCTAGAGATATTTCCTGTACTCCTTTGTGCGCTGTAGAGATACCTTCTGTACTCCTTTGTGCGCTGTAGAGATACCTTCTTTACTCCTTTGTGCGCTGTAGAGATACCTTCTGTACTTCTTTGTACGCTGTAGAGATACCTCGTGTACTCCTTTGTACGTTCTAGAGATATTTCCTGTACTCCTTTGTGCGCTGTAGAGATACCTTCTGTACTCCTTTGTGCGCTGTAGAGATACCTTCTGTACTCCTTTGTGCGCTGTTGAGTTACCTTCTGTACTCCTTTGTGCGCTGTAGAGATACCTTCTGTATTCCTTTATGCGCTGTAGAGATACCTTCTGTACTCCTTTGTACGCTGTAGAGATACCTCGTGTACTCCTTTGTACGTTCTAGAGATATTTCCTGTACTCCTTTGTGCGCTGTAGAGATACCTTCTTTACTCCTTTGTGCGCTGTAGAGATACCTTCTGTACTCCTTTGTGCGCTGTAGAGATACCTTCTGTACTCCTTTGTGCGCTGTAGAGATACCTTCTGTACTCCTTTGTGCGCTGTAGAGATACCTTCTGTACTCCTTTGTACGCTGTAGAGATACCTCGTGTACTCCTTTGTGCGCTGTAGAGATACCTTCTGTACTCCTTTGTACGCTGTAGAGATACCTCGTGTACTCCTTTGAACGTTCTAGAGATATTTCCTGTACTCCTTTGTGCGCTGTAGAGATACCTTCTGTACTCCTTTGTGCGCTGTAGAGATACCTTCTGTACTCCTTTGTGCGCTGTAGAGATACCTTCTGTACTCCTTTGTGCGCTGTAGAGATACCTTCTGTACTCCTTTGTACGCTGTAGAGATACCTCGTGTACTCCTTTGTACGTTCTAGAGATATTTCCTGTACTTCTTTGTGCGCTGTAGAGATACTTTCTGTACTTCTTTGTGCGCTGTAGAGATACCTTCTGTACTCCTTTGTGCGCTTTAGAGATACCTTCTGTACTCCTTTGTGCGCTGTAGAGATACCTTCTGTACTTCTTTGTACGCTGTAGAGATACCTCGTGTACTCCTTTGTACGTTCTAGAGATATTTCCTGTACTCCTTTGTGCGCTGTAGAAATACCTTCTGTACTCCTTTGTGCGCTGTAGAGATACCTTCTGTACTCCTTTGTGCGCTGTAGAGATACCTTCTGTACTCCTTTGTGCGCTGTAGAGTTACCTTCTGTACTCCTTTGTGCGCTGTAGAGATACCTTCTGTACTCCTTTGTACGCTGTAGAGATACCTCGTGTACTCCTTTGTGCGCTGTAGAGATACCTTCTGTACTCCTTTGTGCGCTGTAGAGATACCTTTTGTACTCCTTTGTGCGCTGTAGAGATACCTTCTGTACTCCTTTGTACGTTCTAGAGATATTTCCTGTACTCCTTTGTGCGTTGTAGAGATACCTTCTGTACTCCTTTGTGCGCTATAGAGATATTTCCTGTACTTCTTTGTGCGCTGTAGAGATACCTTCCGTACTCCTTTGTGCGCTATAGAGATACCTTCTGTACTCCTTTGTACGCTGTAGAGATACCTCGTGTACTCCTTTGTACGTTCTAGAGATATTTCCTGTACTCCTTTGTGCGCTGTAGAGATACCTTCTGTACTCCTCTGTGCGGTGTAGAGATACCTTCTGTACTCCTTTGTGCGCTGTAGAGATACCTTCTGTACTCCTTTGTGCGCTGTAGAGATACCTTCTGTACTCCTTTGTACGCTGTAGAGATACCTCGTGTACTCCTTTGTACGTTCTAGAGATATTTCCTGTACTCCTTTGTGCGCTGTAGAGATACCTTCTGTACTCCTTTGTGCGCTGTAGAGATACCTTCTGTACTCCTTTGTGCGCTGTAGAGATACCTTCTGTACTCCTTTGTACGCTGTAGAGATACCTTCTGTACTCCTTTGTGCGCTGTAGAGATACCTTCTGTACTCCTTTGTACGCTGTAGAGATACCTCGTGTACTCCTTTGTACGTTCTAGAGATATTTCCTGTACTCCTTTGTGCGCTGTAGAGATACCTTCTGTACTCCTTTGTGCGCTGTAGAGATACCTTCTGTACTCCTTTGTACGCTGTAGAGATACCTCGTGTACTCCTTTGTACGTTCTAGAGATATTTCCTGTACTCCTTTTTGCGCTGTAGAGATACCTTCTGTACTCCTTTGTGCGCTGTAGAGATACCTTCTGTACTCCTTTGTGCGCTGTAGATACCTTCTGTACTCCTCTGTGCGCTGTAGAGATACCTTCTGTACTCCTTTGTGCGCTGTAGAGATACCTTCTGTACTCCTTTGTACGCTGTAGAGATACCTCGTGTACTCCTTTGTGCGCTGTAGAGACACCTCCTGTACTCCTTTGTGCGCTGTAGAGATACCTTCTGTACTCCTCTGTACGCTGTAGAGATACCTCGTGTACTCCTTTGTACGTTCTAGAGATATTTCCTGTACTCCTTTGTGCGCTGTAGAGATACCTTCTGTACTCCTTTGTGCGCTGTATATATACCTTCTGTACTCCTTTGTGCGCTGTAGAGATACCTTCTGTACTCCTTTGTACGCTGTAGAGATACCTTCTGTACTCCTTTGTGCGCTGTAGAGATACCTTCTGTACTCCTTTGTACGCTGTAGAGATACCTCGTGTACTCCTTTGTACGTTCTAGAGATATTTCCTGTACTCCTTTGTGCGCTGTAGAGATACCTTCTGTACTCCTATGTGCGCTGTAGAGATACCTTCTGTACTCCTTTGTACGCTGTAGAGATACCTCGTGTACTCCTTTGTACGTTCTAGAGATATTTCCTGTACTTCTTTGTGCGCTGTAGAGATACTTTCTGTACTTCTTTGTGCGCTGTAGAGATACCTTCTGTACTCCTTTGTGCGCTTTAGAGATACCTTCTGTACTCCTTTGTGCGCTGTAGAGATACCTTCTGTACTTCTTTGTACGCTGTAGAGATACCTCGTGTACTCCTTTGTACGTTCTAGAGATATTTCCTGTACTCCTTTGTGCGCTGTAGAAATACCTTCTGTACTCCTTTGTGCGCTGTAGAGATACCTTCTGTACTCCTTTGTGCGCTGTAGAGATACCTTCTGTACTCCTTTGTGCGCTGTAGAGTTACCTTCTGTACTCCTTTGTGCGCTGTAGAGATACCTTCTGTACTCCTTTGTACGCTGTAGAGATACCTCGTGTACTCCTTTGTGCGCTGTAGAGATACCTTCTGTACTCCTTTGTGCGCTGTAGAGATACCTTTTGTACTCCTTTGTGCGCTGTAGAGATACCTTCTGTACTCCTTTGTACGTTCTAGAGATATTTCCTGTACTCCTTTGTGCGTTGTAGAGATACCTTCTGTACTCCTTTGTGCGCTATAGAGATATTTCCTGTACTTCTTTGTGCGCTGTAGAGATACCTTCCGTACTCCTTTGTGCGCTATAGAGATACCTTCTGTACTCCTTTGTACGCTGTAGAGATACCTCGTGTACTCCTTTGTACGTTCTAGAGATATTTCCTGTACTCCTTTGTGCGCTGTAGAGATACCTTCTGTACTCCTCTGTGCGGTGTAGAGATACCTTCTGTACTCCTTTGTGCGCTGTAGAGATACCTTCTGTACTCCTTTGTGCGCTGTAGAGATACCTTCTGTACTCCTTTGTACGCTGTAGAGATACCTCGTGTACTCCTTTGTACGTTCTAGAGATATTTCCTGTACTCCTTTGTGCGCTGTAGAGATACCTTCTGTACTCCTTTGTGCGCTGTAGAGATACCTTCTGTACTCCTTTGTGCGCTGTAGAGATACCTTCTGTACTCCTTTGTACGCTGTAGAGATACCTTCTGTACTCCTTTGTGCGCTGTAGAGATACCTTCTGTACTCCTTTGTACGCTGTAGAGATACCTCGTGTACTCCTTTGTACGTTCTAGAGATATTTCCTGTACTCCTTTGTGCGCTGTAGAGATACCTTCTGTACTCCTTTGTGCGCTGTAGAGATACCTTCTGTACTCCTTTGTACGCTGTAGAGATACCTCGTGTACTCCTTTGTACGTTCTAGAGATATTTCCTGTACTCCTTTTTGCGCTGTAGAGATACCTTCTGTACTCCTTTGTGCGCTGTAGAGATACCTTCTGTACTCCTTTGTGCGCTGTAGATACCTTCTGTACTCCTCTGTGCGCTGTAGAGATACCTTCTGTACTCCTTTGTGCGCTGTAGAGATACCTTCTGTACTCCTTTGTACGCTGTAGAGATACCTCGTGTACTCCTTTGTGCGCTGTAGAGACACCTCCTGTACTCCTTTGTGCGCTGTAGAGATACCTTCTGTACTCCTCTGTACGCTGTAGAGATACCTCGTGTACTCCTTTGTACGTTCTAGAGATATTTCCTGTACTCCTTTGTGCGCTGTAGAGATACCTTCTGTACTCCTTTGTGCGCTGTATATATACCTTCTGTACTCCTTTGTGCGCTGTAGAGATACCTTCTGTACTCCTTTGTACGCTGTAGAGATACCTTCTGTACTCCTTTGTGCGCTGTAGAGATACCTTCTGTACTCCTTTGTACGCTGTAGAGATACCTCGTGTACTCCTTTGTACGTTCTAGAGATATTTCCTGTACTCCTTTGTGCGCTGTAGAGATACCTTCTGTACTCCTATGTGCGCTGTAGAGATACCTTCTGTACTCTTTTGTGCGCTGTAGAGATACCTTCTGTACTCCTTTGTACGCTGTAGAGATACCTTCTGTACCCCTTTGTGCGCTGTAGAGATACCTTCTGTACTCCTTTGTACGCTGTAGAGATACCTCGTGTACTCCTTTTTACGTTCTAGAGATATTTCCTGTACTCCTTTGTGCGCTGTAGAGATACCTTCTGTACTCCTTTGTGCGCTCTAGAGATACCTTCTGTACTCCTTTGTGCGCTGTAGAGATACCTTCTGTACTCCTTTGTACGCTGTAGAGATACCTTCTGTTCTCCTTTGTGCGCTGTAGAGATACCTTCTGTACTCCTTTGTACGCTGTAGAGATACCTCGTGTACTCCTTTGTACGTTCTAGAGATATTTCCTGTACTCCTTTGTGCGCTGTAGAGATACCTTCTGTACTCCTTTGTGCGCTGTAGAGATACCTTCTGTACTCCTTTGTGCGCTGTAGAGATACCTACTGTACTCCTTTGTGCGCTGTAGAGATACCTTCTGTACTCCTTTGTGCGCTGTAGAGATACCTTCTGTACTCCTTTGTACGCTGTAGAGATACCTCGTGTACTCCTTTGTACGTTCTAGAGATATTTCCTGTACTCCTTTGTGCGCTGTAGAGATACCTCCTGCACTCCTTTGTGCGCTGTAGAGATACCTTCTGTACTCCTTTGTGCGCTGTAGAGATACCTTCTGTACTCCTTTGTACGCTGTAGAGATACCTTCTGTACTCCTTTGTGCGCTGTAGAGATACCATCTGTACTCCTTTGTACGCTGTAGAGATACCTCGTGTACTCCTTTGTACGTTCTAGAGATATTTCCTGTACTCCTTTGTGCGCTGTAGAGATACCTTCTGTACTCCTTTGTGCGCTGTAGAGATACCTTCTGTTCTCCTTTGTGCGCTGTAGAGATACCTTCTGTACTCCTTTGTACGCTGTTGAGATACCTTCTGTACTCCTTTATGCGCTGTAGAGATACCTTCTGTACTCCTTTGTACGCTGTAGAGATACCTCGTGTACTCCTTTGTACGTTCTAGAGATATTTCCTGTACTCCTTTGTGCGCTGTAGAGATACCTTCTGTACTCCTTTGTGCGCTGTAGAGATACCTTCTGTACTCCTTTGTACGTTCTAGAGATATTTCCTGTACTCCATTGTACGCTGTAGAGATGCCTTCTGTACTCCTTTGTGCGCTGTAGAGATACCTTCTGTACTCCTTTGTACGCTGTAGAGATACCTCGTGTACTCCTTTGTGCGCTGTAGAGATACCTTCTGTACTCCTTTGTACGCTGTAGAGATACCTCGTGTACTCCTTTGTACGTTCTAGAGATATTTCCTGTACTCCTTTGTGCGCTGTAGAGATACCTTCTGTACTCCTTTGTGCGTGTAGAGATACCTTCTGTACTCCTTTGTGCGCTGTAGAGATACCTTCTGTACTCCTTTGTGCGCTGTAGAGATACCTTCTGTACTCCTTTGTATGCTGTAGAGATACCTCGTGTACTCCTTTGTACGTTCTAGAGATATTTCCTGTACTCCTTTGTGCGCTGTAGAGATACCTTCTGTACTCCTTAGTTCGCTGTAGAGATACCTTCTGTACTCCTTTGTGCGCTGTAGAGATACCCTCTGTACTCCTTTGTGCGCTGTAGAGATACCTTCTGTACTCCTTTGTACGCTGTAGAGATACCTCGTGTACTCCTTTGTACGTTCTAGAGATATTTCCTGTACTCCTTTGTGCGCTGTAGAGATACCTTCTGTACTCCTTTGTGCGCTGTAGAGATACCTTCTGTACTCCTTTGTACGCTGTAGAGATACCTCGTGTACTCCTTTGTACGTTCTAGAGATATTTCCTGTACTTCTTTGTGCGCTGTAGAGATACCTTCTGTACTCCTTTGTGCGCTGTAGAGATACCTTCTGTACTCCTTTGTGCGCTGTAGAGATACCTTCTGTACTCCTTCGTGCGCTGTAGAGATACCTTCTGTACTCCTTTGTGCGCTGTAGAGATACCTTCTGTACTCCTTTGTACGCTGTAGAGATACCTCGTGTACTCCTTTGTGCGCTGAAGAGATACCTTCTGTACTCCTTTGTGCGCTGTAGAGATACCTTCTGTACTCCTTTGTACGTTCTAGAGATATTTCCTGTACTCCTTTGTGCGCTGTAGAGATACCTTCTGTACTCCTTTGTGCGCTGTAGAGATACCTTCTGTACTCCTTTGTGCGCTGTAGAGATACCTTCTGTACTCCTTTGTACGCTGTAGAGATACCTCGTGTACTCCTTTGTACGTTCTAGAGATATTTCCTGTACTCCTTTGTGCGCTGTAGAGATACCTTCTGTACTCCTTTGTGCGCTGTAGAGATACCTTCTGTACTCCTTTGTGCGCTGTAGAGATACCTTCTGTACTGCTTTGTACGCTGTAGAGATACCTTCTGTACTCCTTTGTGCGCTGTAGAGATACCTTCTGTACTCCTTTGTACGCTGTAGAGATAACTCGTGTACTCCTTTGTACGTTCTAGAGATATTTCCTGTACTCCTTTGTGCGCTGTAGAGATACCTTCTGTACTTCTTTGTGCGCTGTAGAGATACCTTCTGTACTCCTTTGTGCGCTGTAGAGATACCTTCTGTACTCCTTTGTACGCTGTAGAGATACCTTCTGTACTCCTTTGTGCGCTGTAGAGATACTTTCTGTACTCCTTTGTACGCTGTAGAGATACCTCGTGTACTCCTTTGTACGTTCTAGAGATATTTCTTGTACTCCTTTGTGCGCTGCAGAGATAC
This sequence comes from Morinoia aosen, assembly GCA_030386875.1. Classification (NCBI taxonomy): domain Eukaryota; kingdom Metazoa; phylum Arthropoda; class Malacostraca; order Amphipoda; family Talitridae; genus Morinoia; species Morinoia aosen. The sequence continues at coordinate 32,912,053 of JASJYW010000027.1, read as the reverse complement.
CTTCTGTACTCCTTTGTGCGCTGTAGAGATACCTTCTGTACTCCTTTGTGCGCTGTAGAGATACCTTCTGTACTCCTTTGTACGCTGTAGAGATACCTTCTGTACTCCTTTGTACGCTGTAGAGATCCCTCGTGTACTCCTTTGTACGTTCTAGAGATATTTCCTGTACTCCTTTGTGCGCTGTAGAGGTACCTTCTGTACTCCTTTGTGCGCTGTAGAGATACCTTCTGTACTCCTTTGTGCGCTGTTGAGATACCTTCTGTACTCCTTTGTGCGCTGTAGAGATACATTCTGTACTCCTTTGTGCGCTGTAGAGATACCTTCTGTACTCCTTTGTACGCTGTAGAGATACCTCGTGTACTCCTTTGTGCGCTGAAGAGATACCTTCTGTACTCCTATGTGCGCTGTAGAGATACCTTCTGTACTCCTTTGTACGTTCTAGAGATATTTCCTGTACTCCTTTGTGCGCTGTAGAGATACCTTCTGTACTCCTTTGTGCGCTGTAGAGATACCTTCTGTACTCCTTTGTGCGCTGTAGAGATACCTTCTGTACTCCTTCGTGCGCTGTAGAGATACCTTCTGTACTCCTTTGTGCGCTGTAGAGATACCTTCTGTACTCCTTTGTACGCTGTAGAGATACCTCGTGTACTCCTTTGTGCGCTGAAGAGATACCTTCTGTACTCCTTTGTGCGCTGTAGAGATACCTTCTGTACTCCTTTGTACGTTCTAGAGATATTTCCTGTACTCCTTTGTGCGCTGTAGAGATACCTTCTGTACTCCTTTGTGCGCTGTAGAGATACCTTCTGTACTCCTTTGTGCGCTGTAGAGATACCTTCTGTACTCCTTTGTACGCTGTAGAGATACCTCGTGTACTCCTTTGTACGTTCTAGAGATATTTCCTGTACTCCTTTGTGCGCTGTAGAGATACCTTCTGTACTCCTTTGTGCGCTGTAGAGATACCTTCTGTACTCCTTTGTGCGCTGTAGAGATACCTTCTGTACTGCTTGGTACGCTGTAGAGATACCTTCTGTACTCCTTTGTGCGCTGTAGAGATACCTTCTGTACTCCTTTGTACGCTGTAGAGATAACTCGTGTACTCCTTTGTACGTTCTAGAGATATTTCCTGTACTCCTTTGTGCGCTGTAGAGATACCTTCTGTACTTCTTTGTGCGCTGTAGAGATACCTTCTGTACTCCTTTGTGCGCTGTAGAGATACCTTCTGTACTCCTTTGTACGCTGTAGAGATACCTTCTGTACTCCTTTGTGCGCTGTAGAGATACTTTCTGTACTCCTTTGTACGCTGTAGAGATACCTCGTGTACTCCTTTGTACGTTCTAGAGATATTTCTTGTACTCCTTTGTGCGCTGCAGAGATACCTTCTGTACTCCTTTGTGCGCTGTAGAGATACCTTCTGTACTCCTTTGTGCGCTGTAGAGATACCTTCTGTACTCCTTTGTACGCTGTAGAGATACCTTCTGTACTCCTTTGTACGCTGTAGAGATCCCTCGTGTACTCCTTTGTACGTTCTAGAGATATTTCCTGTACTCCTTTGTGCGCTGTAGAGGTACCTTCTGTACTCCTTTGTGCGCTGTAGAGATACCTTCTGTACTCCTTTGTGCGCTGTTGAGATACCTTCTGTACTCCTTTGTGCGCTGTAGAGATACATTCTGTACTCCTTTGTGCGCTGTAGAGATACCTTCTGTACTCCTTTGTACGCTGTAGAGATACCTCGTGTACTCCTTTGTACGTTCTAGAGATATTTCCTGTACTCCTTTGTGCGCTGTAGAGATACCTTCTGTACTCCTTTTTGCGCTGTAGAGATATCTTCTGTACTCCTTTGTGCGCTGTAGAGATACCTTCTGTACTCCTTTGTACGCTGTAGAGATACCTTCTGTACTCCTTTGTGCGCTGTAGAGATACCTTCTGTACTCCTTTGTACGCTGTAGAGATACCTCGTGTACTCCTTTGTACGTTCTAGAGATATTTCCTGTACTCCTTTGTGCGCTGTAGAGATACCTTCTGTACTCCTTTGTGCGCTGTAGAGATACCTCGTGTACTCCTTTGTACGTTCTAGAGATATTTCCTGTACTCCTTTGTGCACTGTAGAGATACCTTCTGTACTCCTTTGTACGCTGTAGAGATACCTCGTGTACTCCTTTGTACGTTCTAGAGATATTTCCTGTACTCTTTTGTGCGCTGTAGAGATACCTTCTGTACTCCTTTGTGCGCTGTAGAGATACCTTCTGTACTCCTTTGTGCGCTGTAGAGATACCTTCTGTACTCCTTTGTGCGCTGTAGAGATACCTTCTGTACTCCTTTGTGCGCTGTAGAGATACCTTCTGTACTCCTTTGTACGCTGTAGAGATACCTCGTGTACTCCTTTGTGCGCTGTAGAGATACCTTCTGTACTCCTTTGTGCGCTGTAGAGATACCTTCTGTACTCCTTTTTGCGCTGTAGAGATACCTTCTGTACTCCTTTGTACGTTCTAGAGATATTTCCTGTACTCCTTTGTGCGCTGTAGAGATACCTTCTGTACTCCTTTGTGCGCTGTAGAGATATTTCCTGTACTCCTTTGTGCGCTGTAGAGATACCTTCTGTACTCCTTTGTGCGCTGTAGAGATACCTTCTGTACTCCTTTGTACGCTGTAGAGATACCTCGTGTACTCCTTTGTACGTTCTAGAGATATTTCCTGTACTCCTTTGTGCGCTGTAGAGATACCTTTTGTACTCCTTTGTGCGCTGTAGAGATACCTTCTGTACTCCTTTGTGCGCTGTAGAGATACCTTCTGTACTCCTTTGTACGCTGTAGAGATACCTTCTGTACTCCTTTGTGCGCTGTAGAGATACCTTCTGTACTCCTTTGTACGCTGTAGAGATACCTCGTTTACTCCTTTGTACGTTCTAGAGATATTTCCTGTACTCCTTTGTGCGCTGTAGAGATACCTTCTGTACTCCTTTGTGCGCTGTAGAGATACCTTCTGTACTCCTTTGTGCGCTGTAGAGATACCTTCTGTACTCCTTTGTACGCTGTAGAGATACCTTCTGTACTCCTTTGTGCGCTGTAGAGATACCTTCTGTACTCCTTTGTGCGCTGTAGAGATACCTTCTGTACTCCTTTGTACGCTGTAGAGATACCTCGTGTACTCCTTTGTGCGCTGTAGAGATACTTTCTGTACTCCTTTGTGCGCTGTAGCGATACCTTCTGTAATCCTTTGTACGTTCTAGAGATATTTCCTGTACTCCTTTGTGCGCTGTAGAGATACCTTCTGTACTCCTTTGTGCGCTGTAGAGATACCTTCTGTACTCCTTTGTGCGCTGTAGAGATACCTTCTGTACTCCTTTGTACGCTGTAGAGATACCTCGTGTATACCTTTGTACGTTCTAGAGATATTTCCTGTACTCCTTTGTGCGCTGTAGAGATACCTTCTGTACTCCTTTGTGCGCTGTAGGGATACCTTCTGTACTCCTTTGTGCGCTGTAGAGATACCTTCTGTACTCCTTTGTACGCTGTAGAGATACCTTCTGTACTCCTTTGTGCGCTGTAGAGATACCTTCTGTACTCCTTTGTACGCTGTAGAGATAACTCGTGTACTCCTTTGTACGTTCTAGAGATATTTCCTGTACTCCTTTGTGCGCTGTAGAGATACCTTCTGTACTCCTTTGTGCGCTGTAGAGATACCTTCTGTACTCCTTTGTGCGATGTAGAGATACCTTCTGTACTCCTTTGTACGCTGTAGAGATACCTTCTGTACTCCTTTGTGCGCTGTAGAGATACCTTCTATACTCCTTTGTACGCTGTAGAGATACCTCGTGTACTCCTTTGAACGTTCTAGAGATATTTCCTGTACTCCTTTGTGCGCTGTTGAGATACCTTCTGTACTCCTTTGTGCGCTGTAGAGATACCTTCTGTACTCCTTTGTGCGCTGTAGAGATACCTTCTGTACTCCTTTGTACGCTGTAGAGATACCTTCTGTACTCCTTTGTGCGCTGTAGAGATACCTTCTGTACTCCTTTGTACGCTGTAGAGATACCTCGTGTACTCCTTTGTACGTTCTAGAGATATTTCCTGTACTCCTTTGTGCGCTGTAGAGATACCTTCTGTACTCCTTTGTGCGCTGTAGAGATACCTTCTGTACTCCTTTGTGCGCAGTAGAGATACCTTCTGTACTCCTTTTTGCGCTGTAGAGATACCTTCTGTACTCCTTTGTGCGCTGTAGAGATACCTTCTGTACTCCTTTGTACGCTGTAGAGATACCTCGTGTACTCCTTTGTACGTTCTAGAGATATTTCCTGTACTCCTTTGTGCGCTGTAGAGATACCTTCTGTACTCCTTTGTGCGCTGTTGAGATATTTCCTGTACTCCTTTGTGCGCTGTAGAGATACCTTCTGTACTCCTTTGTGCGCTGTAGAGATACCTTCTGTACTCCTTTGTACGCTGTAGAGATACCTCGTGTATTCCTTTGTACGTTCTAGAGATATTTCCTGTACTCCTTTGTGCGCTGTAGAGATACCTTCTGTACTCCTTTGTGCGCTGTAGAGATACCTTTTGTACACCTTTGTGCGCTGTAGAGATACCTTCTGTACTTCTTTGTATGCTGTAGAGATACCTTCTGTACTCCTTTGTGCGCTGAAGAGATACCTTCTGTACTCTTTTGTACGCTGTAGAGATACCTCGTGTACTCCTTTGTACGTTCTAGAGATATTTCCTGTACTCCTCTGTGCGCTGTAGAGATACCTTCTGTACTCCTTTGTGCGCTGTAGAGATACCTTCTGTACTCCTTTGTGCGCTGTAGAGATACCTTCTGTACTCCTTTGTGCGCTGTAGAGATACCTTCTGTACTCCTTTGTGCGCTGTAGAGATACCTTCTGTACTCCTTTGTACGCTGTAGAGATACCTCGTGTACTCCTTTGTGCGCTGTAGAGATACCTTCTGTACTCCTTTGTGCGCTGTAGAGATACCTTCTGTACTACTTTGTGCGCTGTAGAGATACCTTCTGTACTCCTTTGTACGTTCTAGAGATATTTCCTGTACTCCTTTGTGCGCTGTAGAGATACCTTCTGTACTCCTTTGTGCGCTGTAGAGATATTTCCTGTACTCCTTTGTGCGCTGTAGAGATACCTTCTGTACTTCTTTGTGCGCTGTAGAGATACCTTCTGTACTCCTTTGTACGCTGTAGAGATACCTCGTGTACTCCTTTGTGCGTTCTAGAGATATTTCCTGTACTTCTTTGTGCGCTGTAGAGATACCTTCTGTACTCCTTTGTGCGCTGTAGAGATACCTTCTGTACTCCTTTGTGCGCTGTAGAGATACCTTCTGTACTCCTTTGTACGCTGTAGAGATACCTTCTGTACTCCTTTGTGCGCTGTAGAGATACCTTCTGTACTCCTTTGTACGCTGTAGAGATATCTCGTGTACTCCTTTGTACGTTCTAGAGATATTTCCTGTACTCCTTTGTGCGCTGTAGAGATACCTTCTGTACTCCTTTGTGCGCTGTAGAGATACCTTCTGTACTCCTTTGTACGCTGTAGAGATACCTCGTGTACTCCTTTGTACGTTCTAGAGATATTTCCTGTACTCCTTTGTGCGCTGTAGAGATACCTTCTGTACTCCTTTGTACGTTCTAGAGATATTTCCTGTACTCCTTTGTGCGCTGTAGAGATACCTTCTGTACTCCTTTGTGCGCTGTAGAGATACCTTCTGTACTCCTTTGTGCGCTGTAGAGATACCTTCTGTACTCCTTTGTACGTTCTAGAGATATTTCCTGTACTCCTTTGTGCGCTGTAGAGATACCTTCTGTACTCCTTTGTGCGCTGTAGAGATACCTTCTGTACTCCTTTGTGCGCTGTAGAGATACCTTCTGTACTCCTTTGTACGCTGTAGAGATACCTTCTGTACTCCTTTGTGCGCTGTAGAGATACCTTCTGTACTCCTTTGTACGCTGTAGAGATACCTCGTGTACTCCTTTGTACGTTCTAGAGATATTTCCTGTACTCCTTTCACTCTGTAGGGATACCTTCTGTACTCCTTTGTGCGCTGTAGAGATACCTTCTGTACTCCTTTGTACGTTCTAGAGATATTTCCTGTACTCCTTTGTACGCTGTAGAGATACCTTCTGTACTCCTTTGTGCGCTGTAGAGATACCTTCTGTACTCCTTTGTAGGCTGTAGAGATGCCTTCTGTACTCCTTTGTACGCTGTCGAGATACCTCGTGTACTCCTTTGTACGTTCTAGAGATATTTCCTGGACTCCTTTGTGCGCTGTAGAGATACCTTCTGTACTCCTTTGTGCGCTGTAGAGATACCTTCTGTACTCCTTTGTGCGCTGTAGAGATACCTTCTGTACACCTTTGTGCGCTGTAGAGATACTTTCTGTACTCCTTTGTACGCTGTAGAGATACCTCGTGTACTCCTTTGTTCGTTCTAGAGATATTTCCTGTACTCCTCTGTGGGCTGTAAAGATACCTTCTGAACTCCTTTGTGCGCTGTAGAGATACCTTCTGTACTTCTTTGTGGGCTGTAGAGATACCTTCTGTACACCTTTGTACGCTGTAGAGATACCTTCTGTACTCCTTTGTGCGCTGTAGAGATACCTTCTGTACTCCTTTGTGCGCTGTAGAGATACCTTCTGTACTCCTTTGTGCGCTGTAGAGATTCCTCGTGTACTCCTTTGTACGTTCTAGAGATATTTCCTGTACTCCTTTGTGCGCTGTAGAGATACCTTCTGTACTCCTTTGTGCGCTGTAGAGATACCTTCTGTCCTCCTTTGTGCGCTGTAGAGATACCTTCTGTACTCCTTTGTGCGCTGTAGAGATACCTTCTGTACTCCTTTGTGCGCTGTAGAGATACCTTCTGTACTCCTTTGTACGTTCTAGAGATATTTCCTGTACTCCTTTGTGCGCTGTAGAGATACCTTCTGTACTCCTTTGTGCGCTGTAGAGATACCTTCTGTACTCCTTTGTACGCTGTAGAGATACCTCGTGTACTCCTTTGTACGTTCTAGAGATATTTCCTGTACTCCTTTGTGCGCTGTAGAGATACCTTCTGTACTCCTTTGTGCGCTGTAGAGATACCTTCTGTACTCCTTTTTGCGCTGTTGAGATACCTTCTGTACTCCTTTGTGCGCTGTAGAGATACCTTCTGTACTTCTTTGTGCGCTGTAGAGATACCTTCTGTACTCCTTTGTACGCTGTAATGATACCTTCTGTACTCCTTTGTGCGCTGTAGAGATACCTTCTGTACTCCTTTGTACGTTCTAGAGATATTTCCTGTACACCTTTGTGCGCTGTTGAGATACCTTCTGTACTCCTTTGTGCGCTGTAGAGATACCTTCTGTACTCCTTTGTGCGCTGTAGAGATACCTTCTGTACTCCTTTGTGCGCTGTAGAGATACCTTCTGTACTCCTTTGTGCGCTGTAGAGATACCTTCTGTACTCCTTTGTACGCTGTAGAGATACCTCGTGTACTCCTTTGTGCGCTGTAGAGATACCTTCTGTACTCCTTTGTGCGCTGTAGAGATACCTTCTGTACTCCTTTGTGCGCTGTAGAGATACCTTCTGTACTCCTCTGTACGCTGTAGAGATACCTCGTGTACTCCTTTGTACGTTCTAGAGATATTTCCTGTACTCCTTTGTGCGCTGTAGAGATACCTTCTGTACTCCTTTGTGCGCTGTATAGATACCTTCTGTACTCCTTTGTGCGCTGTAGAGATACCTTCTGTACTCCTTTGTTCGCTGTAGAGATACCTTCTGTACTCCTTTGTGCGCTGTAGAGATACCTTCTGTACTCCTTTGTTCGCTGTAGAGATACCTCGTGTACTCCTTTGTACGTTCTAGAGATATTTCCTGTACTCCTTTGTGCGCTGTAGAGATACCTTCTGTACTCCTTTGTGCGCTGTAGAGATACCTTCTGTACTCTTTTGTGCGCTGTAGAGATACCTTCTGTACTAGTTTGTACGCTGTAGAGATACCTTCTGTACTCCTTTGTGCGCTGTAGAGATACCTTCTGTACTCCTTTGTACGCTGTAGAGATACCTCGTGTACTCCTTTTTACGTTCTAGAGATATTTCCTGTACTCCTTTGTGCGCTGTAGAGATACCTTCTGTACTCCTTTGTGCGCTGTATAGATACCTTCTGTACTCCTTTGTGCGCTGTAGAGATACCTTCTGTACTCCTTTGTACGCTGTAGAGATACCTTCTGTTCTCCTTTGTGCGCTGTAGAGATACCTTCTGTACTCCTTTGTACGCTGTAGAGATACCTTCTGTACTCCTTTGTGCGCTGTAGAGATACCTTCTGTACTCCTTTGTACGCTGTAGAGATACCTCGTGTACTCCTTTGTGTGCTGTAGAGATACCTTCTGTACTCCTTTGTGCGCTGTAGAGATACCTTCTGTACTCCTTTGTGCGCTGTAGAGATACCTTCTGTACTCCTTTGTGCGCTGTAGAGATACCTTCTGTACTCCTTTGTACGCTGTAGAGATACCTCGTGTACTCCTTTGTGCGCTGTAGAGATACCTTCGGTACTCCTTTGTGCGCTGTAAAGATACCTTCTGTACTCCTTTGTACGTTCTAGAGATATTTCCTGTACTCCTTTGTGCGCTGTAGAGATACCTTCTGTACTCCTTTGTGCGCTGTAGAGATACCTTCTGTACTCCTTTGTGCGCTGTAGAGATACCTTCTGTACTCCTTTGTACGCTGTAGAGATACCTCGTGTACTCCTTTGTACGTTCTAGAGATATTTCCTGTACTCCTTTGTGCGCTGTAGAGATACCTTCTGTACTCCTTTGTGCGCTGTAGAGATACCTTCTGTACTCCTTTGTGCGCTGTAGAGATACCTTCTGTACTCCTTTATACGCTGTAGAGATACCTTCTGTACTCCTTTGTGCGCTGTAGAGATACCTTCTGTACTCCTTTGTACGCTGTAGAGATACCTCGTGTACTCCTTTGTACGTTCTAGAGATATTTCCTGTACTCCTTTGTGCGCTGTAGAGATACCTTCTGTACTCCTTTGTGCGCTGTAGAGATACCTTCTGTACTCCTTTGTGCGCTGTAGAGATACCTTCTGTACTCCATTGTACGCTGTAGAGATACCTTCTGTACTCCTTTGTGCGCTGTAGAGATACCTTCTGTACTCCTTTGTACGCTGTAGAGATACCTCGTGTACTCCTTTGTACGTTCTAGAAATATTTCCTGTACTCCTTTGTGCGCTGTAGAGATACCTTCTGTACTCCTTTGTGCGCTGTAGAGATACCTTCTGTACTCCTTTGTACGCTGTAGAGATACCTCGTGTACTCCTTTGTACGTTCTAGAGATATTTCCTGTACTCCTTTGTGCGCTGTAGAGATACCTTCTGTACTCCTTTGTGCGCTGTAGAGATACCTTCTGTACTCCTTTGTGCGCTGTAGAGATACCTTCTGTACTCCTTTGTGCGCTGTAGAGATACCTTTTGTACTCCTTTGTGCGCTGTAGAGATACCTTCTGTACTCCTTTGTACGCTGTAGAGATACCACGTGTACTCCTTTGTGCGCTGTAGAGATACCTTCTGTACTCCTTTGTGCGCTGTAGAGATACCTTCCGTACTCCTTTGTGCGCTGTAGAGATACCTTCTCTACTCCTTTGTACGTTCTAGAGATATTTCCTGTACTCCTTTGTGCGCTGTAGAGATACCTTCTGTACTCCTTTGTGCGCTGTAGAGATACCTTCTGTACTCCTTTGTGCGCTGTAGAGATACCTTCTGTACTCCTTTGTACGTTCTAGAGATATTTCCTGTACTCCTTTGTGCGCTGTAGAGATACCTTCTGTACTCCTTTGTGCGCTGTAGAGATACCTTCTGTACTCCTTTGTGCGCTGTAGAGATACCTTCTGTACTCCTTTGTACGCTGTAGAGATACCTTCTGTACTCCTTTGTGCGCTGTAGAGATACCTTCTGTACTCCTTTGTACGCTGTAGAGATACCTCGTGTACTCCTTTGTACGTTCTAGAGATATTTCCTGTACTCCTTTCACTCTGTAGGGATACCTTCTGTACTCCTTTGTGCGCTGTAGAGATACCTTCTGTACTCCTTTGTACGTTCTAGAGATATTTCCTGTACTCCTTTGTACGCTGTAGAGATACCTTCTGTACTCCTTTGTGCGCTGTAGAGATACCTTCTGTACTCCTTTGTAGGCTGTAGAGATGCCTTCTGTACTCCTTTGTACGCTGTCGAGATACCTCGTGTACTCCTTTGTACGTTCTAGAGATATTTCCTGGACTCCTTTGTGCGCTGTAGAGATACCTTCTGTACTCCTTTGTGCGCTGTAGAGATACCTTCTGTACTCCTTTGTGCGCTGTAGAGATACCTTCTGTACACCTTTGTGCGCTGTAGAGATACTTTCTGTACTCCTTTGTACGCTGTAGAGATACCTCGTGTACTCCTTTGTTCGTTCTAGAGATATTTCCTGTACTCCTCTGTGCGCTGTAAAGATACCTTCTGAACTCCTTTGTGCGCTGTAGAGATACCTTCTGTACTCCTTTGTGGGCTGTAGAGATACCTTCTGTACACCTTTGTACGCTGTAGAGATACCTTCTGTACTCCTTTGTGCGCTGTAGAGATACCTTCTGTACTCCCTTGTGCGCTGTAGAGATACCTTCTGTACTCCTTTGTGCGCTGTAGAGATTCCTCGTGTACTCCTTTGTACGTTCTAGAGATATTTCCTGTACTCCTTTGTGCGCTGTAGAGATACCTTCTGTACTCCTTTGTGCGCTGTAGAGATACCTTCTGTCCTCCTTTGTGCGCTGTAGAGATACCTTCTGTACTCCTTTGTGCGCTGTAGAGATACCTTCTGTACTCCTTTGTGCGCTGTAGAGATACCTTCTGTACTCCTTTGTACGTTCTAGAGATATTTCCTGTACTCCTTTGTGCGCTGTAGAGATACCTTCTGTACTCCTTTGTGCGCTGTAGAGATACCTTCTGTACTCCTTTGTACGCTGTAGAGATACCTCGTGTACTCCTTTGTACGTTCTAGAGATATTTCCTGTACTCCTTTGTGCGCTGTAGAGATACCTTCTGTACTCCTTTGTGCGCTGTAGAGATACCTTCTGTACTCCTTTTTGCGCTGTTGAGATACCTTCTGTACTCCTTTGTGCGCTGTAGAGATACCTTCTGTACTTCTTTGTGCGCTGTAGAGATACCTTCTGTACTCCTTTGTACGCTGTAATGATACCTTCTGTACTCCTTTGTGCGCTGTAGAGATACCTTCTGTACTCCTTTGTACGTTCTAGAGATATTTCCTGTACTCCTTTGTGCGCTGTTGAGATACCTTCTGTACTCCTTTGTGCGCTGTAGAGATACCTTCTGTACTCCTTTGTGCGCTGTAGAGATACCTTCTGTACTCCTTTGTGCGCTGTAGAGATACCTTCTGTACTCCTTTGTGCGCTGTAGAGATACCTTCTGTACTCCTTTGTACGCTGTAGAGATACCTCGTGTACTCCTTTGTACGTTCTAGAGATATTTCCTGTACTCCTTTGTGCGCTGTAGAGATACCTTCTGTACTCCTTTGTGCGCTGTAGAGATACCTTCTGTACTCCTTTGTGCGCTGTAGAGATACCTTCTGTACTCCTTTATACGCTGTAGAGATACCTTCTGTACTCCTTTGTGCGCTGTAGAGATACCTTCTGTACTCCTTTGTACGCTGTAGAGATACCTCGTGTACTCCTTTGTACGTTCTAGAGATATTTCCTGTACTCCTTTGTGCGCTGTAGAGATACCTTCTGTACTCCTTTGTGCGCTGTAGAGATACCTTCTGTACTCCTTTGTGCGCTGTAGAGATACCTTCTGTACTCCATTGTACGCTGTAGAGATACCTTCTGTACTCCTTTGTGCGCTGTAGAGATACCTTCTGTACTCCTTTGTACGCTGTAGAGATACCTCGTGTACTCCTTTGTACGTTCTAGAAATATTTCCTGTACTCCTTTGTGCGCTGTAGAGATACCTTCTGTACTCCTTTGTGCGCTGTAGAGATACCTTCTGTACTCCTTTGTACGCTGTAGAGATACCTCGTGTACTCCTTTGTACGTTCTAGAGATATTTCCTGTACTCCTTTGTGCGCTGTAGAGATACCTTCTGTACTCCTTTGTGCGCTGTAGAGATACCTTCTGTACTCCTTTGTGCGCTGTAGAGATACCTTCTGTACTCCTTTGTGCGCTGTAGAGATACCTTTTGTACTCCTTTGTGCGCTGTAGAGATACCTTCTGTACTCCTTTGTACGCTGTAGAGATACCACGTGTACTCCTTTGTGCGCTGTAGAGATACCTTCTGTACTCCTTTGTGCGCTGTAGAGATACCTTCCGTACTCCTTTGTGCGCTGTAGAGATACCTTCTCTACTCCTTTGTACGTTCTAGAGATATTTCCTGTACTCCTTTGTGCGCTGTAGAGATACCTTCTGTACTCCTTTGTGCGCTGTAGAGATACCTTCTGTACTCCTTTGTGCGCTGTAGAGATACCTTCTGTACTCCTTTGTACGTTCTAGAGATATTTCCTGTACTCCTTTGTGCGCTGTAGAGATACCTTCTGTACTCCTTTGTGCGCTGTAGAGATACCTTCTGTACTCCTTTGTGCGCTGTAGAGATACCTTCTGTACTCCTTTGTACGCTGTAGAGATACCTTCTGTACTCCTTTGTGCGCTGTAGAGATACCTTCTGTACTCCTTTGTACGCTGTAGAGATACCTCGTGTACTCCTTTGTACGTTCTAGAGATATTTCCTGTACTCCTTTCACTCTGTAGGGATACCTTCTGTACTCCTTTGTGCGCTGTAGAGATACCTTCTGTACTCCTTTGTACGTTCTAGAGATATTTCCTGTACTCCTTTGTACGCTGTAGAGATACCTTCTGTACTCCTTTGTGCGCTGTAGAGATACCTTCTGTACTCCTTTGTAGGCTGTAGAGATGCCTTCTGTACTCCTTTGTACGCTGTCGAGATACCTCGTGTACTCCTTTGTACGTTCTAGAGATATTTCCTGGACTCCTTTGTGCGCTGTAGAGATACCTTCTGTACTCCTTTGTGCGCTGTAGAGATACCTTCTGTACTCCTTTGTGCGCTGTAGAGATACCTTCTGTACACCTTTGTGCGCTGTAGAGATACTTTCTGTACTCCTTTGTACGCTGTAGAGATACCTCGTGTACTCCTTTGTTCGTTCTAGAGATATTTCCTGTACTCCTCTGTGCGCTGTAAAGATACCTTCTGAACTCCTTTGTGCGCTGTAGAGATACCTTCTGTACTCCTTTGTGGGCTGTAGAGATACCTTCTGTACACCTTTGTACGCTGTAGAGATACCTTCTGTACTCCTTTGTGCACTGTAGAGATACCTTCTGTACTCCTTTGTGCGCTGTAGAGATACCTTCTGTACTCCTTTGTGCGCTGTAGAGATTCCTCGTGTACTCCTTTGTACGTTCTAGAGATATTTCCTGTACTCCTTTGTGCGCTGTAGAGATACCTTCTGTACTCCTTTGTGCGCTGTAGAGATACCTTCTGTCCTCCTTTGTGCGCTGTAGAGATACCTTCTGTACTCCTTTGTGCGCTGTAGAGATACCTTCTGTACTCCTTTGTGCGCTGTAGAGATACCTTTTGTACTCCTTTGTACGTTCTAGAGATATTTCCTGTACTCCTTTGTGCGCTGTAGAGATACCTTCTGTACTCCTTTGTGCGCTGTAGAGATACCTTCTGTACTCCTTTGTACGCTGTAGAGATACCTCGTGTACTCCTTTGTACGTTCTAGAGATATTTCCTGTACTCCTTTGTGCGCTGTAGAGATACCTTCTGTACTCCTTTGTGCGCTGTAGAGATACCTTCTGTACTCCTTTTTGCGCTGTTGAGATACCTTCTGTACTCCTTTGTGCGCTGTAGAGATACCTTCTGTACTTCTTTGTGCGCTGTAGAGATACCTTCTGTACTCCTTTGTACGCTGTAATGATACCTTCTGTACTCCTTTGTGCGCTGTAGAGATACCTTCTGTACTCCTTTGTACGTTCTAGAGATATTTCCTGTACTCCTTTGTGCGCTGTTGAGATACCTTCTGTACTCCTTTGTGCGCTGTAGAGATACCTTCTGTACTCCTTTGTGCGCTGTAGAGATACCTTCTGTACTCCTTTGTGCGCTGTAGAGATACCTTCTGTACTCCTTTGTGCGCTGTAGAGATACCTTCTGTACTCCTTTGTACGCTGTAGAGATACCTCGTGTACTCCTTTGTGCGCTGTAGAGATACCTTCTGTACTCCTTTGTGCGCTGTAGAGATACCTTCTGTACTCCTTTGTGCGCTGTAGAGATACCTTCTGTACTCCTCTGTACGCTGTAGAGATACCTCGTGTACTCCTTTGTACGTTCTAGAGATATTTCCTGTACTCCTTTGTGCGCTGTAGAGATACCTTCTGTACTCCTTTGTGCGCTGTATAGATACCTTCTGTACTCCTTTGTGCGCTGTAGAGATACCTTCTGTACTCCTTTGTTCGCTGTAGAGATACCTTCTGTACTCCTTTGTGCGCTGTAGAGATACCTTCTGTACTCCTTTGTTCGCTGTAGAGATACCTCGTGTACTCCTTTGTACGTTCTAGAGATATTTCCTGTACTCCTTTGTGCGCTGTAGAGATACCTTCTGTACTCCTTTGTGCGCTGTAGAGATACCTTCTGTACTCTTTTGTGCGCTGTAGAGATACCTTCTGTACTAGTTTGTACGCTGTAGAGATACCTTCTGTACTCCTTTGTGCGCTGTAGAGATACCTTCTGTACTCCTTTGTACGCTGTAGAGATACCTCGTGTACTCCTTTTTACGTTCTAGAGATATTTCCTGTACTCTTTTGTGCGCTGTAGAGATACCTTCTGTACTCCTTTGTGCGCTGTATAGATACCTTCTGTACTCCTTTGTGCGCTGTAGAGATACCTTCTGTACTCCTTTGTACGCTGTAGAGATACCTTCTGTTCTCCTTTGTGCGCTGTAGAGATACCTTCTGTACTCCTTTGTACGCTGTAGAGATACCTTCTGTACTCCTTTGTGCGCTGTAGAGATACCTTCTGTACTCCTTTGTACGCTGTAGAGATACCTCGTGTACTCCTTTGTGTGCTGTAGAGATACCTTCTGTACTCCTTTGTGCGCTGTAGAGATACCTTCTGTACTCCTTTGTGCGCTGTAGAGATACCTTCTGTACTCCTTTGTGCGCTGTAGAGATACCTTCTGTACTCCTTTGTACGCTGTAGAGATACCTCGTGTACTCCTTTGTGCGCTGTAGAGATACCTTCGGTACTCCTTTGTGCGCTGTAAAGATACCTTCTGTACTCCTTTGTACGTTCTAGAGATATTTCCTGTACTCCTTTGTGCGCTGTAGAGATACCTTCTGTACTCCTTTGTGCGCTGTAGAGATACCTTCTGTACTCCTTTGTGCGCTGTAGAGATACCTTCTGTACTCCTTTGTACGCTGTAGAGATACCTCGTGTACTCCTTTGTACGTTCTAGAGATATTTCCTGTACTCCTTTGTGCGCTGTAGAGATACCTTCTGTACTCCTTTGTGCGCTGTAGAGATACCTTCTGTACTCCTTTGTGCGCTGTAGAGATACCTTCTGTACTCCTTTATACGCTGTAGAGATACCTTCTGTACTCCTTTGTGCGCTATAGAGATACCTTCTGTACTCCTTTGTACGCTGTAGAGATACCTCGTGTACTCCTTTGTACGTTCTAGAGATATTTCCTGTACTCCTTTGTGCGCTGTAGAGATACCTTCTGTACTCCTTTGTGCGCTGTAGAGATACCTTCTGTACTCCTTTGTGCGCTGTAGAGATACCTTCTGTACTCCATTGTACGCTGTAGAGATACCTTCTGTACTCCTTTGTGCGCTGTAGAGATACCTTCTGTACTCCTTTGTACGCTGTAGAGATACCTCGTGTACTCCTTTGTACGTTCTAGAAATATTTCCTGTACTCCTTTGTGCGCTGTAGAGATACCTTCTGTACTCCTTTGTGCGCTGTAGAGATACCTTCTGTACTCCTTTGTGCGCTGTAGAGATACCTTCTGTACTCCTTTGTGCGCTGTAGAGATACCTTCTGTACTTCTTTGTACGCTGTAGAGATACCTCGTGTACTCTTTTGTACGTTCTAGAGATATTTAATGTACTCCTTTGTCCGCTGTAGAGATACCTTCTGTACTCCTTTGTGCGCTGTAGAGATACCTTCTGTACTCCTTTGTGCGCTGTTGAGTTACCTTCTGTACTCCTTTGTGCGCTGTAGAGATACCTTCTGTACTCCTTTGTACGCTGTAGAGATACCTCGTGTACTCCTTTGTACGTTCTAGAGATATTTCCTGTACTCCTTTGTGCGCTGTAGAGATACCTTCTGTACTCCTTTGTGCGCTGTAGAGATACCTTCTGTACTCCTTTGTGCGCTGTAGAGATACCTTCTGTACTCCTTTGTACGCTGTAGAGATACCTTCTGTACTCCTTTGTGCGCTGTAGAGATACCTTCTGTACTCCTTTGTACGCTGTAGAGATACCTCGTGTACTCCTTTGTACGTTCTAGAGATATTTCCTGTACTCCTTTGTGCGCTGTAGAGATACCTTCTGTACTCCTTTGTGCGCTGTAGAGATACCTTCTGTACTCCTTTGTACGCTGTAGAGATACCTCGTGTACTCCTTTGTACGTTCTAGAGATATTTCCTGTACTCCTTTGTGCGCTGTAGAGATACCTTCTGTACTCCTTTGTGCACTGTAGAGATACCTTCTGTACTCCTTTGTGCGCTGTAGAGATACCTTCTGTACTCCTTTGTGCGCTGTAGAGATACCTTCTGTACTTCTTTGTGCGCTGTAGAGATACCTTCTGTACTCCTTTGTACGCTGTAGAGATACCTTCTGTACTCCTTTGTGCGCTGTAGAGATACCTTCTGTACTCCTTTGTACGTTCTAGAGATATTTCCTGTACTCCTTTGTGCGCTGTAGAGATACCTTCTGTACTCCTTTGTGCGCTGTAGAGATACCTTCTGTACTCCTTTGTACGCTGTAGAGATACCTTCTGTACTCCTTTGTGCGCTGTAGAGATACCTTCTGTACTCCTTTGTACGCTGTAGAGATACCTCGTGTACTCCTTTGTACGTTCTAGAGATATTTCCTGTACTCCTTTGTGCGCTGTAGAGATACCTTCTGTACTCCTTTGTGCGCTGTAGAGATACCTTCTGTACTCCTTTGTGCGCTGTAGAGATACCTTCTGTACTCCATTGTACGCTGTAGAGATACCTTCTGTACTCCTTTGTACGCTGTAGAGATACCTCGTGTACTCCTTTGTACGTTCTAGAAATATTTCCTGTACTCCTTTGTGCGCTGTAGAGATACCTTCTGTACTCCTTTGTGCGCTGTAGAGATACCTTCTGTACTCCTTTGTGCGCTGTAGAGATACCTTCTGTACTCCATTGTGCGCTGTAGAGATACCTTCTGTACTTCTTTGTACGCTGTAGAGATACCTCGTGTACTCCTTTGTACGTTCTAGAGATATTTCCTGTACTCCTTTGTCCGCTGTAGAGATACCTTCTGTACTCCTTTGTGCGCTGTAGAGATACCTTCTGTACTCCTTTGTGCGCTGTTGAGTTACCTTCTGTACTCCTTTGTGCGCTGTAGAGATACCTTCTGTACTCCTTTATGCGCTGTAGAGATACCTTCTGTACTCCTTTGTACGCTGTAGAGATACCTCGTGTACTCCTTTGTACGTTCTAGAGATATTTCCTGTACTCCTTTGTGCGCTGTAGAGATATCTTCTGTACTCCTTTGTGCGCTGTAGAGATACCTTCTTTACTCCTTTGTGCGCTGTAGAGATACCTTCTGTACTTCTTTGTACGCTGTAGAGATACCTCGTGTACTCCTTTGTACGTTCTAGAGATATTTCCTGTACTCCTTTGTGCGCTGTAGAGATACCTTCTGTACTCCTTTGTGCGCTGTAGAGATACCTTCTGTACTCCTTTGTGCGCTGTTGAGTTACCTTCTGTACTCCTTTGTGCGCTGTAGAGATACCTTCTGTATTCCTTTATGCGCTGTAGAGATACCTTCTGTACTCCCTTGTACGCTGTAGAGATACCTCGTGTACTCCTTTGTACGTTCTAGAGATATTTCCTGTACTCCTTTGTGCGCTGTAGAGATACCTTCTGTACTCCTTTGTGCGCTGTAGAGATACCTTCTGTACTCCTTTGTGCGCTGTAGAGATACCTTCTGTACTCCTTTGTGCGCTGTAGAGATACCTTCTGTACTTCTTTGTGCGCTGTAGAGATACCTTCTGTACTCCTTTGTACGCTGTAGAGATACCTCGTGTACTCCTTTGTGCGCTGTAGAAATACCTTCTGTACTCCTTTGTACGCTGTAGAGATACCTCGTGTACTCCTTTGTACGTTCTAGAGATATTTCCTGTACTCCTTTGTTCGCTGTAGAGATACCTTCTGTACTCCTTTGTGCGCTGTAGAGATACCTTCTGTACTCCTTTGTGCGCTGTAGAGATACCTTCTGTACTCCTTTGTGCGCTGTAGAGATACCTTCTGTACTCCTTTGTACGCTGTAGAGATACCTCGTGTACTCCTTTGTACGTTCTAGAGATATTTCCTGTACTCCTTTGTGCGCTGTAGAGATACTTTCTGTACTTCTTTGTGCGCTGTAGAGATACCTTCTGTACTCCTTTGTGCGCTTTAGAGATACATTCTGTACTCCTTTGTGCGCTGTAGAGATACCTTCTGTACTTCTTTGTACGCTGTAGAGATACATCGTGTACTCCTTTGTACGTTCTAGAGATATTTCCTGTACTCCTTTGTGCGCTGTAGAGATACCTTCTGTACTCCTTTGTGCGCTGTAGAGATACCTTCTGTACTCCTTTGTGCGCTGTAGAGATACCTTCTGTACTCCTTTGTGCGCTGTAGAGTTACCTTCTGTACTCCTTTGTGCGCTGTAGAGATACCTTCTGTACTCCTTTGTACGCTGTAGAGATACCTCGTGTACTCCTTTGTGCGCTGTAGAGATACCTTCTGTACTCCTTTGTGCGCTGTAGAGATACCTTTTGTACTCCTTTGTGCGCTGTAGAGATACCTTCTGTACTCCTTTGTACGTTCTAGAGATATTTCCTGTACTCCTTTGTGCGCTGTAGAGATACCTTCTGTACTCCTTTGTGCGCTATAGAGATACCTTCTGTACTCCTTTGTACGCTGTAGAGATACCTCGTGTACTCCTTTGTACGTTCTAGAGATATTTCCTGTACTCCTTTGTGCGCTGTAGAGATACCTTCTGTACTCCTCTGTGCGCTGTAGAGATACCTTCTGTACTCCTTTGTGCGCTGTAGAGATACCTTCTGTACTCCTTTGTGCGCTGTAGAGATACCTTCTGTACTCCTTTGTACGCTGTAGAGATACCTCGTGTACTCCTTTGTACGTTCTAGAGATATTTCCTGTACTCCTTTGTGCGCTGTAGAGATACTTTCTGTACTCCTTTGTGCGCTGTAGAGATACCTTCTGTACTCCTTTGTGCGCTGTATAGATACCTTCTGTACTCCTTTGTACGCTGTAGAGATACCTTCTGTACTCCTTTGTGCGCTGTAGAGATACCTTCTGTACTCCTTTGTACGCTGTAGAGATACCTTCTGTACTCCTTTGTGCGCTGTAGAGATACCTTCTGTACTCCTTTGTACGCTGTAGAGATACCTTCTGTACTCCTTTGTGCGCTGTAGAGATACCTTCTGTACTCCTTTGTGCGCTGTAGAGATACCTTCTGTACTCCTTTGTACGCTGTAGAGATACCTTCTGTACTCCTTTGTGCGCTGTAGAGATACCTTCTGTACTCCTTTGTACGCTGTAGAGATACCTCGTGTACTCCTTTGTAGTTCTAGAGATATTTCCTGTACTCCTTTGTGCGCTGTAGAGATACCTTCTGTACTCCTTTGTGCGCTGTAGAGATACCTTCTGTACTCCTTTGTACGCTGTAGAGATACCTCGTGTACTCCTTTGTACGTTCTAGAGATATTTCCTGTACTCCTTTGTGCGCTGTAGAGATACCTTCTGTACTCCTTTGTGCGCTGTAGAGATACCTTCTGTACTCCTTTGTGCGCTGTAGATACCTTCTGTACTCCTTTGTGCGCTGTAGAGATACCTTCTGTACTTCTTTGTGCGCTGTAGAGATACCTTCTGTACTCCTTTGTACGCTGTAGAGATACCTCGTGTCCTCCTTTGTGCGCTGTAGAGACACCTTCTGTACTCCTTTGTGCGCTGTAGAGATACCTTCTGTACTCCTTTGTGCGCTGTAGAGATACCTTCTGTACTCCTTTGTACGTTCTAGAGATATTTCCTGTACTCCTTTGTGCGCTGTAGAGATACCTTCTGTACTTCTTTGTGCGCTGTAGAGATACCTTCTGTACTCCTTTGTGCGCTGTAGAGATACCTTCTGTACTCCTTTGTGCGCTGTAGAGATACCTTCTGTACTCCTTTGTGCGCTGTAGAGATACCTTCTGTACTCCTTTGTACGCTGTAGAGATACCTCGTGTACTCCTTTGTGCGCTGTAGAGATACCTTCTGTACTCCTTTGTGCGCTGTAGAGATACCTTCTGTACTCCTTTGTACGTTCTAGAGATATTTCCTGTACTCCTTTGTGCGCTGTAGAGATACCTTCTGTACTCCTTTGTGCGCTGTAGAGATACCTTCTGTACTCCTTTGTGCGCTGTAGAGATACCTTCTGTACTCCTCTGTACGCTGTAGAGATACCTCGTGTACTCCTTTGTACGTTCTAGAGATATTTCCTGTACTCCTTTGTGCGCTGTAGAGATACCTTCTGTACTCCTTTGTGCGCTGTATATATACCTTCTGTACTCCTTTGTGCGCTGTAGAGATACCTTCTGTACTCCTTTGTACGCTGTAGAGATATCTTCTGTACTCCTTTGTGCGCTGTAGAGATACCTTCTGTACTCCTTTGTACGCTGTAGAGATACCTCGTGTACTCCTTTGTACGTTCTAGAGATATTTCCTGTACTCCTTTGTGCGCTGAAGAGATACCTTCTGTACTCCTTTGTGCGCTGTTGAGATACCTTCTGTACTCTTTTGTGCGCTGTAGAGATACCTTCTGTACTCCTTTGTACGCTGTAGAGATACCTTCTGTACTCCTTTGTGCGCTGTAGAGATACCTTCTGTACTCCTTTGTACGCTGTAGAGATACCTCGTGTACTCCTTTTTACGTTCTAGAGATATTTCCTGTACTCCTTTGTGCGCTGTAGAGATACCTTCTGTACTCCTTTGTGCGCTCTAGAGATACCTTCTGTACTCCTTTGTGCGCTGTAGAGATACCTTCTGTACTCCTTTGTACGCTGTAGAGATACCTTCTGTTCTCCTTTGTGCGCTGTAGAGATACCTTCTGTACTCCTTTGTACGCTGTAGAGATACCTCGTGTACTCCTTTGTACGTTCTAGAGATATTTCCTGTACTCCTTTGTGCGCTGTAGAGATACCTTCTGTACTCCTTTGTGCGCTGTAGAGATACCTTCTGTACTCCTTTGTGCGCTGTAGAGATACCTACTGTACTCCTTTGTGCGCTGTAGAGATACCTTCTGTACTCCTTTGTGCGCTGTAGAGATACCTTCTGTACTCCTTTGTACGCTGTAGAGATACCTCGTGTACTCCTTTGTACGTTCTAGAGATATTTACTGTACTCCTTTGTGCGCTGTAGAGATACCTCCTGCACTCCTTTGTGCGCTGTAGAGATACCTTCTGTACTCCTTTGTGCGCTGTAGAGATACCTTCTGTACTCCTTTGTACGCTGTAGAGATACCTTCTGTACTCCTTTGTGCGCTGTAGAGATACCATCTGTACTCCTTTGTACGCTGTAGAGATACCTCGTGTACTCCTTTGTACGTTCTAGAGATATTTCCTGTACTCCTTTGTGCGCTGTAGAGATACCTTCTGCACTCCTTTGTGCGCTGTAGAGATACCTTCTGTTCTCCTTTGTGCGCTGTAGAGATACCTTCTGTACTCCTTTGTACGCTGTTGAGATACCTTCTGTACTCCTTTATGCGCTGTAGAGATACCTTCTGTACTCCTTTGTACGCTGTAGAGATACCTCGTGTACTCCTTTGTACGTTCTAGAGATATTTCCTGTACTCCTTTGTGCGCTGTAGAGATACCTTCTGTACTCCTTTGTGCGCTGTAGAGATACCTTCTGTACTCCTTTGTACGTTCTAGAGATATTTCCTGTACTCCTTTGTACGCTGTAGAGATACCTTCTGTACTCCTTTGTGCGCTGTAGAGATACCTTCTGTACTCCTTTGTACGCTGTAGAGATACCTCGTGTACTCCTTTGTGCGCTGTAGAGATACCTTCTGTACTCCTTTGTACGCTGTAGAGATACCTCGTGTACTCCTTTGTACGTTCTAGAGATATTTCCTGTACTCCTTTGTGCGCTGTAGAGATACCTTCTGTACTCCTTTGTGCGTGTAGAGATACCTTCTGTACTCCTTTGTGCGCTGTAGAGATACCTTCTGTACTCCTTTGTGCGCTGTAGAGATACCTTCTGTACTCCTTTGTACGCTGTAGAGATACCTCGTGTACTCCTTTGTACGTTCTAGAGATATTTCCTGTACTCCTTTGTGCGCTGTAGAGATACCTTCTGTACTCCTTTGTGCGCTGTAGAGATACCTTCTGTACTCCTTTGTGCGCTGTAGAGATACCTTCTGTACTCCATTGTACGCTGTAGAGATACCTTCTGTACTCCTTTGTGCGCTGTAGAGATACCTTCTGTACTCCTTTGTACGCTGTAGAGATACCTCGTGTACTCCTTTGTACGTTCTAGAAATATTTCCTGTACTCCTTTGTGCGCTGTAGAGATACCTTCTGTACTCCTTTGTGCGCTGTAGAGATACCTTCTGTACTCCTTTGTGCGCTGTAGAGATACCTTCTGTACTCCATTGTGCGCTGTAGAGATACCTTCTGTACTTCTTTGTACGCTGTAGAGATACCTCGTGTACTCCTTTGTACGTTCTAGAGATATTTCCTGTACTCCTTTGTCCGCTGTAGAGATACCTTCTGTACTCCTTTGTGCGCTGTAGAGATACCTTCTGTACTCCTTTGTGCGCTGTTGAGTTACCTTCTGTACTCCTTTGTGCGCTGTAGAGATACCTTCTGTATTCCTTTATGCGCTGTAGAGATACCTTCTGTACTCCCTTGTACGCTGTAGAGATACCTCGTGTACTCCTTTGTACGTTCTAGAGATATTTCCTGTACTCCTTTGTGCGCTGTAGAGATACCTTCTGTACTCCTTTGTGCGCTGTAGAGATACCTTCTGTACTCCTTTGTGCGCTGTAGAGATACCTTCTGTACTCCTTTGTGCGCTGTAGAGATACCTTCTGTACTTCTTTGTGCGCTGTAGAGATACCTTCTGTACTCCTTTGTACGCTGTAGAGATACCTCGTGTACTCCTTTGTGCGCTGTAGAAATACCTTCTGTACTCCTTTGTACGCTGTAGAGATACCTCGTGTACTCCTTTGTACGTTCTAGAGATATTTCCTGTACTCCTTTGTTCGCTGTAGAGATACCTTCTGTACTCCTTTGTGCGCTGTAGAGATACCTTCTGTACTCCTTTGTGCGCTGTAGAGATACCTTCTGTACTCATTTGTGCGCTGTAGAGATACCTTCTGTACTCCTTTGTACGCTGTAGAGATACCTCGTGTACTCCTTTGTACGTTCTAGAGATATTTCCTGTACTCCTTTGTGCGCTGTAGAGATACTTTCTGTACTTCTTTGTGCGCTGTAGAGATACCTTCTGTACTCCTTTGTGCGCTTTAGAGATACCTTCTGTACTCCTTTGTGCGCTGTAGAGATACCTTCTGTACTTCTTTGTACGCTGTAGAGATACATCGTGTACTCCTTTGTACGTTCTAGAGATATTTCCTGTACTCCTTTGTGCGCTGTAGAGATACCTTCTGTACTCCTTTGTGCGCTGTAGAGATACCTTCTGTACTCCTTTGTGCGCTGTAGAGATACTTTCTGTACTCCTTTGTGCGCTGTAGAGTTACCTTCTGTACTCCTTTGTGCGCTGTAGAGATACCTTCTGTACTCCTTTGTACGCTGTAGAGATACCTCGTGTACTCCTTTGTGCGCTGTAGAGATACCTTCTGTACTCCTTTGTGCGCTGTAGAGATACCTTTTGTACTCCTTTGTGCGCTGTAGAGATACCTTCTGTACTCCTTTGTACGTTCTAGAGATATTTCCTGTACTCCTTTGTGCGCTGTAGAGATACCTTCTGTACTCCTTTGTGCGCTATAGAGATACCTTCTGTACTCCTTTGTACGCTGTAGAGATACCTCGTGTACTCCTTTGTACGTTCTAGAGATATTTCCTGTACTCCTTTGTGCGCTGTAGAGATACCTTCTGTACTCCTCTGTGCGCTGTAGAGATACCTTCTGTACTCCTTTGTGCGCTGTAGAGATACCTTCTGTACTCCTTTGTGCGCTGTAGAGATACCTTCTGTACTCCTTTGTACGCTGTAGAGATACCTCGTGTACTCCTTTGTACGTTCTAGAGATATTTCCTGTACTCCTTTGTGCGCTGTAGAGATACTTTCTGTACTCCTTTGTGCGCTGTAGAGATACCTTCTGTACTCCTTTGTGCGCTGTAGAGATACCTTCTGTACTCCTTTGTGCGCTGTAGAGATACCTTCTGTACTCCTTTGTGCGCTGTAGAGATACCTTCTGTACTCCTTTGTACGCTGTAGAGATACCTTCTGTACTCCTTTGTGCGCTGTAGAGATACCTTCTGTACTCCTTTGTACGCTGTAGAGATACCTTCTGTACTCCTTTGTGCGCTGTAGAGATACCTTCTGTACTCCTTTGTGCGCTGTAGAGATACCTTCTGTACTCCTTTGTACGCTGTAGAGATACCTTCTGTACTCCTTTGTGCGCTGTAGAGATACCTTCTGTACTCCTTTGTACGCTGTAGAGATACCTCGTGTACTCCTTTGTACGTTCTAGAGATATTTCCTGTACTCCTTTGTGCGCTGTAGAGATACCTTCTGTACTCCTTTGTGCGCTGTAGAGATACCTTCTGTACTCCTTTGTACGCTGTAGAGATACCTCGTGTACTCCTTTGTACGTTCTAGAGATATTTCCTGTACTCCTTTGTGCGCTGTAGAGATACCTTCTGTACTCCTTTGTGCGCTGTAGAGATACCTTCTGTACTCCTTTGTGCGCTGTAGATACCTTCTGTACTCCTTTGTGCGCTGTAGAGATACCTTCTGTACTTCTTTGTGCGCTGTAGAGATACCTTCTGTACTCCTTTGTACGCTGTAGAGATACCTCGTGTACTCCTTTGTGCGCTGTAGAGACACCTTCTGTACTCCTTTGTGCGCTGTAGAGATACCTTCTGTACTCCTTTGTGCGCTGTAGAAATACCTTCTGTACTCCTTTGTACGTTCTAGAGATATTTCCTGTACTCCTTTGTGCGCTGTAGAGATACCTTCTGTACTTCTTTGTGCGCTGTAGAGATACCTTCTGTACTCCTTTGTGCGCTGTAGAGATACCTTCTGTACTCCTTTGTGCGCTGTAGAGATACCTTCTGTACTCCTTTGTGCGCTGTAGAGATACCTTCTGTACTCCTTTGTACGCTGTAGAGATACCTCGTGTACTCCTTTGTGCGCTGTAGAGATACCTTCTGTACTCCTTTGTGCGCTGTAGAGATACCTTCTGTACTCCTTTGTACGTTCTAGAGATATTTAATGTACTCCTTTGTGCGCTGTAGAGATACCTTCTGTACTCCTTTGTGCGCTGTAGAGATACCTTCTGTACTCCTTTGTGCGCTGTAGAGATACCTTCTGTACTCCTCTGTACGCTGTAGAGATACCTCGTGTACTCCTTTGTACGTTCTAGAGATATTTCCTGTACTCCTTTGTGCGCTGTAGAGATACCTTCTGTACTCCTTTGTGCGCTGTATATATACCTTCTGTACTCCTTTGTGCGCTGTAGAGATACCTTCTGTACTCCTTTGTACGCTGTAGAGATACCTTCTGTACTCCTTTGTGCGCTGTAGAGATACCTTCTGTACTCCTTTGTACGCTGTAGAGATACCTCGTGTACTCCTTTGTACGTTCTAGAGATATTTCCTGTACTCCTTTGTGCGCTGTAGAGATACCTTCTGTACTCCTTTGTGCGCTGTTGAGATACCTTCTGTACTCTTTTGTGCGCTGTAGAGATACCTTCTGTACTCCTTTGTACGCTGTAGAGATACCTTCTGTACTCCTTTGTGCGCTGTAGAGATACCTTCTGTACTCCTTTGTACGCTGTAGAGATACCTCGTGTACTCCTTTTTACGTTCTAGAGATATTTCCTGTACTCCTTTGTGCGCTGTAGAGATACCTTCTGTACTCCTTTGTGCGCTCTAGAGATACCTTCTGTACTCCTTTGTGCGCTGTAGAGATACCTTCTGTACTCCTTTGTACGCTGTAGAGATACCTTCTGTTCTCCTTTGTGCGCTGTAGAGATACCTTCTGTACTCCTTTGTACGCTGTAGAGATACCTCGTGTACTCCTTTGTACGTTCTAGAGATATTTCCTGTACTCCTTTGTGCGCTGTAGAGATACCTTCTGTACTCCTTTGTACGCTGTAGAGATACCTCGTGTACTCCTTTGTACGTTCTAGAGATATTTACTGTACTCCTTTGTGCGCTGTAGAGATACCTCCTGCACTCCTTTGTGCGCTGTAGAGATACCTTCTGTACTCCTTTGTGCGCTGTAGAGATACCTTCTGTACTCCTTTGTACGCTGTAGAGATACCTTCTGTACTCCTTTGTGCGCTGTAGAGATACCATCTGTACTCCTTTGTACGCTGTAGAGATACCTCGTGTACTCCTTTGTACGTTCTAGAGATATTTCCTGTACTCCTTTGTGCGCTGTAGAGATACCTTCTGCACTCCTTTGTGCGCTGTAGAGATACCTTCTGTTCTCCTTTGTGCGCTGTAGAGATACCTTCTGTACTCCTTTGTACGCTGTTGAGATACCTTCTGTACTCCTTTATGCGCTGTAGAGATACCTTCTGTACTCCTTTGTACGCTGTAGAGATACCTCGTGTACTCCTTTGTACGTTCTAGAGATATTTCCTGTACTCCTTTGTGCGCTGTAGAGATACCTTCTGTACTCCTTTGTGCGCTGTAGAGATACCTTCTGTACTCCTTTGTACGTTCTAGAGATATTTCCTGTACTCCTTTGTACGCTGTAGAGATACCTTCTGTACTCCTTTGTGCGCTGTAGAGATACCTTCTGTACTCCTTTGTACGCTGTAGAGATACCTCGTGTACTCCTTTGTGCGCTGTAGAGATACCTTCTGTACTCCTTTGTACGCTGTAGAGATACCTCGTGTACTCCTTTGTACGTTCTAGAGATATTTCCTGTACTCCTTTGTGCGCTGTAGAGATACCTTCTGTACTCCTTTGTGCGTGTAGAGATACCTTCTGTACTCCTTTGTGCGCTGTAGAGATACCTTCTGTACTCCTTTGTGCGCTGTAGAGATACCTTCTGTACTCCTTTGTATGCTGTAGAGATACCTCGTGTACTCCTTTGTACGTTCTAGAGATATTTCCTGTACTCCTTTGTGCGCTGTAGAGATACCTTCTGTACTCCTTAGTTCGCTGTAGAGATACCTTCTGTACTCCTTTGTGCGCTGTAGAGATACCCTCTGTACTCCTTTGTGCGCTGTAGAGATACCTTCTGTACTCCTTTGTACGCTGTAGAGATACCTCGTGTACTCCTTTGTACGTTCTAGAGATATTTCCTGTACTCCTTTGTGCGCTGTAGAGATACCTTCTGTACTCCTTTGTGCGCTGTAGAGATACCTTCTGTACTCCTTTGTGCGCTGTAGAGATACCTTCTGTACTTCTTTGTGCGCTGTAGAGATACCTTCTGTACTCCTTTGTACGCTGTAGAGATACCTCGTGTACTCCTTTGTGCGCTGTAGAGATATTTCCTGTACTCCTTTGTGCGCTGTAGAGATACCTTCTGTACTCCTTTGTGCGCTGTAGAGATACCTTCTGTACTCCTTTGTACGCTGTAGAGATACCTCGTGTACTCCTTTGTACGTTCTAGAGATATTTCCTGTACTCCTTTGTGCGCTGTAGAGATACCTTCTGTACTCCTTTGTGCGCTGTAGAGATACCTTCTGTACTCCTTTGTGCGCTGTAGAGATACCTTCTGTACTCCTTTGTACGCTGTAGAGATACCTTCTGTACTCCTTTGTGCGCTGTAGAGATACCTTCTGTGCTCCTTTGTACGCTGTAGAGATACCTCGTGTACTCCTTTGTACGTTCTAGAGATATTTCCTGTACTCCTTTGTGCGCTGTAGAGATACCTTCTGTACTCCTTTGTGCGCTGTAGAGATACCTTCTGTACTCCTTTGTACGTTCTAGAGATATTTGCTGTACTCCTTTGTACGCTGTAGAGATACCTTCTGTACTCCTTTGTGCGCTGTAGAGATACCTTCTGTACTCCTTTGTACGCTGTAGAGATACCTCGTGTACTCCTTTGTGCGCTGTAGAGATACCTTCTGTACTCCTTTGTACGCTGTAGAGATACCTCGTGTACTCCTTTGTACGTTCTAGAGATATTTCCTGTACTCCTTTGTGCGCTGTAGAGATACCTTCTGTACTCCTTTGTGCGTGTAGAGATACCTTCTGTACTCCTTTGTGCGCTGTAGAGATACCTTCTGTACTCCTTTGTGCGCTGTAGAGATACCTTCTGTACTCCTTTGTACGCTGTAGAGATACCTCGTGTACTCCTTTGTACGTTCTAGAGATATTTCCTGTACTCCTTTGTGCGCTGTAGAGATACCTTCTGTACTCCTTTGTGCGCTGTAGAGATACCTTCTGTACTCCTTTGTGCGCTGTAGAGATACCTTCTGTACTCCATTGTACGCTGTAGAGATACCTTCTGTACTCCTTTGTGCGCTGTAGAGATACCTTCTGTACTCCTTTGTACGCTGTAGAGATACCTCGTGTACTCCTTTGTACGTTCTAGAAATATTTCCTGTACTCCTTTGTGCGCTGTAGAGATACCTTCTGTACTCCTTTGTGCGCTGTAGAGATACCTTCTGTACTCCTTTGTGCGCTGTAGAGATACCTTCTGTACTCCATTGTGCGCTGTAGAGATACCTTCTGTACTTCTTTGTACGCTGTAGAGATACCTCGTGTACTCCTTTGTACGTTCTAGAGATATTTCCTGTACTCCTTTGTCCGCTGTAGAGATACCTTCTGTACTCCTTTGTGCGCTGTAGAGATACCTTCTGTACTCCTTTGTGCGCTGTTGAGTTACCTTCTGTACTCCTTTGTGCGCTGTAGAGATACCTTCTGTATTCCTTTATGCGCTGTAGAGATACCTTCTGTACTCCCTTGTACGCTGTAGAGATACCTCGTGTACTCCTTTGTACGTTCTAGAGATATTTCCTGTACTCCTTTGTGCGCTGTAGAGATACCTTCTGTACTCCTTTGTGCGCTGTAGAGATACCTTCTGTACTCCTTTGTGCGCTGTAGAGATACCTTCTGTACTCCTTTGTGCGCTGTAGAGATACCTTCTGTACTTCTTTGTGCGCTGTAGAGATACCTTCTGTACTCCTTTGTACGCTGTAGAGATACCTCGTGTACTCCTTTGTGCGCTGTAGAAATACCTTCTGTACTCCTTTGTACGCTGTAGAGATACCTCGTGTACTCCTTTGTACGTTCTAGAGATATTTCCTGTACTCCTTTGTTCGCTGTAGAGATACCTTCTGTACTCCTTTGTGCGCTGTAGAGATACCTTCTGTACTCCTTTGTGCGCTGTAGAGATACCTTCTGTACTCATTTGTGCGCTGTAGAGATACCTTCTGTACTCCTTTGTACGCTGTAGAGATACCTCGTGTACTCCTTTGTACGTTCTAGAGATATTTCCTGTACTCCTTTGTGCGCTGTAGAGATACTTTCTGTACTTCTTTGTGCGCTGTAGAGATACCTTCTGTACTCCTTTGTGCGCTTTAGAGATACCTTCTGTACTCCTTTGTGCGCTGTAGAGATACCTTCTGTACTTCTTTGTACGCTGTAGAGATACATCGTGTACTCCTTTGTACGTTCTAGAGATATTTCCTGTACTCCTTTGTGCGCTGTAGAGATACCTTCTGTACTCCTTTGTGCGCTGTAGAGATACCTTCTGTACTCCTTTGTGCGCTGTAGAGATACTTTCTGTACTCCTTTGTGCGCTGTAGAGTTACCTTCTGTACTCCTTTGTGCGCTGTAGAGATACCTTCTGTACTCCTTTGTACGCTGTAGAGATACCTCGTGTACTCCTTTGTGCGCTGTAGAGATACCTTCTGTACTCCTTTGTGCGCTGTAGAGATACCTTTTGTACTCCTTTGTGCGCTGTAGAGATACCTTCTGTACTCCTTTGTACGTTCTAGAGATATTTCCTGTACTCCTTTGTGCGCTGTAGAGATACCTTCTGTACTCCTTTGTGCGCTATAGAGATACCTTCTGTACTCCTTTGTACGCTGTAGAGATACCTCGTGTACTCCTTTGTACGTTCTAGAGATATTTCCTGTACTCCTTTGTGCGCTGTAGAGATACCTTCTGTACTCCTCTGTGCGCTGTAGAGATACCTTCTGTACTCCTTTGTGCGCTGTAGAGATACCTTCTGTACTCCTTTGTGCGCTGTAGAGATACCTTCTGTACTCCTTTGTACGCTGTAGAGATACCTCGTGTACTCCTTTGTACGTTCTAGAGATATTTCCTGTACTCCTTTGTGCGCTGTAGAGATACTTTCTGTACTCCTTTGTGCGCTGTAGAGATACCTTCTGTACTCCTTTGTGCGCTGTAGAGATACCTTCTGTACTCCTTTGTGCGCTGTAGAGATACCTTCTGTACTCCTTTGTGCGCTGTAGAGATACCTTCTGTACTCCTTTGTACGCTGTAGAGATACCTTCTGTACTCCTTTGTGCGCTGTAGAGATACCTTCTGTACTCCTTTGTACGCTGTAGAGATACCTTCTGTACTCCTTTGTGCGCTGTAGAGATACCTTCTGTACTCCTTTGTGCGCTGTAGAGATACCTTCTGTACTCCTTTGTACGCTGTAGAGATACCTTCTGTACTCCTTTGTGCGCTGTAGAGATACCTTCTGTACTCCTTTGTACGCTGTAGAGATACCTCGTGTACTCCTTTGTACGTTCTAGAGATATTTCCTGTACTCCTTTGTGCGCTGTAGAGATACCTTCTGTACTCCTTTGTGCGCTGTAGAGATACCTTCTGTACTCCTTTGTACGCTGTAGAGATACCTCGTGTACTCCTTTGTACGTTCTAGAGATATTTCCTGTACTCCTTTGTGCGCTGTAGAGATACCTTCTGTACTCCTTTGTGCGCTGTAGAGATACCTTCTGTACTCCTTTGTGCGCTGTAGATACCTTCTGTACTCCTTTGTGCGCTGTAGAGATACCTTCTGTACTTCTTTGTGCGCTGTAGAGATACCTTCTGTACTCCTTTGTACGCTGTAGAGATACCTCGTGTACTCCTTTGTGCGCTGTAGAGACACCTTCTGTACTCCTTTGTGCGCTGTAGAGATACCTTCTGTACTCCTTTGTGCGCTGTAGAAATACCTTCTGTACTCCTTTGTACGTTCTAGAGATATTTCCTGTACTCCTTTGTGCGCTGTAGAGATACCTTCTGTACTTCTTTGTGCGCTGTAGAGATACCTTCTGTACTCCTTTGTGCGCTGTAGAGATACCTTCTGTACTCCTTTGTGCGCTGTAGAGATACCTTCTGTACTCCTTTGTGCGCTGTAGAGATACCTTCTGTACTCCTTTGTACGCTGTAGAGATACCTCGTGTACTCCTTTGTGCGCTGTAGAGATACCTTCTGTACTCCTTTGTGCGCTGTAGAGATACCTTCTGTACTCCTTTGTACGTTCTAGAGATATTTAATGTACTCCTTTGTGCGCTGTAGAGATACCTTCTGTACTCCTTTGTGCGCTGTAGAGATACCTTCTGTACTCCTTTGTGCGCTGTAGAGATACCTTCTGTACTCCTCTGTACGCTGTAGAGATACCTCGTGTACTCCTTTGTACGTTCTAGAGATATTTCCTGTACTCCTTTGTGCGCTGTAGAGATACCTTCTGTACTCCTTTGTGCGCTGTATATATACCTTCTGTACTCCTTTGTGCGCTGTAGAGATACCTTCTGTACTCCTTTGTACGCTGTAGAGATACCTTCTGTACTCCTTTGTGCGCTGTAGAGATACCTTCTGTACTCCTTTGTACGCTGTAGAGATACCTCGTGTACTCCTTTGTACGTTCTAGAGATATTTCCTGTACTCCTTTGTGCGCTGTAGAGATACCTTCTGTACTCCTTTGTGCGCTGTTGAGATACCTTCTGTACTCTTTTGTGCGCTGTAGAGATACCTTCTGTACTCCTTTGTACGCTGTAGAGATACCTTCTGTACTCCTTTGTGCGCTGTAGAGATACCTTCTGTACTCCTTTGTACGCTGTAGAGATACCTCGTGTACTCCTTTTTACGTTCTAGAGATATTTCCTGTACTCCTTTGTGCGCTGTAGAGATACCTTCTGTACTCCTTTGTGCGCTCTAGAGATACCTTCTGTACTCCTTTGTGCGCTGTAGAGATACCTTCTGTACTCCTTTGTACGCTGTAGAGATACCTTCTGTTCTCCTTTGTGCGCTGTAGAGATACCTTCTGTACTCCTTTGTACGCTGTAGAGATACCTCGTGTACTCCTTTGTACGTTCTAGAGATATTTCCTGTACTCCTTTGTGCGCTGTAGAGATACCTTCTGTACTCCTTTGTACGCTGTAGAGATACCTCGTGTACTCCTTTGTACGTTCTAGAGATATTTACTGTACTCCTTTGTGCGCTGTAGAGATACCTCCTGCACTCCTTTGTGCGCTGTAGAGATACCTTCTGTACTCCTTTGTGCGCTGTAGAGATACCTTCTGTACTCCTTTGTACGCTGTAGAGATACCTTCTGTACTCCTTTGTGCGCTGTAGAGATACCATCTGTACTCCTTTGTACGCTGTAGAGATACCTCGTGTACTCCTTTGTACGTTCTAGAGATATTTCCTGTACTCCTTTGTGCGCTGTAGAGATACCTTCTGCACTCCTTTGTGCGCTGTAGAGATACCTTCTGTTCTCCTTTGTGCGCTGTAGAGATACCTTCTGTACTCCTTTGTACGCTGTTGAGATACCTTCTGTACTCCTTTATGCGCTGTAGAGATACCTTCTGTACTCCTTTGTACGCTGTAGAGATACCTCGTGTACTCCTTTGTACGTTCTAGAGATATTTCCTGTACTCCTTTGTGCGCTGTAGAGATACCTTCTGTACTCCTTTGTGCGCTGTAGAGATACCTTCTGTACTCCTTTGTACGTTCTAGAGATATTTCCTGTACTCCTTTGTACGCTGTAGAGATACCTTCTGTACTCCTTTGTGCGCTGTAGAGATACCTTCTGTACTCCTTTGTACGCTGTAGAGATACCTCGTGTACTCCTTTGTGCGCTGTAGAGATACCTTCTGTACTCCTTTGTACGCTGTAGAGATACCTCGTGTACTCCTTTGTACGTTCTAGAGATATTTCCTGTACTCCTTTGTGCGCTGTAGAGATACCTTCTGTACTCCTTTGTGCGTGTAGAGATACCTTCTGTACTCCTTTGTGCGCTGTAGAGATACCTTCTGTACTCCTTTGTGCGCTGTAGAGATACCTTCTGTACTCCTTTGTATGCTGTAGAGATACCTCGTGTACTCCTTTGTACGTTCTAGAGATATTTCCTGTACTCCTTTGTGCGCTGTAGAGATACCTTCTGTACTCCTTAGTTCGCTGTAGAGATACCTTCTGTACTCCTTTGTGCGCTGTAGAGATACCCTCTGTACTCCTTTGTGCGCTGTAGAGATACCTTCTGTACTCCTTTGTACGCTGTAGAGATACCTCGTGTACTCCTTTGTACGTTCTAGAGATATTTCCTGTACTCCTTTGTGCGCTGTAGAGATACCTTCTGTACTCCTTTGTGCGCTGTAGAGATACCTTCTGTACTCCTTTGTGCGCTGTAGAGATACCTTCTGTACTTCTTTGTGCGCTGTAGAGATACCTTCTGTACTCCTTTGTACGCTGTAGAGATACCTCGTGTACTCCTTTGTGCGCTGTAGAGATATTTCCTGTACTCCTTTGTGCGCTGTAGAGATACCTTCTGTACTCCTTTGTGCGCTGTAGAGATACCTTCTGTACTCCTTTGTACGCTGTAGAGATACCTCGTGTACTCCTTTGTACGTTCTAGAGATATTTCCTGTACTCCTTTGTGCGCTGTAGAGATACCTTCTGTACTCATTTGTGCGCTGTAGAGATACCTTCTGTACTCCTTTGTGCGCTGTAGAGATACCTTCTGTACTCCTTTGTACGCTGTAGAGATACCTTCTGTACTCCTTTGTGCGCTGTAGAGATACCTTCTGTGCTCCTTTGTACGCTGTAGAGATACCTCGTGTACTCCTTTGTACGTTCTAGAGATATTTCCTGTACTCCTTTGTGCGCTGTAGAGATACCTTCTGTACTCCTTTGTGCGCTGTAGAGATACCTTCTGTACTCCTTTGTGCGCTGTAGAGATACCTTCTGTACTCCTTTGTACGCTGTAGAGATACATTCTGTACTCCTTTGTGCGCTGTAGAGATACCTTCTGTACTCCTTTGTACGCTGTAGAGATACCTCGTGTACTCCTTTGTACGTTCTAGAGATATTTCCTGTACTCCTTTGTGCGCTGTAGAGATACCTTCTGTACTCCTTTGTGCGCTGTAGAGATACCTTCTGTACTCCTTTGTACGCTGTAGAGATACCTCGTGTACTCCTTTGTACGTTCTAGAGATATTTCCTGTACTCCTTTGTGCGCTGTAGAGATACCTTCTGTACTCCTTTGTGCGCTGTAGAGATACCTTCTGTACTCCTTTGTGCGCTGTAGAGATACCTTCTGTACTCCTTCGTGCGCTGTAGAGATACCTTCTGTACTCCTTTGTGCGCTGTAGAGATACCTTCTGTACTCCTTTGTACGCTGTAGAGATACCTCGTGTACTCCTTTGTGCGCTGAAGAGATACCTTCTGTACTCCTTTGTGCGCTGTAGAGATACCTTCTGTACTCCTTTGTACGTTCTAGAGATATTTCCTGTACTCCTTTGTGCGCTGTAGAGATACCTTCTGTACTCCTTTGTGCGCTGTAGAGATACCTTCTGTACTCCTTTGTGCGCTGTAGAGATACCTTCTGTACTCCTTTGTACGCTGTAGAGATACCTCGTGTACTCCTTTGTACGTTCTAGAGATATTTCCTGTACTCCTTTGTGCGCTGTAGAGATACCTTCTGTACTCCTTTGTGCGCTGTAGAGATACCTTCTGTACTCCTTTGTGCGCTGTAGAGATACCTTCTGTACTCCTTTGTACGCTGTAGAGATACCTTCTGTACTCCTTTGTGCGCTGTAGAGATACCTTCTGTACTCCTTTGTACGCTGTAGAGATAACTCGTGTACTCCTTTGTACGTTCTAGAGATATTTCCTGTACTCCTTTGTGCGCTGTAGAGATACCTTCTGTACTTCTTTGTGCGCTGTAGAGATACCTTCTGTACTCCTTTGTGCGCTGTAGAGATACCTTCTGTACTCCTTTGTACGCTGTAGAGATACCTTCTGTACTCCTTTGTGCGCTGTAGAGATACTTTCTGTACTCCTTTGTACGCTGTAGAGATACCTCGTGTACTCCTTTGTACGTTCTGGAGATATTTCCTGTACTCCTTTGTGCGCTGCAGAGATACCTTCTGTACTCCTTTGTGCGCTGTAGAGATACCTTCTGTACTCCTTTGTGCGCTGTAGAGATACCTTCTGTACTCCTTTGTACGCTGTAGAGATACCTTCTGTACTCCTTTGTACGCTGTAGAGATCCCTCGTGTACTCCTTTGTACGTTCTAGAGATATTTCCTGTACTCCTTTGTGCGCTGTAGAGATACCTTCTGTACTCCTTTGTGCGCTGTAGAGATACCTTCTGTACTCTTTGTGCGCTGTAGAGATACCTTCTGTACTCCTTTGTGCGCTGTAGAGATACATTCTGTACTCCTTTGTGCGCTGTAGAGATACCTTCTGTACTCCTTTGTACGCTGTAGAGATACCTCGTGTACTCCTTTGTACGTTCTAGAGATATTTCCTGTACTCCTTTGTGCGCTGTAGAGATACCTTCTGTACTCCTTTGTGCGCTGTAGAGATATCTTCTGTACTCCTTTGTGCGCTGTAGAGATACCTTCTGTACTCCTTTGTACGCTGTAGAGATACCTTCTGTACTCCTTTGTGCGCTGTAGAGATACCTTCTGTACTCCTTTGTACGCTGTAGAGATACCTCGTGTACTCCTTTGTACGTTCTAGAGATATTTCCTGTACTCCTTTGGCCGCTGTAGAGATACCTTCTGTACTCCTTTGTGCGCTGTAGAGATACCTCGTGTACTCCTTTGTACGTTCTAGAGATATTTCCTGTACTCCTTTGTGCACTGTAGAGATACCTTCTGTACTTCTTTGTACGCTGTAGAGATACCTCGTGTACTCCTTTGTACGTTCTAGAGATATTTCCTGTACTCTTTTGTGCGCTGTAGAGATACCTTCTGTACTCCTTTGTGCGCTGTAGAGATACCTTCTGTACTCCTTTGTGCGCTGTAGAGATACCTTCTGTACTCCTTTGTGCGCTGTAGAGATACCTTCTGTACTCCTTTGTGCGCTGTAGAGATACCTTCTGTACTCCTTTGTACGCTGTAGAGATACCTCGTGTACTCCTTTGTGCGCTGTAGAGATACCTTCTGTACTCCTTTGTGCGCTGTAGAGATACCTTCTGTACTCCTTTGTGCGCTGTAGAGATACCTTCTGTACTCCTTTGTACGTTCTAGAGATATTTCCTGTACTCCTTTGTGCGCTGTAGAGATACCTTCTGTACTCCTTTGTGCGCTGTAGAGATATTTCCTGTACTCCTTTGTGCGCTGTAGAGATACCTTCTGTACTCCTTTGTGCGCTGTAGAGATACCTTCTGTACTCCTTTGTACGCTGTAGAGATACCTCGTGTACTCCTTTGTACGTTCTAGAGATATTTCCTGTACTCCTTTGTGCGCTGTAGAGATACCTTTTGTACTCCTTTGTGCGCTGTAGAGATACCTTCTGTACTCCTTTGTGCGCTGTAGAGATACCTTCTGTACTCCTTTGTACGCTGTAGAGATACCTTCTGTACTCCTTTGTGCGCTGTAGAGATACCTTCTGTACTCCTTTGTACGCTGTAGAGATACCTCGTTCACTCCTTTGTACGTTCTAGAGATATTTCCTGTACTCCTTTGTGCGCTGTAGAGATACCTTCTGTACTCCTTTGTGCGCTGTAGAGATACCTTCTGTACTCCTTTGTGCGCTGTAGAGATACCTTCTGTACTCCTTTGTACGCTGTAGAGATACCTTCTGTACTCCTTAGTGCGCTGTAGAGATACCTTCTGTACTCCTTTGTACGCTGTAGAGATACCTCGTGTACTCCTTTGTACGTTCTAGAGATATTTCCTATACTCCTTTGTGCGCTGTAGAGATACCTTCTGTACTTCTTTGTGCGCTGTAGAGATACCTTCTGTACTCCTTTGTACGCTGTAGAGATACCTCGTGTACTCCTTTGTACGTTCTAGAGATATTTCCTGTACTCCTTTGTGTGCTGTAGAGATACCTTCTGTACTCCTTTGTGCGCTGTAGAGATACCTTCTGTACTCCTTTGTGCGCTGTAGAGATACCTTCTGTACTCCTTTGTGCGCTGTAGAGATACCTTCTGTTCTCCTTTGTGCGCTGTAGAGATACCTTCTGTACTCCTTTGTCCGCTGTAGAGATACCTCGTGTACTCCTTTGTGCGCTGTAGAGATACCTTCTGTACTCCTTTGTGCGCTGTAGAGATACCTTCTGTACTCCTTTGTGCGCTGTAGAGATACCTTCTGTACTCCTTTGTACGTTCTAGAGATATTTCCTGTACTCCTTTGTGCGCTGTAGAGATACCTTATGTACTCCTTTGTGCGCTGTAGAGATACCTTCTGTACTCCTTTGTGCGCTGTAGAGATACCTTCTGTACTCCTTTGTGCGCTGTAGAGATACCTTCTGTACTCCTTTGTGCGCTGTAGAGATACCTTCTGTACTCCTTTGTACGCTGTAGAGATACCTCGTGTACTCCTTTGTGCGCTGTAGAGATACTTTCTGTACTCCTTTGTGCGCTGTAGAGATACCTTCTGTAATCCTTTGTACGTTCTAGAGAAATTTCGTGTACTCCTTTGTGCGCTTTAGAGATACCTTCTGTACTCCTTTTCTGCGCTGTAGAGATACCTTCTGTACTCCTTTGTGCGCTGTAGAGATACCTTCTGTACTCCTTTGTACGCTGTAGAGATACCTCGTGTATACCTTTGTACGTTCTAGAGATATTTCCTGTACTCCTTTGTGCGCTGTAGAGATACCTTCTGTACTCCTTTGTGCGCTGTAGGGATACCTTCTGTACTCCTTTGTGCGCTGTAGAGATACCTTCTGTACTCCTTTGTACGCTGTAGAGATACCTTCTGTACTCCTTTGTGCGCTGTAGAGATACCTTCTGTACTCCTTTGTACGCTGTAGAGATAACTCGTGTACTCCTTTGTACGTTCTAGAGATATTTCCTGTACTCCTTTGTGCGCTGTAGAGATACCTTCTGTACTCCTTTGTGCGCTGTAGAGATACCTTCTGTACTCCTTTGTGCGATGTAGAGATACCTTCTGTACTCCTTTGTACGCTGTAGAGATACCTTCTGTACTCCTTTGTGCGCTGTAGAGATACCTTCTATACTCCTTTGTACGCTGTAGAGATACCTCGTGTACTCTTTTGAACGTTCTAGAGATATTTCCTGTACTCCTTTGTGCGCTGTTGAGATACCTTCTGTACTCCTTTGTGCGCTGTAGAGATACCTTCTGTACTCCTTTGTGCGCTGTAGAGATACCTTCTGTACTCCTTTGTACGCTGTAGAGATACCTTCTGTACTCCTTTGTGCGCTGTAGAGATACCTTCTGTACTCCTTTGTACGCTGTAGAGATACCTCGTGTACTCCTTTGTACGTTCTAGAGATATTTCCTGTACTCCTTTGTGCGCTGTAGAGATACCTCCTGTACTCCTTTGTGCGCTGTAGAGATACCTTCTGTACTCCTTTGTGCGCAGTAGAGATACCTTCTGTACTCCTTTTTGCGCTGTAGAGATACCTTCTGTACTCCTTTGTGCGCTGTAGAGATACCTTCTGTACTCCTTTGTACGCTGTAGAGATACCTCGTGTACTCCTTTGTACGTTCTAGAGATATTTCCTGTACTCCTTTGTGCGCTGTAGAGATACCTTCTGTACTCCTTTGTGCGCTGTTGAGATATTTCCTGTACTCCTTTGTGCGCTGTAGAGATACCTTCTGTACTCCTTTGTGCGCTGTAGAGATACCTTCTGTACTCCTTTGTACGCTGTAGAGATACCTCGTGTATTCCTTTGTACGTTCTAGAGATATTTCCTGTACTCCTTTGTGCGCTGTAGAGATACCTTCTGTACTCCTTTGTGCGCTGTAGAGATACCTTTTGTACTCCTTTGTGCGCTGTAGAGATACCTTCTGTACTTCTTTGTATGCTGTAGAGATACCTTCTGTACTCCTTTATGCGCTGAAGAGATACCTTCTGTACTCCTTTGTACGCTGTAGAGATACCTCGTGTACTCCTTTGTACGTTCTAGAGATATTTCCTGTACTCCTTTGTGCGCTGTAGAGATACCTTCTGTACTCCTTTGTGCGCTGTAGAGATACCTTCTGTACTCCTTTGTACGTTGTAGAGATACCTTCTGTACTCCTTTGTGCGCTGTAGAGATACCTTCTGTACTCCTTTGTACGCTGTAGAGATACCTCGTGTACTCCTTTGTTCGTTCTAGAGATATTTCCTGTACTCCTTTGTGCGCTGTAGATATACCTTCTGTACTCCTTTGTGCGCTGTAGAGATACCTTCTGTGCTCCTTTGTGCGCTGTAGAGATACCTTCTGTACTCCTTTGTGCGCTGTAGAGATACCTTCTGTACTCCTTTGTGCGCTGTAGAGATATCTTCTGTACTCCTTTGTACGCTGTAGAGATACCTCGTGTACTCCTTTGTACGTTCTAGAGATATTTCCTGTACTCCTTTGTGCGCTGTAGAGATACCTTCTGCACTCCTTCGTGCGCTGTAGAGATACCTTCTGTACTCCTTTGTGCGCTGTAGAGATACCTTCTTTACTCCTTTGTGCGCTGTTGAGATACCTTCTGTACTCCTTTGTGCGCTGAAGAGATACCTTCTGTACTCCTTTGTGCGCTGTAGAGATACCTTCTGTACTCCTTTGTACGTTCTAGAGATATTTCCTGTACTCCTTTGTGCGCTGTAGAGATACCTTCTGTACTCCTTTGTGCGCTGTAGAGATACCTTCTGTACTCCTTTGTACGCTGTAGAGATACCTCGTGTACTCCTTTGTACGTTCTAGAGATATTTCCTGTACTCCTTTGTGCGCTGTAGAGATACCTTCTGTACTCCTTTGTGCGCTGTAGAGATACCTTCTGTACTCCTTTGTGCGCTGTAGAGATACCTTCTGTACTCCTTTGTGCGCTGTAGAGATACCTTCTGTACTCCTTTGTGCGCTGTAGAGATACCTTCTGTCCTCCTTTGTACGCTGTTGAGATACCTCGTGTACTCCTTTGTGCGCTGTAGAGATACCTTCTGTACTCCTTTGTGCGCTGTAGAGATACCTTCTGTACTCCTTTGTGCGATGTAGAGATACCTTCTGTACTCCTTTGTACGTTCTAGAGATATTTCCTGTACTCCTTTGTGCGCTGTAGAGATACCTTCTGTACTCCTTTGTGCGCTGTAGAGATATTTCCTGTACTCCTTTGTGCGCTGTAGAGATACCTTCTGTACTTCTTTGTGCGCTGTAGAGATACAATCTGTACTCCTTTGTACGCTGTAGAGATACCTCGTGTACTTCTTTGTACGTTCTAGAGATATTTCCTGTACTCCTTTGTGCGCTGTAGAGATACCTTCTGTACTCCTTTGTGCGCTGTAGAAATACCTTCTGTACTCCTTTGTGCGCTGTAGAGATACCTTCTGTACTCATTTGTACGTTCTAGAGATATTTCCTGTACTCCTTTGTGCGCTGTAGAGATACCTTCTGTACTACTTTGTGCGCTGTAGAGATACCTTCTGTACTCCTTTGTGCGCTGTAGAGATACCTTCTGTACTCCTTTGTGCGCTGTAGAGATACCTTCTGTACTCCTTTGTACGCTGTAGAGATACCTCGTGTACTCCTTTGTACGTTCTAGAGATATTTCCTGTACTCCTTTGTGCGCTGTAGAGATACCTTCTGTACTCCTTTGTGCGCTGTAGAGATACCTTCTGTACTCCTTTGTGCGCTGTAGAGATACCTTCTGTACTCCTTTGTGCGCTGTAGAGATACCTTCTGTACTCCTTTGTACGCTGTAGAGATACCTCGTGTACTCTTTTGTACGTTCTAGAGATATTTCCTGTACTCCTTTGTGCGCTGTAGAGATACCTTCTGTACTCCTTTGTGCGCTGTAGAGATACCTTCTGTACTCCTTTGTGCGCTCTAGAGATACCCTCTGTACTCCTTTGTACGCTGTAGAGATACCTCGTGTACTCCTTTGTACGTTCTAGAGATATTTCCTGTACTCCTTTGTGCGCTGTAGAGATACCTTCTGTACTTTTGTGCGCTGTAGAGATACCTTCTGTACTCCTTTGTGCGCTGTAGAGATACCTTCTGTACTCCTTTGTACGCTGTAGAGATACCTCGTGTACTCCTTTGTACGTTCTAGAGATATTTCCTGTACTCCTTTGTGCGCTGTAGAGATACCTTCTGTAATCCTTTGTGCGCTGTAGAGATACCTTCTGTACTCCTTTGTGCGCTGTAGAGATACCTTCTGTACTCCTTTGTGCGCTGTAGAGATACCTTCTGTACTCCTTTGTGCGCTGTAGAGATACCTTCTGTACTCCTTTGTACGCTGTAGAGATACCTCGTGTACTCCTTTGTGCGCTGTAGAGATACCTTCTGTACTCCTTTGTGCGCTGTAGAGATACCTTCTGTACTCCTATGTGCGCTGTAGAGATACCTTCTGTACTCCTTTGTGCGCTGTAGAGATACCTTCTGTACTCCTTTGTGCGCTGTAGAGATACCTTCTGTACTCCTTTGTACGCTGTAGAGATACCTCGTGTACTCCTTTGTACTTTCAAGAGATATTTCCTGTACTCCTTTGTGCGCTGTAGAGATACCTTCTGTACTCCTTTGTGCGCTGTAGAGATACCTTCTGTACTCCTTTGTGCGCTGTAGAGATACCTTCTGTACTCCTTTGTACGCTGTAGAGATACCTCGTGTACTCCTTTGTGCGCTGTAGAAATACCTTCTGTACTCCTTTGTGCGCTGTAGAGATTCCTTCTGTACTCATTTGTGCGCTGTAGTGATACCTTCTGTACTCCTTTGTACGTTCTAGAGATATTTCCTGTACTCCTTTGTGCGCTGTAGAGATACCTTCTGTACTCCTTTGTGCGCTGTAGAGATACCTTCTGTACTCCTTTGTGCGCTGTAGAGATACCTTCTGTACTCCTTTGTGCGCTGTAGAGATACCTTCTGTACTCCTTTGTACGCTGTAGAGATACCTCGTGTACTCCTTTGTACGTTCTAGAGATATTTCCTGTACTCCTTTGTGCGCTGTAGAGATACGTTCTGTACTCCTTTGTGCGCTGAAGAGATACCTTCTGTACTCCTTTGTGCGCTGTAGAGATACCTTCTGTACTCCTTTGTGCGCTGTAGAGATACCTTCTGTACTCCTTTGTACGCTGTAGAGATACCTCGTGTACTCCTTTGTGTGCTGTAGAGATACCTTCTGTACTCCTTTGTACGCTGTAGAGATACCTCGTGTACTCCTTGTACGTTCTAGAGATATTTCCTGTACTCCTTTGTGCGCTGGAGATACCTTCTGTACTCCTTTGTGCGCTGTAGAGATACCTTCTGTACTCCTTTGTGCGCTGTAGAGATACCTTCTGTACTCCTTTGTACCCTGTAGAGATACCTCGTGTACTCCTTTGTACGTTCTAGATATATTTCCTGTACTCCTTTGTGCGCTGTAGAGATACCTTCTGTACTCCTTTGTGCGCTGTAGAGATACCTTCTGTACTCCTTTGTGCGCTGTAGAGATACCTTCTGTACTTCTTTGTGCGCTGTAGAGATACCTTCTGTACTCTTTTGTACGCTGTAGAGATACCTCGTGTACTCCTTTGTACGTTCTAGAGATATTTCCTGTACTCCTTTGTGCGCTGTAGAGATACCTTCTGTACTCCTTTGTGCGCTGTAGAGATACCTTCTGTACTCCTTTGTACGTTCTAGAGATATTTCCTGTACTCCTTTGTGCGCTGTAGAGATACCTTCTGTACTCCTTTGTGCGCTGTTGAGATATTTCCTGTACTCCTTTGTGCGCTGTAGAGATACCTTCTGTACTCCTTTGTGCGCTGTAGAGATACCTTCTGTACTCCTTTGTACGCTGTAGAGATACCTCGTGTATTCCTTTGTACGTTCTAGAGATATTTCCTGTACTCCTTTGTGCGCTGTAGAGATACCTTCTGTACTCCTTTGTGCGCTGTAGAGATACCTTTTGTACTCCTTTGTGCGCTGTAGAGATACCTTCTGTACTTCTTTGTATGCTGTAGAGATACCTTCTGTACTCCTTTGTGCGCTGAAGAGATACCTTCTCTACTCCTTTGTACGCTGTAGATATACCTCGTGTACTCCTTTGTACGTTC
The DNA here is from genome assembly GCA_030386875.1 of Morinoia aosen. Taxonomy (NCBI): domain Eukaryota; kingdom Metazoa; phylum Arthropoda; class Malacostraca; order Amphipoda; family Talitridae; genus Morinoia; species Morinoia aosen. Next base: position 32,868,209 of record JASJYW010000027.1, on the reverse strand, counting down.
TAGAGATATTTCCTGTACTCCTTTGTGCGCTGTAGAGATACCTTCTGTACTCCTTTGTGCGCTGTAGAGATACCTTCTGTACTCCTTCGTACGCTGTAGAGATACCTTCTGTACTCCTTTGTGCGCTGTAGAGATACCTTCTGTACTCCTTTGTACGCTGTAGAGATACCTCGTGTACTCCTTTGTTCGTTCAAGAGATATTTCCTGTACTCCTTTGTGCGCTGTAGATATACCTTCTGTACTCCTATGTGCGCTGTAGAGATACCTTCTGTGCTCCTTTGTGCGCTGTAGAGATACCTTCTGTACTCCTTTGTGCGCTGTAGAGATACCTTCTGTACTCCTTTGTGCGCTGTAGAGATATCTTCTGTACTCCTTTGTACGCTGTAGAGATACCTCGTGTACTCCTTTGTACGTTCTAGAGATATTTCCTGTACTCCTTTGTGCGCTGTAGAGATACCTTCTGTACTCCTTTGTGCGCTGTAGAGATACCTTCTGTACTCCTTTGCGCGCTGTAGAGATACCTTCTGTACTCCTTTGTGCGCTGTAGAGATACCTTCTGTACTCCTTTGTGCGCTGTAGAGATACCTTCTGTACTCCTTTGTGCGCTGTAGAGATACCTTCTGTACTCCTTTGTACGTTCTAGAGATATTTCCTTTACTCCTTTGTGCGCTGTAGAGATACCTTCTGTACTCCTTTGTGCGCTGTAGAGATACCTTCTGTACTCCTTGGTACGCTGTAGAGATACCTCGTGTACTCCTTTGTACGTTCTAGAGATATTTCCTGTACTCCTTTGTGCGCTGTAGAGATACCTTCTGTACTCCTTTGTGCGCTGTAGAGATACCTTCTGTACTCCTTTGTGCGCTGTAGAGATACCTTCTGTACTCCTTTGTGCGCTGTAGAGATACCTTCTGTACTCCTTTGTGCGCTGTAGAGATACCTTCTGTCCTCCTTTGTACGCTGTTGAGATACCTCGTGTACTCCTTTGTGCGCTGTAGAGATACCTTCTGTACTCCTTTGTGCGCTGTAGAGATACCTTCTGTACTCCTTCGTGCGCTGTAGAGATACCTTCTGTACTCCTTTGTACGTTCTAGAGATATTTCCTGTACTCCTTTGTGCGCTGTAGAGATACCTTCTGTACTCCTCTGTGCGCTGTAGAGATATTTCCTGTACTCCTTTGTGCGCTGTAGAGATACCTTCTGTACTTCTTTGTGCGCTGTAGAGATACAATCTGTACTCCTTTGTACGCTGTAGAGATACCTCGTGTACTCCTTTGTACGTTCTAGAGATATTTCCTGTACTCCTTTGTGCGCTGTAGAGATACCTTCTGTACTCCTTTGTGCGCTATAGAGATACCTTCTGTACTCCTTTGTGCGCTGTAGAGATACCTTCTGTACTCCTTTGTACGTTCTAGAGATATTTCCTGTACTCCTTTGTGCGCTGTAGAGATACCTTCTGTACTACTTTGTGCGCTGTAGAGATACCTTCTGTACTCTTTTGTGCGCTGTAGAGATACCTTCTGTACTCCTTTGTGCGCTGTAGAGATACCTTCTGTACTCCTTTGTACGCTGTAGAGATACCTCGTGTACTCCTTTGTACGTTCTAGAGATATTTCCTGTACTCCTTTGTGCGCTGTAGAGATACCTTCTGTACCCCTTTGTGCGCTGTAGAGATACCTTCTGTACTCCTTTGTGCGCTGTAGAGATACCTTCTGTACTCCTTTGTGCGCTGTAGAGATACCTTCTGTACTCCTTTGTACGCTGTAGAGATACCTCGTGTACTCCTTTGTACGTTCTAGAGATATTTCCTGTACTCTTTTGTGCGCTGTAGAGATACCTTCTGTACTCCTTTGTGCGCTGTAGAGATACCTTCTGTACTCCTTTGTGCGCTGTAGAGATACCTTCTGTACTCCTTTGTACGCTGTAGAGATACCTCGTGTACTCCTTTGTACGTTCTAGAGATATTTCCTGTACTCCTTTGTGCGCTGTAGAGATACCTTCTGTACTCCTTTGTGCGCTGTAGAGATACCTTTTGTACTCCTTTGTGCGCTGTAGAGATACCTTCTGTACTCCTTTGTAGGCTGTAGAGATACCTCGTGTACTCCTTTGTACGTTCTAGAGATATTTCCTGTACTCCTTTGTGCGCTGTAGAGATACCTTCTGTACTCCTTTGTGCGCTGTAGAGATACCTTCTGTACTCCTTTGTGCGCTGTAGAGATACCTTCTGTACTCCTGTGTGCGCTGTAGAGATACCTTCTGTACTCCTTTGTACGCTGTAGAGATCCCTCGTGTACTCCTTTGTGCGCTGTAGAGATACCTTCTGTACTCCTTTGTGCGCTGTAGAGATTCCTTCTGTACTCCTTTGTGCGCTGTAGAGATACCTTCTGTACTCCTTTGTACGTTCTAGAGATATTTCCTGTACTCCTTTGTGCGCTGTAGAGATACCTTCTGTACTCCTTTGTGCGCTGTAGAGATACCTTCTGTACTCCTTTGTGCGCTGTAGAGATACCTTCTGTACTCCTTTGTGCGCTGTAGAGATACCTTCTGTACTCCTTTGTACGCTGTAGAGATACCTCGTGTACTCCTTTGTACGTTCTAGAGATATTTCCTGTACTCCTTTGTGCGCTGTAGAGGTACGTTCTGTACTCCTTTGTGCGCTGTAGAGATACCTTCTGTACTCCTTTGTGCGCTGTAGAGATACCTTCTGTACTCCTTTGTGCGCTGTAGAGATACCTTCTGTACTCCTTTGTACGCTGTAGAGATACCTCGTGTACTCCTTTGTGTGCTGTAGAGATACCTTCTGTACTCCTTTGTACGCTGTAGAGATACCTCGTGTACTCCTTGTACGTTCTAGAGATATTTCCTGTACTCCTTTGTGCGCTGGAGATACCTTCTGTACTCCTTTGTGCGCTGTAGAGAGACCTTCTGTACTCCTTTGTGTGCTGTAGAGATACCTTCTGTACTCCTTTGTACCCTGTAGAGATACCTCGTGTACTCCTTTGTACGTTCTAGAGATATTTCCTGTACTCCTTTGTGCGCTGTAGAGATACCTTCTGTACTCCTTTGTGCGCTGTAGAGATACCTTCTGTACTCCTTTGTGCGCTGTAGAGATACCTTCTGTACTTCTTTGTGCGCTGTAGAGATACCTTCTGTACTCTTTTGTACGCTGTAGAGATACCTCGTGTACTCCTTTGTACGTTCTAGAGATATTTCCTGTACTCCTTTGTGCGCTGTAGAGATACCTTCTGTACTCCTTTGTGCGCTGTAGAGATACCTTCTGTACTCCTTTGTGCGCTGTAGAGATACCTTCTGTACTCCTTTGTGCGCTGTAGAGATACCTTCTGTACTCCTTTGTGCGCTGTAGAGATACCTTCTGTACTCCTTTGTACGCTGTAGAGATACCTCGTGTACTCCTTTGTGCGCTGTAGAGATACCTTCTGTACTCCTTTGTGCGCTGTAGAGATACCTTCTGTACTACTTTGTGCGCTGTAGAGATACCTTCTGTACTCCTTTGTACGTTCTAGAGATATTTCCTGTACTCCTTTGTGCGCTGTAGAGATACCTTCTGTACTCCTTTGTGCGCTGTAGAGATATTTCCTGTACTCCTTTGTGCGCTGTAGAGATACCTTCTGTACTTCTTTGTGCGCTGTAGAGATACCTTCTGTACTCCTTTGTACGCTGTAGAGATACCTCGTGTACTCCTTTGTGCGTTCTAGAGATATTTCCTGTACTTTCTTTGTGCGCTGTAGAGATACCTTCTGTACTCCTTTGTGCGCTGTAGAGATACCTTCTGTACTCCTTTGTGCGCTGTAGAGATACCTTCTGTACTCCATTGTACGCTGTAGAGATACCTTCTGTACTCCTTTGTGCGCTGTAGAGATACCTTCTGTACTCCTTTGTACGCTGTAGAGATATCTCGTGTACTCCTTTGTACGTTCTAGAGATATTTCCTGTACTCTTTTGTGCGCTGTAGAGATACCTTCTGTACTCCTTTGTGCGCTGTAGAGATACCTTCTGTACTCCTTTGTACGCTGTAGAGATACCTCGTGTACTCCTTTGTACGTTCTAGAGATATTTCCTGTACTCCTTTGTGCGCTGTAGAGATACCTTCTGTACTCCTTTGTGCGCTGTAGAGATACCTTCTGTACTCCTTTGTGCGCTGTAGAGATACCTTCTGTACTCCTTTGTGCGCTGTAGAGATACCTTTTGTACTCCTTTGTGCGCTGTAGAGATACCTTCTGTACTCCTTTGTACGCTGTAGAGATACCACGTGTACTCCTTTGTGCGCTGTAGAGATACCTTCTGTACTCCTTTGTGCGCTGTAGAGATACCTTCCGTACTCCTTTGTGCGCTGTAGAGATACCTTCTCTACTCCTTTGTACGTTCTAGAGATATTTCCTGTACTCCTTTGTGCGCTGTAGAGATACCTTCTGTACTCCTTTGTGCGCTGTAGAGATACCTTCTGTACTCCTTTGTGCGCTGTAGAGATACCTTCTGTACTCCTTTGTACGTTCTAGAGATATTTCCTGTACTCCTTTGTGCGCTGTAGAGATACCTTCTGTACTCCTTTGTGCGCTGTAGAGATACCTTCTGTACTCCTTTGTGCGCTGTAGAGATACCTTCTGTACTCCTTTGTACGCTGTAGAGATACCTTCTGTACTCCTTTGTGCGCTGTAGAGATACCTTCTGTACTCCTTTGTACGCTGTAGAGATACCTCGTGTACTCCTTTGTACGTTCTAGAGATATTTCCTGTACTCCTTTCACTCTGTAGGGATACCTTCTGTACTCCTTTGTGCGCTGTAGAGATACCTTCTGTACTCCTTTGTACGTTCTAGAGATATTTCCTGTACTCCTTTGAACGCTGTAGAGATACCTTCTGTACTCCTTTGTGCGCTGTAGAGATACCTTCTGTACTCCTTTGTAGGCTGTAGAGATACCTCGTGTACTCCTTTGTACGTTATAGAGATATTTCCTGTACTCCTTTGTGCGCTGTAGAGATACCTTCTGTACTCCTTTGTGCGCTGTAGAGATACCTTCTGTACTCCTCTGTGCGCTGTAGAGATACCTTCTGTACTCCTTTGTGCGCTGTAGAGATGCCTTCTGTACTCCTTTGTACGCTGTAGAGATACCTCGTGTACTCCTTTGTACGTTCTAGAGATATTTCCTGGACTCCTTTTTGCGCTGTAGAGATACCTTCTGTACTCCTTTGTGCGCTGTAGAGATACCTTCTGTACTCCTTTGTGCGCTGTAGAGATACCTTCTGTACTCCTTTGTGCGCTGTAGAGATACTTTCTGTACTCCTTTGTACGCTGTAGAGATACCTCGTGTACTCCTTTGTTCGTTCTAGAGATATTTCCTGTACTCCTTTGTGCGCTGTAGAGATACCTTCTGAACTCCTTTGTGCGCTGTAGAGATACCTTCTGTACTCCTTTGTGGGCTGTAGAGATACCTTCTGTACACCTTTGTACGCTGTAGAGATACCTTCTGTACTCCTTTGTGCGCTGTAGAGATACCTTCTGTACTCCTTTGTGCGCTGTAGAGATACCTTCTGTACTCCTTTGTGCGCTGTAGAGATTCCTCGTGTACTCCTTTGTACGTTCTAGAGATATTTCCTGTACTCCTTTGTGCGCTGTAGAGATACCTTCTGTACTCCTTTGTGCGCTGTAGAGATACCTTCTGTACTCCTTTGTGCGCTGTAGAGATACCTTCTGTACTCCTTTGTGCGCTGTAGAGATACCTTCTGTACTCCTTTGTGCGCGGTAGAGATACCTTCTGTACTCCTTTGTACGTTCTAGAGATATTTCCTGTACTCCTTTGTGCGCTGTAGAGATACCTTCTGTACTCCTTTGTGCGCTGTAGAGATACCTTCTGTACTCCTTTGTACGCTGTAGAGATACCTCGTGTACTCCTTTGTACGTTCTAGAGATATTTCCTGTACTCCTTTGTGCGCTGTAGAGATACCTTCTGTACTCCTTTGTGCGCTGTAGAGCTACCTTCTGTACTCCTTTTTGCGCTGTTGAGATACCTTCTGTACTCCTTTGTGCGCTGTAGAGATACCTTCTGTACTCCTTTGTGCGCTGTAGAGATACCTTCTGTCCTCCTTTGTACGCTGTTGAGATACCTCGTGTACTCCTTTGTGCGCTGTAGAGATACCTTCTGTACTCCTTTGTGCGCTGTAGAGATACCTTCTGTACTCCTTTGTGCGCTGTAGAGATACCTTCTGTACTCCTTTGTACGTTCTAGAGATATTTCCTGTACTCCTTTGTGCGCTGTAGAGATACCTTCTGTACTCCTTTGTGCGCTGTAGAGATATTTCCTGTACTCCTTTGTGCGCGGTAGAGATACCTTCTGTACTTCTTTGTGCGCTGTAGAGATACAAACTGTACTCCTTTGTACGCTGTAGAGATACCTCGTGTACTCCTTTGTACGTTCTAGAGATATTTCCTGTACTCCTTTGTGCGCTGTAGAGATACCTTCTGTACTCCTTTGTGCGCTGTAGAGATACCTTCTGTACTCCTTTGTGCGCTGTTGAGATACCTTCTGTACTCCTTTGTACGTTCTAGAGATATTTCCTGTACTCCTTTGTGCGCTGTAGAGATACCTTCTGTACTACTTTGTGCGCTGTAGAGATATCTTCTGTACTCCTTTGTGCGCTGTAGAGATACCTTCTGTACTCCTTTGTGTGCTGTAGAGATACCTTCTGTACTCCTTTGTACGCTGTTGAGATACCTCGTGTACTCCTTTGTACGTTCTAGAGATATTTCCTGTACTCCTTTGTGCGCTGTAGAGATACCTTCTATACTCCTTTGTGCGCTGTAGAGATACCTTCAGTACTCCTTTGTGCGCTGTAGAGATACCTTCTGTACTCCTTTGTGCGCTGTAGAGATACCTTCTGTACTCCTTTGTTCGCTGGTGAGATACCTCGTGTACTCCTTTGTACGTTCTAGAGATATTTCCTGTACTCCTTTGTGCGCTGTAGAGATACCTTCTGTACTCCTTTGTGCGCTGTAGAGATACCTTCTGTACTCCTTTGTGCGCTGTAGAGATACCTTCTGTACTCCTTTGTACGCTGTAGAGATACCTCGTGTACTCCTTTGTACGTTCTAGAGATATTTCCTGTACTCCTTTGTGCGCTGTAGAGATACCTTCTGTACTCCTTTGTGCGCTGTAGAGATACCTTCTGTACTCCTTTGTGCGCTGTAGAGATACCTTCTGTACTCCTTTGTACGCTGTAGAGATACCTCGTGTACTCCTTTGTACGTTCTAGAGATATTTCCTGTACTCCTTTGTGCGCTGTAGAGATACCTTCTGTACTCCTTTGTGCGCTGTAGAGATACCTTCTGTACTCCTTTGTGCGCTGTAGAGATACCTTCTGTACTCCTTTGTGCGCTGTAGAGATACCTTCTGTACTCCCTTGTACGCTGTAGAGATACCTCGTGTACTCCTTTGTGCGCTGTAGAGATACCTTCTGTACTCCTTTGTGCGCTGTAGAGATACCTTCTGTACTCCTTTGTGCGCTGTAGAGATACCTTCTGTACTCCTTTGTGCGCTGTAGAGATACCTTCTGTACTCCTTTGTGCGCTGTAGAGATACCTTCTGTACTCCTTTGTGCGCTGTAGAGATACCTTCTGTACTCCTTTGTGCGCTGTAGAGATACCTTCTGTACTTCTTTGTGCGCTGTAGAGATACCTTCTGTACTCCTTTGTACGCTGTAGAGATACCTCGTGTACTCCTTTGTACGTTCTAGAGATATTTCCTGTACTCCTTTGTGCGCTGTAGAGATACCTTCTGTACTCCTTTGTGCGCTGTAGAGATACCTTCTGTACTCCTTTGTGCGCTGTAGAGATACCTTCTGTACTCCTTTGAGCGCTGTAGAGATACCTTCTGTACTCCTTTGTACGCTGTAGAGATACCTCGTGTACTCCTTTGTGCGCTGTAGAGATACCTTCTGTACTCCTTTGTACGCTGTAGAGATAGCTCGTGTACTCCTTTGTACGTTCTAGAGATATTTCCTGTACTTCTTTGTGCGCTGTAGAGATACCTTCAGTACTCCTTTGTGCGCTGTAGAGATACCTTCTGTACTCCTTTGTGCGCTGTAGAGATACCTTCTGTACTCCTTTGTGCGCTGTAGAGATACCTTCTGTACTCCTTTGTACGCTGTAGAGATACCTCGTGTACTCCTTTGTACGTTCTAGAGATATTTCCTGTACTCCTTTGTGCGCTGTAGAGATACCTTCTGTACTCCTTTGTGCGCTGTAGAGATACCTTCTGTACTCCCTTGTGCGCTGTAGAGATACCTTCTGTACTCCTTTGTGCGCTGTAGAGATACCTTCTGTACTCCTTTGTACGCTGTAGAGATACCTCGTGTACTCCTTTGTACGTTCTAGAGATATTTCCTGTACTCCTTTGTGCGCTGTAGAGATACCTTCTGTACTCCTTTGTGCGCTGTAGAGATACCTTCTGTACTCCTTTGTGCGCTGTAGAGATACCTTCTGTACTCCTTTGTGCGCTGTAGAGATACCTTCTGTACTCCTTTGTGCGCTGTAGAGATACCTTCTGTACTCCTATGTACGCTGTAGAGATACCTCGTGTACTCCTTTGTGCGCTGTAGAGATACCTTCTGTACTCCTTTGTGCGCTGTAGAGATACCTTCTGTACTCCTTTGTGCGCTGTAGAGATACCTTCTGTACTCCTTTGTGCGCTGTAGAGATACCTTCTGTACTCCTTTGTGCGCTGTAGAGATACCTTCTGTACTCCTTTGTGCGCTGTAGAGATACCTTCTGTACTCCTTTGTACGCTGTAGAGATACCTCGTGTACTCCTTTGTACGTTCTAGAGATATTTCCTGTACTCCTTTGTGCGCTGTAGAGATACCTTCTGTACTCCTTTGTGCGCTGTAGAGATACCTTCTGTACTCCTTTGTACGTTCTAGAGATATTTCCTGTACTCCTTTGTACGCTGTAGAGATACCTCGTGTACTCCTTTGTACGTTCTAGAGATATTTCCTGTACTCCTTTGTGCGCTGTAGAGATACCTTCTGTACTCCTTTGTGCGCTGTAGAGATACCTTCTGTACTCCTTTGTGCGCTGTAGAGATACCTTCTGTACTCCTTTGTGCGCTGTAGAGATACCTTCTGTACTCCTTTGTACGCTGTAGAGATACCTCGTGTACTCCTTTGTGCGCTGTAGAGATACCTTCTGTACTCCTTTGTGCGCTGTAGAGATACCTTCTGTACTCCTTTGTGCGCTGTAGAGATACCTTCTGTACTCCTTTGTACGTTCTAGAGATATTTCCTGTACTCCTTTGTGCGCTGTAGAGATACCTTCTGTACTCCTTTGTGCGCTGTAGAGATATTTCCTGTACTCCTTTGTGCACTGTAGAGATACCTTCTGTACTCCTTTGTGCGCTGTAGAGATACCTTCTGTACTCCTTTGTTCGCTGTAGAGATACTTCGTGTACCCCTTTGTACGTTCTAGAGATATTTCCTGTACTCCTTTGTGCGCTGTAGAGATACCTTCTGTACTCCTTTGTGCGCTGTAGAGATACCTTCTGTACTCCTTTGTACGTTCTTGAGATATTTCCTGTACTCCTTTGTGCGCTGTAGAGATACCTTCTGTACTCCTTTGTGCGCTGTAGAGATACCTTCTGTACTCCTTTGTGCGCTGTAGAGATACCTTCTGTACTCCTTTGTACGCTGTAGAGATACCTCGTGTACTCCTTTGTACGTTCTAGAGATATTTCCTGTACTCCTTTGTGCGCTGTAGAGATACCTTCTGTACTTCTTTGTGCGCTGTAGAGATACCTTTTATACTCCTTTGTGCGCTGTAGAGATACCTTCTGTACTCCTTTGTACGCTGTAGAGATACCTTCTGTACTCCTTTGTGCGCTGTAGAGATACCTTCTGTACTCCTTTGTACGCTGTAGAGATACCTCGTGTACTCCTTTGTACGTACTAGTGATATTTCCTGTACTCCTTTGTGCGCTGTAGAGATACCTTCTGTACTTCTTTGTGCGCTGTAGAGATACCTTCTGTACTCCTTTGTGCGCTGTAGAGATACCTTCTGTACTCCTTTGTAAGCTGTAGAGATACCTTCTGTACTCCTTTGTGCGCTGTAGAGATACCTTCTGTACTCCTTTGTACGCTGTAGAGATACCTCGTGTACTCCTTTGTACGTTCTAGAGATATTTCCTGTACTCCTTTGTGCGCTGTAGAGATACCTTCTGTACTCCTTTGTGCGCTGTAGAGATACCTTCTGTACTCCTTTGTGCGCTGTAGAGATACCTTCTGTACTCCTTTGTGCGCTGTAGAGATACCTTCTGTACTCCTTTGTACGCTGTAGAGATACCTCGTGTACTCCTTTGTGCGCTGTAGAGATACCTTCTGTACTCCTTTGTGCGCTGTAGAGATACCTTCTTTACTCCTTTGTGCGCTGTAGAGATACCTTCTGTACTCCTTTGTGCGCTGTAGAGATACCTTCTGTACTCCTTTGTGCGCTGTAGAGATACCTTCTGTACTCCTTTGTGCGCTGTAGAGATACCTTCTGTACTCCTTTGTGCGCTGTAGAGATACCTTCTGTACTTCTTTGTGCGCTGTAGAGATACCTTCTGTACTCCTTTGTACGCTGTAAAGATACCTCGTGTACTCCTTTGTACGTTCTAGAGATATTTCCTGTACTCCTTTGTGCGCTGTAGAGATACCTTCTGTACTCCTTTGTGCGCTGTAGAGATACCTTCTGTACTCCTTTGTGCGCTGTAGAGATACCTTCTGTACTCCTTTGAGCGCTGTAGAGATACCTTCTGTACTCCTTTGTACGCTGTAGAGATACCTCGTGTACTCCTTTGTGCGCTGTAGAGATACCTTCTGTACTCCTTTGTACGCTGTAGAGATACCTCGTGTACTCCTTTGTACGTTCTAGAGATATTTCCTGTACTTCTTTGTGCGCTGTAGAGATACCTTCTGTACTCCTCTGTGCGCTGTAGAGATACCTTATGTACTCCTTTGTGCGCTGTAGAGATACCTTCTGTACTCCTTTTTGCGCTGTAGAGATACCTTCTGTACTCCTTTGAGCGCTGTAGAGATACCTTCTGTACTCCTTTGTACGCTGTAGAGATACCTCGTGTACTCCTTTGTACGTTCTAGAGATATTTCCTGTACTCCTTTGTGCGCTGTAGAGATACCTTCTGTACTTCTTTGTGCGCTGTAGAGATACCTTCTGTACTCCTTTGTGCGCTGTAGAGATACCTTCTGTACTCCTTTGTGCAATGTAGAGATACCTTCTGTACTCCATTGTACGCTGTAGAGATACCTCGTGTACTCCTTTGTACGTTCTAGAGATATTTCCTGTACTCCTTTGTGCGCTGTAGAGATACCTTCTGTACTCCTTTGTGCGCTGTAGAGATACCTTCTGTACTCCTTTGTGCGCTGTAGAGATACCTTCTGTACTCCTTTGTGCGCTGTAGAGATACCTTCTGTACTCCTTTGTGCGCTGTAGAGATACCTTCTGTACTCCTATGTACGCTGTAGAGATACCTCGTGTACTCCTTTGTGCGCTGTAGAGATACCTTCTGTACTCCTTTGTGCGCTGTAGAGATACCTTCTGTACTCCTTTGTGCGCTGTAGAGATACCTTCTGTACTCCTTTAAACGTTCTAGAGATATTTCCTGTACTCCTTTGTGCGCTGTAGAGATACCTTCTGTACTCCTTTGTGCGCTGTAGAGATACCTTCTGTACTCCTTTGTACGTTCTAGAGATATTTCCTGTACTCCTTTGTACGCTGTAGAGATACCTTCTGTACTCCTTTGTGCGCTATGGAGATACCTTCTGTACTCCTTTGTGCGCTGTAGTGATACCTTCTGTACTCCTTTGTACGCTGTAGAGATACCTCGTGTACTCCTTTGTACGTTCTAGAGATATTTCCTGTACTCCTTTGTGCGCTGTAGAGATACCTTCTGTACTCCTTTGTGCGCTGTAGAGAGACCTTCTGTACTCCTTTGTGCGCTGTAGAGATACCTTCTGTACTCCTTTGTACGCTGTAGAGATACCTTCTGTACTCCTTTGTGCGCTGTAGAGATACCTTCTGTACTCCTTTGTACGCTGTAGAGATACCTCGTGTACTCCTTTGTACGTTCTAGAGATATTTCCTGTACTCCTTTGTGCGCTGTAGAGATACCTTCTGTACTCCTTTGTGCGCTGTAGAGATACCTTCTGTACTCCTTTGTGCGCTGTAGAGATACCTTCTGTACTCCTTTGTACGCTGTAGAGATACCTTCTGTACTCCTTTGTGCGCTGTAGAGATACCTTCTGTACTCCTTTGTACGCTGTAGAGATACCTCGTGTACTCCTTTGTACGTTCTAGAGATATTTCCTGTACTCCTTTGTGCGCTGTAGAGATACCTTCTGTACTCCTTTGTGCGCTGTAGAGATACCTTCTGTACTCCTTTGTGCGCTGTAGAGATACCTTCTGTACTCCTTTGTACGCTGTAGAGATATTTCCTGTACTCCTTTGTGCGCCATAGAGATACCTTCTGTACTCCTTTGTGCGCTGTAGAGATACCTTCTGTACTCCTTTGTGCGCTGTAGAGATACCTTCTGTACTCCTTTGTGCGCTGTAGAGATACCTTCTGTACTCCTTTGTACGTTCTAGAGATATTTCCTGTACTCCTTTGTGCGCTGTAGAGATACCTCCTGTACTCCTTTGTGCGCTGTAGAGATACCTTCTGTACTCCTTTGTGCGCTGTAGAGATACCTTCTGTACTCTTTTGTACGCTGTAGAGATACCTGGTGTACTCCTTAGTGCGCACTAGAGATATCTTCTGTACTCCTTTGTGCGCTGTAGAGATACCTTCTGTCCTCCTTTGTGCGCTGTAGAGATACCTTCTGTACTCCTTTGTACGTTCTAGAGATATTTCCTGTACTCCTTTGTGCGCTGTAGAGATACCTTCTGTACTCCTTTGTGCGCTGTAGAGATACCTTCTGTACTCCTTTGTGCGCTGTAGAGATACCTTCTGTACTCCTTTGTGCGCTGTAGAGATACCTTCTGTACTCCTTTGTACGCTGTAGAGATACTTCGTGTACTCCTTTGTACGTTCTATAGATATTTCCTGTATTCCTTTGTGCGCTGTAGAGATACCTTCTGTACTCCTTTGTGCGCTGAAGAGATACCTTCTGTATTCCTTTGTGCGCTGTAGAGATACCTTCTGTACTCCTTTGTGCGCTGTAGAGATACCTTCTATACCCCTTTGTACGCTGTAAAGATACCTCGTGTACTCCTTTGTACGTTCTAGAGATATTTCCTGTACTCCTTTGTGCGCTGTAGAGATACCTTCTGTACTCCTTTGTGCGCTGTAGAGATACCTTCTGTACTCCTTTGTGCGCTGTAGAGATACCTTCTGTACTCCTTTGTGCGCTGTAGAGATACCTTCTGTACTTTTTTGTGCGCTGTAGAGATACCTTCTGTACTCCTTTGTACGCTGTAGAGATACCTCGTGTACTCCTTTGTGCGCTGTAGAGATACCTTCTGTACTCCTTTGTGCGCTGTAGAGATACCTTCTGTACTCCTTTGTGCGCTGTAGAGATACCTTCTGTACTCCTTTGTACGTTCTAGAGATATTTCCTGTACTCCTTTGTGCGTTGTAGAGATACCTTCTGTACTCCTTTGTGCGCTGTAGAGATACCTTCTGTACTCCTTTGTACGTTCTAGAGATATTTCCTGTACTCCTTTGTGCGCTGTAGAGATACCTTCTGTACTCCTTTGTGCGCTGTAGAGATACCTTCTGTACTCCTTTGTGCGCTGTAGAGATACCTTCTGTACTCCTTTGTACGCTGTAGAGATACCTCGTGTACTCCTTTGTGCGCTGTAGAGATACCTTCTGTACTTCTTTGTGCGCTGTAGAGATACCTTCTGTACTCCTTTGTGCGCTGTAGAGATACCTTCTGTACTCCTTTGTACGTTCTAGAGATATTTCCTGTACTCCTTTGCGCGCTGTTGAGATACCTTCTGTACTCCTTTGTGCGCTGTAGAGATACCTTCTGTACTCCTTTGTGCGCTGTAGAGATACCTTCTGTACTCCTTTGTGTGCTGTAGAGATACCTTCTGTACTCCTTTGTGCGCTGTAGAGATACCTTCTGTACTCCTTTGTGCGCTGTAGAGATACCTTCTGTACTCCTTTGTACGTTCTAGAGATATTTCCTGTACTCCTTTGTACGCTGTAGAGATACCTTCTGTACTCCTTTGTGCGCTGTAGAGATACCTTCTGTACTCCTTTGTACGCTGTAGAGATACCTCGTGTACTCCTTTGTACGTTCTAGAGATATTTCCTGTACTCCTTTGTGCGCTGTAGAGATACCTTCTGTACTCCTTTGTGCGCTGTAGAGATACCTTCTGTACTCCTTTGTGCGCTGTAGAGATACCTTCTGTACTCCTTTGTGCGCTGTAGAGATACCTTCTGTACTCCTTTGTACGCTGTAGAGATACCTCGTGTACTCCTTTGTGCGCTGTAGAGATACCTTCTGTACTCCTTTATGCGCTGTAGAGATACCTTCTGTACTCCTTTGTGCGCTGTAGAGATACTTTCTGTACTCCTTTGTACGTTCTAGAGATATTTCCTGTACTCCTTTGTGCGCTGTAGAGATACCTTCTGTACTCCTTTGTGCGCTGTAGAGATATTTCCTGTACTCCTTTGTGCACTGTAGAGATACCTTCTGTACTCCTTTGTGCGCTGTAGAGATACCTTCTGTACTCCTTTGTACGCTGTAGAGATACCTCGTGTACTCCTTTGTACGTTCTAGAGATATTTCCTGTACTCCTTTGTGCGCTGTAGAGATACCTTCTGTACTCCTTTTTGCGCTGTAGAGATACCTTCTGTACTCCTTTGTACGTTCTAGAGATATTTCCTGTACTCCTTTGTGCGCTGCAGAGATACCTTCTGTACTCCTTTGTGCGCTGTAGAGATACCTTCTGTACTCCTTTGTGCGCTGTAGAGATACCTTCTGTACTCCTTTGTACGCTGTAGAGATACCTCGTGTACTCCTTCGTACGTTCTAGAGATATTTCCTGTACTCCTTTGTGCGCTGTAGAGATACCTTCTGTACTCCTTTGTGCGATGTAGAGATACCTTCTGTACTCCTTTGTACGCTGTAGAGATACCTCGTGTACTCCTTTGTACCTTCTAGAGATATTTCCTGTACTCCTTTGTGCGCTGTAGAGATACCTTCTGTACTTCTTTGTGCGCTGTAGAGATACCTATTGTACTCCTTTGTGCGCTGTAGAGATACCTTCTGTACTCCTTTGTACGCTGTAGAGATACCTTCTGTACTCCTTTGTGCGCTGTAGAGATACCTTCTGTACTCCTTTGTACGCTGTAGAGATACCTCGTGTACTCCTTTGTACGTTCTAGAGATATTTCCTGTACTCCTTTGTGCGCTGTAGAGATACCTTCTGTACTTCTTTGTGCGCTGTAGAGATACCTTCTGTACTCCTTTGTGCGCTGTAGAGATACCTTCTGTACTCCTTTGTACGCTGTAGAGATACCTTCTGTACTCCTTTGTGCGCTGTAGAGATACCTTCTGTACTCCTTTGTACGCTGTAGAGATACCTCGTGTACTCCTTTGTACGTTCTAGAGATATTTCCTGTACTCCTTTGTGCGCTGTAGAGATACCTTCTGTACTCCTTTGTGCGCTGTAGAGATACCTTCTGTACTCCTTTGTGCGCTGTAGAGATACCTTCTGTACTCCTTTGTGCGCTGTAGAGATACCTTCTGTACTCCTTTGTACGCTGTAGAGATACCTCGTGTACTCCTTTGTGCGCTGTAGAGATACCTTCTGTACTCCTTTGTGCGCTGTAGAGATACCTTCTGTACTCTTTTGTGCGCTGTAGAGATACCTTCTGTACTCCTTCGTGCGCTGTAGAGATACCTTCTGTACTCCTTTGTGCGCTGTAGAGATACCTTCTGTACTCCTTTGTGCGCTGTAGAGATACCTTCTGTACTCCTTTGTGCGCTGTAGAGATACCTTCTGTACTTCTTTGTGCGCTGTAGAGATACCTTCTGTACTCCTTTGTACGCTGTAGAGATACCTCGTGTACTCCTTTGTACGTTCTAGAGATATTTCCTGTACTCCTTTGTGCGCTGTAGAGATACCTTCTGTAATCCTTCGTGCGCTGTAGAGATACCTTCTGTACTCCTTTGTGCGCTGTAGAGATACCTTCTGTACTCCTTTGAGCGCTGTAGAGATACCTTCTGTACTCCTTTGTACGCTGTAGAGATACCTCGTGTACTTCTTTGTGCGCTGTAGAGATACCTTCTGTACTCCTTTGTACGCTGTAGAGATACCTCGTGTACTCCTTTGTACGTTCTAGAGATATTTCCTTTACTTCTTTGTGCGCTGTAGAGATACCTTCTGTACTCCTTTGTGCGCTGTAGAGATACCTTCTGTACTCCTTTGTGCGCTGTAGAGATACCTTCTGTACTCCTTTGTGCGCTGTAGAGATACCTTCTGTACTCCTTTGTACGCTGTAGAGATACCTCGTGTACTCCTTTGTACGTTCTAGAGATATTTCCTGTACTCCTTTGTGCGCTGTAGAGATACCTTCTGTACTCCTTTGTGCGCTGTTGAGATACCTTCTGTACTCCTTTGTACGCTGTAGAGATACCTCGTGTACTCCTTTGTACGTTCTAGAGATATTTCCTGTACTCCTTTGTGCACTGTAGAGATACCTTCTGTACTCCTTTGTGCGCTGTAGAGATACCTTCTGTACTCCTTTGTGCGCTGTAGAGATACCTTCTGTACTCCTTTGTGCGCTGTAGAGATACCTTCTGTACTCCTTTGTGCGCTGTAGAGATACCTTCTGTACTCCTATGTACGCTGTAGAGATACCTCGTGTACTCCTTTGTGCGCTGTAGAGATACCTTCTGTACTCCTTTGTGCGCTGTAGAGATACCTTCTGTACTCCTTTGTGCGCTGTAGAGATACCTTCTGTACTCCTTTGTGCGCTGTAGAGATACCTTCTGTACTCCTTTGTGCGCTGTAGAGATACCTTCTGTACTCCTTTGTGCGCTGTAGAGATACCTTCTGTACTCCTTTGTACGCTGTAGAGATACCTCGTGTACTCCTTTGTACGTTCTAGAGATATTTCCTGTACTCCTTTGTGCGCTGTAGAGATACCTTCTGTACTCCTTTGTGCGCTGTAGAGATACCTTCTGTACTCCTTTGTACGTTCTAGAGATATTTCCTGTACTCCTTTGTACGCTGTAGAGATACCTTCTGTACTCCTTTGTGCGCTGTAGAGATACCTTCTGTACTCCTTTGTACGGTGTAGAGATACCTCGTGTACTCCTTTGTACGTTCTAGAGATATTTCCTGTACTCCTTTGTGCGCTGTAGAGATACCTTCTGTACTCCTTTGTGCGCTGTAGAGATACCTTCTGTACTCCTTTGTGCGCTGTAGAGATACCTTCTGTACTCCTTTGTGCGCTGTAGAGATACCTTCTGTACTCCTTTGTACGCTGTAGAGATTCCTCGTGTACTCCTTTGTGCGCTGTAGAGATACCTTCTGTACTCCTTTGTGCGCTGTAGAGATACCTTCTGTACTCCTTTGTGCGCTGTAGAGATACCTTCTGTACTCCTTTGTACGTTCTAGAGATATTTCCTGTACTCCTTTGTACGCTGTAGAGATACCTTCTGTACTCCTTTGTGCGCTGTAGAGATACCTTCTGTACTCCTTTGTACGGTGTAGAGATACCTCGTGTACTCCTTTGTACGTTCTAGAGATATTTCCTGTACTCCTTTGTGCGCTGTAGAGATACCTTCTGTACTCCTTTGTGCGCTGTAGAGATACCTTCTGTACTCCTTTGTGCGCTGTAGAGATACCTTCTGTACTCCTTTGTGCGCTGTAGAGATACCTTCTGTACTCCTTTGTACGCTGTAGAGATTCCTCGTGTACTCCTTTGTGCGCTGTAGAGATACCTTCTGTACTCCTTTGTGCGCTGTAGAGATACCTTCTGTACTCCTTTGTACGCTGTAGAGATACCTCGTGTACTCCTTTGTACGTTCTAGAGATATTTCCTGTACTTCTTTGTGCGCTGTAGAGATACCTTCTGTACTCCTTTGTGCGCTGTTGAGATACCTTCTGTACTCCTTTGTACGCTGTAGAGATACCTCGTGTACTCCTTTGTACGTTCTAGAGATATTTCCTGTACTCCTTTGTGCGCTGTAGAGATACCTTCTGTACTCCTTTGTGCGCTGTAGAGATACCTTCTGTACTCCTTTGTGCGCTGTAGAGATACCTTCTGTACTCCTTTGTGCGCTGTAGAGATACCTTCTGTACTCCTTTGTGCGCTGTAGAGATACCTTCTGTACTCCTATGTACGCTGTAGAGATACCTCGTGTACTCCTTTGTGCGCTGTAGAGATACCTTCTGTACTCCTTTGTGCGCTGTAGAGATACCTTCTGTACTCCTTTGTGCGCTGTAGAGATACCTTCTGTACTCCTTTGTGCGCTGTAGAGATACCTTCTGTACTCCTTTGTGCGCTGTAGAGATACCTTCTGTACTCCTTTGTGCGCTGTAGAGATACCTTCTGTACTCCTTTGTACGCTGTAGAGATACCTCGTGTACTCCTTTGTACGTTCTAGAGATATTTCCTGTACTCCTTTGTGCGCTGTAGAGATACCTTCTGTACTCCTTTGTGCGCTGTAGAGATACCTTCTGTACTCCTTTGTACGCTGTAGAGATACCTCGTGTACTCCTTTGTGCGCTGTAGAGATACCTTCTGTACTTCTTTGTGCGCTGTAGAGATACCTTCTGTACTCCTTTGTGCGCTGTAGAGATACCTTCTGTACTCCTTTGTACGTTCTAGAGATATTTCCTGTACTCCTTTGTGCGCTGTTGAGATACCTTCTGTACTCCTTTGTGCGCTGTAGAGATACCTTCTGTACTCCTTTGTGCGCTGTAGAGATACCTTCTGTACTCCTTTGTGCGCTGTAGAGATACCTTCTGTACTCCTTTGTGCGCTGTAGAGATACCTTCTGTACTCCTTTGTGCGCTGTAGAGATACCTTCTGTACTCCTTTGTACGTTCTAGAGATATTTCCTGTACTCCTTTGTACGCTGTAGAGATACCTTCTGTACTCCTTTGTGCGCTGTAGAGATACCTTCTGTACTCCTTTGTACGCTGTAGAGATACCTCGTGTACTCCTTTGTACGTTCTAGAGATATTTCCTGTACTCCTTTGTGCGCTGTAGAGATACCTTCTGTACTCCTTTGTGCGCTGTAGAGATACCTTCTGTACTCCTTTGTGCGCTGTAGAGATACCTTCTGTACTCCTTTGTGCGCTGTAGAGATACCTTCTGTACTCCTTTGTACGCTGTAGAGATACCTCGTGTACTCCTTTGTGCGCTGTAGAGATACCTTCTGTACTCCTTTATGCGCTGTAGAGATACCTTCTGTACTCCTTTGTGCGCTGTAGAGATACTTTCTGTACTCCTTTGTACGTTCTAGAGATATTTCCTGTACTCCTTTGTGCGCTGTAGAGATACCTTCTGTACTCCTTTGTGCGCTGTAGAGATATTTCCTGTACTCCTTTGTGCACTGTAGAGATACCTTCTGTACTCCTTTGTGCGCTGTAGAGATACCTTCTGTACTCCTTTGTACGCTGTAGAGATACCTCGTGTACTCCTTTGTACGTTCTAGAGATATTTCCTGTACTCCTTTGTGCGCTGTAGAGATACCTTCTGTACTCCTTTATGCGCTGTAGAGATACCTTCTGTACTCCTTTGTACGTTCTAGAGATATTTCCTGTACTCCTTTGTGCGCTGCAGAGATACCTTCTGTACTCCTTTGTGCGCTGTAGAGATACCTTCTGTACTCCTTTGTGCGCTGTAGAGATACCTTCTGTACTCCTTTGTACGCTGTAGAGATACCTCGTGTACTCCTTCGTACGTTCTAGAGATATTTCCTGTACTCCTTTGTGCGCTGTAGAGATACCTTCTGTACTCCTTTGTGCGCTGTAGAGATACCTTCTGTACTCCTTTGTACGCTGTAGAGATACCTCGTGTACTCCTTTGTACCTTCTAGAGATATTTCCTGTACTCCTTTGTGCGCTGTAGAGATACCTTCTGTACTTCTTTGTGCGCTGTAGAGATACCTATTGTACTCCTTTGTGCGCTGTAGAGATACCTTCTGTACTCCTTTGTACGCTGTAGAGATACCTTCTGTACTCCTTTGTGCGCTGTAGAGATACCTTCTGTACTCCTTTGTACGCTGTAGAGATACCTCGTGTACTCCTTTGTACGTTCTAGAGATATTTCCTGTACTCCTTTGTGCGCTGTAGAGATACCTTCTGTACTTCTTTGTGCGCTGTAGAGATACCTTCTGTACTCCTTTGTGCGCTGTAGAGATACCTTCTGTACTCCTTTGTACGCTGTAGAGATACCTTCTGTACTCCTTTGTGCGCTGTAGAGATACCTTCTGTACTCCTTTGTACGCTGTAGAGATACCTCGTGTACTCCTTTGTACGTTCTAGAGATATTTCCTGTACTCCTTTGTGCGCTGTAGCGATACCTTCTGTACTCCTTTGTGCGCTGTAGAGATACCTTCTGTACTCCTTTGTGCGCTGTAGAGATACCTTCTGTACTCCTTTGTGCGCTGTAGAGATACCTTCTGTACTCCTTTGTACGCTGTAGAGATACCTCGTGTACTCCTTTGTGCGCTGTAGAGATACCTTCTGTACTCCTTTGTGCGCTGTAGAGATACCTTCTGTACTCTTTTGTGCGCTGTAGAGATACCTTCTGTACTCCTTTGTGCGCTGTAGAGATACCTTCTGTACTCCTTTGTGCGCTGTAGAGATACCTTCTGTACTCCTTTGTGCGCTGTAGAGATACCTTCTGTACTCCTTTGTGCGCTGTAGAGATACCTTCTGTACTTCTTTGTGCGCTGTAGAGATACCTTCTGTACTCCTTTGTAGGCTGTAGAGATACCTCGTGTACTCCTTTGTACGTTCTAGAGATATTTCCTGTACTCCTTTGTGCGCTGTAGAGATACCTTCTGTAATCCTTTGTGCGCTGTAGAGATACCTTCTGTACTCCTTTGTGCGCTGTAGAGATACCTTCTGTACTCCTTTGAGCGCTGTAGAGATACCTTCTGTACTCCTTTGTACGCTGTAGAGATACCTCGTGTACTTCTTTGTGCGCTGTAGAGATACCTTCTGTACTCCTTTGTACGCTGTAGAGATACCTCGTGTACTCCTTTGTACGTTCTAGAGATATTTCCTTTACTTCTTTGTGCGCTGTAGAAATACCTTCTGTACTCCTTTGTGCGCTGTAGAGATACCTTCTGTACTCCTTTGTGCGCTGTAGAGATACCTTCTGTACTCCTTTGTGCGCTGTAGAGATACCTTCTGTACTCCTTTGTACGCTGTAGAGATACCTCGTGTACTCCTTTGTACGTTCTAGAGATATTTCCTGTACTCCTTTGTGCGCTGTAGAGATACCTTCTGTACTCCTTTGTGCGCTGTTGAGATACCTTCTGTACTCCTTTGTACGCTGTAGAGATACCTCGTGTACTCCTTTGTACGTTCTAGAGATATTTCCTGTACTCCTTTGTGCGCTGTAGAGATACCTTCTGTACTCCTTTGTGCGCTGTAGAGATACCTTCTGTACTCCTTTGTGCGCTGTAGAGATACCTTCTGTACTCCTTTGTGCGCTGTAGAGATACCTTCTGTACTCCTTTGTGCGCTGTAGAGATACCTTCTGTACTCCTATGTACGCTGTAGAGATACCTCGTGTACTCCTTTGTGCGCTGTAGAGATACCTTCTGTACTCCTTTGTGCGCTGTAGAGATACCTTCTGTACTCCTTTGTGCGCTGTAGAGATACCTTCTGTACTCCTTTGTGCGCTGTAGAGATACCTTCTGTACTCCTTTGTGCGCTGTAGAGATACCTTCTGTACTCCTTTGTGCGCTGTAGAGATACCTTCTGTACTCCTTTGTACGCTGTAGAGATACCTCGTGTACTCCTTTGTACGTTCTAGAGATATTTCCTGTACTCCTTTGTGCGCTGTAGAGATACCTTCTGTACTCCTTTGTGCGCTGTAGAGATACCTTCTGTACTCCTTTGTACGTTCTAGAGATATTTCCTGTACTCCTTTGTACGCTGTAGAGATACCTTCTGTACTCCTTTGTGCGCTGTAGAGATACCTTCTGTACTCCTTTGTACGGTGTTGAGATACCTCGTGTACTCCTTTGTACGTTCTAGAGATATTTCCTGTACTCCTTTGTGCGCTGTAGAGATACCTTCTGTACTCCTTTGTGCGCTGTAGAGATACCTTCTGTACTCCTTTGTGCGCTGTAGAGATACCTTCTGTACTCCTTTGTGCGCTGTAGAGATACCTTCTGTACTCCTTTGTACGCTGTAGAGATTCCTCGTGTACTCCTTTGTGCGCTGTAGAGATACCTTCTGTACTCCTTTGTGCGCTGTAGAGATACCTTCTGTACTCCTTTGTGCGCTGTAGAGATACCTTCTGTACTCCTTTGTACGTTCTAGAGATATTTCCTGTACTCCTTTGTACGCTGTAGAGATACCTTCTGTACTCCTTTGTGCGCTGTAGAGATACCTTCTGTACTCCTTTGTACGGTGTAGAGATACCTCGTGTACTCCTTTGTACGTTCTAGAGATATTTCCTGTACTCCTTTGTGCGCTGTAGAGATACCTTCTGTACTCCTTTGTGCGCTGTAGAGATACCTTCTGTACTCCTTTGTGCGCTGTAGAGATACCTTCTGTACTCCTTTGTGCGCTGTAGAGATACCTTCTGTACTCCTTTGTACGCTGTAGAGATTCCTCGTGTACTCCTTTGTGCGCTGTAGAGATACCTTCTGTACTCCTTTGTGCGCTGTAGAGATACCTTCTGTACTCCTTTGTACGCTGTAGAGATACCTCGTGTACTCCTTTGTACGTTCTAGAGATATTTCCTGTACTTCTTTGTGCGCTGTAGAGATACCTTCTGTACTCCTTTGTGCGCTGTTGAGATACCTTCTGTACTCCTTTGTACGCTGTAGAGATACCTCGTGTACTCCTTTGTACGTTCTAGAGATATTTCCTGTACTCCTTTGTGCGCTGTAGAGATACCTTCTGTACTCCTTTGTGCGCTGTAGAGATACCTTCTGTACTCCTTTGTGCGCTGTAGAGATACCTTCTGTACTCCTTTGTGCGCTGTAGAGATACCTTCTGTACTCCTTTGTGCGCTGTAGAGATACCTTCTGTACTCCTATGTACGCTGTAGAGATACCTCGTGTACTCCTTTGTGCGCTGTAGAGATACCTTCTGTACTCCTTTGTGCGCTGTAGAGATACCTTCTGTACTCCTTTGTGCGCTGTAGAGATACCTTCTGTACTCCTTTGTGCGCTGTAGAGATACCTTCTGTACTCCTTTGTGCGCTGTAGAGATACCTTCTGTACTCCTTTGTGCGCTGTAGAGATACCTTCTGTACTCCTTTGTACGCTGTAGAGATACCTCGTGTACTCCTTTGTACGTTCTAGAGATATTTCCTGTACTCCTTTGTGCGCTGTAGAGATACCTTCTGTACTCCTTTGTGCGCTGTAGAGATACCTTCTGTACTCCTTTGTACGTTCTAGAGATATTTCCTGTACTCCTTTGTACGCTGTAGAGATACCTTCTGTACTCCTTTGTGCGCTGTAGAGATACCTTCTGTACTCCTTTGTACGGTGTAGAGATACCTCGTGTACTCCTTTGTACGTTCTAGAGATATTTCCTGTACTCCTTTGTGCGCTGTAGAGATACCTTCTTTACTTCTTTGTGCGCTGTAGAGATACCTTCTGTACTCCTTTGTGCGCTGTAGAGATACCTTCTGTACTCCTTTGTGCGCTGTAGAGATACCTTCTGTACTCCTTTGTACGCTGTAGAGATTCCTCGTGTACTCCTTTGTGCGCTGTAGAGATACCTTCTGTACTCCTTTGTGCGCTGTAGAGATACCTTCTGTACTCCTTTGTACGCTGTAGAGATACCTTCTGTACTCCTTTGTACGTTCTAGAGATATTTCCTGTACTCCTTTGTACGCTGTAGAGATACCTTCTGTACTCCTTTGTGCGCTGTAGAGATACCTTCTGTACTCCTTTGTACGGTGTAGAGATACCTCGTGTACTCCTTTGTACGTTCTAGAGATATTTCCTGTACTCCTTTGTGCGCTGTAGAGATACCTTCTGTACTCCTTTGTGCGCTGTAGAGATACCTTCTGTACTCCTTTGTGCGCTGTAGAGATACCTTCTGTACTCCTTTGTGCGCTGTAGAGATACCTTCTGTACTCCTTTGTACGCTGTAGAGATTCCTCGTGTACTCCTTTGTGCGCTGTAGAGATACCTTCTGTACTCCTTTGTGCGCTGTAGAGATACCTTCTGTACTCCTTTGTGCGCTGTAGAGATACCTTCTGTACTCCTTTGTGCGCTGTAGAGATACCTTCTGTACTTCTTTGTGCGCTGTAGAGATACCTTCTGTACTCCTTTGTAGGCTGTAGAGATACCTCGTGTACTCCTTTGTACGTTCTAGAGATATTTCCTGTACTCCTTTGTGCGCTGTAGAGATACCTTCTGTAATCCTTTGTGCGCTGTAGAGATACCTTCTGTACTCCTTTGTGCGCTGTAGAGATACCTTCTGTACTCCTTTGAGCGCTGTAGAGATACCTTCTGTACTCCTTTGTACGCTGTAGAGATACCTCGTGTACTTCTTTGTGCGCTGTAGAGATACCTTCTGTACTCCTTTGTACGCTGTAGAGATACCTCGTGTACTCCTTTGTACGTTCTAGAGATATTTCCTTTACTTCTTTGTGCGCTGTAGAAATACCTTCTGTACTCCTTTGTGCGCTGTAGAGATACCTTCTGTACTCCTTTGTGCGCTGTAGAGATACCTTCTGTACTCCTTTGTGCGCTGTAGAGATACCTTCTGTACTCCTTTGTACGCTGTAGAGATACCTCGTGTACTCCTTTGTACGTTCTAGAGATATTTCCTGTACTCCTTTGTGCGCTGTAGAGATACCTTCTGTACTCCTTTGTGCGCTGTTGAGATACCTTCTGTACTCCTTTGTACGCTGTAGAGATACCTCGTGTACTCCTTTGTACGTTCTAGAGATATTTCCTGTACTCCTTTGTGCGCTGTAGAGATACCTTCTGTACTCCTTTGTGCGCTGTAGAGATACCTTCTGTACTCCTTTGTGCGCTGTAGAGATACCTTCTGTACTCCTTTGTGCGCTGTAGAGATACCTTCTGTACTCCTTTGTGCGCTGTAGAGATACCTTCTGTACTCCTATGTACGCTGTAGAGATACCTCGTGTACTCCTTTGTGCGCTGTAGAGATACCTTCTGTACTCCTTTGTGCGCTGTAGAGATACCTTCTGTACTCCTTTGTGCGCTGTAGAGATACCTTCTGTACTCCTTTGTGCGCTGTAGAGATACCTTCTGTACTCCTTTGTGCGCTGTAGAGATACCTTCTGTACTCCTTTGTGCGCTGTAGAGATACCTTCTGTACTCCTTTGTACGCTGTAGAGATACCTCGTGTACTCCTTTGTACGTTCTAGAGATATTTCCTGTACTCCTTTGTGCGCTGTAGAGATACCTTCTGTACTCCTTTGTGCGCTGTAGAGATACCTTCTGTACTCCTTTGTACGTTCTAGAGATATTTCCTGTACTCCTTTGTACGCTGTAGAGATACCTTCTGTACTCCTTTGTGCGCTGTAGAGATACCTTCTGTACTCCTTTGTACGGTGTTGAGATACCTCGTGTACTCCTTTGTACGTTCTAGAGATATTTCCTGTACTCCTTTGTGCGCTGTAGAGATACCTTCTGTACTCCTTTGTGCGCTGTAGAGATACCTTCTGTACTCCTTTGTGCGCTGTAGAGATACCTTCTGTACTCCTTTGTGCGCTGTAGAGATACCTTCTGTACTCCTTTGTACGCTGTAGAGATTCCTCGTGTACTCCTTTGTGCGCTGTAGAGATACCTTCTGTACTCCTTTGTGCGCTGTAGAGATACCTTCTGTACTCCTTTGTGCGCTGTAGAGATACCTTCTGTACTCCTTTGTACGTTCTAGAGATATTTCCTGTACTCCTTTGTACGCTGTAGAGATACCTTCTGTACTCCTTTGTGCGCTGTAGAGATACCTTCTGTACTCCTTTGTACGGTGTAGAGATACCTCGTGTACTCCTTTGTACGTTCTAGAGATATTTCCTGTACTCCTTTGTGCGCTGTAGAGATACCTTCTGTACTCCTTTGTGCGCTGTAGAGATACCTTCTGTACTCCTTTGTGCGCTGTAGAGATACCTTCTGTACTCCTTTGTGCGCTGTAGAGATACCTTCTGTACTCCTTTGTACGCTGTAGAGATTCCTCGTGTACTCCTTTGTGCGCTGTAGAGATACCTTCTGTACTCCTTTGTGCGCTGTAGAGATACCTTCTGTACTCCTTTGTACGCTGTAGAGATACCTCGTGTACTCCTTTGTACGTTCTAGAGATATTTCCTGTACTTCTTTGTGCGCTGTAGAGATACCTTCTGTACTCCTTTGTGCGCTGTTGAGATACCTTCTGTACTCCTTTGTACGCTGTAGAGATACCTCGTGTACTCCTTTGTACGTTCTAGAGATATTTCCTGTACTCCTTTGTGCGCTGTAGAGATACCTTCTGTACTCCTTTGTGCGCTGTAGAGATACCTTCTGTACTCCTTTGTGCGCTGTAGAGATACCTTCTGTACTCCTTTGTGCGCTGTAGAGATACCTTCTGTACTCCTTTGTGCGCTGTAGAGATACCTTCTGTACTCCTATGTACGCTGTAGAGATACCTCGTGTACTCCTTTGTGCGCTGTAGAGATACCTTCTGTACTCCTTTGTGCGCTGTAGAGATACCTTCTGTACTCCTTTGTGCGCTGTAGAGATACCTTCTGTACTCCTTTGTGCGCTGTAGAGATACCTTCTGTACTCCTTTGTGCGCTGTAGAGATACCTTCTGTACTCCTTTGTGCGCTGTAGAGATACCTTCTGTACTCCTTTGTACGCTGTAGAGATACCTCGTGTACTCCTTTGTACGTTCTAGAGATATTTCCTGTACTCCTTTGTGCGCTGTAGAGATACCTTCTGTACTCCTTTGTGCGCTGTAGAGATACCTTCTGTACTCCTTTGTACGTTCTAGAGATATTTCCTGTACTCCTTTGTACGCTGTAGAGATACCTTCTGTACTCCTTTGTGCGCTGTAGAGATACCTTCTGTACTCCTTTGTACGGTGTAGAGATACCTCGTGTACTCCTTTGTACGTTCTAGAGATATTTCCTGTACTCCTTTGTGCGCTGTAGAGATACCTTCTTTACTTCTTTGTGCGCTGTAGAGATACCTTCTGTACTCCTTTGTGCGCTGTAGAGATACCTTCTGTACTCCTTTGTGCGCTGTAGAGATACCTTCTGTACTCCTTTGTACGCTGTAGAGATTCCTCGTGTACTCCTTTGTGCGCTGTAGAGATACCTTCTGTACTCCTTTGTGCGCTGTAGAGATACCTTCTGTACTCCTTTGTACGCTGTAGAGATACCTTCTGTACTCCTTTGTACGTTCTAGAGATATTTCCTGTACTCCTTTGTACGCTGTAGAGATACCTTCTGTACTCCTTTGTGCGCTGTAGAGATACCTTCTGTACTCCTTTGTACGGTGTAGAGATACCTCGTGTACTCCTTTGTACGTTCTAGAGATATTTCCTGTACTCCTTTGTGCGCTGTAGAGATACCTTCTGTACTCCTTTGTGCGCTGTAGAGATACCTTCTGTACTCCTTTGTGCGCTGTAGAGATACCTTCTGTACTCCTTTGTGCGCTGTAGAGATACCTTCTGTACTCCTTTGTACGCTGTAGAGATTCCTCGTGTACTCCTTTGTGCGCTGTAGAGATACCTTCTGTACTCCTTTGTGCGCTGTAGAGATACCTTCTGTACTCCTTTGTGCGCTGTAGAGATACCTTCTGTACTCCTTTGTACGTTCTAGAGATATTTTCTGTACTCCTTTGTGCGCTGTAGAGATACCTTCTGTACTCCTTTGTGCGCTGTAGAGATATTTCCTGTACTCCTTTGTGCACTGTAGAGATACCTTCTGTACTCCTTTGTGCGCTGTAGAGATACCTTCTGTACTCCTTTGTACGCTGTAGAGATACCTCGTGTACTCCTTTGTACGTTCTAGAGATATTTCCTGTACTCCTTTTTGCGCTGTAGAGATACCTTCTGTACTCCTTTGTGCGCTGTAGAGATACCTTCTGTACTCCTTTGTACGTTCTAGAGATATTTCCTGTACTCCTTTGTGCGCTGTAGAGATACCTTCTGTACTCCTTTGTGCGCTGTAGATATACCTTCTGTACTCCTTTGTGCGCTGTAGAGATACCTTCTGTACTCCTTTGTACGCTGTAGAGATACCTCGTGTACTCCTTCGTACGTTCTAGAGATATTTCCTGTACCCCTTTGTGCGCTGTAGAGATACCTTCTGTACTCCATTGTGCGCTGTAGAGATACCTTCTGTACTCCTTTGTGCGCTGTAGAGATACCTTCTGTACTCCTTTGTACGCTGTAGAGATACCTCGTGTACTCCTTTGTACGTTCTAGAGATATTTCCTGTACTCCTTTGTGCGCTGTAGAGATACCTTCTGTACTTCTTTGTGCGCTGTAGAGATACCTTTTATACTCCTTTGTGCGCTGTAGAGATACCTTCTGTACTCCTTTGTACGCTGTAGAGATACCTTCTGTACTCCTTTGTGCGCTGTAGAGATACCTTCTGTACTCCTTTGTACGCTGTAGAGATACCTCGTGTACTCCTTTGTACGTACTAGAGATATTTTTTGTACTCCTTTGTGCGCTGTAGAGATACCTTCTGTACTTCTTTGTGCGCTGTAGAGATACCTTCTGTACTCCTTTGTGCGCTGTAGAGATACCTTCTGTACTCCTTTGTACGCTGTAGAGATACCTTCTGTACTCCTTTGGGCGCTGTAGAGATACCTTCTGTACTTCTTTGTACGCTGTAGAGATACCTCGTGTACTCCTTTGTACGTTCTAGAGATATTTCCTGTACTCCTTTGTGCGCTGTAGAGATACCTTCTGTACTCCTTTGTGCGCTGTAGAGATACCTTCTGTACTCCTTTGTGCGCTGTAGAGATACCTTCTGTACTCCTTTGTGCGCTGTAGAGATACCTTCTGTACTCCTTTGTACGCTGTAGAGATACCTCGTGTACTCCTTTGTGCGCTGTAGAGATACCTTCTGTACTCCTTTGTGCGCTGTAGAGATACCTTCTGTACTCCTTTGTGCGCTGTAGAGATACCTTCTGTACTCCTTTGTGCGCTGTAGAGATACCTTCTGTACTCCTTTGTGCGCTGTAGAGATACCTTCTGTACTCCTTTGTGCGCTGTAGAGATACCTTCTGTACTCCTTTGTGCGCTGTAGAGATACCTTCTGTACTTCTTTGTGCGCTGTAGAGATACCTTCTGTACTCCTTTGTACGCTGTAGAGATACCTCGTGTACTCCTTTGTACGTTCTAGAGATATTTCCTGTACTCCTTTGTGCGCTGTAGAGATACCTTCTGTACTCCTTTGTGCGCTGTAGAGATACCTTCTGTACTCCTTTGAGCGCTGTAGAGATACCTTCTGTACTCCTTTGAGCGCTGTAGAGATACCTTCTGTACTCCTTTGTACGCTGTAGAGATACCTCGTGTACTCCTTTGTGCGCTGTAGAGATACCTTCTGTACTCCTTTGTACGCTGTAGAGATACCTCGTGTACTCCTTTGTACGTTCTAGAGATATTTCCTGTACTTCTTTGTGCGCTGTAGAGAAACCTTCTGTACTCCTTTGTGCGCTGTAGAGATACCTTCTGTACTCCTTTGTGCGCTGTAGAGATACCTTCTGTACTCCTTTGTGCGCTGTAGAGATACCTTCTGTACTCCTTTGTACGCTGTAGAGATACCTCGTGTACTCCTTTGTACGTTCTAGAGATATTTCCTGTACTCCTTTGTGCGCTGTAGAGATACCTTCTGTACTCCTTTGTGCGCTGTAGAGATACCTTCTGTACTCCTTTGTGCGCTGTAGAGATTCCTTCTGTACTCCTTTGTGCGCTGTAGAGATACCTTCTGTACTCCTTTGTACGCTGTAGAGATACCTCGTGTACTCCTTTGTACGTTCTTGAGATATTTCCTGTACTCCTTTGTGCGCTGTAGAGATACCTTCTGTACTCCTTTGTGCGCTGTAGAGATACCTTCTGTACTCCTTTGTGCGCTGTAGAGATACCTTCTGTACTCCTTTGTACGCTGTAGAGATACCTTCTGTTCTCCTTTGTGCGCTGTAGAGATACCTTCTGTACTCCTTTGTACGCTGTAGAGATACCTCGTGTACTCCTTTGTACGTTCTAGAGATATTTCCTGTACTCCTTTGTGCGCTGTAGAGATACCTTCTGTACTCCTTTGTGCGCTGTAGAGATACCTTCTGTACTCCTTTGTGCGCTGTAGAGATACCTTCTGTACTCCTTTGTACGCTGTAGAGATACCTTCTGTACTCCTTTGTGCGCTGTAGAGATACCTTCTGTACTCCTTTGTACGCTGTAGAGATACCTCGTGTACTCCTTTGTACGTTCTAGAGATATTTCCTGTACTCCTTTGTGCGCTGTAGAGATACCTTCTGTACTCCTTTGTGCACTGTAGAGATACCTTCTGTACTCCTTTGTGCGCTGTAGAGATACCTTCTGTACTCCTTTGTACGCTGTAGAGATATTTCCTGTACTCCTTTGTGCGCCGTAGAGATACCTTCTGTACTTCTTTGTGCGCTGTAGAGATACCTTCTGTACTCCTTTGTGCGCTGTAGAGATACCTTCTGTACTCCTTTGTGCGCTGTAGAGATACCTTCTGTACTCCTTTGTACGTTCTAGAGATATTTCCTGTACTCCTTTGTGCGCTGTAGAGATACCTTCTGTACTCCTTTGTGCGCTGTAGAAATACCTTCTGTACTCCTTTGTGCGCTGTAGAGATACCTTCTGTACTCCTTTGTACGCTGTAGAGATACCTCGTGTACTCCTTTGTGCGCTCTAGAGATATCTTCTGTACTCCTTTGTGCGCTGTAGAGATACCTTCTGTACTCCTTTGTGCGCTGTAGAGATACCTTCTGTACTCCTTTGTACGTTCTAGAGATATTTCCTGTACTCCTTTGTGCGCTGTAGAGATACCTTCTGTACTCCTTTGTGCGCTGTAGAGATACCTTCTGTATTCCTTTGTGCGCTATAGAGATACCTTCTGTACTCCTTTGTTCGCTGTAGAGATACCTTCTGTACTCCTTTGTACGCTGTAGAGATACCTCGTGTACTCCTTTGTACGTTCTAGAGATATTTCCTGTACTCCTTTGTGCGCTGTAGAGATACCTTCTGTACTCCTTTGTGCGCTGTAGAGATACCTTCTGTACTCCTTTGTTCGCTGTAGAGATACCTTCTGTACTCCTTTGTGCGCTGTAGAGATACCTTCTGTACTCCTTTGTGCGCTGTAGAGATACCTTCTGTACTCCTTTGTACGCTGTAGAGATACCTCGTGTACTCCTTTGTGCGCTGTAGAGATACCTTCTGTACTCCTTTGTGCGCTGTAGAGATACCTTCTGTACTCCTTTGTGCGCTGTAGAAATACCTTCTGTACTCCTTTGTACGTTCTAGAGATATTTCCTGTACTCCTTTGTGCGCTGTAGAGATACCTTCTGTACTCCTTTGTGCGCTGTAGAGATACCTTCTGTACTCCTTTGTACGTTCTAGAGATATTTCCTGTACTCCTTTGTGCGCTGTAGAGATACCTTCTGTACTCCTTTGTGCGCTGTAGAGATACCTTCTGTACTCCTTTATGCGCTGTAGAGATACCTTCTGTACTCCTTTGTACGCTGTAGAGATACCTCGTGTACTCCTTTGTGCGCTGTAGAGATACCTTCTGTACTTCTTTGTGCGCTGTAGAGATACCTTCTGTACTCCTTTGTGCGCTGTAGAGATACCTTCTGTACTCCTTTGTACGTTCTAGAGATATTTCCTGTACTCCTTTGTGCGCTGTAGAGATACCTTCTGTACTCCTTTGTGCGCTGTAGAGATACCTTCTGTACTCCTTTGTGCGCTGTAGAGATACCTTCTGTACTCCTTTGTGCGCTGTAGAGATACCTTCTGTACTCCTTTGTGCGCTGTAGAGATACCTTCTGTACTCCTATGTACGCTGTAGAGATACCTCGTGTACTCCTTTGTGCGCTGTAGAGATACCTTCTGTACTCCTTTGTGCGCTGTAGAGATACCTTCTGTACTCCTTTGTGCGCTGTAGAGATACCTTCTGTACTCCTTTGTGCGCTGTAGAGATACCTTCTGTACTCCTTTGTGCGCTGTAGAGATACCTTCTGTACTCCTTTGTGCGCTGTAGAGATACCTTCTGTACTCCTTTGTACGCTGTAGAGATACCTCGTGTACTCCTTTGTACGTTCTAGAGATATTTCCTGTACTCCTTTGTGCGCTGTAGAGATACCTTCTGTACTCCTTTGTGCGCTGTAGAGATACCTTCTGTACTCCTTTGTACGTTCTAGAG
Source organism: Morinoia aosen (assembly GCA_030386875.1). NCBI lineage: Eukaryota > Metazoa > Arthropoda > Malacostraca > Amphipoda > Talitridae > Morinoia > Morinoia aosen. The sequence continues at coordinate 32,835,631 of JASJYW010000027.1, read as the reverse complement.
ATATTTCCTGTACTCCTTTGTACGCTGTAGAGATACCTTCTGTACTCCTTTGTGCGCTGTAGAGATACCTTCTGTACTCCTTTGTACTGTGTAGAGATACCTCGTGTACTCCTTTGTACGTTCTAGAGATATTTCCTGTACTCCTTTGTGCGCTGTAGAGATACCTTCTGTACTCCTTTGTGCGCTGTAGAGATACCTTCTGTACTCCTTTGTGCGCTGTAGAGATACCTTCTGTACTCCTTTGTGCGCTGTAGAGATACCTTCTGTACTCCTTTGTACGCTGTAGAGATTCCTCGTGTACTCCATTGTGCGCTGTAGAGATACCTTCTGTACTCCTTTGTGCGCTGTAGAGATACCTTCTGTACTCCTTTGTGCGCTGTAGAGATACCTTCTGTACTCCTTTGTACGTTCTAGAGATATTTCCTGTACTCCTTTGTACGCTGTAGAGATACCTTCTGTACTCCTTTGTGCGCTGTGGAGATACCTTCTGTACTCCTTTGTACGGTGTAGAGATACCTCGTGTACTCCTTTGTACGTTCTAGAGATATTTCCTGTACTCCTTTGTGCGCTGTAGAGATACCTTCTGTACTCCTTTGTGCGCTGTAGAGATACCTTCTGTACTCCTTTGTGCGCTGTAGAGATACCTTCTGTACTCCTTTGTGCGCTGTAGAGATACCTTCTGTACTCCTTTGTACGCTGTAGAGATTCCTCGTGTACTCCTTTGTGCGCTGTAGAGATACCTTCTGTACTCCTTTGTGCGCTGTAGAGATACCTTCTGTACTCCTTTGTGCGCTGTAGAGATACCTTCTGTACTCCTTTGTACGTTCTAGAGATATTTTCTGTACTCCTTTGTGCGCTGTAGAGATACCTTCTGTACTCCTTTGTGCGCTGTAGAGATATTTCCTGTACTCCTTTGTGCACTGTAGAGATACCTTCTGTACTCCTTTGTGCGCTGTAGAGATACCTTCTGTACTCCTTTGTACGCTGTAGAGATACCTCGTGTACTCCTTTGTACGTTCTAGAGATATTTCCTGTACTCCTTTTGCGCTGTAGAGATACCTTCTGTACTCCTTTGTGCGCTGTAGAGATACCTTCTGTACTCCTTTGTACGTTCTAGAGATATTTCCTGTACTCCTTTGTGCGCTGTAGAGATACCTTCTGTACTCCTTTGTGCGCTGTAGATATACCTTCTGTACTCCTTTGTGCGCTGTAGAGATACCTTCTGTACTCCTTTGTACGCTGTAGAGATACCTCGTGTACTCCTTCGTACGTTCTAGAGATATTTCCTGTACCCCTTTGTGCGCTGTAGAGATACCTTCTGTACTCCATTGTGCGCTCTAGAGATACCTTCTGTACTCCTTTGTGCGCTGTAGAGATACCTTCTGTACTCCTTTGTACGCTGTAGAGATACCTCGTGTACTCCTTTGTACGTTCTAGAGATATTTCCTGTACTCCTTTGTGCGCTGTAGAGATACCTTCTGTACTTCTTTGTGCGCTGTAGAGATACCTTTTATACTCCTTTGTGCGCTGTAGAGATACCTTCTGTACTCCTTTGTACGCTGTAGAGATACCTTCTGTACTCCTTTGTGCGCTGTAGAGATACCTTCTGTACTCCTTTGTACGCTGTAGAGATACCTCGTGTACTCCTTTGTACGTACTAGAGATATTTCCTGTACTCCTTTGTGCGCTGTAGAGATACCTTCTGTACTTCTTTGTGCGCTGTAGAGATACCTTCTGTACTCCTTTGTGCGCTGTAGAGATACCTTCTGTACTCCTTTGTACGCTGTAGAGATACCTTCTGTACTCCTTTGTGCGCTGTAGAGATACCTTCTGTACTCCTTTGTACGCTGTAGAGATACCTCGTGTACTCCTTTGTACGTTCTAGAGATATTTCCTGTACTCCTTTGTGCGCTGTAGAGATACCTTCTGTACTCCTTTGTGCGCTGTAGAGATACCTTCTGTACTCCTTTGTGCGCTGTAGAGATACCTTCTGTACTCCTTTGTGCGCTGTAGAGATACCTTCTGTACTCCTTTGTACGCTGTAGAGATACCTCGTGTACTCCTTTGTGCGCTGTAGAGATACCTTCTGTACTCCTTTGTGCGCTGTAGAGATACCTTCTGTACTCCTTTGTGCGCTGTAGAGATACCTTCTGTACTCCTTTGTGCGCTGTAGAGATACCTTCTGTACTCCTTTGTGCGCTGTAGAGATACCTTCTGTACTCCTTTGTGCGCTGTAGAGATACCTTCTGTACTCCTTTGTGCGTTTTAGAGATACCTTCTGTACTTCTTTGTGCGCTGTAGAGATACCTTCTGTACTCCTTTGTACGCTGTAGAGATACCTCGTGTACTCGTTTGTACGTTCTAGAGATATTTCCTGTACTCCTTTGTGCGCTGTAGAGATACCTTCTGTACTCCTCTGTGCGCTGTAGAGATACCTTCTGTACTCCTTTGAGCGCTGTAGAGATACCTTCTGTACTCCTTTGAGCGCTGTAGAGATACCTTCTGTACTCCTTTGTACGCTGTAGAGATACCTCGTGTACTCCTTTGTGCGCTGTAGAGATACCTTCTGTACTCCTTTGTACGCTGTAGAGATACCTCGTGTACTCCTTTGTACGTTCTAGAGATATTTCCTGTACTTCTTTGTGCGCTGTAGAGAAACCTTCTGTACTCCTTTGTGCGCTGTAGAGATACCTTCTGTACTCCTTTGTGCGCTGTAGAGATACCTTCTGTACTCCTTTGTGCGCTGTAGAGATACCTTCTGTACTCCTTTGTACGCTGTAGAGATACCTCGTGTACTCCTTTGTACGTTCTAGAGATATTTCCTGTACTCCTTTGTGCGCTGTAGAGATACCTTCTGTACTCCTTTGTGCGCTGTAGAGATACCTTCTGTACTCCTTTGTGCGCTGTAGAGATTCCTTCTGTACTCCTTTGTGCGCTGTAGAGATACCTTCTGTACTCCTTTGTACGCTGTAGAGATACCTCGTGTACTCCTTTGTACGTTCTAGAGATATTTCCTGTACTTGTTCGTGCGCTGTAGAGATACCTTCTGTACTCTTTTGTGTGCTGTAGAGATACCTTCTGTACTCCTTTGTGCGCTGTAGAGATACCTTCTGTACTCCTTTGTGCGCTGTAGAGATACCTTCTGTACTCCTTTGTGCGCTGTAGAGATACCTTCTGTACTCCTATGTACGCTGTAGAGATACCTCGTGTACTCCTTTGTGCGCTGTAGAGATACCTTCTGTACTCCTTTGTGCGCTGTAGAGATACCTTCTGTACTCCTTTGTGCGCTGTAGAGATACCTTCTGTACTCCTTTGTACGTTCTAGAGATATTTCCTGTACTCCTTTGTGCGCTGTAGAGATTCCCACTGTACTCCTTTGTGCGCTTTAGAGATACCTTCTGTACTCCTTTGTACGTTCTAGAGATATTTCCTGTGCTCCTTTGTGCGCTGTAGAGATACCTTCTGTACTCCTTTGTGCGCTGTGGAGATACCTTCTGTACTCCTTTGTGCGCTGTAGTGATACCTTCTGTACTCCTTTGTACGCTGTAGAGATACCTCGTGTACTCCTTTGTACGTTCTAGAGATATTTCCTGTACTCCTTTGTGCGCTGTAGAGATACCTTCTGTACTCCTTTGTGCGCTGTAGAGATACCTTCTGTACTCCTTTGTGCGCTGTAGAGATACCTTCTGTACTCCTTTGTACGCTGTAGAGATACCTTCTGTTCTCCTTTGTGCGCTGTAGAGATACCTTCTGTACTCCTTTGTACGCTGTAGAGATACCTCGTGTACTCCTTTGTACGTTCTAGAGATATTTCCTGTACTCCTTTGTGCGCTGTAGAGATACCTTCTGTACTCCTTTGTGCGCTGTAGAGATACCTTCTCTACTCCTTTGTGCGCTGTAGAGATACCTTCTGTACTCCTTTGTACGCTGTAGAGATACCTTCTGTACTCCTTTGTGCGCTGTAGAGATACCTTCTGTACTCCTTTGTACGCTGTAGAGATACCTCGTGTACTCCTTTGTACGTTCTAGAGATATTTCCTGTACTCCTTTGTGCGCTGTAGAGATACCTTCTGTACTCCTTTGTGCGCTGTAGAGATACCTTCTGTACTCCTTTGTGCGCTGTAGAGATACCTTCTGTACTCCTTTGTACGCTGTAGAGATATTTCCTGTACTCCTTTGTGCGCCGTAGAGATACCTTCTGTACTTCTTTGTGCGCTGTAGAGATACCTTCTGTACTCCTTTGTGCGCTGTAGAGATACCTTCTGTACTCCTTTGTGCGCTGTAGAGATACCTTCTGTACTCCTTTGTACGTTCTAGAGATATTTCCTGTACTCCTTTGTGTGCTGTAGAGATACCTTCTGTACTCCTTTGTGCGCTGTAGAAATACCTTCTGTACTCCTTTGTGCGCTGTAGAGATACCTTCTGTACTCCTTTGTGCGCTGTAGAGATACCTCGTGTACTCCTTTGTGCGCTCTAGAGATATCTTCTGTACTCCTTTGTGCGCTGTAGAGATACCTTCTGTACTCCTTTGTGCGCTGTAGAGATACCTTCTGTACTCCTTTGTACGTTCTAGAGATATTTCCTGTACTCCTTTGTGCGCTGTAGAGATACCTTCTGTACTCCTTTGTGCGCTGTAGAGATACCTTCTGTATTCCTTTGTGCGCTGTAGAGATACCTTCTGTACTCCTTTGTGCGCTGTAGAGATACCTTCTGTACTCCTTTGTACGCTGTAGAGATACGTCGTGTACTCCTTTGTACGTTCTAGAGATATTTCCTGTACTCCTTTGTGCGCTGTAGAGATACCTTCTGTACTCCTTTGTGCGCTGTAGAGATACCTTCTGTACTCCTTTGTTCGCTGTAGAGATACCTTCTGTACTCCTTTGTGCGCTGTAGAGATACCTTCTGTACTCCTTTGTGCGCTGTAGAGATACCTTCTGTACTCCTTTGTACGCTGTAGAGATACCTCGTGTACTCCTTTGTGCGCTGTAGAGATACCTTCTGTACTCCTTTGTGCGCTGTAGAGATACCTTCTGTACTCCTTTGTGCGCTGTAGAGATACCTTCTGTACTCCTTTGTACGTTCTAGAGATATTTCCTGTACTCCTTTGTGCGCTGTAGAGATACCTTCTGTACTCCTTTGTGCGCTGTAGAGATACCTTCTGTACTCCTTTGTACGTTCTAGAGATATTTCCTGTACTCCTTTGTGCGCTGTAGAGATACCTTCTGTACTCCTTTGTGCGCTGTAGAGATACCTTCTGTACTCCTTTATGCGCTGTAGAGATACCTTCTGTACTCCTTTGTACGCTGTAGAGATACCTCGTGTACTCCTTTGTGCGCTGTAGAGATACCTTCTGTACTTCTTTGTGCGCTGTAGAGATACCTTCTGTACTCCTTTGTGCGCTGTAGAGATACCTTCTGTACTCCTTTGTACGTTCTAGAGATATTTCCTGTACTCCTTTGTGCGCTGTAGAGATACATTCTGTACTCCTTTGTGCGCTGTAGAGATACCTTCTGTACTCCTTTGTGCGCTGTAGAGATACCTTCTGTACTCCTTTGTGCGCTGTAGAGATACCTTCTGTACTCCTTTGTGCGCTGTAGAGATACCTTCTGTACTCCTTTGTGCGCTGTAGAGATACCTTCTGTACTCCTTTGTGCGCTGTAGAGATACCTTCTGTACTCCTTTGTACGCTGTAGAGATACCTCGTGTACTCCCTTGTGCGCTGTAGAGATACCTTCTGTACTCCTTTGTGCGCTGTAGAGATACCTTCTGTACTCCTTTGTGCGCTGTAGAGATACCTTCTGTACTCCTTCGTACGTTCTAGAGATATTTCCTGTACTCCTTTGTGCGCTGTAGAGATACCTTCTGTACTCCTTTGTGCGCTGTAGAGATACCTTCTGTACTCCTTTGTACGTTCTAGAGATATTTCCTGTACTCCTTTGTGCGCTGTAGAGATACCTTCTGTACTCCTTTGTGCGCTGTGGAGATACCTTCTGTACTCCTTTGTGCGCTGTAGTGATACCTTCTGTACTCCTTTGTACGCTGTAGAGATACCTCGTGTACTCCTTTGTACGTTCTAGAGATATTTCCTGTACTCCTTTGAGCGCTGTAGAGATACCTTCTGTACTCCTTTGTGCGCTGTAGAGATACCTTCTGTACTCCTTTGTGCGCTGTAGAGATACCTTCTGTACTCCTTTGTACGCTGTAGAGATACCTTCTGTACTCCTTTGTGCGCTGTAGAGATACCTTCTTTACTCCTTTGTACGCTGTAGAGATACCTCGTGTACTCCTTTGTACGTTCTAGAGATATTTCCTGTACTCCTTTATGCGCTGTAGAGATACCTTCTGTACTCCTTTGTGCGCTGTAGAGATACCTTCTGTACTCCTTTGTGCGCTGTAGAGATACCTTCTGTACTCCTTTGTACGCTGTAGAGATACCTTCTGTACTCCTTTGTGCGCTGTAGAGATACCTTCTGTACTCCTTTGTACGCTGTAGAGATACCTCGTGTACTCCTTTGTACGTTCTAGAGATATTTCCTGTACTCCTTTGTGCGCTGTAGAGATACCTTCTGTACTCCTTTGTGCGCTGTAGAGATACCTTCTGTACTCCTTTGTGCGCTGTAGAGATACCTTCTGTACTCCTTTGTACGCTGTAGAGATATTTCCTGTACTCCTTTGTGCGCCGTAGAGATACCTTCTGTACTCCTTTGTGCGCTGTAGAGATACCTTCTGTACTCCTTTGTGCGCTGTAGAGATACCTTCTGTACTCCTTTGTGCGCTGTAGAGATACCTTCTGTACTCCTTTGTACGTTCTAGAGATATTTCCTCTACTCCTTTGTGCGCTGTAGAGATACCTTCTGTACTCCTTTGTGCGCTGTAGAGATACCTTCTGTACTCCTTTTTGCGCTGTAGAGATACCTTCTGTACTCCTTTGTACGCTGTAGAGATACCTCGTGTACTCCTTTGTGCGCTCTAGAGATATCTTCTGTACTCCTTTGTGCGCTGTAGAGACACCTTCTGTACTCCTTTGTGCGCTGTAGAGATACCTTCTGTACTCCTTTGTACGTTCTAGAGATATTTCCTGTACTCCTTTGTGCGCTGTAGAGATACCTTCTGTACTCCTTTGTGCGCTGTAGAGATACCTTCTGTACTCCTTTGTGCGCTGTAGAGATACCTTCTGTACTCCTTTGTGCGCTGTAGAGATACCTTCTGTACTCCTTTGTACGCTGTAGAGATACTTCGTGTACTCCTTTGTACGTTCTAGAGATATTTCCTGTACTCCTTTGTGCGCTGTAGAGATACCTTCTGTACTCCTTTGTGCGCTGTAGAGATACCTTCTGTATTCCTTTGTGCGCTGTAGAGATACCTTCTGTACTCCTTTGTGCGCTGTAGAGATACCTTCTGTACTCCTTTGTACGCTGTAGAGATACCTCGTGTACTCCTTTGTACGTTCTAGAGATATTTCCTGTACTCCTTTGTGCGCTGTAGAGATACCTTCTGTACTCCTTTGTGCGCTGTAGAGATACCTTCTGTACTTCTTTGTGCGCTGTAGAGATACCTTCGGTACTCCTTTGTGCGCTGTAGAGATACCTTCTGTACTCCTTTGTGCGCTGTAGAGATACGTTCTGTACTCCTTTGTACGCTGTAGAGATACCTCGTGTACTCCTTTGTGCGCTGTAGAGATACCTTCTGTACTCCTTTGTGCGCTGTAGAGATACCTTCTGTACTCCTTTGTGCGCTGTAGAGATACCTTCTGTACTCCTTTGTACGTTCTAGAGATATTTCCTGTACTCCTTTGTGCGCTGTAGAGATACCTTCTGTACTCCTTTGTGCGCTGTAGAGATACCTTCTGTACTCCTTTGTACGTTCTAGAGATATTTCCTGTACTCCTTTGTGCGCTGTAGAGATTCCTTCTGTACTCCTTTGTGCGCTGTAGAGATACCTTCTGTACTCCTTTGTGCGCTGTAGAGATACCTTCTGTACTCCTTTGTACGCTGTAGAGATACCTCGTGTACTCCTTTGTGCGCTGTAGAGATACCTTCTGTACTTCTTTGTGCGCTGTAGAGATACCTTCTGTACTCCTTTGTGCGCTGTAGAGATACCTTCTGTACTCCTTTGTACGTTCTAGATATATTTCCTGTACTCCTTTGTGCGCTGTAGAGATACCTTCTGTACTCCTTTGTGCGCTGTAGAGATACCTTCTGTACTCCTTTGTGCGCTGTAGAGATACCTTCTGTACTCCTTTGTGCGCTGTAGAGATACCTTCTGTACTCCTTTGTACGCTGTAGAGATACCTCGTGTACTCCTTTGTACGTCCTAGAGATATTTCCTGTACTCCTTTGTGCGCTGTAGAGATACCTTCTGTACTCCTTTGTGCGCTGTAGAGATACCTTCTGTACTCCTTTGTGCGCTGTAGAGATACCTTCTGTACTCCTTTGTACGCTGTAGAGATACCTCGTGTACTCCTTTGTACGTTCTAGAGATATTTCCTGTACTCCTTTGTGCGCTGTAGAGATACCTTCTGTACTCCTTTGTGCGCTGTAGAGATACCTTCTGTACTCCTTTGTGCGCTGTAGAGATACCTTCGGTACTCCTTTGTGCGCTGTAGAGATGCCTTCTGTACTCCTTTGTGCGCTGATGAGATACCTTCTGTACTCCTTTGTACGCTGTAGAGATACCTCGTGTACTCCTTTGTGCGCTGTAGAGATACCTTCTGTACTCCTTTGTGCGCTGTAGAGATACCTTCTGTACTCCTTTGTGCGCTGTAGAGATACCTTCTGTACTCCTTTGTACGTTCTAGAGATATTTCCTGTACTCCTTTGTGCGCTGTAGAGATACCTTCTGTACTCCTTTGTGCGCTGTAGAGATACCTTCTGTACTCCTTTGTGCGCTGTAGAGATACCTTCTGTACTCCTTTGTGCGCTGTAGAGATACCTTCTGTACTCCTTTGTACGCTGTAGAGATACCTCGTGTACTCCTTTGTACGTTCTAGAGATATTTCCTGTACTCCTTTGTGCGCTGTAGAGATACCTTCTGTACTTCTTTGTGCGCTGTAGAGATACCTTCTGTACTCCTTTGTGCGCTGTAGAGATACCTTCTGTACTCCTTTGTGCGCTGTAGAGATACCTTCTGTACTCCTTTGTACGCTGTAGAGATACCTCGTGTACTCCTTTGTGCGCTGTAGAAATACCTTCTGTACTTCTTTGTACGCTGTAGAGATACCTCGTGTACTCCTTTGTACGTTCTAGAGATATTTCCTGTACTCCTTTGTGCGCTGTAGAGATACCTTCTGTACTCCTTTGTGCGCTGTAGAGATACCTTCTGTACTCCTTTGTGCGCTGTAGAGATACCTTCTGTACTCCTTTGTACGCTGTAGAGATACCTCGTTTACTCCTTTGTGCGCTGTAGAGATACCTTCTGTACTCCTTTGTGCGCTGTAGAGATACCTTCTGTACTCCTTTGTACGCTGTAGAGATACCTCGTGTACTCCTTTGTACGTTCTAGAGATATTTCCTGTACTCCTTTGTGCGCTGTAGAGATACCTTCTGTACTTCTTTGTGCGCTGTAGAGATACCTTCTCTACTCCTTTGTGCGCTGTAGAGATACCTTCTGTACTCCTTTGTACGCTGTAGAGATACCTTCTGTACTCCTTTGTGCGCTGTAGAGATACCTTCTGTACTCCTTTGTACGCTGTAGAGATACCTCGTGTACTCCTTTGTACGTTCTAGAGATATTTCCTGTACTCCTTTGTGCGCTGTAGAGATACCTTCTGTACTCCTTTGTGCGCTGTAGAGATACCTTCTGTACTCCTTTGTGCGCTGTAGAGATACCTTCTGTACTCCTTTGTGCGCTGTAGAGATACCTTCTGTACTCCTTTGTACGCTGTAGAGATACCTCGTGTACTCCTTTGTGCGCTGTAGAGATACCTTCTGTACTCCTTTGTGCGCTGTAGAGATACCTTCTGTACTCCTTTGTGCGCTGTAGAGATACCTTCTGTACTCCTTTGTGCGCTGTAGAGATACCTTCTGTACTCCTTTGTGCGCTGTAGAGATACCTTCTGTACTCCTTTGTGCGCTGTAGAGATACCTTCTGTACTCCTTTGTGCGCTGTAGAGATACCTTCTGTACTTCTTTGTGCGCTGTAGAGATACCTTCTGTACTCCTTTGTACGCTGTAGAGATACCTCGTGTACTCCTTTGTACGTTCTAGAAATATTTCCTGTACTCCTTTGTGCGCTGTAGAGATACCTTCTGTACTCCTTTGTGCGCTGTAGAGATACCTTCTGTACTCCTTTGTGCGCTGTAGAGATACCTTCTGTACTCCTTTGAGCGCTGTGGAGATACCTTCTGTACTCCTTTGTACGCTGTAGAGATACCTCGTGTACTCCTTTGTGCGCTGTAGAGATACCTTCTGTACTCCTTTGTACGCTGTAGAGATACCTCGTGTACTCCTTTGTACGTTCTAGAGATATTTCCTTTACTTCTTTGTGCGCTGTAGAGATACCTTCTGTACTCCTTTGTGCGCTGTAGAGATACCTTCTGTACTCCTTTGTGCGCTGTAGAGATACCTTCTGTACTCCTTTGTGCGCTGTAGAGATACCTTCTGTACTCCTTTGTACGCTGTAGAGATACCTCGTGTACTCCTTTGTACGTTCTAGAGATATTTCCTGTACTCCTTTGTGCGCTGTAGAGATACCTTCTGTACTCCTTTGTGCGCTGTAGAGATACCTTCTATACTCCCTTGTGCGCTGTAGAGATACCTTCTGTACTCCTTTGTGCGCTGTAGAGATACCTTCTGTACTCCTTTGTACGCTGTAGAGATACCTCGTGTACTCCTTTGTACGTTCTAGAGATATTTCCTGTACTCCTTTGTGCGCTGTAGAGATACCTTCTGTACTCCTTTGTGCGCTGTAGAGATACCTTCTGTACTCCTTTGTGCGCTGTAGAGATACCTTCTGTACTCCTTTGTGCGCTGTAGAGATACCTTCTGTACTCCTTTGTGCGCTGTAGAGATACCTTCTGTACTCCTATGTACGCTGTAGAGATACCTCGTGTACTCCTTTGTGCGCTGTAGAGATACCTTCTGTACTCCTTTGTGCGCTGTAGAGATACCTTCTGTACTCCTTTGTGCGCTGTAGAGATACCTTCTGTACTCCTTTGTGCGCTGTAGAGATACCTTCTGTACTCCTTTGTACGCTGTAGAGATACCTCGTGTACTCCTTTGTACGTTCTAGAGATATTTCCTGTACTCCTTTGTGCGCTGTAGAGATACCTTCTGTACTCCTTTGTGCGCTGTAGAGATACCTTCTGCACTCCTTTGTACGTTCTAGAGATATTTCCTGTACTCCTTTGTACGCTGTAGAGATTCCTTCTGTACTCCTTTGTGCGCTGTAGAGATACCTTCTGTACTCCTTTGTACGGTGTAGAGATACCTCGTGTACTCCTTTGTACGTTCTAGAGATATTTCCTGTACTCCTTTGTGCGCTGTAGAGATACCTTCTGTACTCCTTTGTGCGCTGTAGAGATACCTTCTGTACTCCTTTGTGCGCTGTAGAGATACCTTCTGTACTCCTTTGTGCGCTGTAGAGATACCTTCTGTACTCCTTTGTACGGTGTAGAGATACCTCGTGTACTCCTTTGTACGTTCTAGAGATATTTCCTGTACTCCTTTGTGCGCTGTAGAGATACCTTCTGTACTCCTTTGTGCGCTGTAGAGATACCTTCTGTACTCCTTTGTGCGCTGTAGAGATACCTTCTGTACTCCTTTGTGCGCTGTAGAGATACCTTCTGTACTCCTTTGTACGTTCTAGAGATATTTCCTGTACTCCTTTGTGCGCTGTAGAGATACCTTCTGTACTCCTTTGTGCGCTGTAGAGATATTTCCTGTACTCCTTTGTGCACTGTAGAGATACCTTCTGTACTCCTTTGTGCGCTGTAGAGATACCTTCTGTACTCCTTTGTACGCTGTAGAGATACCTCGTGTACTCCTTTGTACGTTCTAGAGATATTTCCTGTACTCCTTTGTGCGCTGTAGAGATACCTTCTGTACTCCTTTGTGCGCTGTAGAGATACCTTCTGTACTCCTTTGTACGTTCTAGAGATATTTCCTGTACTCCTTTGTGCGCTGTAGAGATACCTTCTGTACTCCTTTGTGCGCTGTAGATATACCTTCTGTACTCCTTTGTGCGCTGTAGAGATACCTTCTGTACTCCTTTGTACGCTGTAGAGATACCTCGTGTACTCCTTCGTACGTTCTAGAGATATTTCCTGTACCCCTTTGTGCGCTGTAGAGATACCTTCTGTACTCCATTGTGCGCTGTAGAGATACCTTCTGTACTCCTTTGTGCGCTGTAGAGATACCTTCTGTACTCCTTTGTACGCTGTAGAGATACCTCGTGTACTCCTTTGTACGTTCTAGAGATATTTCCTGTACTCCTTTGTGCGCTGTAGAGATACCTTCTGTACTTCTTTGAGCGCTGTAGAGATACCTTTTATACTCCTTTGTGCGCTGTAGAGATACCTTCTGTACTCCTTTGTACGCTGTAGAGATACCTTCTGTACTCCTTTGTGCGCTGTAGAGATACCTTCTGTACTCCTTTGTACGCTGTAGAGATACCTCGTGTACTCCTTTGTACGTACTAGAGATATTTCCTGTACTCCTTTGTGCGCTGTAGAGATACCTTCTGTACTTCTTTGTGCGCTGTAGAGATACCTTCTGTACTCCTTTGTGCGCTGTAGAGATACCTTCTCTACTCCTTTGTACGCTGTAGAGATACCTTCTGTACTCCTTTGTGCGCTGTAGAGATACCTTCTGTACTCCTTTGTACGCTGTAGAGATACCTCGTGTACTCCTTTGTACGTTCTAGAGATATTTCCTGTACTCCTTTGTGCGCTGTAGAGATACCTTCTGTACTCCTTTGTGCGCTGTAGAGATACCTTCTGTACTCCTTTGTGCGCTGTAGAGATACCTTCTGTACTCCTTTGTGCGCTGTAGAGATACCTTCTGTACTCCTTTGTACGCTGTAGAGATACCTCGTGTACTCCTTTGTGCGCTGTAGAGATACCTTCTGTACTCCTTTGTGCGCTGTAGAGATACCTTCTGTACTCCTTTGTGCGCTGTAGAGATACCTTCTGTACTCCTTTGTGCGCTGTAGAGATACCTTCTGTACTCCTTTGTGCGCTGTAGAGATACCTTCTGTACTCCTTTGTGCGCTGTAGAGATACCTTCTGTACTCCTTTTTGCGCTGTAGAGATACCTTCTGTACTTCTTTGTGCGCTGTAGAGATACCTTCTGTACTCCTTTGTACGCTGTAGAGATACCTCGTGTACTCCTTTGTACGTTCTAGAGATATTTCCTGTACTCCTTTGTGCGCTGTAGAGATACCTTCTGTACTCCTTTGTGCGCTGTAGAGATACCTTCTGTACTCCTTTGTGCGCTGTAGAGATACCTTCTGTACTCCTTTGAGCGCTGTAGAGATACCTTCTGTACTCCTTTGTACGCTGTAGAGATACCTCGTGTACTCCTTTGTGCGCTGTAGAGATACCTTCTGTACTCCTTTGTACGCTGTAGAGATACCTCGTGTACTCCTTTGTACGTTCTAGAGATATTTCCTGTACTTCTTTGTGCGCTGTAGAGATACCTTCTGTACTCCTTTGTGCGCTGTAGAGATACCTTCTGTACTCCTTTGTGCGCTGTAGAGATACCTTCTGTACTCCTTTGTGCGCTGTAGAGATACCTTCTGTACTCCTTTGTGCGCTGTAGAGATACCTTCTGTACTCCTTTGTACGCTGTAGAGATACCTCGTGTACTCCCTTGTGCGCTGTAGAGATACCTTCTGTACTCCTTTGTGCGCTGTAGAGATACCTTCTGTACTCCTTTGTGCGCTGTAGAGATACCTTCTGTACTCCTTCGTACGTTCTAGAGATATTTCCTGTACTCCTTTGTGCGCTGTAGAGATACCTTCTGTACTCCTTTGTGCGCTGTAGAGATACCTTCTGTACTCCTTTGTACGTTCTAGAGATATTTCCTGTACTCCTTTGTGCGCTGTAGAGATACCTTCTGTACTCCTTTGTGCGCTGTGGAGATACCTTCTGTACTCCTTTGTGCGCTGTAGTGATACCTTCTGTACTCCTTTGTACGCTGTAGAGATACCTCGTGTACTCCTTTGTACGTTCTAGAGATATTTCCTGTACTCCTTTGAGCGCTGTAGAGATACCTTCTGTACTCCTTTGTGCGCTGTAGAGATACCTTCTGTACTCCTTTGTGCGCTGTAGAGATACCTTCTGTACTCCTTTGTACGCTGTAGAGATACCTTCTGTACTCCTTTGTGCGCTGTAGAGATACCTTCTTTACTCCTTTGTACGCTGTAGAGATACCTCGTGTACTCCTTTGTACGTTCTAGAGATATTTCCTGTACTCCTTTATGCGCTGTAGAGATACCTTCTGTACTCCTTTGTGCGCTGTAGAGATACCTTCTGTACTCCTTTGTGCGCTGTAGAGATACCTTCTGTACTCCTTTGTACGCTGTAGAGATACCTTCTGTACTCCTTTGTGCGCTGTAGAGATACCTTCTGTACTCCTTTGTACGCTGTAGAGATACCTCGTGTACTCCTTTGTACGTTCTAGAGATATTTCCTGTACTCCTTTGTGCGCTGTAGAGATACCTTCTGTACTCCTTTGTGCGCTGTAGAGATACCTTCTGTACTCCTTTGTGCGCTGTAGAGATACCTTCTGTACTCCTTTGTACGCTGTAGAGATATTTCCTGTACTCCTTTGTGCGCCGTAGAGATACCTTCTGTACTCCTTTGTGCGCTGTAGAGATACCTTCTGTACTCCTTTGTGCGCTGTAGAGATACCTTCTGTACTCCTTTGTGCGCTGTAGAGATACCTTCTGTACTCCTTTGTACGTTCTAGAGATATTTCCTCTACTCCTTTGTGCGCTGTAGAGATACCTTCTGTACTCCTTTGTGCGCTGTAGAGATACCTTCTGTACTCCTTTTTGCGCTGTAGAGATACCTTCTGTACTCCTTTGTACGCTGTAGAGATACCTCGTGTACTCCTTTGTGCGCTCTAGAGATATCTTCTGTACTCCTTTGTGCGCTGTAGAGACACCTTCTGTACTCCTTTGTGCGCTGTAGAGATACCTTCTGTACTCCTTTGTACGTTCTAGAGATATTTCCTGTACTCCTTTGTGCGCTGTAGAGATACCTTCTGTACTCCTTTGTGCGCTGTAGAGATACCTTCTGTACTCCTTTGTGCGCTGTAGAGATACCTTCTGTACTCCTTTGTGCGCTGTAGAGATACCTTCTGTACTCCTTTGTACGCTGTAGAGATACTTCGTGTACTCCTTTGTACGTTCTAGAGATATTTCCTGTACTCCTTTGTGCGCTGTAGAGATACCTTCTGTACTCCTTTGTGCGCTGTAGAGATACCTTCTGTATTCCTTTGTGCGCTGTAGAGATACCTTCTGTACTCCTTTGTGCGCTGTAGAGATACCTTCTGTACTCCTTTGTACGCTGTAGAGATACCTCGTGTACTCCTTTGTACGTTCTAGAGATATTTCCTGTACTCCTTTGTGCGCTGTAGAGATACCTTCTGTACTCCTTTGTGCGCTGTAGAGATACCTTCTGTACTTCTTTGTGCGCTGTAGAGATACCTTCGGTACTCCTTTGTGCGCTGTAGAGATACCTTCTGTACTCCTTTGTGCGCTGTAGAGATACGTTCTGTACTCCTTTGTACGCTGTAGAGATACCTCGTGTACTCCTTTGTGCGCTGTAGAGATACCTTCTGTACTCCTTTGTGCGCTGTAGAGATACCTTCTGTACTCCTTTGTGCGCTGTAGAGATACCTTCTGTACTCCTTTGTACGTTCTAGAGATATTTCCTGTACTCCTTTGTGCGCTGTAGAGATACCTTCTGTACTCCTTTGTGCGCTGTAGAGATACCTTCTGTACTCCTTTGTACGTTCTAGAGATATTTCCTGTACTCCTTTGTGCGCTGTAGAGATTCCTTCTGTACTCCTTTGTGCGCTGTAGAGATACCTTCTGTACTCCTTTGTGCGCTGTAGAGATACCTTCTGTACTCCTTTGTACGCTGTAGAGATACCTCGTGTACTCCTTTGTGCGCTGTAGAGATACCTTCTGTACTTCTTTGTGCGCTGTAGAGATACCTTCTGTACTCCTTTGTGCGCTGTAGAGATACCTTCTGTACTCCTTTGTACGTTCTAGATATATTTCCTGTACTCCTTTGTGCGCTGTAGAGATACCTTCTGTACTCCTTTGTGCGCTGTAGAGATACCTTCTGTACTCCTTTGTGCGCTGTAGAGATACCTTCTGTACTCCTTTGTGCGCTGTAGAGATACCTTCTGTACTCCTTTGTACGCTGTAGAGATACCTCGTGTACTCCTTTGTACGTCCTAGAGATATTTCCTGTACTCCTTTGTGCGCTGTAGAGATACCTTCTGTACTCCTTTGTGCGCTGTAGAGATACCTTCTGTACTCCTTTGTGCGCTGTAGAGATACCTTCTGTACTCCTTTGTACGCTGTAGAGATACCTCGTGTACTCCTTTGTACGTTCTAGAGATATTTCCTGTACTCCTTTGTGCGCTGTAGAGATACCTTCTGTACTCCTTTGTGCGCTGTAGAGATACCTTCTGTACTCCTTTGTGCGCTGTAGAGATACCTTCGGTACTCCTTTGTGCGCTGTAGAGATGCCTTCTGTACTCCTTTGTGCGCTGATGAGATACCTTCTGTACTCCTTTGTACGCTGTAGAGATACCTCGTGTACTCCTTTGTGCGCTGTAGAGATACCTTCTGTACTCCTTTGTGCGCTGTAGAGATACCTTCTGTACTCCTTTGTGCGCTGTAGAGATACCTTCTGTACTCCTTTGTACGTTCTAGAGATATTTCCTGTACTCCTTTGTGCGCTGTAGAGATACCTTCTGTACTCCTTTGTGCGCTGTAGAGATACCTTCTGTACTCCTTTGTGCGCTGTAGAGATACCTTCTGTACTCCTTTGTGCGCTGTAGAGATACCTTCTGTACTCCTTTGTACGCTGTAGAGATACCTCGTGTACTCCTTTGTACGTTCTAGAGATATTTCCTGTACTCCTTTGTGCGCTGTAGAGATACCTTCTGTACTTCTTTGTGCGCTGTAGAGATACCTTCTGTACTCCTTTGTGCGCTGTAGAGATACCTTCTGTACTCCTTTGTGCGCTGTAGAGATACCTTCTGTACTCCTTTGTACGCTGTAGAGATACCTCGTGTACTCCTTTGTGCGCTGTAGAAATACCTTCTGTACTTCTTTGTACGCTGTAGAGATACCTCGTGTACTCCTTTGTACGTTCTAGAGATATTTCCTGTACTCCTTTGTGCGCTGTAGAGATACCTTCTGTACTCCTTTGTGCGCTGTAGAGATACCTTCTGTACTCCTTTGTGCGCTGTAGAGATACCTTCTGTACTCCTTTGTACGCTGTAGAGATACCTCGTTTACTCCTTTGTGCGCTGTAGAGATACCTTCTGTACTCCTTTGTGCGCTGTAGAGATACCTTCTGTACTCCTTTGTACGCTGTAGAGATACCTCGTGTACTCCTTTGTACGTTCTAGAGATATTTCCTGTACTCCTTTGTGCGCTGTAGAGATACCTTCTGTACTTCTTTGTGCGCTGTAGAGATACCTTCTCTACTCCTTTGTGCGCTGTAGAGATACCTTCTGTACTCCTTTGTACGCTGTAGAGATACCTTCTGTACTCCTTTGTGCGCTGTAGAGATACCTTCTGTACTCCTTTGTACGCTGTAGAGATACCTCGTGTACTCCTTTGTACGTTCTAGAGATATTTCCTGTACTCCTTTGTGCGCTGTAGAGATACCTTCTGTACTCCTTTGTGCGCTGTAGAGATACCTTCTGTACTCCTTTGTGCGCTGTAGAGATACCTTCTGTACTCCTTTGTGCGCTGTAGAGATACCTTCTGTACTCCTTTGTACGCTGTAGAGATACCTCGTGTACTCCTTTGTGCGCTGTAGAGATACCTTCTGTACTCCTTTGTGCGCTGTAGAGAAACCTTCTGTACTCCTTTGTGCGCTGTAGAGATACCTTCTGTACTCCTTTGTGCGCTGTAGAGATACCTTCTGTACTCCTTTGTGCGCTGTAGAGATACCTTCTGTACTCCTTTGTGCGCTGTAGAGATACCTTCTGTACTCCTTTGTGCGCTGTAGAGATACCTTCTGTACTTCTTTGTGCGCTGTAGAGATACCTTCTGTACTCCTTTGTACGCTGTAGAGATACCTCGTGTACTCCTTTGTACGTTCTAGAAATATTTCCTGTACTCCTTTGTGCGCTGTAGAGATACCTTCTGTACTCCTTTGTGCGCTGTAGAGATACCTTCTGTACTCCTTTGTGCGCTGTAGAGATACCTTCTGTACTCCTTTGAGCGCTGTGGAGATACCTTCTGTACTCCTTTGTACGCTGTAGAGATACCTCGTGTACTCCTTTGTGCGCTGTAGAGATACCTTCTGTACTCCTTTGTACGCTGTAGAGATACCTCGTGTACTCCTTTGTACGTTCTAGAGATATTTCCTTTACTTCTTTGTGCGCTGTAGAGATACCTTCTGTACTCCTTTGTGCGCTGTAGAGATACCTTCTGTACTCCTTTGTGCGCTGTAGAGATACCTTCTGTACTCCTTTGTGCGCTGTAGAGATACCTTCTGTACTCCTTTGTACGCTGTAGAGATACCTCGTGTACTCCTTTGTACGTTCTAGAGATATTTCCTGTACTCCTTTGTGCGCTGTAGAGATACCTTCTGTACTCCTTTGTGCGCTGTAGAGATACCTTCTATACTCCCTTGTGCGCTGTAGAGATACCTTCTGTACTCCTTTGTGCGCTGTAGAGATACCTTCTGTACTCCTTTGTACGCTGTAGAGATACCTCGTGTACTCCTTTGTACGTTCTAGAGATATTTCCTGTACTCCTTTGTGCGCTGTAGAGATACCTTCTGTACTCCTTTGTGCGCTGTAGAGATACCTTCTGTACTCCTTTGTGCGCTGTAGAGATACCTTCTGTACTCCTTTGTGCGCTGTAGAGATACCTTCTGTACTCCTTTGTGCGCTGTAGAGATACCTTCTGTACTCCTATGTACGCTGTAGAGATACCTCGTGTACTCCTTTGTGCGCTGTAGAGATACCTTCTGTACTCCTTTGTGCGCTGTAGAGATACCTTCTGTACTCCTTTGTGCGCTGTAGAGATACCTTCTGTACTCCTTTGTGCGCTGTAGAGATACCTTCTGTACTCCTTTGTACGCTGTAGAGATACCTCGTGTACTCCTTTGTACGTTCTAGAGATATTTCCTGTACTCCTTTGTGCGCTGTAGAGATACCTTCTGTACTCCTTTGTGCGCTGTAGAGATACCTTCTGCACTCCTTTGTACGTTCTAGAGATATTTCCTGTACTCCTTTGTACGCTGTAGAGATTCCTTCTGTACTCCTTTGTGCGCTGTAGAGATACCTTCTGTACTCCTTTGTACGGTGTAGAGATACCTCGTGTACTCCTTTGTACGTTCTAGAGATATTTCCTGTACTCCTTTGTGCGCTGTAGAGATACCTTCTGTACTCCTTTGTGCGCTGTAGAGATACCTTCTGTACTCCTTTGTGCGCTGTAGAGATACCTTCTGTACTCCTTTGTGCGCTGTAGAGATACCTTCTGTACTCCTTTGTACGGTGTAGAGATACCTCGTGTACTCCTTTGTACGTTCTAGAGATATTTCCTGTACTCCTTTGTGCGCTGTAGAGATACCTTCTGTACTCCTTTGTGCGCTGTAGAGATACCTTCTGTACTCCTTTGTGCGCTGTAGAGATACCTTCTGTACTCCTTTGTGCGCTGTAGAGATACCTTCTGTACTCCTTTGTACGTTCTAGAGATATTTCCTGTACTCCTTTGTGCGCTGTAGAGATACCTTCTGTACTCCTTTGTGCGCTGTAGAGATATTTCCTGTACTCCTTTGTGCACTGTAGAGATACCTTCTGTACTCCTTTGTGCGCTGTAGAGATACCTTCTGTACTCCTTTGTACGCTGTAGAGATACCTCGTGTACTCCTTTGTACGTTCTAGAGATATTTCCTGTACTCCTTTGTGCGCTGTAGAGATACCTTCTGTACTCCTTTGTGCGCTGTAGAGATACCTTCTGTACTCCTTTGTACGTTCTAGAGATATTTCCTGTACTCCTTTGTGCGCTGTAGAGATACCTTCTGTACTCCTTTGTGCGCTGTAGATATACCTTCTGTACTCCTTTGTGCGCTGTAGAGATACCTTCTGTACTCCTTTGTACGCTGTAGAGATACCTCGTGTACTCCTTCGTACGTTCTAGAGATATTTCCTGTACCCCTTTGTGCGCTGTAGAGATACCTTCTGTACTCCATTGTGCGCTGTAGAGATACCTTCTGTACTCCTTTGTGCGCTGCAGAGATACCTTCTGTACTCCTTTGTACGCTGTAGAGATACCTCGTGTACTCCTTTGTACGTTCTAGAGATATTTCCTGTACTCCTTTGTGCGCTGTAGAGATACCTTCTGTACTTCTTTGAGCGCTGTAGAGATACCTTTTATACTCCTTTGTGCGCTGTAGAGATACCTTCTGTACTCCTTTGTACGCTGTAGAGATACCTTCTGTACTCCTTTGTGCGCTGTAGAGATACCTTCTGTACTCCTTTGTACGCTGTAGAGATACCTCGTGTACTCCTTTGTACGTACTAGAGATATTTCCTGTACTCCTTTGTGCGCTGTAGAGATACCTTCTGTACTTCTTTGTGCGCTGTAGAGATACCTTCTGTACTCCTTTGTGCGCTGTAGAGATACCTTCTCTACTCCTTTGTACGCTGTAGAGATACCTTCTGTACTCCTTTGTGCGCTGTAGAGATACCTTCTGTACTCCTTTGTACGCTGTAGAGATACCTCGTGTACTCCTTTGTACGTTCTAGAGATATTTCCTGTACTCCTTTGTGCGCTGTAGAGATACCTTCTGTACTCCTTTGTGCGCTGTAGAGATACCTTCTGTACTCCTTTGTGCGCTGTAGAGATACCTTCTGTACTCCTTTGTGCGCTGTAGAGATACCTTCTGTACTCCTTTGTACGCTGTAGAGATACCTCGTGTACTCCTTTGTGCGCTGTAGAGATACCTTCTGTACTCCTTTGTGCGCTGTAGAGATACCTTCTGTACTCCTTTGTGCGCTGTAGAGATACCTTCTGTACTCCTTTGTGCGCTGTAGAGATACCTTCTGTACTCCTTTGTGCGCTGTAGAGATACCTTCTGTACTCCTTTGTGCGCTGTAGAGATACCTTCTGTACTCCTTTTTGCGCTGTAGAGATACCTTCTGTACTTCTTTGTGCGCTGTAGAGATACCTTCTGTACTCCTTTGTACGCTGTAGAGATACCTCGTGTACTCCTTTGTACGTTCTAGAGATATTTCCTGTACTCCTTTGTGCGCTGTAGAGATACCTTCTGTACTCCTTTGTGCGCTGTAGAGATACCTTCTGTACTCCTTTGTGCGCTGTAGAGATACCTTCTGTACTCCTTTGAGCGCTGTAGAGATACCTTCTGTACTCCTTTGTACGCTGTAGAGATACCTCGTGTACTCCTTTGTGCGCTGTAGAGATACCTTCTGTACTCCTTTGTACGCTGTAGAGATACCTCGTGTACTCCTTTGTACGTTCTAGAGATATTTCCTGTACTTCTTTGTGCGCTGTAGAGATACCTTCTGTACTCCTTTGTGCGCTGTAGAGATACCTTCTGTACTCCTTTGTGCGCTGTAGAGATACCTTCTGTACTCCTTTGTGCGCTGTAGAGATACCTTCTGTACTCCTTTGTACGCTGTAGAGATACCTCGTGTACTCCTTTGTACGTTCTAGAGATATTTCCTGTACTCCTTTGTGCGCTGTAGAGATACCTTCTGTACTCCTTTGTGCGCTGTAGAGATACCTTCTGTACTCCTTTGTGCGCTGTAGAGATACCTTCTGTACTCCTTTGTGCGCTGTAGAGATACCTTCTGTACTCCTTTGTACGCTGTAGAGATACCTCGTGTACTCCTTTGTACGTTCTAGAGATATTTCCTGTACTCCTTTGTGCGCTGTAGAGATACCTTCTGTACTCCTTTGTGCGCTGTAGAGATACCTTCTGTACTCCTTTGTGCGCTGTAGAGATACCTTCTGTACTCCTTTGTGCGCTGTAGAGATACCTTCTGTACTCCTTTGTGCGCTGTAGAGATACCTTCTGTACTCCTATGTACGCTGTAGAGATACCTCGTGTACTCCTTTGTGCGCTGTAGAGATACCTTCTGTACTCCTTTGTGCGCTGTAGAGATACCTTCTGTACTCCTTTGTACGTTCTAGAGATATTTCCTGTACTCCTTTGTGCGCTGTAGAGATACCTACTGTACTCCTTTGTGCGCTTTAGAGATACCTTCTGTACTCCTTTGTACGTTCTAGAGATATTTTCTGTGCTCCTTTGTGCGCTGTAGAGATACCTTCTGTACTCCTTTGTGCGCTGTGGAGATACCTTCTGTACTCCTTTGTGCGTTGTAGTGATACCTTCTGTACTCCTTTGTACGCTGTAGAGATACCTCGTGTACTCCTTTGTACGTTCTAGAGATATTTCCTGTACTCCTTTGTGCGCTGTAGAGATACCTTCTGTACTCCTTTGTGCGCTGTAGAGATACCTTCTGTTCTCCTTTGTGCGCTGTAGAGATACCTTCTGTACTCCTTTGTACGCTGTAGAGATACCTTCTGTACTCCTTTGTGCGCTGTAGAGATACCTTCTGTACTCCTTTGTACGCTGTAGAGTTACCTCGTGTACTCCTTTGTACGTTCTAGAGATATTTCCTGTACTCCTTTGTGCGCTGTAGAGATACCTTCTGTACTCCTTTGTGCGCTGTAGAGATACCTTCTGTACTCCTTTGTGCGCTGTAGAGATACCTTCTGTACTCCTTTGTACGCTGTAGAGATACCTTCTGTACTCCTTTGTGCGCTGTAGAGATACCTTCTGTACTCCTTTGTACGCTGTAGAGATACCTCGTGTACTCCTTTGTACGTTCTAGAGATATTTCCTGTACTCCTTTGTGCGCTGTAGAGATACCTTCTGTACTCCTTTGTGCGCTGTAGAGATACCTTCTGTACTCCTTTGTGCGCTGTAGAGATACCTTCTGTACTCCTTTGTACGCTGTAGAGATATTTCCTGTACTCCTTTGTGCGCCGTAGAGATACCTTCTGTACTCCTTTGTGCGCTGTAGAGATACCTTCTGTACTCCTTTGTGCGCTGTAGAGATACCTTCTGTACTCCTTTGTGCGCTGTAGAGATACCTTCTGTACTCCTTTGTACGTTCTAGAGATATTTCCTGTACTCCTTTGTGCGCTGTAGAGATACCTTCTGTACTCCTTTGTGCGCTGTAGAAATACCTTCTGTACTCCTTTGTGCGCTGTAGAGATACCTTCTGTACTCCTTTGTACGCTGTAGAGATACCTCGTGTACTCCTTTGTGCGCTCTAGAGATATCTTCTGTACTCCTTTGTGCGCTGTAGAGATACCTTCTGTACTCCTTTGTGCGCTGTAGAGATACCTTCTGTACTCCTTTGTACGTTCTAGAGATATTTCCTGTACTCCTTTGTGCGCTGTAGAGATACCTTCTGTACTCCTTTGTGCGCTGTAGAGATACCTTCTGTACTCCTTTGTGCGCTGTAGAGATACCTTCTGTACTCCTTTGTGCGCTGTAGAGATACCTTCTGTACTCCTTTGTACGCTGTAGAGATACTTCGTGTACTCCTTTGTACGTTCTAGAGATATTTCCTGTACTCCTTTGTGCGCTGTAGAGATACCTTCTGTACTCCTTTGTGCGCTGTAGAGATACCTTCTGTATTCCTTTGTGCGCTGTAGAGATACCTTCTGTACTCCCTTGTGCGCTGTAGAGATACCTTCTGTACTCCTTTGTACGCTGTAGAGATACCTCGTGTACTCCTTTGTACGTTCTAGAGATATTTCCTGTACTCCTTTGTGCGCTGTAGAGATACCTTCTGTACTCCTTTGTGCGCTGTAGAGATACCTTCTGTACTCCTTTGTTCGCTGTAGAGATACCTTCTGTACTCCTTTGTGCGCTGTAGAGATACCTTCTGTACTCCTTTGTGCGCTGTAGAGATACCTTCTGTACTCCTTTGTACGCTGTAGAGATACCTCGTGTACTCCTTTGTGCGCTGTAGAGATACCTTCTGTACTCCTTTGTGCGCTGTAGAGATACCTTCTGTACTCCTTTGTGCGCTGTAGAGATACCTTCTGCACTCCTTTGTACGTTCTAGAGATATTTCCTGTACTCCTTTGTGCGCTGTAGAGATACCTTCTGTACTCCTTCGTGCGCTGTAGAGATACCTTCTGTACTCCTTTGTACGTTCTAGAGATATTTCCTGTACTCCTTTGTGCGCTGTAGAGATACCTTCTGTACTCCTTTGTGCGCTGTAGAGATACCTTCTGTACTCCTTTGTGCGCTGTAGAGATACCTTCGGTACTCCTTTGTGCGCTGTAGAGATACCTTCTGTACTCCTTTGTGCGCTGTTGAGATACCTTCTGTACTCCTTTGTACGCTGTAGAGATACCTCGTGTACTCCTTTGTGCGCTGTAGAGATACCTTCTGTACTCCTTTGTGCGCTGTAGAGATACCTTCTGTACTCCTTTGTGCGCTGTAGAGATACCTTCTGTACTCCTTTGTACGTTCTAGAGATATTTCCTGTACTCCTTTGTGCGCTGTAGAGATACCTTCTGTACTCCTTTGTGCGCTGTAGAGATACCTTCTGTACTCCTTTGTGCGCTGTAGAGATACCTTCTGTACTCCTTTGTACGCTGTAGAGATACCTCGTGGACTCCTTTGTACGTTCTAGAGATATTTCCTGTACTCCTTTGTGCGCTGTAGAGATACCTTCTGTACTTCTTTGTGCGCTGTAGAGATACCTTCTGTACTCCTTTGTGCGCTGTAGAGATACCTTCTGTACTCCTTTGTGCGCTGTAGAGATACCTTCTGTACTCCTTTGTACGCTGTAGAGATACCTCGTGTACTCATTTGTGCGCTGTAGAGATACCTTCTGTACTTCTTTGTACGCTGTAGAGATACCTCGTGTACTCCTTTGTACGTTCTAGAGATATTTCCTGTACTCCTTTGTGCGGTGTAGAGATACCTTCTGTACTCCTTTGTGCGCTGTAGAGATACCTTCTGTACTCCTTTGTGCGCTGTAGAGATACCTTCTGTACTCCTTTGTACGCTGTAGAGATACCTCGTGTACTCCTTTGTGCGCTGTAGAGATACCTTCTGTACTCCTTTGTGCGCTGTAGAGATACCTTCTGTACTCCTTTGTGCGCTGTAGAGATACCTTCTGTACTCCTTTGTACGCTGTAGAGATACCTCGTGTACTCCTTTGTACGTTCTAGAGATATTTCCTGTACTCCTTTGTGCGCTGTAGAGAAACCTTCTGTACTCCTTTGTGCGCTGTAGAGATTCCTTCTGTACTCCTTTGTGCGCTGTAGAGATACCTTCTGTACTCCTTTGTGCGCTGTAGAGATACCTTCTGTACTCCTTTGTACGCTGTAGAGATACCTCGTGTACTCCTTTGTACGTTCTAGAGAAATTTCCTGTACTCCTTTGTGCGCTGTAGAGATACCTTCTGTACTCCTTTGTGCGCTGTAGAGATACCTTCTGTACTCCTTTGTGCGCTGTAGAGATACCTTCTGTACTCCTTTGTACGCTGAAGAGATACCTCGTGTACTCCTTTGTGCGCTGTAGAGATACCATCTGTACTCCTTTGTGCGCTGTAGAGATACCTTCTGTACTTCTTTGTACGTTCTAGAGATATTCCCTGTACTCCTTTGTGCGCTGTAGAGATACCTTCTGTACTCCTTTGTGCGCTGTAGAGATATTTCCTGTACTCCTTTGTGCGCTGTAGAGATACCTTCTGTACTCCTTTGTGCGCTGTAGAAATACCTTCTGTACTCCTTTGTACGCTGTAGAGATACCTCGTGTACTCCTTTGTACGTTCTAGAGATATTTCCTGTATTCCTTTGTCACTGTAGAGATACCTTCTGTACTCCTTTGTGCGCTGTAGAGACACCTTCTGTACTCCTTTGTGCGCTGTAGAGATACCATCTGTACTCCTTTGTACGCTGTAGAGATCCCTTCTGTACTCCTTTGTGCGCTGTAGAGATACCTTCTGTACTCCTTTGTACGCTGTAGAGATACCTCGTGTACTCCTTTGTACGTTCTAGAGATATTTCCTGTACTCCTTTGTGCGCTGTAGAGATACCTTCTGTACTCCTTTGTGCGCTGTAGAGATACCTTCTGTACTCCTTTGTACGCTGTAGAGATACCTCGTGTACTCCTTTGTACGTTCTAGAGATATTTCCTGTACTCCTTTGTGCGCTGTAGAGATACCTTCTGTACTCCTTTGTGCGCTGAAGAGATACCTTCTGTACTCTTTTGTGCGCTGTAGAGATACCTTCTGTACTCCTTTGTGCGCTGTAGAGATACCTTCTGTACTCCTTTGTGCGCTGTAGAGATACCTCGTGTACTCCTTTGTGCGCTGTAGAGATACCTTCTGTACTCCTTTGTACGCTGTAGAGATACCTCGTGTACTCCTTTGTAGGTTCTAGAGATATTTCCTGTACTCCTTTGTGCGCTGTAGAGATACCTTCTGTACTCCTTTGTGCGCTGTAGAGATACCTTCTGTACTCCTTTGTGCGCTGTAGAGATACCTTCTGTACTCCTTTGTGCGCTGTAGAGATACCTTCTGTACTCCTTTGTACGCTGTAGAGATACCTCGTGTACTCCTTTGTACGTTCTAGAGATATTTCCTGTACTCCTTTGTGCGCTGTAGAGATACCTTCTGTACTCCTTTGTGCGCTGTAGAGATACCTTCTGTACTCCTTTGTGCGCTGAAGAGATACCTTCTGGACTCCTTTGTACGCTGTAGAGATACCTTCTGTACTCCTTTGTGCGCTGTAGAGATATGTTCTGTACTTCTTTGTGCGCTGTAGAGATACCTTCTGTACTCCTTTGTGCGCTGTAGAGATACCTTCTGTACTCCTTTGTGCGCTGTAGAGATACCTTCTGTACTCCTTTGTACGTTCTAGAGATATTTCCTCTACTCCTTTGTGCGCTGTAGAGATACCTTCTGTACTCCTTTGTGCGCTGTAGAGATACCTTCTGTACTCCTTTGTGCGCTGTAGAGATACCTTCTGTACTCCTTTGTAGGCTGTAGAGATACCTCGTGTACTCCTTTGTGCGCTGTAGAGATACCTTCTGTACTCCTTTGTGCGCTGTAGAGATACCTTCTGTACTCCTTTGTACGCTGTAGAGATACCTCGTGTACTCCTTTGTACGTTCTAGAGATATTTCCTGTACTCCTTTGTGCGCTGTAGAGATACCTTCTGTACTCCTTTGTGCGCTGTAGAGATACCTTCTGTACTCCTTTGTGCGCTGTAGAGGTTCCTTCTGTACTCTTTTGTACGCTGTAGAGATACCTTCTGTACTCCTTTGTGCGCTGTAGAGATACCTTCAGTACTCCTTTGTACGCTGTAGAGATACCTCGTGTACTCCTTTGTACGTTCTAGATATATTTCCTGTACTCCTTTGTGCGCTGTAGAGATACCTTCTGTACTCCTTTGTGCGCTGTAGAGATACCTTCTGTACTCCTTTGTGCGCTGTAGAGATACCTTCTGTACTCCTTTGTACGCTGTAGAGATACCTTCTGTACTCCTTTGTGCGCCGAGAGATACCTTCTGTACTCCTTTGTACGCTGTAGAGATACCTCGTGTACTCCTTTGTACGTTCTAGAGATATTTCCTGTACTCCTTTGTGCGCTGTAGAGATACCTTCTGTACTCCTTTGTACGCTGTAGAGATACCTCGTGTACTCCTTTGTGCGCTGTAGAGATACCTTCTGTACTCCTTTGTGCGCTGTAGAGATAACTTCTGTACTCCTTTGTGCGCTGTAGAGATACCTTCTGTACTCCTTTGTACGTTCTAGAGATATTTCCTGTACTCCTTTGTGCGCTGTAGAGATACCTTCTGTACTCCTTTGTGCGCTGTAGAGATACCTTCTGTACTCCTTTGTGCGCTGTAGAGATACCTTCTGTACTCCTTTGTGCGCTGTAGAGATACCTTCTGTACTCCTTTGTACGCTGTAGAGATACCTCGTGTACTCCTTTGTACGTTCTAGAGATATTTCCTGTACTCCTTTGTGCGCTGTAGAGATGCCTTCTGTACTCCTTTGTGCGCTGTAGAGATACCTTCTGTACTCCTTTGTGCGCTGTAGAGATACCTTCTGTACTCCTTTGTACGCTGTAGAGATATCTTCTGTACTCCTTTGTGCGCTGTAGAGATACTTTCTGTACTCCTTTGTACGCTGTAGAGATACCTCGTGTACTCCTTTGTACGTTCTAGAGATATTTCCTGTACTCCTTTGTGCGCTGTAGAGATACCTTCTGTACTCCTTTGTGCGCTGTAGAGATACCTTCTGTACTCCTTTGATCGCTGTAGAGATACCTTCTGTACTCCTTTGTACGCTGAAGAGATACCTTCTGTACTCCTTTGTGCGCTGTAGAGATACCTTCTGTACTCCTTTGTACGCTGTAGAGATACCTCGTGTACTCCTTTGTACGTTCTAGAGATATTTCCTGTACTTCTTTGTGCGCTGTAGAGATACCTTCTGTACTCCTTTGTGCGCTGTAGAGATACCTTCTGTACTCCTTTGTGCGCTGTAGAGATACCTTCTGTACTCCTTTGTGCGCTGTAGAGATACCTTCTGTACTCCTTTGTACGCTGTAGAGATACCTCGTGTACTCCTTTGTACGTTCTAGAGATATTTCCTGTACTCCTTTGTGCGCTGTAGAGATACCTTCTGTACTCCTTTGTGCGCTGTAGAGATACCTTCTGTACTCCTTTGTGCGCTGTAGAGATACCTTCTGTACTCCTTTGTGCGCTGTAGAGATACCTTCTGTACTCCTTTGTGCGCTGTAGAGATACCTTCTGTACTCCTATGTACGCTGTAGAGATACCTCGTTTACTCCTTTGTGCGCTGTAGAGATACCTTCTGTACTCCTTTGTGCGCTGTAGAGATACCTTCTGTACTCCTTTGTGCGCTGTAGAGATACCTTCTGTACTCCTTTGTGCGCTGTAGAGATACCTTCTGTACTCCTTTGTGCGCTGTAGAGATACCTTCTGTACTCCTTTGTGCGCTGTAGAGATACCTTCTGTACTCCTTTGTACGCTGTAGAGATACCTCGTGTACTCCTTTGTACGTTCTAGAGATATTTCCTGTACTCCTTTGTGCGCTGTAGAGATACCTTCTGTACTCCTTTGTGCGCTGTAGAGATACCTTCTGTACTCCTTTGTACGTTCTAGAGATATTTCCTGTACTCCTTTGTACGCTGTAGAGATACCTTCTGTACTCCTTTGTGCGCTGTAGAGTTACCTTCTGTACTCCTTTGTACGGTGTAGAGATACCTCGTGTACTCCTTTGTACGTTCTAGAAATATTTCCTGTACTCCTTTGTGCGCTGTAGAGATACCTTCTGTACTCCTTTGTGCGCTGTAGAGATACCTTCTGTACTCCTTTGTGCGCTGTAGAGATACCTTCTGTACTCCTTTGTGCGCTGTAGAGATACCTTCTGTACTCCTTTGTACGCTGTAGAGATACCTCGTGTACTCCTTTGTGCGCTGTAGAGATACCTTCTGTACTCCTTTGTGCGCTGTAGAGATACCTTCTGTACTCCTTTGTGCGCTGTAGAGATACCTTCTGTACTCCTTTGTACGATCTAGAGATATTTCCTGTACTCCTTTGTGCGCTGTAGAGATACCTTCTGTACTCCTTTGTGCGCTGTAGAGATATTTCCTGTACTCCTTTGTGCACTGTAGAGATACCTTCTGTACTCCTTTGTGCGCTGTAGAGATACCTTCTGTACTCCTTCGTACGCTGTAGAGATACCTCGTGTACTCCTTTGTATTTTCTAGAGATATTTCCTGTACTCCTTTGTGCGCTGTAGAGATACCTTCTGTACTCCTTTGTGCGCTGTAGAGATACCTTCTGTACTCCTTTGTACGTTCTAGAGATATTTCCTGTACTCCTTTGTGCGCTGTAGAGATACCTTCTGTACTCCTTTGTGCGCTGTAGAGATACCTTCTGTACTCCTTTGTACGCTGTAGAGATACCTCGTGTACTCCTTTGTACGTTCTAGAGATATTTCCTGTACTCCTTTGTGCGCTGTAGAGATACCTTCTGTACTCCTTTGTGCGCTGTAGAGATACCTTCTGTACTCCTTTGTGCGCTGTAGAGATACCTTCTGTACTCCTTTGTGCGCTGTAGAGATACCTTCTGTACTCCTTTGTACGCTGTAGAGATACCTCGTGTACTCCTTTGTGCGCTGTAGAGATACCTTCTCTACTCCTTTGTGCGCTGTAGAGATACCTTCTGTACTCCTTTGTGCGCTGTAGAGATACCTTCTGTACTCCTTTGTGCGCTGTAGAGATACCTTCTGTACTCCTTTGTGCGCTGTAGAGATACCTTCTGTACTCCTTTGTGCGCTGTAGAGATACCTTCTGTACTCCTTTGTGCGCTGTAGAGATACCTTCTGTACTTCTTTGTGCGCTGTAGAGATACCTTCTGTACTCCTTTGTACGCTGTACAGATACCTCGTGTACTCCTTTGTACGTTCTAGAGATATTTCCTGTACTCCTTTGTGCGCTGTAGAGATACCTTCTGTACTCCTTTGTGCGCTGTAGAGATACCTTCTGTACTCCTTTGTGCGCTGTAGAGATACCTTCTGTACTCCTTTGTGCGCTGTAGAGATACCTTCTGTACTCCTTTGTACGCTGTAGAGATACCTCGTGTACTCCTTTGTACGTTCTAGAGATATTTCCTGTACTCCTTTGTGCGCTGTAGAGATGCCTTCTGTACTCCTTTGTGCGCTGTAGAGATACCTTCTGTACTCCTTTGTGCGCTGTAGAGATACCTTCTGTACTCCTTTGTACGCTGTAGAGATATCTTCTGTACTCCTTTGTGCGCTGTAGAGATACCTTCTGTACTCCTTTGTACGCTGTAGAGATACCTCGTGTACTCCTTTGTACGTTCTAGAGATATTTCCTGTACTCCTTTGTGCGCTGTAGAGATACCTTCTGTACTCCTTTGTGCGCTGTAGAGATACCTTCTGTACTCCTTTGATCGCTGTAGAGATACCTTCTGTACTCCTTTGTACGCTGAAGAGATACCTTCTGTACTCCTTTGTGCGCTGTAGAGATACCTTCTGTACTCCTTTGTACGCTGTAGAGATACCTCGTGTACTCCTTTGTACGTTCTAGAGATATTTCCTGTACTCCTTTGTGCGCTGTAGAGATACCTTCTGTACTCCTTTGTGCGCTGTAGAGATACCTTCTGTACTCCTTTGTACGTTCTAGAGATATTTCCTGTACTCCTTTGTACGCTGTAGAGATACCTTCTGTACTCCTTTGTGCGCTGTAGAGATACCTTCTGTACTCCTTTGTACGCTGTAGAGATACCTCGTGTACTCCTTTGTACGTTCTAGAGATATTTCCTGTACTCCTTTGTGCGCTGTAGAGATACCTTCTGTACTCCTTTGTGCGCTGTAGAGATACCTTCTGTACTCCTTTGTGCGCTGTAGAGATACCTTCTATACTCCTTTGTGCGCTGTAGAGATACCTTCTGTACTCCTTTGTACGCTGTAGAGATACCTCGTGTACTCCTTTGTGCGCTGTAGAGATACCTTCTGTACTCCTTTATGCGCTGTAGAGATACCTTCTGTACTCCTTTGTGCGCTGTAGAGATACCTTCTGTACTCCTTTGTACGTTCTAGAGATATTTCCTGTACTCCTTTGTGCGCTGTAGAGATACCTTCTGTACTCCTTTGTGCGCTGTAGAGATATTTCCTGTACTTCTTTGTGCACTGTAGAGATACCTTCTGTACTCCTTTGTGCGCTGTAGAGATACCTTCTGTACTCCTTTGTACGCTGTAGAGATACCTCGTGTACTCCTTTGTACGTTCTAGAGATATTTCCTGTACTCCTTTGTGCGCTGTAGAGATACCTTCTGTACTCCTTTGTGCGCTGTAGAGATACCTTCTGTACTCCTTTGTACGTTCTAGAGATATTTCCTGTACTCCTTTGTTCGCTGTAGAGATACCTTCTCTACTCCTTTGTGCGTTGTAGAGATACCTTCTGTACTCCTTTGTGCGCTGTAGAGATACCTTCTGTACTCCTTTGTACGCTGTAGAGATACCTCGTGTACTCCTTCGTACGTTCTAGAGATATTTCCTGTACTCCTTTGTGCGCTGTAGAGATACCTTCTGTACTCCTTTGTGCGCTGTAGAGATACCTTCTGTACTCCTTTGTGCGCTGTAGAGATACCTTCTGTACTCCTTTGTACGCTGTAGAGATACCTCGTGTACTCCTTTGTACGTTCTAGAGATATTTCCTACTCCTTTGTGCGCTGTAGAGATACCTTCTGTACTTCTTTGTGCGCTGTAGAGATACCTTTTGTACTCCTTTGTGCGCTGTAGAGATACCTTCTGTACTCCTTTGGACGCTGTAGAGATACCTTCTGTACTCCTTTGTGCGCTGTAGAGATACCTTCTGTACTCCTTTGTACGCTGTAGAGATACCTCGTGTACTCCTTTGTGCGCTGTAGAGATACCTTCTGTACTCCTTTGTGCGCTGTAGAGATTCCTTCTGTACTCCTTTGTGCGCTGTAGAGATACCTTCTGTACTCCTTTGTGCGCTGTAGAGATACCTTCTGTACTCCTTTGTGCGCTGTAGAGATACCTTCTGTACTCCTTTGTGCGCTGTAGAGATACCTTCTGTACTCATTTGTGCGCTGTAGAGATACCTTCTGTACTTCTTTGTGCGCTGTAGAGATACCTTCTGTACTCCTTTGTACGCTGTAGAGATACCTCGTGTACTCCTTTGTACGTTCTAGAGATATTTCCTGTACTCCTTTGTGCGCTGTAGAGATACCTTCTGTACTCCTTTGTGCGCTGTAGAGATACCTTCTGTACTCCTTTGTGCGCTGTAGAGATACCTTCTGTACTCCTTTGAGCGCTGTAGAGATACCTTCTGTACTCCTTTGTACGCTGTAGAGATACCTCGTGTACTCCTTTGTGCGCTGTAGAGATACCTTCTGTACTCCTTTGTACGCTGTAGAGATACCTCGTGTACTCCTTTGTACGTTCTAGAGATATTTCCTGTACTTCTTTGTGCGCTGTAGAGATACCTTCTGTACTCCTTTGTGCGCTGTAGAGATACCTTCTGTACTCCTTTGTGCGCTGTAGAGATACCTTCTGTACTCCTTTGTGCGCTGTAGAGATACCTTCTGTACTCCTTTGTACGCTGTAGAGATACCTCGTGTACTCCTTTGTACGTTCTAGAGATATTTCCTGTACTCCTTTGTGCGCTGTAGAGATACCTTTTGTACTCCTTTGTGCGCTGTAGAGATACCTTCTGTACTCCTTTGTGCGCTGTAGAGATACCTTCTGTACTCCTTTGTGCGCTGTAAAGATACCTTCTGTACTCCTTTGTACGCTGTAGAGATACCTCGTGTACTCCTTTGTACGTTCTAGAGATATTTCCTGTACTCCTTTGTGCGCTGTAGAGATACCTTCTGTACTCCTTTGTGCGCTGTAGAGATACCTTCTGTACTCCTTTGTGCGCTGTAGAGATACCTTCTGTACTCCTTTGTGCGCTGTAGAGATACCTTCTGTACTCCTTTGTGCGCTGTAGAGATACCTTCTGTACTCCTATGTACGCTGTAGAGATACCTCGTTTACTCCTTTGTGCGCTGTAGAGATACCTTCTGTACTCCTTTGTGCGCTGTAGAGATACCTTCTGTACTCCTTTGTGCGCTGTAGAGATACCTTCTGTACTCCTTTGTGCGCTGTAGAGATACCTTCTGTACTCCTTTGTGCGCTGTAGAGATACCTTCTGTACTCCTTTGTGCGCTGTAGAGATACCTTCTGTACTCCTTTGTACGCTGTAGAGATACCTCGTGTACTCCTTTGTGCGCTGTAGAGATACCTTCTGTACTCCTTTGTGCGCTGTAGAGATACCTTCTGTACTCCTTTGTGCGCTGTAGAGATACCTTCTGTACTCCTTTGTACGATCTAGAGATATTTCCTGTACTCCTTTGTGCGCTGTAGAGATACCTTCTGTACTCCTTTGTGCGCTGTAGAGATATTTCCTGTACTCCTTTGTGCACTGTAGAGATACCTTCTGTACTCCTTTGTGCGCTGTAGAGATACCTTCTGTACTCCTTCGTACGCTGTAGAGATACCTCGTGTACTCCTTTGTATTTTCTAGAGATATTTCCTGTACTCCTTTGTGCGCTGTAGAGATACCTTCTGTACTCCTTTGTGCGCTGTAGAGATACCTTCTGTACTCCTTTGTACGTTCTACACATATTTCCTGTACTCCTTTGTGCGCTGTAGAGATACCTTCTGTACTCCTTTGTGCGCTGTAGAGATACCTTCTGTACTCCTTTGTACGCTGTAGAGATACCTCGTGTACTCCTTTGTACGTTCTAGAGAAATTTCCTGTACTCCTTTGTGCGCTGTAGAGATACCTTCTGTACTCCTTTGTGCGCTGTAGAGATACCTTCTGTACTCCTTTGTGCGCTGTAGAGATACCTTCTGTACTCCTTTGTGCGCTGTAGAGATACCTTCTGTACTCCTTTGTGCGCTGTAGAGATACCTCGTGTACTCCTTTGTGCGCTGTAGAGATACCTTCTGTACTCCTTTGTGCGCTGTAGAGATACCTTCTGTACTCCTTTGTGCGCTGTAGAGATACCTTCTGTACTCCTTTGTGCGCTGTAGAGATACCTTCTGTACTCCTTTGTGCGCTGTAGAGATACCTTCTGTACTCCTTTGTGCGCTGTAGAGATACCTTCTGTACTCCTTTGTGCGCTGTAGAGATACCTTCTGTACTTCTTTGTGCGCTGTAGAGATACCTTCTGTACTCCTTTGTACGCTGTACAGATACCTCGTGTACTCCTTTGTACGTTCTAGAGATATTTCCTGTACTCCTTTGTGCGCTGTAGAGATACCTTCTGTACTCCTTTGTGCGCTGTAGAGATACCTTCTGTACTCCTTTGTGCGCTGTAGAGATACCTTCTGTACTCCTTTGAGCGCTGTAGAGATACCTTCTGCACTCCTTTGTACGCTGTAGAGATACCTCGTGTACTCCTTTGTGCGCTGTAGAGATACCTTCTGTACTCCTTTGTACGCTGTAGAGATACCTCGTGTACTCCTTTGTATGTTCTAGAGATATTTCCTGTACTTCTTTGTGCGCTGTAGAGAGACCTTCTGTACTCCTTTGTGCGCTGTAGAGATTCCTTCTGTACTCCTTTGTGCGCTGTAGAGATACCTTCTGTACTCCTTTGTGCGCTGTAGAGATACCTTCTGTACTTCTTTGTACGCTGTAGAGATACCTCGTGTACTCATTTGTACGTTCTAGAGATATTTCCTGTACTCCTTTGTGCGCTGTAGAGATACCTTCTGTACTCCTTTGTGCGCTGTAGAGATACCTTCTGTACTCCTTTGTGCGCTGTAGAGATACCCTCTGTACTCCTTTGTGCGCTGTAGAGATACCTTCTGTACTCCTTTGTACGCTGTAGAGATACCTCGTGTACTCCTTTGTACGTTCTAGAGATATTTCCTGTACTCCTTTGTGCGCTGTAGAGATACCTTCTGTACTCCTTTGTGCGCTGTAGAGATACCTTCTGTACTCCTTTGTGCGCTGTAGAGATACCTTCTGTACTCCTTTGTGCGCTGTAGAGATACCTTCTGTACTCCTTTGTGCGCTGTAGAGATACCTTCTGTACTCCTATGTACGCTGTAGAGATACCTCGTGTACTCCTTTGTGCGCTGTAGAGATACCTTCTGTACTCCTTTGTGCGCTGTAGAGATACCTTCTGTACTCCTTTGTGCGCTGTAGAGATACCTTCTGTACTCCTTTGTACGCTGTAGAGATACCTCGTGTACTCCTTTGTGCGCTGTAGAGATACCTTCTGTACTCCTTTTTGCGCTGTAGAGATACCTTCTGTACTCCTTTGTGCGCTGTAGAGATACCTTCTGTACTCCTTTGTACGCTGTAGAGATACCTCGTGTACTCCTTTGTACGTTCTAGAGATATTTCCTGTACTCCTTTGTGCGCTGTAGAGAAACCTTCTGTACTCCTTTGTGCGCTGTAGAGATTCCTTCTGTACTCCTTTGTGCGCTGTAGAGATACCTTCTGTACTCCTTTGTGCGCTGTAGAGATACCTTCTGTACTCCTTTGTACGCTGTAGAGATACCTCGTGTACTCCTTTGTACGTTCTAGAGAAATTTCCTGTACTCCTTTGTGCGCTGTAGAGATACCTTCTGTACTCCTTTGTGCGCTGTAGAGATACCTTCTGTACTCCTTTGTGCGCTGTAGAGATACCTTCTGTACTCCTTTGAACGCTGAAGAGATACCTCGTGTACTCCTTTGTGCGCTGTAGAGATACCATCTGTACTCCTTTGTGCGCTGTAGAGATACCTTCTGTACTTCTTTGTACGTTCTAGAGATATTTCCTGTACTCCTTTGTGCGCTGTAGAGATACCTTCTGTACTCCTTTGTGCGCTGTAGAGATATTTCCTGTACTCCTTTGTGCGCTGTAGAGATACCTTCTGTACTCCTTTGTGCGCTGTAGAAATACCTTCTGTACTCCTTTGTACGCTGTAGAGATACCTCGTGTACTCCTTTGTACGTTCTAGAGATATTTCCTGTATTCCTTTGTGCGCCGTAGAGATACCTTCTGTACTCCTTTGTGCGCTGTAGAGATACCTTCTGTACTCCTTTGTGCGCTGTAGAGATACCATCTGTACTCCTTTGTACGCTGTAGAGATACCTTCTGTACTCCTTTGTGCGCTGTAGAGATACCTTCTGTACTCCTTTGTACGCTGTAGAGATACCTCGTGTACTCCTTTGTACGTTCTAGAGATATTTCCTGTACTCCTTTGTGCGCTGTAGAGATACCTTCTGTACTCCTTTGTGCGCTGTAGAGATACCTTCTGTACTCCTTTGTACGCTGTAGAGATACCTCGTGTACTCCTTTGTACGTTCTAGAGATATTTCCTGTACTCCTTTGTGCGCTGTAGAGATACCTTCTGTACTCCTTTGTGCGCTGTAGAGATACCCTCTGTACTCTTTTGTGCGCTGTAGAGATACCTTCTGTACTCCTT
Organism: Morinoia aosen; assembly: GCA_030386875.1. Taxonomy (NCBI): domain Eukaryota; kingdom Metazoa; phylum Arthropoda; class Malacostraca; order Amphipoda; family Talitridae; genus Morinoia; species Morinoia aosen. Next base: position 32,798,370 of record JASJYW010000027.1, on the reverse strand, counting down.
TGTGCGCTGTAGAGATACCTTCTGTACTCCTTTGTGCGCTGTAGAGATACCTTTTGTACTCCTTTGTGCGCTGTAGAGTTACCTTCTGTACTCCTTTGTACGCTGTAGAGATACCTCGTGTACTCCTTTGTAGGTTCTAGAGATATTTCCTGTACTCCTTTGTGCGCTGTAGAGATACCTTCTGTACTCCTTTTTGCGCTGTAGAGATACCTTCTGTACTCCTTTGTGCGCTGTAGTGATACCTTCTGTACTCCTTTGTGCGCTGTAGAGATACCTTCTGTACTCCTTTGTACGCTGTAGAGATACCTCGTGTACTCCTTTGTACGTTCTAGAGATATTTCCTGTACTCCTTTGTGCGCTGTAGAGATACCTTCTGTACTCCTTTGTGCGCTGTAGAGATACCTTCTGTACTCCTTTGTGCGCTGTAGAGATACCTTCTGTACTCCTTTGTACGCTGTAGAGATACCTTCTGTACTCCTTTGTGCGCTGTAGAGATACCTTCTGTACTTCTTTGTGCGCTGTAGAGATACCTTCTGTACTCCTTTGTGCGCTGTAGAGATACCTTCTGTACTCCTTTGTGCGCTGTAGAGATACCTTCTGTACTCCTTTGTACGTTCTAGAGATATTTCCTCTACTCCTTTGTGCGCTGTAGAGATACCTTCTGTACTCCTTTGTGAGCTGTAGAGATACCTTCTGTACTCCTTTGTGCGCTGTAGAGATACCTTCTGTACTCCTTTGTATGCTGTAGAGATACCTCGTGTACTCCTTTGTGCGCTGTAGAGATACCTTCTGTACTCCTTCGTGCGCTGTAGAGATACCTTCTGTACTCCTTTGTGCGCTGTAGAGATATCTTCTGTACTCCTTTGTACGTTATAGAGATATTTCCTGTACTCCTTTGTGCGCTTTAGAGATACCTTCTGTACTCCTTTGTGCGCTGTAGAGATACCTTCTGTACTCCTTTGTGCGCTGTAGAGATACCTTCTGTACTCCTTTGTGCGCTGTAGAGATACCTTCTGTACTCCTTTGTACGCTGTAGAGATACCTCGTGTACTCTTTTGTACGTTCTAGAGATATTTCCTGTACTCCTTTGTGCGCTGTAGAGATACCTTCTGTACTCCTTTGTGCGCTGTAGAGATACCTTCTGTACTCCTTTGTGCGCTGTAGAGATTCCTTCTGTACTCTTTTGTACGCTGTAGAGATACCTTCTGTACTCCTTTGTGCGCTGTAGAGATACCTTCAGTACTCCTTTGTACGCTGTAGAGATACCTCGTGTACTCCTTTGTACGTTCTAGATATATTTCCTGTACTCCTTTGTGCGCTGTAGAGATACCTTCAGTACTCCTTTGTACGATGTAGAGATACCTCGTGTACTCCTTTGTACGTTCTAGATATATTTCCTGTACTCCTTTGTACGCTGTAGAGATACCTTCTGTACTCCTTTGTGCGCCGAGAGATACCTTCTGTACTCCTTTGTACGCTCTAGAGATACCTCGTGTACTCCTTTGTACGTTCTAGAGATATTTCCTGTACTCCTTTGTGCGCTGTAGAGATACCTTCTGTACTCCTTTGTGCGCTGTAGAGATACCTTCTGTACTCCTTTGTCCGTTCTAGAGATATTTCCTGTACTCCTTTGTACGCTGTAGAGATACCTTCTGTACTCCTTTGTGCGCTGTAGAGATACCTTCTGTACTCCTTTGAACGCTGTAGAGATACCTCGTGTACTCCTTTGTACGTTCTAGAGATATTTCCTGTACTCCTTTGTGCGCTGTAGAGATACCTTCTGTACTCCTTTGTGCGCTGTAGAGATACCTTCTGTACTCCTTTGTGCGCTGTAGAGATACCTTCTGTACTCCTTTGTGCGCTGTAGAGATACCTTCTGTACTCCTTTGTACGCTGTAGAGATACCTCGTGTACTCCTTTGTACGTTCTAGAGATATTTCCTGTACTCCTTTGTGCGCTGTAGAGATACCTTCTATACTCCTTTGTGCGCTGTAGAGATACCTTCTGTACTCCTTTGTGCGCTGTAGAGATACCTTCTGTACTTCTTTGTGCGCTGTAGAGATACCTTCTGTACTCCTTTGTACGCTGTAGAGATACCTCGTGTACTCCTTCGTACGTTCTAGAGATATTTCCTGTACTCCTTTGTGCGCTGTAGAGATACCTTCTGTACTCCTTTGTGCGCTGTAGAGATACCTTCTGTACTCCTTTGTGCGCTGTAGAGATACCTTCTGTACTCCTTTGTACGCTGTAGAGATACCTTCTGTACTCCTTTGTGCGCTGTAGAGATACCTTCTGTACTCCTTTGTGCGCTGTAGAGATACCTCGAGTACTCCTTTGTACGTTCTAGAGATATTTCCTGTACTCCTTTGTGCGCTGTAGAGATACCTTCTATACTCCTTTGTGCGCTGTAGAGATACCTTCTGTACTCCTTTGTGCGCTGTAGAGATACCTTCTGTACTTCTTTGTGCGCTGTAGAGATACCTTCTGTACTCCTTTGTACGCTGTAGAGATACCTCGTGTACTCCTTCGTACGTTCTAGAGATATTTCCTGTACTCCTTTGTGCGCTGTAGAGATACCTTCTGTACTCCTTTGTGCGCTGTAGAGATACCTTCTGTACTCCTTTGTGCGCTGTAGAGATACCTTCTGTACTCCTTTGTACGCTGTAGAGATACCTTCTGTACTCCTTTGTGCGCTGTAGAGATACCTTCTGTACTCCTTTGTACGCTGTAGAGATACCTCGTGTACTCCTTTGTACGTTCTAGAGATATTTCCTGTACTCCTTTGTGCGCTGTAGAGATACCTTCTGTACTCCTTTGTGCGCTGTAGAGATACCTTCTGTACTCCTTTGTACGCTGTAGAGATACCTCGTGTACTCCTTTGTACGTTCTAGAGATATTTCCTGGACTCCTTTGTGCGCTGTAGAGATACCTTCTGTACTCCTTTGTGCGCTGTAGAGATACCTTCTGTACTCTTTTGTGCGCTGTAGAGATACCTTCTGTACTCCTTTGTGCGCTGTAGAGATACCTTCTGTACTCCTTTGTGCGCTGTAGAGATACCTTTTGTACTCCTTTGTGCGCTGTAGAGTTACCTTCTGTACTCCTTTGTACGCTGTAGAGATACCTCGTGTACTCCTTTGTAGGTTCTAGAGATATTTCCTGTACTCCTTTGTGCGCTGTAGAGATACCTTCTGTACTCCTTTTTGCGCTGTAGAGATACCTTCTGTACTCCTTTGTGCGCTGTAGAGATACCTTCTGTACTCCTTTGTGCGCTGTAGAGATACCTTCTGTACTCCTTTGTGCGCTGTAGAGATACCTTCTGTACTCCTTTGAGCGCTGTAGAGATACCTTCTGCACTCCTTTGTACGCTGTAGAGATACCTCGTGTACTCCTTTGTGCGCTGTAGAGATACCTTCTGTACTCCTTTGTACGCTGTAGAGATACCTCGTGTACTCCTTTGTATGTTCTAGAGATATTTCCTTTACTTCTTTGTGCGCTGTAGAGATACCTTCTGTACTCCTTTGTGCGCTGTAGAGATTCCTTCTGTACTCCTTTGTGCGCTGTAGAGATACCTTCTGTACTCCTTTGTGCGCTGTAGAGATACCTTCTGTACTCCTTTGTACGCTGTAGAGATACCTCGTGTACTCATTTGTACGTTCTAGAGATATTTCCTGTACTCCTTTGTGCGCTGTAGAGATACCTTCTGTACTCCTTTGTGCGCTGTAGAGATACCTTCTGTACTCCTTTGTGCGCTGTAGAGATACCCTCTGTACTCCTTTGTGCGCTGTAGAGATACCTTCTGTACTCCTTTGTACGCTGTAGAGATACTTCGTGTACTCCTTTGTACGTTCTAGAGATATTTCCTGTACTCCTTTGTGCGCTGCAGAGATACCTTCTGTACTCCTTTGTGCGCTGTAGAGATACCTTCTGTACTCCTTTGTGCGCTGTAGAGATACCTTCTGTACTCCTTTGTGCGCTGTAGAGATACCTTCTGTACTCCTTTGTGCGCTGTAGAGATACCTTCTGTACTCCTATGTACGCTGTAGAGATACCTCGTGTACTCCTTTGTGCGCTGTAGAGATACCTTCTGTACTCCTTTGTGCGCTGTAGAGATACCTTCTGTACTCCTTTGTGCGCTGTAGAGATACCTTCTGTACTCCTTTGTACGTTCTAGAGATATTTCCTGTACTCCTTTGTGCGCTGTAGAGATACCTTCTGTACTCCTTTGTGCGCTGTAGAGATACCTTCTGTACTCCTTTGTACGTTCTAGAGATATTTCCTGTACTCCTTTGTGCGCTGTAGAGATACCTTCTGTACTCCTTTGTGCGCTGTGGAGATACCTTCTGTACTCCTTTGTGCGCTGTAGTGATACCTTCTGTACTCCTTCGTACGCTGTAGAGATACCTCGTGTACTCCTTTGTACGTTCTAGAGATATTTCCTGTACTCCTTTGTGCGCTGTAGAGATACCTTCTGTACTCCTTTGTGCGCTGTAGAGATACCTTCTGTACTCCTTTGTGCGCTGTAGAGATACCTTCTGTACTTCTTTGTACGCTGTAGAGATACCTTCTGTACTCCTTTGTGCGCTGTAGAGATACCTTCTGTACTCCTTTGTACGCTGTAGAGATACCTCGTGTACTCCTTTGTACGTTCTAGAGATATTTCCTGTACTCCTTTGTGCGCTGTAGAGATACCTTCTGTACTCCTTTATGTGCTGTAGAGATACCTTCTGTACTCCTTTGTGCGCTGTAGAGATACCTTCTGTACTCCTTTGTACGCTGTAGAGATACCTTCTGTACTCCTTTGTGCGCTGTAGAGATACCTTCTGTACTCCTTTGTACGCTGTAGAGATACCTCGTGTACTCCTTTGTACGTTCTAGAGATATTTCCTGTACTCCTTTGTGCGCTGTAGAGATACCTTCTGTACTCCTTTGTGCGCTGTAGAGATACCTTCTGTACTCCTTTGTGCGCTGTAGAGATACCTTCTGTACTTCTTTGTACGCTGTAGAGATATTTCCTGTACTCCTTTGTGCGCCGTAGAGATACCTTCTGTACTCCTTTGTGCGCTGTAGAGATACCTTCTGTACTCCTTTGTGCGCTGTAGAGATACCTTCTGTACTCCTTTGTGCGCTGTAGAGATACCTTCTGTACTCCTTTGTACGTTCTAGAGATATTTCCTGTACTCCTTTGTGCGCTGTAGAGATACCTTCTGTACTCCTTTGTGCGCTGTAGAGATACCTTCTGTACTCCTTTGTGCGCTGTAGAGATACCTTCTGTACTCCTTTGTACGCTGTAGAGATACCTCGTGTACTCCTTTGTGCGCTCTAGAGATATCTTCTGTACTCCTTTGTGCGCTGTAGAGATACCTTCTGTACTCCTTTGTGCGCTGTAGAGATACCTTCTGTACTCCTTTGTACGTTCTAGAGATATTTCCTGTACTCCTTTGTGCGCTGTAGAGATACTTTCTGTACTCCTTTGTGCGCTGTAGAGATACCTTCTGTACTCCTTTGTGCGCTGTAGAGATACCTTCTGTACTCCTCTGTGCGCTGTAGAGATACCTTCTGTACTCCTTTGTACGCTGTAGAGATACTTCGTGTACTCCTTTGTACGTTCTAGAGATATTTCCTGTACTCCTTTGTGCGCTGTAGAGATACCTTCTGTACTCCTTTGTGCGCTGTAGAGATACCTTCTGTATTCCTTTGTGCGCTGTAGAGATACCTTCTGTACTCCTTTGTGCGCTGTAGAGATACCTTCTGTACTCCTTTGTACGCTGTAGAGATACCTCGTGTACTCCTTTGTACGTTCTAGAGATATTTCCTGTACTCCTTTGTGCGCTGTAGAGATACCTTCTGTACTCCTTTGTGCGCTGTAGAGATATTTTCTGTACTCCTTTGTGCGCTGTAGAGATACCTTCTGTACTCCTTTGTACGCTGTAGAGATACCTCGTGTACTCCTTTGTGCGCTGTAGAGATACCTTCTGTACTCCTTTTTGCGCTGTAGAGATACCTTCTGTACTCCTTTGTGCGCTGTAGAGATACCTTCTGTACTCCTTTGTACGCTGTAGAGATACCTCGTGTACTCCTTTGTACGTTCTAGAGATATTTCCTGTACTCCTTTGTGCGCTGTAGAGAAACCTTCTGTACTCCTTTGTGCGCTGTAGAGATTCCTTCTGTACTCCTTTGTGCGCTGTAGAGATACCTTCTGTACTCCTTTGTGCGCTGTAGAGATACCTTCTGTACTCCTTTGTACGCTGTAGAGATACCTCGTGTACTCCTTTGTACGTTCTAGAGACATTTCCTGTACTCCTTTGTGCGCTGTAGAGATACCTTCTGTACTCCTTTGTGCGCTGTAGAGATACCTTCTGTACTCCTTTGTGCGCTGTAGAGATACCTTCTGTACTCCTTTGAACGCTGAAGAGATACCTCGTGTACTCCTTTGTGCGCTGTAGAGATACCATCTGTACTCCTTTGTGCGCTGTAGAGATACCTTCTGTACTTCTTTGTACGTTCTAGAGATATTTCCTGTACTCCTTTGTGCGCTGTAGAGATACCTTCTGTACTCCTTTGTGCGCTGTAGAGATATTTCCTGTACTCCTTTGTGCGCTGTAGAGATACCTTCTGTACTCCTTTGTGCGCTGTAGAAATACCTTCTGTACTCCTTTGTACGCTGTAGAGATACCTCGTGTACTCCTTTGTACGTTCTAGAGATATTTCCTGTATTCCTTTGTGCGCCGTAGAGATACCTTCTGTACTCCTTTGTGCGCTGTAGAGATACCTTCTGTACTCCTTTGTGCGCTGTAGAGATACCATCTGTACTCCTTTGTACGCTGTAGAGATACCTTCTGTACTCCTTTGTGCGCTGTAGAGATACCTTCTGTACTTCTTTGTACGCTGTAGAGATACCTCGTGTACTCCTTTGTACGTTCTAGAGATATTTCCTGTACTCCTTTGTGCGCTGTAGAGATACCTTCTGTACTCCTTTGTGCGCTGTAGAGATACCTTCTGTACTCCTTTGTACGCTGTAGAGATACCTCGTGTACTCCTTTGTACGTTCTAGAGATATTTCCTGTACTCCTTTGTGCGCTGTAGAGATACCTTCTGTACTCCTTTGTGCGCTGTAGAGATACCTTCTGTACTCTTTTGTGCGCTGTAGAGATACCTTCTGTACTCCTTTGTGCGCTGTAGAGATACCTTCTGTACTCCTTTGTGCGCTGTAGAGATACCTTTTGTACTCCTTTGTGCGCTGTAGAGATACCTTCTGTACTCCTTTGTACGCTGTAGAGATACCTCGTGTACTCCTTTGTAGGTTCTAGAGATATTTCCTGTACTCCTTTGTGCGCTGTAGAGATACCTTCTGTACTCCTTTGTGCGCTGTAGAGATACCTTCTGTACTCCTTTGTGCGCTGTAGAGATACCTTCTGTACTCCTTTGTGCGCTGTAGAGATACCTTCTGTACTCCTTTGTACGCTGTAGAGATACCTCGTGTACTCCTTTGTACGTTCTAGAGATATTTCCTGTACTCCTTTGTGCGCTGTAGAGATACCTTCTGTACTCCTTTGTGCGCTGTAGAGATACCTTCTGTACTCCTTTGTGCGCTGTAGAGATACCTTCTGTACTCCTTTGAACGCTGTAGAGATACCTTCTGTACTCCTTTGTGCGCTGTAGAGATACCTTCTGTACTTCTTTGTGCGCTGTAGAGATACCTTCTGTACTCCTTTGTGCGCTGTAGAGATACCTTCTGTACTCCTTTGTGCGCTGTAGAGATACCTTCTGTACTCCTTTGTACGTTCTAGAGATATTTCCTCTACTCCTTTGTGCGCTGTAGAGATACCTTCTGTACTCCTTTGTGAGCTGTAGAGATACCTTCTGTACTCCTTTGTGCGCTGTAGAGATACCTTCTGTACTCCTTTGTACGCTGTAGAGATACCTCGTGTACTCCTTTGTGCGCTGTAGAGATACCTTCTGTACTCCTTCGTGCGCTGTAGAGATACCTTCTGTACTCCTTTGTGCGCTGTAGAGATATCTTCTGTACTCCTTTGTACGTTATAGAGATATTTCCTGTACTCCTTTGTGCGCTTTAGAGATACCTTCTGTACTCCTTTGTGCGCTGTAGAGATACCTTCTGTACTCCTTTGTGCGCTGTAGAGATACCTTCTGTACTCCTTTGTGCGCTGTAGAGATACCTTCTGTACTCCTTTGTACGCTGTAGAGATACCTCGTGTACTCCTTTGTACGTTCTAGAGATATTTCCTGTACTCCTTTGTGCGCTGTAGAGATACCTTCTGTACTCCTTTGTGCGCTGTAGAGATACCTTCTGTACTCCTTTGTGCGCTGTAGAGATTCCTTCTGTACTCTTTTGTACGCTGTAGAGATACCTTCTGTACTCCTTTGTGCGCTGTAGAGATACCTTCAGTACTCCTTTGTACGCTGTAGAGATACCTCGTGTACTCCTTTGTACGTTCTAGATATATTTCCTGTACTCCTTTGTGCGCCGTAGAGATACCTTCAGTACTCCTTTGTACGCTGTAGAGATACCTCGTGTACTCCTTTGTACGTTCTAGATATATTTCCTGTACTCCTTTGTACGCTGTAGAGATACCTTCTGTACTCATTTGTGCGCCGAGAGATACCTTCTGTACTCCTTTGTACGCTGTAGAGATACCTCGTGTACTCCTTTGTACGTTCTAGAGATATTTCCTGTACTCCTTTGTGCGCTGTAGAGATACCTTCTGTACTCCTTTGTGCGCTGTAGAGATACCTTCTGTACTCCTTTGTCCGTTCTAGAGATATTTCCTGTACTCCTTTGTACGCTGTAGAGATACCTTCTGTACTCCTTTGTGCGCTGTAGAGATACCTTCTGTACTCCTTTGAACGCTGTAGAGATACCTCGTGTACTCCTTTGTACGTTCTAGAGATATTTCCTGTACTCCTTTGTGCGCTGTAGAGATACCTTCTGTACTCCTTTGTGCGCTGTAGAGATACCTTCTGTACTCCTTTGTGCGCTGTAGAGATACCTTCTGTACTCCTTTGTGCGCTGTAGAGATACCTTCTGTACTCCTTTGTACGCTGTAGAGATACCTCGTGTACTCCTTTGCACGTTCTAGAGATATTTCCTGTACTCCTTTGTGCGCTGTAGAGATACCTTCTATACTCCTTTGTGCGCTGTAGAGATACCTTCTGTACTCCTTTGTGCGCTGTAGAGATACCTTCTGTACTTCTTTGTGCGCTGTAGAGATACCTTCTGTACTCCTTTGTACGCTGTAGAGATACCTCGTGTACTCCTTCGTACGTTCTAGAGATATTTCCTGTACTCCTTTGTGCGCTGTAGAGATACCTTCTGTACTCCTTTGTGCGCTGTAGAGATACCTTCTGTACTCCTTTGTGCGCTGTAGAGATACCTTCTGTACTCCTTTGTACGCTGTAGAGATACCTTCTGTACTCCTTTGTGCGCTGTAGAGATACCTTCTGTACTCCTTTGTGCGCTGTAGAGATACCTTCTGTACTCCTTTGTGCGCTGTAGAGATACCTTCTGTACTCCTTTGTGCGCTGTAGAGATACCTTCTGTACTCCTTTGTACGCTGTAGAGATACCTTCTGTACTCCTTTGTACGCTGTAGAGATACCTCGTGTACTCCTTTGTACGTTCTAGAGATATTTCCTGTACTCCTTTGTGCGCTGTAGAGATACCTTCTGTACTCCTTTGTGCGCTGTAGAGATACCTTCTGTACTCCTTTGTGCGCTGTAGAGATACCTTCTGTACTCCTTTGAACGCTGTAGAGATACCTTCTGTACTCCTTTGTGCGCTGTAGAGATACCTTCTGTACTTCTTTGTGCGCTGTAGAGATACCTTCTGTACTCCTTTGTGCGCTGTAGAGATACCTTCTGTACTCCTTTGTGCGCTGTAGAGATACCTTCTGTACTCCTTTGTACGTTCTAGAGATATTTCCTCTACTCCTTTGTGCGCTGTAGAGATACCTTCTGTACTCCTTTGTGAGCTGTAGAGATACCTTCTGTACTCCTTTGTGCGCTGTAGAGATACCTTCTGTACTCCTTTGTACGCTGTAGAGATACCTCGTGTACTCCTTTGTGCGCTGTAGAGATACCTTCTGTACTCCTTCGTGCGCTGTAGAGATACCTTCTGTACTCCTTTGTGCGCTGTAGAGATATCTTCTGTACTCCTTTGTACGTTATAGAGATATTTCCTGTACTCCTTTGTGCGCTTTAGAGATACCTTCTGTACTCCTTTGTGCGCTGTAGAGATACCTTCTGTACTCCTTTGTGCGCTGTAGAGATACCTTCTGTACTCCTTTGTGCGCTGTAGAGATACCTTCTGTACTCCTTTGTACGCTGTAGAGATACCTCGTGTACTCCTTTGTACGTTCTAGAGATATTTCCTGTACTCCTTTGTGCGCTGTAGAGATACCTTCTGTACTCCTTTGTGCGCTGTAGAGATACCTTCTGTACTCCTTTGTGCGCTGTAGAGATTCCTTCTGTACTCTTTTGTACGCTGTAGAGATACCTTCTGTACTCCTTTGTGCGCTGTAGAGATACCTTCAGTACTCCTTTGTACGCTGTAGAGATACCTCGTGTACTCCTTTGTACGTTCTAGATATATTTCCTGTACTCCTTTGTGCGCTGTAGAGATACCTTCAGTACTCCTTTGTACGCTGTAGAGATACCTCGTGTACTCCTTTGTACGTTCTAGATATATTTCCTGTACTCCTTTGTACGCTGTAGAGATACCTTCTGTACTCCTTTGTGCGCCGAGAGATACCTTCTGTACTCCTTTGTACGCTGTAGAGATACCTCGTGTACTCCTTTGTACGTTCTAGAGATATTTCCTGTACTCCTTTGTGCGCTGTAGAGATACCTTCTGTACTCCTTTGTGCGCTGTAGAGATACCTTCTGTACTCCTTTGTCCGTTCTAGAGATATTTCCTGTACTCCTTTGTACGCTGTAGAGATACCTTCTGTACTCCTTTGTGCGCTGTAGAGATACCCTCTGTACTCCTTTGAACGCTGTAGAGATACCTCGTGTACTCCTTTGTACGTTCTAGAGATATTTCCTGTACTCCTTTGTGCGCTGTAGAGATACCTTCTGTACTCCTTTGTGCGCTGTAGAGATACCTTCTGTACTCCTTTGTGCGCTGTAGAGATACCTTCTGTACTCCTTTGTGCGCTGTAGAGATACCTTCTGTACTCCTTTGTACGCTGTAGAGATACCTCGTGTACTCCTTTGTACGTTCTAGAGATATTTCCTGTACTCCTTTGTGCGCTGTAGAGATACCTTCTATACTCCTTTGTGCGCTGTAGAGATACCTTCTGTACTCCTTTGTGCGCTGTAGAGATACCTTCTGTACTTCTTTGTGCGCTGTAGAGATACCTTCTGTACTCCTTTGTACGCTGTAGAGATACCTCGTGTACTCCTTCGTACGTTCTAGAGATATTTCCTGTACTCCTTTGTGCGCTGTAGAGATACCTTCTGTACTCCTTTGTGCGCTGTAGAGATACCTTCTGTACTCCTTTGTGCGCTGTAGAGATACCTTCTGTACTCCTTTGTACGCTGTAGAGATACCTTCTGTACTCCTTTGTGCGCTGTAGAGATACCTTCTGTACTCCTTTGTGCGCTGTAGAGATACCTCGTGTACTCCTTTGTACGTTCTAGAGATATTTCCTGTACTCCTTTGTGCGCTGTAGAGATACCTTCTGTACTCCTTTGTGCGCTGTAGAGATACCTTCTGTACTCCTTTGTACGTTCTAGAGATATTTCCTGTACTCCTTTGTGCGCTGTAGAGTAACCTTCTGTACTCCTTTGTGCGCTGTAGAGATACCTTCTGTACTCCTTTGTGCGCTGTAGAGATACCTTCTGTACTCCTTTGTACGCTGTAGAGATACCTTCTGTACTCCTTCGTGCGCTGTAGAGATACCTTCTGTACTCCTTTGTGCGCTGTAGAGATACCTTCTGTACTCCTTTGTGCGCTGTAGAGATACCTTCTGTACTCCTTTGTGCGCTGTAGAGATACCTTCTGTACTCCTTTGTACGCTGTAGAGATACCTCGTGTACTCCTTTGTACGTTCTAGAGATATTTCCTGTACTCCTCTGAGCGCTGTAGAGATACCTTCTGTACTCCTTTGTGCGCTGTAGAGATACCTTCTGTACTCCTTTGTGCGCTGTAGAGATACCTTCTGTACTCCTTTGTGCGCTGTAGAGATACCTTCTGTACTCCTTTGTACGCTGTAGAGATACCTCGTGTACTCCTTTGTACGTTCTAGAGATATTTTCTGTACTCCTTTGTGCGCTGTAGAGATACCTTCTGTACTCCTTTGTGCGCTGTAGAGATACCTTCTGTACTCCTTTGTGCGCTGTAGAGATACCTTCTGTACTCCTTTGTGCGCTGTAGAGATACCTTCTGTACTCCTTTGTACGCCTTAGAGATACCTTCTGTACTCCTTTGTGCGCTGTAGAGATACCTTCTGTACTCCTTTGTACGCTGTAGAGATACCTCGTATACTCCTTTGTACGTTCTAGAGATATTTCCTGTACTCCTATGTGCGCTGTAGAGATACCTTCTGTACTCCTTTGTGCGCTGTAGAGATACCTTCTGTACTCCTATGTACGTTCTAGAGATATTTCCTGTACTCCTTTGTACGCTGTAGAGATACCTTCTGTACTCCTTTGTGCGCTGTAGAGATACCTTCTGTACTCCTTTGTACGCTGTAGAGATACCTCGTGTACTCCTTTGTACGTTCTAGAGATATTTCCTGTACTCCTTTGTGCGCTGTAGAGATACCTTCTGTACTCCTTTGCGCGCTGTAGAGATACCTTCTGTACTTCTTTGTGCGCTGTAGAGATACCTTCTGTACTCCTTTGTACGCTGTAGAGATACCTCGTGTACTCCTTTGTACGTTCTAGAGATATTTTCTGTACTCCTTTGTGCGCTGTAGAGATACCTTCTGTACTCCTTTGTGCGCTGTAGAGATACCTTCTGTACTCCTTTGTGCGCTGTAGAGATACCTTCTGTACTCCTTTGTGCGCTGTAGAGATACCTTCTGTACTCCTTTGTACGCTGTAGAGATCCCTCGTGTACTCCTTTGTACGTTTTAGAGATATTTCCTGTACTCCTTGTTGCGCTGTAGAGATACCTTCTGTACTTCTTTGTGCGCTGTAGAGATACCTTCTGTACTCCTTTGTGCGCTGTAGAGATACCTTCTGTACTCCTTTGTACGCTGTAGAGATACCTTCTGTACTCCTTTGTGCGCTGTAGAGATACCTTCTGTACTCCTTTGTGCGCTGTAGAGATACCTTCTGTACTCCTTTGTGCGCTGTAGAGATACCTTCTGTACTCCTTTGTGCGCTGTAGAGATACCTTCTGTACTCCTTTGTACGTTCTAGAGATATTTCCTGTACTCCTTTGTGCGCTGTAGAGATACCTTCTGTACTCCTTTGTGCGCTGTAGAGATACCTTCTGTACTCCTTTGTGCGCTGTAGAGATACCTTCTGTACTCCTTTGTACGCTGTAGAGATACCTCGTGTACTCCTTTGTGCGCTGTAGAGATACCTTCTGTACTCCTTTGTGCGCTGTAGAGATACCTTCTGTACTCCTTTGTGCGCTGTAGAGATACCTTCTGTACTCCTTTGTGCGTTCTAGAGATATTTCCTGTACTCCTTTGTGCGCTGTAGAGATACCTTCTGTACTCCTTTGTGCGCTGTAGAGATACCTTCTGTACTCCTTTGTGCGCTGTAGAGATACCTTCTGTACTCCTTTGTACGCTGTAGAGATACCTCGTGTACTCCTTTGTACGTTCTAGAGATATTTCCTGTACTCCTTTGTGCGCTGTAGAGATACCTTCTGTACTCCTTTGTGCGCTGTAGAGATACCTTCTGTACTCCTTTGTGCGCTGTAGAGATACCTTCTGTACTCCTTTGAGCGCTGTAGAGATACCTTCTGTACTCCTTTGTGCGCTGTAGAGATGCGTTCTGTACTCCTTTGTACGCTGTAGAGATACCTCGTGTACTCCTTTGTACGTTCTAGAGATATTTCCTGTACTCCTTTGTGCGCGGTAGAGATACCTTCTGTACTCCTTTGTGCGCTGTAGAGATACCTTCTGTACTCCTTTGTGCGCTGTAGAGATACCTTCTGTACTCCTTTGTGCGCTGTAGAGATACCTTCTGTACTCCTTTGTACGCTGTAGAGATACCTCGTGTACTCCTTTGTACGTTCTAGAGATATTTCCTGTACTCCTTTGTGCGCTGTAGAGATACCTTCTGTACTCCTTTGTGCGCTGTAGAGATACCTCGTGTACTCCTTTGTACGTTCTAGAGATATTTCCTGTACTTCTTTGTGCGCTGTAGAGATACCTTCTGTACTCCTTTGTGCGCTGTAGAGATACCTTCTGTACTCCTTTGTGCGCTGTAGAGATACCTTCTGTACTCCTTTGTACGCTGTAGAGATACCTTCTGTACTCCTTTGTGCGCTGTAGAGATACCTTCTGTACTCCTTTGTACGCTGTAGAGATACCTCGTGTACTCCTTTGTACGTTCTAGAGATCTTTCCTGTACTCCTTTGTGCGCTGTAGAGATACCTTCTGTACTCCTTTGTGCGCTGTAGAGATACCTTCTGTACTCCTTTGTGCGCTGTAGAGATACCTTCTGTACTCCTTTGTACGCTGTAGAGATACCTCGTGTACTCCTTTGTACGTTCTAGAGATATTTCCTGTACTCCTTTGTGCGCTGTAGAGATACCTTCTGTACTCCTTTGTGCGCTGTAGAGATACCTTCTGTACTCCTTTGTACGTTCTAGACATAATTCCTGTACTCCTTTGTGCGCTGTAGAGATACCTTCTGTACTCCTTTGTGCGCTGTAGAGATACCTTCTGTACTCCTTTGTGCGCTGTAGAGATACCTTCTGTACTCCTTTGTGCGCTGTAGAGATACCTTCTGTACTCCTTTGTGCGCTGTAGAGATACCTTCTGTACTCCTTTGTACGCTGTAGAGATACCTCGTGTACTCCTTTTTACGTTCTAGAGATATTTCCTGTACTCCTTTGTGCGCTGTAGAGATACCTTCTGTACTCCTATGTGCGCTGTAGAGATACCTTCTGTACTCCTTTGTGCGCTGTAGAGATACCTTCTGTACTCCTTTGTACGCTGTAGAGATACCTTCTGTACTCCTTTGTGCGCTGTAGAGATACCTTCTGTACTCCTTTGTACGCTGTAGAGATACCTCGTAAACTCCTTTGTACGTTCTAGAGATGTTTCCTGTACTCCGTGGTGCGCTGTAGAGATACCTTCTGTACTCCATTGTGCGCTGTAGAGATACCTTCTGTACTCCTTTGTGCGCTGTAGAGATACCTTCTGTACTCCTTTGTACGCTGTAGAGATACCTTCTGTACTCCTTTGTGCGCTGTAGAGATACCTTCTGTACTCCTTTGTACGCTGTAGAGATACCTCGTATACTCCTTTGTAAGTTCTAGAGATATTTCCTGTACTCCTTTGTGCGCTGTAGAGATACCTTCTGTACTCCTTTGTGCGCTGTAGAGATACCTTCTGTACTCCTATGTACGTTCTAGAGATATTTCCTGTATTCCTTTGTACGCTGTAGAGATACCTTCTGTACTCCTTTGTGCGCTCTAGAGATACCTTCTGTACTCCCTTGTACGCTGTAGAGATACCTCGTGTACTCCTTTGTACGTTCTAGAGATATTTCCTGTACTCCTTTGTGCGCTGTAGAGATACCTTCTGTACTCCTTTGTGCGCTGTAGAGATACCTTCTGTACTCCTTTGTACGCTGTAGAGATACCTTCTGTACTTCTTTGTGCGCTGTAGAGATACCTTCTGTACTCCTTTGTACGCTGTAGAGATACCTCGTGTACTCCTTTGTACGTTCTAGAGATATTTTCTGTACTCCTTTGTGCGCTGTAGAGATACCTTCTGTACTCCTTTGTGCGCTGTAGAGATACCTTCTGTACTCCTTTGTGCGCTGTAGAGATACCTTCTGTACTCCTTTGTGCGCTGTAGAGATACCTTCTGTACTCCTTTGTACGCTGTAGAGATCCCTCGTGTACTCCTTTGTACGTTTTAGAGATATTTCCTGTACTCCTTGTTGCGCTGTAGAGATACCTTCTGTACTCCTTTGTGCGCTGTAGAGATACCTTCTGTACTCCTTTGTGCGCTGTAGAGATACCTTCTGTACTCCTTTGTACGCTGTAGAGATACCTTCTGTACTCCTTTGTGCGCTGTAGAGATACCTTCTGTACTCCTTTGTGCGCTGTAGAGATACCTTCTGTACTCCTTTGTGCGCTGTAGAGATACCTTCTGTACTCCTTTGTGCGCTGTAGAGATACCTTCTGTACTCCTTTGTGCGCTGTAGAGATACCTTCTGTACTCCTTTGTGCGCTGTAGAGATACCTTCTGTACTCCTTTGTGCGTTCTAGAGATATTTCCTGTACTCCTTTGTGCGCTGTAGAGATACCTTCTGTACTCCTTTGTGCGCTGTAGAGATACCTTCTGTACTCCTTTGTGCGCTGTAGAGATACCTTCTGTACTCCTTTGTACGCTGTAGAGATACCTCGTGTACTCCTTTGTGCGCTGTAGAGATACCTTCTGTACTCCTTTGTGCGCTGTAGAGATACCTTCTGTACTCCTTTGTGCGCTGTAGAGATACCTTCTGTACTCCTTTGTGCGTTCTAGAGATATTTCCTGTACTCCTTTGTGCGCTGTAGAGATACCTTCTTTACTCCTTTGTGCGCTGTAGAGATACCTTCTGTACTCCTTTGTGCGCTGTAGAGATACCTTCTGTACTCCTTTGTACGCTGTAGAGATACCTCGTGTACTCCTTCGTACGTTCTAGAGATATTTCCTGTACTCCTTTGTGCGCTGTAGAGATACCTTCTGTACTCCTTTGTGCGCTGTAGAGATACCTTCTGTACTCCTTTGTGCGCTGTAGAGATACTTTCTGTACTCCTTTGTGCGCTGAAGAGATACCTTCTGTACTCCTTTGTGCGCTGTAGAGATGCGTTCTGTACTCCTTTGTACGCTGTAGAGATACCTCGTGTACTCCTTTGTACGTTCTAGAGATATTTCCTGTACTCCTTTGTGCGCTGTAGAGATACCTTCTGTACTCCTTTGTGCGCTGTAGAGATACCTTCTGTACTCCTTTGTGCGCTGTAGAGATACCTTCTGTACTCCTTTGTGCGCTGTAGAGATACCTTCTGTACTCCTTTGTGCGCTGTAGAGATACCTTCTGTACTCCTTTGTGCGCTGTAAAGATACCTTCTGTACTCCTTTGTACGCTGTAGAGATACCTCGTGTACTCCTTTGTACGTTCTAGAGATATTTCCTGTACTCCTTTGTGCGCTGTAGAGATACCTTCTGTACTCCTTTGTGCGCTGTAGAGATACCTTCTGTACTCCTTTGTGCGCTGTAGAGATACCTTCTGTACTCCTTTGTGCGCTGTAGAGATACCTTCTGTACTCCTTTGTGCGCTGTAGAGATACCTTCTGTACTCCTATGTACGCTGTAGAGATACCTCGTTTACTCCTTTGTGCGCTGTAGAGATACCTTCTGTACTCCTTTGTGCGCTGTAGAGATACCTTCTGTACTCCTTTGTGCGCTGTAGAGATACCTTCTGTACTCCTTTGTGCGCTGTAGAGATACCTTCTGTACTCCTTTGTACGCTGTAGAGATACCTCGTGTACTCCTTTGTACGTTCTAGAGATATTTCCTGTACTCCTTTGTGCGCTGTAGAGATACCTTCTGTACTCCTTTGTGCGCTGTAGAGATACCTTCTGTACTCCTTTGTGCGCTGTAGAGATACCTTCTGTACTCCTTTGTACGCTGTAGAGATACCTTCTGTACTCCTTTGTGCGCTGTAGAGATACCTTCTGTACTCCTTTGTGCGCTGTAGAGATACCTCGTGTACTCCTTTGTACGTTCTAGAGATATTTCCTGTACTCCTTTGTGCGCTGTAGAGATACCTTCTGTACTCCTTTGTGCGCTGTAGAGATACCTTCTGTACTCCTTTGTACGTTCTAGAGATATTTCCTGTACTCCTTTGTGCGCTGTAGAGTAACCTTCTGTTCTCCTTTGTGCGCTGTAGAGATACCTTCTGTACTCCTTTGTGCGCTGTAGAGATACCTTCTGTACTCCTTTGTACGCTGTAGAGATACCTTCTGTACTCCTTCGTGCGCTGTAGAGATACCTTCTGTACTCCTTTGTGCGCTGTAGAGATACCTTCTGTACTCCTTTGTGCGCTGTAGAGATACCTTCTGTACTCCTTTGTGCGCTGTAGAGATACCTTCTGTACTCCTTTGTACGCTGTAGAGATACCTCGTGTACTCCTTTGTACGTTCTAGAGATATTTCCTGTACTCCTCTGAGCGCTGTAGAGATACCTTCTGTACTCCTTTGTGCGCTGTAGAGATACCTTCTGTACTCCTTTGTGCGCTGTAGAGATACCTTCTGTACTCCTTTGTGCGCTGTAGAGATACCTTCTGTACTCCTTTGTACGCTGTAGAGATACCTCGTGTACTCCTTTGTACGTTCTAGAGATATTTTCTGTACTCCTTTGTGCGCTGTAGAGATACCTTCTGTACTCCTTTGTGCGCTGTAGAGATACCTTCTGTACTCCTTTGTGCGCTGTAGAGATACCTTCTGTACTCCTTTGTGCGCTGTAGAGATACCTTCTGTACTCCTTTGTACGCCTTAGAGATACCTTCTGTACTCCTTTGTGCGCTGTAGAGATACCTTCTGTACTCCTTTGTACGCTGTAGAGATACCTCGTATACTCCTTTGTACGTTCTAGAGATATTTCCTGTACTCCTATGTGCGCTGTAGAGATACCTTCTGTACTCCTTTGTGCGCTGTAGAGATACCTTCTGTACTCCTATGTACGTTCTAGAGATATTTCCTGTACTCCTTTGTACGCTGTAGAGATACCTTCTGTACTCCTTTGTGCGCTGTAGAGATACCTTCTGTACTCCTTTGTACGCTGTAGAGATACCTCGTGTACTCCTTTGTACGTTCTAGAGATATTTCCTGTACTCCTTTGTGCGCTGTAGAGATACCTTCTGTACTCCTTTGCGCGCTGTAGAGATACCTTCTGTACTTCTTTGTGCGCTGTAGAGATACCTTCTGTACTCCTTTGTACGCTGTAGAGATACCTCGTGTACTCCTTTGTACGTTCTAGAGATATTTTCTGTACTCCTTTGTGCGCTGTAGAGATACCTTCTGTACTCCTTTGTGCGCTGTAGAGATACCTTCTGTACTCCTTTGTGCGCTGTAGAGATACCTTCTGTACTCCTTTGTGCGCTGTAGAGATACCTTCTGTACTCCTTTGTACGCTGTAGAGATCCCTCGTGTACTCCTTTGTACGTTTTAGAGATATTTCCTGTACTTCTTGTTGCGCTGTAGAGATACCTTCTGTACTTCTTTGTGCGCTGTAGAGATACCTTCTGTACTCCTTTGTGCGCTGTAGAGATACCTTCTGTACTCCTTTGTACGCTGTAGAGATACCTTCTGTACTCCTTTGTGCGCTGTAGAGATACCTTCTGTACTCCTTTGTGCGCTGTAGAGATACCTTCTGTACTCCTTTGTGCGCTGTAGAGATACCTTCTGTACTCCTTTGTGCGCTGTAGAGATACCTTCTGTACTCCTTTGTACGTTCTAGAGATATTTCCTGTACTCCTTTGTGCGCTGTAGAGATACCTTCTGTACTCCTTTGTGCGCTGTAGAGATACCTTCTGTACTCCTTTGTGCGCTGTAGAGATACCTTCTGTACTCCTTTGTACGCTGTAGAGATACCTCGTGTACTCCTTTGTGCGCTGTAGAGATACCTTCTGTACTCCTTTGTGCGCCGTAGAGATACCTTCTGTACTCCTTTGTGCGCTGTAGAGATACCTTCTGTACTCCTTTGTGCGTTCTAGAGATATTTCCTGTACTCCTTTGTGCGCTGTAGAGATACCTTCTGTACTCCTTTGTGCGCTGTAGAGATACCTTCTGTACTCCTTTGTGCGCTGTAGAGATACCTTCTGTACTCCTTTGTACGCTGTAGAGATACCTCGTGTACTCCTTTGTACGTTCTAGAGATATTTCCTGTACTCCTTTGTGCGCTGTAGAGATACCTTCTGTACTCCTTTGTGCGCTGTAGAGATACCTTCTGTACTCCTTTGTGCGCTGTAGAGATACCTTCTGTACTCCTTTGAGCGCTGTAGAGATACCTTCTGTACTCCTTTGTGCGCTGTAGAGATGCGTTCTGTACTCCTTTGTACGCTGTAGAGATACCTCGTGTACTCCTTTGTACGTTCTAGAGATATTTCCTGTACTCCTTTGTGCGCGGTAGAGATACCTTCTGTACTCCTTTGTGCGCTGTAGAGATACCTTCTGTACTCCTTTGTGCGCTGTAGAGATACCTTCTGTACTCCTTTGTGCGCTGTAGAGATACCTTCCGTACTCCTTTGTACGCTGTAGAGATACCTCGTGTACTCCTTTGTACGTTCTAGAGATATTTCCTGTACTCCTTTGTGCGCTGTAGAGATACTTTCTGTACTCCTTTGTGCGCTGTAGAGATACCTCGTGTACTCCTTTGTACGTTCTAGAGATATTTCCTGTACTTCTTTGTGCGCTGTAGAGATACCTTCTGTACTCCTTTGTGCGCTGTAGAGATACCTTCTGTACTCCTTTGT
The DNA here is from genome assembly GCA_030386875.1 of Morinoia aosen. Classification (NCBI taxonomy): domain Eukaryota; kingdom Metazoa; phylum Arthropoda; class Malacostraca; order Amphipoda; family Talitridae; genus Morinoia; species Morinoia aosen. The sequence continues at coordinate 32,777,698 of JASJYW010000027.1, read as the reverse complement.
GCGCTGTAGAGATACCTTCTGTACTCCTTTGTACGCTGTAGAGATACCTTCTGTACTCCTTTGTGCGCTGTAGAGATACCTTCTGTACTCCTTTGTACGCTGTAGAGATACCTCGTGTACTCCTTTGTACGTTCTAGAGATCTTTCCTGTACTCCTTTGTGCGCTGTAGAGATACCTTCTGTACTCCTTTGTGCGCTGTAGAGATACCTTCTGTACTCCTTTGTGCGCTGTAGAGATACCTTCTGTACTCCTTTGTACGCTGTAGAGATACCTCGTGTACTCCTTTGTACGTTCTAGAGATATTTCCTGTACTCCTTTGTGCGCTGTAGAGATACCTTCTGTACTCCTTTGTGCGCTGTAGAGATACCTTCTGTACTCCTTTGTACGTTCTAGACATAATTCCTGTACTCCTTTGTGCGCTGTAGAGATACCTTCTGTACTCCTTTGTGCGCTGTAGAGATACCTTCTGTACTCCTTTGTGCGCTGTAGAGATACCTTCTGTACTCCTTTGTGCGCTGTAGAGATACCTTCTGTACTCCTTTGTGCGCTGTAGAGATACCTTCTGTACTCCTTTGTACGCTGTAGAGATACCTCGTGTACTCCTTTTTACGTTCTAGAGATATTTCCTGTACTCCTTTGTGCGCTGTAGAGATACCTTCTGTACTCCTATGTGCGCTGTAGAGATACCTTCTGTACTCCTTTGTGCGCTGTAGAGATACCTTCTGTACTCCTTTGTACGCTGTAGAGATACCTTCTGTACTCCTTTGTGCGCTGTAGAGATACCTTCTGTACTCCTTTGTACGCTGTAGAGATACCTCGTAAACTCCTTTGTACGTTCTAGAGATGTTTCCTGTACTCCGTGGTGCGCTGTAGAGATACCTTCTGTACTCCATTGTGCGCTGTAGAGATACCTTCTGTACTCCTTTGTGCGCTGTAGAGATACCTTCTGTACTCCTTTGTACGCTGTAGAGATACCTTCTGTACTCCTTTGTGCGCTGTAGAGATACCTTCTGTACTCCTTTGTACGCTGTAGAGATACCTCGTATACTCCTTTGTAAGTTCTAGAGATATTTCCTGTACTCCTTTGTGCGCTGTAGAGATACCTTCTGTACTCCTTTGTGCGCTGTAGAGATACCTTCTGTACTCCTATGTACGTTCTAGAGATATTTCCTGTATTCCTTTGTACGCTGTAGAGATACCTTCTGTACTCCTTTGTGCGCTCTAGAGATACCTTCTGTACTCCCTTGTACGCTGTAGAGATACCTCGTGTACTCCTTTGTACGTTCTAGAGATATTTCCTGTACTCCTTTGTGCGCTGTAGAGATACCTTCTGTACTCCTTTGTGCGCTGTAGAGATACCTTCTGTACTCCTTTGTACGCTGTAGAGATACCTTCTGTACTTCTTTGTGCGCTGTAGAGATACCTTCTGTACTCCTTTGTACGCTGTAGAGATACCTCGTGTACTCCTTTGTACGTTCTAGAGATATTTTCTGTACTCCTTTGTGCGCTGTAGAGATACCTTCTGTACTCCTTTGTGCGCTGTAGAGATACCTTCTGTACTCCTTTGTGCGCTGTAGAGATACCTTCTGTACTCCTTTGTGCGCTGTAGAGATACCTTCTGTACTCCTTTGTACGCTGTAGAGATCCCTCGTGTACTCCTTTGTACGTTTTAGAGATATTTCCTGTACTCCTTGTTGCGCTGTAGAGATACCTTCTGTACTCCTTTGTGCGCTGTAGAGATACCTTCTGTACTCCTTTGTGCGCTGTAGAGATACCTTCTGTACTCCTTTGTACGCTGTAGAGATACCTTCTGTACTCCTTTGTGCGCTGTAGAGATACCTTCTGTACTCCTTTGTGCGCTGTAGAGATACCTTCTGTACTCCTTTGTGCGCTGTAGAGATACCTTCTGTACTCCTTTGTGCGCTGTAGAGATACCTTCTGTACTCCTTTGTGCGCTGTAGAGATACCTTCTGTACTCCTTTGTGCGCTGTAGAGATACCTTCTGTACTCCTTTGTGCGTTCTAGAGATATTTCCTGTACTCCTTTGTGCGCTGTAGAGATACCTTCTGTACTCCTTTGTGCGCTGTAGAGATACCTTCTGTACTCCTTTGTGCGCTGTAGAGATACCTTCTGTACTCCTTTGTACGCTGTAGAGATACCTCGTGTACTCCTTTGTGCGCTGTAGAGATACCTTCTGTACTCCTTTGTGCGCTGTAGAGATACCTTCTGTACTCCTTTGTGCGCTGTAGAGATACCTTCTGTACTCCTTTGTGCGTTCTAGAGATATTTCCTGTACTCCTTTGTGCGCTGTAGAGATACCTTCTTTACTCCTTTGTGCGCTGTAGAGATACCTTCTGTACTCCTTTGTGCGCTGTAGAGATACCTTCTGTACTCCTTTGTACGCTGTAGAGATACCTCGTGTACTCCTTCGTACGTTCTAGAGATATTTCCTGTACTCCTTTGTGCGCTGTAGAGATACCTTCTGTACTCCTTTGTGCGCTGTAGAGATACCTTCTGTACTCCTTTGTGCGCTGTAGAGATACTTTCTGTACTCCTTTGTGCGCTGAAGAGATACCTTCTGTACTCCTTTGTGCGCTGTAGAGATGCGTTCTGTACTCCTTTGTACGCTGTAGAGATACCTCGTGTACTCCTTTGTACGTTCTAGAGATATTTCCTGTACTCCTTTGTGCGCTGTAGAGATACCTTCTGTACTCCTTTGTGCGCTGTAGAGATACCTTCTGTACTCCTTTGTGCGCTGTAGAGATACCTTCTGTACTCCTTTGTGCGCTGTAGAGATACCTTCTGTACTCCTTTGTGCGCTGTAGAGATACCTTCTGTACTCCTTTGTGCGCTGTAAAGATACCTTCTGTACTCCTTTGTACGCTGTAGAGATACCTCGTGTACTCCTTTGTACGTTCTAGAGATATTTCCTGTACTCCTTTGTGCGCTGTAGAGATACCTTCTGTACTCCTTTGTGCGCTGTAGAGATACCTTCTGTACTCCTTTGTGCGCTGTAGAGATACCTTCTGTACTCCTTTGTGCGCTGTAGAGATACCTTCTGTACTCCTTTGTGCGCTGTAGAGATACCTTCTGTACTCCTATGTACGCTGTAGAGATACCTCGTTTACTCCTTTGTGCGCTGTAGAGATACCTTCTGTACTCCTTTGTGCGCTGTAGAGATACCTTCTGTACTCCTTTGTGCGCTGTAGAGATACCTTCTGTACTCCTTTGTGCGCTGTAGAGATACCTTCTGTACTCCTTTGTGCGCTGTAGAGATACCTTCTGTACTCCTTTGTGCGCTGTAGAGATACCTTATGTACTCCTTTGTACGCTGTAGAGATACCTCGTGTACTCCTTTGTACGTTCTAGAGATATTTCCTGTACTCCTTTGTGCGCTGTAGAGATACCTTCTGTACTCCTTTGTGCGCTGTAGAGATACCTTCTGTACTCCTTTGTACGTTCTAGAGATGTTTCCTGTACTCCTTAGTACGCTGTAGAGATACCTTCTGTACTCCTTTGTGCGCTGTAGAGTTACCTTCTGTACTCCTTTGTACGGTGTAGAGATACCTCGTGTACTCCTTTGTACGTTCTAGAAATATTTCCTGTACTCCTTTGTGCGCTGTAGAGATACCTTCTGTACTCCTTTGTGCGCTGTAGAGATACCTTCTGTACTCCTTTGTGCGCTGTAGAGATACCTTCTGTACTCCTTTGTGCGCTGTAGAGATACCTTCTGTACTCCTTTGTACGCTGTAGAGATACCTCGTGTACTCCTTTGTGCGCTGTAGAGATACCTTCTGTACTCCTTTGTGCGCTGTAGAGATACCTTCTGTACTCCTTTGTGCGCTGTAGAGATACCTTCTGTACTCCTTTGTACGATCTAGAGATATTTCCTGTACTCCTTTGTGCGCTGTAGAGATACCTTCTGTACTCCTTTGTGCGCTGTAGAGATATTTCCTGTACTCCTTTGTGCACTGTAGAGATACCTTCTGTACTCCTTTGTGCGCTGTAGAGATACCTTCTGTACTCCTTCGTACGCTGTAGAGATACCTCGTGTACTCCTTTGTATTTTCTAGAGATATTTCCTGTACTTCTTTGTGCGCTGTAGAGATACCTTCTGTACTCCTTTATGCGCTGTAGAGATACCTTCTGTACTCCTTTGTACGTTCTAGAGATATTTCCTGTACTCCTTTGTGCGCTGTAGAGATACCTTCTGTACTCCTTTGTGCGCTGTAGAGATACCTTCTGTACTCCTTTGTACGCTGTAGAGATACCTCGTGTACTCCTTTGTACGTTCTAGAGATATTTCCTGTACTCCTTTGTGCGCTGTAGAGATACCTTCTGTACTCCTTTGTGCGCTGTAGAGATACCTTCTGTACTCCTTTGTGCGCTGTAGAGATACCTTCTGTACTCCTTTGTGCGCTGTAGAGATACCTTCTGTACTCCTTTGTACGCTGTAGAGATACCTCGTGTACTCCTTTGTGCGCTGTAGAGATACCTTCTGTACTCCTTTGTGCGCTGTAGAGATACCTTCTGTACTCCTTTGTGCGCTGTAGAGATACCTTCTGTACTCCTTTGTGCGCTGTAGAGATACCTTCTGTACTCCTTTGTGCGCTGTAGAGATACCTTCTGTACTCCTTTGTGCGCTGTAGAGATACCTTCTGTACTCCTTTGTGCGCTGTAGAGATACCTTCTGTACTTCTTTGTGCGCTGTAGAGATACCTTCTGTACTCCTTTGTACGCTGTACAGATACCTCGTGTACTCCTTTGTACGTTCTAGAGATATTTCCTGTACTCCTTTGTGCGCTGTAGAGATACCTTCTGTACTCCTTTGTGCGCTGTAGAGATACCTTCTGTACTCCTTTGTGCGCTGTAGAGATACCTTCTGTACTCCTTTGTGCGCTGTAGAGATACCTTCTGTACTCCTTTGTACGCTGTAGAGATACCTCGTGTACTCCTTTGTACGTTCAAGAGATATTTCCTGTACTCCTTTGTGCGCTGTAGAGATGCCTTCTGTACTCCTTTGTGCGCTGTAGAGATACCTTCTGTACTCCTTTGTGCGCTGTAGAGATACCTTCTGTACTCCTTTGTACGCTGTAGAGATATCTTCTGTACTCCTTTGTGCGCTGTAGAGATACCTTCTGTACTCCTTTGTACGCTGTAGAGATACCTCGTGTACTCCTTTGTACGTTCTAGAGATATTTCCTGTACTCCTTTGTGCGCTGTAGAGATACCTTCTGTACTCCTTTGTGCGCTGTAGAGATACCTTCTGTACTCCTTTGATCGCTGTAGAGATACCTTCTGTACTCCTTTGTACGCTGAAGAGATACCTTCTGTACTCCTTTGTGCGCTGTAGAGATACCTTCTGTACTCCTTTGTACGCTGTAGAGATACCTCGTGTACTCCTTTGTACGTTCTAGAGATATTTCCTGTACTCCTTTGTGCGCTGTAGAGATACCTTCTGTACTCCTTTGTGCGCTGTAGAGATACCTTCTGTACTCCTTTGTACGTTCTAGAGATATTTCCTGTACTCCTTTGTACGCTGTAGAGATACCTTCTGTACTCCTTTGTGCGCTGTAGAGATACCTTCTGTACTCCTTTGTACGCTGTAGAGATACCTCGTGTACTCCTTTGTACGTTCTAGAGATATTTCCTGTACTCCTTTGTGCGCTGTAGAGATACCTTCTGTACTCCTTTGTGCGCTGTAGAGATACCTTCTGTACTCCTTTGTGCGCTGTAGAGATACCTTCTGTACTCCTTTGTGCGCTGTAGAGATACCTTCTGTACTCCTTTGTACGCTGTAGAGATACCTCGTGTACTCCTTTGTGCGCTGTAGAGATACCTTCTGTACTCCTTTATGCGCTGTAGAGATACCTTCTGTACTCCTTTGTGCGCTGTAGAGATACCTTCTGTACTCCTTTGTACGTTCTAGAGATATTTCCTGTACTCCTTTGTGCGCTGTAGAGATACCTTCTGTACTCCTTTGTGCGCTGTAGAGATATTTCCTGTACTTCTTTGTGCACTGTAGAGATACCTTCTGTACTCCTTTGTGCGCTGTAGAGATACCTTCTGTACTCCTTTGTACGCTGTAGAGATACCTCGTGTACTCCTTTGTACGTTCTAGAGATATTTCCTGTACTCCTTTGTGCGCTGTAGAGATACCTTCTGTACTCCTTTGTGCGCTGTAGAGATACCTTCTGTACTCCTTTGTACGTTCTAGAGATATTTCCTGTACTCCTTTGTTCGCTGTAGAGATACCTTCTCTACTCCTTTGTGCGTTGTAGAGATACCTTCTGTACTCCTTTGTGCGCTGTAGAGATACCTTTTGTACTCCTTTGTACGCTGTAGAGATACCTCGTGTACTCCTTCGTACGTTCTAGAGATATTTCCTGTACTCCTTTGTGCGCTGTAGAGATACCTTCTGTACTCCTTTGTGCGCTGTAGAGATACCTTCTGTACTCCTTTGTGCGCTGTAGAGATACCTTCTGTACTCCTTTGTACGCTGTAGAGATACCTCGTGTACTCCTTTGTACGTTCTAGAGATATTTCCTGTACTCCTTTGTGCGCTGTAGAGATACCTTCTGTACTTCTTTGTGCGCTGTAGAGATACCTTTTGTACTCCTTTGTGCGCTGTAGAGATACCTTCTGTACTCCTTTGGACGCTGTAGAGATACCTTCTGTACTCCTTTGTGCGCTGTAGAGATACCTTCTGTACTCCTTTGTACGCTGTAGATATACCTCGTGTACTCCTTTGTACGTTCTAGAGATATTTCCTGTACTCCTTTGTGCGCTGTAGAGATACCTTCTGTACTCCTTTGTGCGCTGTAGAGATACCTTCTGTACTCCTTTGTGCGCTGTAGAGATACCTTCTGTACTCCTTTGTGCGCTGTAGAGATACCTTCTGTACTCCTTTGTACGCTGTAGAGATACCTCGTGTACTCCTTTGTGCGCTGTAGAGATACCTTCTGTACTCCTTTGTGCGCTGTAGAGATTCCTTCTGTACTCCTTTGTGCGCTGTAGAGATACCTTCTGTACTCCTTTGTGCGCTGTAGAGATACCTTCTGTACTCCTTTGTGCGCTGTAGAGATACCTTCTGTACTCCTTTGTGCGCTGTAGAGATACCTTCTGTACTCCTTTGTGCGCTGTAGAGATACCTTCTGTACTTCTTTGTGCGCTGTAGAGATACCTTCTGTACTCCTTTGTACGCTGTAGAGATACCTCGTGTACTCCTTTGTACGTTCTAGAGATATTTCCTGTACTCCTTTGTGCGCTGTAGAGATACCTTCTGTACTCCTTTGTGCGCTGTAGAGATACCTTCTGTACTCCTTTGTGCGCTGTAGAGATACCTTCTGTACTCCTTTGAGCGCTGTAGAGATACCTTCTGTACTCCTTTGTACGCTGTAGAGATACCTCGTGTACTCCTTTGTGCGCTGTAGAGATACCTTCTGTACTCCTTTTTACGCTGTAGAGATACCTCGTGTACTCCTTTGTACGTTCTAGAGATATTTCCTGTACTTCTTTGTGCGCTGTAGAGATACCTTCTGTACTCCTTTGTGCGCTGTAGAGATACCTTCTGTACTCCTTTGTGCGCTGTAGAGATACCTTCTGTACTCCTTTGTGCGCTGTAGAGATACCTTCTGTACTCCTTTGTACGCTGTAGAGATACCTCGTGTACTCCTTTGTACGTTCTAGAGATATTTCCTGTACTCCTTTGTGCGCTGTAGAGATACCTTCTGTACTCCTTTGTGCGCTGTAGAGATACCTTCTGTACTCCTTTGTGCGCTGTAGAGATACCTTCTGTACTCCTTTGTGCGCTGTAAAGATACCTTCTGTACTCCTTTGTACGCTGTAGAGATACCTCGTGTACTCCTTTGTACGTTCTAGAGATATTTCCTGTACTACTTTGTGCGCTGTAGAGATACCTTCTGTACTCCTTTGTGCGCTGTAGAGATACCTTCTGTACTCCTTTGTGCGCTGTAGAGATACCTTCTGTACTCCTTTGTGCGCTGTAGAGATACCTTCTGTACTCCTTTGTGCGCTGTAGAGATACCTTCTGTACTCCTATGTACGCTGTAGAGATACCTCGTTTACTCCTTTGTGCGCTGTAGAGATACCTTCTGTACTCCTTTGTGCGCTGTAGAGATACCATCTGTACTCCTTTGTGCGCTGTAGAGATACCTTCTGTACTCCTTTGTGCGCTGTAGAGATACCTTCTGTACTCCTTTGTGCGCTGTAGAGATACCTTCTGTACTCCTTTGTGCGCTGTAGAGATACCTTCTGTACTCCTTTGTACGCTGTAGAGATACCTCGTGTACTCCTTTGTACGTTCTAGAGATATTTCCTGTACTCCTTTGTGCGCTGTAGAAATACCTTCTGTACTCCTTTGTGCGCTGTAGAGATACCTTCTGTACTCCTTTGTACGTTCTAGAGATATTTCCTGTACTCCTTTGTACGCTGTAGAGATACCTTCTGTACTCCTTTGTGCGATGTAGAGTTACCTTCTGTACTCCTTTGTACGGTGTAGAGATACCTCGTGTACTCCTTTGTACGTTCTAGAAATATTTCCTGTACTCCTTTGTGCGCTGTAGAGATACCTTCTGTACTCCTTTGTGCGCTGTAGAGATACCTTCTGTACTCCTTTGTGCGCTGTAGAGATACCTTCTGTACTCCTTTGTGCGCTGTAGAGATACCTTCTGTACTCCTTTGTACGCTGTAGAGATACCTCGTGTACTCCTTTGTGCGCTGTTGAGATACCTTCTGTACTCCTTTGTGCGCTGTAGAGATACCTTCTGTACTCCTTTGTGCGCTGTAGAGATACCTTCTGTACTCCTTTGTACGATCTAGAGATATTTCCTGTACTCCTTTGTGCGCTGTAGAGATACCTTCTGTACTCCTTTGTGCGCTGTAGAGATATTTCCTGTACTCCTTTGTGCACTGTAGAGATACCTTCTGTACTCCTTTGTGCGCTGTAGAGATACCTTCTGTACTCCTTCGTACGCTGTAGAGATACCTCGTGTACTCCTTTGTATTTTCTAGAGATATTTCCTGTACTCCTTTGTGCGCTGTAGAGATACCTTCTGTACTCCTTTGTACGTTCTACACATATTTCCTGTACTCCTTTGTGCGCTGTAGAGATACCTTCTGTACTCCTTTGTGCGCTGTAGAGATACCTTCTGTACTCCTTTGTACGCTGTAGAGATACCTCGTGTACTCCTTTGTACGTTCTAGAGAAATTTCCTGTACTCCTTTGTGCGCTGTAGAGATACCTTCTGTACTCCTTTGTGCGCTGTAGAGATACCTTCTGTACTCCTTTGTGCGCTGTAGAGATACCTTCTGTACTCCTTTGTGCGCTGTAGAGATACCTTCTGTACTCGTTTGTGCGCTGTAGAGATACCTCGTGTACTCCTTTGTGCGCTGTAGAGATACCTTCTGTACTCCTTTGTGCGCTGTAGAGATACCTTCTGTACTCCTTTGTGCGCTGTAGAGATACCTTCTGTACTCCTTTGTGCGCTGTAGAGATACCTTCTGTACTCCTTTGTGCGCTGTAGAGATACCTTCTGTACTCCTTTGTGCGCTGTAGAGATACCTTCTGTACTCCTTTGTGCGCTGTAGAGATACCTTCTGTACTTCTTTGTGCGCTGTAGAGATACCTTCTGTACTCCTTTGTACGCTGTACAGATACCTCGTGTACTCCTTTGTACGTTCTAGAGATATTTCCTGTACTCCTTTGTGCGCTGTAGAGATACCTTCTGTACTCCTTTGTGCGCTGTAGAGATACCTTCTGTACTCCTTTGTGCGCTGTAGAGATACCTTCTGTACTCCTTTGAGCGCTGTAGAGATACCTTCTGCACTCCTTTGTACGCTGTAGAGATACCTCGTGTACTCCTTTGTGCGCTGTAGAGATACCTTCTGTACTCCTTTGTACGCTGTAGAGATACCTCGTGTACTCCTTTGTATGTTCTAGAGATATTTCCTGTACTTCTTTGTGCGCTGTAGAGATACCTTCTGTACTCCTTTGTGCGCTGTAGAGATTCCTTCTGTACTCCTTTGTGCGCTGTAGAGATACCTTCTGTACTCCTTTGTGCGCTGTAGAGATACCTTCTGTACTCCTTTGTACGCTGTAGAGATACCTCGTGTACTCATTTGTACGTTCTAGAGATATTTCCTGTACTCCTTTGTGCGCTGTAGAGATACCTTCTGTACTCCTTTGTGCGCTGTAGAGATACCTTCTGTACTCCTTTGTGCGCTGTAGAGATACCCTCTGTACTCCTTTGTGCGCTGTAGAGATACCTTCTGTACTCCTTTGTACGCTGTAGAGATACCTCGTGTACTCCTTTGTACGTTCTAGAGATATTTCCTGTACTCCTTTGTGCGCTGTAGAGATACCTTCTGTACTCCTTTGTGCGCTGTAGAGATACCTTCTGTACTCCTTTGTGCGCTGTAGAGATACCTTCTGTACTCCTTTGTGCGCTGTAGAGATACCTTCTGTACTCCTTTGTGCGCTGTAGAGATACCTTCTGTACTCCTATGTACGCTGTAGAGATACCTCGTGTACTCCTTTGTGCGCTGTAGAGATACCTTCTGTACTCCTTTGTGCGCTGTAGAGATACCTTCTGTACTCCTTTGTGCGCTGTAGAGATACCTTCTGTACTCCTTTGTACGTTCTAGAGATATTTCCTGTACTCCTTTGTGCGCTGTAGAGATACCTTCTGTACTCCTTTGTGCGCTGTAGAGATACCTTCTGTACTCCTTTGTACGTTCTAGAGATATTTCCTGTACTCCTTTGTGCGCTGTAGAGATACCTTCTGTACTCCTTTGTGCGCTGTGGAGATACCTTCTGTACTCCTTTGTGCGCTGTAGTGATACCTTCTGTACTCCTTTGTACGCTGTAGAGATACCTCGTGTACTCCTTTGTACGTTCTAGAGATATTTCCTGTACTCCTTTGTGCGCTGTAGAGATACCTTCTGTACTCCTTTGTGCGCTGTAGAGATACCTTCTGTACTTCTTTGTACGCTGTAGAGATACCTTCTGTACTCCTTTGTGCGCTGTAGAGATACCTTCTGTACTCCTTTGTACGCTGTAGAGATACCTCGTGTACTCCTTTGTACGTTCTAGAGATATTTCCTGTACTCCTTTGTGCGCTGTAGAGATACCTTCTGTACTCCTTTATGTGCTGTAGAGATACCTTCTGTACTCCTTTGTGCGCTGTAGAGATACCTTCTGTACTCCTTTGTACGCTGTAGAGATACCTTCTGTACTCCTTTGTGCGCTGTAGAGATACCTTCTGTACTCCTTTGTACGCTGTAGAGATACCTCGTGTACTCCTTTGTACGTTCTAGAGATATTTCCTGTACTCCTTTGTGCGCTGTAGAGATACCTTCTGTACTCCTTTGTGCGCTGTAGAGATACCTTCTGTACTCCTTTGTGCGCTGTAGAGATACCTTCTGTACTTCTTTGTACGCTGTAGAGATATTTCCTGTACTCCTTTGTGCGCCGTAGAGATACCTTCTGTACTCCTTTGTGCGCTGTAGAGATACCTTCTAAACTCCTTTGTGCGCTGTAGAGATACCTTCTGTACTCCTTTGTGCGCTGTAGAGATACCTTCTGTACTCCTTTGTACGTTCTAGAGATATTTCCTGTACTCCTTTGTGCGCTGTAGAGATACCTTCTGTACTCCTTTGTGCGCTGTAGAGATACCTTCTGTACTTCTTTGTGCGCTGTAGAGATACCTTCTGTACTCCTTTGTACGCTGTAGAGATACCTCGTGTACTCCTTTGTGCGCTCTAGAGATATCTTCTGTACTCCTTTGTGCGCTGTAGAGATACCTTCTGTACTCCTTTGTGCGCTGTAGAGATACCTTCTGTACTCCTTTGTACGTTCTAGAGATATTTCCTGTACTCCTTTGTGCGCTGTAGAGATACCTTCTGTACTCCTTTGTGCGCTGTAGAGATACCTTCTGTACTCCTTTGTGTGCTGTAGAGATACCTTCTGTACTCCTTTGTGCGCTGTAGAGATACCTTCTGTACTTCTTTGTACGCTGTAGAGATACTTCGTGTACTCCTTTGTACGTTCTAGAGATATTTCCTGTACTCCTTTGTGCGCTTTAGAGATACCTTCTGTACTCCTTTGTGCGCTGTAGAGATACCTTCTGTATTCCTTTGTGCGCTGTAGAGATACCTTCTGTATTCCTTTGTGCGCTGTAGAGATACCTTCTGTACTCCTTTGTACGCTGTAGAGATACCTCGTGTACTCCTTTGTGCGCTGTAGAGATACCTTCTGTACTCCTTTTTGCGCTGTAGAGATACCTTCTGTACTCCTTTGTGCGCTGTAGAGATACCTTCTGTACTCCTTTGTACGCTGTAGAGATACCTCGTGTACTCCTTTGTACGTTCTAGAGATATTTCCTGTACTCCTTTGTGCGCTGTAGAGAAACCTTCTGTACTCCTTTGTGCGCTGTAGAGATTCCTTCTGTACTCCTTTCTGCGCTGTAGAGATACCTTCTGTACTCCTTTGTGCGCTGTAGAGATACCTTCTGTACTCCTTTGTACGCTGTAGAGATACCTCGTGTACTCCTTTGTACGTTCTAGAGATATTTCCTGTACTCCTTTGTGCGCTGTAGAAATACCTTCTGTACTCCTTTGTGCGCTGTAGAGATACCTTCTGTACTCCTTTGTACGTTCTAGAGATATTTCCTGTACTCCTTTGTACGCTGTAGAGATACCTTCTGTACTCCTTTGTGCGATGTAGAGTTACCTTCTGTACTCCTTTGTACGGTGTAGAGATACCTCGTGTACTCCTTTGTACGTTCTAGAAATATTTCCTGTACTCCTTTGTGCGCTGTAGAGATACCTTCTGTACTCCTTTGTGCGCTGTAGAGATACCTTCTGTACTCCTTTGTGCGCTGTAGAGATACCTTCTGTACTCCTTTGTGCGCTGTAGAGATACCTTCTGTACTCCTTTGTACGCTGTAGAGATACCTCGTGTACTCCTTTGTGCGCTGTTGAGATACCTTCTGTACTCCTTTGTGCGCTGTAGAGATACCTTCTGTACTCCTTTGTGCGCTGTAGAGATACCTTCTGTACTCCTTTGTACGATCTAGAGATATTTCCTGTACTCCTTTGTGCGCTGTAGAGATACCTTCTGTACTCCTTTGTGCGCTGTAGAGATATTTCCTGTACTCCTTTGTGCACTGTAGAGATACCTTCTGTACTCCTTTGTGCGCTGTAGAGATACCTTCTGTACTCCTTCGTACGCTGTAGAGATACCTCGTGTACTCCTTTGTATTTTCTAGAGATATTTCCTGTACTCCTTTGTGCGCTGTAGAGATACCTTCTGTACTCCTTTGTGCGCTGTAGAGATACCTTCTGTACTCCTTTGTACGTTCTACACATATTTCCTGTACTCCTTTGTGCGCTGTAGAGATACCTTCTGTACTCCTTTGTGCGCTGTAGAGATACCTTCTGTACTCCTTTGTACGCTGTAGAGATACCTCGTGTACTCCTTTGTACGTTCTAGAGAAATTTCCTGTACTCCTTTGTGCGCTGTAGAGATACCTTCTGTACTCCTTTGTGCGCTGTAGAGATACCTTCTGTACTCCTTTGTGCGCTGTAGAGATACCTTCTGTACTCCTTTGTGCGCTGTAGAGATACCTTCTGTACTCCTTTGTGCGCTGTAGAGATACCTCGTGTACTCCTTTGTGCGCTGTAGAGATACCTTCTGTACTCCTTTGTGCGCTGTAGAGATACCTTCTGTACTCCTTTGTGCGCTGTAGAGATACCTTCTGTACTCCTTTGTGCGCTGTAGAGATACCTTCTGTACTCCTTTGTGCGCTGTAGAGATACCTTCTGTACTCCTTTGTGCGCTGTAGAGATACCTTCTGTACTCCTTTGTGCGCTGTAGAGATACCTTCTGTACTTCTTTGTGCGCTGTAGAGATACCTTCTGTACTCCTTTGTACGCTGTACAGATACCTCGTGTACTCCTTTGTACGTTCTAGAGATATTTCCTGTACTCCTTTGTGCGCTGCAGAGATACCTTCTGTACTCCTTTGTGCGCTGTAGAGATACCTTCTGTACTCCTTTGTGCGCTGTAGAGATACCTTCTGTACTCCTTTGAGCGCTGTAGAGATACCTTCTGCACTCCTTTGTACGCTGTAGAGATACCTCGTGTACTCCTTTGTGCGCTGTAGAGATACCTTCTGTACTCCTTTGTACGCTGTAGAGATACCTCGTGTACTCCTTTGTATGTTCTAGAGATATTTCCTGTACTTCTTCGTGCGCTGTAGAGATACCTTCTGTACTCCTTTGTGCGCTGTAGAGATTCCTTCTGTACTCCTTTGTGCGCTGTAGAGATACCTTCTGTACTCCTTTGTGCGCTGTAGAGATACCTTCTGTACTCCTTTGTACGCTGTAGAGATACCTCGTGTACTCATTTGTACGTTCTAGAGATATTTCCTGTACTCCTTTGTGCGCTGTAGAGATACCTTCTGTACTCCTTTGTGCGCTGTAGAGATACCTTCTGTACTCCTTTGTGCGCTGTAGAGATACCCTCTGTACTCCTTTGTGCGCTGTAGAGATACCTTCTGTACTCCTTTGTACGCTGTAGAGATACCTCGTGTACTCCTTTGTACGTTCTAGAGATATTTCCTGTACTCCTTTGTGCGCTGTAGAGATACCTTCTGTACTCCTTTGTGCGCTGTAGAGATACCTTCTGTACTCCTTTGTGCGCTGTAGAGATACCTTCTGTACTCCTTTGTGCGCTGTAGAGATACCTTCTGTACTCCTTTGTGCGCTGTAGAGATACCTTCTGTACTCCTATGTACGCTGTAGAGATACCTCGTGTACTCCTTTGTGCGCTGTAGAGATACCTTCTGTACTCCTTTGTGCGCTGTAGAGATACCTTCTGTACTCCTTTGTGCGCTGTAGAGATACCTTCTGTACTCCTTTGTACGTTCTAGAGATATTTCCTGTACTCCTTTGTGCGCTGTAGAGATACCTTCTGTACTCCTTTGTGCGCTGTAGAGATACCTTCTGTACTCCTTTGTACGTTCTAGAGATATTTCCTGTACTCCTTTGTGCGCTGTAGAGATACCTTCTGTACTCCTTTGTGCGCTGTGGAGATACCTTCTGTACTCCTTTGTGCGCTGTAGAGATACCTTCTGTACTCCTTTGTGCGCTGTAGAGATACCTTCTGTACTCCTTTGTACGCTGTAGAGATACCTCGTGTACTCCTTTGTGCGCTCTAGAGATATCTTCTGTACTCCTTTGTGCGCTGTAGAGATACCTTCTGTACTCCTTTGTGCGCTGTAGAGATACCTTCTGTACTCCTTTGTACGTTCTAGAGATATTTCCTGTACTCCTTTGTGCGCTGTAGAGATACCTTCTGTACTCCTTTGTGCGCTGTAGAGATACCTTCTGTACTCCTTTGTGTGCTGTAGAGATACCTTCTGTACTCCTTTGTGCGCTGTAGAGATACCTTCTGTACTTCTTTGTACGCTGTAGAGATACTTCGTGTACTCCTTTGTACGTTCTAGAGATATTTCCTGTACTCCTTTGTGCGCTTTAGAGATACCTTCTGTACTCCTTTGTGCGCTGTAGAGATACCTTCTGTATTCCTTTGTGCGCTGTAGAGATACCTTCTGTATTCCTTTGTGCGCTGTAGAGATACCTTCTGTACTCCTTTGTACGCTGTAGAGATACCTCGTGTACTCCTTTGTGCGCTGTAGAGATACCTTCTGTACTCCTTTTTGCGCTGTAGAGATACCTTCTGTACTCCTTTGTGCGCTGTAGAGATACCTTCTGTACTCCTTTGTACGCTGTAGAGATACCTCGTGTACTCCTTTGTACGTTCTAGAGATATTTCCTGTACTCCTTTGTGCGCTGTAGAGAAACCTTCTGTACTCCTTTGTGCGCTGTAGAGATTCCTTCTGTACTCCTTTCTGCGCTGTAGAGATACCTTCTGTACTCCTTTGTGCGCTGTAGAGATACCTTCTGTACTCCTTTGTACGCTGTAGAGATACCTCGTGTACTCCTTTGTACGTTCTAGAGAAATTTCCTGTACTCCTTTGTGCGCTGTAGAGATACCTTCTGTACTCCTTTGTGCGCTGTAGAGATACCTTCTGTACTCCTTTGTGCGCTGTAGAGATACCTTCTGTACTCCTTTGAACGCTGAAGAGATACCTCGTGTACTCCTTTGTGCGCTGTAGAGATACCATCTGTACTCCTTTGTGCGCTGTAGAGATACCTTCTGTACTTCTTTGTACGTTCTAGAGATATTTCCTGTACTCCTTTGTGCGCTGTAGAGATACCTTCTGTACTCCTTTGTGCGCTGTAGAGATATTTCCTGTACTCCTTTGTGCGCTGTAGAGATACCTTCTGTACTCCTTTGTGCGCTGTAGAAATACCTTCTGTACTCCTTTGTACGCTGTAGAGATACCTCGTGTAATCCTTTGTACGTTCTAGAGATATTTCCTGTATTCCTTTGTGCGCCGTAGAGATACCTTCTGTACTCCTTTGTGCGCTGTAGAGATACCTTCTGTACTCCTGTGTGCGCTGTAGAGATACCATCTGTACTCCTTTGTACGCTGTAGAGATACCTTCTGTACTCCTTTGTGCGCTGTAGAGATACCTTCTGTACTCCTTTGTACGCTGTAGAGATACCTCGTGTACTCCTTTGTACGTTCTAGAGATATTTCCTGTACTCCTTTGTGCGCTGTAGAGATACCTTCTGTACTCCTTTGTGCGCTGTAGAGATACCTTCTGTACTCCTTTGTACGCTGTAGAGATACCTCGTGTACTCCTTTGTACGTTCTAGAGATATTTCCTGTACTCCTTTGTGCGCTGTAGAGATACCTTCTGTACTCCTTTGTGCGCTGTAGAGATACCTTCTGTACTCTTTTGTGCGCTGTAGAGATACCTTCTGTACTCCTTTGTGCGCTGTAGAGATACCTTCTGTACTCCTTTGTGCGCTGTAGAGATACCTTTTGTACTCCTTTGTGCGCTGTAGAGTTACCTTCTGTACTCCTTTGTACGCTGTAGAGATACCTCGTGTACTCCTTTGTAGGTTCTAGAGATATTTCCTGTACTCCTTTGTGCGCTGTAGAGATACCTTCTGTACTCCTTTGTGCGCTGTAGAGATACCTTATGTACTCCTTTGTGCGCTGTAGAGATACCTTCTGTACTCCTTTGTGCGCTGTAGAGATACCTTCTGTACTCCTTTGTACGCTGTAGAGATACCTCGTGTACTCCTTTGTACGTTCTAGAGATATTTCCTGTACTCCTTTGTGCGCTGTAGAGATACCTTCTGTACTCCTTTGTGCGCTGTAGAGATACCTTCTGTACTCCTTTGTGCGCTGTAGAGATACCTTCTGTACTCCTTTGTACGCTGTAGAGATACCTTCTGTACTCCTTTGTGCGCTGTAGAGATACCTTCTGTACTTCTTTGTGCGCTGTAGAGATACCTTCTGTACTCTTTTGTGCGCTGTAGAGATACCTTCTGTACTCCTTTGTGCGCTGTAGAGATACCTTCTGTACTCCTTTGTACGTTCTAGAGATATTTCCTCTACTCCTTTGTGCGCTGTAGAGATACCTTCTGTACTCCTTTGTGAGCTGTAGAGATACCTTCTGTACTCCTTTGTGCGCTGTAGAGATACCTTCTGTACTCCTTTGTATGCTGTAGAGATACCTCGTGTACTCCTTTGTGCGCTGTAGAGATACCTTCTGTACTCCTTCGTGCGCTGTAGAGATACCTTCTGTACTCCTTTGTGCGCTGTAGAGATATCTTCTGTACTCCTTTGTACGTTATAGAGATATTTCCTGTACTCCTTTGTGCGCTTTAGAGATACCTTCTGTACTCCTTTGTGCGCTGTAGAGATACCTTCTGTACTCCTTTGTGCGCTGTAGAGATACCTTCTGTACTCCTTTGTGCGCTGTAGAGATACCTTCTGTACTCCTTTGTACGCTGTAGAGATACCTCGTGTACTCCTTTGTACGTTCTAGAGATATTTCCTGTACTCCTTTGTGCGCTGTAGAGATACCTTCTGTACTCCTTTGTGCGCTGTAGAGATACCTTCTGTACTCCTTTGTGCGCTGTAGAGATTCCTTCTGTACTCTTTTGTACGCTGTAGAGATACCTTCTGTACTCCTTTGTGCGCTGTAGAGATACCTTCAGTACTCCTTTGTACGCTGTAGAGATACCTCGTGTACTCCTTTGTACGTTCTAGATATATTTCCTGTACTCCTTTGTGCGCTGTAGAGATACCTTCAGTACTCCTTTGTACGATGTAGAGATACCTCGTGTACTCCTTTGTACGTTCTAGATATATTTCCTGTACTCCTTTGTACGCTGTAGAGATACCTTCTGTACTCCTTTGTGCGCCGAGAGATACCTTCTGTACTCCTTTGTACGCTGTAGAGATATCTCGTGTACTCCTTTGTACGTTCTAGAGATATTTCCTGTACTCCTTTGTGCGCTGTAGAGATACCTTCTGTACTCCTTTGTGCGCTGTAGAGATACCTTCTGTACTCCTTTGTCCGTTCTAGAGATATTTCCTGTACTCCTTTGTACGCTGTAGAGATACCTTCTGTACTCCTTTGTGCGCTGTAGAGATACCTTCTGTACTCCTTTGAACGCTGTAGAGATACCTCGTGTACTCCTTTGTACGTTCTAGAGATATTTCCTGTACTCCTTTGTGCGCTGTAGAGATACCTTCTGTACTCCTTTGTGCGCTGTAGAGATACCTTCTGTACTCCTTTGTGCGCTGTAGAGATACCTTCTGTACTCCTTTGTGCGCTGTAGAGATACCTTCTGTACTCCTTTGTACGCTGTAGAGATACCTCGTGTACTCCTTTGTACGTTCTAGAGATATTTCCTGTACTCCTTTGTGCGCTGTAGAGATACCTTCTATACTCCTTTGTGCGCTGTAGAGATACCTTCTGTACTCCTTTGTGCGCTGTAGAGATACCTTCTGTACTTCTTTGTGCGCTGTAGAGATACCTTCTGTACTCCTTTGTACGCTGTAGAGATACCTCGTGTACTCCTTCGTCCGTTCTAGAGATATTTCCTGTACTCCTTTGTGCGCTGTAGAGATACCTTCTGCACTCCTTTGTGCGCTGTAGAGATACCTTCTGTACTCCTTTGTGCGCTGTAGAGATACCTTCTGTACTCCTTTGTACGCTGTAGAGATACCTTCTGTACTCCTTTGTGCGCTGTAGAGATACCTTCTGTACTCCTTTGTGCGCTGTAGAGATACCTCGTGTACTCCTTTGTACGTTCTAGAGATATTTCCTGTACTCCTTTGTGCGCTGTAGAGATACCTTCTATACTCCTTTGTGCGCTGTAGAGATACCTTCTGTACTCCTTTGTGCGCTGTAGAGATACCTTCTGTACTTCTTTGTGCGCTGTAGAGATACCTTCTGTACTCCTTTGTACGCTGTAGAGATACCTCGTGTACTCCTTCGTACGTTCTAGAGATATTTCCTGTACTCCTTTGTGCGCTGTAGAGATACCTTCTGTACTCCTTTGTGCGCTGTAGAGATACCTTCTGTACTCCTTTGTGCGCTGTAGAGATACCTTCTGTACTCCTTTGTACGCTGTAGAGATACCTTCTGTACTCCTTTGTGCGCTGTAGAGATACCTTCTGTACTCCTTTGTGCGCTGTAGAGATACCTCGTGTACTCCTTTGTACGTTCTAGAGATATTTCCTGTACTCCTTTGTGCGCTGTAGAGATACCTTCTGTACTCCTTTGTGCGCTGTAGAGATACCTTCTGTACTCCTTTGTGCGCTGTAGAGATACCTTCTGTACTCCTTTGTACGCTGTAGAGATACCTCGTGTACTCCTTTGTGCGCTGTAGAGATACCATCTGTACTCCTTTGTGCGCTGTAGAGATACCTTCTGTACTCCTTTGTGCGCTGTAGAGATACCTTCTGTACTCCTTTGTGCGCTGTAGAGATACCTTCTGTACTCCTTTGTGCGCTGTAGAGATACCTTCTGTACTCCTTTGTGCGCTGTAGAGATACCTTCTGTACTCCTTTGTGCGCTGTAGAGATACCTTCTGTACTTCTTTGTGCGCTGTAGAGATACCTTCTGTACTCCTTTGTACGCTGTACAGATACCTCGTGTACTCCTTTGTACGTTCTAGAGATATTTCCTGTACTCCTTTGTGCGCTGTAGAGATACCTTCTGTACTCCTTTGTGCGCTGTAGAGATACCTTCTGTACTCCTTTGTGCGCTGTAGAGATACCTTCTGTACTCCTTTGAGCGCTGTAGAGATACCTTCTGCACTCCTTTGTACGCTGTAGAGATACCTCGTGTACTCCTTTGTGCGCTGTAGAGATACCTTCTGTACTCCTTTGTACGCTGTAGAGATACCTCGTGTACTCCTTAGTATGTTCTAGAGATATTTCCTGTACTTCTTTGTGCGCTGTAGAGATACCTTCTGTACTCCTTTGTGCGCTGTAGAGATTCCTTCTGTACTCCTTTGTGCGCTGTAGAGATACCTTCTGTACTCCTTTGGTGCGCTGTAGAGATACCTTCTGTACTCCTTTGTACGCTGTAGAGATACCTCGTGTACTCATTTGTACGTTCTAGAGATATTTCCTGTACTCCTTTGTGCGCTGTAGAGATACCTTCTGTACTCCTATGTGCGCTGTAGAGATACCTTCTGTACTCCTTTGTGCGCTGTAGAGATACCCTCTGTACTCCTTTGTGCGCTGTAGAGATACCTTCTGTACTCCTTTGTACGCTGTAGAGATACCTCGTGTACTCCTTTGTACGTTCTAGAGATATTTCCTGTACTCCTTTGTGCGCTGTAGAGATACCTTCTGTACTCCTTTGTGCGCTGTAGAGATACCTTCTGTACTCCTTTGTGCGCTGTAGAGATACCTTCTGTACTCCTTTGTGCGCTGTAGAGATACCTTCTGTACTCCTTTGTGCGCTGTAGAGATACCTTCTGTACTCCTATGTACGCTGTAGAGATACCTCGTGTACTCCTTTGTGCGCTGTAGAGATACCTTCTGTACTCCTTTGTGCGCTGTAGAGATACCTTCTGTACTCCTTTGTGCGCTGTAGAGATACCTTCTGTACTCCTTTGTACGTTCTAGAGATATTTCCTGTACTCCTTTGTGCGCTGTAGAGATACCTTCTGTACTCCTTTGTGCGCTGTAGAGATACCTTCTGTACTCCTTTGTACGTTCTAGAGATATTTCCTGTACTCCTTTGTGCGCTGTAGAGATACCTTCTGTACTCCTTTGTGCGCTGTGGAGATACCTTCTGTACTCCTTTGTGCGCTGTAGTGATACCTTCTGTACTCCTTTGTACGCTGTAGAGATACCTCGTGTACTCCTTTGTACGTTCTAGAGATATTTCCTGTACTCCTTTGTGCGCTGTAGAGATACCTTCTGTACTCCTTTGTGCGCTGTAGAGATACCTTCTGTACTCCTTTGTGCGCTGTAGAGATACCTTCTGTACTTCTTTGTACGCTGTAGAGATACCTTCTGTACTCCTTTGTGCGCTGTAGAGATACCTTCTGTACTCCTTTGTACGCTGTAGAGATACCTCGTGTACTCCTTTGTACGTTCTAGAGATATTTCCTGTACTCCTTTGTGCGCTGTAGAGATACCTTCTGTACTCCTTTATGTGCTGTAGAGATACCTTCTGTACTCCTTTGTGCGCTGTAGAGATACCTTCTGTACTCCTTTGTACGCTGTAGAGATACCTTCTGTACTCCTTTGTGCGCTGTAGAGATACCTTCTGTACTCCTTTGTACGCTGTAGAGATACCTCGTGTACTCCTTTGTACGTTCTAGAGATATTTCCTGTACTCCTTTGTGCGCTGTAGAGATACCTTCTGTACTCCTTTGTGCGCTGTAGAGATACCTTCTGTACTCCTTTGTGCGCTGTAGAGATACCTTCTGTACTTCTTTGTACGCTGTAGAGATATTTCCTGTACTCCTTTGTGCGCCGTAGAGATACCATCTGTACTCCTTTGTGCGCTGTAGAGATACCTTCTGTACTCCTTTGTGCGCTGTAGAGATACCTTCTGTACTCCTTTGTGCGCTGTAGAGATACCTTCTGTACTCCTTTGTACGTTCTAGAGATATTTCCTGTACTCCTTTGTGCGCTGTAGAGATACCTTCTGTACTCCTTTGTGCGCTGTAGAGATACCTTCTGTACTCCTTTGTGCGCTGTAGAGATACCTTCTGTACTCCTTTGTACGCTGTAGAGATACCTCGTGTACTCCTTTGTGCGCTCTAGAGATATCTTCTGTACTCCTTTGTGCGCTGTAGAGATACCTTCTGTACTCCTTTGTGCGCTGTAGAGATACCTTCTGTACTCCTTTGTACGTTCTAGAGATATTTCCTGTACTCCTTTGTGCGCTGTAGAGATACCTTCTGTACTCCTTTGTGCGCTGTAGAGATACCTTCTGTACTCCTTTGTGCGCTGTAGAGATACCTTCTGTACTCCTTTGTGCGCTGTAGAGATACCTTCTGTACTCCTTTGTACGCTGTAGAGATACTTCGTGTACTCCTTTGTACGTTCTAGAGATATTTCCTGTACTCCTTTGTGCGCTGTAGAGATACCTTCTGTACTCCTTTGTGCGCTGTAGAGATACCTTCTGTATTCCTTTGTGCGCTGTAGAGATACCTTCTGTACTCCTTTGTGCGCTGTAGAGATACCTTCTGTACTCCTTTGTACGCTGTAGAGATACCTCGTGTACTCCTTTGTACGTTCTAGAGATATTTCCTGTACTCCTTTGTGCGCTGTAGAGATACCTTCTGTACTCCTTTGTGCGCTGTAGAGATATTTTCTGTACTCCTTTGTGCGCTGTAGAGATACCTTCTGTACTCCTTTGTACGCTGTAGAGATACCTCGTGTACTCCTTTGTGCGCTGTAGAGATACCTTCTGTACTCCTTTTTGCGCTGTAGAGATACCTTCTGTACTCCTTTGTGCGCTGTAGAGATACCTTCTGTACTCCTTTGTACGCTGTAGAGATACCTCGTGTACTCCTTTGTACGTTCTAGAGATATTTCCTGTACTCCTTTGTGCGCTGTAGAGAAACCTTCTGTACTCCTTTGTGCGCTGTAGAGATTCCTTCTGTACTCCTTTGTGCGCTGTAGAGATACCTTCTGTACTCCTTTGTGCGCTGTAGAGATACCTTCTGTACTCCTTTGTACGCTGTAGAGATACCTCGTGTACTCCTTTGTACGTTCTAGAGAAATTTCCTGTACTCCTTTGTGCGCTGTAGAGATACCTTCTGTACTCCTTTGTGCGCTGTAGAGATACCTTCTGTACTCCTTTGTGCGCTGTAGAGATACCTTCTGTACTCCTTTGAACGCTGAAGAGATACCTCGTGTACTCCTTTGTGCGCTGTAGAGATACCATCTGTACTCCTTTGTGCGTTGTAGAGATACCTTCTGTACTTCTTTGTACGTTCTAGAGATATTTCCTGTACTCCTTTGTGCGCTGTAGAGATACCTTCTGTACTCCTTTGTGCGCTGTAGAGATATTTCCTGTACTCCTTTGTGCGCTGTAGAGATACCTTCTGTACTCCTTTGTGCGCTGTAGAAATAATTTCTGTACTCCTTTGTACGCTGTAGAGATACCTCGTGTACTCCTTTGTACGTTCTAGAGATATTTCCTGTATTCCTTTGTGCGCCGTAGAGATACCTTCTGTACTCCTTTGTGCGCTGTAGAGATACCTTCTGTACTCCTTTGTGCGCTGTAGAGATACCTTCTGTACTCCTTTGTGCGCTGTAGAGATACCTTCTGTACTCCTTTGTGCGCTGTAGAGATACCTTCTGTACTCCTATGTACGCTGTAGAGATACCTCGTGTACTCCTTTGTGCGCTGTAGAGATACCTTCTGTACTCCTTTGTGCGCTGTAGAGATACCTTCTGTACTCCTTTGTGCGCTGTAGAGATACCTTCTGTACTCCTTTGTACGTTCTAGAGATATTTCCTGTACTCCTTTGTGCGCTGTAGAGATACCTTCTGTACTCCTTTGTGCGCTGTAGAGATACCTTCTGTACTCCTTTGTACGTTCTAGAGATATTTCCTGTACTCCTTTGTGCGCTGTAGAGATACCTTCTGTACTCCTTTGTGCGCTGTGGAGATACCTTCTGTACTCCTTTGTGCGCTGTAGTGATACCTTCTGTACTCCTTTGTACGCTGTAGAGATACCTCGTGTACTCCTTTGTACGTTCTAGAGATATTTCCTGTACTCCTTTGTGCGCTGTAGAGATACCTTCTGTACTCCTTTGTGCGCTGTAGAGATACCTTCTGTACTCCTTTGTGCGCTGTAGAGATACCTTCTGTACTTCTTTGTACGCTGTAGAGATACCTTCTGTACTCCTTTGTGCGCTGTAGAGATACCTTCTGTACTCCTTTGTACGCTGTAGAGATACCTCGTGTACTCCTTTGTACGTTCTAGAGATATTTCCTGTACTCCTTTGTGCGCTGTAGAGATACCTTCTGTACTCCTTTATGTGCTGTAGAGATACCTTCTGTACTCCTTTGTGCGCTGTAGAGATACCTTCTGTACTCCTTTGTACGCTGTAGAGATACCTTCTGTACTCCTTTGTGCGCTGTAGAGATACCTTCTGTACTCCTTTGTACGCTGTAGAGATACCTCGTGTACTCCTTTGTACGTTCTAGAGATATTTCCTGTACTCCTTTGTGCGCTGTAGAGATACCTTCTGTACTCCTTTGTGCGCTGTAGAGATACCTTCTGTACTCCTTTGTGCGCTGTAGAGATACCTTCTGTACTTCTTTGTACGCTGTAGAGATATTTCCTGTACTCCTTTGTGCGCCGTAGAGATACCATCTGTACTCCTTTGTGCGCTGTAGAGATACCTTCTGTACTCCTTTGTGCGCTGTAGAGATACCTTCTGTACTCCTTTGTGCGCTGTAGAGATACCTTCTGTACTCCTTTGTACGTTCTAGAGATATTTCCTGTACTCCTTTGTGCGCTGTAGAGATACCTTCTGTACTCCTTTGTGCGCTGTAGAGATACCTTCTGTACTCCTTTGTGCGCTGTAGAGATACCTTCTGTACTCCTTTGTACGCTGTAGAGATACCTCGTGTACTCCTTTGTGCGCTCTAGAGATATCTTCTGTACTCCTTTGTGCGCTGTAGCGATACCTTCTGTACTCCTTTGTGCGCTGTAGAGATACCTTCTGTACTCCTTTGTACGTTCTAGAGATATTTCCTGTACTCCTTTGTGCGCTGTAGAGATACCTTCTGTACTCCTTTGTGCGCTGTAGAGATACCTTCTGTACTCCTTTGTGCGCTGTAGAGATACCTTCTGTACTCCTTTGTGCGCTGTAGAGATACCTTCTGTACTCCTTTGTACGCTGTAGAGATACTTCGTGTACTCCTTTGTACGTTCTAGAGATATTTCCTGTACTCCTTTGTGCGCTGTAGAGATACCTTCTGTACTCCTTTGTGCGCTGTAGAGATACCTTCTGTATTCCTTTGTGCGCTGTAGAGATACCTTCTGTACTCCTTTGTGCGCTGTAGAGATACCTTCTGTACTCCTTTGTACGCTGTAGAGATACCTCGTGTACTCCTTTGTACGTTCTAGAGATATTTCCTGTACTCCTTTGTGCGCTGTAGAGATACCTTCTGTACTCCTTTGTGCGCTGTAGAGATATTTTCTGTACTCCTTTGTGCGCTGTAGAGATACCTTCTGTACTCCTTTGTACGCTGTAGAGATACCTCGTGTACTCCTTTGTGCGCTGTAGAGATACCTTCTGTACTCCTTTTTGCGCTGTAGAGATACCTTCTGTACTCCTTTGTGCGCTGTAGAGATACCTTCTGTACTCCTTTGTACGCTGTAGAGATACCTCGTGTACTCCTTTGTACGTTCTAGAGATATTTCCTGTACTCCTTTGTGCGCTGTAGAGAAACCTTCTGTACTCCTTTGTGCGCTGTAGAGATTCCTTCTGTACTCCTTTGTGCGCTGTAGAGATACCTTCTGTACTCCTTTGTGCGCTGTAGAGATACCTTCTGTACTCCTTTGTACGCTGTAGAGATACCTCGTGTACTCCTTTGTACGTTCTAGAGAAATTTCCTGTACTCCTTTGTGCGCTGTAGAGATACCTTCTGTACTCCTTTGTGCGCTGTAGAGATACCTTCTGTACTCCTTTGTGCGCTGTAGAGATACCTTCTGTACTCCTTTGAACGCTGAAGAGATACCTCGTGTACTCCTTTGTGCGCTGTAGAGATACCATCTGTACTCCTTTGTGCGTTGTAGAGATACCTTCTGTACTTCTTTGTACGTTCTAGAGATATTTCCTGTACTCCTTTGTGCGCTGTAGAGATACCTTCTGTACTCCTTTGTGCGCTGTAGAGATATTTCCTGTACTCCTTTGTGCGCTGTAGAGATACCTTCTGTACTCCTTTGTGCGCTGTAGAAATAATTTCTGTACTCCTTTGTACGCTGTAGAGATACCTCGTGTACTCCTTTGTACGTTCTAGAGATATTTCCTGTATTCCTTTGTGCGCCGTAGAGATACCTTCTGTACTCCTTTGTGCGCTGTAGAGATACCTTCTGTACTCCTTTGTGCGCTGTAGAGATACCATCTGTACTCCTTTGTACGCTGTAGAGATACCTTCTGTACTCCTTTGTGCGCTGTAGAGATACCTTCTGTACTTCTTTGTACGCTGTAGAGATACCTCGTGTACTCCTTTGTACGTTCTAGAGATATTTCCTGTACTCCTTTGTGCGCTGTAGAGATACCTTCTGTACTCCTTTGTGCGCTGTAGAGATACCTTCTGTACTCCTTTGTACGCTGTAGAGATACCTCGTGTACTCCTTTGTACGTTCTAGAGATATTTCCTGTACTCCTTTGTGCGCTGTAGAGATACCTTCTGTACTCCTTTGTGCGCTGTAGAGATACCTTCTGTACTCTTTTGTGCGCTGTAGAGATACCTTCTGTACTCCTTTGTGCGCTGTAGAGATACCTTCTGTACTCCTTTGTGCGCTGTAGAGATACCTTTTGTACTCCTTTGTGCGCTGTAGAGATACCTTCTGTACTCCTTTGTACGCTGTAGAGATACCTCGTGTACTCCTTTGTAGGTTCTAGAGATATTTCCTGTACTCCTTTGTGCGCTGTAGAGATACCTTCTGTACTCCTTTGTGCGCTGTAGAGATACCTTCTGTACTCCTTTGTGCGCTGTAGAGATACCTTCTGTACTCCTTTGTGCGCTGTAGAGATACCTTCTGTACTCCTTTGTACGCTGTAGAGATACCTCGTGTACTCCTTTGTACGTTCTAGAGATATTTCCTGTACTCCTTTGTGCGCTGTAGAGATACCTTCTGTACTCCTTTGTGCGCTGTAGAGATACCTTCTGTACTCCTTTGTGCGCTGTAGAGATACCTTCTGTACTCCTTTGAACGCTGTAGAGATACCTTCTGTACTCCTTTGTGCGCTGTAGAGATACCTTCTGTACTTCTTTGTGCGCTGTAGAGATACCTTCTGTACTCCTTTGTGCGCTGTAGAGATACCTTCTGTACTCCTTTGTGCGCTGTAGAGATACCTTCTGTACTCCTTTGTACGTTCTAGAGATATTTCCTCTACTCCTTTGTGCGCTGTAGAGATACCTTCTGTACTCCTTTGTGAGCTGTAGAGATACCTTCTGTACTCCTTTGTGCGCTGTAGAGATACCTTCTGTATTCCTTTGTACGCTGTAGAGATACCTCGTGTACTCCTTTGTGCGCTGTAGAGATACCTTCTGTACTCCTTCGTGCGCTGTAGAGATACCTTCTTTACTCCTTTGTGCGCTGTAGAGATATCTTCTGTACTCCTTTGTACGTTATAGAGATATTTCCTGTACTCCTTTGTGCGCTTTAGAGATACCTTCTGTACTCCTTTGTGCGCTGTAGAGATACCTTCTGTACTCCTTTGTGCGCTGTAGAGATACCTTCTGTACTCCTTTGTGCGCTGTAGAGATACCTTCTGTACTCCTTTGTACGCTGTAGAGATACCTCGTGTACTCCTTTGTACGTTCTAGAGATATTTCCTGTACTCCTTTGTGCGCTGTAGAGATACCTTCTGTACTCCTTTGTGCGCTGTAGAGATACCTTCTGTACTCCTTTGTGCGCTGTAGAGATTCCTTCTGTACTCTTTTGTACGCTGTAGAGATACCTTCTGTACTCCATTGTGCGCTGTAGAGATACCTTCAGTACTCCTTTGTACGCTGTAGAGATACCTCGTGTACTCCTTTGTACGTTCTAGATATATTTCCTGTACTCCTTTGTGCGCTGTAGAGATACCTTCAGTACTCCTTTGTACGCTGTAGAGATACCTCGTGTACTCCTTTGTACGTTCTAGATATATTTCCTGTACTCCTTTGTACGCTGTAGAGATACCTTCTGTACTCCTTTGTGCGCCGAGAGATACCTTCTGTACTCCTTTGTACGCTGTAGAGATACCTCGTGTACTCCTTTGTACGTTCTAGAGATATTTCCTGTACTCCTTTGTGCGCTGTAGAGATACCTTCTGTACTCCTTTGTGCGCTGTAGAGATACCTTCTGTACTCCTTTGTCCGTTCTAGAGATATTTCCTGTACTCCTTTGTACGCTGTAGAGATACCTTCTGTACTCCTTTGTGCGCTGTAGAGATACCTTCTGTACTCCTTTGAACGCTGTAGAGATACCTCGTGTACTCCTTTGTACGTTCTAGAGATATTTCCTGTACTCCTTTGTGCGCTGTAGAGATACCTTCTGTACTCCTTTGTGCGCTGTAGAGATACCTTCTGTACTCCTTTGTGCGCTGTAGAGATACCTTCTGTACTCCTTTGTGCGCTGTAGAGATACCTTCTGTACTCCTTTGTACGCTGTAGAGATACCTCGTGTACTCCTTTGTACGTTCTAGAGATATTTCCTGTACTCCTTTGTGCGCTGTAGAGATACCTTCTATACTCCTTTGTGCGCTGTAGAGATACCTTCTGTACTCCTTTGTGCGCTGTAGAGATACCTTCTGTACTTCTTTGTGCGCTGTAGAGATACCTTCTGTACTCCTTTGTACGCTGTAGAGATACCTCGTGTACTCCTTCGTACGTTCTAGAGATATTTCCTGTACTCCTTTGTGCGCTGTAGAGATACCTTCTGTACTCCTTTGTGCGCTGTAGAGATACCTTCTGTACTCCTTTGTGCGCTGTAGAGATACCTTCTGTACTCCTTTGTACGCTGTAGAGATACCTTCTGTACTCCTTTGTGCGCTGTAGAGATACCTTCTGTACTCCTTTGTGCGCTGTAGAGATACCTCGTGTACTCCTTTGTACGTTCTAGAGATATTTCCTGTACTCCTTTGTGCGCTGTAGAGATACCTTCTGTACTCCTTTGTGCGCTGTAGAGATACCTTCTGTACTCCTTTGTACGTTCTAGAGATATTTCCTGTACTCCTTTGTGCGCTGTAGAGTAACCTTCTGTACTCCTTTGTGCGCTGTAGAGATACCTTCTGTACTCCTTTGTGCGCTGTAGAGATACCTTCTGTACTCCTTTGTACGCTGTAGAGATACCTTCTGTACTCCTTCGTGCGCTGTAGAGATACCTTCTGTACTCCTTTGTGCGCTGTAGAGATACCTTCTGTACTCCTTTGTGCGCTGTAGAGATACCTTCTGTACTCCTTTGTGCGCTGTAGAGATACCTTCTGTACTCCTTTGTACGCTGTAGAGATACCTCGTGTACTCCTTTGTACGTTCTAGAGATATTTCCTGTACTCCTCTGAGCGCTGTAGAGATACCTTCTGTACTCCTTTGTGCGCTGTAGAGATACCTTCTGTACTCCTTTGTGCGCTGTAGAGATACCTTCTGTACTCCTTTGTGCGCTGTAGAGATACCTTCTGTACTCCTTTGTACGCTGTAGAGATACCTCGTGTACTCCTTTGTACGTTCTAGAGATATTTTCTGTACTCCTTTGTGCGCTGTAGAGATACCTTCTGTACTCCTTTGTGCGCTGTAGAGATACCTTCTGTACTCCTTTGTGCGCTGTAGAGATACCTTCTGTACTCCTTTGTGCGCTGTAGAGATACCTTCTGTACTCCTTTGTACGCCTTAGAGATACCTTCTGTACTCCTTTGTGCGCTGTAGAGATACCTTCTGTACTCCTTTGTACGCTGTAGAGATACCTCGTATACTCCTTTGTACGTTCTAGAGATATTTCCTGTACTCCTTTGTGCGCTGTAGAGATACCTTCTGTACTCCTTTGTGCGCTGTAGAGATACCTTCTGTACTCCTATGTACGTTCTAGAGATATTTCCTGTACTCCTTTGTACGCTGTAGAGATACCTTCTGTACTCCTTTGTGCGCTGTAGAGATACCTTCTGTACTCCTTTGTACGCTGTAGAGATACCTCGTGTAC
Source organism: Morinoia aosen (assembly GCA_030386875.1). Classification (NCBI taxonomy): domain Eukaryota; kingdom Metazoa; phylum Arthropoda; class Malacostraca; order Amphipoda; family Talitridae; genus Morinoia; species Morinoia aosen. Next base: position 32,747,339 of record JASJYW010000027.1, on the reverse strand, counting down.
TCCTTTGTACGTTCTAGAGATATTTCCTGTACTCCTTTGTGCGCTGTAGAGATACCTTCTGTACTCCTTTGCGCGCTGTAGAGATACCTTCTGTACTTCTTTGTGCGCTGTAGAGATACCTTCTGTACTCCTTTGTACGCTGTAGAGATACCTCGTGTACTCCTTTGTACGTTCTAGAGATATTTTCTGTACTCCTTTGTGCGCTGTAGAGATACCTTCTGTACTCCTTTGTGCGCTGTAGAGATACCTTCTGTACTCCTTTGTGCGCTGTAGAGATACCTTCTGTACTCCTTTGTGCGCTGTAGAGATACCTTCTGTACTCCTTTGTACGCTGTAGAGATCCCTCGTGTACTCCTTTGTACGTTTTAGAGATATTTCCTGTACTCCTTGTTGCGCTGTAGAGATACCTTCTGTACTTCTTTGTGCGCTGTAGAGATACCTTCGGTACTCCTTTGTGCGCTGTAGAGATACCTTCTGTACTCCTTTGTACGCTGTAGAGATACCTTCTGTACTCCTTTGTGCGCTGTAGAGATACCTTCTGTACTCCTTTGTGCGCTGTAGAGATACCTTCTGTACTCCTTTGTGCGCTGTAGAGATACCTTCTGTACTCCTTTGTGCGCTGTAGAGATACCTTCTGTACTCCTTTGTACGTTCTAGAGATATTTCCTGTACTCCTTTGTGCGCTGTAGAGATACCTTCTGTACTCCTTTGTGCGCTGTAGAGATACCTTCTGTACTCCTTTGTGCGCTGTAGAGATACCTTCTGTACTCCTTTGTACGCTGTAGAGATACCTCGTGTACTCCTTTGTGCGCTGTAGAGATACCTTCTGTACTCCTTTGTGCGCTGTAGAGATACCTTCTGTACTCCTTTGTGCGCTGTAGAGATACCTTCTGTACTCCTTTGTGCGTTCTAGAGATATTTCCTGTACTCCTTTGTGCGCTGTAGAGATACCTTCTGTACTCCTTTGTGCGCTGTAGAGATACCTTCTGTACTCCTTTGTGCGCTGTAGAGATACCTTCTGTACTCCTTTGTACGCTGTAGAGATACCTCGTGTACTCCTTTGTACGTTCTAGAGATATTTCCTGTACTCCTTTGTGCGCTGTAGAGATACCTTCTGTACTCCTTTGTGCGCTGTAGAGATACCTTCTGTACTCCTTTGTGCGCTGTAGAGATACCTTCTGTACTCCTTTGTGCGCTGTAGAGATACCTTCTGTACTCCTTTGTGCGCTGTAGAGATGCGTTCTGTACTCCTTTGTACGCTGTAGAGATACCTCGTGTACTCCTTTGTACGTTCTAGAGATATTTCCTGTACTCCTTTGTGCGCGGTAGAGATACCTTCTGTACTCCTTTGTGCGCTGTAGAGATACCTTCTGTACTCCTTTGTGCGCTGTAGAGATACCTTCTGTACTCCTTTGTGCGCTGTAGAGATACCTTCTGTACTCCTTTGTACGCTGTAGAGATACCTCGTGTACTCCTTTGTACGTTCTAGAGATATTTCCTGTACTCCTTTGTGCGCTGTAGAGATACCTTCTGTACTCCTTTGTGCGCTGTAGAGATACCTCGTGTACTCCTTTGTACGTTCTAGAGATATTTCCTGTACTTCTTTGTGCGCTGTAGAGATACCTTCTGTACTCCTTTGTGCGCTGTAGAGATACCTTCTGTACTCCTTTGTGCGCTGTAGAGATACCTTCTGTACTCCTTTGTACGCTGTAGAGATACCTTCTGTACTCCTTTGTGCGCTGTAGAGATACCTTCTGTACTCCTTTGTACGCTGTAGAGATACCTCGTGTACTCCTTTGTACGTTCTAGAGATCTTTCCTGTACTCCTTTGTGCGCTGTAGAGATACCTTCTGTACTCCTTTGTGCGCTGTAGAGATACCTTCTGTACTCCTTTGTGCGCTGTAGAGATACCTTCTGTACTCCTTTGTACGCTGTAGAGATACCTCGTGTACTCCTTTGTACGTTCTAGAGATATTTCCTGTACTCCTTTGTGCGCTGTAGAGATACCTTCTGTACTCCTTTGTGCGCTGTAGAGATACCTTCTGTACTCCTTTGTACGTTCTAGACATAATTCCTGTACTCCTTTGTGCGCTGTAGAGATACCTTCTGTACTCCTTTGTGCGCTGTAGAGATACCTTCTGTACTCCTTTGTGCGCTGTAGAGATACCTTCTGTACTCCTTTGTGCGCTGTAGAGATACCTTCTGTACTCCTTTGTGCGCTGTAGAGATACCTTCTGTACTCCTTTGTACGCTGTAGAGATACCTCGTGTACTCCTTTTTACGTTCTAGAGATATTTCCTGTACTCCTTTGTGCGCTGTAGAGATACCTTCTGTACTCCTATGTGCGCTGTAGAGATACCTTCTGTACTCCTTTGTGCGCTGTAGAGATACCTTCTGTACTCCTTTGTACGCTGTAGAGATACCTTCTGTACTCCTTTGTGCGCTGTAGAGATACCTTCTGTACTCCTTTGTACGCTGTAGAGATACCTCGTAAACTCCTTTGTACGTTCTAGAGATGTTTCCTGTACTCCGTGGTGCGCTGTAGAGATACCTTCTGTACTCCATTGTGCGCTGTAGAGATACCTTCTGTACTCCTTTGTGCGCTGTAGAGATACCTTCTGTACTCCTTTGTACGCTGTAGAGATACCTTCTGTACTCCTTTGTGCGCTGTAGAGATACCTTCTGTACTCCTTTGTACGCTGTAGAGATACCTCGTATACTCCTTTGTACGTTCTAGAGATATTTCCTGTACTCCTTTGTGCGCTGTAGAGATACCTTCTGTACTCCTTTGTGCGCTGTAGAAATACCTTCTGTACTCCTATGTACGTTCTAGAGATATTTCCTGTATTCCTTTGTACGCTGTAGAGATACCTTCTGTACTCCTTTGTGCGCTCTAGAGATACCTTCTGTACTCCCTTGTACGCTGTAGAGATACCTCGTGTACTCCTTTGTACGTTCTAGAGATATTTCCTGTACTCCTTTGTGCGCTGTAGAGATACCTTCTGTACTCCTTTGTGCGCTGTAGAGATACCTTCTGTACTCCTTTGTACGCTGTAGAGATACCTTCTGTACTTCTTTGTGCGCTGTAGAGATACCTTCTGTACTCCTTTGTACGCTGTAGAGATACCTCGTGTACTCCTTTGTACGTTCTAGAGATATTTTCTGTACTCCTTTGTGCGCTGTAGAGATACCTTCTGTACTCCTTTGTGCGCTGTAGAGATACCTTCTGTACTCCTTTGTGCGCTGTAGAGATACCTTCTGTACTCCTTTGTGCGCTGTAGAGATACCTTCTGTACTCCTTTGTACTTTGTACGCTGTAGAGATCCCTCGTGTACTCCTTTGTACGTTTTAGAGATATTTCCTGTACTCCTTGTTGCGCTGTAGAGATACCTTCTGTACTCCTTTGTGCGCTGTAGAGATACCTTCTGTACTCCTTTGTGCGCTGTAGAGATACCTTCTGTACTCCTTTGTACGCTGTAGAGATACCTTCTGTACTCCTTTGTGCGCTGTAGAGATACCTTCTGTACTCCTTTGTGCGCTGTAGAGATACCTTCTGTACTCCTTTGTGCGCTGTAGAGATACCTTCTGTACTCCTTTGTGCGCTGTAGAGATACCTTCTGTACTCCTTTGTGCGCTGTAGAGATACCTTCTGTACTCCTTTGTGCGCTGTAGAGATACCTTCTGTACTCCTTTGTGCGTTCTAGAGATATTTCCTGTACTCCTTTGTGCGCTGTAGAGATACCTTCTGTACTCCTTTGTGCGCTGTAGAGATACCTTCTGTACTCCTTTGTGCGCTGTAGAGATACCTTCTGTACTCCTTTGTTCGCTGTAGAGATACCTCGTGTACTCCTTTGTGCGCTGTAGAGATACCTTCTGTACTCCTTTGTGCGCTGTAGAGATACCTTCTGTACTCCTTTGTGCGCTGTAGAGATACCTTCTGTACTCCTTTGTGCGTTCTAGAGATATTTCCTGTACTCCATTGTGCGCTGTAGAGATACCTTCTTTACTCCTTTGTGCGCTGTAGAGATACCTTCTGTACTCCTTTGTGCGCTGTAGAGATACCTTCTGTACTCCTTTGCGCGCTGTAGAGATACCTTCTGTACTTCTTTGTGCGCTGTAGAGATACCTTCTGTACTCCTTTGTACGCTGTAGAGATACCTCGTGTACTCCTTTGTACGTTCTAGAGATATTTTCTGTACTCCTTTGTGCGCTGTAGAGATACCTTCTGTACTCCTTTGTGCGCTGTAGAGATACCTTCTGTACTCCTTTGTGCGCTGTAGAGATACCTTCTGTACTCCTTTGTGCGCTGTAGAGATACCTTCTGTACTCCTTTGTACGCTGTAGAGATCCCTCGTGTACTCCTTTGTACGTTTTAGAGATATTTCCTGTACTCCTTGTTGCGCTGTAGAGATACCTTCTGTACTTCTTTGTGCGCTGTAGAGATACCTTCGGTACTCCTTTGTGCGCTGTAGAGATACCTTCTGTACTCCTTTGTACGCTGTAGAGATACCTTCTGTACTCCTTTGTGCGCTGTAGAGATACCTTCTGTACTCCTTTGTGCGCTGTAGAGATACCTTCTGTACTCCTTTGTGCGCTGTAGAGATACCTTCTGTACTCCTTTGTGCGCTGTAGAGATACCTTCTGTACTCCTTTGTACGTTCTAGAGATATTTCCTGTACTCCTTTGTGCGCTGTAGAGATACCTTCTGTACTCCTTTGTGCGCTGTAGAGATACCTTCTGTACTCCTTTGTGCGCTGTAGAGATACCTTCTGTACTCCTTTGTACGCTGTAGAGATACCTCGTGTACTCCTTTGTGCGCTGTAGAGATACCTTCTGTACTCCTTTGTGCGCTGTAGAGATACCTTCTGTACTCCTTTGTGCGCTGTAGAGATACCTTCTGTACTCCTTTGTGCGTTCTAGAGATATTTCCTGTACTCCTTTGTGCGCTGTAGAGATACCTTCTGTACTCCTTTGTGCGCTGTAGAGATACCTTCTGTACTCCTTTGTGCGCTGTAGAGATACCTTCTGTACTCCTTTGTACGCTGTAGAGATACCTCGTGTACTCCTTTGTACGTTCTAGAGATATTTCCTGTACTCCTTTGTGCGCTGTAGAGATACCTTCTGTACTCCTTTGTGCGCTGTAGAGATACCTTCTGTACTCCTTTGTGCGCTGTAGAGATACCTTCTGTACTCCTTTGTGCGCTGTAGAGATGCGTTCTGTACTCCTTTGTACGCTGTAGAGATACCTCGTGTACTCCTTTGTACGTTCTAGAGATATTTCCTGTACTCCTTTGTGCGCGGTAGAGATACCTTCTGTACTCCTTTGTGCGCTGTAGAGATACCTTCTGTACTCCTTTGTGCGCTGTAGAGATACCTTCTGTACTCCTTTGTGCGCTGTAGAGATACCTTCTGTACTCCTTTGTACGCTGTAGAGATACCTCGTGTACTCCTTTGTACGTTCTAGAGATATTTCCTGTACTCCTTTGTGCGCTGTAGAGATACCTTCTGTACTCCTTTGTGCGCTGTAGAGATACCTCGTGTACTCCTTTGTACGTTCTAGAGATATTTCCTGTACTTCTTTGTGCGCTGTAGAGATACCTTCTGTACTCCTTTGTGCGCTGTAGAGATACCTTCTGTACTCCTTTGTGCGCTGTAGAGATACCTTCTGTACTCCTTTGTACGCTGTAGAGATACCTTCTGTACTCCTTTGTGCGCTGTAGAGATACCTTCTGTACTCCTTTGTACGCTGTAGAGATACCTCGTGTACTCCTTTGTACGTTCTAGAGATCTTTCCTGTACTCCTTTGTGCGCTGTAGAGATACCTTCTGTACTCCTTTGTGCGCTGTAGAGATACCTTCTGTACTCCTTTGTGCGCTGTAGAGATACCTTCTGTACTCCTTTGTACGCTGTAGAGATACCTCGTGTACTCCTTTGTACGTTCTAGAGATATTTCCTGTACTCCTTTGTGCGCTGTAGACATACCTTCTGTACTCCTTTGTGCGCTGTAGAGATACCTTCTGTACTCCTTTGTACGTTCTAGACATAATTCCTGTACTCCTTTGTGCGCTGTAGAGATACCTTCTGTACTCCTTTGTGCGCTGTAGAGATACCTTCTGTACTCCTTTGTGCGCTGTAGAGATACCTTCTGTACTCCTTTGTGCGCTGTAGAGATACCTTCTGTACTCCTTTGTGCGCTGTAGAGATACCTTCTGTACTCCTTTGTACGCTGTAGAGATACCTCGTGTACTCCTTTTTACGTTCTAGAGATATTTCCTGTACTCCTTTGTGCGCTGTAGAGATACCTTCTGTACTCCTATGTGCGCTGTAGAGATACCTTCTGTACTCCTTTGTGCGCTGTAGAGATACCTTCTGTACTCCTTTGTACGCTGTAGAGATACCTTCTGTACTCCTTTGTGCGCTGTAGAGATACCTTCTGTACTCCTTTGTACGCTGTAGAGATACCTCGTAAACTCCTTTGTACGTTCTAGAGATGTTTCCTGTACTCCGTGGTGCGCTGTAGAGATACCTTCTGTACTCCATTGTGCGCTGTAGAGATACCTTCTGTACTCCTTTGTGCGCTGTAGAGATACCTTCTGTACTCCTTTGTACGCTGTAGAGATACCTTCTGTACTCCTTTGTGCGCTGTAGAGATACCTTCTGTACTCCTTTGTACGCTGTAGAGATACCTCGTATACTCCTTTGTACGTTCTAGAGATATTTCCTGTACTCCTTTGTGCGCTGTAGAGATACCTTCTGTACTCCTTTGTGCGCTGTAGAGATACCTTCTGTACTCCTATGTACGTTCTAGAGATATTTCCTGTATTCCTTTGTACGCTGTAGAGATACCTTCTGTACTCCTTTGTGCGCTCTAGAGATACCTTCTGTACTCCCTTGTACGCTGTAGAGATACCTCGTGTACTCCTTTGTACGTTCTAGAGATATTTCCTGTACTCCTTTGTGCGCTGTAGAGATACCTTCTGTACTCCTTTGTGCGCTGTAGAGATACCTTCTGTACTCCTTTGTACGCTGTAGAGATACCTTCTGTACTTCTTTGTGCGCTGTAGAGATACCTTCTGTACTCCTTTGTACGCTGTAGAGATACCTCGTGTACTCCTTTGTACGTTCTAGAGATATTTTCTGTACTCCTTTGTGCGCTGTAGAGATACCTTCTGTACTCCTTTGTGCGCTGTAGAGATACCTTCTGTACTCCTTTGTGCGCTGTAGAGATACCTTCTGTACTCCTTTGTGCGCTGTAGAGATACCTTCTGTACTCCTTTGTACTTTGTACGCTGTAGAGATCCCTCGTGTACTCCTTTGTACGTTTTAGAGATATTTCCTGTACTCCTTGTTGCGCTGTAGAGATACCTTCTGTACTCCTTTGTGCGCTGTAGAGATACCTTCTGTACTCCTTTGTGCGCTGTAGAGATACCTTCTGTACTCCTTTGTACGCTGTAGAGATACCTTCTGTACTCCTTTGTGCGCTGTAGAGATACCTTCTGTACTCCTTTGTGCGCTGTAGAGATACCTTCTGTACTCCTTTGTGCGCTGTAGAGATACCTTCTGTACTCCTTTGTGCGCTGTAGAGATACCTTCTGTACTCCTTTGTGCGCTGTAGAGATACCTTCTGTACTCCTTTGTGCGCTGTAGAGATACCTTCTGTACTCCTTTGTGCGTTCTAGAGATATTTCCTGTACTCCTTTGTGCGCTGTAGAGATACCTTCTGTACTCCTTTGTGCGCTGTAGAGATACCTTCTGTACTCCTTTGTGCGCTGTAGAGATACCTTCTGTACTCCTTTGTTCGCTGTAGAGATACCTCGTGTACTCCTTTGTGCGCTGTAGAGATACCTTCTGTACTCCTTTGTGCGCTGTAGAGATACCTTCTGTACTCCTTTGTGCGCTGTAGAGATACCTTCTGTACTCCTTTGTGCGTTCTAGAGATATTTCCTGTACTCCTTTGTGCGCTGTAGAGATACCTTCTTTACTCCTTTGTGCGCTGTAGAGATACCTTCTGTACTCCTTTGTGCGCTGTAGAGATACCTTCTGTACTCCTTTGTACGCTGTAGAGATACCTCGTGTACTCCTTTGTACGTTCTAGAGATATTTCCTGTACTCCTTTGTGCGCTGTAGAGATACCTTCTGTACTCCTTTGTGCGCTGTAGAGATACCTTCTGTACTCCTTTGTGCGCTGTAGAGATACTTTCTGTACTCCTTTGTGCGCTGAAGAGATACCTTCTGTACTCCTTTGTGCGCTGTAGAGATGCGTTCTGTACTCCTTTGTACGCTGTAGAGATACCTCGTGTACTCCTTTGTACGTTCTAGAGATATTTCCTGTACTCCTTTGTGCGCTGTAGAGATACCTTCTGTACTCCTTTGTGCGCTGTAGAGATACCTTCTGTACTCCTTTGTGCGCTGTAGAGATACCTTCTGTACTCCTTTGTGCGCTGTAGAGATACCTTCTGTACTCCTTTGTACGCTGTAGAGATACCTCGTGTACTCCTTTGTACGTTCTAGAGATATTTCCTGTACTCCTTTGTGCGCTGTAGAGATACCTTCTGTACTCCTTTGTGCGCTGTAGAGATACCTCGTGTACTCCTTTGTACGTTCTAGAGATATTTCCTGTACTCCTTTGTGCGCTGTAGAGATACCTTCTGTACTCCTTTGTGCGCTGTAGAGATACCTTCTGTACTCCTTTGTGCGCTGTAGAGATACCTTCTGTACTCCTTTGTACGCTGTAGAGATACCTTCTGTACTCCTTTGTGCGCTGTAGAGATACCTTCTGTACTCCTTTGTACGCTGTAGAGATGCCTCGTGTACTCCTTTGTACGTTCTAGAGATCTTTCCTGTACTCCTTTGTGCGCTGTAGAGATACCTTCTGTACTCCTTTGTGCGCTGTAGAGATACCTTCTGTACTCCTTTGTGCGCTGTAGAGATACCTTCTGTACTCCTTTGTACGCTGTAGAGATACCTCGTGTACTCCTTCGTACGTTCTAGAGATATTTCCTGTACTCCTTTGTGCGCTGTAGAGATACCTTCTGTACTCCTTTATGCGCTGTAGAGATACCTTCTGTACTCCTTTGTACGTTCTAGAGATAATTCCTGTACACCTTTGTGCGCTGTAGAGATTCCTTCTGTACTCCTTTGTGCGCTGTAGGGATACCTTCTGTACTCCTCTGTGCGCTGTAGAGATACCTTCTGTACTCCTTTGTACGCTGTAGAGATACCTCGTGTACTCCTTTGTGCGCTGTAGAGATACCTTCTGTACTCCTTTGTGCGCTGTAGAGATACCTTCTGTACTCCTTTGTGCGCTGTAGAGATACTTTCTGTACTCCTTTGTGCGCTGAAGAGATACCTTCTGTACTCCTTTGTGCGCTGTAGAGATGCGTTCTGTACTCCTTTGTACGCTGTAGAGATACCTCGTGTACTCCTTTGTACGTTCTAAAGATATTTCCTGTACTCCTTCGTGCGCTGTAGAGATACCTTCTGTACTCCTTTGTGCGCTGTAGAGATACCTTCTGTACTCCTTTGTGCGCTGTAGAGATACCTTCTGTACTCCTTTGTGCGCTGTAGAGATACCTTCTGTACTCCTTTGTACGCTGTAGAGATACCTCGTGTACTCCTTTGTACGTTCTAGAGATATTTCCTGTACTCCTTTGTGCGCTGTAGAGATACCTTCTGTACTCCTTTGTGCGCTGTAGAGATACCTCGTGTACTCCTTTGTACGTTCTAGAGATATTTCCTGTACTCCTTTGTGCGCTGTAGAGATACCTTCTGTACTCCTTTGTGCGCTGTAGATATACCTTCTGTACTCCTTTGTGCGCTGTAGAGATACCTTCTGTACTCCTTTGTACGCTGTAGAGATACCTTCTGTACTCCTTTGTGCGCTGTAGAGATACCTTCTGTACTCCTTTGTACGCTGTAGAGATACCTCGTGTACTCCTTTGTACGTTCTAGAGATCTTTCCTGTACTCCTTTGTGCGCTGTAGAGATACCTTCTGTACTCCTTTGTGCGCTGTAGAGATACCTTCTGTACTCCTTTGTGCGCTGTAGAGATACCTTCTGTACTCCTTTGTACGCTGTAGAGATACCTCGTGTACTCCTTCGTACGTTCTAGAGATATTTCCTGTACTCCTTTGTGCGCTGTAGAGATACCTTCTGTACTCCTTTGTGCGCTGTAGAGATACCTTCTGTACTCCTTTGTACGTTCTAGAGATAATTCCTGTACACCTTTGTGCGCTGTAGAGATTCCTTCTGTACTCCTTTGTGCGCTGTAGGGATACCTTCTGTACTCCTCTGTGCGCTGTAGAGATACCTTCTGTACTCCTTTGTACGCTGTAGAGATACCTCGTGTACTCCTTTGTGCGCTGTAGAGATACCTTCTGTACTCCTTTGTGCGCTGTAGAGATACCTTCTGTACTCCTTTGTGCGCTGTAGAGATACCTTCTGTACTCCTTTGTACGTTCTAGAGATATTTCCTGCACTCCTTTGTGCGCTGTAGAGATACCTTCTGTACTCCTTTGTACGCTGTAGAGATACCTCGTGTACTCCTTTGTGCGCTGTAGAGATACCTTCTGTACTCCTTTGTGCGCTGTAGAGATACCTTCTGTACTCATTTGTGCGCTGTAGAGATACCTTCTGTACTCCTTTGTGCGCTGTAGAGATACCTTCTGTACTCCTCCGTGCGCTGTAGAGATACCTTCTGTACTCCTTTGTGCGCTGTAGAGATACCTTCTGTACTCCTTTGTACGCTGTAGAGATACCTCGTGTACTCCTTTGTACGTTCTAGAGATATTTCCTGTACTCCTTTGTGCGCTGTAGAGATACCTTCTGTACTCCTTTGTGCGCTGTAGAGATACCTTCTGTACTCCTTTGTGCGCTGTAGAGATACCTTCTGTACTCCTTTCTACGCTGTAGAGATACCTCGTGTACTCCTTTGTACGTTCTAGAGATATTTCCTGTACTCCTTTGTGCGCTGTAGAGATACCTTCTGTACTCCTTTATGCGCTGTAGAGATACCTTCTGTACTCCTTTGTGCGCTGTAGAGATACCTTCTGTACTCTTTTGTGCGCTGTAGAGATACCTTCTGTACTCCTTTGTACGCTGTAGAGATACCTCGTGTACTCCTTTGTGCGCTGTAGAGATACCTTCTGTACTCCTTTGTGCGCTGTAGAGATACCTTCTGTACCCTTTGTGCGCTGTAGAGATACCTTCTGTACTCCTTCGTACGTTCTAGAGATATTTCCTGTACTCCTTTGTACGCTGTAGAGATACCTTCTGTACTCCTTTGTACGTTCTAGAGATAATTCCTGTACTCCTTTGTGCGCTGTAGAGATACCTTCTGTACTCCTCTGTGCGCTGTAGAGATACCTTCTGTACTCCTTTGTGCGCTGTAGAGATACCTTCTGTACTCCTTTGTACGCTGTAGAGATACCTCGTGTACTCCTTTGTGCGCTGTAGAGATACCTTCTGTACTCCTTTGTGCGCTGTAGAGATACCTTCTGTACTCCTTTGTGCGCTGTAGAGATACCTTCTGTACTCCTTTGTACGTTCTAGAGATATTTCCTGCACTCCTTTGTGCGCTGTAGAGATACCTTCTGTACTCCTTTGTACGCTGTAGAGATACCTCGTGTACTCCTTTGTTCGCTGTAGAGATACCTTCTGTACTCCTTTGTGCGCTGTAGAGATACCTTCTGTACTCCTTTGTGCGCTGTAGAGATACCTTCTGTACTCCTTTGTGCGCTGTAGAGATACCTTCTGTACTCCTCTGTGCGCTGTAGAGATACCTTCTGTACTCCTTTGTGCGCTGTAGAGATACCTTCTGTACTCCTTTGTACGCTGTAGAGATACCTCGTGTACTCCTTTGTACGTTCTAGAGATATTTCCTGTACTCCTTTGTGCGCTGTAGAGATACCTTCTGTACTCCTTTGTGCGCTGTAGAGATACCTTCTGTACTCCTTTGTGCGCTGTAGAGATACCTTCTGTACTCCTTTCTACGCTGTAGAGATACCTCGTGTACTTCTTTGTACGTTCTAGAGATATTTCCTGTACTCCTTTGTGCGCTGTAGAGATACCTTCTGTACTCCTTAATGCGCTGTAGAGATACCTTCTGTACTCCTTTGTGCGCTGTAGAGATACCTTCTGTACTCTTTTGTGCGCTGTAGAGATACCTTCTGTACTCCTTTGTACGCTGTAGAGATACCTCGTGTACTCCTTTGTGCGCTGTAGAGATACCTTCTGTACTCCTTTGTGCGCTGTAGAGATACCTTCTGTACTCCTTTGTGCGCTGTTGAGACACCTTCTGTACTCCTTCGTACGTTCTAGAGATATTTCCTGTACTCCTTTGTGCGCTGTAAGATACCTTCTGTACTCCTTTGTGCGCTGTAGAGATACCTTCTGTACTCCTTTGTGCGCTGTAGAGATACCTTCTGTACTCCTTTGTGCGCTGTAGAGATACCTTCTGTACTCTTTCGTACGCTGTAGAGATACCTCGTGTACTCCTTTGTACGTTCTAGAGATATTTCCTGTACTCCTTTGTGCGCTGTAGAGATACCTTCTGTACTCCTTTGTGCGCTGTAGAGATACCTTCTGTACTCCTTTGTGCGCTGTAGAGATACCTTCTGTACTCCTTTGTGCGCTGTAGAGATACCTTCTGTACTCCTTTGTACGCTGTAGAGATACCTCGTGTACTCCTTTGTGCGCTGTAGAGATACCTTCTGTACTCCTTTGTGCGCTGTAGAGATACCTTCTGTACTCCTTTGTACGTTCTAGAGATATTTCCTGTACTCCTTTGTGCGCTGTAGAGATACCTTCTGTACTCCTTTGTGCGCTGTAGAGATACCTTCTGTACTCCTTTGTGCGCTGTAGAGATACCTTCTGTACTCCTTTGTACGCTGTAGAGATACCTCGTGTACTCCTTTGTACGTTCTAGAGATATTTCCTGTACTCCTTTGTGCGCTGTAGAGATACCTTCTGTACTCCTTTGTGCGCTGTAGAGATACCTTCTGTACTCCTTTGTGCGCTGTAGAGATACCTTCTGTACTCCTTTGTACGCTGTAGAGATACCTTCTGTACTCCTTTGTGCGCTGTAGAGATACCTTCTGTACTCCTTTGTACGCTGTAGAGATACCTCGTGTACTCCTTTGTACGTTCTAGAGATATTTCCTGTACTCCTTTGTGCGCTGTAGAGATACCTTCTGTACTCCTTTGTGCGCTGTAGAGATACCTTCTGTACTCCTTTGTGCGCTGTAGAGATACCTTCTGTACTCCTTTGTACGCTGTAGAGATACCTTCTGTACTCCTTTGTACGCTGTAGAGATACCTCGTGTACTCCTTTGTACGTTCTAGAGATATTTCCTGTACTCCTATGTGCGCTGTAGAGATCCCTTCTGTACTCCTTTGAGCGCTGTAGAGATACCTTCTGTACTCCTTTGTGCGCTGTAGAGATACCTTCTGTACTCCTTTGTGCGCTGTAGAGATACCTTCTGTACTCCTTTGTACGCTGTAGAGATACCTCGTGTACTCCTTTGTACGTTCTAGAAATATTTCCTGTACTCCTTTGTGCGCTGTAGAGAAACCTTCTGTACTCCTTTGTGCGCTGAAGAGATACCTTCTGTACTCCTTTGTGCGCTGTAGAGATACCTTCTGTACTCCATTGTGCGCTGTAGAGATACCTTCTGTACTCCTTTGTACGCTGTAGAGATACCTCGTGTACTCCTTTGTACGTTCTAGAGATATTTCCTGTACTCCTTTGTGCGCTGTAGAGATACCTTCTGTACTGCTTTGTGCGCTGTAGAGATACCTTCTGTACTCCTTTGTGCGCTGTAGAGATACCTTCTGTACTCCTTTGTGCGCTGTAGAGATACCTTCTGTACTCTTTTGTGCGCTGTAGAGATACCTTCTGTACTCCTTTGTACGCTGTAGAGATACCTCGTGTACTCCTTTGTGCGCTGTAGAGATACCTTCTGTACTCTTTGTGCGCTGTAGAGATACCTTCTGTACTCCTTTGTGCGCTGTAGAGATACCTTCTGTACTTCTTTGTACGTTCTAGAGATATTTCCTGTACTCCTTTGTGCGCTGTAGAGATACCTTCTGTACTCCTTTGTGCGCTGTAGAGATATTTCCTGTACTCCTTTGTGCGCTGTAGAGATACCTTCTGTACTCATTTGTGCGCTGTAGAAATACCTTCTGTACTCCTTTGTACGCTGTAGAGATACCTCGTGTACTCCTTTGTACGTTCTAGAGATATTTCCTGTACTCCTTTGTGCGCTGTAGAGATACCTTCTGTACTCCTTTGTGCGCTGTAGAGATACCTTCTGTACTCCTTTGTGCGCTGTAGAGATACCATCTGTACTCCTTTGTACGCTGTAGAGATACCTTCTGTACTCCTTTGTGCGCTGTAGAGATACCTTCTGTACTCCTTTGTACGCTGTAGAGATACCTCGTGTACTCCTTTGTACGTTCTAGAGATATTTCCTGTACTCCTTTGTGCGCTGTAGAGATACCTTCTGTACTCCTTTGTGCGCTGTAGAGATACCTTCTGTACTCCTTTGTGCGCTGTAGAGATACCTTCTGTACTCATTTGTACGCTGTAAAGATACCTTCTGTACTCCTTTGTGCGCTGTAGAGATACCTTCTGTACTCCTTTGTACGCTGTAGAGATACCTCGTGTACTCCTTTGTACGTTCTAGAGATATTTCCTGTACTCCTTTGTGCGCCGTAGAGATACCTTCTGTACTCCTTTGTGCGCTGTAGAGATACCTTCTGTACTCCTTTGTACGCTGTAGAGATACCTCGTGTACTCCTTTGTACGTTCTAGAGATATTTCGTGTACTCCTTTGTGCGCTGTAGAGATACCTTCTGTACTCCTTTGTGCGCTGTAGAGGTACCTTCTGTACTCCTTTGTGCGCTGTAGAGATACCTTCTGTACTCCTTTGTGCGCTGTAGAGATACCTTCTGTACTCCTTTGTGCGCTGTAGAGATACCTTCTGTACTCTTTTGTACGCTGTAGAGATACCTTCTGTACTCCTTTGTGCGCTGTAGAGATACCTTCTGTACTCCTTTGTACGCTGTAGAGATACCTCGTGTACTCCTTTGTACGTTCTAGAGATATTTCCTGTACTCCTTTGTGCGCTGTAGAGATAGATACCTTCTGTACTCCTTTGTGCGCTGTAGAGATACTTTCTGTACTCCTTTGTGCGCTGTAGAGATACCTTCTGTACTCCTTTGTACGTTCTAGAGATATTTCCTGTACTCCTTTGTACGCTGTAGAGATACCTTCTGTACTCCTTTGTGCGCTGTAGAGATACCTTCTGTACTCCTTTGTACGCTGTAGAGATACCTCGTGTACTCCTTTGTACGTTCTAGAGATATTTCCTGTACTCCTTTGTGCGCTGTAGAGATACCTTCTGTACTCCTTTGTGCGCTGTAGAGATACCTTCTGTACTCCTTTGTGCGCTGTAGAGATACCTTTTGTACTCCTTTGTGCGCTGTAGAGATACCTTCTGTACTCCTTTGTACGCTGTAGAGATACCTCGTGTACTCCTTTGTACGTTCTAGAGATATTTCCTGTACTCCTTTGTGCGCTGTAGAGATACCTTCTGTACTCTTTTGTGCGCTGTAGAGATACCTTCTGTACTCCTTTGTGCGCTGTAGAGATACCTTCTGTACTCCTTTGTGCGCTGTAGAGATACCTTCTGTACTCCTTTGTACGCTGTAGAGATACCTCGTGTACTCCTTTGTACGTTCTAGAGATATTTCCTGTACTCCTTTGTGCGCTGTGGAGATACCTTCTGTACTCCTTTGTGCGCTGTAGAGATACCTCGTGTACTCCTTTGTAC
Organism: Morinoia aosen; assembly: GCA_030386875.1. Classification (NCBI taxonomy): domain Eukaryota; kingdom Metazoa; phylum Arthropoda; class Malacostraca; order Amphipoda; family Talitridae; genus Morinoia; species Morinoia aosen. The sequence continues at coordinate 32,731,506 of JASJYW010000027.1, read as the reverse complement.
GTTCTAGAGATATTTCCTGTACTCCTTTGTGCGCTGTAGAGATACCTTCTGTACTCCTTTGTGCGCTGTAGAGATACCTTCTGTACTCCTTTGTGCGCTGTAGAGATACCTTCTGTACTCCTTTGTACGCTGTAGAGATACCTTCTGTACTCCTTTGTGCGCTGTAGAGATACCTTCTGTACTCCTTTGTACGCTGTAGAGATACCTCGTGTACTCCTTTGTACGTTCTAGAGATCTTTCCTGTACTCCTTTGTGCGCTGTAGAGATACCTTCTGTACTCCTTTGTGCGCTGTAGAGATACCTTCTGTACTCCTTTGTGCGCTGTAGAGATACCTTCTGTACTCCTTTGTACGCTGTAGAGATACCTCGTGTACTCCTTCGTACGTTCTAGAGATATTTCCTGTACTCCTTTGTGCGCTGTAGAGATACCTTCTGTACTCCTTTGTGCGCTGTAGAGATACCTTCTGTACTCCTTTGTACGTTCTAGAGATAATTCCTGTACACCTTTGTGTGCTGTAGAGATTCCTTCTGTACTCCTTTGTGCGCTGTAGGGATACCTTCTGTACTCCTCTGTGCGCTGTAGAGATACCTTCTGTACTCCTTTGTACGCTGTAGAGATACCTCGTGTACTCCTTTGTGCGCTGTAGAGATACCTTCTGTACTCCTTTGTGCGCTGTAGAGATACCTTCTGTACTCCTTTGTGCGCTGTAGAGATACCTTCTGTACTCCTTTGTACGTTCTAGAGATATTTCCTGCACTCCTTTGTGCGCTGTAGAGATACCTTCTGTACTCCTTTGTACGCTGTAGAGATACCTCGTGTACTCCTTTGTGCGCTGTAGAGATACCTTCTGTACTCCTTTGTGCGCTGTAGAGATACCTTCTGTACTCCTTTGTGCGCTGTAGAGATACCTTCTGTACTCCTTTGTGCGCTGTAGAGATACCTTCTGTACTCCTCCGTGCGCTGTAGAGATACCTTCTGTACTCCTTTGTGCGCTGTAGAGATACCTTCTGTACTCCTTTGTACGCTGTAGAGTTACCTCGTGTACTCCTTTGTACGTTCTAGAGATATTTCCTGTACTCCTTTGTGCGCTGTAGAGATACCTTCTGTACTCCTTTGTGCGCTGTAGAGATACCTTCTGTACTCCTTTGTGCGCTGTAGAGATACCTTCTGTACTCCTTTCTACGCTGTAGAGATACCTCGTGTACTCCTTTGTACGTTCTAGAGATATTTCCTGTACTCCTTTGTGCGCTGTAGAGATACCTTCTGTACTCCTTTATGCGCTGTAGAGATACCTTCTGTACTCCTTTGTGCGCTGTAGAGATACCTTCTGTACTCTTTTGTGCGCTGTAGAGATACCTTCTGTACTCCTTTGTACGCTGTAGAGATACCTCGTGTACTCCTTTGTGCGCTGTAGAGATACCTTCTGTACTCCTTTGTGCGCTGTAGAGATACCTTCTGTACCCTTTGTGCGCTGTAGAGATACCTTCTGTACTCCTTCGTACGTTCTAGAGATATTTCCTGTACTCCTTTGTACGCTGTAGAGATACCTTCTGTACTCCTTTGTACGTTCTAGAGATAATTCCTGTACTCCTTTGTGCGCTGTAGAGATACCTTCTGTACTCCTCTGTGCGCTGTAGAGATACCTTCTGTACTCCTTTGTGCGCTGTAGAGATACCTTCTGTACTCCTTTGTACGCTGTAGAGATACCTCGTGTACTCCTTTGTGCGCTGTAGAGATACCTTCTGTACTCCTTTGTGCGCTGTAGAGATACCTTCTGTACTCCTTTGTGCGCTGTAGAGATACCTTCTGTACTCCTTTGTACGTTCTAGAGATATTTCCTGCACTCCTTTGTGCGCTGTAGAGATACCTTCTGTACTCCTTTGTGCGCTGTAGAGATACCTTCTGTACTCCTTTGTGCGCTGTAGAGATACCTTCTGTACTCCTTTGTACGCTGTAGAGATACCTCGTGTACTCCTTTGTGCGCTGTAGAGATACCTTCTGTACTCCTTTGTGCGCTGTAGAGATACCTTCTGTACTCCTTTGTACGTTCTAGAGATATTTCCTGTACTCCTTTGTGCGCTGTAGAGATACCTTCTGTACTCCTTTGTGCGCTGTAGAGATACCTTCTGTACTCCTTTGTGCGCTGTAGAGATACCTTCTGTACTCCTTTGTACGCTGTAGAGATACCTCGTGTACTCCTTTGTACGTTCTAGAGATATTTCCTGTACTCCTTTGTGCGCTGTAGAGATACCTTCTGTACTCCTTTGTGCGCTGTAGAGATACCTTCTGTACTCCTTTGTGCGCTGTAGAGATACCTTCTGTACTCCTTTGTACGCTGTAGAGATACCTTCTGTACTCCTTTGTGCGCTGTAGAGATACCTTCTGTACTCCTTTGTACGCTGTAGAGATACCTCGTGTACTCCTTTGTACGTTCTAGAGATATTTCCTGTACTCCTTTGTGCGCTGTAGAGATACCTTCTGTACTCCTTTGTGCGCTGTAGAGATACCTTCTGTACTCCTTTGAGCGCTGTAGAGATACCTTCTGTACTCCTTTGTACGCTGTAGAGATACCTTCTGTACTCCTTTGTACGCTGTAGAGATACCTCGTGTACTCCTTTGTACGTTCTAGAGATATTTCCTGTACTCCTATGTGCGCTGTAGAGATACCTTCTGTACTCCTTTGTGCGCTGTAGAGATACCTTCTGTACTCCTTTGTGCGCTGTAGAGATACCTTCTGTACTCCTTTGTGCGCTGTAGAGATACCTTCTGTACTCCTTTGTACGCTGTAGAGATACCTCGTGTACTCCTTTGTACGTTCTAGAAATATTTCCTGTACTCCTTTGTGCGCTGTAGAGAAACCTTCTGTACTCCTTTGTGCGCTGAAGAGGTACCTTCTGTACTCCTTTGTGCGCTGTAGAGATACCTTCTGTACTCCATTGTGCGCTGTAGAGATACCTTCTGTACTCCTTTGTACGCTGTAGAGATACCTCGTGTACTCCTTTGTACGTTCTAGAGATATTTCCTGTACTCCTTTGTGCGCTGTAGAGATACCTTCTGTACTCCTTTGTGCGCTGTAGAGATACCTTCTGTACTCCTTTGTGCGCTGTAGAGATACCTTCTGTACTCCTTTGTGCGCTGTAGAGATACCTTCTGTACTCTTTTGTGCGCTGTAGAGATACCTTCTGTACTCCTTTGTACGCTGTAGAGATACCTCGTGTACTCCTTTGTGCGCTGTAGAGATACCTTCTGTACTCTTTGTGCGCTGTAGAGATACCTTCTGTACTCCTTTGTGCGCTGTAGAGATACCTTCTGTACTTCTTTGTACGTTCTAGAGATATTTCCTGTACTCCTTTGTGCGCTGTAGAGATACCTTCTGTACTCCTTTGTGCGCTGTAGAGATATTTCCTGTACTCCTTTGTGCGCTGTAGAGATACCTTCTGTACTCATTTGTGCGCTGTAGAAATACCTTCTGTACTCCTTTGTACGCTGTAGAGATACCTCGTGTACTCCTTTGTACGTTCTAGAGATATTTCCTGTACTCCTTTGTGCGCTGTAGAGATACCTTCTGTACTCCTTTGTGCGCTGTAGAGATACCTTCTGTACTCCTTTGTGCGCTGTAGAGATACCATCTGTACTCCTTTGTACGCTGTAGAGATACCTTCTGTACTCCTTTGTGCGCTGTAGAGATACCTTCTGTACTCCTTTGTACGCTGTAGAGATACCTCGTGTACTCCTTTGTACGTTCTAGAGATATTTCCTGTACTCCTTTGTGCGCTGTAGAGATACCTTCTGTACTCCTTTGTGCGCTGTAGAGATACCTTCTGTACTCCTTTGTGCGCTGTAGAGATACCTTCTGTACTCATTTGTACGCTGTAAAGATACCTTCTGTACTCCTTTGTGCGCTGTAGAGATACCTTCTGTACTCCTTTGTACGCTGTAGAGATACCTCGTGTACTCCTTTGTACGTTCTAGAGATATTTCCTGTACTCCTTTGTGCGCCGTAGAGATACCTTCTGTACTCCTTTGTGCGCTGTAGAGATACCTTCTGTACTCCTTTGTACGCTGTAGAGATACCTCGTGTACTCCTTTGTACGTTCTAGAGATATTTCGTGTACTCCTTTGTGCGCTGTAGAGATACCTTCTGTACTCCTTTGTGCGCTGTAGAGGTACCTTCTGTACTCCTTTGTGCGCTGTAGAGATACCTTCTGTACTCCTTTGTGCGCTGTAGAGATACCTTCTGTACTCCTTTGTGCGCTGTAGAGATACCTTCTGTACTCCTTTGTACGCTGTAGAGATACCTTCTGTACTCCTTTGTGCGCTGTAGAGATACCTTCTGTACTCCTTTGTACGCTGTAGAGATACCTCGTGTACTCCTTTGTACGTTCTAGAGATATTTCCTGTACTCCTTTGTGCGCTGTAGAGATAGATACCTTCTGTACTCCTTTGTGCGCTGTAGAGATACTTTCTGTACTCCTTTGTGCGCTGTAGAGATACCTTCTGTACTCCTTTGTACGTTCTAGAGATATTTCCTGTACTCCTTTGTACGCTGTAGAGATACCTTCTGTACTCCTTTGTGCGCTGTAGAGATACCTTCTGTACTCCTTTGTACGCTGTAGAGATACCTCGTGTACTCCTTTGTACGTTCTAGAGATATTTCCTGTACTCCTTTGTGCGCTGTAGAGATACCTTCTGTACTCCTTTGTGCGCTGTAGAGATACCTTCTGTACTCCTTTGTGCGCTGTAGAGATACCTTCTGTACTCCTTTGTGCGCTGTAGAGATACCTTCTGTACTCCTTTGTACGCTGTAGAGATACCTCGTGTACTCCTTTGTACGTTCTAGAGATATTTCCTGTACTCCTTTGTGCGCTGTAGAGATACCTTCTGTACTCTTTTGTGCGCTGTAGAGATACCTTCTGTACTCCTTTGTGCGCTGTAGAGATACCTTCTGTACTCCTTTGTGCGCTGTAGAGATACCTTCTGTACTCCTTTGTACGCTGTAGAGATACCTCGTGTACTCCTTTGTACGTTCTAGAGATATTTCCTGTACTCCTTTGTGCGCTGTAGAGATACCTTCTGTACTCCTTTGTGCGCTGTAGAGATACCTCGTGTACTCCTTTGTACGTTCTAGAGATATTTCCTGTACTCCTTTGTGCGCTGTAGAGATACCTTCTGTACTCCTTTGTGCGCTGTAGAGATACCTTCTGTACTCCTTTGTGCGCTGTAGAGATACCTTCTGTACTCCTTTGTACGCTGTAGAGATACCTTCTGTACTCCTTTGTGCGCTGTAGAGATACCTTCTGTACTCCTTTGTACGCTGTAGAGATACCTCGTGTACTCCTTTGTACGTTCTAGAGATCTTTCCTGTACTCCTTTGTGCGCTGTAGAGATACCTTCTGTACTCCTTTGTGCGCTGTAGAGATACCTTCTGTACTCCTTTGTGCGCTGTAGAGATACCTTCTGTACTCCTTTGTACGCTGTAGAGATACCTCGTGTACTCCTTCGTACGTTCTAGAGATATTTCCTGTACTCCTTTGTGCGCTGTAGAGATACCTTCTGTACTCCTTTGTACGCTGTAGAGATACCTCGTGTACTCCTTTGTACGTTCTAGAGATATTTCCTGTACTCCTTTGTGCGCTGTAGAGATACCTTCTGTACTCTTTTGTGCGCTGTAGAGATACCTTCTGTACTCCTTTGTGCGCTGTAGAGATACCTTCTGTACTCCTTTGTGCGCTGTAGAGATACCTTCTGTACTCCTTTGTACGCTGTAGAGATACCTCGTGTACTCCTTTGTACGTTCTAGAGATATTTCCTGTACTCCTTTGTGCGCTGTAGAGATACCTTCTGTACTCCTTTGTGCGCTGTAGAGATACCTCGTGTACTCCTTTGTACGTTCTAGAGATATTTCCTGTACTCCTTTGTGCGCTGTAGAGATACCTTCTGTACTCCTTTGTGCGCTGTAGAGATACCTTCTGTACTCCTTTGTGCGCTGTAGAGATACCTTCTGTACTCCTTTGTACGCTGTAGAGATACCTTCTGTACTCCTTTGTGCGCTGTAGAGATACCTTCTGTACTCCTTTGTACGCTGTAGAGATACCTCGTGTACTCCTTTGTACGTTCTAGAGATCTTTCCTGTACTCCTTTGTGCGCTGTAGAGATACCTTCTGTACTCCTTTGTGCGCTGTAGAGATACCTTCTGTACTCCTTTGTGCGCTGTAGAGATACCTTCTGTACTCCTTTGTACGCTGTAGAGATACCTCGTGTACTCCTTCGTACGTTCTAGAGATATTTCCTGTACTCCTTTGTGCGCTGTAGAGATACCTTCTGTACTCCTTTGTGCGCTGTAGAGATACCTTCTGTACTCCTTTGTACGTTCTAGAGATAATTCCTGTACACCTTTGTGCGCTGTAGAGATTCCTTCTGTACTCCTTTGTGCGCTGTAGGGATACCTTCTGTACTCCTCTGTGCGCTGTAGAGATACCTTCTGTACTCCTTTGTACGCTGTAGAGATACCTCGTGTACTCCTTTGTGCGCTGTAGAGATACCTTCTGTACTCCTTTGTGCGCTGTAGAGATACCTTCTGTACTCCTTTGTGCGCTGTAGAGATACCTTCTGTACTCCTTTGTACGTTCTAGAGATATTTCCTGCACTCCTTTGTGCGCTGTAGAGATACCTTCTGTACTCCTTTGTACGCTGTAGAGATACCTCGTGTACTCCTTTGTGCGCTGTAGAGATACCTTCTGTACTCCTTTGTGCGCTGTAGAGATACCTTCTGTACTCCTTTGTGCGCTGTAGAGATACCTTCTGTACTCCTTTGTGCGCTGTAGAGATACCTTCTGTACTCCTCCGTGCGCTGTAGAGATACCTTCTGTACTCCTTTGTGCGCTGTAGAGATACCTTCTGTACTCCTTTGTACGCAGTAGAGATACCTCGTGTACTCCTTTGTACGTTCTAGAGATATTTCCTGTACTCCTTTGTGCGCTGTAGAGATACCTTCTGTACTCCTTTGTGCGCTGTAGAGATACCTTCTGTACTCCTTTGTGCGCTGTAGAGATACCTTCTGTACTCCTTTCTACGCTGTAGAGATACCTCGTGTACTCCTTTGTACGTTCTAGAGATATTTCCTGTACTCCTTTGTGCGCTGTAGAGATACCTTCTGTACTCCTTTATGCGCTGTAGAGATACCTTCTGTACTCCTTTGTGCGCTGTAGAGATACCTTCTGTACTCTTTTGTGCGCTGTAGAGATACCTTCTGTACTCCTTTGTACGCTGTAGAGATACCTCGTGTACTCCTTTGTGCGCTGTAGAGATACCTTCTGTACTCCTTTGTGCGCTGTAGAGATACCTTCTGTACCCTTTGTGCGCTTTAGAGATACCTTCTGTACTCCTTCGTACGTTCTAGAGATATTTCCTGTACTCCTTTGTACGCTGTAGAGATACCTTCTGTACTCCTTTGTACGTTCTAGAGATAATTCCTGTACTCCTTTGTGCGCTGTAGAGATACCTTCTGTACTCCTCTGTGCGCTGTAGAGATACCTTCTGTACTCCTTTGTGCGCTGTAGAGATACCTTCTGTACTCCTTTGTACGCTGTAGAGATACCTCGTGTACTCCTTTGTGCGCTGTAGAGATACCTTCTGTACTCCTTTGTGCGCTGTAGAGATACCTTCTGTACTCCTTTGTGCGCTGTAGAGATACCTTCTGTACTCCTTTGTACGTTCTAGAGATATTTCCTGCACTCCTTTGTGCGCTGTAGAGATACCTTCTGTACTCCTTTGTACGCTGTAGAGATACCTCGTGTACTCCTTTGTGCGTTGTAGAGATACCTTCTGTACTCCTTTGTGCGCTGTAGAGATACCTTCTGTACTCCTTTGTGCGCTGTAGAGATACCTTCTGTACTCCTTTGTGCGCTGTAGAGATACCTTCTGTACTCCTCTGTGCGCTGTAGAGATACCTTCTGTACTCCTTTGTGCGCTGTAGAGATACCTTCTGTACTCCTTTGTACGCTGTAGAGATACCTCGTGTACTCCTTTGTACGTTCTAGAGATATTTCCTGTACTCCTTTGTGCGCTGTAGAGATACCTTCTGTACTCCTTTGTGCGCTGTAGAGATACCTTCTGTACTCCTTTGTGCGCTGTAGAGATACCTTCTGTACTCCTTTCTACGCTGTAGAGATACCTCGTGTACTCCTTTGTACGTTCTAGAGATATTTCCTGTACTCCTTTGTGCGCTGTAGAGATACCTTCTGTACTCCTTTATGCGCTGTAGAGATACCTTCTGTACTCCTTTGTGCGCTGTAGAGATACCTTCTGTACTCTTTTGTGCGCTGTAGAGATACCTTCTGTACTCCTTTGTACGCTGTAGAGATACCTCGTGTACTCCTTTGTGCGCTGTAGAGATACCTTCTGTACTCCTTTGTGCGCTGTAGAGATACCTTCTGTACTCCTTTTTGCGCTGTTGAGACACCTTCTGTACTCCTTCGTACGTTCTAGAGATATTTCCTGTACTCCTTTGTGCGCTGTAAGATACCTTCTGTACTCCTTTGTGCGCTGTAGAGATACCTTCTGTACTCCTTTGTGCGCTGTAGAGATACCTTCTGTACTCCTTTGTGCGCTGTAGAGATACCTTCTGTACTCTTTTGTACGCTGTAGAGATACCTCGTGTACTCCTTTGCACGTTCTAGAGATATTTCCTGTACTTCTTTGTGCGCTGTAGAGATACCTTCTGTACTCCTTTGTGCGCTGTAGAGATACCTTCTGTACTCCTTTGTGCGCTGTAGAGATACCTTCTGTACTCCTTTGTGCGCTGTAGAGATACCTTCTGTACTCCTTTGTACGCTGTAGAGATACCTCGTGTACTCCTTTGTGCGCTGTAGAGATACCTTCTGTACTCCTTTGTGCGCTGTAGAGATACCTTCTGTACTCCTTTGTACGTTCTAGAGATATTTCCTGTACTCCTTTGTGCGCTGTAGAGATACCTTCTGTACTCCTTTGTGCGCTGTAGAGATACCTTCTGTACTCCTTTGTGCGCTGTAGAGATACCTTCTGTACTCCTTTGTACGCTGTAGAGATACCTCGTGTACTCCTTTGTACGTTCTAGAGATATTTCCTGTACTCCTTTGTGCGCTGTAGAGATACCTTCTGTACTCCTTTGTGCGCTGTAGAGATACCTTCTGTACTCCTTTGTGCGCTGTAGAGATACCTTCTGTACTCCTTTGTACGCTGTAGAGATACCTTCTGTACTCCTTTGTGCGCTGTAGAGATACCTTCTGTACTCCTTTGTACGCTGTAGAGATACCTCGTGTACTCCTTTGTACGTTCTAGAGATATTTCCTGTACTCCTTTGTGCGCTGTAGAGATACCTTCTGTACTCCTTTGTGCGCTGTAGAGATACCTTCTGTACTCCTTTGTGCGCTGTAGAGATACCTTCTGTACTCCTTTGTACGCTGTAGAGATACCTTCTGTACTCCTTTGTACGCTGTAGAGATACCTCGTGTACTCCTTTGTACGTTCTAGAGATATTTCCTGTACTCCTATGTGCGCTGTAGAGATACCTTCTGTACTCCTTTGTGCGCTGTAGAGATACCTTCTGTACTCCTTTGTGCGCTGTAGAGATACCTTCTGTACTCCTTTGTGCGCTGTAGAGATACCTTCTGTACTCCTTTGTACGCTGTAGAGATACCTCGTGTACTCCTTTGTACGTTCTAGAAATATTTCCTGTACTCCTTTGTGCGCTGTAGAGAAACCTTCTGTACTCCTTTGTGCGCTGAAGAGATACCTTCTGTACTCCTTTGTGCGCTGTAGAGATACCTTCTGTACTCCATTGTGCGCTGTAGAGATACCTTCTGTACTCCTTTGTACGCTGTAGAGATACCTCGTGTACTCCTTTGTACGTTCTAGAGATATTTCCTGTACTCCTTTGTGCGCTGTAGAGATACCTTCTGTACTCCTTTGTGCGCTGTAGAGATACCTTCTGTACTCCTTTCTGCGCTGTAGAGATACCTTCTGTACTCCTTTGTGCGCTGTAGAGATACCTTCTGTACTCCTTTGTGCGCTGTAGAGATACCTTCTGTACTCCTTTGTACGCTGTAGAGATACCTCGTGTACTCCTTTGTGCGCTGTAGAGATACCTTCTGTACTCCTTTGTGCGCTGTAGAGATACCTTCTGTACTCCTTTGTGCGCTGTAGAGATACCTTCTGTACTTCTTTGTACGTTCAAGAGATATTTCCTGTACTCCTTTGTGCGCTGTAGAGATACCTTCTGTACTCCTTTGTGCGCTGTAGAGATATTTCCTGTACTCCTTTGTGCGCTGTAGAGATACCTTCTGTACTCATTTGTGCGCTGTAGAAATACCTTCTGTACTCCTTTGTACGCTGTAGAGATACCTCGTGTACTCCTTTGTACGTTCTTGAGATATTTCCTGTACTCCTTTGTGCGCTGTAGAGATACCTTCTGTACTCCTTTGTGCGCTGTAGAGATACCTTCTGTACTCCTTTGTGCGCTGTAGAGATACCATCTGTACTCCTTTGTACGCTGTAGAGATACCTTCTGTACTCCTTTGTGCGCTGTAGAGATACCTTCTGTACTCCTTTGTACGCTGTAGAGATACCTCGTGTACTCCTTTGTACGTTCTAGAGATATTTCCTGTACTCCTTTGTGCGCTGTAGAGATACCTTCTGTACTCCTTTGTGCGCTGTAGAGATACCTTCTGTACTCCTTTGTGCGCTGTAGAGATACCTTCTGTACTCCTTTGTACGCTGTAAAGATACCTTCTGTACTCCTTTGTGCGCTGTAGAGATACCTTCTGTACTCCTTTGTACGCTGTAGAGATACCTCGTGTACTCCTTTGTACGTTCTAGAGATATTTCCTGTACTCCTTTGTGCGCCGTAGAGATACCTTCTGTACTCCTTTGTGCGCTGTAGAGATACCTTCTGTACTCCTTTGTACGCTGTAGAGATACCTCGTGTACTCCTTTGTACGTTCTAGAGATATTTCGTGTACTCCTTTGTGCGCTGTAGAGATACCTTCTGTACTCCTTTGTGCGCTGTAGAGGTACCTTCTGTACTCCTTTGTGCGCTGTAGAGATACCTTCTGTACTCCTTTGTGCGCTGTAGAGATACCTTCTGTACTCCTTTGTGCGCTGTAGAGATACCTTCTGTACTCCTTTGTACGCTGTAGAGATACCTTCTGTACTCCTTTGTGCGCTGTAGAGATACCTTCTGTACTCCTTTGTACGCTGTAGAGATACCTCGTGTACTCCTTTGTACGTTCTAGAGATATTTCCTGTACTCCTTTGTGGGCTGTAGAGATAGATACCTTCTGTACTCCTTTGTGCGCTGTAGAGATACTTTCTGTACTCCTTTGTGCGCTGTAGAGATACCTTCTGTACTCCTTTGTACGTTCTAGAGATATTTCCTGTACTCCTTTGTACGCTGTAGAGATACCTTTTGTACTCCTTTGTGCGCTGTAGAGATACCTTCTGTACTCCTTTGTACGCTGTAGAGATACCTCGTGTACTCCTTTGTACGTTCTAGAGATATTTCCTGTACTCCTTTGTGCGCTGTAGAGATACCTTCTGTACTCCTTTGTTCGCTGTAGAGATACCTTCTGTACTCCTTTGTGCGCTGTAGAGATACCTTCTGTACTCCTTTGTGCGCTGTAGAGATACCTTCTGTACTCCTTTTTACGCTGTAGAGATACCTCGTGTACTCCTTTGTACGTTCTAGAGATATTCCCTGTACTCCTTTGTGCGCTGTAGAGATACCTTCTGTACTCTTTTGTGCGCTGTAGAGATACCTTCTGTACTCCTTTGTGCGCTGTAGAGATACCTTCTGTACTACTTTGTGCGCTGTAGAGATACCTTCTGTACTCCTTTGTACGCTGTAGAGATACCTCGTACTCCTTTGTACGTTCTAGAGATATTTCCTGTACTCCTTTGTGCGCTGTAGAGATACCTTCTGTACTCCTTTGTGCGCTGTAGAGATACCTTCTGTACTCCTTTGTGCGCTGTAGAGATACCTTCTGTACTCCTTTGTACGCTGTAGAGATACCTTCTGTACTTCTTTGTGCGCTGTAGAGATACCTTCTGAACTCCTTTGTGCGCTGTAGAGATACCTTCTGTACTCCTTTGTGCGCTGTAGAGATACCTTCTGTACTCCTTTGTGCGCTGTAGAGATACCTTCTGTACTCCTTTGTACGTTCTAGAGACATTTCCTGTACTCCTTTGTGCGCTGTAGAGATACCTTCTGTACTCCTTTGTGCGCTGTAGAGATACCTTCTGTACTTCTTTGTGCGCTGTAGAGATACCTCCTGTACTCCTTTGTACGCTGTAGCGATACCTCGTGTACTCCTTTGTGCGCTGTAGAGATACCTTCTGTACTCCTTCGTGCGCTGTAGAGATACCTTCTGTACTCCTTTGTGCGCTGTAGAGATACCTTCTGTACTCCTTTGTACGTTCAAGAGATATTTCCTGTACTCCTTTGTGCGCTTTAGAGATACCTTCTGTACTCCTTTGTGCGCTGTAGAGATACCTTCTGTACTCCTTTGTGCGCTGTAGAGATACCTTCTGTACTCCTTTGTGCGCTGTAGAGATACCTTCTCTACTCCTTTGTACGCTGTAGAGATACCTCGTGTACTCCTTTGTACGTTCTAGAGGTATTTCCTGTACTCCTTTGTGCGCTGTAGAGATACCTTCTGTACTCCTTTGTGCGCTGTAGAGATACCTTCTGTACTCCTTTGTGCGCTGTAGAGATACCTTCTGTACTCTTTTAGACGCTGTAGAAATACCTTCTGTACTCCTTTGTGCGCTGTAGAGATACCTTCAGTACTCCTTTGTACGCTGTAGAGATACCTCGTGTACTCCTTTGTACGTTCTAGATATATTTCCTGTACTCCTTTGTGCGCTGTAGAGATACCTTCTGTACTCCTTTGTGCGCTGTAGAGATACCTTCTGTACTCCTTTGTACGCTGTAGAGATACCTTCTGTACTCCTTTGTGCGCTGTAGAGATACCTTCTGTACTCCTTTGTACGCTGTAGAGATACCTCGTGTACTCCTTTGTACGTTCTAGAGATATTTCCTGTACTCCTTTGTGCGCTGTAGAGATACCTTCTGTACTCCTTTGTGCGCTGTAGAGATACTTTCTGTACTCCTTTGTACGTTCTAGAGATATTTCCTGTACTCCTTTGTACGCTGTAAAGATACCTTCTGTACTCCTTTGTGCGCTGTAGAGATACCTTCTGTACTCCTTTGTACGCTGTAGAGATACCTCGTGTACTCCTTTGTACGTTCTAGAGATATTTCCTGTACTCCTTTGTGCGCTGTAGAGATACCTTCTGTACTCCTTTGTGCGCTGTAGAGATACCTTCTGTACTCCTTTGTGCGCTGTAGAGATACCTTCTGTACTCCTTTGTGCGCTGTAGAGATACCTTCTGTACTCCTTTGTACGCTGTAGAGATACCTCGTGTACTCCTTTGTACGTTCTAGAGATATTTCCTGTACTCCTTTGTGCGCTGTAGAGATACCTTCTGTACTCCTTTGTGCGCTGTAGAGATACCTTCTGTACTCCTTTGTGCGCTGTAGAGATACCTTCTGTACTCCTTTGTGCGCTGTAGAGATACCTTCTGTACTCCTTTGTACGCTGTAGAGATACCTCGTGTACTCCTTTGTACGTTCTAGAGATATTTCCTGTACTCCTTTGTGCGCTGTAGAGATACCTTCTGTACTCCTTTGTGCGCTGTAGAGATACCTTCTGTACTCCTTTGTGCGCTGTAGAGATACCTTCTGCACTCCTTTGTGCGCTGTAGAGATACCTTCTGTACTCCTTTGTACGCTGTAGAGATACCTCGTGTACTCCTTTGTACGTTCTAGAGATATTTCCTGTACTCCTTTGTGCGCTGTAGAGATACCTTCTGTACTCCTTTGTGCGCTGTAGAGATACCTTCTGTACTCCTTTGTACGCTGTAGAGATACCTCGTGTACTCCTTTGTGCGCTGTAGAGATACCTTCTGTACTCCTTTGTGCGCTGTAGAGATACCTTCTGTACTCCTTTGTGCGCTGTAGAGATACCTTCTGTACTCCTTTGTGCGTTCTAGAGATATTTCCTGTACTCCTTTGTGCGCTGTAGAGATACCTTCTTTACTCCTTTGTGCGCTGTAGAGATACCTTCTGTACTCCTTTGTGCGCTGTAGAGATACCTTCTGTACTCCTTTGTACGCTGTAGAGATACCTCGTGTACTCCTTTGTACGTTCTAGAGATATTTCCTGTACTCCTTTGTGCGCTGTAGAGATACCTTCTGTACTCCTTTGTGCGCTGTAGAGATACCTTCTGTACTCCTTTGTGCGCTGTAGAGATACTTTCTGTACTCCTTTGTGCGCTGAAGAGATACCTTCTGTACTCCTTTGTGCGCTGTAGAGATGCGTTCTGTACTCCTTTGTACGCTGTAGAGATACCTCGTGTACTCCTTTGTACGTTCTAGAGATATTTCCTGTACTCCTTTGTGCGCTGTAGAGATACCTTCTGTACTCCTTTGTGCGCTGTAGAGATACCTTCTGTACTCCTTTGTGCGCTGTAGAGATACCTTCTGTACTCCTTTGTGCGCTGTAGAGATACCTTCTGTACTCCTTTGTACGCTGTAGAGATACCTCGTGTACTCCTTTGTACGTTCTAGAGATATTTCCTGTACTCCTTTGTGCGCTGTAGAGATACCTTCTGTACTCCTTTGTGCGCTGTAGAGATACCTCGTGTACTCCTTTGTACGTTCTAGAGATATTTCCTGTACTCCTTTGTGCGCTGTAGAGATACCTTCTGTACTCCTTTGTGCGCTGTAGAGATACCTTCTGTACTCCTTTGTGCGCTGTAGAGATACCTTCTGTACTCCTTTGTACGCTGTAGAGATACCTTCTGTACTCCTTTGTGCGCTGTAGAGATACCTTCTGTACTCCTTTGTACGCTGTAGAGATACCTCGTGTACTCCTTTGTACGTTCTAGAGATCTTTCCTGTACTCCTTTGTGCGCTGTAGAGATACCTTCTGTACTCCTTTGTGCGCTGTAGAGATACCTTCTGTACTCCTTTGTGCGCTGTAGAGATACCTTCTGTACTCCTTTGTACGCTGTAGAGATACCTCGTGTACTCCTTCGTACGTTCTAGAGATATTTCCTGTACTCCTTTGTGCGCTGTAGAGATACCTTCTGTACTCCTTTGTGCGCTGTAGAGATACCTTCTGTACTCCTTTGTACGTTCTAGAGATAATTCCTGTACACCTTTGTGCGCTGTAGAGATTCCTTCTGTACTCCTTTGTGCGCTGTAGGGATACCTTCTGTACTCCTCTGTGCGCTGTAGAGATACCTTCTGTACTCCTTTGTACGCTGTAGAGATACCTCGTGTACTCCTTTGTGCGCTGTAGAGATACCTTCTGTACTCCTTTGTGCGCTGTAGAGATACCTTCTGTACTCCTTTGTGCGCTGTAGAGATACCTTCTGTACTCCTTTGTACGTTCTAGAGATATTTCCTGCACTCCTTTGTGCGCTGTAGAGATACCTTCTGTACTCCTTTGTACGCTGTAGAGATACCTCGTGTACTCCTTTGTGCGCTGTAGAGATACCTTCTGTACTCCTTTGTGCGCTGTAGAGATACCTTCTGTACTCCTTTGTGCGCTGTAGAGATACCTTCTGTACTCCTTTGTGCGCTGTAGAGATACCTTCTGTACTCCTCCGTGCGCTGTAGAGATACCTTCTGTACTCCTTTGTGCGCTGTAGAGATACCTTCTGTACTCCTTTGTACGCTGTAGAGATACCTCGTGTACTCCTTTGTACGTTCTAGAGATATTTCCTGTACTCCTTTGTGCGCTGTAGAGATACCTTCTGTACTCCTTTGTGCGCTGTAGAGATACCTTCTGTACTCCTTTGTGCGCCCTAGAGATACCTTCTGTACTCCTTTCTACGCTGTAGAGATACCTCGTGTACTCCTTTGTACGTTCTAGAGATATTTCCTGTACTCCTTTGTGCGCTGTAGAGATACCTTCTGTACTCCTTTATGCGCTGTAGAGACACCTTCTGTACTCCTTTGTGCGCTGTAGAGATACCTTCTGTACTCTTTTGTGCGCTGTAGAGATACCTTCTGTACTCCTTTGTACGCTGTAGAGATACCTCGTGTACTCCTTTGTGCGCTGTAGAGATACCTTCTGTACTCCTTTGTGCGCTGTAGAGATACCTTCTGTACCCTTTGTGCGCTGTAGAGATACCTTCTGTACTCCTTCGTACGTTCTAGAGATATTTCCTGTACTCCTTTGTACGCTGTAGAGATACCTTCTGTACTCCTTTGTACGTTCTAGAGATAATTCCTGTACTCCTTTGTGCGCTGTAGAGATACCTTCTGTACTCCTCTGTGCGCTGTAGAGATACCTTCTGTACTCCTTTGTGCGCTGTAGAGATACCTTCTGTACTCCTTTGTACGCTGTAGAGATACCTCGTGTACTCCTTTGTGCGCTGTAGAGATACCTTCTGTACTCCTTTGTGCGCTGTAGAGATACCTTCTGTACTCCTTTGTGCGCTGTAGAGATACCTTCTGTACTCCTTTGTACGTTCTAGAGATATTTCCTGCACTCCTTTGTGCGCTGTAGAGATACCTTCTGTACTCCTTTGTACGCTGTAGAGATACCTCGTGTACTCCTTTGTGCGCTGTAGAGATACCTTCTGTACTCCTTTGTGCGCTGTAGAGATACCTTCTGTACTCCTTTGTGCGCTGTAGAGATACCTTCTGTACTTCTTTGTGCGCTGTAGAGATACCTTCTGTACTCCTCTGTGCGCTGTAGAGATACCTTCTGTACTCCTTTGTGCGCTGTAGAGATACCTTCTGTACTCCTTTGTACGCTAAAGAGATACCTCGTGTACTCCTTTGTACGTTCTAGAGATATTTCCTGTACTCCTTTGTGCGCTGTAGAGATACCTTCTGTACTCCTTTGTGCGCTGTAGAGATACCTTCTGTACTCCTTTGTGCGCTGTAGAGATACCTTCTGTACTCCTTTGTGCGCTGTAGAGATACCTTCTGTACTCCTTTGTGCGCTGTAGAGATACCTTCTGTACTCCTTTGTACGCTGTAGAGATACCTTCTGTACTCCTTTGTGCGCTGTAGAGATACCTTCTGTACTCCTTTGTACGCTGTAGAGATACCTCGTGTACTCCTTTGTACGTTCTAGAGATATTTCCTGTACTCCTTTGTGCGCTGTAGAGATAGATACCTTCTGTACTCCTTTGTGCGCTGTAGAGATACTTTCTGTACTCCTTTGTGCGCTGTAGAGATACCTTCTGTACTCCTTTGTACGTTCTAGAGATATTTCCTGTACTCCTTTGTACGCTGTAGAGATACCTTCTGTACTCCTTTGTGCGCTGTAGAGATACCTTCTGTACTCCTTTGTACGCTGTAGAGATACCTCGTGTACTCCTTTGTACGTTCTAGAGATATTTCCTGTACTCCTTTGTGCGCTGTAGAGATACCTTCTGTACTCCTTTGTTCGCTGTAGAGATACCTTCTGTACTCCTTTGTGCGCTGTAGAGATACCTTCTGTACTCCTTTGTGCGCTGTAGAGATACCTTCTGTACTCCTTTGTACGCTGTAGAGATACCTCGTGTACTCCTTTGTACGTTCTAGAGATATTTCCTGTACTCCTTTGTGCGCTGTAGAGATACCTTCTGTACTCTTTTGTGCGCTGTAGAGATACCTTCTGTACTCCTTTGTGCGCTGTAGAGATACCTTCTGTACTACTTTGTGCGCTGTAGAGATACCTTCTGTACTCCTTTGTACGCTGTAGAGATACCTCGTACTCCTTTGTACGTTCTAGAGATATTTCCTGTACTCCTTTGTGCGCTGTAGAGATACCTTCTGTACTCCTTTGTGCGCTGTAGAGATACCTTCTGTACTCCTTTGTGCGCTGTAGAGATACCTTCTGTACTCCTTTGTACGCTGTAGAGATACCTTCTGTACTTCTTTGTGCGCTGTAGAGATACCTTCTGAACTCCTTTGTGCGCTGTAGAGATACCTTCTGTACTCCTTTGTGCGCTGTAGAGATACCTTCTGTACTCCTTTGTGCGCTGTAGAGATACCTTCTGTACTCCTTTGTACGTTCTAGAGACATTTCCTGTACTCCTTTGTGCGCTGTAGAGATGCCTTCTGTACTCCTTTGTGCGCTGTAGAGATACCTTCTGTACTTCTTTGTGCGCTGTAGAGATACCTCCTGTACTCCTTTGTACGCTGTAGCGATACCTCGTGTACTCCTTTGTGCGCTGTAGAGATACCTTCTGTACTCCTTCGTGCGCTGTAGAGATACCTTCTGTACTCCTTTGTGCGCTGTAGAGATACCTTCTGTACTCCTTTGTACGTTCAAGAGATATTTCCTGTACTCCTTTGTGCGCTTTAGAGATACCTTCTGTACTCCTTTGTGCGCTGTAGAGATACCTTCTGTACTCCTTTGTGCGCTGTAGAGATACCTTCTGTACTCCTTTGTGCGCTGTAGAGATACCTTCTCTACTCCTTTGTACGCTGTAGAGATACCTCGTGTACTCCTTTGTACGTTCTAGAGGTATTTCCTGTACTCCTTTGTGCGCTGTAGAGATACCTTCTGTACTCCTTTGTGCGCTGTAGAGATACCTTCTGTACTCCTTTGTGCGCTGTAGAGATACCTTCTGTACTCTTTTAGACGCTGTAGAGATACCTTCTGTACTCCTTTGTGCGCTGTAGAGATACCTTCAGTACTCCTTTGTACGCTGTAGAGATACCTCGTGTACTCCTTTGTACGTTCTAGATATATTTCCTGTACTCCTTTGTGCGCTGTAGAGATACCTTCTGTACTCCTTTGTGCGCTGTAGAGATACCTTCTGTACTCCTTTGTACGCTGTAGAGATACCTTCTGTACTCCTTTGTGCGCTGTAGAGTTACCTTCTGTACTCCTTTGTACGCTGTAGAGATACCTCGTGTACTCCTTTGTACGTTCTAGAGATATTTCCTGTACTCCTTTGTGCGCTGTAGAGATACCTTCTGTACTCCTTTGTGCGCTGTAGAGATACTTTCTGTACTCCTTTGTACGTTCTAGAGATATTTCCTGAACTCCTTTGTACGCTGTAAAGATACCTTCTGTACTCCTTTGTGCGCTGTAGAGATACCTTCTGTACTCCTTTGTACGCTGTAGAGATACCTCGTGTACTCCTTTGTACGTTCTAGAGATATTTCCTGTACTCCTTTGTGCGCTGTTGAGATACCTTCTGTACTCCTTTGTGCGCTGTAGAGATACCTTCTGTACTCCTTTGTGCGCTGTAGAGATACCTTCTGTACTCCTTTGTGCGCTGTAGAGATACCTTCTGTACTCCTTTGTACGCTGTAGAGATACCTCGTGTACTCCTTTGTACGTTCTAGAGATATTTCCTGTACTCCTTTGTGCGCTGTAGAGATACCTTCTGTACTCCTTTGTGCGCTGTAGAGATACCTTCTGTACTCCTTTGTGCGCTGTAGAGATACCTTCTGTACTCCTTTGTGCGCTGTAGAGATACCTTCTGTACTCCTTTGTACGCTGTAGAGATACCTCGTGTACTCCTTTGTACGTTCTAGAGATATTTCCTGTACTCCTTTGTGCGCTGTAGAGATACCTTCTGTACTCCTTTGTGCGCTGTAGAGATACCTTCTGTACTCCTTTGTGCGCTGTAGAGATACCTTCTGCACTCCTTTGTGCGCTGTAGAGATACCTTCTGTACTCCTTTGTACGCTGTAGAGATACCTCGTGTACTCCTTTGTACGTTCTAGAGATATTTCCTGTACTCCTTTGTGCGCTGTAGAGATACCTTCTGTACTCCTTTGTGCGCTGTAGAGATACCTTCTGTACTCCTTTGTACGCTGTAGAGATACCTCGTGTACTCCTTTGTGCGCTGTAGAGATACCTTCTGTACTCCTTTGAGCGCTGTAGAGATACCTTCTGTATTCCTTTGTGCGCTGTAGAGATACCTTCTGTACTCCTTTGTGCGTTCTTGAGATATTTCCTGTACTCCTTTGTGCGCTGTAGAGATACCTTCTTTACTCCTTTGTGCGCTGTAGAGATACCTTCTGTACTCCTTTGTGCGCTGTAGAGATACCTTCTGTACTCCTTTGTACGCTGTAGAGATACCTCGTGTACTCCTTTGTACGTTCTAGAGATATTTCCTGTACTCCTTTGTGCGCTGTAGAGATACCTTCTGTACTCCTTTGTGCGCTGTAGAGATACCTTCTGTACTCCTTTGTGCGCTGTAGAGATACTTTCTGTACTCCTTTGTGCGCTGAAGAGATACCTTCTGTACTCCTTTGTGCGCTGTAGAGATGCGTTCTGTACTCCTTTGTACGCTGTAGAGATACCTCGTGTACTCCTTTGTACGTTCTAGAGATATTTCCTGTACTCCTTTGTGCGCTGTGGAGATACCTTCTGTACTCCTTTGTGCGCTGTAGAGATACCTTCTGTACTCCTTTGTGCGCTGTAGAGATACCTTCTGTACTCCTTTGTGCGCTGTAGAGATACCTTCTGTACTCCTTTGTACGCTGTAGAGATACCTCGTGTACTCCTTTGTACGTTCTAGAGATATTTCCTGTACTCCTTTGTGCGCTGTAGAGATACCTTCTGTACTCCTTTGTGCGCTGTAGAGATACCTTCTGTACTCCTTTGTGCGCTGTAGAGATACCTTCTGTACTCCTTTGTGCGCTGTAGAGATACCTTCTCTACTCCTTTGTACGCTGTAGAGATACCTCGTGTACTCCTTTGTACGTTCTAGAGGTATTTCCTGTACTCCTTTGTGCGCTGTAGAGATACCTTCTGTACTCCTTTGTGCGCTGTAGAGATACCTTCTGTACTCCTTTGTGCGCTGTAGAGATACCTTCTGTACTCTTTTAGACGCTGTAGAGATACCTTCTGTACTCCTTTGTGCGCTGTAGAGATACCTTCAGTACTCCTTTGTACGCTGTAGAGATACCTCGTGTACTCCTTTGTACGTTCTAGATATATTTCCTGTACTCCTTTGTGCGCTGTAGAGATACCTTCTGTACTCCTTTGTGCGCTGTAGAGATACCTTCTGTACTCCTTTGTACGCTGTAGAGATACCTTCTGTACTCCTTTGTGCGCTGTAGAGTTACCTTCTGTACTCCTTTGTACGCTGTAGAGATACCTCGTGTACTCCTTTGTACGTTCTAGAGATATTTCCTGTACTCCTTTGTGCGCTGTAGAGATACCTTCTGTACTCCTTTGTGCGCTGTAGAGATACTTTCTGTACTCCTTTGTACGTTCTAGAGATATTTCCTGTACTCCTTTGTACGCTGTAAAGATACCTTCTGTACTCCTTTGTGCGCTGTAGAGATACCTTCTGTACTCCTTTGTACGCTGTAGAGATACCTCGTGTACTCCTTTGTACGTTCTAGAGATATTTCCTGTACTCCTTTGTGCGCTGTTGAGATACCTTCTGTACTCCTATGTGCGCTGTAGAGATACCTTCTGTACTCCTTTGTGCGCTGTAGAGATACCTTCTGTACTCCTTTGTGCGCTGTAGAGATACCTTCTGTACTCCTTTGTACGCTGTAGAGATACCTCGTGTACTCCTTTGTACGTTCTAGAGATATTTCCTGTACTCCTTTGTGCGCTGTAGAGATACCTTCTGTACTCCTTTGTGCGCTGTAGAGATACCTTCTGTACTCCTTTGTGCGCTGTAGAGATACCTTCTGTACTCCTTTGTGCGCTGTAGAGATACCTTCTGTACTCCTTTGTACGCTGTAGAGATACCTCGTGTACTCCTTTGTACGTTCTAGAGATATTTCCTGTACTCCTTTGTGCGCTGTAGAGATACCTTCTGTACTCCTTTGTGCGCTGTAGAGATACCTTCTGTACTCCTTTGTGCGCTGTAGAGATACCTTCTGCACTCCTTTGTGCGCTGTAGAGATACCTTCTGTACTCCTTTGTACGCTGTAGAGATACCTCGTGTACTCCTTTGTACGTTCTAGAGATATTTCCTGTACTCCTTTGTGCGCTGTAGAGATACCTTCTGTACTCCTTTGTGCGCTGTAGAGATACCTTCTGTACTCCTTTGTACGCTGTAGAGATACCTCGTGTACTCCTTTGTGCGCTGTAGAGATACCTTCTGTACTCCTTTGTGCGCTGTAGAGATACCTTCTGTATTCCTTTGTGCGCTGTAGAGATACCTTCTGTACTCCTTTGTGCGTTCTAGAGATATTTCCTGTACTCCTTTGTGCGCTGTAGAGATACCTTCTTTACTCCTTTGTGCGCTGTAGAGATACCTTCTGTACTCCTTTGTGCGCTGTAGAGATACCTTCTGTACTCCTTTGTACGCTGTAGAGATACCTCGTGTACTCCTTTGTACGTTCTAGAGATATTTCCTGTACTCCTTTGTGCGCTGTAGAGATACCTTCTGTACTCCTTTGTGCGCTGTAGAGATACCTTCTGTACTCCTTTGTGCGCTGTAGAGATACTTTCTGTACTCCTTTGTGCGCTGAAGAGATACCTTCTGTACTCCTTTGTGCGCTGTAGAGATGCGTTCTGTACTCCTTTGTACGCTGTAGAGATACCTCGTGTACTCCTTTGTACGTTCTAGAGATATTTCCTGTACTCCTTTGTGCGCTGTAGAGATACCTTCTGTACTCCTTTGTGCGCTGTAGAGATACCTTCTGTACTCCTTTGTGCGCTGTAGAGATACCTTCTGTACTCCTTTGTGCGCTGTAGAGATACCTTCTGTACTCCTTTGTACGCTGTAGAGATACCTCGTGTACTCCTTTGTACGTTCTAGAGATATTTCCTGTACTCCTTTGTGCGCTGTAGAGATACCTTCTGTACTCCTTTGTGCGCTGTAGAGATACCTCGTGTACTCCTTTGTACGTTCTAGAGATATTTCCTGTACTCCTTTGTACGCTGTAAAGATACCTTCTGTACTTCTTTGTGCGCTGTAGAGATACCTTCTGTACTCCTTTGTACGCTGTAGAGATACCTCGTGTACTCCTTTGTACGTTCTAGAGATATTTCCTGTACTCCTTTGTGCGCTGTAGAGATACCTTCTGTACTCCTTTGTGCGCTGTAGAGATACCTTCTGTACTCCTTTGTGCGCTGTAGAGATACCTTCTGTACTCCTTTGTGCGCTGTAGAGATACCTTCTGTACTCCTTTGTACGCTGTAGAGATACCTCGTGTACTCCTTTGTACGTTCTAGAGATATTTCCTGTACTCCTTTGTGCGCTGTAGAGATACCTTCTGTACTCCTTTGTGCGCTGTAGAGATACCTTCTGTACTCCTTTGTGCGCTGTAGAGATACCTTCTGTACTCCTTTGTGCGCTGTAGAGATACCTTCTGTACTCCTTTGTACGCTGTAGAGATACCTCGTGTACTCCTTTGTACGTTCTAGAGATATTTCCTGTACTCCTTTTGCGCTGTAGAGATACCTTCTGTACTCCTTTGTGCGCTGTAGAGATACCTTCTGTACTCCTTTGTGCGCTGTAGAGATACCTTCTGCACTCCTTTGTGCGCTGTAGAGATACCTTCTGTACTCCTTTGTACGCTGTAGAGATACCTCGTGTACTCCTTTGTACGTTCTAGAGATATTTCCTGTACTCCTTTGGGCGCTGTAGAGATACCTTCTGTACTCCTTTGTGCGCTGTAGAGATACCTTCTGTACTCCTTTGTACGCTGTAGAGATACCTCGTGTACTCCTTTGTGCGCTGTAGAGATACCTTCTGTACTCCTTTGTGCGCTGTAGAGATACCTTCTGTACTCCTTTGTGCGCTGTAGAGATACCTTCTGTACTCCTTTGTGCGTTCTAGAGATATTTCCTGTACTCCTTTGTGCGCTGTAGAGATACCTTCTTTACTCCTTTGTGCGCTGTAGAGATACCTTCTGTACTCCTTTGTGCGCTGTAGAGATACCTTCTGTACTCCTTTGTACGCTGTAGAGATACCTCGTGTACTCCTTTGTACGTTCTAGAGATATTTCCTGTACTCCTTTGTGCGCTGTAGAGATACCTTCTGTACTCCTTTGTGCGCTGTAGAGATACCTTCTGTACTCCTTTGTGCGCTGTAGAGATACTTTCTGTACTCCTTTGTGCGCTGAAGAGATACCTTCTGTACTCCTTTGTGCGCTGTAGAGATGCGTTCTGTACTCCTTTGTACGCTGTAGAGATACCTCGTGTACTCCTTTGTACGTTCTAGAGATATTTCCTGTACTCCTTTGTGCGCTGTAGAGATACCTTCTGTACTCCTTTGTGCGCTGTAGAGATACCTTCTGTACTCCTTTGTGCGCTGTAGAGATACCTTCTGTACTCCTTTGTGCGCTGTAGAGATACCTTCTGTACTCCTTTGTACGCTGTAGAGATACCTCGTGTACTCCTTTGTACGTTCTAGAGATATTTCCTGTACTCCTTTGTGCGCTGTAGAGATACCTTCTGTACTCCTTTGTGCGCTGTAGAGATACCTCGTGTACTCCTTTGTACGTTCTAGAGATATTTCCTGTACTCCTTTGTGCGCTGTAGAGATACCTTCTGTACTCCTTTGTGCGCTGTAGAGATACCTTCTGTACTCCTTTGTGCGCTGTAGAGATACCTTCTGTACTCCTTTGTACGCTGTAGAGATACCTTCTGTACTCCTTTGTGCGCTGTAGAGATACCTTCTGTACTCCTTTGTACGCTGTAGAGATACCTCGTGTACTCCTTTGTACGTTCTAGAGATCTTTCCTGTACTCCTTTGTGCGCTGTAGAGATACCTTCTGTACTCCTTTGTGCGCTGTAGAGATACCTTCTGTACTCCTTTGTGCGCTGTAGAGATACCTTCTGTACTCATTTGTACGCTGTAGAGATACCTCGTGTACTCCTTCGTACGTTCTAGAGATATTTCCTGTACTCCTTTGTGCGCTGTAGAGATACCTTCTGTACTCCTTTGTGCGCTGTAGAGATACCTTCTGTACTCCTTTGTACGTTCTAGAGATAATTCCTATACACCTTTGTGCGCTGTAGAGATTCCTTCTGTACTCCTTTGTGCGCTGTAGGGATACCTTCTGTACTCCTCTGTGCGCTGTAGAGATACCTTCTGTACTCCTTTGTACGCTGTAGAGATACCTCGTGTACTCCTATGTGCGCTGTAGAGATACCTTCTGTACTCCTTTGTGCGCTGTAGAGATACCTTCTGTACTCCTTTGTGCGCTGTAGAGATACCTTCTGTACTCCTTTGTACGTTCTAGAGATATTTCCTGCACTCCTTTGTGCGCTGTAGAGATACCTTCTGTACTCCTTTGTACGCTGTAGAGATACCTCGTGTACTCCTTTGTGCGCTGTAGAGATACCTTCTGTACTCCTTTGTGCGCTGTAGAGATACCTTCTGTACTCCTTTGTGCGCTGTAGAGATACCTTCTGTTCTCCTTTGTGCGCTGTAGAGATACCTTCTGTACTCCTCCGTGCGCTGTAGAGATACCTTCTGTACTCCTTTGTGCGCTGTAGAGATACCTTCTGTACTCCTTTGTACGCTGTAGAGATACCTCGTGTACTCCTTTGTACGTTCTAGAGATATTTCCTGTACTCCTTTGTGCGCTGTAGAGATACCTTCTGTACTCCTTTGTGCGCTGTAGAGATACCTTCTGTACTCCTTTGTGCGCCCTAGAGATACCTTCTGTACTCCTTTCTACGCTGTAGAGATACCTCGTGAACTCCTTTGTACGTTCTAGAGATATTTCCTGTACTCCTTTGTGCGCTGTAGAGATACCTTCTGTACTCCTTTATGCGCTGTAGAGACACCTTCTGTACTCCTTTGTGCGCTGTAGAGATACCTTCTGTACTCTTTTGTGCGCTGTAGAGATACCTTCTGTACTCCTTTGTACGCTGTAGAGATACCTCGTGTACTCCTTTGTGCGCTGTAGAGATACCTTCTGTACTCCTTTGTGCGCTGTAGAGATACCTTCTGTACCCTTTGTGCGCTGTAGAGATACCTTCTGTACTCCTTCGTACGTTCTAGAGATATTTCCTGTACTCCTTTGTACGCTGTAGAGATACCTTCTGTACTCCTTTGTACGTTCTAGAGATAATTCCTGTACTCCTTTGTGCGCTGTAGAGATACCTTCTGTACTCCTCTGTGCGCTGTAGAGATACCTTATGTACTCCTTTGTGCGCTGTAGAGATACCTTCTGTACTCCTTTGTACGCTGTAGAGATACCTCGTGTACTCCTTTGTGCGCTGTAGAGATACCTTCTGTACTCCTTTGTGCGCTGTAGAGATACCTTCTGTACTCCTTTGTGCGCTGTAGAGATACCTTCTGTACTCCTTTGTACGTTCTAGAGATATTTCCTGCACTCCTTTGTGCGCTGTAGAGATACCTTCTGTACTCCTTTGTACGCTGTAGAGATACCTCGTGTACTCCTTTGTGCGCTGTAGAGATACCTTCTGTACTCCTTTGTGCGCTGTAGAGATACCTTCTGTACTCCTTTGTGCGCTGTAGAGATACCTTCTGTACTTCTTTGTGCGCTGTAGAGATACCTTCTGTACTCCTCTGTGCGCTGTAGAGATACCTTCTGTACTCCTTTGTGCGCTGTAGAGATACCTTCTGTACTCCTTTGTACGCTGTAGAGATACCTCGTGTACTCCTTTGTCCGTTCTAGAGATATTTCCTGTACTCCTTTGTGCGCTGTAGAGATACCTTCTGTACTCCTTTGTGCGCTGTAGAGATACCTTCTGTACTCCTTTGTGCGCTGTAGAGATACCTTCTGTACTCCTTTGTGCGCTGTAGAGATACCTTCTGTACTCCTTTGTGCGCTGTAGAGATACCTTCTGTACTCCTTTGTACGCTGTAGAGATACCTTCTGTACTCCTTTGTGCGCTGTAGAGATACCTTCTGTACTCCTTTGTACGCTGTAGAGATACCTCGTGTACTCCTTTGTACGTTCTAGAGATATTTCCTGTACTCCTTTGTGCGCTGTAGAGATAGATACCTTCTGTACTCCTTTGTGCGCTGTAGAGATACTTTCTGTACTCCTTTGTGCGCTGTAGAGATACCTTCTGTACTCCTTTGTACGTTCTAGAGATATTTCCTGTACTCCTTTGTACGCTGTAGAGATACCTTCTGTACTCCTTTGTGCGCTGTAGAGATACCTTCTGTACTCCTTTGTACGCTGTAGAGATACCTCGTGTACTCCTTTGTACGTTCTAGAGATATTTACTGTACTCCTTTGTGCGCTGTAGAGATACCTTCTGTACTCCTTTGTTCGCTGTAGAGATACCTTCTGTACTCCTTTGTGCGCTGTAGAGATACCTTCTGTACTCCTTTGTGCGCTGTAGAGATACCTTCTGTACTCCTTTGTACGCTGTAGAGATACCTCGTGTACTCCTTTGTACGTTCTAGAGATATTTCCTGTACTCCTTTGTGCGCTGTAGAGATACCTTCTGTACTCTTTTGTGCGCTGTAGAGATACCTTCTGTACTCCTTTGTGCGCTGTAGAGATACCTTCTGTACTACTTTGTGCGCTGTAGAGATACCTTCTGTACTCCTTTGTACGCTGTAGAGATACCTCGTACTCCTTTGTACGTTCTAGAGATATTTCCTGTACTCCTTTGTGCGCTGTAGAGATACCTTCTGTACTCCTTTGTGCGCTGTAGAGATACCTTCTGTACTCCTTTGTGCGCTGTAGAGATACCTTCTGTACTCCTTTGTACGCTGAAGAGATACCTTCTGTACTTCTTTGTGCGCTGTAGAGATACCTTCTGAACTCCTTTGTGCGCTGTAGAGATACCTTCTGTACTCCTTTATGCGCTGTAGAGATACCTTCTGTACTCCTTTGTGCGCTGTAGAGATACCTTCTGTACTCCTTTGTACGTTCTAGAGACATTTCCTGTACTCCTTTGTGCGCTGTAGAGATACCTTCTGTACTCCTTTGTGCGCTGTAGAGATACCTTCTGTACTTCTTTGTGCGCTGTAGAGATACCTCCTGTACTCCTTTGTACGCTGTAGCGATACCTCGTGTACTCCTTTGTGCGCTGTAGAGATACCTTCTGTACTCCTTCGTGCGCTGTAGAGATACCTTCTGTACTCCTTTGTGCGCTGTAGAGATACCTTCTGTACTCCTTTGTACGTTCAAGAGATATTTCCTGTACTCCTTTGTGCGCTTTAGAGATACCTTCTGTACTCCTTTGTGCGCTGTAGAGATACCTTCTGTACTCCTTTGTGCGCTGTAGAGATACCTTCTGTACTCCTTTGTGCGCTGTAGAGATACCTTCTCTACTCCTTTGTACGCTGTAGAGATACCTCGTGTACTCCTTTGTACGTTCTAGAGGTATTTCCTGTACTCCTTTGTGCGCTGTAGAGATACCTTCTGTACTCCTTTGTGCGCTGTAGAGATACCTTCTGTACTCCTTTGTGCGCTGTAGAGATACCTTCTGTACTCTTTTAGACGCTGTAGAGATACCTTCTGTACTCCTTTGTGCGCTGTAGAGATACCTTCAGTACTCCTTTGTACGCTGTAGAGATACCTCGTGTACTCCTTTGTACGTTCTAGATATATTTCCTGTACTCCTTTGTGCGCTGTAGAGATACCTTCTGTACTCCTTTGTGCGCTGTAGAGATACCTTCTGTACTCCTTTGTACGCTGTAGAGATACCTTCTGTACTCCTTTGTGCGCTGTAGAGATACCTTCTGTACTCCTTTGTACGCTGTAGAGATACCTCGTGTACTCCTTTGTACGTTCTAGAGATATTTCCTGTACTCCTTTGTGCGCTGTAGAGATACCTTCTGTACTCCTTTGTGCGCTGTAGAGATACTTTCTGTACTCCTTTGTACGTTCTAGAGATATTTCCTGTACTCCTTTGTACGCTGTAAAGATACCTTCTGTACTCCTTTGTGCGCTGTAGAGATACCTTCTGTACTCCTTTGTACGCTGTAGAGATACCTCGTGTACTCCTTTGTACGTTCTAGAGATATTTCCTGTACTCCTTTGTGCGCTGTAGAGATACCTTCTGTACTCCTTTGTGCGCTGTAGAGATACCTTCTGTACTCCTTTGTGCGCTGTAGAGATACCTTCTGTACTCCTTTGTGCGCTGTAGAGATACCTTCTGTACTCCTTTGTACGCTGTAGAGATACCTCGTGTACTCCTTTGTACGTTCTAGAGATATTTCCTGTACTCCTTTGTGCGCTGTAGAGATACCTTCTGTACTCCTTTGTGCGCTGTAGAGATACCTTCTGTACTCCTTTGTGCGCTGTAGAGATACCTTCTGTACTCCTTTGTGCGCTGTAGAGATACCTTCTGTACTCCTTTGTACGCTGTAGAGATACCTCGTGTACTCCTTTGTACGTTCTAGAGATATTTCCTGTACTCCTTTGTGCGCTGTAGAGATACCTTCTGTACTCCTTTGTGCGCTGTAGAGATACCTTCTGTACTCCTTTGTGCGCTGTAGAGATACCTTCTGCACTCCTTTGTGCGCTGTAGAGATACCTTCTGTACTCCTTTGTACGCTGTAGAGATACCTCGTGTACTCCTTTGTACGTTCTAGAGATATTTCCTGTACTCCTTTGTGCGCTGTAGAGATACCTTCTGTACTCCTTTGTGCGCTGTAGAGATACCTTCTGTACTCCTTTGTACGCTGTAGAGATACCTCGTGTACTCCTTTGTGCGCTGTAGAGATACCTTCTGTACTCCTTTGTGCGCTGTAGAGATACCTTCTGTACTCCTTTGTGCGCTGTAGAGATACCTTCTGTACTCCTTTGTGCGTTGTAGAGATATTTCCTGTACTCCTTTGTGCGCTGTAGAGATACCTTCTTTACTCCTTTGTGCGCTGTAGAGATACCTTCTGTACTCCTTTGTGCGCTGTAGAGATACCTTCTGTACTCCTTTGTACGCTGTAGAGATACCTCGTGTACTCCTTTGTACGTTCTAGAGATATTTCCTGTACTCCTTTGTGCGCTGTAGAGATACCTTCTGTACTCCTTTGTGCGCTGTAGAGATACCTTCTGTACTCCTTTGTGCGCTGTAGAGATACTTTCTGTACTCCTTTGTGCGCTGAAGAGATACCTTCTGTACTCCTTTGTGCGCTGTGGAGATGCGTTCTGTTGTACGCTGTAGAGATACCTCGTGTACTCCTTTGTACGTTCTAGAGATATTTCCTGTACTCCTTTGTGCGCTGTAGAGATACCTTCTGTACTCCTTTGTGCGCTGTAGAGATACCTTCTGTACTCCTTTGTGCGCTGTAGAGATACCTTCTGTACTCCTTTGTGCGCTGTAGAGATACCTTCTGTACTCCTTTGTACGCTGTAGAGATACCTCGTGTACTCCTTTGTACGTTCTAGAGATATTTCCTGTACTCCTTTGTGCGCTGTAGAGATACCTTCTGTACTCCTTTGTGCGCTGTAGAGATACCTCGTGTACTCCTTTGTACGTTCTAGAGATATTTCCTGTACTCCTTTGTGCGCTGTAGAGATACCTTCTGTACTCCTTTGTGCGCTGTAGAGATACCTTCTGTACTCCTTTGTGCGCTGTAGAGATACCTTCTGTACTCCTTTGTACGCTGTAGAGATACCTTCTGTACTCCTTTGTGCGCTGTAGAGATACCTTCTGTACTCCTTTGTACGCTGTAGAGATACCTCGTGTACTCCTTTGTACGTTCTAGAGATCTTTCCTGTACTCCTTTGTGCGCTGTAGAGATACCTTCTGTACTCCTTTGTGCGCTGTAGAGATACCTTCTGTACTCCTTTGTGCGCTGTAGAGATACCTTCTGTACTCCTTTGTACGCTGTAGAGATACCTCGTGTACTCCTTCGTACGTTCTAGAGATATTTCCTGTACTCCTTTGTGCGCTGTAGAGATACCTTCAGTACTCCTTTGTGCGCTGTAGAGATACCTTCTGTACTCCTTTGTACGTTCTAGAGATAATTCCTGTACACCTTTGTGCGCTGTAGAGATTCCTTCTGTACTCCTTTGTGCGCTGTAGGGATACCTTCTGTACTCCTCTGTGCGCTGTAGAGATACCTTCTGTACTCCTTTGTACGCTGTAGAGATACCTCGTGTACTCCTTTGTGCGCTGTAGAGATACCTTCTATACTCCTTTGTGCGCTGTAGAGATACCTTCTGTACTCCTTTGTGCGCTGTAGAGATACCTTCTGTACTCCTTTGTACGTTCTAGAGATATTTCCTGCACTCCTTTGTGCGCTGTAGAGATACCTTCTGTACTCCTTTGTACGCTGTAGAGATACCTCGTGTACTCCTTTGTGCGCTGTAGAGATACCTTCTGTACTCCTTTGTGCGCTGTAGAGATACCTTCTGTACTCCTTTGTGCGCTGTAGAGATACCTTCTGTACTCCTTTGTGCGCTGTAGAGATACCTTCTGTACTCCTCCGTGCGCTGTAGAGATACCTTCTGTACTCCTTTGTGCGCTGTAGAGATACCTTCTGTACTCCTTTGTACGCTGTAGAGATACCTCGTGTACTCCTTTGTACGTTCTAGAGATATTTCCTGTACTCCTTTGTGCGCTGTAGAGATACCTTCTGTACTCCTTTGTGCGCTGTAGAGATACCTTCTGTACTCCTTTGTGCGCCCTAGAGATACCTTCTGTACTCCTTTCTACGCTGTAGAGATACCTCGTGTACTCCTTTGTACGTTCTAGAGATATTTCCTGTACTCCTTTGTGCGCTGTAGAGATACCTTCTGTACTCCTTTATGCGCTGTAGAGACACCTTCTGTACTCCTTTGTGCGCTGTAGAGATACCTTCTGTACTCTTTTGTGCGCTGTAGAGATACCTTCTGTACTCCTTTGTACGCTGTAGAGATACCTCGTGTACTCCTTTGTGCGCTGTAGAGATACCTTCTGTACTCCTTTGTGCGCTGTAGAGATACCTTCTGTACCCTTTGTGCGCTGTAGAGATACCTTCTGTACTCCTTCGTACGTTCTAGAGATATTTCCTGTACTCCTTTGTACGCTGTAGAGATACCTTCCGTACTCCTTTGTACGTTCTAGAGATAATTCCTGTACTCCTTTGTGCGCTGTAGAGATACCTTCTGTACTCCTCTGTGCGCTGTAGAGATACCTTCTGTACTCCTTTGTGCGCTGTAGAGATACCTTCTGTACTCCTTTGTACGCTGTAGAGATACCTCGTGTACTCCTTTGTGCGCTGTAGAGATACCTTCTGTACTCCTTTGTGCGCTGTAGAGATACCTTCTGTACTCCTTTGTGCGCTGTAGAGATACCTTCTGTACTCCTTTGTACGTTCTAGAGATATTTCCTGCACTCCTTTGTGCGCTGTAGAGATACCTTCTGTACTCCTTTGTACGCTGTAGAGATACCTCGTGTACTCCTTTGTGCGCTGTAGAGATACCTTCTGTACTCCTTTGTGCGCTGTAGAGATACCTTCTGTACTCCTTTGTGCGCTGTAGAGATACCTTCTGTACTTCTTTGTGCGCTGTAGAGATACCTTCTGTACTCCTCTGTGCGCTGTAGAGATACCTTCTGTACTCCTTTGTGCGCTGTAGAGATACCTTCTGTACTCCTTTGTACGCTGTAGAGATACCTCGTGTACTCCTTTGTACGTTCTAGAGATATTTCCTGTACTCCTTTGTGCGCTGTAGAGATACCTTCTGTACTCCTTTGTGCGCTGTAGAGATACCTTCTGTACTCCTTTGTGCGCTGTAGAGATACCTTCTGTACTCCTTTCTACGCTGTAGAGATACCTCGTGTACTCCTTTGTACGTTCTAGAGATATTTCCTGTACTCCTTTGTGCGCTGTAGAGATACCTTCTGTACTCCTTTATGCGCTGTAGAGATACCTTCTGTACTCCTTTGTGCGCTGTAGAGATACCTTCTGTACTCTTTTGTGCGCTGTAGAGATACCTTCTGTACTCCTTTGTACGCTGTAGAGATACCTCGTGTACTCCTTTGTGCGCTGTAGAGATACCTTCTGTACTCCTTTGTGCGCTGTAGAGATACCTTCTGTACTCCTTTGTGCGCTGTTGAGACACCTTCTGTACTCCTTCGTACGTTCTAGAGATATTTCCTGTACTCCTTTGTGCGCTGTAAGATACCTTCTGTACTCCTTTGTGCGCTGTAGAGATACCTTCTGTACTCCTTTGTGCGCTGTAGAGATACCTTCTGTACTCCTTTGTGCGCTGTAGAGATACCTTCTGTACTCTTTCGTACGCTGTAGAGATACCTCGTGTACTCCTTTGTACGTTCTAGAGATATTTCCTGTACTCCTTTGTGCACTGTAGAGATACCTTCTGTACTCCTTTGTGCGCTGTAGAGATACCTTCTGTACTCCTTTGTGCGCTGTAGAGATACCTTCTGTACTCCTTTGTGCGCTGTAGAGATACCTTCTGTACTCCTTTGTACGCTGTAGAGATACCTCGTGTACTCCTTTGTGCGCTGTAGAGATACCTTCTGTACTCCTTTGTGCGCTGTAGAGATACCCTCTGTACTCCTTTGTACGTTCTAGAGATATTTCCTGTACTCCTTTGTGCGCTGTAGAGATACCTTCTGTACTCCTTTGTGCGTTGTAGAGATACCTTCTGTACTCCTTTGTGCGCTGTAGAGATACCTTCTGTACTCCTTTGTACGCTGTAGAGATACCTCGTGTACTCCTTTGTACGTTCTAGAGATATTTCCTGTACTCCTTTGTGCGCTGTAGAGATACCTTCTGTACTCCTTTGTGCGCTGTAGAGATACCTTCTGTACTCCTTTGTGCGCTGTAGAGATACCTTCTGCACTCCTTTGTACGCTGTAGAGATACCTTCTGTACTCCTTTGTGCGCTGTAGAGATACCTTCTGTACTCCTTTGTACGCTGTAGAGATACCTCGTGTACTCCTTTGTACGTTCTAGAGATATTTCCTTTACTCCTTTGTGCGCTGTAGAGATACCTTCTGTACTCCTTTGTGCGCTGTAGAGATACCTTCTGTACTCCTTTGTGCGCTGTAGAGATACCTTCTGTACTCCTTTGTACGCTGTAGAGATACCTTCTGTACTCCTTTGTACGCTGTAGAGATACCTCGTGTACTCCTTTGTACGTTCTAGAGATATTTCCTGTACTCCTATGTGCGCTGTAGAGATACCTTCTGTACTCCTTTGTGCGCTGTAGAGATACCTTCTGTACTCCTTTGTGCGCTGTAGAGATACCTTCTGTACTCCTTTGTGCGCTGTAGAGATACCTTCTGTACTCCTTTGTACGCTGTAGAGATACCTCGTGTACTCCTTTGTACGTTCTAGAAATATTTCCTGTACTCCTTTGTGCGCTGTAGAGAAACCTTCTGTTCTCCTTTGTGCGCTGAAGAGATACCTTCTGTACTTCTTTGTGCGCTGTAGAGATACCTTCTGTACTCCATTGTGCGCTGTAGAGATACCTTCTGTACTCCTTTGTACGCTGTAGAGATACCTCGTGTACTCCTTTGTACGTTCTAGAGATATTTCCTGTACTCCTTTGTGCGCTGTAGAGATACCTTCTGTACTCCTTTGTGCGCTGTAGAGATACCTTCTGTACTCCTTTGTGCGCTGTAGAGATACCTTCTGTACTCCTTTGTGCGCTGTAGAGATACCTTCTGTACTCCTTTGTGCGCTGTAGAGATACCTTCTGTACTCCTTTGTACGCTGTAGAGATACCTCGTTGTCAGGCCGCACAGGGTTTGTCGAGCCTTTTTGTGTTAGTTACCCCTAATCTTAAGTATTTTCTTCATGTGTCCAGCTCTCTGAACGCCGACTTATCTATTTCCCCGCGCTGATGTTGCGTTTGTGCATTTACTTTAGTTAGCCCTTAAATATCATTTGTATTACATGTCGATATTCCAATGTTTCTTGTGTTATCTAGCTAAATGTGACTAATATTTTAAATGCAATTTTGAGTGTTGTACCCTGTTATGCAGTAGCTCACGTCTGTACGCACTATTTTTGCAATAGAAAATAAATCACTGTGTTTGTTAAAATATATCAGTGTATGTGATAGGGACTTCAAAGAGATTCATCATTAAACAAGTCACACCCTGGGGTCAAAAGAGTTTCCTTTCTCCTTGTTGACACAGGCTTTAGTCTTATACGACACCTCGCCTAATAAGGGGTTTAAGGAGCCACCTCGGAAGGACGAACTATTTCGCATAGTTTGTCGATAGGAAGACGCTGTCGCAGTTCGGCACTAACAGAATTCACTTCTGTTGCCCTAGCGGTCTCATACGGCGCAGACAGTTGCTCGTCTTCCTAACGGTACCACCGTAGTTCGGCACTAACAGAATTTACTTCTGTTGCCCTAGCGGACTTATTACGGCGTAGGTGGTACCCACACACACACCTCTCCCTAGCGGTACCACCGTAGTTCGGCACATAACAGAATTTACTTCTGTTGCCCTAGCGGACTGAATACGGCGCAGGTGGTACCTACACTAACCTCACTCACCCCCCCACACACAACGGTACCGCCGTAGTTCGGCACTAACAGAATTTACTTCTGTTGCCCTAGCGGACTGATTACGGCGTGGGCGGTACCCACACGAACCTCAGGAAGGGCAGCTGCGAAGAAAAGCTAGCGCCCCGGAAAAGGTAGCTGTACAGAAGACAACCCCTTTTCCACGAACCCTCACGTCGACCGCACGACGGTATCGACATATTCTGGCGCCCGAACAGGGACCCAGAAGCGTTGCGCGACTACCAACGTTGTCTGGGATTTCTGGGTTCTAATCGACTACGCGGACACCGCATCACTTGAACAAGATGAATCTCGTCGCTCAAGCTCGAGAATACGTCGAAGCCCTCGGCCTCACTCCCACCGATGCGGAGTACCGGGAAGAATTTACCAGCCGCCTGAGGCATTTGGAAGAAGCCGCAGAACGAGCAGCGGAACGAGAAGCCGCAGAACGAGCAGCGGAACGAGAAGCCGCAGAACGAGCAGCGGAACGAGAAGCAGCACAACGAGACCACGAGCTCAGACTCCGACAACTCGATGCTCGAATCGCTCCCCAAAATGCTAGAGTGAAGATACCTCCACCGGCCTCATTCGATCCCACGAAAGAAAGGATGGACGAATTCTTGCAACGCTTCTGCACTCACACCACAGCGATGGGATTTACTGAAGTCGATGCTGTTGTCATGCTCCATAATTTGATCACACCGAAGGAACGTCGACTCATCGATACCCTGCCCGCAGCAGATCGCTTCAAGCTTCCTGAAATTAAATTGCTCCTACTAGATGCTCATAAAGTTACTCCGGCAAAACTACGTGCCAACTACTACGAATTGAAGCCAGAAGAAGGCGACAATATGTCACGTTACCTACGGCGACTCGAACAATCCTTTGACGCTTGGTTAAAAGGATGCAACATCGAAGCCAACTACAAGACTCTTCGTGACTTTCTAATTGTTGACCGAGCTTATTCAAGCTTGCCGCCCTTCCTCGCTACTCAGTTGCGTGACAGGGGTGGTAACACAGTCGCAAGCCTAGGAGAGCAAGGTGATAGCTTCTTACAAGCAAGACCTCATACATCGCTCCATCAGCTTTGTAAGGGTCGCACACTGACA
This sequence comes from Morinoia aosen, assembly GCA_030386875.1. Classification (NCBI taxonomy): domain Eukaryota; kingdom Metazoa; phylum Arthropoda; class Malacostraca; order Amphipoda; family Talitridae; genus Morinoia; species Morinoia aosen. Next base: position 32,695,005 of record JASJYW010000027.1, on the reverse strand, counting down.
TCATCGACGGATGCGGGCCCTCCAGCACTCAAAGCATCAGGAGCACCAGAGCGACGCGCGACATTCCCTGTCCGAGCCCCGAGCACTCCAGCAAGAACACCCAACTCCAGCAACAACTCTCGAGGAACGCCGCCAAGAACTTCTAACACACGTGGTGGTCCCACCCGCTCAGGATCGGTCAACACTCCGCAGCGCGAACAACGAGGACCTTACAATGGATTTTACTGTACTTTTCATGGTCCCAACCAATCGCATTCCAGTGACGAGTGCCGCCAATTACAGAGGAGGCAAGGTGATGGTCCCAGTAATGGAGCAGCCCATGCAAGCCCACTTATCTCCAGTACTACCGCTCGAGTAAACAATCTAGCAACGCATGAAGAAGCAGATGAATACGACGATATTCCCCCAGTCGCATGCAATCACATCGCCTCGAACAAGCTGATCGAATTGGGACAGCTGAAAACATGCTCTGGCACCGTGAACCAACAACCCGTTCAAGTACTACTCGATGGAGGAGCAACGGCGGTCTTCGTCAAGAAGGCTCTCGTCCCAGCTGACGCCATTTTGAAGAAGGAAATAACCGTACGGCTGGCCAACAATCACTCTTTCGAAGCGCCTCTGGCCCGGGTCTCTCTCGTGTGCCCCTATTACCACGGAGAGGTGACAGCCGTAGCCATGGAAGAGCTCTCCCACGATGTCATTCTCGGCCGAGTTCCCGGAACCACCTCCTTCGAAGAACAGATGACCGACCATGAAGAGCAACCAGTTGCTGCAGAAGTCTCTCACGTTGTCACAAGGGCAGCAGCAAAAGCGATCGAAGATCCCACTGCCGCACCAAGCACTGTCGATATATTGCAACACAACAAAGAAGACTTCAAGAAATTACAGCGGGAGTGCAAAACATTGCAGCTTTTATTTAAGAAAGTTGATACTGGCAAAGAAGAAACACACAAGGATGGCAGAGTCATTACCTTTGAACTCCATGACGGCATTCTCCATCGGAAAACGTTACGAGACGGTCAGGAAACTCATCAACTTGTAGCACCTGCAAGCGTGCGCCCACAAATCTTGGAAATGGCTCATGACAATCCACTTGCTGGCCATTATTCCCAAAAGAAGACTCAGGCTCGACTAGAACGCGATTTTTATTGGCCGTCCCTAGCAAAAGATGTGGTCCAATACTGTCACTCCTGCCATACCTGCCAGACGCACGCTCCATCTCGACCAAGAAAGGCACCTATCTCAACCCCACCGATCACCACTCCATTCTCCGCGCTCAGTGTTGATTTGGTAGGCCCATTACAACCAGCTTCGGCACGTGGCCACCGATACATTCTCACCGTGGTGGACCAAGCAACTCGGTACGCAGACGCAGCCCCGCTCAGACATATAGATGCAGAAACAGTCGCCCAGGAGCTACTCGAAATCTGCAGCAGAGTTGGTTTCCCTCACACGCTAACAAGCGACAACGGCACTCAGTTCACAGCTGCAACCTTCGAAGCTTTCCTTAAACTCGTCGGTATCCAGCACCGATTGACGCCATTATACCATGCCCAATCGAACGGCATAGTCGAACGCTTCAATGGTACGCTCAAAGTCATGTTGCGGAAGTTAGCCGTAGAACAGCCGCGAGATTGGGACCTGTATCTGCCTTCACTCCTTTTTGCTTATCGAGACGCTCCTCAGGCCTCAACCGGGTATTCTCCTTTCGAACTCATCTACGGCCATCGCGTCCGTGGACCTTTAACCGTGCTCAAGGAATGCTGGACCGATGAGAGCTTGCAAGACGACACGAGCACTGCTCAGTATTTGATGGAAATGAAGCACCGATTGAAAGAAACATGTAAAATCGCTCGCGAGAATCTAAACAGGAGCCAAGAGAAAAGCGCCAAGTTCTTCAACAGACGTACCAAGATGCGAACTCTAAAGCAAGGAGATAAAGTCCTCGTATTTCTGCCCGATTCTCGAAAGAAGCTACTTATGACTTGGAAAGGTCCCTATACAGTGAAATCACGCCTGGGAACCTATACCTATACATTGGACGTGGATGGAAACAACAAAGTCTATCACATCAACCTCCTTCGCCAGTACCACGACCGGGAGCAGCAAGGTTCCGCCTCACCAAGCGAGAAAGATCGCGAGGACGACGAGAGAGTAGAGGAAGCATTTGCAGCGGTTGGCCTCGCCCTAGAACCTACCTGCGAAGAAGAAGAACTCGACCGGAAAGAACCAGAGATACCGTCACCCGTCGGAGAAACCATTGAAGACTGTCTCATCTCCTCTACGTTGACTACAACACAACGCTCAGAACTCCAGGAACTACTTGAAGAATATCGCGATCTTTTCACAGATACTCCCGGAAGAACCAGCACGGCAGTTCATGAAATAAAATTGAAGGACCCTTCCAGTTTTCGACTTCAACATTCGTATCCACTTCCCTTAGCGCTGGAGCCTGAACTGCGGTCAAGTTTAGAGAAGTGGATGAAGATGGGAATCGTGATGCCATCCACATCACCTTATTATTCACCGCTCCTTGCTGTCCGGAAGAAAGACGGAACCCACCGATTTTGTCTCGACTGCAGGCACCTCAACAGCCAGACAGTATTCGATGCCGAGCCGATAGCAGACACCACTGCTATTTTCACCAATTTAGCAGGCAAAACAATATTCAGCAAAATGGATCTGACCAGTGGATATTGGCAAGTACCTCTACACCCTGAGTCCCGCCAATACACCGCCTTCAAAACTAGGTCTGGCCTCTATGAATTCAACGTACTGCCTTTCGGCCTAGCAAATGCTCCAGCCACTTTTTCCCGCCTTATACGTCAAGTCACTGCAAGACTGCAAGACACCGAGGTCTACATGGACGACATCTTAATCGCCTCGACAACCTGGGAAGATCATTGCACAGCATTAGCTAAACTGTTCGAAGCTCTCTCTCGACATGGCCTTAAGGCGAAGCCGTCCAAATGCGAATTCGGATTTGACAGCCTCCAGTATTTGGGTCATCAACTAAGCAGTAATCAGATCCAGCCTCTGGAGAACCGAGTCGAAGCCTTGAAATCGGCTCCACTCCCAAAAACCAAACGGGAGCTCCGAAGTTTTCTCGGTACAGTTGGGTACTACCAACAGTACATTCCTAACTACTCTCAACTGACATCTAAACTCCATGATTTCCTAAAGAAGAACTCCCCAGAACAAATACCTTGGACCGATACAACAGAAGATCTGTTCGAAAGTTTGAAGATAGCGTTAGTCAAGAGACCGGTCTTACAGTTACCAGACCCCAGATGTCCTTTCATTCTGAGGACAGATGCCTCCCAAACTGGACTTGGAGCAGCTCTTCTCCAGCCAAGCAAACGAGACTTCCGTCACTACGCGCCGGTAGCATATGCTTCACGTCGACTGAGAGGAGCAGAAATAAACTATTCTACCATTGAAAAAGAAGCGTTAAGCATCTACTGGGCTCTACAGAAGTTTGAGGTCTACCTGTATGGACGAGAATTTGTGTTACAAACCGACCATCGACCGCTCCTTTATTTGCAACAGGCAGACAAGTTGAACCCCCGATTGAAACGCTGGGCTTTGTATTTCAGCCTTTTTAGGTTCCGAGCCGAACACCTTCCGGGAGTCGACAACCACCTTGCAGATTTCCTGTCTCGGCTATTGTAGCAGAGACACCCTCCCCCGGGCGTGTCAGGCCGCACAGGGTTTGTCGAGCCTTTTTGTGTTAGTTACCCCTAATCTTAAGTATTTTCTTCATGTGTCCAGCTCTCTGAACGCCGACTTATCTATTTCCCCGCGCTGATGTTGCGTTTGTGCATTTACTTTAGTTAGCCCTTAAATATCATTTGTATTACATGTCGATATTCCAATGTTTCTTGTGTTATCTAGCTAAATGTGACTAATATTTTAAATGCAATTTTGAGTGTTGTACCCTGTTATGCAGTAGCTCACGTCTGTACGCACTATTTTTGCAATAGAAAATAAATCACTGTGTTTGTTAAAATATATCAGTGTATGTGATAGGGACTTCAAAGAGATTCATCATTAAACAAGTCACACCCTGGGGTCAAAAGAGTTTCCTTTCTCCTTGTTGACACAGGCTTTAGTCTTATACGACACCTCGCCTAATAAGGGGTTTAAGGAGCCACCTCGGAAGGACGAACTATTTCGCATAGTTTGTCGATAGGAAGACGCTGTCGCAGTTCGGCACTAACAGAATTCACTTCTGTTGCCCTAGCGGTCTCATACGGCGCAGACAGTTGCTCGTCTTCCTAACGGTACCACCGTAGTTCGGCACTAACAGAATTTACTTCTGTTGCCCTAGCGGACTTATTACGGCGTAGGTGGTACCCACACACACACCTCTCCCTAGCGGTACCACCGTAGTTCGGCACATAACAGAATTTACTTCTGTTGCCCTAGCGGACTGAATACGGCGCAGGTGGTACATACACTAACCTCACTCACCCCCCCACACACAACGGTACCGCCGTAGTTCGGCACTAACAGAATTTACTTCTGTTGCCCTAGCGGACTGATTACGGCGTGGGCGGTACCCACACGAACCTCAGGAAGGGCAGCTGCGAAGAAAAGCTAGCGCCCCGGAAAAGGTAGCTGTACAGAAGACAACCCCTTTTCCACGAACCCTCACGTCGACCGCACGACGGTATCGACACTCGTGTACTCCTTTGTGCGCTGTAGAGATACCTTCTGTACTCCTTTGTGCGCTGTAGAGATACCTTCTGTACTCCTTTGTGCGCTGTAGAGATACCTTCTGTACTTCTTTGTACGTTTTAGAGATATTTCCTGTACTCCTTTGTGCGCTGTAGAGATACCTTCTGTACTCCTTTGTGCGCTGTAGAGATATTTCCTGTACTCCTTTGTGCGCTGTAGAGATACCTTCTGTACTCATTTGTGCGCTGTAGAAATACCTTCTGTACTCCTTTGTACGCTGTAGAGATACCTCGTGTACTCCTTTGTACGTTCTAGAGATATTTCCTGTACTCCTTTGTGCGCTGTAGAGATACCTTCTGTACTCCTTTGTGCGCTGTAGAGATACCTTCTGTACTCCTTTGTGCGCTGTAGAGATACCATCTGTACTCCTTTGTACGCTGTAGAGATACCTTCTGTACTCCTTTGTGCGCTGTAGAGATACCTTCTGTACTCCTTTGTACGCTGTAGAGATACCTCGTGTACTCCTTTGTACGTTCTAGAGATATTTCCTGTACTCCTTTGTGCGCTGTAGAGATACCTTCTGTACTCCTTTGTGCGCTGTAGAGATACCTTCTGTACTCCTTTGTGCGCTGTAGAGATACCTTCTGTACTCCTTTGTACGCTGTAAAGATACCTTCTGTACTCCTTTGTGCGCTGTAGAGATACCTTCTGTACTCCTTTGTACGCTGTAGAGATACCTCGTGTACTCCTTTGTACGTTCTAGAGATATTTCCTGTACTCCTTTGTGCGCCGTAGAGATACCTTCTGTACTCCTTTGTGCGCTGTAGAGATACCTTCTGTACTCCTTTGTACGCTGTAGCGATACCTCGTGTACTCCTTTGTACGTTCTAGAGATATTTCGTGTACTCCTTTGTGCGCTGTAGAGATACCTTCTGTACTCCTTTGTGCGCTGTAGAGGTACCTTCTGTACTCCTTTGTGCGCTGTAGAGATACCTTCTGTACTCCTTTGTGCGCTGTAGAGATACCTTCTGTACTCCTTTGTGCGCTGTAGAGATACCTTCTGTACTCCTTTGTACGCTGTAGAGATACCTTCTGTACTCCTTTGTGCGCTGTAGAGATACCTTCTGTACTCCTTTGTACGCTGTAGAGATACCTCGTGTACTCCTTTGTACGTTCTAGAGATATTTCCTGTACTCCTTTGTGCGCTGTAGAGATAGATACCTTCTGTACTCCTTTGTGCGCTGTAGAGATAGATACCTTCTGTACTCCTTTGTGCGCTGTAGAGATACTTTCTGTACTCCTTTGTGCGCTGTAGAGATACCTTCTGTACTCCTTTGTACGTTCTAGAGATATTTCCTGTACTCCTTTGTACGCTGTAGAGATACCTTCTGTACTCCTTTGTGCGCTGTAGAGATACCTTCTGTACTCCTTTGTACGCTGTAGAGATACCTCGTGTACTCCTTTGTACGTTCTAGAGATATTTCCTGTACTCCTTTGTTCGCTGTAGAGATACCTTCTGTACTCCTTTGTGCGCTGTAGAGATACCTTCTGTACTCCTTTGTGCGCTGTAGAGATACCTTCTGTACTCCTTTGTGCGCTGTAGAGATACCTTCTGTACTCCTTTGTACGCTGTAGAGATACCTCGTGTACTCCTTTGTACGTTCTAGAGATATTTCCTGTACTCCTTTGTGCGCTGTAGAGATACCTTCTGTACTCTTTTGTGCGCTGTAGAGATACCTTCTGTACTCCTTTGTGCGCTGTAGAGATACCTTCTGTACTCCTTTGTGCGCTGTAGAGATACCTTCTGTACTCCTTTGTACGCTGTAGAGATACCTCGTGTACTCCTTTGTACGTTCTAGAGATATTTCCTGTACTCCTTTGTGCGCTGTAGAGATACCTTCTGTACTCCTTTGTGCGCTGTAGAGATACCTCGTGTACTCCTTTGTACGTTCTAGAGATATTTCCTGTACTCCTTTGTGCGCCGTAGAGATACCTTCTGTACTCCTTTGTGCGCTGTAGAGATACCTTCTGTACTCCTTTGTGCGCTGTAGAGATACCTTCTGTACTCCTTTGTACGCTGTAGAGATACCTTCTGTACTCCTTTGTGCGCTGTAGAGATACCTTCTGTACTCCTTTGTACGCTGTAGAGATACCTCGTGTACTCCTTTGTACGTTCTAGAGATCTTTCCTGTACTCCTTTGTGCGCTGTAGAGATACCTTCTGTACTCCTTTGTGCGCTGTAGAGATACCTTCTGTACTCCTTTGTGCGCTGTAGAGATACCTTCTGTACTCCTTTGTACGCTGTAGAGATACCTCGTGTACTCCTTCGTACGTTCTAGAGATATTTCCTGTACTCCTTTGTGCGCTGTAGAGATACCTTCTGTACTCCTTTGTGCGCTGTAGAGATACCTTCTTTACTCCTTTGTACGTTCTAGAGATAATTCCTGTACACCTTTGTGCGCTGTAGAGATTCCTTCTGTACTCCTTTGTGCGCTGTAGGGATACCTTCTGTACTCCTCTGTGCGCTGTAGAGATACCTTCTGTACTCCTTTGTACGCTGTAGAGATACCTCGTGTACTCCTTTGTGCGCTGTAGAGATACCTTCTGTACTCCTTTGTGCGCTGTAGAGATACCTTCTGTACTCCTTTGTGCGCTGTAGAGATACCTTCTGTACTCCTTTGTACGTTCTAGAGATATTTCCTGCACTCCTTTGTGCGCTGTAGAGATACCTTCTGTACTCCTTTGTACGCTGTAGAGATACCTCGTGTACTCCTTTGTGCGCTGTAGAGATACCTTCTGTACTCCTTTGTGCGCTGTAGAGATACCTTCTGTACTCCTTTGTGCGCTGTAGAGATACCTTCTGTACTCCTTTGTGCGCTGTAGAGATACCTTCTGTACTCCTCCGTGCGCTGTAGAGATACCTTCTGTACTCCTTTGTGCGCTGTAGAGATACCTTCTGTACTCCTTTGTACGCTGTAGAGATACCTCGTGTACTCCTTTGTACGTTCTAGAGATATTTCCTGTACTCCTTTGTGCGCTGTAGAGATACCTTCTGTTCTCCTTTGTGCGCTGTAGAGATACCTTCTGTACTCCTTTGTGCGCTGTAGAGATACCTTCTGTACTCCTTTCTACGCTGTAGAGATACCTCGTGTACTCCTTTGTACGTTCTAGAGATATTTACTGTACTCCTTTGTGCGCTGTAGAGATACCTTCTGTACTCCTTTATGCGCTGTAGAGATACCTTCTGTACTCCTTTGTGCGCTGTAGAGATACCTTCTGTACTCTTTTGTGCGCTGTAGAGATACCTTCTGTACTCCTTTGTACGCTGTAGAGATACCTCGTGTACTCCTTTGTGCGCTGTAGAGATACCTTCTGTACTCCTTTGTGCGCTGTAGAGATACCTTCTGTACCCTTTGTGCGCTGTAGAGATACCTTCTGTACTCCTTCGTACGTTCTAGAGATATTTCCTGTACTCCTTTGTACGCTGTAGAGATACCTTCTGTACTCCTTTGTACGTTCTAGAGATAATTCCTGTACTCCTTTGTGCGCTGTAGAGATACCTTCTGTACTCCTCTGTGCGCTGTAGAGATACCTTCTGTACTCCTTTGTGCGCTGTAGAGATACCTTCTGTACTCCTTTGTACGCTGTAGAGATACCTCGTGTACTCCTTTGTGCGCTGTAGAGATACCTTCTGTACTCCTTTGTGCGTTGTAGAGATACCTTCTGTACTCCTTTGTGCGCTGTAGAGATACCTTCTGTACTCCTTTGTACGTTCTAGAGATATTTCCTGCACTCCTTTGTGCGCTGTAGAAATACCTTCTGTACTCCTTTGTACGCTGTAGAGATACCTCGTGTACTCCTTTGTGCGCTGTAGAGATACCTTCTGTACTCCTTTGTGCGCTGTAGAGATACCTTCTGTACTCCTTTGTGCGCTGTAGAGATACCTTCTGTACTCCTTTGTGCGCTGTAGAGATACCTTCTGTACTCCTCTGTGCGCTGTAGAGATACCTTCTGTACTCCTTTGTGCGCTGTAGAGATACCTTCTGTACTCCTTTGTACGCTGTAGAGATACCTCGTGTACTCCTTTGTACGTTCTAGAGATATTTCCTGTACTCCTTTGTGCGCTGTAGAGATACCTTCTGTACTCCTTTGTGCGCTGTAGAGCTACCTTCTGTACTCCTTTGTGCGCTGTAGAGATACCTTCTGTACTCCTTTCTACGCTGTAGAGATACCTCGTGTACTCCTTTGTACGTTCTAGAGATATTTCCTGTACTCCTTTGTGCGCTGTAGAGATACCTTCTGTACTTCTTTATGCGCTGTAGAGATACCTTCTGTACTCCTTTGTGCGCTGTAGAGATACCTTCTGTACTCTTTTGTGCGCTGTAGAGATACCTTCTGTACTCCTTTGTACGCTGTAGAGATACCTCGTGTACTCCTTTGTGCGCTGTAGAGATACCTTCTGTACTCCTTTGTGCGCTGTAGAGATACCTTCTGTACTCCTTTGTGCGCTGTTGAGACACCTTCTGTACTCCTTCGTACGTTCTAGAGATATTTCCTGTACTCCTTTGTGCGCTGTAAGATACCTTCTGTACTCCTTTGTGCGCTGTAGAGATACCTTCTGTACTCCTTTGTGCGCTGTAGAGATACCTTCTGTACTCCTTTGTGCGCTGTAGAGATACCTTCTGTACTCTTTTGTACGCTGTAGAGATACCTCGTGTACTCCTTTGTACGTTCTAGAGATATTTCCTGTACTCCTTTGTGCGCTGTAGAGATACCTTCTGTACTCCTTTGTGCGCTGTAGAGATACCTTCTGTACTCCTTTGTGCGCTGTAGAGATACCTTCTGTACTCCTTTGTGCGCTGTAGAGATACCTTCTGTACTCCTTTGTACGCTGTAGAGATACCTCGTGTACTCCTTTGTGCGCTGTAGAGATACCTTCTGTACTCCTTTGTGCGCTGTAGAGATACCTTCTGTACTCCTATGTACGTTCTAGAGATATTTCCTGTACTCCTTTGTGCGCTGTAGAGATACCTTCTATACTCCTTTGTGCGCTGTAGAGATACCTTCTGTACTCCTTTGTGCGCTGTAGAGATACCTTCTGTACTCCTATGTACGCTGTAGAGATACTTCGTGTACTCCTTTGTACGTTCTAGAGATATTTCCTGTACTCCTTTGTGCGCTGTAGAGATACCTTCTGTACTCCTTTGTGCGCTGTAGAGATACCTTCTGTACTCCTTTGTGCGCTGTAGAGATACCTTCTGTACTCCTTTGTACGCTGTAGAGATACCTTCTGTACTCCTTTGTGCGCTGTAGAGATACCTTCTGTACTCCTTTGTACGCTGTAGAGATACCTCGTGTACTCCTTTGTACGTTCTAGAGATATTTCCTGTACTCCTTTGTGCGCTGTAGAGATACCTTCTGTACTCCTTTGTGCGCTGTAGAGATACCTTCTCTACTCCTTTGAGCGCTGTAGAGATACCTTCTGTACTCCTTTGTACGCTGTAGAGATACCTTCTGTACTCCTTTGTACGCTGTAGAGATACCTCGTGTACTCCTTTGTACGTTCTAGAGATATTTCCTGTACTCCTATGTGCGCTGTAGAGATACCTTCTGTACTCCTTTGTGCTGTAGAGATACCTTCTGTACTCCTTTGTGCGCTGTAGAGATACCTTCTGTACTCCTTTGTGCGCTGTAGAGATACCTTCTGTACTCCTTTGTACGCTGTAGAGATACCTCGTGTACTCCTTTGTACGTTCTAGAAATATTTCCTGTACTCCTTTGTGCGCTGTAGAGAAACCTTCTGTACTCCTTTGTGCGCTGAAGAGATACCTTCTGTACTCCTTTGTGCGCTGTAGAGATACCTTCTGTACTCCATTGTGCGCTGTAGAGATACCTTCTGTACTCCTTTGTACGCTGTAGAGATACCTCGTGTACTCCATTGTACGTTCTAGTGATATTTCCTGTACTCCTTTGTGCGCTGTAGAGATACCTTCTGTACTCCTTTGTGCGCTGTAGAGATACCTTCTGTACTCCTTTGTGCGCTGTAGAGATACCTTCTGTACTCCTTTGTGCGCTGTAGAGATACCTTCTGTACTCCTTTGTGCGCTGTAGAGATACCTTCTGTACTCCTTTGTACGCTGTAGAGATACCTCGTGTACTCCTTTGTGCGCTGTAGAGATACCTTCTGTACTCCTTTGTGCGCTGTAGAGATACCTTCTGTACTCCTTTGTGCGCTGTAGAGATACCTTCTGTACTTCTTTGTACGTTCTAGAGATACTTCCTGTACTCCTTTGTGCGCTGTAGAGATACCTTCTGTACTCCTTTGTGCGCTGTAGAGATATTTCCTGTACTCCTTTGTGCGCTGTAGAGATACCTTCTGTACTCATTTGTGCGCTGTAGAAATACCTTCTGTACTCCTTTGTACGCTGTAGAGATACCTCGTGTACTCCTTTGTACGTTCTAGAGATATTTCCTGTACTCCTTTGTGCGCTGTAGAGATACCTTCTGTACTGCTTTGTGCGCTGTAGAGATATTTCCTGTACTCCTTTGTGCGCTGTAGAGATACCTTCTGTACTCCTTTGTGCGCTGTAGAGATACCATCTGTACTCCTTTGTACGCTGTAGAGATACCTTCTGTACTCCTTTGTGCGCTGTAGAGACACCTTCTGTACTCCTTTGTACGCTGTAGAGATACCTCGTGTACTCCTTTGTACGTTCTAGAGATATTTCCTGTACTCCTTTGTGCGCTGTAGAGATACCTTCTGTACTCCTTTGTGCGCTGTAGAGATACCTTCTGTACTCCTTTGTGCGCTGTAGAGATACCTTCTGTACTCCTTTGTACGCTGTAAAGATACCTTCTGTACTCCTTTGTGCGCTGTAGAGATACCTTCTGTACTCCTTTGTACGCTGTAGAGATACCTCGTGTACTCCTTTGTACGTTCTAGAGATATTTCCTGTACTCCTTTGTGCGCCGTAGAGATACCTTCTGTACTCCTTTGTGCGCTGTAGAGATACCTTCTGTACTCCTTTGTACGCTGTAGAGATACCTCGTGTACTCCTTTGTACGTTCTAGAGATATTTCGTGTACTCCTTTGTGCGCTGTAGAGATACCTTCTGTACTCCTTTGTGCACTGTAGAGGTACCTTCTGTACTCCTTTGTGCGCTGTAGAGATACCTTCTGTACTCCTTTGTGCGCTGTAGAGATACCTTCTGTACTCCTTTGTGCGCTGTAGAGATACCTTCTGTACTCCTTTGTACGCTGTAGAGATACCTTCTGTACTCCTTTGTGCGCTGTAGAGATACCTTCTGTACTCCTTTGTACGCTGTTGAGATACCTCGTGTACTCCTTTGTACGTTCTAGAGAAATTTCCTGTACTCCTTTGTGCGCTGTAGAGATAGATACCTTCTGTACTCCTTTGTGCGCTGTAGAGATACTTTCTGTACTCCTTTGTGCGCTGTAGAGATACCTTCTGTACTCCTTTGTACGTTCTAGAGATATTTCCTGTACTCCTTTGTACGCTGTAGAGATACCTTCTGTACTCCTTTGTGCGCTGTAGAGATACCTTCTGTACTCCTTTGTACGCTGTAGAGATACCTCGTGTACTCCTTTGTACGTTCTAGAGATATTTCCTGTACTCCTTTGTGCGCTGTAGAGATACCTTCTGTACTCCTTTGTACGCTGTAGAGATACCTCGTGTACTCCTTTGTACGTTCTAGAGATATTTCCTGTACTCCTTTGTGCGCTGTAGAGATACCTTCTGTACTCTTTTGTGCGCTGTAGAGATACCTTCTGTACTCCTTTGTGCGCTGTAGAGATACCTTCTGTACTCCTTTGTGCGCTGTAGAGATACCTTCTGTACTCCTTTGTACGCTGTAGAGATACCTCGTGTACTCCTTTGTACGTTCTAGAGATATTTCCTGTACTCCTTTGTGCGCTGTAGAGATACCTTCTGTACTCCTTTGTGCGCTGTAGAGATACCTTCTGTACTCCTTTGTGCGCTGTAGAGATACCTTCTGTACTCCTTTGTACGCTGTAGAGATACCTTCTGTACTTCTTTGTGCGCTGTAGAGATACCTTCTGAACTCCTTTGTGCGCTGTAGAGATACCTTCTGTACTCCTTTGTGCGCTGTAGAGATACCTTCTGTACTCCTTTGTGCGCTGTAGAGATACCTTCTGTACTCCTTTGTACGTTCTAGAGATATTTCCTGTACTCCTTTGTGCGCTGTAGAGATACCTTCTGTACTCCTTTGTGCGCTGTAGAGATACCTTCTGTACTCCCTTGTGCGCTGTAGAGATACCTCCTGTACTCCTTTGTACGCTGTAGCGATACCTCGTGTACTCCTTTGTGCGCTGTAGAGATACCTTCTGTACTCCGTCGTGCGCTGTAGAGATACCTTCTGTACTCCTTTGTGCGCTGTAGAGATACCTTCTGTACTCCTTTGTACGTTCAAGAGATATTTCCTGTACTCCTTTGTGCGCTTTAGAGATACCTTCTGTACTCCGTTGTGCGCTGTAGAGATACCTTCTGTACTCCTTTGTGCGCTGTAGAGATACCTTCTGTACTCCTTTGTGCGCTGTAGAGATACCTTCTCTACTCCTTTGTACGCTGTAGAGATACCTCGTGTACTCCTTTGTACGTTCTAGAGATATTTCCTGTACTCCTTTGTGCGCTGTAGAGATACCTTCTGTACTCCTTTGTGCGCTGTAGAGATACCTTCTGTACTCCTTTGTGCGCTGTAGAGATACCTTCTGTACTCTTTTGTACGCTGTAGAGATACCTTCTGTACTCCTTTGTGCGCTGTAGAGATACCTTCAGTACTCCTTTGTACGCTGTAGAGATACCTCGTGTACTCCTTTGTACGTTCTAGATATATTTCCTGTACTCCTTTGTGCGCTGTAGAGATACCTTCTGTACTCCTTTGTGCGCTGTAGAGATACCTTCTGTACTCCTTTGTGCGCTGTGGAGATACCTTCTGTACTCCTTTGTACGCTGTAGAGATACCTTCTGTACTCCTTTGTGCGCTGTAGAGATACCTTCTGTACTCCTTTGTACGCTGTAGAGATACCTCGTGTACTCCTTTGTACGTTCTAGAGATATTTCCTGTACTCCTTTGTGCGCTGTAGAGATACCTTCTGTACTCCTTTGTGCGCTGTAGAGATACTTTCTGTACTCCTTTGTACGTTCTAGAGATATTTCCTGTACTCCTTTGTACGCTGTAAAGATACCTTCTGTACTCCTTTGTGCGCTGTAGAGATACCTTCTGTACTCCTTTGTACGCTGTAGAGATACCTCGTGTACTCCTTTGTACGTTCTAGAGATATTTCCTGTACTCCTTTGTGCGCTGTAGAGATACCTTCTGTACTCCTTTGTGCGCAGTAGAGATACCTTCTGTACTCCTTTGTGCGCTGTAGAGATACCTTCTGTACTCCTTTGTGCGCTGTAGAGATACCTTCTGTACTCCTTTGTACGCTGTAGAGATACCTCGTGTACTCCTTTGTACGTTCTAGAGATATTTCCTGTACTCCTTTGTGCGCTGTAGAGATACCTTCTGTACTCCTTTGTGCGCTGTAGAGATACCTTCTGTACTCCTTTGTGCGCTGTAGAGATACCTTCTGTACTCCTTTGTGCGCTGTAGAGATACCTTCTGTACTCCTTTGTACGCTGTAGAGATACCTCGTTTACTCCTTTGTACGTTCTAGAGATATTTCCTGTACTCCTTTGTGCGCTTTAGAGATACCTTCTGTACTTCTTTGTGCGCTGAAGAGATACCTTCTGTACTCCTTTGTGCGCTGTAGATATACCTTCTGTACTCCTTTGTACGCTGTAGAGATACCTTCTGTACTCCTTTGTGCGCTGTAGAGATACCTTCTGTACTCCTTTGTGCGCTGTAGAGATACCTCGTGTACTCCTTTGTACGTTCTAGAGATATTTCCTGTACTCCTTTGTGCGCTGTAGAGATACCTTCTGTACTCCTTTGTGCGCTGAAGAGATACCTTCTGTACTCCTTTGTACGTTCTAGAGATATTTCCTGTACTCCTTTGTGCGCTGTAGAGTAACCTTCTGTACTCCTTTGTGCGCTGTAGAGATACCTTCTGTACTCCTTTGTGCGCTGTAGAGATACCTTCTGTACTCCTTTGTACGCTGTAGAGATACCTTCTGTACTCCTTTGTGCGCTGTAGAGATAACTTCTGTACTCCTTTGTACGCTGTAGAGATACCTCGTGTACTCCTTTGTACGTTCTAGAGATATTTCCTGTACTCCTTTGTGCGCTGTAGAGATACCTTCTGTACTCCTTTGTGCGCTGTAGAGAAACCTTCTGTACTCCTTTGTGCGCTGTAGAGATACCTTCTGTACTCCTTTGTGCGCTGTAGAGATACCTTCTGTACTTCTTTGTGCGCTGGAGAGATACCTTCTGTACTCCTTTGTACGCTGTAGAGATACCTCGTGTACTCCTTTGTACGTTCTAGAGATATTTCCTGTACTCCTTTGTGCGCTGTAGAGATACCTTCTGTACTCCTTTGTGCGCTGTAGAGATACCTTCTGTACTCCTTTGTGCGCTGTAAAGATACCTTCTGTACTCCTTTGTGCGCTGTAGAGATACCTTCTGTACTCCTTTGCACGCTGTAGAGATACCTCGTGTACTCCTTTGTACTTTCTAGAGATATTTTCTGTACTCCTTTGTGCGCTGTAGAGATACCTTCTGTACTCCTTTGTGCGCTGTAGAGATACCTTCTGTACTCCTTTGTGCGCTGTAGAGATACCTTCTGTAATCCTTTGTGCGCTGTAGAGATACCTTCTGTTCTCCTTTGTACGTTCTAGAGATATTTCCTGTACTCCTTTGTGCGATGTAGAGATCACTTCTGTACTCCTTTGTACGCTGTAGAGATACCTCGTGTACTCCTTTGTACGTTCTAGAGATATTTCCTGTACTCCTTTGTGCGCTGTAGAGATACTTTCTGTACTCCTTTGTGCGCTGTAGAGATACCTTCTGTACTCCTTTGTGCGCTGTAGAGATACCTTCTGTACTCCTTTGTACGCTGTAGAGATACCTCGTGTACTCCTTTGTACGTTCTAGAGATATTTCCTGTACTCCTTTGAGCGCTGTAGAGATACCTTCTGTACTCCTTTGTGCGCTGTAGAGATACCTTCTGTACTCCTTTGTGCGCTGTAGAGATACCTTCTGTACTCCTTTGTACGCTGTAGAGATACCTTCTGTACTCCTTTGTGCGCTGTAGAGATACCTTCTGTACTCCTTTGTACGCTGTAGAGATACCTCGTAAACTCCTTTGTACGTTCTAGAGATATTTCCTGTACTCCTTTGTGCGCTGTAGAGATACCTTCTGTACTCCTTTGTGCGCTGTAGAGATACCTTCTGTACTCCTTTGTGCGCTGTAGAGATACCTTCTGTACTCCTTTGTACGCTGTAGAGATACCTTCTGTACTCCTTTGTGCGCTGTAGAGATACCTTTTGTATTCCTTTGTACGCTGTAGAGATACCTCGTATACTCCTTTGTACGTTTTAGAGATATTTCCTGTACTCCTTTGTGCGCTGTAGAGATACCTTCTGTACTCCTTTGTGCGCTGTAGAGATACCTTCTGTACTCCTTTGCACGTTCTAGAGATATTTCCTGTACTCCTTTGTACGCTGTAGAGATACCTTCTGTACTCCTTTGTGCGCAGTAGAGATACCTTCTGTACTCCTTTGTACGCTGTAGAGATACCTCGTGTACTCCTTTGTACGTTCTAGAGATATTTCCTGTACTCCTTTGTGCGCTGTAGAGATACCTTCTGTACTCCTTTGTGCGCTGTAGAGATACCTTCTGTACTCCTTTGTGCGCTGTAGAGATACCTTCTGTACTTCTTTGTGCGCTGTAGAGATACCTTCTGTACTCCTTTGTACGCTGTAGAGATACCTCGTGTACTCCTTTGTACGTTCTAGAGATATTTCCTGCACTCCTTTGTGCGCTGTAGAGATACCTTCTGTACTCCTTTGTGCGCTGTAGAGATACCTTCTGTACTCCTTTGTGCGCTGTAGAGATACCTTCTGTGCTCCTTTGTGCGCTGTAGAGATACCTTCTGTACTCCTTTGCACGCTGTAGAGATACCTCGTGTACTCCTTTGTACGTTCTAGAGATATTTTCTGTACTCCTTTGTGCGCTGTAGAGATACCTTCTGTACTCCTTTGTGCGCTGTAGAGATACCTTCTGTACTCCTTTGTGCGCTGTAGAGATACCTTCTGTAATCCTTTGTGCGCTGTAGAGATACCTTCTGTACTCCTTTGTACGTTCTAGAGATATTCCTGTACTCCTTTGTGCGATGTAGAGATCACTTCTGTACTCCTTTGTACGCTGTAGAGATACCTCGTGTACTCCTTTGTACGTTCTAGAGATATTTCCTGTACTCCTTTGTGCGCTGTAGAGATACCTTCTGTACTCCTTTGTGCGCTGTAGAGATACCTTCTGTACTCCTTTGTGCGCTGTAGAGATACCTTCTGTACTCCTTTGTACGCTGTAGAGATACCTCGTGTACTCCTTTGTACGTTCTAGAGATATTTCCTGTACTCCTTTGAGCGCTGTAGAGATACCTTCTGTACTCCTTTGTGCGCTGTAGAGATACCTTCTGTACTCCTTTGTGCGCTGTAGAGATACCTTCTGTACTCCTTTTTACGCTGTAGTGATACCTTCTGTACTCCTTTGTGCGCTGTAGAGATACCTTCTGTACTCCTTTGTACGCTGTAGAGATACCTCGTAAACTCCTTTGTACGTTCTAGAGATATTTCCTGTACTCCTTTGTGCGCTGTAGAGATACCTTCTGTACTCCTTTGTGCGCTGTAGAGATACCTTCTGTACTCTTTGTGCGCTGTAGAGATACCTTCTGTACTCCTTTGTACGCTGTAGAGATACCTTCTGTACTCCTTTGTTCGCTGTAGAGATACCTTCTGTACTCCTTTGTACGCTGTAGAGATACCTCGTATACTCCTTTGTACGTTCTAGAGATATTTCCTGTACTCCTTTGTGCGCTGTAGAGATACCTTCTGTACTCCTTTGTGCGCTGTAGAGATACCTTCTGTACTCCTTTGTACGTTCTAGAGATATTTCCTGTACTCCTTTGTACGCTGTAGAGAAACCTTCTGTACTCCTTTGTGCGCTGTAGAGATACCTTCTGTACTCCTTTGTACGCTGTAGAGATACCTCGTGTAGTCCTTTGTACGTT
The DNA here is from genome assembly GCA_030386875.1 of Morinoia aosen. NCBI lineage: Eukaryota > Metazoa > Arthropoda > Malacostraca > Amphipoda > Talitridae > Morinoia > Morinoia aosen. Next base: position 32,677,112 of record JASJYW010000027.1, on the reverse strand, counting down.
CGAGAGATATTTCCTGTACTCCTTTGTGCGCTGTAGAGATACCTTCTGTACTCCTTTGTGCGCTGTAGAGATACCTTCTGTACTCCTTTGTGCGCTGTAGAGATACCTTCTGTACTTCTTTGTGCGCTGTAGAGATACCTTCTGTACTCTTTTGTACGCTGTAGAGATACCTCGTGTACTCCTTTGTACGTTCTAGAGATATTTCCTGCACTCCTTTGTGCGCTGTAGAGATACCTTCTGTACTCCTTTGTGCGCTGTAGAGATACCTTCTGTACTCCTTTGTGTGCTCTAGAGATACCTTCTGTACTCCTTTGTGCGCTGTAGAGATACCTTCTGTACTCCTTTGTACGCTGTAGAGATACCTCGTGTACTCCTTTGTACGTTCTAGAGATATTTTCTGTACTCCTTGTTGCGCTGTAGAGATACCTTCTGTACTCCTTTGTTCGCTGTAGAGATACGTTCTGTACTCCTTTGTGCGCTGTAGAGATACCTTCTGTACTCCTTTGTACGCTGTAGAGATACCTTCTGTACTCCTTTGTGCGCTGTAGAGATACCTTCTGTACTCCTTTGTACGCTGTAGAGATACCTCGTGTACTCCTTTGTACGTTCTAGAGATATTTCTTGTACTCCTTTGTGCGCTGTAGAGATACTTTCTGTACTCCTTTGTGCGCTGTAGAGATACCTTCTGTACTCCTTTGTACGCTGTAGAGATACCTCGTGTACTCCTTTGTACGTTCTAGAGATATTTCCTGTACTCATTGTGTGCTGTAGAGATACCTTCTGTACTCCCTTGTGCGCTGTAGAGATACCTTCTGTACTCTTTTGTGCGCTGTAGAGATACCTTCTGTACTCCTTTGTGCGCTGTAGAGATACCTTCTGTACTCCTTTGTGCGCTGTAGAGATACCTTCTGTACTCCTTTGTACGCTGTAGAGATACCTTCTGTACACCTTTGTGCGCTGTAGAGATACCTTCTGTACTCCTTTGTACGCTGTAGAGATACCTCGTGTGCTCCTTTGTACGTTCTAGAGATATTTCCTGTACTCCTGTGTGCGCTGTAGAGATACCTTCTGTACTCCTTTGTGCGCTGTAGAGATACCTTCTGTACTCCTATGTGCGCTGTAGAGATACCTTCTGTACTCCTTTGTACGTTCTAGAGATATTTCCTGTACTCCTTTGTACGCTGTAGAGATACCTTCTGTACTCCTTTGTGCGCTGTAGAGATACCTTCTGTACTCCTTTGTACGCTGTAGAGATACCTCGTGTACTCCTTTGTACGTTCTAGAGATATTTCCTGTACTCCTTTGTGCACTGTAGAGATACCTTCTGTACTCCTTTGTGCGCTGTAGAAATACCTTCTGTACTCCTTTGTGCGCTGTAGAGATACCTTTTGTACTCCTTTGTGCGCTGTAGAGATACCTTCTGTACTCCTTTGTACGCTGTAGAGATACCTCGTGTACTCCTTTGTACGTTCTAGAGATATATCCTGTACTCCTTTGTGCGCTGTAGAGATACCTTCTGTACTCCTTTGTGCGCTGTAGAGATACCTTCTGTACTCCTTTGTGCGCTGTAGAGATACCTTCTGTACTCCTTTGTGCGCTGTAGAGATACCTTCTGTACTCCTTTGTACGCTGTAGAGATACCTCGTGTACTCCTTTGTACGTTCTAGTGATATTTCCTGTACTCCTTTGTGCGCTGTAGAGATACCTTCTGTACTCCTTTGTGCGCTGTAGAGATACCTTCTCTACTCCTTTGTGCGCTGTAGAGATACCTTCTGTACTCCTTTGTACGCTGTAGAGATACCTTCTGTACTCCTTTGTGCGCTGTAGAGATACCTTCTGTACTTCTTTGTGCGCTGTAGAGATACCTTCTGTACTCCTTTGTGCGCTGTAGAGATACCTTCTGTACTCCTTTGTGCGCTGTAGAGATACCTTCTGTACTCCTTTGTACGTTCTAGAGATATTTCCTGTACTCCTTTGTGCGCTGTAGAGATACCTTCTGTACTCCTTTGTGCGCTGTAGAGATACCTTCTGTACTCCTTTGTGCGCTGTAGAGATACCTTCTGTACTCCTTTGTACGCTGTAGAGATACCTCGTGTACTCCTTTGTGCGCTGTAGAGATACCTTCTGTACTCCTTCGTGCGCTGTAGAGATACCTTCTGTACTCCTTTGTGCGCTGTAGAGATACCTTTTGTACACCTTTGTACGTTATAGAAATATTTCCTGTACTCCTTTGTGCGCTTTAGAGATACCTTCTGTACACCTTTGTGCGCTGTAGAGATACCTTCTGTACTCCTTTGTGCGCTGTAGAGATACCTTCTGTACTCCTTTGTGCGCTGTAGAGATACCTTCTGTACTCCTTTGTACGCTGTAGAGATACCTCGTGTACTCCTTTGTACGTTCTAGAGATATTTCCTGTACTCCTTTGTGCGCTGTAGAGATACCTTCTGTACTCCTTTGTGCGCTGTAGAGATACCTTCTGTACTCCTTTGTGCGCTGTAGAGATACCTTCTGTACTCTTTTGTACGCTGTAGAGATACCTTCTGAACTCCTTTGTGCGCTGTAGAGATACCTTCAGTACTCCTTTGTACGCTGTAGAGATACCTCGTGTACTCCTTTGTACGTTCTAGATATATTTCCTGTACTCCTTTGTGCGCTGTACAGATACCTTCTGTACTCCTTTGTGCGCTGTAGAGATACCTTCTGTACTCCTTTGTGCGCTGTAGAGATACCTCGTGTACTCCTTTGTACGTTCTAGAGATATTTCCTGTACTCCTTTGAGCGCTGTAGAGATACCTTCTGTACTCCTTTGTGCGCTGTAGAGATACCTTCTGTACTCCTTTGTGCGCTGTAGAGATACCTTCTGTACTCCTTTGTACGCTGTAGAGATACCTTCTGTACTCCTTTGTGCGCTGTAGAGATACCTTCTGTACTCCTTTGTACGCTGTAGAGATACCTCGTAAACTCCTTTGTATGTTCTAGAGATATTTCCTGTACTCCTTTGTGCGCTGTAGAGATACCTTCTGTACTCCTTTAAGCGCTGTAGAGATACCTTCTGTACTCCTTTGTGCGCTGTAGAGATACCTTCTGTACTCCTTTGTACGCTGTAGAGATACCTTCTGTACTCCTTTGTGCGCTGTAGAGATACCTTCTGTACTCCTTTGTACGCTGTAGAGATACCTCGTATACTCCTTTGTACGTTCTAGAGATATTTCCTGTAATCCTTTGTGCGCTGTAGAGATACCTTCTGTACTCCTTTGTGCGCTGTAGAGATACCTTCTGTACTCCTTTGTACGTTCTAGAGATATTTCCTGTACTCCTTTGTACGCTGTAGAGATACCTTCTGTACTCCTTTGTGCGCTGTAGAGATACCTTCTGTACTCCTTTGTACGCTGTAGAGATACCTCGTGTACTCCTTTGTACGTTCTAGAGATATTTCCTGTACTCCTTTGTGCGCTGTAGAGATACCTTCTGTACTCCTTTGTGCGCTGTAGAGATACCTTCTGTACTCCTTTGTGCGCTGTAGAGATACCTTCTGTACTTCTTTGTGCGCTGTAGAGATACCTTCTGTACTCCTTTGTACGCTGTAGAGATACCTCGTGTACTCCTTTGTACGTTCTAGAGATATTTCCTGCACTCCTTTATGCGCTGTAGAGATACCTTCTGTACTCCTTTGTGCGCTGTAGAGATACCTTCTGTACTCCTTTGTGCGCTGTAGAGATACCTTCTGTACTCCTTTGTGCGCTGTAGAGATACCTTCTGTACTCCTTTGTACGCTGTAGAGATACCTCGTGTACTCCTTTGTACGTTCTAGAGATATTTCCTGTACTCCTTGTTGCGCTGTAGAGATACCTTCTGTACTCCTTTTTGCGCTGTAGAGATACCTTCTGTACTCCTTTGTGCGCTGTAGAGATACCTTCTGTACTCCTTTGTACGCTGTAGAGATACCTTCTGTACTCCTTTGTGCGCTGTAGAGATACCTTCTGTACTCCTTTGTACGCTGTAGAGATACCTCGTGTACTCCTTTGTACGTTCTAGGGATATTTCCTGTACTCCTTTGTGCGCTGTAGAGATACCTTCTGTACTCCTTTGTGCGCTGTAGAGATACCTTCTGTACTCCTTTGTACGCTGTAGAGATACCTCGTGTACTCCTTTGTACGTTCTAGAGATATTTCCTGTACTCCTTTGTGCGCTGTAGAGATACCTTCTGTACTCCTTTGTGCGCTGTAGAGATACCTTCTGTACTCTTTTGTGCGCTGTAGAGATACCTTCTGTACTCCTTTGTGCGCTGTAGAGATACCTTCTGTACTTCTTTGTGCGCTGTAGAGATACCTTTTGTACTCCTTTGTACGCTGTAGAGATACCTTCTGTACTCCTTTGTGCGCTGTAGAGATACCTTCTGTACTCCTTTGTACGCTGTACAGATACCTCGTGTGCTCCTTTGTACGTTCTAGAGATATTTCCTGTACTCCTGTGTGCGCTGTAGAGATACCTTCTGTACTCCTTTGTGCGCTGTAGAGATACCTTCTGAACTCCTATGTGCGCTGTAGAGATACCTTCTGTACTCCTTTGTACGTTCTAGAGATATTTCCTGTACTCCTTTGTACGCTGTAGAGATACCTTCTGTACTCCTTTGTGCGCTGTAGAGATACCTTCTGAACTCCTTTGTACGCTGTAGAGATACCTCGTGTACTCCTTTGTACGTTCTAGAGATATTTCCTGTACTCTTTTGTGCGCTGTAGAGATACCTTCTGTATTCCTTTGTGCGCTGTAGAGATACCTTCTGTACTCCTTTGTGCGCTGTAGAGATACCTTCTGTACTCCTTTGTGCGCTGTAGAGATACCTTCTGTACTCCTCTGTACGCTGTAGAGATACCTCGTGTACTCCTTTGTACGTTCTAGAGATATTTCCTGTACTCCTTTGTGCGCTGTAGAGATACCTTCTGTACTCCTTTGTGCGCTGTAGAGATACCTTCTGTACTCCTTTGTGCGCTGTAGAGATACCTTCTGTACTCCTTTGTACGCTGTAGAGATACCTTCTGTACTCCTTTGTGCGCTGTAGAGATACCTTCTGTACTTCTTTGTGCGCTGTAGAGATACCTTCTGTACGCCTTTGTGCGCTGTAGAGATACCTGCTGTACTCCTTTGTGCGCTGTAGAGATACCTTCTGTACTCCTTTGTACGTTCTAGAGATATTTCCTGTACTCCTTTGTGCGCTGTAGAGATACCTTCTGTACTCCTTTGTGCGCTGTAGAGATACCTTCTGTACTCCTTTGTGCGCTGTAGAGATACCTTCTGTACTCCTTTGTACGCTGTAGAGATACCTCGTGTACTCCTTTGTGCGCTGTAGAGATACCTTCTGTACTCCTTCGTGCGCTGTAGAGATACCTTCTGTACTCCTTTGTGCGCTGTAGAGATACCTTCTGTACTACTTTGTACGTTATAGAGATATTTCCTGTACTCCTTTGTGCGCTTTAGAGATACCTTCTGTACTCCTTTGTGCGCTGTAGAGATACCTTCTGTACTCCTTTGTGCGCTGTAGAGATACCTTCTGTACTCCTTTGTGCGCTGTAGAGATACCTTCTGTACTCCTTTGTACGCTGTAGAGATACCTCGTGTACTCCTTTGTACGTTCTAGAGATATTTCCTGTACTCCTTTGTGCGCTGTAGAGATACCTTCTGTACTCCTTTGTGCGCTGTAGAGATACTTTCTGTACTCCTTTGTGCGCTGTAGAGATACCTTCTGTACTCTTTTGTACGCTGTAGAGATACCTTCTGTACTCCTTTGTGCGCTGTAGAGATACCTTCAGTACTCCTTTGTACGCTGTAGAGATACCTCGTGTACTCCTTTGTACGTTCTAGATATATTTCCTGTACTCCTTTGTGCGCTGTACAGATACTTTCTGTACTCCTTTGTGCGCTGTAGAGATACCTTCTGTACTCCTTTGTGCGCTGTAGAGATACCTTCTGTACTCCTTTGTACGCTGTAGAGATACCTTCTGTACTCCTTTGTGCGCTGTAGAGATACCTTCTGTACTCCTTTGTACGCTGTAGAGATACCTCGTGTACTCCTTCGTACGTTCTAGAGATATTTCCTGTACTCCTTTGTGCGCTGTAGAGATACCTTCTGTACTCCTTTGTGCGCTGTAGAGATACCTTCTGTACTCCTTTGTACGTTCTAGAGATATTTCCTGTACTCCTTTGTACGCTGTAGAGATACCTTCTGTACTCCTTTGTGCGCTGTAGAGATACCTTCTGTACTCCTTTGTACGCTGTAGAGATACCTCGTGTACTCCTTTGTACGTTCTAGAGATATTTCCTGTACTCCTTTGTGCGCTGTAGAGATACCTTCTGTACTCCTCTCTGCGCTGTAGAGATACCTTCTGTACTCCTTTGTGCGCTGTAGAGATACCTTCTGTACTCCTTTGTGCGCTGTAGAGATACCTTCTGTACTCCTTTGTACGCTGTAGAGATACCTCGTGTACTCCTTTGTACGTTCTAGAGATATTTCCTGTACTCCTTTGTGCGCTGTAGAGATACCTTCTGTACTCCTTTGTGCGCTGTAGAGATACCTTCTGTACTCCTTTGTGCGCTGTAGAGATACCTTCTGTACTCCTTTGTGCGCTGTAGAGAAACCTTCTGTACTCCTTTGTACGCTGTAGAGATACCTCGTGTACTCCTTCGTACGTTCTAGAGATATTTCCTGTACTCCTTTGTGTGCTGTAGAGATACCTTCTGTACTCCTTTGTGCGCTGTAGAGATACCTTCTGTACTCCTTTGTGCGCTGTAGAGATACCTTCTGTACTCCTTTGTACGCTGTAGAGATACCTTCTGTACACCTTTGTGCGCTGTAGAGATACCTTCTGTACTCCTTTGTGCGCTGTAGAGATACCTCGTGTACTCCTTTGTACGTTCTAGAGATATTTCCTGTACTCCTTTGTGCGCTGTAGAGATACCTTCTGTACTCCTTTGTGCGCTGTAGAGATACCTTCTGTACTCCTTTGTGCGCTGTAGAGATACCTTCTGTACTCATTTGTGCGCTGTAGAGATACCTTCTGTACTCCTTTGTACGTTCTTGAGATATTTCCTGTACTCCTTTGTGCGATGTAGAGATACCTTCTGTACTCCTTTGTACGCTGTAGAGATACCTCGTGTACTCCTTTGTACGTTCTAGAGATATTACCTGTACTCCTTTGTGCGCTGTAGAGATACCTTCTGTACTCCTTTGTGCGCTGTAGAGATACCTTCTGTACTCCTTTGTGCGCTGTAGAGATACCTTCTGTACTCCTTTGTACGCTGTAAAGATACCTCGTGTACTCCTTTTTACGTTCTAGAGATAATTCCTGTACTCCTTTGTGCGCTGTAGAGATACCTTCTGTACTCCTTTGTGCGCTGTAGAGATACCTTCTGTACTCCTATGTACGTTCTAGAGATATTTCCTGTAATCCTTTGTACGCTGTAGAGATACCTTCTGTACTCCTTTGTGCGCTGTAGAGATACCTTCTGTACTCCTTTGTACGCTGTAGAGATACCTCGTGTACTCCTTTGTACGTTCTAGAGATATTTCCTGTACTCCTTTGTGCGCTGTAGAGATACCTTCTGTACTCCTTTGTGCGCTGTAGAGATACCTTCTGTACTCCTTTGTGCGCTGTAGAGATACCTTCTGTACTTCTTTGTGCGCTGTAGAGATACCTTCTGTACTCCTTTGTACGCTGTAGAGATACCTCGTGTACTCCTTTGTACGTTCTAGAGATATTTTCTGTACTCCTTTGTGCGCTGTAGAGATACCTTCTGTACTCCTTTGTGCGCTGTAGAGATACCTTCTGTACTCCTTTGTGCGCTGTAGAGATACCTTCTGTACTCCTTTGTGCGCTGTAGAGATACCTTCTGTACTCCTTTGTACGCTGTAGAGATCCCTCGTGTACTCCTTTGTACGTTTTAGAGATATTTCCTGTACTCCTTGTTGCGCTGTAGAGATACCTTCTGTACTCCTTTGTGCGCTGTAGAGATACCTTCTGTACTCCTTTGTGCGCTGTAGAGATACCTTCTGTACTCCTTTGTACGCTGTAGAGATACCTTCTGTACTCCTTTGTGCGCTGTAGAGATACCTTCTGTACTCCTTTGTGCGCTGTAGAGATACCTTCTGTACTCTTTTGTGCGCTGTAGAGATACCTTCTGTACTCCTTTGTGCGCTGTAGAGATACCTTCTGTACTCCTTTGTACGTTCTAGAGATATTTCCTGTACTCCTTTGTGCGCTGAAGAGATACCTTCTGTACTCCTTTGTGCGCTGTAGAGATACCTTCTGTACTCCTTTGTGCGCTGTAGAGATACCTTCTGTACTCCTTTGTACGCTGTAGAGATACCTCGTGTACTCCTTTGTGCGCTGTAGAGATACCTTCTGTACTCCTTTGTGCGCTGTAGAGATACCTTCTGTACTCCTTTGTGCGCTGTAGAGATACCTTCTGTACTCCTTTGTGCGTTCTAGAGATATTTCCTGTACTCCTTTGTGCGCTGTAGAGATACCTTCTGTACTCCTTTGTGCGCTGTAGAGATACCTTCTGTACTCCTTTGTGCGCTGTAGAGATACCTTCTGTACTCCTTTGTACGCTGTAGAGATACCTCGTGTACTCCTTTGTACGTTCTAGAGATATTTCCTGTACTCCTTTGTGCGCTGTAGAGATACCTTCTGTACTCCTTTGTGCGCTGTAGAGATACCTTCTGTACTCCTATGTGCGCTGTAGAGATACCTTCTGTACTCCTTTGTGCGCTGTAGAGATACCTTCTGTACTCCTTTGTGCGCTGTAGAGATGCGTTCTGTACTCCTTTGTACGCTGTAGAGATACCTCGTGTACTCCTATGTACGTTCTAGAGATATTTCCTGTACTCCTTTGTGCGCTGTAGAGATACCTTCTGTACTCCTTTGTGCGCTGTAGAGATACCTTCTGTACTCCTTTGTGCGCTGTAGAGATACCTTCTGTACTCCTTTGTGCGCTGTAGAGATACCTTCTGTACTCCTTTGTACGCTGTAGAGATACCTCGTGTACTCCTTTGTACGTTCTAGAGATATTTCCTGTACTCCTTTGTGCGCTGTAGAGATACCTTCTGTACTCCTTTGTGCGCTGTAGAGATACCTTCTGTACTCCTTTGTGCGCTGTAGAGATACCTTCTGTACTCCTTTGTGCGCTGTAGAGATACCTTCTGTACTCCTTTGTGCGCTGTAGAGATACCTTCTGTACTCCTTTGTACGCTGTAGAGATACCTCGTGTACTCCTTTGTGCGCTGTAGAGATACCTTCTGTACTCCTCTGTGCGCTGTAGAGATACCTTCTGTACTCCTTTGTGCGCTGTAGAGATACCTTCTGTACTCCTTTGTACGTTCTAGAGATATTTCCTGCACTCCTTTGTGCGCTGTAGAGATACCTTCTGTACTCCTTTGTACGCTGTAGAGATACCTCGTGTACTCGTTTGTGCGCTGTAGAGATACCTTCTGTACTCCTTTGTGCGCTGTAGAGATACCTTCTGTACTCCTTTGTGCGCTGTAGAGATACCTTCTGTACTCCTTTGTGCGCTGTAGAGATACCTTCTGTACTCCTTTGTGCGCTGTAGAGATACCTTCTGTACTCCTTTGTGCGCTGTAGAGATACCTTCTGTACTCCTTTGTACGCTGTAGAGATACCTCGTGTACTCCTTTGTACGTTCTAAAGATATTTCCTGTACTCCTTTGTGCGCTGTAGAGATACCTTCTGTACTCCTTTGTGCGCTGTAGAGATACCTTCTGTACTCCTTTGTGCGCTGTAGAGATACCTTCTGTACTCCTTTCTACGCTGTAGAGATACCTCGTGTACTCCTTTGTACGTTCTAGAGATATTTCCTGTACTCCTTTGTGCGCTGTAGAGATACCTTCTGTACTCCTTTGTGCGCTGTTGAGATACCTTCTGTACTCCTTTGTGCGCTGTAGAGATACCTTCTGTACTCTTTTGTGCGCTGTAGAGATCCCTTCTGTACTCCTTTGTGCGCTGTAGAGATACCTCGTGTACTCCTTTGTGCGCTGTAGAGATGCCTTCTGTACTCCTTTGTGCGCTGTAGAGATACCTTCTGTACTCCTTTGTGCGCTGTAGAGATTCCTTCTGTACTCCTTCGTACGTTCTAGAGATATTTCCTGTACTCCTTTGTGCGCTGTAGAGATACCTTCTGTACTCCTTTGTGCGCTGTAGAGATACCTTCTGTAATCCTTTGTGCGCTGTAGAGATACCTTCTGTACTCCTTTGTGCGCTGTAGAGATACCTTCTGTACTCTTTTGTACGCTGTGGAGATACCTCGTGTACTCCTTTGTACATTCTAGAGATATTTCCTGTACTCCTTTGTGCGCTGTAGAGATACCTTCTGTACTCCTTTGTGCGCTGTAGAGATACCTTCTGTACTCCTTTGTGCGCTGTAGAGATACCTTCTGTACTCCTTTGTGCGCTGTAGAGATACCTTCTGTACTCCTTTGTACGCTGTAGAGATACCTCGTGTACTCCTTTGTGCGCTGTAGAGATACCTTCTGTACTCCTTTGTGCGCTGTAGAGATACCTTCTGTACTCCTTTGTACGTTCTAGAGATATTTCCTGTACTCCTTTGTGCGCTGTAGAGATACCTTCTGTACTCCTTTGTGCGCTGTAGAGATACCTTCTGTACTCCTTTGTGCGCTGTAGAGATACCTTCTGTACTCCTTTGTACGCTGTAGAGATACCTCGTGTACTCCTTTGTACGTTCTAGAGATATTTCCTGTACTCCTTTGTGCGCTGTAGAGATACCTTCTGTACTCCTTTGTGCGCTGTAGAGATACCTTCTGTACTCCTTCGTGCGCTGTAGAGATACCTTCTGTTCTCCTTTGTACGCTGTAGAGATACCTTCTGTACTCCTTTGTGCGCTGTAGAGATACCTTCTGTACTCCTTTGTACGCTGTAGAGATACCTCGTGTACTCCTTTGTACGTTCTAGAGATATTTATAGTACTCCTTTGTGCGCTGTAGAGATACCTTCTGTACTCCTTTGTGCGCTGTAGAGATACCTTCTGTACTCCTTTGTGCGCTGTAGAGATACCTTCTGTACTCCTTTGTACGCTGTAGAGATACCTTCTGTACTCCTTTGTGCGCTGTAGAGATACCTTTTGTACTCCTTTGTACGCTGTAGAGATACCTCGTGTACTCCTTTGTACGTTCTAGAGATATTTCCTGTACTCCTATGTGCGCTGTAGAGATACCTTCTGTACTCCTTTGTGCGCTGTAGAGATACCTTCTGTACTCCTTTGTGCGCTGTAGAGATACCTTCTGTACTCCTTTGTGCGCTGTAGAGATACCTTCTGTACTCCTTTGTACGCTGTAGAGATACCTCGTGTACTCCTTTGTACGTTCTAGAGATATTTCCTGTACTCCTTCGTGCGCTGTAGAGTAACCTTCTGTACTCCTTTGTGCGCTGTAGAGATACCTTCTGTACTCCTTTGTGCGCTGTAGAGATACCTTCTGTACTCCATTGTGCGCTGTAGAGATACCTTCTGTACTCCTTTGTACGCTGTAGAGATACCTCGTGTACTCCTTTGTACGTTCTAGAGATATTTCCTGTACTCCTTTGTGCGCTGTAGAGATACCTTCTGTACTCCTTTGTGCGCTGTAGAGATACCTTCTGTACTCCTTTGTGCGCTGTAGAGATACCTTCTGTACTCCTTTGTGCGCTGTAGAGATACCTTCTGTACTCCTTTGTGCGCTGTAGAGATACCTTCTGTACTCCTTTGTACGCTGTAGAGATACCTCGTGTACTCCTTTGTGCGCTGTAGAGATACCTTCTGTACTCCTTTGTGCGCTGTAGAGATACCTTCTGTACTCCTTTGTGCGCTGTAGAGATACCTTCTGTACTTCTTTGTACGTTCTAGAGATATTTCCTGTACTCCTTTGTGCGCTGTAGAGATACCTTCTGTACTCCTTTGTGCGCTGTAGGGATATTTCCTGTACTCCTTTGTGCGCTGTAGAGATACCTTCTGTACTCATTTGTGCGCTGTAGAAATACCTTCTGTACTCCTTTGTACGCTGTAGAGATACCTCGTGTACTCCTTTGTACGTTCTAGAGATATTTCCTGTACTCCTTTGTGCGCTGTAGAGATACCTTCTGTACTCCTTTGTGCGCTGTAGAGATACCTTCTGTACTCCTTTGTGCGCTGTAGAGATACCATCTGTACTCCTTTGTACGCTGTAGAGATACCTTCTGTACTCCTTTGTGCGCTGTAGAGATACCTTCTGTACTTCTTTGTACGCTGTAGTGATACCTCGTGTACTCCTTTGTACGTTCTAGAGATATTTCCTGTACTCCTTTGTGCGCTGTAGAGATACCTTCTGTACTCCTTTGTGCGCTGTAGAGATACCTTCTGTACTCCTTTGTGCGCTGTAGAGATACCTTCTGTACTCCTTTGTACGCTGTAGAGATACCTTCTGTACTCCTTTGTGCGCTGTAGAGATACCTTCTGTACTCCTTTGTACGCTCTTGAGATACCTCGTGTACTCCTTTGTACGTTCTAGAGATATTTCCTCTACTCCTTTGTGCGCTGTAGAGATACCTTCTGTACTCCTTTGTGCGCTGTAGAGATACCTTCTGTACTCCTTTGTACGCTGTAGAGATACCTCGTGTACTCCTTTGTACGTTCTAGAGATATTTCCTGTACTCCTTTGTGCGCTGTAGAGATACCTTCTGTACTTCTTTGTGCGCTGTAGAGGTACCTTCTGTACTCCTTTGTGCGCTGTAGAGATACCTTCTGTACTCCTTTGTGCGCTGTAGAGATACCTTCTGTACTCCTTTGTGCGCTGTAGAGATACCTTCTGTACTCCTTTGTACGCTGTAGAGATACCTTCTGTACTCCTTTGTGCGCTGTAGAGATACCTTCTGTACTCCTTTGTACGCTGTAGAGATACCTCGTGTACTCCTTTGTACGTTCTAGAGATATTTCCTGTACTCCTTTGTGCGCTGTAGAGATAGATACCTTCTGTACTCCTTTGTGCGCTGTAGAGATACCTTCTGTACTCCTTTGTGCGCTGTAGAGATACCTTCTGTACTCCTTTGTACGTTCTAGAGATATTTCCTGTACTCCTTTGTACGCTGTAGAGATACCTTCTGTACTCCTTTGTGCGCTGTAGAGATACCTTCTGTACTCCTTTGTACGCTGTAGAGATACCTCGTGTACTCCTTTGTACGTTCTAGAGATATTTCCTGTACTCCTTTGTGCGCTGTAGAGATACCTTCTGTACTCCTATGTGCGCTGTAGAGATACCTTCTGTACTCCTTTGTGCGCTGTAGAGATACCTTCTGTACTCCTTTGTGCGCTGTAGAGATACCTTCTGTACTCCTTTGTACGCTGTAGAGATACCTCGTGTACTACTTTGTACGTTCTAGAGATATTTCCTGTACTCCTTTGTGCGCTGTAGAGACACCTTCTGTACTCTTTTGTGCGCTGTAGAGATACCTTCTGTACTCCTTTGTGCGCTGTAGAGATACCTTCTGTACTCCTTTGTGCGCTGTAGAGATACCTCCTGTACTCCTATGTGCGCTGTAGAGATACCTTCTGTACTCCTTTGTGCGCTGTAGAGATACCTTCTGTACTCCTTTGTGCGCTGTAGAGATACCTTCTGTACTCCTTTGTGCGCTGTAGAGATACCTTCTGTACTCCTTTGTGCGCTGTAGAGATACCTTCTGTACTCCTTTGTACGTTCTAGAGATATTTCCTGTACTCCTTTGTGCGCTGTAGAGATACCTTCTGTACTCCTTTGTGCGCTGTAGAGATACCTTCTGTACTCCTTTTTGCGCTGTAGAGATACCTCCTGTACTCCTTTGTGCGCTGTAGAGATACCTTCTGTACTCCTTTGTACGCTGTAGAGATACCTTCTGGACTCCTTTGTGCGCTGTAGAGATACCTTCTGTACTCCTTTGTACGCTGTAGAGATACCTCGTGTACTCCTTTGTACGTTCTAGAGATATTTCCTGTACTCCTTTGTGCGCTGTAGAGATACCTTCTGTACTCCTTTGTGCGCTGTAGAGATACCTTCTGTACTCCTTTGTGCGCTGTAGAGATACCTTCTGTACTCCTTTGTGCGCTGTAGAGATACCTTCTGTACTCCTTTGTGCGCTGTAGAGATACCTTCTGTACTCCTTTGTACGCTGTAGAGATACCTCGTGTACTCCTTTGTACGTTCTAGAGATATTTCCTGTACTCCTCTGTGCGCTGTAGAGATACCTTCTGTACTCCTTTGTGCGCTGTAGAGATACCTTCTGTACTCCTTTGTGCGCTGTAGAGATACCTTCTCTACTCCTTTGTGCGCTGTAGAGATATCTTCTGTACTCCTTTGTACGCTGTAGAGATACCTCGTGTACTCCTTTGTACGTTCTAGAGATATTTTCTGTACTCCTTTGTGCGCTGTAGAGATACCTTCTGTACTCCTTTGTGCGCTGTAGAAATACCTTCTGTACTCCTTTGTGGGCTGTAGAGATACCTTCTGTACTCCTTTGTGCGCTGTAGAGATACCTTCTGTACTCCTTTGTGCGCTGTAGAGATACCTTCTGTACTCCTTTGTACGCTGTAGAGATAGTCGTGTACTCCTTTGTACGTTCTAGAGATATTTCCTGTACTCCTTTGTGCGCTGTAGAGATACCTTCTGTACTCCTTTGTGCGCTGTAGAGATACCTTCTGTACTCCTTTGTGCGCTGTAGAGATACCTTCTGTACTCCATTCTACGCTGTAGAGATACCTCGTGTACTCCTTTGTACGTTCTAGAGATATTTCCTGTACTCCTTTGTGCGCTGTAGAGATACCTTCTGTACTTCTTTGTGCGCTGTAGAGATACCTTCTGTACTCCTTTGTGCGCTGTAGAGATACCTTCTGTACTCTTTTGTGCGCTGTAGAGATACCTTCTGTACTCCTTTGTACGCTGTAGAGATACCTCGTGTACTCCTTTGTGCGCTGTAGAGATACCTTCTGTACTCCTTTGTGCGCTGTAGAGATACCTTCTGTACTCCTTTGTGTGCTGTAGAGATTCCTTCTGTACTCATTCGTACGTTCTAGAGATATTTCCTGTACTCCTTTGTGCGCTGTAGAGATACCTTCTGTACTCCTTTGTGCGCTGTAGAGATACCTTCTGTACTCCTTTGTGCGCTGTAGAGATACCTTCTGTACTCCTTTGTGCGCTGTAGAGATACCTTCTGTACTCTTTTGTACGCTGTGGAGATACCTCGTGTACTCCTTTGTACATTCTAGAGATATTTCCTGTACTCCTTTGTGCGCTGTAGAGATACCTTCTGTACTCCTTTGTGCGCTGTAGAGATACCTTCTGTACTCCTTTGTGCGCTGTAGAGATACCTTCTGTACTCCTTTGTGCGCTGTAGAGATACCTTCTGTACTCCTTTGTACGCTGTAGAGATACATCGTGTACTCCCTTGTGCGCTGTAGAGATACCTTCTGTACTCCTTTTTGCGCTGTAGAGATACCTTCTGTACTCCTTTGTACGTTCTAGAGATATTTCCTGTACTCCTTTGTGCGCTGTAGAGATACCTTCTGTACTCCTTTGTGCGCTGTAGAGATACCTTCTGTACTCCTTTGTGCGCTGTAGAGATACCTTCTGTACTCCTTTGTACGCTGTAGAGATACCTCGTGTACTCCATTGTACGTTCTAGAGATATTTCCTGTACTCCTTTGTGCGCTGTAGAGATACCTTCTGTACTCCTTTGTGCGCTGTAGAGATACCTTCTGTACTCCTTTGTGCGCTGTAGAGATACCTTCTGTACTCCTTTGTACGCTGTAGAGATACCTTCTGTACTCCTTTGTGCGCTGTAGAGATACCTTCTGTACTCCTTTGTACGCTGTAGAGATACCTCGTGTACTCCTTTGTACGTTCTAGAGATATTTATAGTACTCCTTTGTGCGCTGTAGAGATACCTTCTGTACTCCTTTGTGCGCTGTAGAGATACCTTCTGTACTCCTTTGTGCGCTGTAGAGATACCTTCTGTACTCCTTTGTACGCTGTAGAGATACCTTCTGTACTCCTTTGTGCGCTGTAGAGATACCTTCTGTACTCCTTTGTACGCTATAGAGATACCTCGTGTACTCCTTTGTACGTTCTAGAGATATTTCCTGTACTCCTATGTGCGCTGTAGAGATACCTTCTGTACTCCTTTGTGCGCTGTAGAGATACCTTCTGTACTCCTTTGTGCGCTGTAGAGATACCTTCTGTACTCCTTTGTGCGCTGTAGAGATACCTTCTGTACTCCTTTGTACGCTGTAGAGATACCTCGTTTACTCCTTTGTACGTTCTAGAGATATTTCCTGTACTCCTTTGTGCGCTGTAGAGTAACCTTCTGTACTCCTTTGTGCGCTGTAGAGATACCTTCTGTACTCCTTTGTGCGCAGTAGAGATACCTTCTGTACTCCATTGTGCGCTGTAGAGATACCTTCTGTACTCCTTTGTACGCTGTAGAGATACCTCGTGTACTCCTTTGTACGTTCTAGAGATATTTCCTGTACTCCTTTGTGCGCTGTAGAGATACCTTCTGTACTCCTTTGTGCGCTGTAGAGATACCTTCTGTACTCCTTTGTGCGCTGTAGAGATACCTTCTGTACTCCTTTGTGCGCTGTAGAGATACCTTCTGAACTCCTTTGTGCGCTGTAGAGATACCTTCTGTACTCCTTTGTACGCTGTAGAGATACCTCGTGTACTCCTTTGTGCGCTGTAGAGATACCTTCTGTACTCCTATGTGCGCTGTAGAGATACCTTCTGTACTCCTTTGTGCGCTGTAGAGATACCTTCTGTACTTCTTTGTACGTTCTAGAGATATTTCCTGTACTCCTTTGTGCGCTGTAGAGATACCTTCTGTACTCCTTTGTGCGCTGTAGAGATATTTCCTGTACTCCTTTGTGCGCTGTAGAGATACCTTCTGTACTCATTTGTGCGCTGTAGAAATACCTTCTGTACTCCTTTGTACGCTGTAGAGATACCTCGTGTACTCCTTTGTACGTTCTAGAGATATTTCCTGTACTCATTTGTGCGCTGTAGAGATACCTTCTGTACTCGTTTGTGCGCTGTAGAGATACCTTCTGTACTCCTTTGTGCGCTGTAGAGATACCATCTGTACTCCTTTGTACGCTGTAGAGATACCTTCCGTACTCCTTTGTGCGCTGTAGAGATACCTTCTGTACTCCTTTGTACGCTGTAGAGATACCTCGTGTACTCCTTTGTACGTTCTAGAGATATTTCCTGTACTCCTTTGTGCGCTGTAGAGATACCTTCTGTACTCCTTTGTGCGCTGTAGAGATACCTTCTGTACTCCTTTGTGCGCTGTAGAGATACCTTCTGTACTCCTTTGTACGCTGTAGAGATACCTTCTGTACTCCTTTGTGTGCTGTAGAGATACCTTCTGTACTCCTTTGTACGCTGTAGAGATACCTCGTGTACTCCTTTGTACGTTCTAGAAATATTTCCTGTACTCCTTTGTGCGCTGTAGAGATACCTTCTGTACTCCTTTGTGCGCTGTAGAGATACCTTCTGTACTCCTTTGTACGCTGTAGAGATACCTCGTGTACTCCTTTGTACGTTCTAGAGATATTTCCTGTACTCCTTTGTGCGCTGTAGAGATACCTTCTGTACTCCTTTGTGCGCTGTAGAGGTACCTTCTGTACTCCTTTGTGCGCTGTAGAGATACCTTCTGTACTCCTTTGTGCGCTGTAGAGATACCTTCTGTACTCCTTCGTGCGCTGTAGCGATACCTTCTGTACTCCTTTGTACGCTGTAGAGATACCTTCTGTACTCCTTTGTGCGCTGTAGAGATACCTTCTGTACTCCTTTGTACGCTGTAGAGATACCTCGTGTACTCCTTTGTACGTTCTAGAGATATTTCCTGTACTCCTTTGTGCGCTTTAGAGATAGATACCTTCTGTACTCCTTTGTGCGCTGTAGAGATACCTTCTGTACTCCTTTGTGCGCTGTAGAGATACCTTCTGTACTCCTTTGTACGTTCTAGAGATATTTCCTGTACTCCTTTGTACGCTGTAGAGATACCTTCTGTACTCCTTTGTTCGCTGTAGAGATACCTTCTGTACTCCTTTGTACGCTGTAGAGATACCTCGTGTACTCCTTTGTACGTGCTAGAGATATTTCCTGTACTCCTTTGTGCGCTGTAGAGATACCTTCTGTACTCCTATGTGCGCTGTAGAGATACCTTCTGTACTCCTTTGTGCGCTGTAGAGATACCTTCTGTACTCCTTTGTGCGCTGTAGAGATACCTTCTGTACTCCTTTGTACGCTGTAGAGATACCTCGTGTACTCCTTTGTACGTTCTAGAGATATTTCCTGTACTCCTTTGTGCGCTGTAGAGACACCTTCTGTACTCTTTTGTGCGCTGTAGAGATACCTTCTGTACTCCTTTGTGCGCTGTAGAGATACCTTCTGTACTCCTTTGTGCGCTGTAGAGATACCTTCTGTACTCCTTTGTACGCTGTAGAGATACCTCGTGTACTCCTTTGTACGTTCTAGAGATATTTCCTGTACTCCTTTGTGCGCTGTAGAGATACCTTCTGTACTCCTTTGTGCGCTGTAGAGATACCTTCTGTACTTCTTTGTGCGCTGTAGAGATACATTCTGTACTCCTTTGTACGCTGTAGAGATACCTTCTGTACTTCTTTGTGCGCTGTAGAGATACCTTCTGTACTCCTTTGTGTGCTGTAGAGATACCTTCTGTACTCCTTTGTGCGCTGTAGAGATACCTTCTGTACTCCTTTGTGCGCTGTAGAGATACCTTCTGTACTCCTTTGTACGTTCTAGAGATATTTCCTGTACTCCTTTGTACGCTGTAGAGATACCTTCTGTACTCCTTTGTGCGCTGTAGAGATACCTTCTGTACTCCTTTGTGCGCTGTAGAGATACCTCCTGTACTCCTTTGTGCGCTGTAGAGATACCTTCTGTACTCCTTTGTACGCTGTAGAGATACCTTCTGTACTCCTTTGTGCGCTGTAGAGATACCTTCTGTACTCCTTTGTACGCTGTAGAGATACCTCGTGTACTCCTTTGTACGTTCTAGAGATATTTCCTGTACTCCTTTGTGCGCTGTAGAGATACCTTCTGTACTCCTTTGTGCGCTGTAGAGATACCTTCTGTACTCCTTTGTGCGCTGTAGAGATACCTTCTGTACTCCTTTGTGCGCTGTAGAGATACCTTCTGTACTCCTTTGTGCGCTGTAGAGATACCTTCTGTACTCCTTTGTACGCTGTAGAGATACCTCGTGTACTCCTTTGTACGTTCTAGAGATATTTCCTGTACTCCTCTGTGCGCTGTAGAGATACCTTCTGTACTCCTTTGTGCGCTGTAGAGATACCTTCTGTACTCCTTTGTGCGCTGTAGAGATACCTTCTGTACTCCTTTGTGCGCTGTAGAGATACCTTCTGTACTCCTTTGTACGCTGTAGAGATACCTTCTGTACTCCTTTGTGCGCTGTAGAGATACCTTCTGTACTCCTTTGTACGCTGTAGAGATACCTCGTAAACTCCTTTGTACGTTCTAGAGATATTTCCTGTACTCCTTTGTGCGCTGTAGAGATACCTTCTGTACTCCTTTGTGCGCTGTAGAGATACCTTCTGTACTCCTTTGTGCGCTGTAGAGATACCTTCTGTACTCCTTTGTACGCTGTAGAGATACCTTCTGTACTCCTTTGTGCGCTGTTGAGATACCTTCTGTACTCCTTTGTACGCTGTAGAGATACCTCGTATACTCCTTTGTACGTTCTAGAGATATTTCCTGTACTCCTTTGTGCGCTGTAGAGATACCTTCTGTACTCCTTTGTGCGCTGTAGAGATACCTTCTGTACTCCTATGTACGTTCTAGAGATATTTCCTGTACTCCTTTGTACGCTGTAGAGATACCTTCTGTTCTCCTTTGTGCGCTGTAGAGATACCTTCTGTACTCCTTTGTACGCTGTAGAGATACCTCGTGTACTCCTTTGTACGTTCTAGAGATATTTCCTGTACTCCTTTGTGCGCTGTAGAGATACCTTCTGTACTCCTTTGTGCGCTGAAGAGATACCTTCTGTACTCCTTTGTGCGCTGTAGAGATACCTTCTGTACTTCTTTGTGCGCTGTAGAGATACCTTCTGTACTCCTTTGTACGCTGTAGAGATACCTCGTGTACTCCTTTGTACGTTCTAGAGATATTTTCTGTACTCCTTTGTGCGCTGTAGAGATACCTTCTGTACTCCTTTGTGCGCTGTAGAGATACCTTCTGTACTCCTTTGTGCGCTGTAGAGATACCTTCTGTACTCCTTTGTGCGCTGTAGAGATACCTTCTGTACTCCTTTGTACGCTGTAGAGATCCCTCGTGTACTCCTTTGTACGGTTTAGAGATATTTCCTGTACTCCTTGTTGCGCTGTAGAGATACCTTCTGTACTCCTTTGTGCGCTGTAGAGATACCTTCTATACTCCTTTGTGCGCTGTAGAGATACCTTCTGTACTCCTTTGTACGCTGTAGAGATACCTTCTGTACTCCTTTGTGCGCTGTAGAGATACCTTCTGTACTCCTTTGTGCGCTGTAGAAATACCTTCTGTACTCTTTTGTGCGCTGTAGAGATACCTTCTGTACTCCTATGTGCGCTGTAGAGATACCTTCTGTACTCCTTTGTACGTTCTAGAGATATTTCCTGTACTCCTTTGTGCGCTGTAGAGATACCTTCTGTACTCCTTTGTGCGCTGTAGAGATACCTTCTGTACTCCTTTGTGCGCTGTAGAGATACCTTCTGTACTCCTTTGTACGCTGTAGAGATACCTCGTGTACTCCTTTGTGCGCTGTAGAGATACCTTCTGTACTCCTTTGTGCGCTGTAGAGATACCTTCTGTACTCCTTTGTGCGCTGTAGAGATACCTTCTGTACTCCTTTGTGCGTTCTAGAGATATTTCCTGTACTCCTTTGTGCGCTGTAGAGATACCTTCTGTACTCCTTTGTGCGCTGTAGAGATACCTTCTGTACTCCTTTGTGCGCTGTAGAGATACCTTCTGTACTCCTTTGTACGCTGTAGAGATACCTCGTGTACTCCTTTGTACGTTCTAGAGATATTTCCTGTACTCCTTTGTGCGCTGTAGAGATACCTTCTGTACTCCTTTGTGCGCTGTAGAGATACCTTCTGTACTCCTATGTGCGCTGTAGAGATACCTTCTGTACTCCTTTGTGCGCTGTAGAGATACCTTCTGTACTCCTTTGTTCGCTGTAGAGATGCGTTCTGTACTCCTTTGTACGCTGTAGAGATACCTCGTGTACTCCTTTGTACGTTCTAGAGATATTTCCTGTACTCCTTTGTGCGCTGTAGAGATATCTTCTGTACTCCTTTGTGCGCTGTAGAGATACCTTCTGTACTCCTTTGTGCGCTGTAGAGATATCTTCTGTACTCCTTTGTGCGCTGTAGAGATACCTTCTGTACTCCTTTGTACGCTGTAGAGATACCTCGTGTACTCCTTTGTACGTTCTAGAGATATTTCCTGTACTCCTTTGTGCGCTGTAGAGATACCTTCTGTACTCCTTTGTGCGCTGTAGAGATACCTTCTGTACTCCTTTGTGCGCTGTAGAGATACCTTCTGTACTCCTTTGTGCGCTGTAGAGATACCTTCTGTACTCCTTTGTGCGCTGTAGAGATACCTTCTGTACTCCTTTGTACGCTGTAGAGATACCTCGTGAACTCCTTTGTGCGCTGTAGAGATACCTTCTGTACTCCTTTGTGCGCTGTAGAGATACCTTCTGTACTCCTTTGTGCGCTGTAGAGATACCTTCTGTACTCCTTTGTACGTTCTAGAGATATTTCCTGCACTCCTTTGTACGCTGTAGAGATACCTTCTGTACTCCTTTGTACGCTGTAGAGATACCTCGTGTACTCCTTTGTGCGCTGTAGAGATACCTTCTGTACTCCTTTGTGCGCTGTAGAGATACCTTCTGTACTCCTTTGTGCGCTGTAGAGATACCTTCTGTACTCCTTTGTGCGCTGTAGAGATACCTTCTGTACTCCTTTGTGCGCTGTAGAGATACCTTCTGTACTCCTTTGTGCGCTGTAGAGATACCTTCTGTACTCCTTTGTACGCTGTAGAGATACCTCGTGTACTCCTTTGTACGTTCTAGAGATATTTCCTGTACTCCTTTGTACGCTGTATAGATACCTTCTGTACTCCTTTGTGCGCTGTAGAGATACCTTCTGTACTCCTTTGTGCGCTGTAGAGATACCTTCTGTACTCCTTTCTACGCTGTAGAGATACCTCGTGTACTCCTATGTACGTTCTAGAGATATTTCCTGTACTCCTTTGTGCGCTGTAGAGATACCTTCTGTACTCCTTTGTGCGCTGTAGAGATACCTTCTGTACTCCTTTGTGCGCTGTAGAGATACCTTCTGTACTCTTTTGTGCGCTGTAGAGATACCTTCTGTACTCCTTTGTACGCTGTAGAGATACCTCGTGTACTCCTTTGTGCGCTGTAGAGATACCTTCTGTACTCCTTTGTGCGCTGTAGAGATACCTTCTGTACTCCTTTGTGCGCTGTAGAGATTCCTTCTGTACTCCTTCGTACGTTCTAGAGATATTTCCTGTACTCCTTTGTGCGCTGTAGAGATACCTTCTGTACTCCTTTGTGCGCTGTAGAGATACCTTCTGTACTCCTTTGTGCGCTGTAGAGATACCTTCTGTACTCCTTTGTGCGCTGTAGAGATACCTTCTGTACTCTTTTGTACGCTGTGGAGATACCTCGTGTACTCCTTTGTACATTCTAGAGATATTTCCTGTACTCCTTTGTGCGCTGTAGAGATACCTTCTGTACTCCTTTGTGCGCTGTAGAGATACCTTCTGTACTCCTTTGTGCGCTGTAGAGATACCTTCTGTACTCCTTTGTGCGCTGTAGAGATACCTTCTGTACTCCTTTGTACGCTGTAGAGATACCTCGTGTACTCCTTTGTGCGCTGTAGAGATACCTTCTGTACTCCTTTGTGCGCTGTAGAGATACCTTCTGTACTCCTTTGTACGTTCTAGAGATATTTCCTGTACTCCTTTGTGCGCTGTCGAGATACCTTCTGTACTCCTTTGTGCGCTGTAGAGATACCTTCTGTACTCCTTTGTGCGCTGTAGAGATACCTTCTGTACTCCTTTGAACGCTGTAGAGATACCTCGTGTACTCCTTTGTACGTTCTAGAGATATTTCCTGTACTCCTTTGTGCGCTGTAGAGATACCTTCTGTACTCCTTTGTGCGCTGTAGAGATACCTTCTGTACTCCTTTGTGCGCTGTAGAGATACCTTCTGTACTCCTTTGTACGCTGTAGAGATACCTTCTGTACTCCTTTGTGCGCTGTAGAGATACCTTCTGTACTCCTTTGTACGCTGTAGAGATACCTCGTGTACTCCTTTGTACGTTCTAGAGATATTTATAGTACTCCTTTGTGCGCTGTAGAGATACCTTCTGTACTCCTTTGTGCGCTGTAGAGATACCTTCTGTACTCCTTTGTGCGCTGTAGAGATACCTTCTGTACTCCTTTGTACGCTGTAGAGATACCTTCTGTACTCCTTTGTGCGCTGTAGAGATACCTTCTGTACTCCTTTGTACGCTGTAGAGATACCTCGTGTACTCCTTTGTACGTTCTAGAGATATTTCCTGTACTCCTATGTGCGCTGTAGAGATACCTTCTGTACTCCTTTGTGGGCTGTAGAGATACCTTCTGTACTCCTTTGTGCGCTGTAGAGATACCTTCTGTACTCCTTTGTGCGCTGTAGAGATACCTTCTGTACTCCTTTGTACGCTGTAGAGATACCTCGTGTACTCCTTTGTACGTTCTAGAGATATTTCCTGTACTCCTTTGTGCGCTGTAGAGTAACCTTCTGTACTCCTTTGTGCGCTGTAGAGATACCTTCTGTACTCTTTGTGCGCTGTAGAGATACCTTCTGTACTCCATTGTGCGCTGTAGAGATACCTTCTGTACTCCTTTGTACGCTGTAGAGATACCTCGTGTACTCCTTTGTACGTTCTAGAGATATTTCCTGTACTCCTTTGTGCGCTGTAGAGATACCTTCTGTACTCCTTTGTGCGCTGTAGAGATACCTTCTGTACTCCTTTGTGCGCTGTAGAGATACCTTCTGTACTTCTTTGTGCGCTGTAGAGATACCTTCTGTACTCCTTTGTGCGCTGTAGAGATACCTTCTGTACTCCTTTGTACGCTGAAGAGATTCCTCGTGTACTCCTTTGCGCGCTGTAGAGATACCTTCTGTACTCCTTTGTGCGCTGTAGAGATACCTTCTGTACTCCTTTGTGCGCTGTAGAGATACCTTCTGTACTTCTTTGTACGTTCTAGAGATATTTCCTGTACTCCTTTGTGCGCTGTAGAGATACCTTCTGTACTCCTTTGTGCGCTGTAGAGATATTTCCTGTACTCCTTTGTGCGCTGTAGAGATACCTTCTGTACTCATTTGTGCGCTGTAGAAATACCTTCTGTACTCCTTTGTACGCTGTAGAGATACCTCGTGTACTCCTTTGTACGTTCTAGAGATATTTCCTGTACTCCTTTGTGCGCTGTAGAGATACCTTCTGTACTCCTTTGTGCGCTGTAGAGATACCTTCTGTACTCCTTTGTGCGCTGTAGAGATACCATCTGTACTCCTTTGTACGCTGTAGAGATACCTTCTGTACTCCTTTGTGCGCTGTAGAGATACCTTCTGTACTCCTTTGTACGCTGTAGAGATACCTCGTGTACTCCTTTGTACGTTCTAGAGATATTTCCTGTACTCCTTTGTGCGCTGTAGAGATACCTTCTGTACTCTTTTGTGCGCTGTAGAGATACCTTCTGTACTCCTTTGTGCGCTGTAGAGATACCTTCTGTACTCCTTTGTACGCTGTAGAGATACCTTCTGTACTCCTTTGTGCGCTGTAGAGATACCTTCTGTACTCCTTTGTACGCTGTAGAGATACCTCGTGTACTCCTTTGTACGTTCTAGAGATATTTCCTGTACTCCTTTGTGCGCTGTAGAGATACCTTCTGTACTCCTTTGTGCGCTGTAGAGATACCTTCTGTACTCCTTTGTACGCTGTAGAGATACCTCGTGTACTCCTTTGTACGTTCTAGAGATATTTCCTGTACTCCTTTGTGCGCTGTAGAGATACCTTCTGTACTCCTTTGTGCGCTGCAGAGGTACCTTCTGTACTCCTTTGTGCGCTGTAGAGATACCTTCTGTACTCCTTTGTGCGCTGTAGAGATACCTTCTGTACTCCTTTGTGCGCTGTAGAGATACCTTCTGTACTCTTTCGTACGCTGTAGAGATACCTCGTGTACTCCTTTGTACGTTCTAGAGATATTTCCTGTACTCCTTTGTGCGCTGTAGAGATACCTTCTGTACTCCTTTGTGCGCTGTAGAGATACCTTCTGTACTCCTTTGTGCGCTGTAGAGTAACCTTCTGTACTCCTTTGTGCGCTGTAGAGATACCTTCTGTACTCTTTGTGCGCTGTAGAGATACCTTCTGTACTCCATTGTGCGCTGTAGAGATACCTTCTGTACTCCTTTGTACGCTGTAGAGATACCTCGTGTACTCCTTTGTACGTTCTAGAGATATTTCCTGTACTCCTTTGTGCGCTGTAGAGATACCTTCTGTACTCCTTTGTGCGCTGTAGAGATACCTTCTGTACTCCTTTGTGCGCTGTAGAGATACCTTCTGTACTTCTTTGTGCGCTGTAGAGATACCTTCTGTACTCCTTTGTGCGCTGTAGAGATACCTTCTGTACTCCTTTGTACGCTGAAGAGATTCCTCGTGTACTCCTTTGCGCGCTGTAGAGATACCTTCTGTACTCCTTTGTGCGCTGTAGAGATACCTTCTGTACTCCTTTGTGCGCTGTAGAGATACCTTCTGTACTTCTTTGTACGTTCTAGAGATATTTCCTGTACTCCTTTGTGCGCTGTAGAGATACCTTCTGTACTCCTTTGTGCGCTGTAGAGATATTTCCTGTACTCCTTTGTGCGCTGTAGAGATACCTTCTGTACTCATTTGTGCGCTGTAGAAATACCTTCTGTACTCCTTTGTACGCTGTAGAGATACCTCGTGTACTCCTTTGTACGTTCTAGAGATATTTCCTGTACTCCTTTGTGCGCTGTAGAGATACCTTCTGTACTCCTTTGTGCGCTGTAGAGATACCTTCTGTACTCCTTTGTGCGCTGTAGAGATACCATCTGTACTCCTTTGTACGCTGTAGAGATACCTTCTGTACTCCTTTGTGCGCTGTAGAGATACCTTCTGTACTCCTTTGTACGCTGTAGAGATACCTCGTGTACTCCTTTGTACGTTCTAGAGATATTTCCTGTACTCCTTTGTGCGCTGTAGAGATACCTTCTGTACTCTTTTGTGCGCTGTAGAGATACCTTCTGTACTCCTTTGTGCGCTGTAGAGATACCTTCTGTACTCCTTTGTACGCTGTAGAGATACCTTCTGTACTCCTTTGTGCGCTGTAGAGATACCTTCTGTACTCCTTTGTACGCTGTAGAGATACCTCGTGTACTCCTTTGTACGTTCTAGAGATATTTCCTGTACTCCTTTGTGCGCTGTAGAGATACCTTCTGTACTCCTTTGTGCGCTGTAGAGATACCTTCTGTACTCCTTTGTACGCTGTAGAGATACCTCGTGTACTCCTTTGTACGTTCTAGAGATATTTCCTGTACTCCTTTGTGCGCTGTGGAGATACCTTCTGTACTCCTTTGTGCGCTGCAGAGGTACCTTCTGTACTCCTTTGTGCGCTGTAGAGATACCTTCTGTACTCCTTTGTGCGCTGTAGAGATACCTTCTGTACTCCTTTGTGCGCTGTAGAGATACCTTCTGTACTCCTTTGTACGCTGTAGAGATACCTTCTGTACTCCTTTGTGCGCTGTAGAGATACCTTCTGTACTCCTTTGTACGCTGTAGAGATACCTCGTGTACTCCTTTGTACGTTCTAGAGATATTTCCTGTACTCCTTTGTGCGCTGTAGAGATAGATACCTTCTGTACTCCTTTGTGCGCTGTAGAGATACCTTCTGTACTCCTTTGTGCGCTGTAGAGATACCTTCTGTACTCCTTTGTACGTTCTAGAGATATTTCCTGTACTCCTTTGTACGCTGTAGAGATACCTTCTGTACTCCTTTGTGCGCTGTAGAGATACCTTCTGTACTCCTTTGTACGCTGTAGAGATACCTCGTGTACTCCTTTGTACGTTCTAGAGATATTTCCTGTACTCCTTTGTGCGCTGTAGAGATACCTTCTGTACTCCTATGTGCGCTGTAGAGATACCTTCTGTACTCCTTTGTGCGCCGTAGAGATACCTTCTGTACTCCTTTGTGCGCTGTAGAGATACCTTATGTACTCCTTTGTACGCTGTAGAGATACCTCGTGTACTCCTTTGTACGTTCTAGAGATATTTCCTGTACTCCTTTGTGCGCTGTAGAGACAACTTCTGTACTCTTTTGTGCGCTGTAGAGATACCTTCTGTACTCCTTTGTGCGCTGTAGAGATACCTTCTGTACTCCTTTGTGCGCTGTAGAGATACCTTCTGTACTCCTTTGTACGCTGTAGAGATACCTCGTGTACTCCTTTGTACGTTCTAGAGATATTTCCTGTACTCCTTTGTGCGCTGTAGAGATACCTTCTGTACTCCTTTGTGCGCTGTAGAGATACCTTCTGTACTCCTTTGTGCGCTGTAGAGATACCTTCTGTACTCCTTTGTACGCTGTAGAGATACCTTCTGTACTTCTTTGTGCGCTGTAGAGATACCTTCTGTACTCCTTTGTGCGCTGTAGAGATACCTTCTGTACTCCTTTGTGCGCTGTAGAGATACCTTCTGTACTCCTTTGTGCGCTGTAGAGATACCTTCTGTACTCCTTTGTACGTTCTAGAGATATTTCCTGTACTCCTTTGTGCGCTGTAGAGATACCTTCTGTACTCCTTTGTGCGCTGTAGAGATACCTTCTGTACACCTTTGTGCGCTGTAGAGATACCTCCTGTACTCCTTTGTACGCTGTGGCGATACCTCGTGTACTCCTTTGTGCGCTGTAGAGATACCTTCTGTACTCCTTCGTGCGCTGTAGAGATACCTTCTGTACTCCTTTGTGCGCTGTAGAGATACCTTCTGTACTCCTTTGTACGTTCTAGAGATATTTCCAGTACTCCTTTGTGCGCTTTAGAGATACCTTCTGTACTCCTTTGTGCGCTGTAGAGATACCTTCTGTACTCCTTTGTGCGCTGTAGAGATACCTTCTGTACTTCTTTGTGCGCTGTAGAGATACCTTCTGTACTCCTTTGTACGCTGTAGAGATACCTCGTGTACTCCTTTGTACGTTCTAGAGATATTTCCTGTACTCCTTTGTGCGCTGTAGAGATACCTTCTTTACTCCTTTGTGCGCTGTAGAGATACCTTCTGTACTCCTTTGTGCGCTGTAGAGATACCTTCTGTACTCCTTTGTGCGCTGTAGAGATACCTTCTGTACTCCTTTGTGCGCTGTAGAGAGACCTTCTGTACTCCTTTGTGCGCTGAAGAGATACCTTCTGTACTCCTTTGTACGCTGTAGAGATACCTCGTGTACTCCTTTGTACGTCCTAGAGATATTTCCTGTACTCCTTTTCGCGCTGTAGAGATACCTTCTGTACTCCTTTGTGCGCTGTAGAGATACCTTCTGTACTCCTTTGTGCGCTGTAGAGATACCTTCTGTACTCCTTTGTGCGCTGTAGAGATACCTTCTGTACTCCTTTGTACGCTGTAGAGATACCTTCTGTACTCCTTTGTGCGCTGTAGAGATACCTTCTGTACTCCTTTGTACGCTGTAGAGATACCTCGTGTACTCCTTTGTACGTTCTAGAGATATTTCCTGTACTCCTTTGTGCGCTGTAGAGATACCTTCTGTACTCCTTTGTGCGCTGTAGAGATACCTTCTGTACTCCTTTGTGCGCTGTAGAGATACCTTCTGTACTCCTTTGTGCGCTGTAGAGATACCTTCTGTACTTCTATGTGCGCTGTAGAGATACCTTCTGTACTCCTTTGTACGCTGTAGAGATACCTCGTGTACTCCTTTGTACGTTCTAGAGATATTTCCTGTACTCCTTTGTGCGCTGTAGAGATACCTTCTGTACTCCTTTGTGCGCTGTAGAGATACCTTCTGTACTCCTTTGTGCGCTGTAGAGATACCTTCTGTACTTCTATGTGCGCTGTAGAGATACCTTCTGTACTCCTTTGTACGCTGTAGAGATACCTCGTGTACTCCTTTGTACGTTCTAGAGATATTTCCTGTACTCCTTTGTGCGCTGTAGAGATACCTTCTGTACTCCTTTGTGCGCTGTAGAGATACCTTCTGTACTCCTTTGTGCGCTGTAGAGATACCTTCTGTACTCCTTTGTGCGCTGTAGAGATACCTTCTGTACTCCTTTGCACGCTGTAGAGATACCTCGTGTACTCCTTTGTACGTTCTAGAGATATTTTCTGTACTCCTTTGTGCGCTGTAGAGATACCTTCTGTACTCCTTTGTGCGCTGTAGAGATACCTTCTGTACTCCTTTGTGCGCTGTAGAGATACCTTCTGTAATCCTTTGTGCGCTGTAGAGATACCTTCTGTACTCCTTTGGACGTTCTAGAGATATTTCCTGTACTCCTTTGTGCGATGGAAAGATACCTTCTGTACTCCTTTGTACGCTGTAGAGATACCTCGTGTACTCCTTTGTACGTTCTAGAGATATTTCCTGTACTTCTTTGTGCGCTGTAGAGATACCTTCTGTACTCCTTTGTGCGCTGTAGAGATACCTTCTGTACTCCTTTGTGCGCTGTAGAGATACCTTCTGTACTCCTTTGTACGCTGTAGAGATACCTCGTGTACTCCTTTGTACGTTCTAGAGATATTTCCTGTACTCCTTTGAGCGCTGTAGAGATACCTTCTGTACTCCTTTGTGCGCTGTAGAGATACCTTCTGTACTCCTTTGTGCGCTGTAGAGATACCTTCTGTACTCCTTTGTACCCTGTAGAGATACCTTCTGTACTCCTTTGTGCTCTGTAGAGATACCTTCTGTACTCCTTTGTACGCTCTAGAGATACCTCGTAAACTCCTTTGTACGTTCTAGAGATATTTCCTGTACTCCTTTGTGCGCTGTAGAGATACCTTCTGTACTCCTTTGTGCGCTGTAGAGATTCCTTCTGTACTCCTTTGTGCGCTGTAGAGATACCTTCTGTACTCCTTTGTACGCTGTAGAGATACCTTCTGTACTCCTTTGTGCGCTGTATAGATACCTTCTGTACTCCTTTGTACGCTGTAGAGATACCTCGTATACTCCTTTGTACGTTCTAGAGATATTTCTTGTACTCCTTTGTGCGCTGTAGAGATACCTTCTGTACTCCTTTGTGCGCTGTAGAGATACCTTCTATACTCCTTTGTACGTTCTAGAGATATTTCCTGTACTCCTTTGTACGCTGTAGAGATACCTTCTGTACTCCTTTGTGCGCTGTAGAGATACCTTCTGTACTCCTTTGTACGCTGTAGAGATACCTCGTGTACTCCTTTGTACGTTCTAGAGATATTTCCTGTACTCCTTTGTGCGCTGTAGAGATACCTTCTGTACTCCTTTGTGCGCTGTAAAGATACCTTCTGTACTCCTTTGTGCGCTGTAGAGATACCTTCTGTACTTCTTTGTGCGCTGTAGAGATACCTTCTGTACTCCTTTGTACGCTGTAGAAATACCTCGTGTACTCCTTCGTACGTTCTAGAGATATTTCCTGCACTCCTTTGTGCGCTGTAGAGATACCTTCTGTACTCCTTTGTGCGCTGTAGGGATACCTTCTGTACTCCTTTGTGCGCTGTAGAGATACCTTCTGTACTCCTTTGTGCGCTGTAGAGATACCTTCTGTACTCCTTTGTACGCTGTAGAGATACCTCGTGTACTCCTTTGTACGTTCTAGAGATATTTCCTGTACTCCTTGTTGCGCTGTAGAGATACCTTCTGTACTCCTTTGTGCGCTGTAGAGATACCTTCTGTACTCCTTTGTGCGCTGTAGAGATACCTTCTGTACTCCTTTGTACGCTGTAGAGATACCTTCTGTACTCCTTTGTGCGCTGTAGAGATACCTTCTGTACTCCTTTGTGCGCTGTAGAGATACCTTCTGTACTCCTTTGTGCGCTGTAGAGATACCTTCTGTACTCCTTTGTGCGCTGTAGAGATACCTTCTGTACTCCTTTGTACGTTCTAGAG
This sequence comes from Morinoia aosen, assembly GCA_030386875.1. Lineage (NCBI taxonomy): Eukaryota > Metazoa > Arthropoda > Malacostraca > Amphipoda > Talitridae > Morinoia > Morinoia aosen. The sequence continues at coordinate 32,645,866 of JASJYW010000027.1, read as the reverse complement.
ATTTTTCCTGTACTCCTTTGTGCGCTGTAGAGAAACCTTCTGTACTCCTTTGTGCGCTGTAGAGATACCTTCTGTACTCCTTTGTGCGCTGTAGAGATACCTTCTGTACTCCTTTGTACGCTGTAGAGATACCTCGTGTACTCCTTTGTGCGCTGTAGAGATACCTTCTGTACTCCTTTGTGCGCTGTAGAGATACCTTCTGTACTCCTTTGTGCGCTGTAGAGATACCTTCTGTACTCCTTTGTACGTTCTAGAGATATTTCCTGTACTCCTTTGTGCGCTGTAGAGATACCTTCTGTACTCATTTGTGCGCTGTAGAGATACCTTCTGTACTCCTTTGTGCGCTGTAGAGATACATTCTGTACTCCTTTGTACGCTGTAGAGATACCTCGCGTACTCCTTTGTACGTTCTAGAGATATATCCTGTACTCCTTTGTGCGCTGTAGAGATACCTTCTGTACTCCTTTGTGCGCTGTAGAGATACCTTCTGTACTTCTTTGTGCGCTGTAGAGATACCTTCTGTACTCCTTTGTGCGCTGTAGAGATACCTTCTGTACTCCTTTGTACGTTCTAGAGATATTTCCTGTACTCCTTTGTGCGCTGTAGAGATACCTTCTGTACTCCTTTGTACGCTGTAGAGATACCCCGTGTACTCCTTTGTGCGCTGTAGAGATACCTTCTGTACTCCTTTGTGCGCTGTAGAGATACCTTCCGTACTCCTTTGTACGTTCTAGAGATATTTCCTGTACTCCTTTATGCGCTGTAGAGATACCTTCTGTACTCCTTTGTACGCTGTAGAGATACCTCGTGTACTCTTTTGTGCGCTGTAGAGATACCTTCTGTACTCCTTTGTGCGCTGTAGAGATACCTTCTGTACTCCTTTGTGCGCTCTAGAGATACCTTCTGTACTCCTTTGTACGTTCTAGAGATATTTCCTGTACTCCTTTGTGCGCTGTAGAGATACCTTCTGTACTCCTTTGTGCGCTGTAGAGAGACCTTCTGTACTCCTTTGTACGCTGTAGAGATATCTTCTGTACTCCTTTGTGCGCTGTAGAGATACCTTCTGTACTCCTTTGTACGCTGTAGAGATACCTCGTGTACTCCTTTGTACGTTCTAGAGATATTTCCTGTACTCCTTTGTGCGCTGTAGAGATACCTTCTGTACTCCTTTGTGCGCTGTAGAGATACCTTCTGTTCTCCTTTGTGCGCTGTAGAGATACCTTCTGTACTCCTTTCTACGCTGTAGAGATACCTCGTGTACTCCTTTGTACGTTCTAGAGATATTTCCTGTACTCCTTTGTGCGCTGTAGAGATACCTTCTGTACTCCTTTGTGCGCTGTAGAGATACCTTCTGTACTCCTTTGTGCGCTGTAGAGATACCTTCTGTACTCCTTTGTGCGCTGTAGAGATACCTTCTGTACTCCTTTGTGCGCTGTAGAGATACCTTCTGTACTCCTTTGTACGCTGTAGAGATACCTCGTGTACTCCTTTGTGCGCTGTAGAGATACCTTCTGTAGTCCTTTGTGCGCTGTAGAGATACCTTCTGTACTCCTTTGTGCGCTGTAGAGATACCTTCTGTACTCCTTCGTACGTTCTAGAGATATTTCCTGTACTCCTTTGTGCGCTGTAGAGATACCTTCTGTACTCCTTTGTGCGCTGTAGAGATACCTTCTGTACTCCTTTGTGCGCTGTAGAGATACCTTCTGTACTCCTTCGTGCGCTGTAGAGATACCTTCTGTACTCTTTTGTACGCTGTAGAGATACCTCGTGTACTCCTTTGTACGTTCTAGAGATATTTCCTGTACTCCTTTGTGCGCTGTAGAGATACCTTCTGTACTCCTTTGTGCGCTGTAGAGATACCTTCTGTACTCCTTTGTGCGCTGTAGAGATACCTTCTGTACTCCTTTGTGCGCTGTAGAGATACCTTCTGTACTCCTTTGTACGCTGTAGAGATACCTCGTGTACTCCTTTGTGCGCTGTAGAGATACCTTCTGTACTCCTTTGTGCGCTGTGGAGATACATTCTGTACTCCTTTGTACGTTCTAGAGATATTTCCTGTACTCCTTTGTGCGCTGTTGAGATACCTTCTGTACTCCTTTGTGCGCTGTAGAGATACCTTCTGTACTCCTTTGTGCGCTGTAGAGATACCTTCTGTACTCCTTTGTACGCTGTAGAGATACCTCGTGTACTCCTTTGTACGTTCCAGAGATATTTCCTGTACTCCTTTGTGCGCTGTAGAGATACCTTCTGTACTCCTTTGTGCGCTGTAGAGATACCTTCTGTACTCCTTTGTGCGCTGTAGAGATACCTTCTGTACTCCTTTGTACGCTGTAGAGATACCTTCTGTACTCCTTTGTGCGCGGTAGAGATACCTTCTGTACTCCTTTGTACGCTGTAGAGATACCTCGTGTACTCCTTTGTACGTTCTAGAGATATTTCCTGTACTTCGATGTGCGCTGTAGAGATACCTTCTGTACTCCTTTGTGCGCTGTAGAGATACCTTCTGTACTCCTTTGTGCGCTGTAGAGATACCTTCTGTACTCCTTTGTACGCTGTAGAGATACCTTCTGTACTCCTTTGTGTGCTGTAGAGATACCTTCTGTACTCCTTTGTACGCTGTAGAGATACCTCGTGTACTCCTTTGTACGTTCTAGAGATATTTCCTGTACTCCTTTGTGCGCTGTAGAGATACCTTCTGTACTCCTTTGTGCGCTGTAGAGATAACTTCTGTGCTCCTTTGTGCGCTGTAGAGATACCTTCTGTACTCCTTTGTGCGCTGTAGAGATACCTTCTGTACTCCTTTGTGCGCTGTAGAGATACCTTCTGTACTCCTTTGTACGCTGTAGAGATACCTCGTGTACTCCTTTGTACGTTCTAGAGATATTTCCTGTACTCCTTTGTGCGCTGTAGAGATACCTTCTGTACTCCTTTGTGCGCTGTAGAGATACCTTCTGTACTCCTTTGTGCGCTGTAGAGATACCTTCTGTACTCCTTTGTACGCTGTAGAGATACCTTCTGTACTCCTTTGTGCGCTGTAGAGATACCTTCTGTACTCCTTTGTACGCTGTAGAGATACCTCGTGTACTTCTTTGTACGTTCTAGAGATATTTACTGTACTCCTTTGTGCGCTGTAGAGATACCTTCTGTACTCCTTTGTGCGCTGTAGAGATACCTTCTGTACTCCTTTGTGCGCTGTAGAGATACCTTCTGTACTCCTTTGTAGGCTGTAGAGATACCTTCTGTACTTCTTTGTGCGCTGTAGAGATACCTTCTGTACTCCTTTGTACGCTGCAGAGATACCTCGTGTACTCCTTTGTACGTTCTAGAGATATTTCCTGTACTCCTATGTGCGCTGTAGAGATACCTTCTGTACTCCTTTGTGCGCTGTAGAGATACCTTCTGTACTCCTTTGTACGTTCTAGAGATATTTCCTGTACTCCTTTGTACGCTGTAGAGATACCTTCTGTACTCTTTTGTGCGCTGTAGAGATACCTTCTGTACTCCTTTGTACGCTGTAGAGATACCTCGTGTACTCCTTTGTACGTTCTAGAGATATTTCCTTTACTCCTTTGTGCGCTGTAGAGATACCTTCTTTACTCCTTTGTGCGCTGTAGAGATACCTTCTGTACTCCTTTGTGCGCTGTAGAAATACCGTCTGTACTCCTTTGTGCGCTGTAGAGATACCTTCTGTACTCCTTTGTACGCTGTAGAGATACCTCGTGTACTCCTTTGTGCGCTGTAGAGATACCTTCTGTACTTCTTTGTGCGCTGTAGAGATACCTTCTGTACTCCTTTGTGCGCTGTAGAGATACCTTCTGTACACCTTTGTACGTTCTAGAGATATTTCCTGTACTCCTTTGTGCGCTGTAGAGATACCTTCTGTACTCCTTTGTGCGCTGTAGAGATATTTCCTGTACTCCTTTGTGCGCTGTAGAGATACCTTCTGTACTCCTTTGTGCGCTGTAGAGATACCTTCTGTACTCCTTTGTACGCTGTAGAGATACCTCGTGTACTCCTCTGTTCGTTCTAGAGATATTTCCTGTACTCCTTTGTGCGCTGTAGAGATACCTTCTGTACTCTTTTGTGCGCTGTAGAGATACCTTCTGTACTCCTTTGTACGCTGTAGAGATACCTCGTGTACTCCTTTGTACGTTCTAGAGATATTTCCTGTACTCCTTTGTGCGCTGTAGAGATACCTTCTGTACTCCTTTGTGCGCTGTAGAGATACCTTCTGTACTCCTTTGTGCGCTGTAGAGATACCTTCTGTACTCCTTTGTACGCTGTAGAGATACCTTCTGTACTCCTTTGTGCGCTGTAGAGATACCTTCTGTACTTCTTTGTGCGCTGTAGAGATACCTTCTGTACTCCTTTGTGCGCTGTAGAGATACCTTCTGTACTCCTTTGTGCGCTGTAGAGATACCTTCTGTACTCCTTTGTACGTTCTAGAGATATTTCCTGTACTCCTTTGTGCGCTGTAGAGATACCTTCTGTACTCCTTTGTGCGCTGTAGAGATACCTTCTGTACTCCTTTGTGCGCTGTAGAGATACCTTCTGTACTCCTTTGTGCGCTGTAGAGATACCTTCTGTACTCCTTTGTACGCTGTAGAGATACCTCGTGTACTCCTTTGTGCGCTGTAGAGATACCTTCTGTACTCCTTTGTGCGCTGTAGAGATACCTTCTGTACTCCTTTGTGCGCTGTAGAGATACCTTCTGTACTCCTTTGTGCGTTCTAGAGATATTTCCTGTACTCCTTTGTGCGCTGTAGAGATACCTTCTGTACTCCTTTGTGCGCTGTAGAGATACCTTCTGTACTCCTTTGTGCGCTGTAGAGATACCTTCTGTACTCCTTTGTACGCTGTAGAGATACCTCGTGTACTCCTTTGTACGTTCTAGAGATATTTCCTGTACTCCTTTGTGCGCTGTAGAGATACCTTCTGTACTCCTTTGTGCGCTGTAGAGATACCTTCTGTACTCCTTTGTGCGCTGTAGAGATACCTTCTGTACTCCTTTGTGCGCTGTAGAGATACCTTCTGTACTCCTTTGTGCGCTGTAGAGATGCCTTCTGTACTCCTTTGTACGCTGTAGAGATACCTCGTGTACTCCTTTGTACGTTCTAGAGATATTTCCTGTACTCCTTTGTGCGCTGTAGAGATACCTTTTGTACTCCTTTGTGCGCTGTAGAGATACCTTCTGTACTCCTTTGTGCGCTGTAGAGATACCTTCTGTACTCCTTTGTGCGCTGTAGAGATACCTTCTGTACTCCTTTGTACGCTGTAGAGATACCTCGTGTACTCCTTTGTACGTTCTAGAGATATTTCCTGTACTCCTTTGTGCGCTGTAGAGATACCTGCTGTACTCCTTTGTGCGCTGTAGAGATACCTCGTGTACTCCTTTGTACGTTCTAGAGATATTTCCTGTACTCCTTTGGGCGCTGTAGAGATACCTTCTGTACTCCTTTGTGCGCTGTAGAGATACCTTCTGTACTCCTTTGTGCGCTGTAGAGATACCTTCTGTAATCCTTTGTACGCTGTAAAGATACCTTCTGTACTCCTTTGTGCGCTGTAGAGATACCTTCTGTACTCCTTTGTACGCTGTAGAGATACCTCGTGTACTCCTTTGTACGTTCTAGAGATCTTTCCTGTACTCCTTTGTGCGCTGTAGAGATACCTTCTGTACTCCTTTGTGCGCTGTAGAGATACCTTCTGTACTCCTTTGTGCGCTGTAGAGATACCTTCTGTACTCCTTTGTACGCTGTAGAGATACCTCGTGTACTCCTTTGTACGTTCTAGAGATATTTCCTGTACTCCTTTGTGCGCTGTAGAGATACCTTCTGTACTCCTTTGTGCGCTGTAGAGATACCTTCTGTACTCCTTTGTACGTTCTAGAGATATTTCCTGTACTTCTTTGTGCGCTGTAGAGTAACCTTCTGTACTCCTTTGTGCGCTGTAGAGATACCTTCTGTACTCCTTTGTGCGCTGTAGAGATACCTTCTGTACTCCTTTGTACGCTGTAGAGATACCTTCTGTACTCCTTTGTGCGCTGTAGAGATACCTTCTGTACTCCTTTGTACGCTGTAGAGATACCTCGTGTACTCCTTTGTACGTTCTAGAGATATTTCCTGTACTCCTTTGTGCGCTGTAGAGATACCTTCTGTACTCTTTTGTGCGCTGTAGAGATACCTTCTGTACTCCTTTCTGCGCTGTGGAGATACCTTCTGTACTCCTTTGTGCGCTGTAGAGATACCTTCTGTACTCCTTTGTGCGCTGTAGAGATACCTTCTGTACTCCTTTGTACGCTGTAGAGATACCTCGTGTACTCCTTTGTACGTTCTAGAGATATTTCCTGTACTCCTTTGTGCGCTGTAGAGATACCTTCTGTACTCCTTTGTGCGCTGTAGAGATACCTTCTGTACTCCTTTGTGCGCTGTAGAGATACCTTCTGTACCCCTTTGTGCGCTGTAGAGATACCTTCTGTACTCCTTTGTACGCTGTAGAGATACCTCGTGTACTCCTTTGTACGTTCTAGAGATATTTTCTGTACTCCTTTGTGCGCTGTGAGATACCTTCTGTACTCCTTTGTGCGCTGTAGAGATACCTTCTGTACTCCTTTGTGCGCTGTAGAGATACCTTCTGTACTCCTTTGTGCGCTGTAGAGATACCTTCTGTACTCCTTTGTACGTTCTAGAGATATTTCCTGTACTCCTTTGTGCGATGTAGAGATACCTTCTGTACTCCTTTGTACGCTGTAGAGATACCTCGTGTACTCCTTTGTACGTTCTAGAGATATTACCTGTACTCCTTTGTGCGCTGTAGAGATACCTTCTGTACTCCTTTGTGCGCTGTAGATATACCTTCTGTACTCCTTTGTGCGCTGTAGAGATACCTTCTGTACTCCATTGTACGCTGTAGAGATACCTCGTGTACTCCTTTTTACGTTCTAGAGATATTTCCTGTACTCCTTTGTGCGCTGTAGAGATACCTTCTGTACTCCTTTGTGCGCTGTAAAGATACCTTCTGTACTCCTTTGTGCGCTGTAGAGATAACTTCTGTACTCCTTTGTACGCTGTAGAGATACCTTCTGTACTCCTTTGTGCGCTGTAGAGATACCTTCTGTACTCCTTTGTACGCTGTAGAGCTACCTCGTAAACTCCTTTGTACGTTCTAGAGATATTTCCTGTACTCCTTTGTGCGCTGTAGAGATACCTTCTGTACTCCTTTGTGCGCTGTAGAGATACCTTCTGTACTCCTTTGTGCGCTGTAGAGATACCTTCTGTACTCCTTTGTACGCTGTAGAGATACCTTCTGTACTCCTTTGTGCGCTGTAGAGATACCTTCTGTACTCCTTTGTACGCTGTAGAGATACCTCGTATACTCCTTTGTACGTTCTAGAGATATTTCCTGTACTCCTTTGTGCGCTGTAGAGATACATTCTGTACTCCTTTGTGCGCTGTAGAGATACCTTCTGTACTCCTATGTACGTTCTAGAGATATTTCCTGTACTCCTTTGTACGCTGTAGAGATACCTTCTGTACTCCTTTGTGCGCTGTAGAGATACCTTCTGTACTCCTTTGTACGCTGTAGAGATACCTCGTGTACTCCTTTGTACGTTCTAGAGATATTTCATGTACTCCTTTGTGCGCTGTAGAGATACCTTCTGGACTCCTTTGTGCGCTGTAGAGATACCTTCTGTACTCCTTTGTGCGCTGTAGAGATACCTTCTGTACTTCTTTGTGCGCTGTAGAGATACCTTCTGTACTCCTTTGTACGCTGTAGAGATACCTCGTGTACTCCTTTGTACGTTCTAGAGATATTTTCTGTACTCCTTTGTGCGCTGTAGAGATACCTTCTGTACTCCTTTGTGCGCTGTAGAGATACCTTCTGTACTCCTTTGTGCGCTGTAGAGATACCTTCTGTACTCCTTTGTGCGCTGTAGAGATACCTTCTGTACTCCTTTGTACGCTGTAGAGATCCCTCGTGTACTCCTTTGTACGTTTTAGAGATATTTCCTGTAATCCTTGTTGCGCTGTAGAGATACCTTCTGTACTCCTTTGTGCGCTGTAGAGATACCTTCTGTACTCCTTTGTGCGCTGTAGAGATACCTTCTGTACTCCTTTGTACGCTGTAGAGATACCTTCTGTACTCCTTTGTGCGCTGTAGAGATACCTTCTGTACTCCTTTGTGCGCTGTAGAGATACCTTCTGTACACCTTTGTGCGCTGTAGAGATACCTTCTGTACTCCTTTGTGCGCTGTAGAGATACCTTCTGTACTTTTTTGTACGTTCTAGAGATATTTCCTGTACTCCTTTGTGCGCTGTAGAGATACCTTCTGTACTCCTTTGTGCGCTGTAGGGATACCTTCTGTACTCCTTTGTGCGCTGTAGAGATACCTTCTGTACTCCTTTGTACGCTGTAGAGATACCTCGTGTACTCCTTTGTGCGCTGTAGAGATACCTTCTGTACTCCTTTGTGCGCTGTAGAGATACCTTCTGTACTCCTCTGTGCGCTGTAGAGATACCTTCTGTACTCCTTTGTGCGTTCTAGAGATATTTCCTCTACTCCTTTGTGCGCTGTAGAGATACCTTCTGTACTCCTTTGTGCGCTGTAGAGATACCTTCTGTACTCCTTTGTGCGCTGTAGAGATACCTTCTGTACTCCTTTGTACGCTGTAGAGACACCTTCTGTACTCCTTTGTGCGCTGTAGAGATACCTTCTGTACTCCTTTGTACGCTGTAGAGATACCTCGTGTACTCTATTGTACGTTCTAGAGATATTTCCTGAACTCCTTTGTGCGCTGTAGAGATACCTTCTGTACTCCTTTGTGCGCTGTAGAGATACCTTCTGTACTCCTTTGTACGCTGTAGAGATACCTCGTGTACTCCTTTGTACGTTCTAGAGATATTTCCTGTACTTCTTTGTGCGCTGTAGAGATACCTTCTGTACTCCTTTGTGCGCTGTAGAGATACCTTCTGTACTCCTTTGTGCGCTGTAGAGATACCTTCTGTACTCCTTTGTGCGCTGTAGAGATACCTTCTGTACTCCTTCTTGCGCTGTAGAGATACCTTCTGTACTCCTTTGTACGCTGTAGAGATACCTCGTGTACTCCTTTGTGCGCTGTAGAGATACCTTCTGTACTCCTTTGTGCGCTGTAGAGATACCTTCTGTACTCCTTTGTGCGCTGTAGAGATACCTTCTGTACTCCTTTGTACGTTCTAGAGATATTTCCTGTACTCCATTGTGCGCTGTAGAGATACCTTCTGTACTCCTTTGTGCGCTGTAGAGATATTTCCTTTACTCCTTTGTGCGCCGTAGAGATACCTTCTGTACTCCTTTGTGCGCTGTAGAGATACCTTCTGTACTCCTTTGTACGCTGTAGAGATACCTCGTGTACTCCTTTGTACGTTCTAGAGATATTTCCTGTACTTCTTTGTGCGCTGTAGAGATACCTTCTGTACTCCTTTGTGCGCTGTAGAGATACCTTCTGTACTCCTTTGTGCGCTGTAGAGATACCTTCTGTACTCCTTTTTACGCTGTAGAGATACCTTCTGTACTCCTTTGTGCGCTGTAGAGATACCTTCTGTACTCCTTTGTACGCTGTAGAGATACCTCGTGTACTCCTTTGTACGTTCTAGAGATATTTCCTGTACTCCTTCGTGCGCTGTAGAGATACCTTCTGTACTCCTTTGTGCGCTGTAGAGATACCTTCTGTACTCCTTTGTGCGCTGTAGGGATACCTTCTGTACTCCTTTGTACGCTGTAGAGATACCTTCTGTACTCCTTTGTGCGCTGTAGAGATACCTTCTGTACTCCTTTGTACGTTGTAGAGATACCTCTTGTACTCCTTTGTACGTTCTAGAGATATTTCCTGTACTCCTTTGTGCGCTGTAGAGATACCTTCTGTACTCCTTTGTGCGCTGTAGAGATACCTTCTGTACTCCTTTGTACGCTGTAGAGATACCTCGTGTACTCCTTTGTACGTTCTAGAGATATTTCCTGTACTCCTCTGTGCGCTGTAGGGATACCTTCTGTACTCCTTTGTGCGCTGTAGAGATACCTTCTGTACTCCTTTGTGCGCTGTAGAGATACCTTCTGTACTCCTTTGTGCGCTGTAGAGATACCTTCTGTACTCCTTTGTGCGCTGTAGAGATACCTTCTGTACTCCTTTGTACGCTGTAGAGATACCTCGTGTACTCCTTTGTGCGCTGTAGAGATACCTTCTGTACTCCTTTGTGCGCTGTAGAGATACCTTCTGTACTCCTTTGTGCGCTGTAGAGATACCTTCTGTACTCCTTTGTACGTTCTAGAGATATTTCCTGTACTCCTTTGTGCGCTGTAGAGATACCTTCTGTACTCCTTTGTGCGCTGTAGAGATACCTTCTGTACTCCTTTGTGCGCTGTAGAGATACCTTCTGTACTCCTTTGTGCGCTGTAGAGATACCTTCTGTACTCCTTTGTGCGCTGTAGAGATACCTTCTGTACTCCTTTGTACGCTGTAGAGATACCTCGTGTACTCCTTTGTGCGCTGTAGAGATACCTTCGGTACTCCTTTGTGCGCTGTAAAGATACCTTCTGTACTCCTTTGTACGTTCTAGAGATATTTCCTGTACTCCTTTGTGCGCTGTAGAGATACCTTCTGTACTCCTTTGTGCGCTGTAGAGATACCTTCTGTACTCCTTTGTGCGCTGTAGAGATACCTTCTGTACTCCTTTGTACGCTGTAGAGATACCTCGTGTACTCCTTTGTACGTTCTAGAGATATTTCCTGTACTCCTTTGTGCGCTGTAGAGATACCTTCTGTACTCCTTTGTGCGCTGTAGAGATACCTTCTTTACTCCTTTGTGCGCTGTAGAGATAACTTCTGTACTCCTTTGTACGCTGTAGAGATACCTTCTGTACTCCTTTGTGCGCTGTAGAGATACCTTCTGTACTCCTTTAAACGCTGTAGAGATACCTCGTGTACTCCTTTGTACGTTCTAGAGATATTTCCTGTACTCCTTTGTGCGCTCTAGAGATACCTTCTGTACTCCATTTGTGCGCTGTAGAGATACCTTCTGTACTCCTTTGTGCGCTGTAGAGATACCTTCTGTACTCCTTTGTGCGCTGTAGAGATACCTTCTGTACTCCTTTGTGCGCTGTAGAGATACCTTCTGTACTTCTTTGTACGCTGTAGAGATACCTCGTGTACTCCTTTGTACGTTCTAGAGATATTTCCTGTACTCCTTTGTGCGCTGTAGAGATACCTTCTGTACTCCTTTGTGCGCTGTAGAGATACCTTCTGTACTCCTTTGTGCGCTGTTGAGTTACCTTCTGTACTCCTTTGTGCGCTGTAGAGATACCTTCTGTACTCCTTTATGCGCTGTAGAGATACCTTCTGTACTCCTTTGTACGCTGTAGAGATACCTCGTGTACTCCTTTGTACGTTCTAGAGATATTTCCTGTACTCCTTTGTGCGCTGTAGAGATACCTTCTGTACTCCTTTGTGCGCTGTAGAGATACCTTCTGTACTCCTTTGTGCGCTGTAGAGATACCTTCTGTACTTCTTTGTACGCTGTAGAGATACCTCGTGTACTCCTTTGTACGTTCTAGAGATATTTCCTGTACTCCTTTGTGCGCTGTAGAGATACCTTCTGTACTCCTTTGTGCGCTGTAGAGATACCTTCTGTACTCCTTTGTGCGCTGTTGAGTTACCTTCTGTACTCCTTTGTGCGCTGTAGAGATACCTTCTGTTCTCCTTTATGCGCTGTAGAGATACCTTCTGTACTCCTTTGTACGCTGTAGAGATACCTCGTGTACTCCTTTGTACGTTCTAGAGATATTTCCTGTACTCCTTTGTGCGCTGTAGAGATACCTTCTGTACTCCTTTGTGCGCTGTAGAGATACCTTCTGTACTCCTTTGTGCGCTGTAGAGATACCTTCTGTACTCCTGTGTGCGCTGTAGAGATACCTTCTGTACTCCTTTGTGCGCTGTAGAGATACCTTCTGTACTCCTTTGTACGCTGTAGAGATACCTCGTGTACTCCTTTGTGCGCTGTAGAGATACCTTCTGTACTCCTTTGTACGCTGTAGAGATACCTCGTGTACTCCTTTGTACGTTCTAGAGATATTTCCTGTACTCCTTTGTGCGCTGTAGAGATACCTTCTGTACTCCTTTGTGCGCTGTAGAGATACCTTCTGTACTCCTTTGTGCGCTGTAGAGATACCTTCTGTACTTCTTTGTGCGCTGTAGAGATACCTTCTGTACTCCTTTGTGCGCTTTAGAGATACCTTCTTTACTCCTTTGTGCGCTGTAGAGATAACTTCTGTACTCCTTTGTACGCTGTAGAGATACCTTCTGTACTCCTTTGTGCGCTGTAGAGATACCTTCTGTACTCCTTTAAACGCTGTAGAGATACCTCGTGTACTCCTTTGTACGTTCTAGAGATATTTCCTGTACTCCTTTGTGCGCTGTAGAGATACCTTCTGTACTCCATTTGTGCGCTGTAGAGATACCTTCTGTACTCCTTTGTGCGCTGTAGAGATACCTTCTGTACTCCTTTGTGCGCTGTAGAGATACCTTCTGTACTCCTTTGTGCGCTGTAGAGATACCTTCTGTACTTCTTTGTACGCTGTAGAGATACCTCGTGTACTCCTTTGTACGTTCTAGAGATATTTCCTGTACTCCTTTGTGCGCTGTAGAGATACCTTCTGTACTCCTTTGTGCGCTGTAGAGATACCTTCTGTACTCCTTTGTGCGCTGTTGAGTTACCTTCTGTACTCCTTTGTGCGCTGTAGAGATACCTTCTGTACTCCTTTATGCGCTGTAGAGATACCTTCTGTACTCCTTTGTACGCTGTAGAGATACCTCGTGTACTCCTTTGTACGTTCTAGAGATATTTCCTGTACTCCTTTGTGCGCTGTAGAGATACCTTCTGTACTCCTTTGTGCGCTGTAGAGATACCTTCTGTACTCCTTTGTGCGCTGTAGAGATACCTTCTGTACTTCTTTGTACGCTGTAGAGATACCTCGTGTACTCCTTTGTACGTTCTAGAGATATTTCCTGTACTCCTTTGTGCGCTGTAGAGATACCTTCTGTACTCCTTTGTGCGCTGTAGATATACCTTCTGTACTCCTTTGTGCGCTGTTGAGTTGCCTTCTGTACTCCTTTGTGCGCTGTAGAGATACCTTCTGTACTCCTTTATGCGCTGTAGAGATACCTTCTGTACTCCTTTGTACGCTGTAGAGATACCTCGTGTACTCCTTTGTACGTTCTAGAGATATTTCCTGTACTCCTTTGTGCGCTGTAGAGATACCTTCTGTACTCCTTTGTGCGCTGTAGAGATACCTTCTGTACTCCTTTGTGCGCTGTAGAGATACCTTCTGTACTCCTGTGTGCGCTGTAGAGATACCTTCTGTACTCCTTTGTGCGCTGTAGAGATACCTTCTGTACTCCTTTGTACGCTGTAGAGATACCTCGTGTACTCCTTTGTGCGCTGTAGAGATACCTTCTGTACTCCTTTGTACGCTGTAGAGATACCTCGTGTACTCCTTTGTACGTTCTAGAGATATTTCCTGTACTCCTTTGTGCGCTGTAGAGATACCTTCTGTACTCCTTTGTGCGCTGTAGAGATACCTTCTGTACTCCTTTGTGCGCTGTAGAGATACCTTCTGTACTTCTTTGTGCGCTGTAGAGATACCTTCTGTACTCCTTTGTGCGCTTTAGAGATACCTTCTGTACTCCTTTGTGCGCTGTAGAGATACCTTCTGTACTTCTTTGTACGCTGTAGAGATACCTCGTGTACTCCTTTGTACGTTCTAGAGATATTTCCTGTACTCCTTTGTGCGCTGTAGAGATACCTTCTGTACTCCTTTGTGCGCTGTAGAGATACCTTCTGTACTCCTTTGTGCGCTGTAGAGATACCTTCTGTACTCCTTTGTGCGCTGTAGAGTTACCTTCTGTACTCCTTTGTGCGCTGTAGAGATACCTTCTGTACTCCTTTGTACGCTGTAGAGATACCTCGTGTACTCCTTTGTGCGCTGTAGAGATACCTTCTGTACTCCTTTGTGCGCTGTAGAGATACCTTTTGTACTCCTTTGTGCGCTGTAGAGATACCTTCTGTACTCCTTTGTACGTTCTAGAGATATTTCCTGTACTCCTTTGTGCGCTGTAGAGATACCTTCTGTACTCCTTTGTGCGCTATAGAGATATTTCCTGTACTTCTTTGTGCGCTGTAGAGATACCTTCCGTACGCCTTTGTGCGCTATAGAGATACCTTCTGTACTCCTTTGTACGCTGTAGAGATACCTCGTGTACTCCTTTGTACGTTCTAGAGATATTTCCTGTACTCCTTTGTGCGCTGTAGAGATACCTTCTGTACTCCTTTGTGCGCTGTAGAGATACCTTCTGTACTCCTTTGTGCGCTGTAGAGATACCTTCTGTACTCCTTTGTGCGCTGTAGAGATACCTTCTGTACTCCTTTGTACGCTGTAGAGATACCTCGTGTACTCCTTTGTACGTTCTAGAGATATTTCCTGTACTCCTTTGTGCGCTGTAGAGATACCTTCTGTACTCCTTTGTGCGCTGTAGAGATACCTTCTGTACTCCTTTGTGCGCTGTAGAGATACCTTCTGTACTCCTTTGTACGCTGTAGAGATACCTTCTGTACTCCTTTGTGCGCTGTAGAGATACCTTCTGTACTCCTTTGTACGCTGTAGAGATACCTCGTGTACTCCTTTGTACGTTCTAGAGATATTTCCTGTACTCCTTTGTGCGCTGTAGAGATACCTTCTGTACTCCTTTGTGCGCTGTAGAGATACCTTCTGTACTCCTTTGTGCGCTGTAGAGATACCTTCTGTACTCCTTTGTGCGCTGTAGAGTTACCTTCTGTACTCCTTTGTGCGCTGTAGAGATACCTTCTGTACTCCTTTGTACGCTGTTGAGATACCTCGTGTACTCCTTTGTGCGCTGTAGAGATACCTTCTGTACTCCTTTGTGCGCTGTAGAGATACCTTCTGTACTCCTTTGTGCGCTGTAGAGATACCTTCTGTACTCCTCTGTACGCTGTAGAGATACCTCGTGTACTCCTTTGTACGTTCTAGAGATATTTCCTGTACTCCTTTGTGCGCTGTAGAGATACCTTCTGTACTCCTTTGTGCGCTGTAGAGATACCTTCTGTACTCCTTTGTGCGCTGTAGAGTTACCTTCTGTACTCCTTTGTGCGCTGTAGAGATACCTTCTGTACTCCTTTGTACGCTGTAGAGATACCTCGTGTACTCCTTTGTGCGCTGTAGAGATACCTTCTGTACTCCTTTGTGCGCTGTAGAGATACCTTCTGTACTCCTTTGTGCGCTGTAGAGATACCTTCTGTACTCCTCTGTACGCTGTAGAGATACCTCGTGTACTCCTTTGTACGTTCTAGAGATATTTCCTGTACTCCTTTGTGCGCTGTAGAGATACCTTCTGTACTCCTTTGTGCGCTGTATGGATACCTTCTGTACTCCTTTGTGCGCTGTAGAGATACCTTCTGTACTCCTTTGTACGCTGTAGAGATACCTTCTGTACTCCTTTGTGCGCTGTAGAGATACCTTCTGTACTCCTTTGTACGCTGTAGAGATACCTCGTGTACTCCTTTGTACGTTCTAGGGATATTTCCTGTACTCCTTTGTGCGCTGTAGAGATACCTTCTGTACTCCTTTGTGCGCTGTAGAGATACCTTCTGTACTCTTTTGTGCGCTGTAGAGATACCTTCTGTACTCCTTTGTACGCTGTAGAGATACCTTCTGTACTCCTTTGTGCGCTGTAGAGATACCTTCTGTACTCCTTTGTACGCTGTAGAGATACCTCGTGTACTCCTTTTTACGTTCTAGAGATATTTCCTGTACTCCTTTGTGCGCTGTAGAGATACCTTCTGTACTCCTTTGTGCGCTGTAGAGATACCTTCTGTACTCCTTTGTGCGCTGTAGAGATACCTTCTGTACTCCTTTGTACGCTGTAGAGATACCTCGTGTACTCCTTTGTACGTTCTAGAGATATTTCCTGTACTCCTTTGTACGCTGTAGAGATACCTCGTGTACTCCTTTGTACGTTCCAGAGATATTTCCTGTACTCTATGTGCGCTGTAGAGATACCTTCTGTACTCCTTTGTGCGCTGTAGAGATACCTTCTGTACTCCTTTGAACGCTGTAGAGATACCTCGTGTACTCCTTTGTACGTTCTAGAGATATTTCCTGTACTCCTTTGTGCGCTGTAAAGATACCTTCTGTACTCCTTTGTGCGCTGTAGAGATACCTTCTGTACTCCTTTGTGCGCTGTAGAGATACCTTCTGTACTCCTTTGTGCGCTGTAGAGATACCTTCTGTACTCCTTTGTGCTCTGTAGAGATACCTTCTGTACTCCTTTGTACGCTGTAGAGATACCTCGTGTACTCCTTTGTGCGCTGTAGAGACACCTTCTGTACTCCTTTGTGCGCTGTAGAGATACCTTCTGTACTCCTTTGTGCGCTGTAGTGATACCTTCTGTACTCCTATGTACGTTCTAGAGATATTTCCTGTACTCCTTTGTGCGCTGTAGAGATACCTTCTGTACTCCTTTGTGCGCTGTAGAGATACCTTCTGTACTCCTTTGTGCGCTGTAGAGATACCTTCTGTACTCCTATGTGCGCTGTAGAGATACCTTCTGTACTCTTTTGTGCGCTGTAGAGATACCTTCTGTACTCCTTTGTACGCTGTAGAGATACCTCGTGTACTCCTTTGTGCGCTGTAGAGATACCTTCTGTACTCCTTTGTGCGCTGTAGAGATACCTTCTGAACTCCTTTGTACGTTCTAGAGATATTTCCTGTACTCCTTTGTGCGCTGTAGAGATACCTTCTGTACTCCTTTGTGCGCTGTAGAGATACCTTCTGTACTCCTTTGTGCGCTGTAGAGATACCTTCTGTACTCCTCTGTACGCTGTAGAGATACCTCGTGTACTCCTTTGTACGTTCTAGAGATATTTCCTGTACTCCTTTGTGCGCTGTAGAGATACCTTCTGTACTCCTTTGTGCGCTGTATGGATACCTTCTGTACTCCTTTGTGCGCTGTAGAGATACCTTCTGTACTCCTTTGTACGCTGTAGAGATACCTTCTGTACTCCTTTGTGCGCTGTAGAGATACCTTCTGTACTCCTTTGTACGCTGTAGAGATACCTCGTGTACTCCTTTGTACGTTCTAGAGATATTCCCTGTACTCCTTTGTGCGCTGTAGAGATACCTTCTGTACTCCTTTGTGCGCTGTAGAGATACCTTCTGTACTCTTTTGTGCGCTGTAGAGATACCTTCTGTACTCCTTTGTACGCTGTAGAGATACCTTCTGTACTCCTTTGTGCGCTGTAGAGATACCTTCTGTACTCCTTTGTACGCTGTAGAGATACCTCGTGTACTCCTTTTTACGTTCCAGAGATATTTCCTGTACTCCTTTGTGCGCTGTAGAGATACCTTCTGTACTCCTTTGTGCGCTGTAGAGATACCTTCTGTACTCCTTTGTGCGCTGTAGAGATACCTTCTGTACTCCTTTGTACGCTGTAGAGATACCTTCTGTACTCCTTTGTGCGCTGTAGAGATACCTTCTGTACTCCTTTGTACGCTGTAGAGATACCTCGTGTACTCCTTTGTACGTTCTAGAGATATTTCCTGTACTCGTTTTTGCGCTGTAGAGATACCTTCCGTACTCCTTTGTGCGCTGTAGAGATACCTTCTGTACTCCTTTGTGCGCTGTAGAGATTCCTTCTGTACTCCTTTGTGCGCTGTAGAGATACCTTCTGTACTCCTTTGTACGCTGTAGAGATACCTTCTGTACTCCTTTGTGCGCTGTAGAGATACCTTCTGTACTCCTTTGTACGTTGTAGAGATACCTCTTGTACTCCTTTGTACGTTCTAGAGATATTTCCTGTACTCCTTTGTGCGCTGTAGAGATACCTTCTGTACTCCTTTGTGCGCTGTAGAGATACCTTCTGTACTCCTTTGTACGCTGTAGAGATACCTCGTGTACTCCTTTGTACGTTCTAGAGATATTTCCTGTACTCCTCTGTGCGCTGTAGAGATACCTTCTGTACTCCTTTGTGCGCTGTAGAGATACCTTCTGTACTCCTTTGTGCGCTGTAGAGATACCTTCTGTACTCCTTTGTGCGCTGTAGAGATACCTTCTGTACTCCTTTGTGCGCTGTAGAGATACCTTCTGTACTCCTTTGTACGCTGTAGAGATACCTCGTGTACTCCTTTGTGCGCTGTAGAGATACCTTCTGTACTCCTTTGTGCGCTGTAGAGATACCTTCTGTACTCCTTTGTGCGCTGTAGAGATACCTTCTGTACTCCTTTGTACGTTCTAGAGATATTTCCTGTACTCCTTTGTGCGCTGTAGAGATACCTTCTGTACTCCTTTGTGCGCTGTAGAGATACCTTCTGTACTCCTTTGTGCGCTGTAGAGATACCTTCTGTACTCCTTTGTGCGCTGTAGAGATACCTTCTGTACTCCTCTGTGCGCTGTAGAGATACCTTCTGTACTCCTTTGTACGCTGTAGAGATACCTCGTGTACTCCTTTGTGCGCTGTAGAGATACCTTCGGTACTCCTTTGTGCGCTGTAAAGATACCTTCTGTACTCCTTTGTACGTTCTAGAGATATTTCCTGTACTCCTTTGTGCGCTGTAGAGATACCTTCTGTACTTCTTTGTGCGCTGTAGAGATACCTTCTGTACTCCTTTGTGCGCTGTAGAGATACCTTCTGTACTCCTTTGTACGCTGTAGAGATACCTCGTGTACTCCTTTGTACGTTCTAGAGATATTTCCTGAACTCCTTTGTGCGCTGTAGAGATACCTTCTGTACTCCTTTGTGCGCTGTAGAGATACCTTCTTTACTCCTTTGTGCGCTGTAGAGATAACTTCTGTACTCCTTTGTACGCTGTAGAGATACCTTCTGTACTCCTTTGTGCGCTGTAGAGATACCTTCTGTACTCCTTTGTACGCTGTAGAGATACCTCGTGTACTCCTTTGTACGTTCTAGAGATATTTCCTGTACTCCTTTGTGCGCTGTAGAGATACCTTCTGTACTCCTTTGTGCGCTGTAGAGATACCTTCTGTACTCCTTTGTGCGCTGTAGAGATACCTTCTGTACTCCATTGTACGCTGTAGAGATACCTTCTGTACTCCTTTGTGCGCTGTAGAGATACCTTCTGTACTCCTTTGTACGCTATAGAGATACCTCGTGTACTCCTTTGTACGTTCTAGAAATATTTCTGGTACTCCTTTGTGCGCTGTAGAGATACCTTCTGTACTCCTTTGTGCGCTGTAGAGATACCTTCTGTACTCCTTTGTGCGCTGTAGAGATACCTTCTGTACTCCTTTGTGCGCTGTAGAGATACCTTCTGTACTTCTTTGTACGCTGTAGAGATACCTCGTGTACTCCTTTGTACGTTCTAGAGATATTTCCTGTACTCCTTTGTGCGTTGTAGAGATACCTTCTGTACTCCTTTGTGCGCTGTAGAGATACCTTCTGTACTCCTTTGTGCGCTGTAGAGATACCTTCTGTACTCCTTTGTGCGCTGTAGAGATACCTTCTGTACTCCTTTGTGCGCTGTAGAGATACCTTCTGTACTCCTTTGTGCGCTGTAGAGATACCTTCTGTACTCCTTTGTACGCTGTAGAGATACCTCGTGTACTCCTTTGTACGTTCTAGAGATATTTCCTGTACTCGTTTTTGCGCTGTAGAGATACCTTCCGTACTCCTCTGTGCGCTGTAGAGATACCTTCTGTACTCCTTTGTGCGCTGTAGAGATACCTTCTGTACTCCTTTGTGCGCTGTAGAGATACCTTCTGTACTCCTTTGTACGCTGTAGAGATACCTTCTGTACTCCTTTGTGCGCTGTAGAGATACCTTCTGTACTCCTTTGTACGTTGTAGAGATACCTCTTGTACTCCTTTGTACGTTCTAGAGATATTTCCTGTACTCCTTTGTGCGCTGTAGAGATACCTTCTGTACTCCTTTGTGCGCTGTAGAGATACCTTCTGTACTCCTTTGTACGCTGTAGAGATACCTCGTGTACTCCTTTGTACGTTCTAGAGATATTTCCTGTACTCCTCTGTGCACTGTAGAGATACCTTCTGTACTCCTTTGTGCGCTGTAGAGATACCTTCTGTACTCCTTTGTGCGCTGTAGAGATACCTTCTGTACTCCTTTGTGCGCTGTAGAGATACCTTCTGTACTCCTTTGTGCGCTGTAGAGATACCTTCTGTACTCCTTTGTACGCTGTAGAGATACCTCGTGTACTCCTTTGTGCGCTGTAGAGATACCTTCTGTACTCCTTTGTGCGCTGTAGAGATACCTTCTGTACTCCTTTGTGCGCTGTAGAGATACCTTCTGTACTCCTTTGTACGTTCTAGAGATATTTCCTGTACTCCTTTGTGCGCTGTAGAGATACCTTCTGTACTCCTTTGTGCGCTGTAGAGATACCTTCTGTACTCCTTTGTGCGCTGTAGAGATACCTTCTGTACTCCTTTGTGCGCTGTAGAGATACCTTCTGTACTCCTTTGTGCGCTGTAGAGATACCTTCTGTACTCCTTTGTACGCTGTAGAGATACCTCGTGTACTCCTTTGTGCGCTGTAGAGATAACTTCGGTACTCCTTTGTGCGCTGTAAAGATACCTTCTGTACTCCTTTGTACGTTCTAGAGATATTTCCTGTACTCCTTTGTGCGCTGTAGAGATACCTTCTGTACTCCTTTGTGCGCTGTAGAGATACCTTCTGTACTCCTTTGTGCGCTGTAGAGATACCTTCTGTACTCCTTTGTACGCTGTAGAGATACCTCGTGTACTCCTTTGTACGTTCTAGAGATATTTCCTGTACTCCTTTGTGCGCTGTAGAGATACCTTCTGTACTCCTTTGTGCGCTGTAGAGATACCTTCTTTACTCCTTTGTGCGCTGTAGAGATAACTTCTGTACTCCTTTGTACGCTGTAGAGATACCTTCTGTACTCCTTTGTGCGCTGTAGAGATACCTTCTGTACTCCTTTGTACGCTGTAGAGATACCTCGTGTACTCCTTTGTACGTTCTAGAGATATTTCCTGTACTCCTTTGTGCGCTGTAGAGATACCTTCTGTACTCCTTTGTGCGCTGTAGAGATACCTTCTGTACTCCTTTGTGCGCTGTAGAGATACCTTCTGTACTCCATTGTACGCTGTAGAGATACCTTCTGTACTCCTTTGTGCGCTGTAGAGATACCTTCTGTACTCCTTTGTACGCTGTAGAGATACCTCGTGTACTCCTTTGTACGTTCTAGAGATATTTCCTGTACTCCTTTGTGCGCTGTAGAGATACCTTCTGTACTCCTTTGTGCGCTGTAGAGATACCTTCTGTACTCCTTTGTACGTTCTAGAGATATTTCCTGTACTCCTTTGTACGCTGTAGAAATACCTTCTGTACTCCTTTGTGCGCTGTAGAGATACCTTCTGTACTCCTTTGTACGCTGTAGAGATACCTCGTGTACTCCTTTGTGCGCTGTAGAGATACCTTCTGTACTCCTTTGTACGCTGTAGAGATACCTCGTGTACTCCTATGTACGTTCTAGAGATATTTCCTGTACTCCTTTGTGCGCTGTAGAGATACCTTCTGTACTCCTTTGTGCGCTGTAGAGACACCTTCTGTTTTCCTTTGTACGCTGTAGAGATACCTTCTGTACTCCTTTGTGCGCTGTAGAGATACCTTCTGTACTCCTTTGTACGCTGTAGAGATACCTCGTGTACTCCTTTGTACGTTCTAGAGATATTTCCTGTACTCCTTTGTGCGCTGTAGAGATACCTTCTGTACTCCTATGTGCGCTGTAGAGATACCTTCTGTACTCCTTTGTGCGCTGTAGAGATACCTTCTGTACTCCTTTGTGCGCTGTAGAGATACCTTCTGTACTCCTTTGTACGCTGTAGAGATACCTCGTGTACTACTTTGTACGTTCTAGAGATATTTCCTGTACTCCTTTGTGCGCTGTAGAGACACCTTCTGTACTCTTTTGTGCGCTGTAGAGATACCTTCTGTACTCCTTTGTGCGCTGTAGAGATACCTTCTGTACTCCTTTGTGCGCTGTAGAGATACCTTCTGTACTCCTTTGTACGCTGTAGAGATACCTCGTGTACTCCTTTGTACGTTCTAGAGATATTTCCTGTACTCCTTTGTGCGCTGTAGAGATACCTTCTGTACTCCTTTGTGCGCTGTAGAGATACCTTCTGTACTCCTTTGTGCGCTGTAGAGATACCTTCTGTACTCCTTTGTACGCTGTAGAGATACCTTCTGTACTTCTTTGTGCGCTGTAGAGATACCTTCTGTACTCCTTTGTGCGCTGTAGAGATACCTTCTGTACTTCTTTGTACGCTGTAGAGATACCTCGTGTACTCCTTTGTACGTTCTAGAGATATTTCCTGTACTCCTCTGTGCGCTGTAGAGATACCTTCTGTACTCCTTTGTGCGCTGTAGAGATACCTTCTGTACTCCTTTGTGCGCTGTATAGATACCTTCTGTACTCCTTTGTGTGCTGTAGAGATACCTACTGTACTCCTTTGTGCGCTGTAGAGATACCTTCTGTACTCCTTTGTGCGCTGTAGAGATACCTTCTGTACTCCTTTGTACGCTGTAGAGATACCTCGTGTACTCCTTTGTACGTTCTAGAGATATTTCCTGTACTCCTTTGTGCGCTGTAGAGATACCTCCTGTACTTCTTTGTGCGCTGTAGAGATACCTTCTGTACTCCTTTGTGCGCTGTAGAGATACCTTCTCTACTCCTTTGTACGCTGTAGAGATACCTTCTGTACTCCTTTGTGCGCTGTAGAGATACCATCTGTACTCCTTTGTACGCTGTAGAGATACCTCGTGTACTCCTTTGTACGTTCTAGAGATATTTCCTGTACTCCTTTGTGCGCTGTAGAGATACCTTCTGTACTCCTTTGTGCGCTGTAGATATACCTTCTGTTCTCCTTTGTGCGCTGTAGAGATACCTTCTGTACTCCTTTGTACGCTCTTGAGATACCTTCTGTACTCCTTTATGCGCTGTAGAGATACCTTCTGTACTCCTTTGTACGCTGTAGAGATACCTCGTGTACTCCTTTGTACGTTCTAGAGATATTTCCTGTACTCCTTTGTGCGCTGTAGAGATACCTTCTGTACTCCTTTGTGCGCTGTAGAGATACCTTCTGTACTCCTTTGTACGTTCTAGAGATATTTCCTGTACTCCTTTGTACGCTGTAGAGATACCTTCTGTACTCCTTTGTGCGCTGTAGAGATACCTTCTGTACTCCTTTGTACGCTGTAGAGATACCTCGTGTACTCCTTTGTGCGCTGTAGAGATACCTTCTGTACTCCTTTGTACGCTGTAGAGATACCTCGTGTACTCCTATGTACGTTCTAGAGATATTTCCTGTACTCCTTTGTGCGCTGTAGAGATACCTTCTGTACTCCTTTGTGCGCTGTAGAGATACCTTCTGTACTCCTTTGTACGCTGTAGAGATACCTTCTGTACTCCTTTGTGCGCTGTAGAGATACCTTCTGTACTCCTTTGTACGCTGTAGAGATACCTCGTGTACTCCTTTGTACGTTCTAGAGATATTTCCTGTACTCCTTTGTGCGCTGTAGAGATACCTTCTGTACTCCTATGTGCGCTGTAGAGATACCTTCTGTACTCCTTTGTGCGCTGTAGAGATACCTTCTGTACTCCTTTGTGCGCTGTAGAGATACCTTCTGTACTCCTTTGTACGCTGTAGAGATACCTCGTGTACTACTTTGTACGTTCTAGAGATATTTCCTGTACTTTTTTGTGCGCTGTAGAGACACCTTCTGTACTCTTTTGTGCGCTGTAGAGATACCTTCTGTACTCCTTTGTGCGCTGTAGAGATACCTTCTGTACTCCTTTGTGCGCTGTAGAGATACCTTCTGTACTCCTTTGTACGCTGTAGAGATACCTCGTGTACTCCTTTGTACGTTCTAGAGATATTTCCTGTACTCCTTTGTGCGCTGTAGAGATACCTTCTGTACTCCTTTGTGCGCTGTAGAGATACCTTCTGTACTCCTTTGTGCGCTGTAGAGATACCTTCTGTACTCCTTTGTACGCTGTAGAGATACCTTCTGTACTTCTTTGTGCGCTGTAGAGATACCTTCTGTACTCCTTTGTGCGCTGTAGAGATACCTTCTGTACTCCTTTGTGCGCTGTAGAGATACCTTCTGTACTCCTTTGTGCGCTGTAGAGATACCTTCTGTACTCCTTTGTACGTTCTAGAGATATTTCCTGTACTCCTTTGTGCGCTGTAGAGATACCTTCTGTACTCCTTTGTGCGCTGTAGAGATACCTTCTGTACTCCTTTGTGCGCTGTAGAGATACCTCCTGTACTCCTTTGTGCGCTGTAGAGATACCTTCTGTACTCCTTTGTACGCTGTAGAGATACCTTCTGTACTCCATTGTGCCCTGTAGAGATACCTTCTGTACTCCTTTGTACGCTGTAGAGATACCTCGTGTACTCCTTTGTACGTTCTAGAGATATTTCCTGTACTCCTTTGTGCGCTGTAGAGATACCTTCTGTACTCCTTTGTGCGCTGTAGAGATACCTTCTGTACTCCTTTGTGCGCTGTAGAGATACCTTCTGTACTCCTTTGTGCGCTGTAGAGATACCTTCTGTACTCCTTTGTGCGCTGTAGAGATACCTTCTGTACTCCTTTGTACGCTGTAGAGATACCTCGTGTACTCCTTTGTACGTTCTAGAGTTATTTCCTGTACTCCTCTGTGCGCTGTAGAGATACCTTCTGTACTCCTTTGTGCGCTGTAGAGATACCTTCTGTACTCCTTTGTGCGCTGTAGAGATACCTTCTGTACTCCTTTGTGCGCTGTAGAGATACCTTCTGTACTCCTTTGTACGCTGTAGAGATACCTCGTGTACTCCTTTGTACGTTCTAGAGATATTTTCTGTACTCCTTTGTGCGCTGTAGAGATACCTTCTGTACTCCTTTGTGCGCTGTAGAAATACCTTCTGTACTCCTTTGTGCGCTGTAGAGATACCTTCTGTACTCCTTTGTGCGCTGTAGAGATACCTTCTGTACTCCTTTGTGCGCTGTAGAGATACCTTCTGTACTCCTTTGTACGCTGTAGAGATACCTCGTGAACTCCTTTGTACGTTCTAGAGATATTTCCTGTACTCCTTTGTGCGCTGTAGAGATACCTTCTGTACTCCTTTGTGCGCTGTAGAGATACCTTCTGTACTCCTTTGTGCGCTGTAGAGATACCTTCTGTACTCCTTTCTACGCTGTAGAGATACCTCGTGTACTCCTTTGTACGTTCTAGAGATATTTCCTGTACTCCTTTGTGCGCTGTAGAGATACCTTCTGTACTCCTTTGTGCGCTGTAGAGATACCTTCTGTACTCCTTTGTGCGCTGTAGAGATACCTTCTGTACTCTTTTGTGCGCTGTAGAGATACCTTCTGTACTCCTTTGTACGCTGTAGAGATACCTCGTGTACTCCTTTGTGCGCTGTAGAGATACCTTCTGTACTCCTTTGTGCGCTGTAGAGATACCTTCTGTACTCCTTTGTGCGCTGTAGAGATTCCTTCTGTACTCCTTCGTACGTTCTAGAGATATTTCCTGTACTCCTTTGTGCGCTGTAGAGATACCTTCTGTACTCCTTTGTGCGCTGTAGAGATACCTTCTGTACTCCTTTGTGCGCTGTAGAGATACCTTCTGTACTCCTTTGTGCGCTGTAGAGATACCTTCTGTACTCTTTTGTACGCTGTGGAGATACCTCGTGTACTCCTTTGTACATTCTAGAGATATTTCCTGTACTCCTTTGTGCGCTGTAGAGATACCTTCTGTACTCCTTTGTGCGCTGTAGAGATACCTTCTGTACTCCTTTGTGCGCTGTAGAGATACCTTCTGTACTCCTTTGTGCGCTGTAGAGATACCTTCTGTACTCCTTTGTACGCTGTAGAGATACCTCGTGTACTCCCTTGTGCGCTGTAGAGATACCTTCTGTACTCCTTTGTGCGCTGTAGAGATACCTTCTTTACTCCTTTGTACGTTCTAGAGATATTTCCTGTACTCCTTTGTGCGCTGTAGAGATACCTTCTGTACTCCTTTGTACGTTCTAGAGATATTTCCTGTACTCCTTTGTGCGCTGTAGAGATACCTTCTGTACTCCTTTGTGCGCTGTAGAGATACCTTCTGTACTCCTTTGTGCGCTGTAGAGATACCTTCTGTACTCCTTTGTACGCTGTAGAGATACCTTCTGTACTCCTTTGTGCGCTGTAGAGATACCTTCTGTACTCCTTTGTACGCTGTAGAGATACCTCGTGTACTCCTTTGTACGTTCTAGAGATATTTCCTGTACTCCTATGTGCGCTGTAGAGATACCTTCTGTACTCCTTTGTGCGCTGTAGAGATACCTTCTGTACTCCTTTGTGCGCTGTAGAGATACCTTCTGTACTCCTTTGTGCGCTGTAGAGATACCTTCTGTACTCTTTTGTACGCTGTAGAGATACCTCGTGTACTCCTTTGTACGTTCTAGAGATATTTCCTGTACTCCTTTGTGCGCTGTAGAGTAACCTTCTGTACTCCTTTGTGCGCTGTAGAGATACCTTCTGTACTCCTTTGTGCGCTGTAGAGATACCTTCTGTACTCCATTGTGCGCTGTAGAGATACCTTCTGTACTCCTTTGTACGCTGTAGAGATACCTCGTGTACTCCTTTGTACGTTCTAGAGATATTTCCTGTACTCCTTTGTGCGCTGTAGAGATACCTTCTGTACTCCTTTGTGCGCTGTAAAGATACCTTCTGTACTCCTTTGTGCGCTGTAGAGATACCTTCTGTACTCCTTTGTGCGCTGTAGAGATACCTTCTGTACTCCTTTGTGCGCTGTAGAGATACCTTCTGTACTCCTTTGTACGCTGTAGAGATACCTCGTGTACTCCTTTGTGCGCTGTAGAGATACCTTCTGTACTCCTTTGTGCGCTGTAGAGATACCTTCTGTGCTCCTTTGTGCGCTGTAGAGATACATTCTGTACTTCTTTGTACGTTCTAGAGATATTTCCTGTACTCCTTTGTGCGCTGTAGAGATACCTTCTGTACTCCTTTGTGCGCTGTAGAGATATTTCCTGTACTCCTTTGTGCGCTGTAGAGATACCTTCTGTACTCATTTGTGCGCTGTAGAAATACCTTCTGTACTCCTTTGTACGCTGTAGAGATACCTCGTGTACTCCTTTGTACGTTCTAGAGATATTTCCTGTACTCCTTTGTGCGCTGTAGAGATACCTTCTGTACTCCTTTGTGCGCTGTAGAGATACCTTCTGTACTCCTTTGTGCGCTGTAGAGATACCATCTGTACTCCTTTGTACGCTGTAGAGATACCTTCCGTACTCCTTTGTGCGCTGTAGAGATACCTTCTGTACTCCTTTGTACGCTGTAGAGATACCTCGTGTACTCCTTTGTACGTTCTAGAGATATTTCCTGTACTCCTTTGTGCGCTGTAGTGATACCTTCTGTACTCCTTTGTGCGCTGTAGAGATACCTTCTGTACTCCTTTGTGCACTGTAGAGATACCTTCTGTACTCCTTTGTACGCTGTAGAGATACCTTCTGTACTCCTTTGTGCGCTGTAGAGATACCTTCTGTACTCCTTTGTACGCAGTAGAGATACCTCGTGTACTCCTTTGTACGTTCTAGAGATATTTCCTGTACTCCTTTGTGCGCTGTAGAGATACCTTCTGTACTCCTTTGTGCGCTGTAGAGATACCTTCTGTACTCCTTTGTACGCTGTAGAGATACCTCGTGTACTCCTTTGTACGTTCTAGAGATATTTCCTGTACTCCTTTGTGCGCTGTAGAGATACCTTCTGTACTCCTTTGTGCGCTGTAGAGGTACCTTCTGTACTCCTTTGTGCGCTGTAGAGATACCTTCTGTACTCCTTTGTGCGCTGTAGAGATACCTTCTGTACTCCTTCGTGCGCTGTAGAGATACCTTCTGTACTCCTTTGTACGCTGTAGAGATACCTTCTGTACTCCTTTGTGCGCTGTAGAGATACCTTCTGTACTCCTTTGTACGCTGTAGAGATACCTCGTGTACTCCTTTGTACGTTCTAGAGATATTTCCTGTACTCCTTTGTGCGCTTTAGAGATAGATACCTTCTGTACTCCTTTGTGCGCTGTAGAGATACCTTCTGTACTCCTTTGTGCGCTGTAGAGATACCTTCTGTACTCCTTTGTACGTTCTAGAGATATTTCCTGTACTCCTTTGTACGCTGTAGAGATACCTTCTGTACTCCTTTGTGCGCTGTAGAGATACCTTCTGTACTCCTTTGTACGCTGTAGAGATACCTCGTGTACTCCTTTGTACGTTCTAGAGATATTTCCTGTACTCCTTTGTGCGCTGTAGAGATACCTTCTGTACTCCTATGTGCGCTGTAGAGATACCTTCTGTACTCCTTTGTGCGCTGTAGAGATACCTTCTGTACTCCTTTGTGCGCTGTAGAGATACCTTCTGTACTCCTTTGTACGCTGTAGAGATACCTCGTGTACTCCTTTGTTCGTTCTAGAGATATTTCCTGTACTCCTTTGTGCGCTGTAGAGACACCTTCTGTACTCTTTTGTGCGCTGTAGAGATACCTTCTGTACTCCTTTGTGCGCTGTAGAGATACCTTCTGTACTCCTTTGTGCGCTGTAGAGATACCTTCTGTACTCCTTTGTACGCTGTAGAGATACCTCGTGTACTCCTTTGTACGTTCTAGAGATATTTCCTGTACTCCTTTGTGCGCTGTAGAGATACCTTCTGTACTCCTTTGTGCGCTGTAGAGATACCTTCTGTACTCCTTTGTGCGCTGTAGAGATACCTTCTGTACTCCTTTGTACGCTGGAGAGATACCTTCTGTACTTCTTTGTGCGCTGTAGAGATACCTTCTGTACTCCTTTGTGCACTGTAGAGATACCTTCTGTACTCCTTTGTGCGCTGTAGAGATACCTTCTGTACTCCTTTGTGCGCTGTAGAGATACCTTCTGTACTCCTTTGTACGTTCTAGAGATATTTCCTGTACTCCTTTGTACGCTGTAGAGATACCTTCTGTACTCCTTTGTGCGCTGTAGAGATACCTTCTGTACTCCTTTGTGCGCTGTTGAGATACCTCCTGTACTCCTTTGTGCGCTGTAGAGATACCTTCTGTACTCCTTTGTGCGCTGTAGAGATACCTTCTGTACTCTTTTGTACGCTGTGGAGATACCTCGTGTACTCCTTTGTACATTCTAGAGATATTTCCTGTACTCCTTTGTGCGCTGTAGAGATACCTTCTGTACTCCTTTGTGCGCTGTAGAGATACCTTCTGTACTCCTTTGTGCGCTGTAGAGATACCTTCTGTACTCCTTTGTGCGCTGTAGAGATACCTTCTGTACTCCTTTGTACGCTGTAGAGATACCTCGTGTACTCCCTTGTGCGCTGTAGAGATACCTTCTGTACTCCTTTGTGCGCTGTAGAGATACCTTCTTTACTCCTTTGTACGTTCTAGAGATATTTCCTGTACTCCTTTGTGCGCTGTAGAGATACCTTCTGTACTCCTTTGTACGTTCTAGAGATATTTCCTGTACTCCTTTGTGCGCTGTAGAGATACCTTCTGTACTCCTTTGTGCGCTGTAGAGATACCTTCTGTACTCCTTTGTGCGCTGTAGAGATACCTTCTGTACTCCTTTGTACGCTGTAGAGATACCTTCTGTACTCCTTTGTGCGCTGTAGAGATACCTTCTGTACTCCTTTGTACGCTGTAGAGATACCTCGTGTACTCCTTTGTACGTTCTAGAGATATTTCCTGTACTCCTATGTGCGCTGTAGAGATACCTTCTGTACTCCTTTGTGCGCTGTAGAGATACCTTCTGTACTCCTTTGTGCGCTGTAGAGATACCTTCTGTACTCCTTTGTGCGCTGTAGAGATACCTTCTGTACTCTTTTGTACGCTGTAGAGATACCTCGTGTACTCCTTTGTACGTTCTAGAGATATTTCCTGTACTCCTTTGTGCGCTGTAGAGTAACCTTCTGTACTCCTTTGTGCGCTGTAGAGATACCTTCTGTACTCCTTTGTGCGCTGTAGAGATACCTTCTGTACTCCATTGTGCGCTGTAGAGATACCTTCTGTACTCCTTTGTACGCTGTAGAGATACCTCGTGTACTCCTTTGTACGTTCTAGAGATATTTCCTGTACTCCTTTGTGCGCTGTAGAGATACCTTCTGTACTCCTTTGTGCGCTGTAAAGATACCTTCTGTACTCCTTTGTGCGCTGTAGAGATACCTTCTGTACTCCTTTGTGCGCTGTAGAGATACCTTCTGTACTCCTTTGTGCGCTGTAGAGATACCTTCTGTACTCCTTTGTACGCTGTAGAGATACCTCGTGTACTCCTTTGTGCGCTGTAGAGATACCTTCTGTACTCCTTTGTGCGCTGTAGAGATACCTTCTGTGCTCCTTTGTGCGCTGTAGAGATACATTCTGTACTTCTTTGTACGTTCTAGAGATATTTCCTGTACTCCTTTGTGCGCTGTAGAGATACCTTCTGTACTCCTTTGTGCGCTGTAGAGATATTTCCTGTACTCCTTTGTGCGCTGTAGAGATACCTTCTGTACTCATTTGTGCGCTGTAGAAATACCTTCTGTACTCCTTTGTACGCTGTAGAGATACCTCGTGTACTCCTTTGTACGTTCTAGAGATATTTCCTGTACTCCTTTGTGCGCTGTAGAGATACCTTCTGTACTCCTTTGTGCGCTGTAGAGATACCTTCTGTACTCCTTTGTGCGCTGTAGAGATACCATCTGTACTCCTTTGTACGCTGTAGAGATACCTTCCGTACTCCTTTGTGCGCTGTAGAGATACCTTCTGTACTCCTTTGTACGCTGTAGAGATACCTCGTGTACTCCTTTGTACGTTCTAGAGATATTTCCTGTACTCCTTTGTGCGCTGTAGTGATACCTTCTGTACTCCTTTGTGCGCTGTAGAGATACCTTCTGTACTCCTTTGTGCACTGTAGAGATACCTTCTGTACTCCTTTGTACGCTGTAGAGATACCTTCTGTACTCCTTTGTGCGCTGTAGAGATACCTTCTGTACTCCTTTGTACGCAGTAGAGATACCTCGTGTACTCCTTTGTACGTTCTAGAGATATTTCCTGTACTCCTTTGTGCGCTGTAGAGATACCTTCTGTACTCCTTTGTGCGCTGTAGAGATACCTTCTGTACTCCTTTGTACGCTGTAGAGATACCTCGTGTACTCCTTTGTACGTTCTAGAGATATTTCCTGTACTCCTTTGTGCGCTGTAGAGATACCTTCTGTACTCCTTTGTGCGCTGTAGAGGTACCTTCTGTACTCCTTTGTGCGCTGTAGAGATACCTTCTGTACTCCTTTGTGCGCTGTAGAGATACCTTCTGTACTCCTTCGTGCGCTGTAGAGATACCTTCTGTACTCCTTTGTACGCTGTAGAGATACCTTCTGTACTCCTTTGTGCGCTGTAGAGATACCTTCTGTACTCCTTTGTACGCTGTAGAGATACCTCGTGTACTCCTTTGTACGTTCTAGAGATATTTCCTGTACTCCTTTGTGCGCTTTAGAGATAGATACCTTCTGTACTCCTTTGTGCGCTGTAGAGATACCTTCTGTACTCCTTTGTGCGCTGTAGAGATACCTTCTGTACTCCTTTGTACGTTCTAGAGATATTTCCTGTACTCCTTTGTACGCTGTAGAGATACCTTCTGTACTCCTTTGTGCGCTGTAGAGATACCTTCTGTACTCCTTTGTACGCTGTAGAGATACCTCGTGTACTCCTTTGTACGTTCTAGAGATATTTCCTGTACTCCTTTGTGCGCTGTAGAGATACCTTCTGTACTCCTATGTGCGCTGTAGAGATACCTTCTGTACTCCTTTGTGCGCTGTAGAGATACCTTCTGTACTCCTTTGTGCGCTGTAGAGATACCTTCTGTACTCCTTTGTACGCTGTAGAGATACCTCGTGTACTCCTTTGTTCGTTCTAGAGATATTTCCTGTACTCCTTTGTGCGCTGTAGAGACACCTTCTGTACTCTTTTGTGCGCTGTAGAGATACCTTCTGTACTCCTTTGTGCGCTGTAGAGATACCTTCTGTACTCCTTTGTGCGCTGTAGAGATACCTTCTGTACTCCTTTGTACGCTGTAGAGATACCTCGTGTACTCCTTTGTACGTTCTAGAGATATTTCCTGTACTCCTTTGTGCGCTGTAGAGATACCTTCTGTACTCCTTTGTGCGCTGTAGAGATACCTTCTGTACTCCTTTGTGCGCTGTAGAGATACCTTCTGTACTCCTTTGTACGCTGGAGAGATACCTTCTGTACTTCTTTGTGCGCTGTAGAGATACCTTCTGTACTCCTTTGTGCACTGTAGAGATACCTTCTGTACTCCTTTGTGCGCTGTAGAGATACCTTCTGTACTCCTTTGTGCGCTGTAGAGATACCTTCTGTACTCCTTTGTACGTTCTAGAGATATTTCCTGTACTCCTTTGTACGCTGTAGAGATACCTTCTGTACTCCTTTGTGCGCTGTAGAGATACCTTCTGTACTCCTTTGTGCGCTGTTGAGATACCTCCTGTACTCCTTTGTGCGCTGTAGAGATACCTTCTGTACTCCTTTGTACGCTGTAGAGATACCTTCTGTACTCCTTTGTGCGCTGTAAAGATACCTTCTGTACTCCTTTGTACGCTGTAGAGATACCTCGTGTACTCCTTTGTACGTTCTAGAGATATTTCCTGTACTCCTTTGTGCGCTGTAGAGATACCTTCTGTACTCCTTTGTGCGCTGTAGAGATACCTTCTGTACTCCTTTGTGCGCTGTAGAGATACCTTCTGTACTCCTTTGTGCGCTGTAGAGATACCTTCTGTACTCCTTTGTGCGCTGTAGAGATACCTTCTGTACTCCTTTGTACGCTGTAGAGATACCTCGTGTACTCCTTTGTCCGTTCTAGAGATATTTCCTGTACTCCTCTGTGCGCTGTAGAGATACCTTCTGTACTCCTTTGTGCGCTGTAGAGATACCTTCTGTACTCCTTTGTGCGCTGTAGAGATACCTTCTGTACTCCTTTGTGCGCTGTAGAGATACCTTCTGTACTCCTTTGTACGCTGTAGAGATACCTCGTGTACTCCTTTGTACGTTCTAGAGATATTTTCTGTACTCCTTTGTGCGCTGTAGAGATACCTTCTGTACTCCTTTGTGCGCTGTAGAGATACCTTCTGTACTCCTTTGTGCGCTGTAGAGATACCTTCTGTACTCCTTTGTGCGCTGTAGAGATACCTTCTGTACTCCTTTGTACGTTCTAGAGATATTTCCTGTACTCCTTTGTGCGATGTAGAGATACCTTCTGTACTCCTTTGTACGCTGTAGAGATACCTCGTGTACTCCTTTGTACGTTCTAGAGATATTACCTGTACTCCTTTGTGCGCTGTAGAGATACCTTCTGTACTTCTTTGTGCGCTGTGGAGATACCTTCTGTACTCCTTTGTGCGCTGTAGAGATACCTTCTGTACTCCTTTGTACGCTGTAGAGATACCTCGTGTACTCCTTTTTACGTTCTAGAGATATTTCCTGTACTCCTTTGTGCGCTGTAGAGATACCTTCTGTACTCCTTTGTGCGCTGTAGAGATACCGTCTGTACTCCTTTGTGCGCTGTAGAGATACCTTCTGTACTCCTTTGTACGCTGTAGAGATACCTTCTGTACTCCTTTGTGCGCTGTAGAGATACCTTCTGTACTCCTTTGTACGCTGTAGAGATACCTCGTAAACTCCTTTGTACGTTCTAGAGATATTTCCTGTACTCCTTCGTGCGCTGTAGAGATACCTTCTGTACTCCTTTGTGCGCTGTAGAGATACCTTCTGTACTCCTTTGTGTGCTGTAGAGATACCTTCTGTACTCCTTTGTACGCTGTAGAGATACCTTCTGTACTCCTTTGTGCGCTGTTGAGATACCTTCTGTACTCCTTTGTACGCTGTAGAGATACCTCGTATACTCCTTTGTACGTTCTAGAGATATTTCCTGTACTCCTTTGTGCGCTGTAGAGATACCTTCTGTACTCCTTTGTGCGCTGTAGAGATACCTTCTGTACTCCTATGTACGTTCTAGAGATATTTCCTGTACTCCTTTGTACGCTGTAGAGATACCTTCTGTACTCCTTTGTGCGCTGTAGAGATACCTTCTGTACTCCTTTGTACGCTGTAGAGATACCTCGTGTACTCCTTTGTACGTTCTAGAGATATTTCCTGTACTCCTTTGTGCGCTGTAGAGATACCTTCTGTACTCCTTTGTGCGCTGTAGAGATACCTTCTGTACTCCTTTGTGCGCTGTAGAGATACCTTCTGTACTTCTTTGTGCGCTGTAGAGATACCTTCTGTACTCCTTTGTACGCTGTAGAGATACCTCGTGTACTCCTTTGTACGTTCTAGAGATATTTTCTGTACTCCTTTGTGCGCTGTAGAGATACCTTCTGTACTCCTTTGTGCGCTGTAGAGATACCTTCTGTACTCCTTTGTGCGCTGTAGAGATACCTTCTGTACTCCTTTGTGCGCTGTAGAGATACCTTCTGTACTCCTTTGTACGCTGTAGAGATCCCTCGTGTACTCCTTTGTACGTTTTAGAGATATTTCCTGTACTCCTTGTTCCGCTGTAGAGATACCTTCTGTACTCCTTTGTGCGCTGTAGAGATACCTTCTGTACTCCTTTGTGCGCTGTAGAGATACCTTCTTTACTCCTTTGTACGCTGTAGAGATACCTTCTGTACTCCTTTGTGCGCTGTAGAGATACCTTCTGTACTCCTTTGTGCGCTGTAGAGATACCTTCTGTACTCTTTTGTGCGCTGTAGAGATACCTTCTGTACTCCTTTGTGCGCTGTAGAGATACCTTCTGTACTCCTTTGTACGTTCTAGAGATATTTCCTGTACTCCTTTGTGCGCTGTAGAGATACCTTCTGTACTCCTTTGTGCGCTGTAGAGATACCTTCTGTACTCCTTTGTGCGCTGTAGAGATACCTTCTGTACTCCTTTGTACGTTCTAGAGATATTTCCTGTACTCCTTTGTGCGCTGTAGAGTAACCTTCTGTACTCCTTTGTGCGCTGTAGAGATACCTTCTGTACTCCTTTGTGCGCTGTAGAGATACTTTCTGTACTCCATTGTGCGCTGTAGAGATACCTTCTGTACTCCTTTGTACGCTGTAGAGATACCTCGTGTACTCCTTTGTACGTTCTAGAGATATTTTCTGTACTCCTTTGTGCGCTGTAGAGATACCTTCTGTACTCTTTTGTGCGCTGTAGAGATACCTTCTGTACTCCTTTGTGCGCTGTAGAGATACCTTCTGTACTCCTTTGTACGTTCTAGAGATATTTCCTGTACTCCTTTGTGCGCTGTAGAGATACCTTCTGTACTCCTTTGTGCGCTGTAGAGATACCTTCTGTACTCCT
The DNA here is from genome assembly GCA_030386875.1 of Morinoia aosen. Lineage (NCBI taxonomy): Eukaryota > Metazoa > Arthropoda > Malacostraca > Amphipoda > Talitridae > Morinoia > Morinoia aosen. The sequence continues at coordinate 32,610,417 of JASJYW010000027.1, read as the reverse complement.
TTGTGCGCTGTAGAGATACCTTCTGTACTCCTTTGTACGTTCTAGAGATATTTCCTGTACTCCTTTGTGCGCTGTAGAGTAACCTTCTGTACTCCTTTGTGCGCTGTAGAGATACCTTCTGTACTCCTTTGTGCGCTGTAGAGATACTTTCTGTACTCCATTGTGCGCTGTAGAGATACCTTCTGTACTCCTTTGTACGCTGTAGAGATACCTCCTGTACTCCTTTGTACGTTCTAGAGATATTTTCTGTACTCCTTTGTGCGCTGTAGAGATACCTTCTGTACTCCTTTGTGCGCTGTAGAGAAACCTTCTGTACTCCTTTGTGCGCTGTAGAGATACCTTCTGTACTCCTTTGTGCGCTGTAGAGATACCTTCTGTACTCCTTTGTGCGCTGTAGAGATACCTTCTGTACTCCTTTGTACGCTGAAGAGATTCCTCGTGTACTCCTTTGTGCGCTGTAGAGATACCTTCTGTACTCCTTTGTGCGCTGTAGAGATACCTTCTGTACTCCTTTGTGCGCTGTAGAGATACCTTCTGTACTTCTTTGTACGTTCTAGAGATATTTCCTGTACTCCTTTGTGCGCTGTAGAGATACCTTCTGTACTCCTTTGTGCGCTGTAGAGATATTTCCTGTACTCCTTTGTGCGCTGTAGAGATACCTTCTGTACTCATTTGTGCGCTGTAGAAATACCTTCTGTACTCCTTTGTACGCTGTAGAGATACCTCGTGTACTCCTTTGTACGTTCTAGAGATATTTCCTGTACTCCTTTGTGCGCTGTAGAGATACCTTCTGTACTCCTTTGTGCGCTGTAGAGATACCTTCTGTACTCCTTTGTGCGCTGTAGAGATACCATCTGTACTCCTTTGTACGCTGTAGAGATACCTTCTGTACTCCTTTGTGCGCTGTAGAGATACCTTCTGTACTCCTTTGTACGCTGTAGAGATACCTCGTGTACTCCTTTGTACGTTCTAGAGATATTTCCTGTACTCCTTTGTGCGCTGTAGAGATACCTTCTGTACTCTTTTGTGCGCTGTAGAGATACCTTCTGTACTCCTTTGTGCGCTGTAGAGATACCTTCTGTACTCTTTTGTACGCTGTAGAGATACCTTCTGTACTCCTTTGTGTGCTGTAGAGATACCTTCTGTACTCCTTTGTACGCTGTAGAGATACCTCGTGTACTCCTTTGTACGTTCTAGAGATATTTCCTGTACTCCTTTGTGCGCTGTAGAGATACCTTCTGTACTCCTTTGTGCGCTGTAGAGATACCTTCTGTACTCCTTTGTACGCTGTAGAGATACCTCGTGTACTCCTTTGTACGTTCTAGAGATATTTCCTGTACTCCTTTGTGCGCTGTAGAGATACCTTCTGTACTCCTTTGTGCGCTGCAGAGGTACCTTCTGTACTCCTTTGTGCGCTGTAGAGATACCTTCTGTACTCCTTTGTGCGCTGTAGAGATACCTTCTGTACTCCTTTGTGCGCTGTAGAGATACCTTCTGTACTCCTTTGTACGCTGTAGAGATACCTTCTGTACTCCTTTGTGCGCTGTAGAGATACCTTCTGTACTCCTTTGTACGCTGTAGAGATACCTCGTGTACTCCTTTGTACGTTCTAGAGATATTTCCTGTACTCCTTTGTGCGCTGTAGAGATAGATACCTTCTGTACTCCTTTGTGCGCTGTAGAGATACCTTCTGTACTCCTTTGTGCGCTGTAGAGATACCTTCAGTACTCCTTTGTACGTTCTAGAGATATTTCCTGTACTCCTTTGTACGCTGTAGAGATACCTTCTGTACTCCTTTGTGCGCTGTAGAGATACCTTCTGTACTCCTTTGTACGCTGTAGAGATGCCTCGTGTACTCCTTTGTACGTTCTAGAGATATTTCCTGTACTCCTTTGTGCGCTGTAGAGATACCTTCTGTACTCCAATGTGCGCTGTAGAGATACCTTCTGTACTCCTTTGTGCGCCGTAGAGATACCTTCTGTACTCCTTTGTGCGCTGTAGAGATACCTTCTGTACTCCTTTGTACGCTGTAGAGATACCTCGTGTACTCCTTTGTACGTTCTAGAGATATTTCCTGTACTCCTTTGTGCGCTGTAGAGACACCTTCTGTACTCTTTTGTGCGCTGTAGAGATACCTTCTGTACTCCTTTGTGCGCTGTAGAGATACCTTCTGTACTCCTTTGTGCGCTGTAGAGATACCTTCTGTACTCCTTTGTACGCTGTAGAGATACCTCGTGTACTCCTTTGTACGTTCTAGAGATATTTCCTGTACTCCATTGTGCGCTGTAGAGATACCTTCTGTACTCCTTTGTGCGCTGTAGAGATACCTTCTGTACTCCTTTGTGCGCTGAAGAGATACCTTCTGTACTCCTTTGTACGCTGTAGAGATACCTTCTGTACTTCTTTGTGCGCTGTAGAGATACCTTCTGTACTCCTTTGCGCGCTGTAGAGATACCTTCTGTACTCCTTTGTGCGCTGTAGAGATACCTTCTGTACTCCTTTGTGCGCTGTAGAGATACCTTCTGTACTCCTTTGTACGTTCTAGAGATATTTCCTGTACTCCTTTGTGCGCTGTAGAGATACCTTCTGTACTCCTTTGTGCGCTGTAGAGATACCTTCTGTACTCCTTTGTGCGCTGTAAAGATACCTCCTGTACTCCTTTGTACGCTGTAGCGATACCTCGTGTACTCCTTTGTGCGCTGTAGAGATACCTTCTGTACTCCTTCGTGCGCTGTAGAGATACCTTCTGTACTCCTTTGTGCGCTGTAGAGATACCTTCTGTACTCCTTTTTACGTTCTAGAGATATTTCCTGTACTCCTTTGTGCGCTTTAGAGATACCTTCTGTACTCCTTTGTGCGCTGTAGAGATACCTTCTGTACTCCTTTGTGCGCTGTAGAGATACCTTCTGTACTCCTTTGTGCGCTGTAGAGATACCTTCTGTACTCCTTTGTACGCTGTAGAGATACCTCGTGTACTCCTTTGTACGTTCTAGAGATATTTCCTGTACTCCTTTGTGCGCTGTAGAGATACCTTCTTTACTCCTTTGTGCGCTGTAGAGATACCTTCTGTACTCCTTTGTGCGCTGTAGAGATACCTTCTGTACTCTTTTGTACGCTGTAAAGATACCTTCTGTACTCCTTTGTGCGCTGTAGAGATACCTTCAGTACTCCTTTGTACGCTGTAGAGATACCTCGTGTACTCCTTTGTACGTTCTAGATATATTTCCTGTACTCCTTTGTGCGCTGTAGAGATTCCTTCTGTACTCCTTCGTGCGCTGTAGAGATACCTTCTGTACTCCTTTGTGCGCTGTAGAGATACCTTCTGTACTCCTTTGTACGCTGTAGAGATACCTTCTGTACTCCTTTGTGCGCTGTAGAGATACCTTCTGTACTCCTTTGTACGCTGTAGAGATACCTCGTGTACTCCTTTGTACGTTCTAGAGATATTTCCTGTACTCCTTTGTGCGCTGTAGAGATACCTTCTGTACTCCTTTGTGCGCTGTAGAGATACCTTCTGTACTCCTTTGTACGTTCTAGAGATATTTCCTGTACTCCTTTGTACGCTGTAAAGATACCTTCTGTACTCCTTTGTGCGCTGTAGAGATACCTTCTGTACTCCTTTGTACGCTGTAGAGATACCTCGTGTACTCCTTTGTACGTTCTAGAGATATTTCCTGTACTCTTTTGTGCGCTGTAGAGATACCTTCTGTACTCCTTTGTGCGCTGTAGAGATACCTTCTGTACTCCTTTGTGCGCTGTAGAGATACCTTCTGTACTCCTTTGTGCGCTGTAGAGATACCTTCTATACTCCTTTGTACGCTGTAGAGATACCTCGTGTACTCCTTTGTACGTCCTAGAGATATTTCCTGTACTCCTTTTCGTGCTGTAGTGATACCTTCTGTACTCCTTTGTGCGCTGTAGAGATACCTTCTGTACTCCTTTGTGCGCTGTAGAGATACCTTCTGTACTCCTTTGTGCGCTGTAGAGATACCTTCTGTACTCCTTTGTACGCTGTAGAGATACCTCGTGTACTCCTTTGTACGTTCTAGAGATATTTCCTGTACTCCTTTGTGCGCTGTAGAGATACCTTCTGTACTCCTTTGTGCACTGAAGAGATACCTTCTGTACTCCTTTGTGTGCTGTAGAGATACCTTCTGTACTCCTTTGTACGCTGTAGAGATACCTTCTGTACTCCTTTGTGCGCTGTAGAGATACCTTCTGTACTCCTTTGTGCACTCTAGAGATTCCTCGTGTACTCCTTTGTACGTTCTAGAGATATTTCCTGTACTCCTCTGTGCGCTGTAGAGATACCTTCTGTACTCCTTTGTGCGCTGTAGAGATACCTTCTGTACTCCTTTGTACGTTCTAGAGATATTTCCTGTACTCCTTTGTGCGCTGTAGAGTAACCTTCTGTACTCCTTTGTGCGCTGTAGAGATACCTTCTGTACTCCTTTGTGCGCTGTAGAGATACCTTCTGTACTCCTTTGTACGCTGTAGAGATACCTTCTGTACTCCTTTGTGCGCTGTAGAGATACCTTCTGTACTCCTTTGTACGCTGTAGAGATACCTCGTGTACTCCTTTGTACGTTCTAGAGATATTTCCTGTACTCCTTTGTGCGCTGTAGAGATACCTTCTGTACTCCTTTGTGCGCTGTAGAGATACCTTCTGTACTCCTTTGTGCGCTATAGAGATACCTTCTGTACTCCTTTGTGCGCTGTAGAGATACCTTCTGTACTTCTATGTGCGCTGTAGAGATACCTTCTGTACTCCTTTGTACGCTGTAGAGATACCTCGTGTACTCCTTTGTACGTTCTAGAGATATTTCCTGTACTCCTTTGTGCGCTGTAGAGATACCTTCTGTACTCCTTTGTGCGCTGTAGAGATACCTTCTGTACTCCTTTGTGCGCTGTAGAGATACCTTCTGTACTCCTTTGTGCGCTGTAGAGATACCTTCTGTACTCCTTTGCACGCTGTAGAGATACCTCGTGTACTCCTTTGTACGTTCTAGAGATATTTTCTGTACTCCTTTGTGCGCTGTAGAGATACCTTCTGTACTCCTTTGTGCGCTGTAGAGATACCTTCTGTACTCCTTTGTGCGCTGTAGAGATACCTTCTGTAATCCTTTGTGCGCTGTAGAGATACCTTCTGTACTCCTTTGTACGTTCTAGAGATATTTCCTGTACTCCTTTGTGCGATGGAAAGATACCTTCTGTACTCCTTTGTACGCTGTAGAGATACCTCGTGTACTCCTTTGTACGTTCTAGAGATATTTCCTGTACTTCTTTGTGCGCTGTAGAGATACCTTCTGTACTCCTTTGAGCGCTGTAGAGATACCTTCTGTACTCCTTTGTGCGCTGTAGAGATACCTTCTGTACTCCTTTGTACGCTGTAGAGATACCTCGTGTACTCCTTTGTACGTTCTAGAGATATTTCCTCTACTCCTTTGAGCGCTGTAGAGATACCTTCTGTACTCCTTTGTGCGCTGTAGAGATACCTTCTGTACTCCTTTGTGCGCTGTAGAGATACCTTCTGTACTCCTTTGTACCCTGTAGAGATACCTTCTGTACTCCTTTGTGCTCTGTAGAGATACCTTCTGTACTCCTTTGTACGCTCTAGAGATACCTCGTAAACTCCTTTGTACGTTCTAGAGATATTTCCTGTACTCCTTTGTGCGCTGTAGAGATACCTTCTGTACTCCTTTGTGCGCTGTAGAGATTCCTTCTGTACTCCTTTGTGCGCTGTAGAGATACCTTCTGTACTCCTTTGTACGCTGTAGAGATACCTTCTGTACTCCTTTGTGCGCTGTATAGATACCTTCTGTACTCCTTTGTACACTGTAGAGATACCTCGTATACTCCTTTGTACGTTCTAGAGATATTTCCTGTACTCCTTTGTGCGCTGTAGAGATACCTTCTGTACTCCTTTGTGCGCTGTAGAGATACCTTCTATACTCCTTTGTACGTTCTAGAGATATTTCCTGTACTCCTTTGTACGCTGTAGAGATACCTTCTGTACTCCTTTGTGCGCTGTAGAGATACCTTCTGTACTCCTTTGTACGCTGTAGAGATACCTCGTGTACTCCTTTGTACGTTCTAGAGATATTTCCTGTACTCCTTTGTGCGCTGTAGAGATACCTTCTGTACTCCTTTGTGCGCTGTAAAGATACCTTCTGTACTCCTTTGTGCGCTGTAGAGATACCTTCTGTACTTCTTTGTGCGCTGTAGAGATACCTTCTGTACTCCTTTGTACGCTGTAGAGATACCTCGTGTACTCCTTCGTACGTTCTAGAGATATTTCCTGCACTCCTTTGTGCGCTGTAGAGATACCTTCTGTACTCCTTTGTGCGCTGTAGGGATACCTTCTGTACTCCTTTGTGCGCTGTAGAGATACCTTCTGTACTCCTTTGTGCGCTGTAGAGATACCTTCTGTACTCCTTTGTACGCTGTAGAGATACCTCGTGTACTCCTTTGTACGTTCTAGAAATATTTCCTGTACTCCTTGTTGCGCTGTAGAGATACCTTCTGTACTCCTTTGTGCGCTGTAGAGATACCTTCTGTACTCCTTTGTGCGCTGTAGAGATACCTTCTGTACTCCTTTGTACGCTGTAGAGATACCTTCTGTACTCCTTTGTGCACTGTAGAGATACCTTCTGTACTCCTTTGTGCGCTGTAGAGATACCTTCTGTACTCCTTTGTGCGCTGTAGAGATACCTTCTGTACTCCTTTGTGCGCTGTGGAGATACCTTCTGTACTCCTTTGTACGTTCTAGAGATTTTTCCTGTACTCCTTTGTGCGCTGTAGAGAAACCTTCTGTACTCCTTTGTGCGCTGTAGAGATACCTTCTGTACTCCTTTGTGCGCTGTAGAGATACCTTCTGTACTCCTTTGTACGCTGTAGAGATACCTCGTGTACTCCTTTGTGCGCTGTAGAGATACCTTCTGTACTCCTTTGTGCGCTGTAGAGATACCTTCTGTACTCCTTTGTGCGCTGTAGAGATACCTTCTGTACTCCTTTGTACGTTCTAGAGATATTTCCTGTACTCCTTTGTGCGCTGTAGAGATACCTTCTGTACTCCTTTGTGCGCTGTAGAGATACCTTCTGTACTCCTTTGTACGCTGTAGAGATACCTCGCGTACTCCTTTGTACGTTCTAGAGATATATCCTGTACTCCTTTGTGCGCTGTAGAGATACCTTCTGTACTCCTTTGTGCGCTGTAGAGATACCTTCTGTACTCCTTTGTGCGCTGTAGAGATACCTTCTGTACTCCTTTTTGCGCTGTAGAGATACCTTCTGTACTCCTTTGTACGCTGTAGAGATACCTCGTGTACTCCTTTGTGCGCTGTAGAGATACCTTCTGTACTCCTTTGTGCGCTGTAGAGATACCTTCTGTACTCCTTTGTGCGCTGTTGAGATACCTTCTGTACTCCTTTGTACGTTCTAGAGATATTTTCTGTACTCCTTTGTGCGCTGTAGAGATACCTTCTGTACTCCTTTGTACGCTGCAGAGATACCTCGTGTACTCCTTTGTGCGCTGTAGAGATACCTTCTGTACTCCTTTGTGCGCTGTAGAGATACCTTCTGTACTCCTTTGTACGTTCTAGAGATATTTCCTGTACTCCTTTGTGCGCTGTAGAGATACCTTCTGTACTCCTTTGTACGCTGTAGAGATACCTCGTGTACTCTTTTGTGCGCTGTAGAGATACCTTTTGTACTCCTTTGTGCGCTGTAGAGATACCTTCTGTACTCCTTTGTGCGCTCTAGAGATACCTTCTGTACTCCTTTGTACGTTCTAGAGATATTTCCTGTACTCCTTTGTGCGCTGTAGAGATACCTTCTGTACTCCTTTGTGCGCTGTAGAGATACCTTCTGTACTCCTTTGTGCGCTGTAGAGATATCTTCTGTACTCCTTTGTGCGCTGTAGAGATACCTTCTGTACTCCTTTGTACGCTGTAGAGATACCTCGTGTACTCCTTTGTACGTTCTAGAGATATTTCCTGTACTCCTTTGTGCGCTGTAGAGATACCTTCTGTACTCCTTTGTGCGCTGTAGAGATACCTTCTGTTCTCCTTTGTGCGCTGTAGAGATACCTTCTGTACTCCTTTCTACGCTGTAGAGATACCTCGTGTACTCCTTTGTACGTTCTAGAGATATTTCCTGTACTCCTTTGTGCGCTGTAGAGATACCTTCTGTACTCCTTTGTGCGCTGTAGAGATACCTTCTGTACTCCTTTGTGCGCTGTAGAGATACCTTCTGTACTCCTTTGTACGCTGAAGAGATTCCTCGTGTACTCCTTTGTGCGCTGTAAAGATACCTTCTGTACTCCTTTGTGCGCTGTAGAGATACCTTCTGTACTCCTTTGTGCGCTGTAGAGATACCTTCTGTACTTCTTTGTACGTTCTAGAGATATTTCCTGTACTCCTTTGTGCGCTGTAGAGATACCTTCTGTACTCCTTTGTGCGCTGTAGAGATATTTCCTGTACTCCTTTGTGCGCTGTAGAGATACCTTCTGTACTCATTTGTGCGCTGTAGAAATACCTTCTGTACTCCTTTGTACGCTGTAGAGATACCTCGTGTACTCCTTTGTACGTTCTAGAGATATTTCCTGTACTCCTTTGTGCGCTGTAGAGATACCTTCTGTACTCCTTTGTGCGCTGTAGAGATACCTTCTGTACTCCTTTGTGCGCTGTAGAGATACCATCTGTACTCCTTTGTACGCTGTAGAGATACCTTCTGTACTCCTTTGTGCGCTGTAGAGATACCTTCTGTACTCCTTTGTACGCTGTAGAGATACCTCGTGTACTCCTTTGTACGTTCTAGAGATATTTCCTGTACTCCTTTGTGCGCTGTAGAGATACCTTCTGTACTCTTTTGTGCGCTGTAGAGATACCTTCTGTACTCCTTTGTGCGCTGTAGAGATACCTTCTGTACTCTTTTGTACGCTGTAGAGATACCTTCTGTACTCCTTTGTGCGCTGTAGAGATACCTTCTGTACTCCTTTGTACGCTGTAGAGATACCTCGTGTACTCCTTTGTACGTTCTAGAGATATTTCCTGTCCTCCTTTGTGCGCTGTAGAGATACCTTCTGTACTCCTTTGTGCGCTGTAGAGATACCTTCTGTACTCCTTTGTACCCTGTAGAGATACCTCGTGTACTCCTTTGTACGTTCTAGAGATATTTCCTGTACTCCTTTGTGCGCTGTAGAGATACCTTCTGTACTCCTTTGTGCGCTGCAGAGGTACCTTCTGTACTCCTTTGTGCGCTGTAGAGATACCTTCTGTACTCCTTTGTGCGCTGTAGAGATACCTTCTGTACTCCTTTGTGCGCTGTAGAGATACCTTCTGTACTCCTTTGTACGCTGTAGAGATACCTTCTGTACTCCTTTGTGCGCTGTAGAGATACCTTCTGTACTCCTTTGTGCGCTGTAGAGATACCTCGTGTACTCCTTTGTACGTTCTAGAGATATTTCCTGTACTCCTTTGTGCGCTGTAGAGATAGATACCTTCTGTACTCCTTTGTGCGCTGTAGAGATACCTTCTGTACTCCTTTGTGCGCTGTAGAGATACCTTCTGTACTCCTTTGTACGTTCTAGAGATATTTCCTGTACTCCTTTGTACGCTGTAGAGATACCTTCTGTACTCCTTTGTGCGCTGTAGAGATACCTTCTGTACTCCTTTGTACGCTGTAGAGATACCTCGTGTACTCCTTTGTACGTTCTAGAGATATTTCCTGTACTCCTTTGTGCGCTGTAGAGATACCTTCTGTACTCCTATGTGCGCTGTAGAGATACCTTCTGTACTCCTTTCTGCGCCGTAGAGATACCTTCTGTACTCCTTTGTGCGCTGTAGAGATACCTTCTGTACTCCTTTGTACGCTGTAGAGATACCTCGTGTACTCCTTTGTACGTTCTAGAGATATTTCCTGTACTCCTTTGTGCGCTGTAGAGACACCTTCTGTACTCTTTTGTGCGCTGTAGAGATACCTTCTGTACTCCTTTGTGCGCTGTAGAGATACCTTCTGTACTCCTTTGTGCGCTGTAGAGATACCTTCTGTACTCCTTTGTACGCTGTAGAGATACCTCGTGTACTCCTTTGTACGTTCTAGAGATATTTCCTGTACTCCTTTGTGCGCTGCAGAGATACCTTCTGTACTCCTTTGTGCGCTGTAGAGATACCTTCTGTACTCCTTTGTGCGCTGTAGAGATACCTTCTGTACTCCTTTGTACGCTGTAGAGATACCTTCTGTACTTCTTTGTGCGCTGTAGAGATACCTTCTGTACTCCTTTGCGCGCTGTAGAGATACCTTCTGTACTCCTTTGTGCGCTGTAGAGATACCTTCTGTACTCCTTTGTGCGCTGTAGAGATACCTTCTGTACTCCTTTGTACGTTCTAGAGATATTTCCTGTACTCCTTTGTGCGCTGTAGAGATACCTTCTGTACTCCTTTGTGCGCTGTAGAGATACCTTCTGTACTCCTTTGTGCGCTGTAGAGATACCTCCTGTACTCCTTTGTACGCTGTAGCGATACCTCGTGTACTCCTTTGTGCGCTGTAGAGATACCTTCTGTACTCCTTCGTGCGCTGTAGAGATACCTTCTGTACTCCTTTGTGCGCTGTAGAGATACCTTCTGTACTCCTTTGTACGTTCTAGAGATATTTCCTGTACTCCTTTGTGCGCTTTAGAGATACCTTCTGTACTCCTTTGTGCGCTGTAGAGATACCTTCTGTACTCCTTTGTGCGCTGTAGAGATACCTTCTGTACTCCTTTGTGCGCTGTAAAGATACCTTCTGTACTCCTTTGTACGCTGTAGAGATACCTCGTGTACTCCTTTGTACGTTCTAGAGATATTTCCTGTACTCCTTTGTGCGCTGTAGAGATACCTTCTTTACTCCTTCGTGCGCTGTAGAGATACCTTCTGTACTCCTTTGTGCGCTGTAGAGATACCTTCTGTACTCTTTTGTACGCTGTAAAGATACCTTCTGTACTCCTTTGTGCGCTGTAGAGATACCTTCAGTACTCCTTTGTACGCTGTAGAGATACCTCGTGTACTCCTTTGTACGTTCTAGATATATTTCCTGTACTCCTTTGTGCGCTGTAGAGATACCTTCTGTACTCCTTCGTGCGCTGTAGAGATACCTTCTGTACTCCTTTGTGCGCTGTAGAGATACCTTCTGTACTCCTTTGTACGCTGTAGAGATACCTTCTGTACTCCTTTGTGCGCTGTAGAGATACCTTCTGTACTCCTTTGTACGCTGTAGAGATACCTCGTGTACTCCTTTGTACGTTCTAGAGATATTTCCTGTACTCCTTTGTGCGCTGTAGAGATACCTTCTGTACTCCTTTGTGCGCTGTAGAGATACCTTCTGTACTCCTTTGTACGTTCTAGAGATATTTCCTGTACTCCTTTGTACGCTGTAAAGATACCTTCTGTACTCCTTTGTGCGCTGTAGAGATACCTTCTGTACTCCTTTGTACGCTGTAGAGATACCTCGTGTACTCCTTTGTACGTTCTAGAGATATTTCCTGTACTCTTTTGTGCGCTGTAGAGATACCTTCTGTACTAATTTGTGCGCTGTAGAGATACCTTCTGTACTCCTTTGTGCGCTGTAGAGATACCTTCTGTTCTCCTTTGTGCGCTGTAGAGATACCTTCTGTACTCCTTTGTATGCTGTAGAGATACCTCGTGTACTCCTTTGTACGTCCTAGAGATATTTCCTGTACTCCTTTTCGCGCTGTAGTGATACCTTCTGTACTCCTTTGTGCGCTGTAGAGATACCTTCTGTACTCCTTTGTGCGCTGTAGAGATACCTTCTGTACTCCTTTGTGCGCTGTAGAGATACCTTCTGTACTCCTTTGTACGCTGTAGAGATACCTCGTGTACTCCTTTGTACGTTCTAGAGATATTTCCTGTACTCCTTTGTGCGCTGTAGAGATACCTTCTGTACTCCTTTGTGCGCTGAAGAGATACCTTCTGTACTCCTTTGTGCGCTGTAGAGATACCTTCTGTACTCCTTTGTACGCTGTAGAGATACCTTCTGTACTCCTTTGTGCGCTGTAGAGATACCTTCTGTACTCCTTTGTGCACTCTAGAGATTCCTCGTGTACTCCTTTGTACGTTCTAGAGATATTTCCTGTACTCCTTTGTGCGCTGTAGAGATACCTTCTGTACTCCTTTGTGCGCTGTAGAGATACCTTCTGTACTCCTTTGTACGTTCTAGAGATATTTCCTGTACTCCTTTGTGCGCTGTAGAGTAACCTTCTGTACTCCTTTGTGCGCTGTAGAGATACCTTCTGTACTCCTTTGTGCGCTGTAGAGATACCTTCTGTACTCCTTTGTACGCTGTAGAGATACCTTCTGTACTCCTTTGTGCGCTGTAGAGATATCTTCTGTACTCCTTTGTACGCTGTAGAGATACCTCGTGTACTCCTTTGTACGTTCTAGAGATATTTCCTGTACTCCTTTGTGCGCTGTAGAGATACCTTCTGTACTCCTTTGTGCGCTGTAGAGATACCTTCTGTACTCCTTTGTGCGCTGTAGAGATACCTTCTGTACTCCTTTGTGCGCTGTAGAGATACCTTCTGTACTTCTATGTGCGCTGTAGAGATACCTTCTGTACTCCTTTGTACGCTGTAGAGATACCTCGTGTACTCCTTTGTACGTTCTAGAGATATTTCCTGTACTCCTTTGTGCGCTGTAGAGATACCTTCTGTACTCCTTTGTGCGCTGTAGAGATACCTTCTGTACTCCTTTGTGCGCTGTAGAGATACCTTCTGTACTCCTTTGTGCGCTGTAGAGATACCTTCTGTACTCCTTTGCACGCTGTAGAGATACCTCGTGTACGCCTTTGTACGTTCTAGAGATATTTTCTGTACTCCTTCGTGCGCTGTAGAGATACCTTCTGTACTCCTTTGTGCGCTGTAGAGATACCTTCTGTACTCCTTTGTGCGCTGTAGAGATACCTTCTGTAATCCTTTGTGCGCTGTAGAGATACCTTCTGTACTCCTTTGTACGTTCTAGAGATATTTCCTGTACTCCTTTGTGCGATGGAAAGATACCTTCTGTACTCCTTTGTACGCTGTAGAGATACCTCGTGTACTCCTTTGTACGTTCTAGAGATATTTCCTGTACTTCTTTGTGCGCTGTAGAGATACCTTCTGTACTCCTTTGAGCGCTGTAGAGATACATTCTGTACTCCTTTGTGCGCTGTAGAGATACCTTCTGTACTCCTTTGTACGCTGTAGAGATACCTCGTGTACTCCTTTGTACGTTCTAGAGATATTTCCTCTACTCCTTTGAGCGCTGTAGAGATACCTTCTGTACTCCTTTGTGCGCTGTAGAGATACCTTCTGTACTCCTTTGTGCGCTGTAGAGATACCTTCTGTACTCCTTTGTACCCTGTAGAGATACCTTCTGTACTCCTTTGTGCTCTGTAGAGATACCTTCTGTACTCCTTTGTACGCTCTAGAGATACCTCGTAAACTCCTTTGTACGTTCTAGAGATATTTCCTGTACTCCTTTGTGCGCTGTAGAGATACCTTCTGTACTTTTTTGTGCGCTGTAGAGATTCCTTCTGTACTCCTTTGTGCGCTGTAGAGATACCTTCTGTACTCCTTTGTACGCTGTAGAGATACCTTCTGTACTCCTTTGTGCACTGTATAGATACCTTCTGTACTCCTTTGTACACTGTAGAGATACCTCGTATACTCCTTTGTACGTTCTAGAGATATTTCCTGTACTCCTTTGTGCGCTGTAGAGATACCTTCTGTACTCCTTTGTGCGCTGTAGAGATACCTTCTATACTCCTTTGTACGTTCTAGAGATATTTCCTGTACTCCTTTGTACGCTGTAGAGATACCTTCTGTACTCCTTTGTGCGCTGTAGAGATACCTTCTGTACTCCTTTGTACGCTGTAGAGATACCTCGTGTACTCCTTTGTACGTTCTAGAGATATTTCCTGTACTCCTTTGTGCGCTGTAGAGATACCTTCTGTACTCCTTTGTGCGCTGTAAAGATACCTTCTGTACTCCTTTGTGCGCTGTAGAGATACCTTCTGTACTTCTTTGTGCGCTGTAGAGATACCTTCTGTACTCCTTTGTACGCTGTAGAGATACCTCGTGTACTCCTTCGTACGTTCTAGAGATATTTCCTGCACTCCTTTGTGCGCTGTAGAGATACCTTCTGTACTCCTTTGTGCGCTGTAGGGATACCTTCTGTACTCCTTTGTGCGCTGTAGAGATACCTTCTGTACTCCTTTGTGCGCTGTAGAGATACCTTCTGTACTCCTTTGTACGCTGTAGAGATACCTCGTGTACTCCTTTGTACGTTCTAGAGATATTTCCTGTACTCCTTGTTGCGCTGTAGAGATACCTTCTGTACTCCTTTGTGCGCTGTAGAGATACCTTCTGTACTCCTTTGTGCGCTGTAGAGATACCTTCTGTACTCCTTTGTACGCTGTAGAGATACCTTCTGTACTCCTTTGTGCGCTGTAGAGATACCTTCTGTACTCCTTTGTGCGCTGTAGAGATACCTTCTGTACTCCTTTGTGCGCTGTAGAGATACCTTCTGTACTCCTTTGTGCGCTGTAGAGATACCTTCTGTACTCCTTTGTACGTTCTAGAGATTTTTCCTGTACTCCTTTGTGCGCTGTAGAGAAACCTTCTGTACTCCTTTGTGCGCTGTAGAGATACCTTCTGTACTCCTTTGTGCGCTGTAGAGATACCTTCTGTACTCCTTTGTACGCTGTAGAGATACCTCGTGTACTCCTTTGTGCGCTGTAGAGATACCTTCTGTACTCCTTTGTGCGCTGTAGAGATACCTTCTGTACTCCTTTGTGCGCTGTAGAGATACCTTCTGTACTCCTTTGTACGTTCTAGAGATATTTCCTGTACTCCTTTGTGCGCTGTAGAGATACCTTCTGTACTCCTTTGTGCGCTGTAGAGATACCTTCTGTACTCCTTTGTGCGCTGTAGAGATACCTTCTGTACTCCTTTGTACGCTGTAGAGATACCTCGCGTACTCCTTTGTACGTTCTAGAGATATATCCTGTACTCCATTGTGCGCTGTAGAGATACCTTCTGTACTCCTTTGTGCGCTGTAGAGATACCTTCTGTACTCCTTTGTGCGCTGTAGAGATACCTTCTGTACTTCTTTGTGCGCTGTAGAGATACCTTCTGTACTCCTTTGTACGCTGTAGAGATACCTCGTGTACTCCTTTGTGCGCTGAAGAGATACCTTCTGTACTCCTTTGTGCGCTGTAGAGATACCTTCTGTACTCCTTTGTGCGCTGTAGAGATACCTTCTGTACTCCTTTGTACGTTCTAGAGATATTTCCTGTACTCCTTTGTGCGCTGTAGAGATACCTTCTGTACTCCTTTGTACGCTGTAGAGATACCTCGTGTACTCCTTTGTGCGCTGTAGAGATACCTTCTGTACTCCTTTGTGCGCTGTAGAGATACCTTCTGTACTCCTTTGTACGTTCTAGAGATATTTCCTGTACTCCTTTGTGCGCTGTAGAGATACCTTCTGTACTCCTTTGTACGCTGTAGAGATACCTCGTGTACTCTTTTGTGCGCTGTAGAGATACCTTCTGTACTCCTTTGTGCGCTGTAGAGATACCTTCTGTACTCCTTTGTGCGCTCTAGAGATACCTTCTGTACTCCTTTGTACGTTCTAGAGATATTTCCTGTACTCCTTTGTGCGCTGTAGAGATACCTTCTGTACTCCTTTGTGCGCTGTAGAGATACCTTCTGTACTCCTTTGTGCGCTGTAGAGATATCTTCTGTACTCCTTTGTGCGCTGTAGAGATACCTTCTGTACTCCTTTGTACGCTGTAGAGATACCTCGTGTACTCCTTTGTACGTTCTAGAGATATTTCCTGTACTCCTTTGTGCGCTGTAGAGATACCTTCTGTACTCCTTTGTGCGCTGTAGAGATACCTTCTGTTCTCCTTTGTGCGCTGTAGAGATACCTTCTGTACTCCTTTCTACGCTGTAGAGATACCTCGTGTACTCCTTTGTACGTTCTAGAGATATTTCCTGTACTCCTTTGTGCGCTGTAGAGATACCTTCTGTACTCCTTTGTGCGCTGTAGAGATACCTTCTGTACTCCTTTGTGCGCTGTAGAGATACCTTCTGTACTCCTTTGTGCGCTGTAGAGATACCTTCTGTACTCCTTTGTGCGCTGTAGAGATACCTTCTGTACTCCTTTGTACCCTGTAGAGATACCTTCTGTACTCCTTTGTGCTCTGTAGAGATACCTTCTGTACTCCTTTGTACGCTCTAGAGATACCTCGTAAACTCCTTTGTACGTTCTAGAGATATTTCCTGTACTCCTTTGTGCGCTGTAGAGATACCTTCTGTACTCCTTTGTGCGCTGTAGAGATTCCTTCTGTACTCCTTTGTGCGCTGTAGAGATACCTTCTGTACTCCTTTGTACGCTGTAGAGATACCTTCTGTACTCCTTTGTGCGCTGTATAGATACCTTCTGTACTCCTTTGTACACTGTAGAGATACCTCGTATACTCCTTTGTACGTTCTAGAGATATTTCCTGTACTCCTTTGTGCGCTGTAGAGATACCTTCTGCACTCCTTTGTGCGCTGTAGAGATACCTTCTATACTCCATTGTACGTTCTAGAGATATTTCCTGTACTCCTTTGTACGCTGTAGAGATACCTTCTGTACTCCTTTGTGCGCTGTAGAGATACCTTCTGTACTCCTATGTGCGCTGTAGAGATACCTTCTGTACTCCTTTGTGCGCTGTAGAGATACCTTCTGTACTCCTTTGTGCGCTGTAGAGATACCTTCTGTACTCCTTTGTACGTTCTAGAGATTTTTCCTGTACTCCTTTGTGCGCTGTAGAGAAACCTTCTGTACTCCTTTGTGCGCTGTAGAGATACCTTCTGTACTCCTTTGTGCGCTGTAGAGATACCTTCTGTACTCCTTTGTACGCTGTAGAGATACCTCGTGAACTCCTTTGTGCGCTGTAGAGATACCTTCTGTACTCCTTTGTGCGCTGTAGAGATACCTTCTGTACTCCTTTGTGCGCTGTAGAGATACCTTCTGTACTCCTTTGAACGTTCTAGAGATATTTCCTGTACTCCTTTGTGCGCTGAAGAGATACCTTCTGTACTCCTTTGTGCGCTGTAGAGATACCTTCTGTACTCCTTTGTGCGCTGTAGAGATACCTTCTGTACTCTTTTGTACGCTGTAGAGATACCTCGCGTACTCCTTTGTACGTTCTAGAGATATATCCTGTACTCCTTTGTGCGCTGTAGAGATACCTTCTGTACTCCTTTGTGCGCTGTAGAGATACCTTCTGTACTCCTTTGTGCGCTGTAGAGATACCTTCTGTACTCCTTTGTGCGCTGTAGAGATACCTTCTGTACTCCTTTGTACGCTGTAGAGATACCTCGTGTACTCCTTTGTGCGCTTTAGAGATACCTTCTGTACTCCTTTGTGCGCTGTAGAGATACCTTCTGTACTCCTTTGTGCGCTGTAGAGATACCTTCTGTACTCCTTTGTACGTTCTAGAGATATTTCCTGTACTCCTTTGTGCGTGTAGAGATACCTTCTGTACTCCTTTGTACGCTGTAGAGATACCTCGTGTACTCCTTTGTGCGCTGTAGAGATACCTTCTGTACTCCTTTGTGCGCTGTAGAGATACCTTCTGTACTCCTTTGTACGTTCTAGAGATATTTCCTGTACTCCTTTGTGCGCTGTAGAGATACCTTCTGTACTCCTTTGTACGCTGTAGAGATACCTCGTGTACTCTTTTGTGCGCTGTATAGATACCTTCTGTACTCCTTTGTGCGCTGTAGAGATACCTTCTGTACTCCTTTGTGCGCTCTAGAGATACCTTCTGTACTCCTTTGCACGTTCTAGAGATAATTCCTGTACTCCTTTGTGCGCTGTAGAGATACCTTCTGTACTCCTTTGTGCGCTGTAGAGATACCTTCTGTACTCCTTTGTGCGCTGTAGAGATATCTTCTGTACTCCTTTGTGCGCTGTAGAGATACCTTCTGTACTCCTTTGTACGCTGTAGAGATACCTCGTGTACTCCTTTGTACGTTCTAGAGATATTTCCTGTACTCCTTTGTGCGCTGTAGAGATACCTTCTGTACTCCTTTGTGCGCTGTAGAGATACCTTCTGTTCTCCTTTGTGCGCTGTAGAGATACCTTCTGTACTCCTTTCTACGCTGTAGAGATACCTCGTGTACTCCTTTGTACGTTCTAGAGATATTTCCTGTACTCCTTTGTGCGCTGTAGAGATACCTTCTGTACTCCTTTGTGCGCTGTAGAGATACCTTCTGTACTCCTTTGTGCGCTGTAGAGATACCTTCTGTACTCCTTTGTGCGCTGTAGAGATACCTTCTGTACTCCTTTGTGCGCTGTAGAGATACCTTCTGTACTCCTTTGTGCGCTGTAGAGATACCTTCTGTACTCCTTTGTACCCTGTAGAGATACCTTCTGTACTCCTTTGTGCTCTGTAGAGATACCTTCTGTACTCCTTTGTACGCTCTAGAGATACCTCGTAAACTCCTTTGTACGTTCTAGAGATATTTCCTGTACTCCTTTGTGCGCTGTAGAGATACCTTCTGTACTCCTTTGTGCGCTGTAGAGATTCCTTCTGTACTCCTTTGTGCGCTGTAGAGATACCTTCTGTACTCCTTTGTACGCTGTAGAGATACCTTCTGTACTCCTTTGTGCGCTGTATAGATACCTTCTGTACTCCTTTGTACACTGTAGAGATACCTCGTATACTCCTTTGTACGTTCTAGAGATATTTCCTGTACTCCTTTGTGCGCTGTAGAGATACCTTCTGTACTCCTTTGTGCGCTGTAGAGATACCTTCTATACTCCTTTGTACGTTCTAGAGATATTTCCTGTACTCCTTTGTACGCTGTAGAGATACCTTCTGTACTCCTTTGTGCGCTGTAGAGATACCTTCTGTACTCCTTTGTGCGCTGTAAAGATACCTTCTGTACTCCTTTGTGCGCTGTAGAGATACCTTCTGTACTTCTTTGTGCGCTGTAGAGATACCTTCTGTACTCCTTTGTACGCTGTAGAGATACCTCGTGTACTCCTTCGTACGTTCTAGAGATATTTCCTGCACTCCTTTGTGCGCTGTAGAGATACCTTCTGTACTCCTTTGTGCGCTGTAGGGATACCTTCTGTACTCCTTTGTGCGCTGTAGAGATACCTTCTGTACTCCTTTGTGCGCTGTAGAGATACCTTCTGTACTCCTTTGTACGCTGTAGAGATACCTCGTGTACTCCTTTGTACGTTCTAGAGATATTTCCTGTACTCCTTGTTGCGCTGTAGAGATACCTTCTGTACTCCTTTGTGCGCTGTAGAGATACCTTCTGTACTCCTTTGTGCGCTGTAGAGATACCTTCTGTACTCCTTTGTACGCTGTAGAGATACCTTCTGTACTCCTTTGTGCGCTGTAGAGATACCTTCTGTTCTCCTTTGTGCGCTGTAGAGATACCTTCTGTACTCCTTTGTGCGCTGTAGAGATACCTTCTGTACTCCTTTGTGCGCTGTAGAGATACCTTCTGTACTCCTTTGTACGTTCTAGAGATTTTTCCTGTACTCCTTTGTGCGCTGTAGAGAAACCTTCTGTACTCCTTTGTGCGCTGTAGAGATACCTTCTGTACTCCTTTGTGCGCTGTAGAGATACCTTCTGTACTCCTTTGTACGCTGTAGAGATACCTCGTGTACTCCTTTGTGCGCTGTAGAGATACCTTCTGTACTCCTTTGTGCGCTGTAGAGATACCTTCTGTACTCCTTTGTGCGCTGTAGAGATACCTTCTGTACTCCTTTGTACGTTCTAGAGATATTTCCTGTACTCCTTTGTGCGCTGTAGAGATACCTTCTGTACTCCTTTGTGCGCTGTAGAGATACCTTCTGTACTCCTTTGTACGCTGTAGAGATACCTCGTGTACTCCTTTGTGCGCTGTAGAGACACCTTCTGTACTCCTTAGTGCGCTGTAGAGATACCTTCTGTACTCCTTTGTGCGCTGTAGAGATACCTTCTGTACTCCTTTGTGCGCTGTAGAGATACCTTCTGTACTCCTTTGTACGTTCTAGAGATATTTCCTGTACTCCTTTGTGCGCTGTAGAGATACCTTCTGTACTCCTTTGTACGCTGTAGAGATACCTCGTGTACTCCTTTGTGCGCTGTAGAGATACCTTCTGTACTCCTTTGTGCGCTGTAGAGATACCTTCTGTACTCCTTTGTGCGCTGTAGAGATACCTTCTGTACTCCTTTGTACGTTCTAGAGATATTTCCTGTACTCCTTTGTGCGCTGTAGAGATACCTTCTGTACTCCTTTGTACGCTGTAGAGATACCTCGTGTACTCCTTTGTGCGCTGTAGAGATACCTTCTGTACTCCTTTGTGCGCTGTAGAGATACCTTCTGTACTCCTTTGTACGTTCTAGAGATATTTCCTGTACTCCTTTGTGCGCTGTAGAGATACCTTCTGTACTCCTTTGTACGCTGTAGAGATACCTCGTGTACTCTTTTGTGCGCTGTAGAGATACCTTCTGTACTCCTTTGTGCGCTGTAGAGATACCTTCTGTACTCCTTTGTGCGGTCTAGAGATACCTTCTGTACTCCTTTGTACGTTCTAGAGATATTTCCTGTACTCCTTTGTGCGCTGTAGAGATACCTTCTGTACTCCTTTGTGCGCTGTAGAGATACCTTCTGTACTCCTTTGTGCGCTGTAGAGATATCTTCTGTACTCCTTTGTGCGCTGTAGAGATACCTTCTGTACTCCTTTGTACGCTGTAGAGATACCTCGTGTACTCCTTTGTACGTTCTAGAGATATTTCCTGTACTCCTTTGTGCGCTGTAGAGATACCTTCTGTACTCCTTTGTGCGCTGTAGAGATACCTTCTGTTCTCCTTTGTGCGCTGTAGAGATACCTTCTGTACTCCTTTCTACGCTGTAGAGATACCTCGTGTACTCCTTTGTACGTTCTAGAGATATTTCCTGTACTCCTTTGTGCGCTGTAGAGATACCTTCTGTACTCCTTTGTGCGCTGTAGAGATACCTTCTGTACTCCTTTGTGCGCTGTAGAGATACCTTCTGTACTCCTTTGTGCGCTGTAGAGATACCTTCTGTACTCCTTTGTGCGCTGTAGAGATACCTTCTGTACTCCTTTGTACGCTGTAGAGATACCTCGTGTACTCCTTTGTGCGCTGTAGATACCTTCTGTACTCCTTTGTGCGCTGTAGAGATACCTTCTGTACTCCTTTGTGCGCTGTAGAGATACCTTCTGTACTCCTTCGTACGTTCTAGAGATATTTCCTGTACTCCTTTGTGCGCTGTAGAGATACCTTCTTTACTCCTTTGTGCGCCGTAGAGATACCTTCTGTACTCCTTTGTGCGCTGTAGAGATACCTTCTGTACTCCTTCGTGCGCTGTAGAGATACCTTCTGTACTCTTTTGTACGCTGTAGAGATACCTCGTGTACTCCTTTGTACGTTCTAGAGATATTTCCTGTACTCCTTTGTGCGCTGTAGAGATACCTTCTGTACTCCTTTGTGCGCTGTAGAGATACCTTCTGTACTCCTTTGTGCGCTGTAGAGATACCTTCTGTACTCCTTTGTGCGCTGTAGAGATACCTTCTGTACTCCTTTGTACGCTGTAGAGATACCTCGTGTACTCCTTTGTGCGCTGTAGAGATACCTTCTGTACTCCTTTGTGCGCTGTGGAGATACATTCTGTACTCCTTTGTACGTTCTAGAGATATTTCCTGTACTCCTTTGTGCGCTGTTGAGATACCTTCTGTACTCCTTTGTGCGCTGTAGAGATACCTTCTGTACTCCTTTGTGCGCTGTAGAGATACCTTCTGTACTCCTTTGTACGCTGTAGAGATACCTCGTGTACTCCTTTGTACGTTCCAGAGATATTTCCTGTACTCCTTTGTGCGCTGTAGAGATACCTTCTGTACTCCTTTGTGCGCTGTAGAGATACCTTCTGTACTCCTTTGTGCGCTGTAGAGATACCTTCTGTACTCCTTTGTACGCTGTAGAGATACCTTCTGTACTCCTTTGTGCGCGGTAGAGATACCTTCTGTACTCCTTTGTACGCTGTAGAGATACCTCGTGTACTCCTTTGTACGTTCCAGAGATATTTCCTGTACTCCTTTGTGCGCTGTAGAGATACCTTCTGTACTCCTTTGTGCGTTGTAGAGATACCTTCTGTACTCCTTTGTGCGCTGTAGAGATACCTTCTGTACTCCTTTGTGCGCTGTAGAGATACCTTCTGTACTCCTTTGTACGCTGTAGAGATACCTCGTGTACTCCTTTGTACGTTCTAGAGATATTTCCTGTACTCCTTTGTGCGCTGTAGAGATACCTTCTGTACTCCTTTGTGCGCTGTAGAGATAACTTCTGTGCTCCTTTGTGCGCTGTAGGGATACCTTCTGTACTCCTTTGTGCGCTGTAGAGATACCTTCTGTACTCCTTTGTGCGCTGTAGAGATACCTTCTGTACTCCTTTGTACGCTGTAGAGATACCTCGTGTACTCCTTTGTACGTTCTAGAGATATTTCCTGTACTCCTTTGTGCGCTGTAGAGATACCTTCTGTACTCCTTTGTGCGCTGTAGAGATACCTTCTGTACTCCTTTGTGCGCTGTAGAGATACCTTCTGTACTCCTTTGTACGCTGTAGAGATACCTTCTGTACTCCTTTGTGCGCTGTAGAGATACCTTCTGTACTCCTTTGTGCGCTGTAGAGATACCTCGTGTACTTCTTTGTACGTTCTAGAGATATTTCCTGTACTCCTTTGTGCGCTGTAGAGATACCTTCTGTACTCCTTTGTGCGCTGTAGAGATACCTTCTGTACTCCTTTGTGCGCTGTAGAGATACCTTCTGTACTCCTTTGTAGGCTGTAGAGATACCTTCTGTACTCCTTTGTGCGCTGTAGAGATACCTTCTGTACTCCTTTGTACGCTGTAGAGATACCTTCTGTACTCCTTTGTACGCTGTAGAGATACCTCGTGTACTCCTTTGTACGTTCTAGAGATATTTCCTTTACTCCTTTGTGCGCTGTAGAGATACCTTCTGTACTCCTTTGTGCGCTGTAGAGATACCTTCTGTACTCCTTTGTGCGCTGTAGAAATACCGTCTGTACTCCTTTGTGCGCTGTAGAGATACCTTCTGTACTCCTTTGTACGCTGTAGAGATACCTCGTGTACTCCTTTGTGCGCTGTAGAGATACCTTCTGTACTTCTTTGTGCGCTGTAGAGATACCTTCTGTACTCCTTTGTGCGCTGTAGAGATACCTTCTGTACACCTTTGTACGTTCTAGAGATATTTCCTGTACTCCTTTGTGCGCTGTAGAGATACCTTCTGTACTCCTTTGTGCGCTGTAGAGATATTTCCTGTACTCCTTTGTGCGCTGTAGAGATACCTTCTGTACTCCTTTGTGCGCTGTAGAGATACCTTCTGTACTCCTTTGTACGCTGTAGAGATACCTCGTGTACTCCTCTGTTCGTTCTAGAGATATTTCCTGTACTCCTTTGTGCGCTGTAGAGATACCTTCTGTACTCTTTTGTGCGCTGTAGAGATACCTTCTGTACTCCTTTGTACGCTGTAGAGATACCTCGTGTACTCCTTTGTACGTTCTAGAGATATTTCCTGTACTCCTTTGTGCGCTGTAGAGATACCTTCTGTACTCCTTTGTGCGCTGTAGAGATACCTTCTGTACTCCTTTGTGCGCTGTAGAGATACCTTCTGTACTCCTTTGTACGCTGTAGAGATACCTTCTGTACTCCTTTGTGCGCTGTAGAGATACCTTCTGTACTTCTTTGTGCGCTGTAGAGATACCTTCTGTACTCCTTTGTGCGCTGTAGAGATACCTTCTGTACTCCTTTGTGCGCTGTAGAGATACCTTCTGTACTCCTTTGTACGTTCTAGAGATATTTCCTGTACTCCTTTGTGCGCTGTAGAGATACCTTCTGTACTCCTTTGTGCGCTGTAGAGATACCTTCTGTACTCCTTTGTGCGCTGTAGAGATACCTTCTGTACTCCTTTGTACGCTGTAGAGATACCTCGTGTACTCCTTTGTGCGCTGTAGTGATACCTTCTGTACTCCTTCGTGCGCTGTAGAGATACCTTCTGTACTCCTTTGTGCGCTGTAGAGATACCTTCTGTACTCCTTTGTAGGTTATAGAGATATTTCCCGCACTCCTTTGTGCGCTTTAGAGATACCTTCTGTACTCCTTTGTGCGCTGTAGAGATACCTTCTGTACTCCTTTGTGCGCTGTAGAGATACCTTCTGTACTCCTTTGTGCGCTGTAGAGATACCTTCTGTACTCCTTTGTACGCTGTAGAGATACCTCGTGTACTCCTTTGTACGTTCTAGAGATATTTCCTGTACTCCTTTGTGCGCTGTAGAGATACCTTCTGTACTCCTTTGTGCGCTGTAGAGATACCTTCTGTACTCCTTTGTGCGCTGTAGAGATACCTTCTGTACTCTTTTGTACGCTGTAGAGATACCTTCTGTACTCCTTTGTGCGCTGTAGAGATACCTTCAGTACTCCTTTGTACGCTGTAGAGATACCTCGTGTACTCCTTTGTACGTTCTAGATATATTTCCTGTACTCCTTTGTGCGCTGTAGAGATACCTTCTGTACTCCTTTGTGCGCTGTAGAGATACCTTCTGTACTACTTTGTGCGCTGTAGAGATACCTTCTGTACTCCTTTGTACGCTGTAGAGATACCTTCTGTACTCCTTTGTGCGCTGTAGAGATACCTTCTGTACTCCTTTGTACGCTGTAGAGATACCTCGTGTACTCCTTTGTACGTTCTAGAGATATATCCTGTACTCTTTTGTGCGCTGTAGAGATACCTTCTGTACTCCTTTGTGCGCTGTAGAGATACCTTCTGTACTCCTTTGTACGTTCTAGAGATATTTCCTGTACTCCTTTGTACGCTGTAGAGATACCTTCTGTACTCCTTTGTGCACTGTAGAGATACCTTCTGTACTCCTTTGTACGCTGTAGAGATACCTCGTGTACTCCTTTGTACGTTCTAGAGATATTTCCTGTACTCCTTTGTGCGCTGTAGAGATACCTTCTGTACTCCTTTGTGCGCTGTAGAGATACCTTCTGTACTCCTTTGTGCGCTGTAGAGATACCTTCTGTACTCCTTTGTGCGCTGTAGAGATACCTTCTGTACTCCTTTGTACGCTGTAGAGATACCTCTTGTACTCCTTTGTACGTTCTAGAGATATTTCCTGTACTCCTTTGTGCGCTGTAGAGATACCTTCTGTACTCCTTTGTGCGCTGTAGAGATACCTTCTGTACTCCTTTGTGCGCTGTAGAGATACCTTCTGTACTCCTTTGTGCGCTGTAGAGATACCTTCTAGACTCCTTTGTACGCTGTAGAGATACCTCGTGTACTCCTTCGTACGTTCTAGAGATATTTCCTGTACTCCTTTGTGCGCTGTAGAGATACCTTCTGTACTCCTTTGTGCGCTGTAGAGATACCTTCTGTACTCCTTTGTGCGCTGTAGAGATACCTTCTGTACTCCTTTGTACGCTGTAGAGATACCTTCTGTACTCCTTTGTGCGCTGTAGAGATACCTTCTGTACTCCTTTGTGCGCTGTAGAGATACCTCGTGTACTCCTTTGTACGTTCTAGAGATATTTCCTGTACTCCTTTGTGCGCTGTAGAGATACCTTCTGTACTCCTTTGTGCGCTGTAGAGATACCTTCTGTACTCCTTTGTACGTTCTAGAGATATTTCCTGTACTCCTTTGTACGCTGTAGAGATACCTTCTGTACTCCTTTGTGCGCTGTAGAGATACCTTCTGTACTCCTTTGTACGCTGTAGAGATACCTCGTGTACTCCTTTGTACGTTCTAGAGATATTTCCTGTACTCCTTTGTGCGCTGTAGAGATACCTTCTGTACTCCTTTGTGCGCTGTAAAGATACCTTCTGTACTCCTTTGTGCGCTGTAGAGATACCTTCTGTACTTCTTTGTGCACTGTAGAGATACCTTCTGTACTCCTTTGTACGCTGTAGAGATACCTCGTGTACTCCTTCGTACGTTCTAGAGATATTTCCTGCACTCCTTTGTGCGCTGTAGAGATACCTTCTGTACTCCTTTGTGCGCTGTAGGGATACCTTCTGTACTCCTTTGTGCGCTGTAGAGATACCTTCTGTACTCCTTTGTGCGCTGTAGAGATACCTTCTGTACTCCTTTGTACGCTGTAGAGATACCTCGTGTACTCCTTTGTACGTTCTAGAGATATTTCCTGTACTCCTTGTTGCGCTGTAGAGATACCTTCTGTACTCCTTTGTGCGCTGTAGAGATACCTTCTGTACTCCTTTGTGCGCTGTAGAGATACCTTCTGTACTCCTTTGTACGCTGTAGAGATACCTTCTGTACTCCTTTGTGCGCTGTAGAGATACCTTCTGTACTCCTTTGTGCGCTGTAGAGATACCTTCTGTACTCCTTTGTGCGCTGTAGAGATACCTTCTGTACTCCTTTGTGCGCTGTAGAGATACCTTCTGTACTCCTTTGTACGTTCTAGAGATTTTTCCTGTACTCCTTTGTGCGCTGTAGAGAAACCTTCTGTACTCCTTTGTGCGCTGTAGAGATACCTTCTGTACTCCTTTGTGCGCTGTAGAGATACCTTCTGTACTCCTTTGTACGCTGTAGAGATACCTCGTGTACTCCTTTGTGCGCTGTAGAGATACCTTCTGTACTCCTTTGTGCGCTGTAGAGATACCTTCTGTACTCCTTTGTGCGCTGTAGAGATACCTTCTGTACTCCTTTGTACGTTCTAGAGATATTTCCTGTACTCCTTTGTGCGCTGTAGAGATACCTTCTGTACTCCTTTGTGCGCTGTAGAGATACCTTCTGTACTCCTTTGTGCGCTGTAGAGATACCTTCTGTACTCCTTTGTACGCTGTAGAGATACCTCGCGTACTCCTTTGTACGTTCTAGAGATATATCCTGTACTCCTTTGTGCGCTGTAGAGATACCTTCTGTACTCCTTTGTGCGCTGTAGAGATACCTTCTGTACTCCTTTGTGCGCTGTAGAGATACCTTCTGTACTCCTTTGTGCGCTGTAGAGATACCTTCTGTACTCCTTTGTACGCTGTAGAGATACCTCGTGTACTCCTTTGTGCGCTGTAGAGACACCTTCTGTACTCCTTTGTGCGCTGTAGAGATACCTTCTGTACTCCTTTGTGCGCTGTAGAGATACCTTCTGTACTCCTTTGTGCGCTGTAGAGATACCTTCTGTACTCCTTTGTACGTTCTAGAGATATTTCCTGTACTCCTTTGTGCGCTGTAGAGATACCTTCTGTACTCCTTTGTACGCTGTAGAGATACCTCGTGTACTCCTTTGTGCGCTGTAGAGATACCTTCTGTACTCCTTTGTGCGCTGTAGAGATACCTTCTGTACTCCTTTGTGCGCTGTAGAGATACCTTCTGTACTCCTTTGTACGTTCTAGAGATATTTCCTGTACTCCTTTGTGCGCTGTAGAGATACCTTCTGTACTCCTTTGTACGCTGTAGAGATACCTCGTGTACTCCTTTGTGCGCTGTAGAGATACCTTCTGTACTCCTTTGTGCGCTGTAGAGATACCTTCTGTACTCCTTTGTACGTTCTAGAGATATTTCCTGTACTCCTTTGTGCGCTGTAGAGATACCTTCTGTACTCCTTTGTACGCTGTAGAGATACCTCGTGTACTCTTTTGTGCGCTTTAGAGATACCTTCTGTACTCCTTTGTGCGCTGTAGAGATACCTTCTGTACTCCTTTGTGCGCTCTAGAGATACCTTCTGTACTCCTTTGTACGTTCTAGAGATATTTCCTGTACTCCTTTGTGCGCTGTAGAGATACCTTCTGTACTCCTTTGTGCGCTGTAGAGATACCTTCTGTACTCCTTTGTGCGCTGTAGAGATATCTTCTGTACTCCTTTGTGCGCTGTAGAGATACCTTCTGTACTCCTTTGTACGCTGTAGAGATACCTCGTGTACTCCTTTGTACGTTCTAGAGATATTTCCTGTACTCCTTTGTGCGCTGTAGAGATACCTTCTGTACTCCTTTGTGCGCTGTAGAGATACCTTCTGTTCTCCTTTGGGCGCTGTAGAGATACCTTCTGTACTCCTTTCTACGCTGTAGAGATACCTCGTGTACTCCTTTGTACGTTCTAGAGATATTTCCTGTACTCCTTTGTGCGCTGTAGAGATACCTTCTGTACTCCTTTGTGCGCTGTAGAGATACCTTCTGTACTCCTTTGTGCGCTGTAGAGATACCTTCTGTACTCCTTTGTGCGCTGTAGAGATACCTTCTGTACTCCTTTGTGCGCTGTAGAGATACCTTCTGTACTCCTTTGTACGCTGTAGAGATACCTCGTGTACTCCTTTGTGCGCTGTAGAGATACCTTCTGTACTCCTTTGTGCGCTGTAGAGATACCTTCTGTACTCCTTTGTGCGCTGTAGAGATACCTTCTGTACTCCTTCGTACGTTCTAGAGATATTTCCTGTACTCCTTTGTGCGCTGTAGAGATACCTTCTTTACTCCTTTGTGCGCCGTAGAGATACCTTCTGTACTCCTTTGTGCGCTGTAGAGATACCTTCTGTACTCCTTCGTGCGCTGTAGAGATACCTTCTGTACTCTTTTGTACGCTGTAGAGATACCTCGTGTACTCCTTTGTACGTTCTAGAGATATTTCCTGTACTCCTTTGTGCGCTGTAGAGATACCTTCTGTACTCCTTTGTGCGCTGTAGAGATACCTTCTGTACTCCTTTGTGCGCTGTAGAGATACCTTCTGTACTCCTTTGTGCGCTGTAGAGATACCTTCTGTACTCCTTTGTACGCTGTAGAGATACCTCGTGTACTCCTTTGTGCGCTGTAGAGATACCTTCTGTACTCCTTTGTGCGCTGTGGAGATACATTCTGTACTCCTTTGTACGTTCTAGAGATATTTCCTGTACTCCTTTGTGCGCTGTTGAGATACCTTCTGTACTCCTTTGTGCGCTGTAGAGATACCTTCTGTACTCCTTTGTGCGCTGTAGAGATACCTTCTGTACTCCTTTGTACGCTGTAGAGATACCTCGTGTACTCCTTTGTACGTTCCAGAGATATTTCCTGTACTCCTTTGTGCGCTGTAGAGATACCTTCTGTACTCCTTTGTGCGCTGTAGAGATACCTTCTGTACTCCTTTGTGCGCTGTAGAGATACCTTCTGTACTCCTTTGTACGCTGTAGAGATACCTTCTGTACTCCTTTGTGCGCGGTAGAGATACCTTCTGTACTCCTTTGTACGCTGTAGAGATACCTCGTGTACTCCTTTGTACGTTCTAGAGATATTTCCTGTACTCCTTTGTGCGCTGTAGAGATACCTTCTGTACTACTTTGTGCGCTGTAGAGATACCTTCTGTACTCCTTTGTGCGCTGTAGAGATACCTTCTGTACTCCTTTGTACGCTGTAGAGATACCTTCTGTACTCCTTTGTGCGCTGTAGAGATACCTTCTGTACTCCTTTGTACGCTGTAGAGATACCTCGTGTACTCCTTTGTACGTTTTAGAGATATTTCCTGTACTTCTATGTGCGCTGTAGAGATACCTTCTGTACTCCTTTGTGCGCTGTAGAGATACCTTCTGTACTCCTTTGTGCGCTGTAGAGATACCTTCTGTACTCCTTTGTACGCTGTAGAGATACCTTCTGTACTCCTTTGTGCGCTGTAGAGATACCTTCTGTACTCCTTTGTACGCTGTAGAGATACCTCGTGTACTCCTTTGTACGTTCTAGAGATATTTCCTGTACTCCTTTGTGCGCTGTAGAGATACCTTCTGTACTCCTTTGTGCGCTGTAGAGATAACTTCTGTGCTCCTTTGTGCGCTGTAGGGATACCTTCTGTACTCCTTTGTGCGCTGTAGAGATACCTTCTGTACTCCTTTGTGCGCTGTAGAGATACCTTCTGTACTCCTTTGTACGCTGTAGAGATACCTCGTGTACTCCTTTGTACGTTCTAGAGATATTTCCTGTACTCCTTTGTGCGCTGTAGAGATACCTTCTGTACTCCTTTGTGCGCTGTAGAGATACCTTCTGTACTCCTTTGTGCGCTGTAGAGATACCTTCTGTACTCCTTTGTACGCTGTAGAGATACCTTCTGTACTCCTTTGTGTGCTGTAGAGATACCTTCTGTACTCCTTTGTACGCTGTAGAGATACCTCGTGTACTACTTTGTACGTTCTAGAGATATTTCCTGTACTCCTTTGTGCGCTGTAGAGATACCTTCTGTACTCCTTTGTGCGCTGTAGAGATACCTTCTGTACTCCTTTGTGCGCTGTAGAGATACCTTCTGTACTCCTTTGTAGGCTGTAGAGATACCTTCTGTACTCCTTTGTGCGCTGTAGAGATACCTTCTGTACTCCTTTGTACGCTGTAGAGATACCTTCTGTACTCCTTTGTACGCTGTAGAGATACCTCGTGTACTCCTTTGTACGTTCTAGAGATATTTCCTTTACTCCTTTGTGCGCTGTAGAGATACCTTCTGTACTCCTTTGTGCGCTGTAGAGATACCTTCTGTGCTCCTTTGTGCGCTGTAGAAATACCGTCTGTACTCCTTTGTGCGCTGTAGAGATACCTTCTGTACTCCTTTGTACGCTGTAGAGATACCTCGTGTACTCCTTTGTGCGCTGTAGAGATACCTTCTGTACTTCTTTGTGCGCTGTAGAGATACCTTCTGTACTCCTTTGTGCGCTGTAGAGATACCTTCTGTACACCTTTGTACGTTCTAGAGATATTTCCTGTACTCCTTTGTGCGCTGTAGAGATACCTTCTGTACTCCTTTGTGCGCTGTAGAGATATTTCCTGTACTCCTTTGTGCGCTGTAGAGATACCTTCTGTACTCCTTTGTGCGCTGTAGAGATACCTTCTGTACTCCTTTGTACGCTGTAGAGATACCTCGTGTACTCCTCTGTTCGTTCTAGAGATATTTCCTGTACTCCTTTGTGCGCTGTAGAGATACCTTCTGTACTCTTTTGTGCGCTGTAGAGATACCTTCTGTACTCCTTTGTACGCTGTAGAGATACCTCGTGTACTCCTTTGTACGTTCTAGAGATATTTCCTGTACTCCTTTGTGCGCTGTAGAGATACCTTCTGTACTCCTTTGTGCGCTGTAGAGATACCTTCTGTACTCCTTTGTGCGCTGTAGAGATACCTTCTGTACTCCTTTGTACGCTGTAGAGATACCTTCTGTACTCCTTTGTGCGCTGTAGAGATACCTTCTGTACTTCTTTGTGCGCTGTAGAGATACCTTCTGTACTCCTTTGTGCGCTGTAGAGATACCTTCTGTACTCCTTTGTGCGCTGTAGAGTTACCTTCTGTACTCCTTTGTACGTTCTAGAGATATTTCCTGAACTCCTTTGTGCGCTGTAGAGATACCTTCTGTACTCCTTTGTGCGCTGTAGAGATACCTTCTGTACTCCTTTGTGCGCTGTAGAGATACCTTCTGTACTCCTTTGTACGCTGTAGAGATACCTCGTGTACTCCTTTGTGCGCTGTAGTGATACCTTCTGTACTCCTTCGTGCGCTGTAGAGATACCTTCTGTACTCCTTTGTGCGCTGTAGAGATTCCTTCTGTACTCCTTTGTAGGTTATAGAGATATTTCCCGCACTCCTTTGTGCGCTTTAGAGATACCTTCTGTACTCCTTTGTGCGCTGTAGAGATACCTTCTGTACTCCTTTGTGCGCTGTAGAGATACCTTCTGTACTCCTTTGTGCGCTGTAGAGATACCTTCTGTACTCCTTTGTACGCTGTAGAGATACCTCGTGTACTCCTTTGTACGTTCTAGAGATATTTCCTGTACTCCTTTGTGCGCTGTAGAGATACCTTCTGTACTCCTTTGTGCGCTGTAGAGATACCTTCTGTACTCCTTTGTGCGCTGTAGAGATACCTTCTGTACTCTTTTGTACGCTGTAGAGATACCTTCTGTACTCCTTTGTGCACTGTAGAGATACCTTCTGTACTCCTTTGTGCGCTGTAGAGATACCTTCTGTACTCCTTTGTACGCTGTAGAGATACCTCGTGTACTCCTTTGTACGTTCTAGAGATATTTCCTGTACTCTTTTGTGCGCTGTAGAGATACCTTCTGTACTCCTTTGTGCGCTGTAGAGATACCTTCTGTACTCCTTTGTACGTTCTAGAGATATTTCCTGTACTCCTTTGTACGCTGTAGAGATACCTTCTGTACTCCTTTGTGCACTGTAGAGATACCTTCTGTACTCCTTTGTACGCTGTAGAGATACCTCGTGTACTCCTTTGTACGTTCTAGAGATATTTCCTGTACTCCTTTGTGCGCTGTAGAGATACCTTCTGTACTCCTTTGTGCGCTGTAGAGATACCTTCTGTACTCCTTTGTGCGCTGTAGAGATACCTTCTGTACTCCTTTGTGCGCTGTAGAGATACCTTCTGTACTCCTTTGTACGGTGTAGAGATACCTCTTGTACTCCTTTGTACGTTCTAGAGATATTTCCTGTACTCCTTTGTGCGCTGTAGAGATACCTTCTGTACTCCTTTGTGCGCTGTAGAGATACCTTCTGTACTCCTTTGTGCGCTGTAGAGATACCTTCTGTACTCCTTTGTGCGCTGTAGAGATACCTTCTAGACTCCTTTGTACGCTGTAGAGATACCTCGTGTACTCCTTCGTACGTTCTAGAGATATTTCCTGTACTCCTTTGTGCGCTGTAGAGATACCTTCTGTACTCCTTTGTGCGCTGTAGAGATACCTTCTGTACTCCTTTGTTCGCTGTAGAGATACCTTCTGTACTCCTTTGTACGCTGTAGAGATACCTTCTGTACTCCTTTGTGCGCTGTAGAGATACCTTCTGTACTCCTTTGTGCGCTGTAGAGATACCTCGTGTACTCCTTTGTACGTTCTAGAGATATTTCCTGTACTCCTTTGTGCGCTGTAGAGATACCTTCTGTACTCCTTTGTGCGCTGTAGAGATATCTTCTGTACTCCTTTGTGCGCTGTAGAGATACCTCGTGTACTCCTTTGTACGTTCTAGAGATATTTCCTGTACTCCTTTGTGCGCTGTAGAGATACCTTCTGTACTCCTTTGTGCGCTGTAGAGATACCTTCTGTACTCCTTTGTACGTTCTAGAGATATTTCCTGTACTCCTTTGTGCGCTGTAGAGTAACCTTCTGTTCTCCTTTGTGCGCTGTAGAGATACCTTCTGTACTCCTTTGTGCGCTGTAGAGATACCTTCTGTACTCCTTTGTACGCTGTAGAGATACCTTCTCTACTCCTTTGTGCGCTGTAGAGATACCTTCTGTACTCCTTTGTACGCTGTAGAGATACCTCGTGTACTCCTTTGTACGTTCTAGAGATATTTTCTGTACTCCTTTGTGCGCTGTAGAGATACCTTCTGTACTCCTTTGTGCGCTGTAGAGATACCTTCTGTACTCCTTTGTGCGCTGTGGAGATACCTTCTGTACTCCTTTGTGCGCTGTAGAGATACCTTCTGTACTCCTTTGTGCGCTGTAGAGATACCTTCTGTACTCCTTTGTACGCTGTAGAGATACCTCGTGTACTCCTTTGTACGTTCTAGAGATATTTCCTGTACTCCTTTGTGCGCTGTAGAGATACCTTCTGTACTCCTTTGTGCGCTGTAGAGATACCTTCTGTACTCCTTTGTGCGCTGTAGAGATACCTTCTGTACCCCTTTGTGCGCTGTAGAGATACCTTCTGTACTCCTTTGTACGCTGTAGAGATACCTCGTGTACTCCTTTGTACGTTCTAGAGATATTTTCTGTACTCCTTTGTGCGCTGTAGAGATACCTTCTGTACTCCTTTGTGCGCTGTAGAGATACCTTCTGTACTCCTTTGTGCGCTGTAGAGATACCTTCTGTACTCCTTTGTGCGCTGTAGAGATACCTTCTGTACTCCTTTGTACGTTCTAGAGATATTTCCTTTACTCCTTTGTGCGGTGTAGAGATACCTTCTGTACTCCTTTGTACGCTGTAGAGATACCTCGTGTACTCCTTTGTACGTTCTAGAGATATTACCTGTACTCCTTTGTGCGCTGTAGAGATACCTTCTGTACTCCTTTGTGCGCTGTAGATTTACCTTCTGTACTCCTTCGTGCGCTGTAGAGATACCTTCTGTACTCCATTGTACGCTGTAGAGATACCTCGTGTACTCCTTTTTACGTTCGAGAGATATTTCCTGTACTCCTTTGTCCGCTGTAGAGATACCTTCTGCACTCCTTTGTGCGCTGTAGAGATACCTTCTGTACTCCTTTGTGCGCTGTAGAGATACCTTCTGTACTCCTTTGTACGCTGTAGAGATACCTTCTGTACTCCTTCGTGCGCTGTAGAGATACCTTCTGTACTCCTTTGTACGCTGTAGAGATACCTCGTAAACTCCTTTGTACGTTCTAGAGATATTTCCTGTACTCCTTTGTGCGCTGTAGAGATACCTTCTGTACTCCTTTGTGCGCTGTGGAGATACCTTCTGTACTCCTTTGTGCGCTGTAGAGATACCTTCTGTACTCCTTTGTACGCTGTAGAGATACCTTCTGTACTCCTTTGTGCGCTGTAGAGATACCTTCTGTACTCCTTTGTACGCTGTAGAGATACCTCGTATACTCCTTTGTACGTTCTAGAGATATTTCCTGTACTCCTTTGTGCGCTGTAGAGATACCTTCTGTACTCCTTTGTGCGCTGTAGAGATACCTTCTGTACTCCTATGTACGTTCTAGAGATATTTCCTGTACTCCTTTGTACGCTGTAGAGATACCTTCTGTACTCCTTTGTGCGCTGTAGAGATACCTTCTGTACTCCTTTGTACGCTGTAGAGATACCTCGTGTACTCCTTTGTACGTTCTAGAGATATTTCATGTACTCCTTTGTGCGCTGTAGAGATACCTTCTGTACTCCTTTGTGCGCTGTAGAGATACCTTCTGTACTCCTTTGTGCGCTGTAGAGATACCTTCTGTACTTCTTTGTGCGCTGTAGAGATACCTTCTGTACTTCTTTGTACGCTGTAGAGATACCTCGTGTACTCCTTTGTACGTTCTAGAGATATTTTCTGTACTCCTTTGTGCGCTGTAGAGATACCTTCTGTACTCCTCTGTGCGCTGTAGAGATACCTTCTGTACTCCTTTGTGCGCTGTAGAGATACCTTCTGTACTCCTTTGTGCGCTATAGAGATACCTTCTGTACTCCTTTGAACGCTGTAGAGATCCCTCGTGTACTCTTTTGTACGTTTTAGAGATATTTCCTGTAATCCTTGTTGCGCTGTAGAGATACCTTCTGTACTCCTTTGTGCGCTGTAGAGATACCTTCTGTACTCCTTTGTGCGCTGTAGAGATACCTTCTGTACTCCTTTGTACGCTGTAGAGATACCTTCTCTACTCCTTTGTGCGCTGTAGAGATACCTTCTGTACTCCTTTGTACGCTGTAGAGATACCTCGTGTACTCCTTTGTACGTTCTAGAGATATTTTCTGTACTCCTTTGTGCGCTGTAGAGATACCTTCTGTACTCCTTTGTGCGCTGTAGAGATACCTTCTGTACTCCTTTGTGCGCTGTGGAGATACCTTCTGTACTCCTTTGTGCGCTGTAGAGATACCTTCTGTACTCCTTTGTGCGCTGTAGAGATACCTTCTGTACTCCTTTGTACGCTGTAGAGATACCTCGTGTACTCCTTTGTACGTTCTAGAGATATTTCCTGTACTCCTTTGTGCGCTGTAGAGATACCTTCTGTACTCCTTTGTGCGCTGTAGAGATACCTTCTGTACTCCTTTGTGCGCTGTAGAGATACCTTCTGTACCCCTTTGTGCGCTGTAGAGATACCTTCTGTACTCCTTTGTACGCTGTAGAGATACCTCGTGTACTCCTTTGTACGTTCTAGAGATATTTTCTGTACTCCTTTGTGCGCTGTAGAGATACCTTCTGTACTCCTTTGTGCGCTGTAGAGATACCTTCTGTACTCCTTTGTGCGCTGTAGAGATACCTTCTGTACTCCTTTGTGCGCTGTAGAGATACCTTCTGTACTCCTTTGTACGTTCTAGAGATATTTCCTTTACTCCTTTGTGCGGTGTAGAGATACCTTCTGTACTCCTTTGTACGCTGTAGAGATACCTCGTGTACTCCTTTGTACGTTCTAGAGATATTACCTGTACTCCTTTGTGCGCTGTAGAGATACCTTCTGTACTCCTTTGTGCGCTGTAGATTTACCTTCTGTACTCCTTCGTGCGCTGTAGAGATACCTTCTGTACTCCATTGTACGCTGTAGAGATACCTCGTGTACTCCTTTTTACGTTCGAGAGATATTTCCTGTACTCCTTTGTCCGCTGTAGAGATACCTTCTGCACTCCTTTGTGCGCTGTAGAGATACCTTCTGTACTCCTTTGTGCGCTGTAGAGATACCTTCTGTACTCCTTTGTACGCTGTAGAGATACCTTCTGTACTCCTTCGTGCGCTGTAGAGATACCTTCTGTACTCCTTTGTACGCTGTAGAGATACCTCGTAAACTCCTTTGTACGTTCTAGAGATATTTCCTGTACTCCTTTGTGCGCTGTAGAGATACCTTCTGTACTCCTTTGTGCGCTGTGGAGATACCTTCTGTACTCCTTTGTGCGCTGTAGAGATACCTTCTGTACTCCTTTGTACGCTGTAGAGATACCTTCTGTACTCCTTTGTGCGCTGTAGAGATACCTTCTGTACTCCTTTGTACGCTGTAGAGATACCTCGTATACTCCTTTGTACGTTCTAGAGATATTTCCTGTACTCCTTTGTGCGCTGTAGAGATACCTTCTGTACTCCTTTGTGCGCTGTAGAGATACCTTCTGTACTCCTATGTACGTTCTAGAGATATTTCCTGTACTCCTTTGTACGCTGTAGAGATACCTTCTGTACTCCTTTGTGCGCTGTAGAGATACCTTCTGTACTCCTTTGTACGCTGTAGAGATACCTCGTGTACTCCTTTGTACGTTCTAGAGATATTTCATGTACTCCTTTGTGCGCTGTAGAGATACCTTCTGTACTCCTTTGTGCGCTGTAGAGATACCTTCTGTACTCCTTTGTGCGCTGTAGAGATACCTTCTGTACTTCTTTGTGCGCTGTAGAGATACCTTCTGTACTTCTTTGTACGCTGTAGAGATACCTCGTGTACTCCTTTGTACGTTCTAGAGATATTTTCTGTACTCCTTTGTGCGCTGTAGAGATACCTTCTGTACTCCTCTGTGCGCTGTAGAGATACCTTCTGTACTCCTTTGTGCGCTGTAGAGATACCTTCTGTACTCCTTTGTGCGCTATAGAGATACCTTCTGTACTCCTTTGAACGCTGTAGAGATCCCTCGTGTACTCTTTTGTACGTTTTAGAGATATTTCCTGTAATCCTTGTTGCGCTGTAGAGATACCTTCTGTACTCCTTTGTGCGCTGTAGAGATACCTTCTGTACTCCTTTGTGCGCTGTAGAGATACCTTCTGTACTCCTTTGTACGCTGTAGAGATACCTTCTGTACTCCTTTGTGCGCTGTAGAGATACCTTCTGTACTCCTTTGTACGCTGTAGAGATACCTCGTGTACTCCTTTGTACGTTCTAGAGATATTTCCTGTACTCCTTCGTGCGCTGTAGAGATACCTTCTGTACTCCTTTGTGCGCTGTAGAGATACCTTCTGTACTCCTTTGTGCGCTGTAGAGATACCTTCTGTACTCCTTTGTGCGCTGTAGAGATACCTTCTGTACTCCTTTGTACGCTGTAGAGATACCTCGTGTACTCCTTTGTACGTTCTAGAGATATTTCCTGTACTCCTTTGTGCGCTGTAGAGATACCTTCTGTACTCCTTTGTGCGCTGTAGAGATACCTTCTGTACTCCTTTGTGCGCTGTAGAGATACCTTCTGTACTCCTTTGTGCGCTGTAGAGATACCTTCTAGACTCCTTTGTGCGCTGTAGAGATACCTCGTGTACTCCTTCGTACGTTCTAGAGATATTTCCTGTACTCCTTTGTGCGCTGTAGAGATACCTTCTGTACTCCTTTGTGCGCTGTAGAGATACCTTCTGTATTCCTTTGTGCGCTGTAGAGATACCTTCTGTACTCCTTTGTACGCTGTAGAGATACCTTCTGTACTCCTTTGTGCGCTGTAGAGATACCTTCTGTACTCCTTTGTGCGCTGTAGAGATACCTCGTGTACTCCTTTGTACGTTCTAGAGATATTTCCTGTACTCCTTTGTGCGCTGTAGAGATACCTTCTGTACTCCTTTGTGCGCTGTAGAGATACCTTCTGTACTCCTTTGTACGTTCTAGAGATATTTCCTGTACTCCTTTATGCGCTGTAGAGTAACCTTCTGTACTCCTCTGTGCGCTGTAGAGATACCTTCTGTACTCCTTTGTGCGCTGTAGAGATACCTTCTGTACTCCTTTGTACGCTGTAGAGATACCTTCTGTACTCCTTTGTGCGCTGTAGAGATACCTTCTGTACTCCTTTGTACGCTGTAGAGATACCTCGTGTACTCCTTTGTACGTTCTAGAGATATTTTCTGTACTCCTTTGTGCGCTGTAGAGATACCTTCTGTACTCCTTTGTGCGCTGTAGAGATACCTTCTGTACTCCTTTGTGCGCTGTGGAGATACCTTCTGTACTCCTTTGTGCGCTGTAGAGATACCTTCTGTACTCCTTTGTGCGCTGTAGAGATACCTTCTGTACTCCTTTGTACGCTGTAGAGATACCTCGTGTACTCCTTTGTACGTTCTAGAGATATTTCCTGTACTTCTTTGTGCGCTGTAGAGATACCTTCTGTACTCCTTTGTGCGCTGTAGAGATACCTTCTGTACTCCTTTGTGCGCTGTAGAGATACCTTCTGTACCCCTTTGTGCGCTGTAGAGATACCTTCTGTACTCCTTTGTACGCTGTAGAGATACCTCGTGTACTCCTTTGTACGTTCTAGAGATATTTTCTGTACTCCTTTGTGCGCTGTAGAGATACCTTCTGTACTCCTTTGTGCGCTGTAGAGATACCTTCTGTACTCCTTTGTGCGCTGTAGAGATACCTTCTGTACTCCTTTGTGCGCTGTAGAGATACCTTCTGTACTCCTTTGTACGTTCTAGAGATATTTCCTTTACTCCTTTGTGCGATGTAGAGATACCTTCTGTACTCCTTTGTACGCTGTAGAGATACCTCGTGTACTCCTTTGTACGTTCTAGAGATATTACCTGTACTCCTTTGTGCGCTGTAGAGATACCTTCTGTACTCCTTTGTGCGCTGTAGATATACCTTCTGTACTCCTTCGTGCGCTGTAGAGATACCTTCTGTACTCCATTGTACGCTGTAGAGATACCTCGTGTACTCCTTTTTACGTTCTAGAGATATTTCCTGTACTCCTTTGTGCGCTGTAGAGATACCTTCTGTACTCCTTTGTGCGCTGTAGAGATACATTCTGTACTCTTATGTGCGCTGTAGAGATACCTTCTGTACTCCTTTGTACGCTGTAGAGATACCTTCTGTACTCCTTCGTGCGCTGTAGAGATACCTTCTGTACTCCTTTGTACGCTGTAGAGATACCTCGTAAACTCCTTTGTACGTTCTAGAGATATTTCCTGTACTCCTTTGTGCGCTGTAGAGATACCTTCTGTACTCCTTTGTGCGCTGTGGAGATACCTTCTGTACTCCTTTGTGCGCTGTAGAGATACCTTCTGTACTCCTTTGTACGCTGTAGAGATACCTTCTGTACTCCTTTGTGCGCTGTAGAGATACCTTCTGTACTCCTTTGTACGCTGTAGAGATACCTCGTATACTCCTTTGAACGTTCTAGAGATATTTCCTGTACTCCTTTGTGCGCTGTAGAGATACCTTCTGTACTCCTTTGTGCGCTGTAGAGATACCTTCTGTACTCCTATGTGCGTTCTAGAGATATTTCCTGTACTCCTTTGTACGCTGTAGAGATACCTTCTGTACTCCTTTGTGCGCTGTAGAGATACCTTCTGTACTCCTTTGTACGCTGTAGAGATACCTCGTGTACTCCTTTGTACGTTCTAGAGATATTTCATGTACTCCTTTGTGCGCTGTAGAGATACCTTCTGTACTCCTTTGTGCGCTGTAGAGATACCTTCTGTACTCCTTTGTGCGCTGTAGAGATACCTTCTGTACTTCTTTGTGCGCTGTAGAGATACCTTCTGTACTTCTTTGTACGCTGTAGAGATACCTCGTGTACTCCTTTGTACGTTCTAGAGATATTTTCTGTACTCCTTTGTGCGCTGTAGAGATACCTTCTGTACTCCTTTGTGCGCTGTAGAGATACCTTCTGTACTCCTTTGTGCGCTGTAGAGATACCTTCTGTACTCCGTTGTGCGCTGTAGAGATACCTTCTGTACTGCTTTGTACGCTGTAGAGATCCCTCGTGTACTCTTTTGTACGTTTTAGAGATATTTCCTGTAATCCTTGTTGCGCTGTAGAGATACCTTCTGTACTCCTTTGTGCGCTGTAGAGATACCTTCTGTACTCCTTTGTGCGCTGTAGAGATACCTTCTGTACTCCTTTGTATGCTGTAGAGATACCTTCTGTACTCCTTTGTGCGCTGTAGAGATACCTTCTGTACTCCTTTGTGCGCTGTAGAGATACCTTCTGTACACCTTTGTGCGCTGTAGAGATACCTTCTGTACTCCTTTGTGCGCTGTAGAGATACCTTCTGTACTTTTTTGTACGTTCTAGAGATATTTCCTGTACTCCTTTGTGCGCTGTAGAGATACCTTCTGTACTCCTTTGTGCGCTGTAGAGATACCTTCTGTACTCCTTTGTGCGCTGTAGAGATACCTTCTGTACTCCTTTGTACGCTGTAGAGATACCTCGTGTACTCCTTTGTGCGCTGTAGAGATACCTTCTGTACTCCTTTGTGCGCTGTAGAGATACCTTCTGTACTCCTTTGTGCGCTGTAGAGATACCTTCTGTACTCCTTTGTGCGTTCTAGAGATATTTCCTGTACTCCTTTGTGCGCTGTAGAGATACCTTCTGTACTCCTTTGTGCGCTGTAGAGATACCTTCTGTACTCCTTTGTGCGCTGTAGAGATACCTTCTGTACTCCTTTGTACGCTGTAGAGATACCTCGTGTACTCCTTTGTACGTTCTAGAGATATTTCCTGTACTCCTTTGTGCGCTGTAGAGATACCTTCTGTACTCCTTTGTGCGCTGTAGAGATGCCTTCTGTACTCCTTTGTACGCTGTAGAGATACCTCGTGTACTCCTTTGTACGTTCTAGAGATATTTCCTGTACTCCTTTGTGCGCTGTAGAGATACCTTTTGTACTCCTTTGTGCGCTGTAGAGATACCTTCTGTACTCCTTTGTGCGCTGTAGAGATACCTTCTGTACTCCTTTGTGCGCTGTAGAGATACCTTCTGTACTCCTTTGTACGCTGTAGAGATACCTCGTGTACTCCTTTGTACGTTCTAGAGATATTTCCTGTACTCCTTTGTGCGCTGTAGAGATACCTTCTGTACTCCTTTGTGCGCTGTAGAGATACCTCGTGTACTCCTTTGTACGTTCTAGAGATATTTCCTGTACTCCTTTGTGCGCTGTAGAGATACCTTCTGTACTCCTTTGTGCGCTGTAGAGATACCTTCTGTACTCCTTTGTGCGCTGTAGAGATACATTCTGTACTCCTTTGTACGCTGTAAAGATACCTTCTGTACTCCTTTGTGCGCTGTAGAGATACCTTCTGTACTCCTTTGCACGCTGTAGAGATACCTCGTGTACTCCTTTGTACGTTCTAGAGATCTTTCCTGTACTCCTTTGTGCGCTGTAGAGATACCTTCTGTACTCCTTTGTGCGCTGTAGAGATACCTTCTGTACTCCTTTGTGCGCTGTAGAGATGCCTTCTGTACTCCTTTGTACGCTGTAGAGATACCTCGTGTACTCCTTTGTACGTTCTAGAGATATTTCCTGTACTCCTTTGTGCGCTGTAGAGATACCTTCTGTACTCCTTTGTGCGCTGTAGAGATACCTTCTGTACTCCTTTGTACGTTCTAGAGATATTTCCTGTACTCCTTTGTGCGCTGTAGAGTAACCTTCTGTACTCCTTTGTGCGCTGTAGAGATACCTTCTGTACTCCTTTGTGCGCTGTAGAGATACCTTCTGTACTCCTTTGTACGCTGTAGAGATACCTTCTGTACTCCTTTGTGCGCTGTAGAGATACCTTCTGTACTCCTTTGTACGCTGTAGAGATACCTCGTGTACTCCTTTGTACGTTCTAGAGATATTTCCTGTACTCCTTTGTGCGCTGTAGAGATACCTTCTGTACTCTTTTGTGCGCTGTAGAGATACCTTCTGTACTCCTTTGTGCGCTGTGGAGATACCTTCTGTACTTCTTTGTGTGCTGTAGAGATACCTTCTGTACTCCTTTGTGCGCTGTAGAGATACCTTCTGTACTCCTTTGTACGCTGTAGAGATACCTCGTGTACTCCTTTGTACGTTCTAGAGATATTTCCTGTACTCCTTTGTGCGCTGTAGAGGTACCTTCTGTACTCCTTTGTGCGCTGTAGAGATACCTTCTGTACTCCTTTGTGCGCTGTAGAGATACCTTCTGTACCCCTTTGTGCGCTGTAGAGATACCTTCTGTACTCCTTTGTACGCTGTAGAGATACCTCGTGTACTCCTTTGTACGTTCTAGAGATATTTTCTGTACTCCTTTGTGCGCTGTAGAGATACCTTCTGTACTCCTTTGTGCGCTGTAGAGATACCTTCTGTACTCCTTTGTGCGCTGTTGAGATACCTTCTGTACTCCTTTGTGCGCTGTAGAGATACCTTCTGTACTCCTTTGTACGTTCTAGAGATATTTCCTGTACTCCTTTGTGCGATGTAGAGATACCTTCTGTACTCCTTTGTACGCTGTAGAGATACCTCGTGTACTCCTTTGTACGTTCTAGAGATATTACCTGTACTCCTTTGTGCGCTGTAGAGATACCTTCTGTACTCCTTTGTGCGCTGTAGATATACCTTCTGTACTCCTTTGTGCGCTGTAGAGATACCTTCTGTACTCCATTGTACGCTGTAGAGATACCTCGTGTACTCCTTTTTACGTTCTAGAGATATTTCCTGTACTCCTTTGTGCGCTGTATAGATACCTTCTGTACTCCTTTGTGCGCTGTAGAGATACCTTCTGTACTCCTTTGTACGCTGTAGAGATACCTCGTAAACTCCTTTGTACGTTCTAGAGATATTTCCTGTACTCCTTTGTGCGCTGTAGAGATACCTTCTGTACTCCTTTGTGCGCTGTAGAGATACCTTCTGTACTCCTCTGTAC
Organism: Morinoia aosen; assembly: GCA_030386875.1. Classification (NCBI taxonomy): domain Eukaryota; kingdom Metazoa; phylum Arthropoda; class Malacostraca; order Amphipoda; family Talitridae; genus Morinoia; species Morinoia aosen. The sequence goes on along the minus strand of JASJYW010000027.1, from coordinate 32,567,142 downwards.
GCTGTAGAGATACCTTCTGTACTCCTTTGTGCGCTGTAGAGATACCTTCTGTACTCCTTTGTACGCTGTAGAGATACCTTGTATACTCCTTTGTACGTTCTAGAGATATTTCCTGTACTCCTTTGTGCGCTGTAGAGATACCTTCTGTACTCCTTTGTGCGCTGTAGAGATACCTTCTGTACTCCTATGTACGTTCTAGAGATATTTCCTGTACTCCTTTGTGCGCTGTAGAGATACCTTCTGTACTCCTTTGTACGCTGTAGAGATACCTTGTATACTCCTTTGTACGTTCTAGAGATATTTCCTGTACTCCTTTGTGCGCTGTAGAGATACCTTCTGTACTCCTTTGTGCGCTGTAGAGATACCTTCTGTACTCCTATGTACGTTCTAGAGATATTTCCTGTACTCCTTTGTACGCTGTAGAGATACCTTCTGTACTCCTTTGTGCGCTGTAGAGATACCTTCTGTACTTCTTTGTACGCTGTAGAGATACCTCGTGTACTCCTTTGTACGTTCTAGAGATATTTCATGTACTCCTTTGTGCGCTGTAGAGATACCTTCTGTACTCCTTTGTGCGCTGTAGAGATACCTTCTGTACTCCTTTGTGCGCTGTAGAGATACCTTCTGTACTTCTTTGTGCGCTGTAGAGATACCTTCTGTACTCCTTTGTACGCTGTAGAGATACCTCGTGTACTCCTTTGTACGTTCTAGAGATATTTTCTGTACTCCTTTGTGCGCTGTAGAGATACCTTCTGTACTCCTTTGTGCGCTGTAGAGATACCTTCTGTACTCCTTTGTGCGCTGTAGAGATACCTTCTGTACTCCTTTGTGCGCTGTAGAGATACCTTCTGTACTCCTTTGTACGCTGTAGAGATCCCTCGTGTACTCCTTTGTACGTTTTAGAGATATTTCCTATAATCCTTGTTGCGCTGTAGAGATACCTTCTGTACTCCTTTGTGCGCTGTAGAGATACCTTCTGTACTCCTTTGTGCGCTGTAGAGATACCTTCTGTACTCCTTTGTACGCTGTAGAGATACCTTCTGTACTCCTTTGTGCGCTGTAGAGATACCTTCTGTACTCCTTTGTGCGCTGTAGAGATACCTTCTGTACACCTTTGTGCGCTGTAGAGATACCTTCTGTACTCCTTTGTGCGCTGTAGAGATACCTTCTGTACTTTTTTGTACGTTCTAGAGATATTTCCTGTACTCCTTTGTGCGCTGTAGAGATACCTTCTGTACTCCTTTGTGCGCTGTAGAGATACCTTCTGTACTCCTTTGTGCGCTGTAGAGATACCTTCTGTACTCCTTTGTACGCTGTAGAGATACCTCGTGTACTCCTTTGTGCGCTGTAGAGATACCTTCTGTACTCCTTTGTGCGCTGTAGAGATACCTTCTGTACTCCTCTGTGCGCTGTAGAGATACCTTCTGTACTCCTTTGTGCGTTCTAGAGATATTTCCTGTACTCCTTTGTGCGCTGTAGAGATACCTTCTGTACTCCTTTGTGCGCTGTAGAGATACCTTCTGTACTCCTTTGTGCGCTGTAGAGATACCTTCTGTACTCCTTTGTACGCTGTAGAGATACCTTCTGTACTCCTTTGTGCGCTGTAGAGATACCTTCTGTACTCCTTTGTACGCTGTAGAGATACCTCGTGCACTCTATTGTACGTTCTAGAGATATTTCCTGAACTCCTTTGTGCGCTGTAGAGATACCTTCTGTACTCCTTTGTGCGCTGTAGAGATACCTTCTGTACTCCTTTGTACGCTGTAGAGATACCTCGTGTACTCCTTTGTACGTTCTAGAGATATTTCCTGTACTTCTTTGTGCGCTGTAGAGATACCTTCTGTACTCCTTTGTGCGCTGTAGAGATACCTTCTGTACTCCTTTGTGCGCTGTAGAGATACCTTCTGTACTCCTTTGTGCGCTGTAAAGATACCTTCTGTACTCCTTCTTGCGCTGTAGAGATACCTTCTGTACTCCTTTGTACGCTGTAGAGATACCTCGTGTACTCCTTTGTGCGCTGTAGAGATACCTTCTGTACTCCTTTGTGCGCTGTAGAGATACCTTCTGTACTCCTTTGTGCGCTGTAGAGATACCTTCTGTACTCCTTTGTACGTTCTAGAGATATTTCCTGTACTCCATTGTGCGCTGTAGAGATACCTTCTGTACTCCTTTGTGCGCTGTAGAGATATTTCCTGTACTCCTTTGTGCGCCGTAGAGATACCTTCTGTACTCCTTTGTGCGCTGTAGAGATACCTTCTGTACTCCTTTGTACGCTGTAGAGATACCTCGTGTACTTCTTTGTACGTTCTAGAGATATTTCCTGTACTTCTTTGTGCGCTGTAGAGATACCTTCTGTACTCCTTTGTGCGCTGTAGAGATACCTTCTGTACTCCTTTGTGCGCTGTAGAGATACCTTCTGTACTCCTTTTTACGCTGTAGAGATACCTTCTGTACTCCTTTGTGCGCTGTAGAGATACCTTCTGTACTCCTTTGTACGCTGTAGAGATACCTCGTGTACTCCTTTGTACGTTCTAGAGATATTTCCTGTACTCCTTTGTGCGCTATAGAGATACCTCCTGTACTTCTTTGTGCGCTGTAGAGATACCTTCTGTACTCCTTTGTGCGCTGTAGAGATACCTTCTCTACTCCTTTGTACGCTGTAGAGATACCTTCTGTACTCCTTTGTGCGCTGTAGAGATACCATCTGTACTCCTTTGTACGCTGTAGAGATACCTCGTGTACTCCTTTGTACGTTCTAGAGATATTTCCTGTACTCCTTTGTGCGCTGTAGAGATACCTTCTGTACTCCTTTGTGCGCTGTAGAGATACCTTCTGATCTCCTTTGTGCGCTGTAGAGATACCTTCTGTACTCCTTTGTACGCTGTTGAGATACCTTCTGTACTCCTTTATGCGCTGTAGAGATACCTTCTGTACTCCTTTGTACGCTGTAGAGATACCTCTTGTACTCCTTTGTACGTTCTAGAGATATTTCCTGTACTCCTTTGTGCGCTGTAGAGATACCTTCTGTACTCCTTTGTGCGCTGTAGAGATACCTTCTGTACTCCTTTGTGCGCTGTAGAGATACCTTCTGTACTCCTTTGTGCGCTGTAGAGATACCTTCTGTACTCCTTTGTACGCTGTAGAGATACCTCGTGTACTCCTTTGTACGTTCTAGAGATATTTCCTGTACTCCTTTGTGCGCTGTAGAGATACCTTCTGTATTCCTTAGTTCGCTGTAGAGATACCTTCTGTACTCCTTTGTGCGCTGTAGAGATACCCTCTGTACTCCTTTGTGCGCTGTAGAGATACCTTCTGTACTCCTTTGTGCGCTGTAGAGATACCTTCTGTACTCCTTTGTACGCTGTAGAGATACCTTCTGTACTCCTTTGTGCGCTGTAGAGATACCTTCTGTACTTCTTTGTACGCTGTAGAGATACCTCGTGTACTCCTTTGTACGTTCTAGAGATATTTCCTGTACTCCTTTGTGCGCTGTAGAGATACCTTCTGTACTCCTTTGTGCGCTGTAGAGATACCTTCTGTACTCCTTTGTACGCTGTAGAGATACCTCGTGTACTCCTTTGTACGTTCTAGAGATATTTCCTGTACTCCTTTGTGAGCTGTAGAGATACCTTCTGTACTCCTTTGTGCGCTGTAGAGATACCTTCTGTACTCCTTTGTGCGCTGTAGAGATACCTTTTGTACTCCTTTGTGCGCTGTAGAGATACCTTCTGTACTCCTTTGTGCGCTGTAGAGATACCTTCTGTACTCCTTTGTACGCTGTAGAGATACCTCGTGTACTCCTTTGTGCGCTGTAGAGATACCTTCTGTACTCCTTTGTGCGCTGTAGAGATACCTTCTGTACTCCTTTGTGCGCTGTAGAGATACCTTCTGTACTCCTTTGTGCGCTGTAGAGATACCTTCTGTCCTCCTTCGTGCGCTGTAGAGATACCTTCTGTACTCCTTTGTGCGCTGTAGAGATACCTTCTGTACTCCTTTGTACGCTGTAGAGATACCTCGTGTACTCCTTTGTGCGCTGAAGAGATACCTTCTTTACTCCTTTGTGCGCTGTAGAGATACCTTCTGTACTCCTTTGTACGTTCTAGAGATATTTCCTGTACTCCTTTGTGCGCTGTAGAGATACCTTCTGTACTCCTTTGTGCGCTGTAGAGATACCTTCTGTACTCCTTTGTGCGCTGTAGAGATACCTTCTGTACTCCTTTGTACGCTGTAGAGATACCTCGTGTACTCCTTTGTACGTTCTAGAGATATTTCCTGTACTCCTTTGTGCGCTGTAGAGATACCTTCTGTTCTCCTTTGTGCGCTGTAGAGATACCTTCTGTACTCCTTTGTGCGCTGTAGAGATACCTTCTGTACTCCTTTGTGCGCTGTAGAGATACATTCTGTACTCCTTTGTGCGCTGTAGAGATACCTTCTGTACTCCTTTGTACGCTGTAGAGATACCTCGTGTACTCCTTTGTACGTTCTAGAGATATTTTCTGTACTCCTTTGTGCGCTGTAGAGATACCTTCTGTACTCCTTTGTGCGCTGTAGAGATACCTTCTGTACTCCTTTGTGCGCTGTAGAGATACCTTCTGTACTCCTTTGTGCGCTGTAGAGATACCTTCTGTACTCCTTTGTACGCTGTAGAGATCCCTCGTGTACTCCTTTGTACGTTTTAGAGATATTTCCTATAATCCTTGTTGCGCTGTAGAGATACCTTCTGTACTCCTTTGTGCGCTGTAGAGATACCTTCTGTACTCCTTTGTGCGCTGTAGAGATACCTTCTGTACTCCTTTGTACGCTGTAGAGATACCTTCTGTACTCCTTTGTGCGCTGTAGAGATACCTTCTGTACTCCTTTGTGCGCTGTAGAGATACCTTCTGTACACCTTTGTGCGCTGTAGAGATACCTTCTGTACTCCTTTGTGCGCTGTAGAGATACCTTCTGTACTTTTTTGTACGTTCTAGAGATATTTCCTGTACTCCTTTGTGCGCTGTAGAGATACCTTCTGTACTCCTTTGTGCGCTGTAGAGATACCTTCTGTACTCCTTTGTGCGCTGTAGAGATACCTTCTGTACTCCTTTGTACGCTGTAGAGATACCTCGTGTACTCCTTTGTGCGCTGTAGAGATACCTTCTGTACTCCTTTGTGCGCTGTAGAGATACCTTCTGTACTCCTCTGTGCGCTGTAGAGATACCTTCTGTACTCCTTTGTGCGTTCTAGAGATATTTCCTGTACTCCTTTGTGCGCTGTAGAGATACCTTCTGTACTCCTTTGTGCGCTGTAGAGATACCTTCTGTACTCCTTTGTGCGCTGTAGAGATACCTTCTGTACTCCTTTGTACGCTGTAGAGATACCTCGTGCACTCTATTGTACGTTCTAGAGATATTTCCTGAACTCCTTTGTGCGCTGTAGAGATACCTTCTGTACTCCTTTGTGCGCTGTAGAGATACCTTCTGTACTCCTTTGTACGCTGTAGAGATACCTCGTGTACTCCTTTGTACGTTCTAGAGATATTTCCTGTACTTCTTTGTGCGCTGTAGAGATACCTTCTGTACTCCTTTGTGCGCTGTAGAGATACCTTCTGTACTCCTTTGTGCGCTGTAGAGATACCTTCTGTACTCCTTTGTGCGCTGTAGAGATACCTTCTGTACTCCTTCTTGCGCTGTAGAGATACCTTCTGTACTCCTTTGTACGCTGTAGAGATACCTCGTGTACTCCTTTGTGCGCTGTAGAGATACCTTCTGTACTCCTTTGTGCGCTGTAGAGATACCTTCTGTACTCCTTTGTGCGCTGTAGAGATACCTTCTGTACTCCTTTGTACGTTCTAGAGATATTTCCTGTACTCCATTGTGCGCTGTAGAGATACCTTCTGTACTCCTTTGTGCGCTGTAGAGATATTTCCTGTACTCCTTTGTGCGCCGTAGAGATACCTTCTGTACTCCTTTGTGCGCTGTAGAGATACCTTCTGTACTCCTTTGTACGCTGTAGAGATACCTCGTGTACTTCTTTGTACGTTCTAGAGATATTTCCTGTACTTCTTTGTGCGCTGTAGAGATACCTTCTGTACTCCTTTGTGCGCTGTAGAGATACCTTCTGTACTCTTTTGTGCGCTGTAGAGATACCTTCTGTACTCCTTTTTACGCTGTAGAGATACCTTCTGTACTCCTTTGTGCGCTGTAGAGATACCTTCTGTACTCCTTTGTACGCTGTAGAGATACCTCGTGTACTCCTTTGTACGTTCTAGAGATATTTCCTGTACTCCTTTGTGCGCTATAGAGATACCTCCTGTACTTCTTTGTGCGCTGTAGAGATACCTTCTGTACTCCTTTGTGCGCTGTAGAGATACCTTCTCTACTCCTTTGTACGCTGTAGAGATACCTTCTGTACTCCTTTGTGCGCTGTAGAGATACCATCTGTACTCCTTTGTACGCTGTAGAGATACCTCGTGTACTCCTTTGTACGTTCTAGAGATATTTCCTGTACTCCTTTGTGCGCTGTAGAGATACCTTCTGTACTCCTTTGTGCGCTGTAGAGATACCTTCTGATCTCCTTTGTGCGCTGTAGAGATACCTTCTGTACTCCTTTGTACGCTGTTGAGATACCTTCTGTACTCCTTTATGCGCTGTAGAGATACCTTCTGTACTCCTTTGTACGCTGTAGAGATACCTCTTGTACTCCTTTGTACGTTCTAGAGATATTTCCTGTACTCCTTTGTGCGCTGTAGAGATACCTTCTGTACTCCTTTGTGCGCTGTAGAGATACCTTCTGTACTCCTTTGTGCGCTGTAGAGATACCTTCTGTACTCCTTTGTGCGCTGTAGAGATACCTTCTGTACTCCTTTGTACGCTGTAGAGATACCTCGTGTACTCCTTTGTACGTTCTAGAGATATTTCCTGTACTCCTTTGTGCGCTGTAGAGATACCTTCTGTATTCCTTAGTTCGCTGTAGAGATACCTTCTGTACTCCTTTGTGCGCTGTAGAGATACCCTCTGTACTCCTTTGTGCGCTGTAGAGATACCTTCTGTACTCCTTTGTGCGCTGTAGAGATACCTTCTGTACTCCTTTGTACGCTGTAGAGATACCTTCTGTACTCCTTTGTGCGCTGTAGAGATACCTTCTGTACTTCTTTGTACGCTGTAGAGATACCTCGTGTACTCCTTTGTACGTTCTAGAGATATTTCCTGTACTCCTTTGTGCGCTGTAGAGATACCTTCTGTACTCCTTTGTGCGCTGTAGAGATACCTTCTGTACTCCTTTGTACGCTGTAGAGATACCTCGTGTACTCCTTTGTACGTTCTAGAGATATTTCCTGTACTCCTTTGTGAGCTGTAGAGATACCTTCTGTACTCCTTTGTGCGCTGTAGAGATACCTTCTGTACTCCTTTGTGCGCTGTAGAGATACCTTTTGTACTCCTTTGTGCGCTGTAGAGATCCCTTCTGTACTCCTTTGTGCGCTGTAGAGATACCTTCTGTACTCCTTTGTACGCTGTAGAGATACCTCGTGTACTCCTTTGTGCGCTGTAGAGATACCTTCTGTACTCCTTTGTGCGCTGTAGAGATACCTTCTGTACTCCTTTGTGCGCTGTAGAGATACCTTCTGTACTCCTTTGTACGTTCTAGAGATATTTCCTGTACTCCTTTGTGAGCTGTAGAGATACCTTCTGTACTCCTTCGTGCGCTGTAGAGATACCTTCTGTACTCCTTTGTGCGCTGTAGAGATACCTTCTGTCCTCCTTCGTGCGCTGTAGAGATACCTTCTGTACTCCTTTGTGCGCTGTAGAGATACCTTCTGTACTCCTTTGTACGCTGTAGAGATACCTCGTGTACTCCTTTGTGCGCTGAAGAGATACCTTCTTTACTCCTTTGTGCGCTGTAGAGATACCTTCTGTACTCCTTTGTACGTTCTAGAGATATTTCCTGTACTCCTTTGTGCGCTGTAGAGATACCTTCTGTACTCCTTTGTGCGCTGTAGAGATACCTTCTGTACTCCTTTGTGCGCTGTAGAGATACCTTCTGTACTCCTTTGTACGCTGTAGAGATACCTCGTGTACTCCTTTGTACGTTCTAGAGATATTTCCTGTACTCCTTTGTGCGCTGTAGAGATACCTTCTGTACTCCTTTGTGCGCTGTAGAGATACCTTCTGTACTCCTTTGTGCGCTGTAGAGATACCTTCTGTACTCCTTTGTGCGCTGTAGAGATACATTCTGTACTCCTTTGTGCGCTGTAGAGATACCTTCTGTACTCCTTTGTACGCTGTAGAGATACCTCGTGTACTCCTTTGTACGTTCTAGAGATATTTCCTGTACTCCTTTGTGCGCTGTAGAGATACCTTCTGTACTCCTTTGTGCGCTGTAGAGATACCTTCTGTACTCCTTTGTGCGCTGTAGAGATACCTTCTGTACTCCTTTGTACGCTGTAGAGATACCTTCTGTACTCCTTTGTGCGCTGTAGAGATACCTTCTGTACTCCTTTGTACGCTGTAGAGATACCTCGTGTACTCCTTTGTACGTTCTAGAGATATTTCCTGTACTCCTTTGTGCGCTGTAGAGATACCTTCTATACTCCTTTGTGCGCTGTAGAGATACCTCGTGTACTCCTATGTACGTTCTAGAGATATTTCCTGTACTCCTTTGTGCGCTGTAGAGATACCTTCTGTACTCCTTTGTACGCTGTAGAGATACCTCGTGTACTCCTTTGTACGTTCTAGAGATATTTCCTGTACTCTTTTGTGCGCTGTAGAGATACCTTCTGTACTCCTTTGTGCGCTGTAGAGATACCTTCTGTACTCCTTTGTGCGCTGTAGAGATACCTTCTGTACTCCTTTGTGCGCTGTAGAGATACCTTCTGTACTCCTTTGTGCGCGGTAGAGATACCTTCTGTACTCCTTTGTACGCTGTAGAGATACCTCGTGTACTCCTTTGTGCGCTGTAGAGATACCTTCTGTACTCCTTTGTGCGCTGTAGAGATACCTTCTGTACTCCTTTGTGCGCTGTAGAGATACCTTCTGTACTCCTTTGTACGTTCTAGAGATATTTCCTGTACTCCTTTGTGCGCTGTAGAGATACCTTCTGTACTCCTTTGTGCGCTGTAGAGATATTTCCTGTACTCCTTTGTGCGCTGTAGAGATACCTTCTGTACTCCTTTGTGCGCTGTAGAGATACCTTCTGTACTCCTTTGTACGCTGTAGAGATACCTCGTGTACTCCTTTGTACGTTCTAGAGATATTTCCTGTACTCCTTTGTGCGCTGTAGAGATACTTTTTGTACTCCTTTGTGCGCTGTAGAGATACCTTCTGTACTCCTTTGTGCGCTGTAGAGATACCTTCTGTACACCTTTGTACGCTGTAGAGATACCTTCTGTACTCCTTTGTGCGCTGTAGAGATACCTTCTGTACTCCTTTGTACGCTGTAGAGATACCTCGTTTACTCCTTTGTACGTTCTAGAGATATTTCCTGTACTCCTTTGTGCGCTGTAGAGATACCTTCTGTACTCCTTTGTGCGCTGTAGAGATACCTTCTGTACTCCTTTGTGCGCTGTAGAGATACCTTCTGTACTCCTTTGTACGCTGTAGAGATACCTTCTGTATTCCTTTGTGCGCTGTAGAGATACCTTCTGTACTCCTTTGTACGCTGTAGAGATACCTCGTGTACTCCTTTGTACGTTCTAGAGATATTTCCTATACTCCTTTGTGCGCTGTAGAGATACCTTCTGTACTTCTTTGTGCGCTGTAGAGATACCTTCTGTACTCCTTTGTACGCTGTAGAGATACCTCGTGTACTCCTTTGTACGTTCTAGAGATATTTCCTGTACTCCTTTGTGTGCTGTAGAGATACCTTCTGTACTCCTTTGTGCGCTGTAGAGATACCTTCTGTACTCCTTTGTGCGCTGTAGAGATACCTTCTGTACTCCTTTGTGCGCTGTAGAGATACCTTCTGTACTCCTTTGTGCGCTGTGGAGATACCTTCTGTACTCCTTTGTACGCTGTAGAGATACCTCGTGTACTCCTTTGTGCGCTGTAGAGATACCTTCTGTACTCCTTTGTGCGCTGTAGAGATACCTTCTGTACTCCTTTGTGCGCTGTAGAGATACCTTCTGTACTCCTTTGTACGTTCTAGAGATATTTCCTGTACTCCTTTGTGCGCTGTAGAGATACCTTATGTACTCCTTTGTGCGCTGTAGAGATACCTTCTGTACTCCTTTGTGCGCTGTAGAGATACCTTCTGTACTCCTTTGTGCGCTGTAGAGATACCTTCTGTACTCCTTTGTGCGCTGTAGAGATACCTTCTGTACTCCTTTGTACGCTGTAGAGATACCTCGTGTACTCCTTTGTGCGCTGTAGAGATACTTTCTGTACTCCTTTGTGCGCTGTAGAGATACCTTCTGTAATCCTTTGTACGTTCTAGAGATATTTCCTGTACTCCTTTGTGCGCTGTAGAGATACCTTCTGTACTCCTTTGTGCGCTGTAGAGATACCTTCTGTACTCCTTTGTGCGCTGTAGAGATACCTTCTGAACTCCTTTGTACGCTGTAGAGATACCTCGTGTACTCCTTTGTACGTTCTAGAGATATTTCCTGTACTCCTTTGTGCGCTGTAGAGATACCTTCTGTACTCCTTTGTGCGCTGTAGAGATACCTTCTGTACTCCTTTGTACGCTGTAGAGATAACTCGTGTACTCCTTTGTACGTTCTAGAGATATTTCTTGTACTCCTTTGTGCGCTGTAGAGATACCTTCTGTACTCCTTTGTGCGCTGTAGAGATACCTTCTGTACTCCTTTGTGCGCTGTAGAGATACCTTCTGTACTCCTTTGTACGCTGTAGAGATACCTTCTGTACTCCTTTGTGCGCTGTAGAGATACCTTCTATACTCCTTTGTACGCTGTAGAGATACCTCGTGTACTCCTTTGAACGTTCTAGAGATATTTCCTGTACTCCTTTGTGCGCTGTAGAGATACCTTCTGTACTCCTATGTGCGCTGTAGAGATACCTTCTGTACTCCTTTGTGCGCTGTAGAGATACCTTCTGTACTCCTTTGTGCGCTGTAGAGATACCTTCTGTACTCCTTTGTACGCTGTAGAGATACCTCGTGTACTCCTTTGTACGTTCTAGAGATATTTCCTGTACTCCTTTGTGCGCTGTAGAGATACCTTCTGTACTCCTTTGTGCGCTGTAGAGATACCTTCTGTACTCCTTTGTGCCCTGTAGAGATACCTTCTGTACTCCTTTGTACGCTGTAGAGATACCTTCTGTACTCCTTTGTGCGCTGTAGAGATACCTTCTGTACTCCTTTGTACGCTGTAGAGATACCTCGTGTACTCCTTTGTACGTTCTAGAGATATTTCCTGTACTCCTTTGTGCGCTGTAGAGATACCTTCTGTACTCCTTTGTGCGCTGTAGAGATACCTTCTGTACTCCTTTGTACGCTGTAGAGATACCTCGTGTACTCCTTTGTACGTTCTAGAGATATTTCCTGTACTCCTTTGTGCGCTGTAGAGATACCTTCTGTACTCCTTTGTGCGCTGTAGAGATACCTTCTGTACTCCTTTGTGCGCTGTAGAGATACCTTCTGTACTCCTTTGTGCGCTGTAGAGATACCTTCTGTACTCCTTTGTGCGCTGTAGAGATACCTTCTGTACTCCTTTGTACGCTGTAGAGATACCTCGTGTACTCCTTTGTGCGCTGTTGAGACACCTTCTGTACTCCTTTGTGCGCTGTAGAGATACCTTCTGTACTCTTTTATGCGCTGTAGAGATACCTTCTGTACTCCTTTGTACGTTCTAGAGATATTTCCTGTACTCCTTTGTGCGCTGTAGAGATACCTTCTGTACTCCTTTGTGCGCTGTAGAGATACCTTCTGTACTCCTTTGTGCGCTGTAGAGATACCTTCTGTACTCCTATGTGCGCTGTAGAGATACCTTCTGTACTCCTTTGTGCGCTGTAGAGATACCTTCTGTACTCCTTTGTACGCTGTAGAGATACCTCGTGTACTCCTTTGTGCGCTGTAGAGATACCTTCTGTACTCCTTTGTGCGCTGTAGAGATACCTTCTGTACTCCTTTGTACGTTCTAGAGATATTTCCTGTACTCCTTTGTGCGCTGTAGAGATACCTTCTGTACTCCTTTGTGCGCTGTAGAGATACCTTCTGTACTCCTTTGTGCGCTGTAGAGATACCTTCTGTACTCCTCTGTACGCTGTAGAGATACCTCGTGTACTCCTTTGTACGTTCTAGAGATATTTCCTGTACTCCTTTGTGCGCTGTAGAGATACCTTCTGTACTCCTTTGTGCGCTGTATAGATACCTTCTGTACTCCTTTGTGCGCTGTAGAGATACCTTCTGTACTCCTTTGTACGCTGTAGAGATACCTTCTGTACTCCTTTGTGCGCTGTAGAGATACCTTCTGTACTCCTTTGTACGCTGTAGAGATACCTCGTGTACTCCTTTGTACGTTCTAGAGATATTTCCTGTACTCCTTTGTGCGCTGTAGAGATACCTTCTGTACTCCTTTGTGCGCTGTAGAGATACCTTCTGTACTCTTTTGTGCGCTGTAGAGATACCTTCTGTACTCCTTTGTACGCTGTAGAGATACCTTCTGTACTCCTTTGTGCGCTGTAGAGATACCTTCTGTACTCCTTTGTACGCTGTAGAGATACCTCATGTACTCCTTTTTACGTTCTAGAGATATTTCCTGTACTCCTTTGTGCGCTGTAGAGATACCTTCTGTACTCCTTTGTGCGCTGTAGAGATACCTTCTGTACTCCTTTGTGCGCTGTAGAGATACCTTCTGTACTCCTTTGTACGCTGTAGAGGTACCTTCTGTACTCCTTTGTGCGCTGTAGAGATACCTTCTGTACTCCTTTGTACGCTGTAGAGATACCTCGTGTACTCCTTTGTACGTTCTAGAGATATTTCCTGTACTCCTTTGTGCGCTGTAGAGATACCTTCCGTACTCCTTTGTGCGCTGTAGAGATACCTTCTGTACTCCTTTGTGCGCTGTAGAGATACCTACTGTACTCCTTTGTGCGCTGTAGAGATACCTTCTGTACTCCTTTGTGCGCTGTAGAGATACCTTCTGTACTCCTTTGTACGCTGTAGAGATACCTCGTGTACTCCTTTGTACGTTCTAGAGATATTTCCTGTACTCCTTTGTGCGCTGTAGAGATACCTCCTGTACTCCTTTGTGCGCTGTAGATATACCTTCTGTACTCCTTTGTGCGCTGTAGAGATACCTTCTCTACTCCTTTGTACGCTGTAGAGATACCTTCTGTACTCCTTTGTGCGCTGTAGAGATACCATCTGTACTCCTTTGTACGCTGTAGAGATACCTCGTGTACTCCTTTGTACGTTCTAGAGACATTTCCTGTACTCCTTTGTGCGCTGTAGAGATACCTGCTGTACTCCTTTGTGCGCTGTAGAGATACCTTCTGTTCTCCTTTGTGCGCTGTAGAGATACCTTCTGTACTCCTTTGTACGCTGTAGAGATACCTTCTGTACTCCTTTGTGCGCTGTAGAGATACCTTCTGTACTCCTTTGTACGCTGTAGAGATACCTTGTGTACTCCTTTGTACGTTCTAGAGATATTTCCTGTACTCCTTTGTGCGCTGTAGAGATACCTTCTGTACTCCTTTGTGCGCTGTAGAGATACCTTCTGTACTCCTTTGTACGCTGTAGAGATACCTCGTGTACTCCTTTGTACGTTCTAGAGATATTTCCTGTATTCCTTTGTGCGCTGTAGAGATACCTTCTGTACTCCTTTGTGCGCTGTAGAGATACCTTCTGTACTCCTTTGTGCGCTGTAGAGATACCTTCTGTACTCCTTTGTGCGCTGTAGAGATACCTTCTGTACTCCTTTGTGCGCTGTAGAGATACCTTCTGTACTCCTTTGTACGCTGTAGAGATACCTCGTGTACTCCTTTGTGCGCTGTAGAGATACCTTCTGTACTCCTTTGTGCGCTGTAGAGATACCTTCTGTACTCCTTTGTGCGCTGTAGAGATACCTTCTGTACTCCTTTGTACGTTCTAGAGATATTTCCTGTACTCCTTTGTGCGCTGTAGAGATACCTTCTGTACTCCTTCGTGCGCTGTAGAGATACCTTCTGTACTCCTTTGTGCGCTGTAGAGATACCTTCTGTCCTCCTTCGTGCGCTGTAGAGATACCTTCTGTACTCCTTTGTGCGCTGTAGAGATACCTTCTGTACTCCTTTGTACGCTGTAGAGATACCTCGTGTACTCCTTTGTGCGCTGAAGAGATACCTTCTGTACTCCTTTGTGCGCTGTAGAGATACCTTCTGTACTCCTTTGTACGTTCTAGAGATATTTCCTGTACTCCTTTGTGCGCTGTAGAGATACCTTCTGTACTCCTTTGTGCGCTGTAGAGATACCTTCTGTACTCCTTTGTGCGCTGTAGAGATACCTTCTGTACTCCTTTGTACGCTGTAGAGATACCTCGTGTACTCCTTTGTACGTTCTAGAGATATTTCCTGTACTCCTTTGTGCGCTGTAGAGATACCTTCTGTACTCCTTTGTGCGCTGTAGAGATACCTTCTGTACTCCTTTGTGCGCTGTAGAGATACCTTTTGTACTCCTTTGTACGCTGTAGAGATACCTTCTGTACTCCTTTGTGCGCTGTAGAGATACCTTCTGTACTCCTTTGTACGCTGTAGAGATAACTCGTGTACTCCTTTGTACGTTCTAGAGATATTTCCTGTACTCCTTTGTGCGCTGTAGAGATACCTTCTGTACTTCTTTTTGCGCTGTACAGATACCTTCTGTACTCCTTTGTGCGCTGTAGAGATACCTTCTGTACTCCTTTGTACGCTGTAGAGATACCTTCTGTACTCCTTTGTGCGCTGTAGAGATACTTTCTGTACTCCTTTGTACGCTGTAGAGATACCTCGTGTACTCCTTTGTACGTTCTAGAGATATTTCCTGTACTCCTTTGTGCGCTGCAGAGATACCTTCTGTACTCCTTTGTGCGCTGTAGAGATACCTTCTGTACTCCTTTGTGCGCTGTAGAGATACCTTCTGTACTCCTTTGTACGCTGTAGAGATACCTTCTGTACTCCTTTGTACGCTGTAGAGATACCTCGTGTACTCCTTTGTACGTTCTAGAGATATTTCCTGTACTCCTTTGTGCGCTGTAGAGATACCTTCTGTACTCCTTTGTGCGCTGTAGAGATACCTTCTGTACTCCTTTGTGCGCTGTAGAGATACCTTCTGTACTCCTTTGTGCGCTGTAGAGGTACATTCTGTACTCCTTTGTGCGCTGTAGAGATACCTTCTGTACTCCTTTGTACGCTGTAGAGATACCTCGTGTACTCCTTTGTACGTTCTAGAGATATTTCCTGTACTCCTTTGTGCGCTGTAGAGATACCTTCTGTACTCCTTTGTGCGCTGTAGAGATACCTTCTGTACTCCTTTGTGCGCTGTAGAGATACCTTCTGTACTCCTTTGTACGCTGTAGAGATACCTTCTGTACTCCTTTGTGCGCTGTAGAGATACCTTCTGTACTCCTTTGTACGCTGTAGAGATACCTCGTGTACTCCTTTGTACGTTCTAGAGATATTTCCTGTACTCCTTTGTGCGCTGTAGAGATACCTTCTGTACTCCTTTGTGCGCTGTAGAGATACCTCGTGTACTCCTATGTACGATCTAGAGATATTTCCTGTACTCCTTTGTGCGCTGTAGAGATACCTTCTGTACTCCTTTGTACGCTGTAGAGATACCTCGTGTACTCCTTTGTACGTTCTAGAGATATTTCCTGTACTCTTTTGTGCGCTGTAGAGATACCTTCTGTACTCCTTTGTGCGCTGTAGAGATACCTTCTGTACTCCTTTGTGCGCTGTAGAGATACCTTCTGTACTCCTTTGTGCGCTGTAGAGATACCTTCTGTACTCCTTTGTGCGCTGTAGAGATACCTTCTGTACTCCTTTGTACGCTGTAGAGAGACCTCGTGTACTCCTTTGTGCGCTGTAGAGATACCTTCTGTACTCCTTTGTGCGCTGTAGAGATACCTTCTGTAATCCTTTGTGCGCTGTAGAGATACCTTCTGTACTCCTTTGTAGGTTCTAGAGATATTTCCTGTACTCCTTTGTGCGCTGTAGAGATACCTTCTGTACTCCTTTGTGCGCTGTAGAGATATTTCCTGTACTCCTTTGTGCGCTGTAGAGATACCTTCTGTACTCCTTTGTGCGCTGTAGAGATACCTTCTGTACTCCTTTGTACGCTGTAGAAATACCTCGTGTACTCCTTTGTACGTTCTAGAGATATTTCCTGTACTCCTTTGTGCGCTGTAGAGATACCTTTTGTACTCCTTTGTGCGCTGTAGAGATACCTTCTGTACTCCTTTGTGCGCTGTAGAGATACCTTCTGTACTCCTTTGCACGCTGTAGAGATACCTTCTGTACTCCTTTGTGCGCTGTAGAGATACCTTCTGTACTCCTTTGTACGCTGTAGAGATACCTCGTTTACTCCTTTGTACGTTCTAGAGATATTTCCTGTACTCCTTTGTGCGCTGTAGAGATACCTTCTGTACTCCTTTGTGCGCTGTAGAGATACCTTCTGTACTCCTTTGTGCGCTGTAGAGATACCTTCTGTACTCCTTTGTACGCTGTAGAGATACCTTCTGTACTCCTTTGTGTGCTGTAGAGATACCTTCTGTACTCCTTTGTACGCTGTAGAGATACCTCGTGTACTCCTTTGTACGTTCTAGAGACATTTCCTATACTCCTTTGTGCGCTGTGGAGATACCTTCTGTACTTCTTTGTACGCTGTAGAGATACCTTCTGTACTCCTTTGTACGCTGTAGAGATACCTCGTGTACTCCTTTGTACGTTCTAGAGATATTTCCTGTACTCCTTTGTGTGCTGTAGAGATACCTTCTGTACTCCTTTTTGCGCTGTAGAGATACCTTCTGTACTCCTTTGTGCGCTGTAGAGATACCTTCTGTACTCCTTTGTGCGCTGTAGAGATACCTTCTGTACTCCTTTGTGCGCTGTAGAGATACCTTCTGTACTCCTTTGTACGCTGTAGAGATACCTCGTGTACTCCTTTGTGCGCTGTAGAGATACCTTCTGTACTCCTTTGTGCGCTGTAGAGATACCTTCTGTACTCCTTTGTGCGCTGTAGAGATACCTTCTGTACTCCTTTGTACGTTCTAGAGATATTTCCTGTACTCCTTTGTGCGCTGTAGAGATACCTTGTGTACTCCTTTGTGCGCTGTAGAGATACCTTCTGTACTCCTTTGTGCGCTGTAGAGATACCTTCTGTACTCCTTTGTGCGCTGTAGAGATACCTTCTGTACTCCTTTGTGCGCTGTAGAGATACCTTCTGTACTCCTTTGTACGCTGTAGAGATACGTCGTGTACTCCTTTGTGCGCTGTAGAGATACTTTCTGTACTCCTTTGTGCGCTGTAGAGATACCTTCTGTAATCCTTTGTACGTTCTAGAGATATTTCCTGTACTCCTTTGTGCGCTGTAGAGATACCTTCTGTACTCCTTGGTGCGCTGTAGAGATACCTTCTGTACTCCTTTGTGCGCTGTAGAGATACCTTCTGAACTCCTTTGTACGCTGTAGAGATACCTCGTGTACTCCTTTGTACGTTCTAGAGATATTTCCTGTACTCCTTTGTGCGCTGTAGAGATACCTTCTGTACTCCTTTGTGCGCTGTAGGGATACCTTCTGTACTCCTTTGTGCGCTGTAGAGATACCTTCTGTACTCCTTTGTACGCTGTAGAGATACCTTCTGTACTCCTTTGTGCGCTGTAGAGATACCTTCTGTACTCCTTTGTACGCTGTAGAGATAACTCGTGTACTCCTTTGCACGTTCTAGAGATATTTCTTGTACTCCTTTGTGCGCTGTAGAGATACCTTCTGTACTCCTTTGTGCGCTGTAGAGATACCTTCTGTACTCCTTTGTGCGCTGTAGAGATACCTTCTGTACTCCTTTGTACGCTGTAGAGATACCTTCTGTACTCCTTTGTGCGCTGTAGAGATACCTTCTATACTCCTTTGTACGCTGTAGAGATACCTCGTGTACTCCTTTGAACGTTCTAGAGATATTTCCTGTACTCCTTTGTGCGCTGTTGAGATACCTTCTGTACTCCTTTGTGCGCTGTAGAGATACCTTCTGTACTCCTTTGTGCGCTGTAGAGATACCTTCTGTACTCCTTTGTACGCTGTAGAGATACCTTCTGTACTCCTTTGTGCGCTGTAGAGATACCTTCTGTACTCCTTTGTACGCTGTAGAGATACCTCGTGTACTCCTTTGTACGTTCTAGAGATATTTCCTGTACTCCTTTGTGCGCTGTAGAGATACCTTCTGTACTCCTTTGTGCGCTGTAGAGATACCATCTGTACTCCTTTGTTCGCTGTAGAGATACCTCGTGTACTCCTTTGTACGTTCTAGAGATATTTCCTGTACTCCTTTGTGCGCTGTAGAGATACCTTCTGTACTCCTTTGTGCGCTGTAGAGATACCTTCTGTACTTCTTTGTACGTTCTAGAGATATTTCCTGTACTCCTTTGTACGCTGTAGAGATACCTTCTGTACTCCTTTGTGCGCTGTAGAGATACCTTCTGTACTCCTTTGTACGCTGTAGAGATACCTCGTGTACTCCTTTGTACGTTCTAGAGATATTTCCTGTACTCCTTTGTGCGCTGTAGGGATACCTTCTGTACTCCTTTGTGCGCTGTAGAGATACCTTCTGTACTCCTTTGTACGCTGTAGAGATACCTTCTGTACTCCTTTGTGCGCTGTAGAGATACCTTCTGTACTCCTTTGTGCGCTGTAGAGATACCTTCTGTACTCCTTTGTGCGCTGTAGAGATACCTTCTGTACTCCTTTGTACGCTGTAGAGATACCTCGTGTACTCCTTTGTGCGCTGTAGAGATACCTTCTGTACTCCTTTGTGCGCTGTAGAGATACCTTCTGTACTCCTTTGTGCGCTGTAGAGATACCTTCTGTACTCCTTTGTGCGCTGTAGAGATATCTTCTGTACTCCTTTGTACGCTGTAGAGATACCTCGTGTACTCCTATGTACGTTCTAGAGATATTTCCTGTACTCCTTTGTGCGCTGTAGAGATACCTTCTGTACTCCTTTGTGCGCTGTAGAGATACCTTCTGTACTCCTTTGTGCGCTGTAGAGATACCTTCTGTACTTCTTTGTGCGCTGTAGAGATACCTTCTGTACTCCTTTGTGCGCTGTAGAGATACCTTCTGTACTCCTTTGTGCGCTGTAGAGATACCTTCTGTACTCCTTTGTACGTTCAAGAGATATTTCCTGTACTCCTTTGTGCGCTGTAGAGATACCTTCTGTACTCCTTTGTGCGCTGTAGAGATACCTTCTGTACTCCTTTGTACGCTGTAGAGATACCTCGTGTACTCCTTTGTTCGTTCTAGAGATATTTCCTGTACTCCTTTGTGCGCTGTAGAGATACCTTCTGTACTCCTTTGTGCGCTGTAGAGATACCTTCTGTACTCCTTTGTGCGCTGTAGAGATACCTTCTGTACTCCTTTGTGCGCTGTAGAGATACCTTCTGTACTCCTTTGTGCGCTGTAGAGATACCTTCTGTCCTCCTTTGTACGCTGTTGAGATACCTCGTGTACTCCTTTCTGCGCTGTAGAGATACCTTCTGTACTCCTTTGTGCGCTGTAGAGATACCTTCAGTACTCCTTTGTGCGCTGTAGAGATACCTTCTGTACTCCTTTGTACGTTCTAGAGATATTTCCTGTACTCCTTTGTGCGCTGTAGAGATACCTTCTGTACTCCTTTGTGCGCTGTAGAGATATTTCCTGTACTCCTTTGTGCGCTGTAGAGATACCTTCTGTACTTCTTTGTGCGCTGTAGAGATACAATCTGTACTCCTTTGTACGCTGTAGAGATACCTCGTGTACTCCTTTGTACGTTCTAGAGAGATTTCCTGTACTCCTTTGTGCGCTGTAGAGATACCTTCTGTACTCCTTTGTGCGCTGTAGAGATACCTTCTGTACTCCTTTGTGCGCTGTAGAGATACCTTCTGTACCCCTTTGTACGTTCTAGAGATATTTCCTGTACTCCTATGTGCGCTGTAGAGATACCTTCTGTACTACTTTGTGCGCTGTAGAGATACCTTCTGTACTCCTTTGTGCGCTGTAGAGATACCTTCTGTACTCCTTTGTGCGCTGTAGAGATACCTTCTGTACTTCTTTGTACGCTGTAGAGATACCTCGTGTACTCCTTTGTACGTTCTAGAGATATTTACTGTACTCCTTTGTGCGCTGTAGAGATACCTTCTGTACTCCTTTGTGCGCTGTAGAGATACCTTCTGTACTCCTTTGTGCGCTGTAGGGATACCTTCTGTACTCCTTTGTGCGCTGTAGAGATACCTTCTGTACTCCTTTGTACGCTGTAGAGATACCTCGTGTACTCCTTTGTACGTTCTAGAGATATTTCCTGTACTCCTTTGTGCGCTGTAGAGATACCTTCTGTACTCCTTTGTGCGCTGTAGAGATACCTTCTGTACTCCTTTGTGCGCTGTAGAGATACCTTCTGTAGTCCTTTGTACGCTGTAGAGATACCTCGTGCACTCCTTTGTACGTTCTAGAGATATTTCCTGTACTCCTTTGTGCGCTGTAGAGATACCTTCTGTACTCCTTTGTGCGCTGTAGAGATACCTTATGTACTCCTTTGTACGCTGTAGAGATACCTTCTGTACTCCTTTGTGCGCTGTAGAGATACCTTCTGTACTCCTTTGTACGCTGTAGAGATACCTCGTGTACTCCTTTGTACGTTCTAGAGATATTTCCTGTACTCCTTTGTGCGCTGTAGATATACCTTCTGTACTCCTTTGTGCGCTGTAGAGATACCTTCTGTGCTCCTTTGTGCGCTGTAGAGATACCTTCTGTACTCCTTTGTGCGCTGTAGAGATACCTTCTGTACTCCTTTGTGCGCTGTAGAGATATCTTCTGTACTCCTTTGTACGCTGTAGAGATACCTCGTGTACTCCTTTGTACGTTCTAGAGATATTTCCTGTACTCCTTTGTGCGCTGTAGAGATACCTTCTGTACTCCTTTGTGCGCTGTAGAGATACCTTCTGTACTCCTTTGTGCGCTGTAGAGATACCTTCTGTACTCCTTTGTGCGCTGTAGAGATACCTTCTGTACTCCTTTGTGCGCTGTAGAGATACCTTCTGTACTCCTTTGTGCGCTGTAGAGATACCTTCTGTACTCCTTTGTACGTTCAAGAGATATTTCCTGTACTCCTTTGTGCGCTGTAGAGATACCTTCTGTACTCCTTTGTGCGCTGTAGAGATACCTTCTGTACTCCTTTGTACGCTGTAGAGATACCTCGTGTACTCCTTTGTACGTTCTAGAGATATTTCCTGTACTCCTTTGTGCGCTGTAGAGATACCTTCTGTACTCCTTTGTGCGCTGTAGAGATACCTTCTGTACTCCTTTGTGCGCTGTAGAGATACCTTCTGTACTCCTTTGTGCGCTGTAGATATACCTTCTGTACTCCTTTGTGCGCTGTAGAGATACCTTCTGTCCTCCTTTGTACGCTGTTGAGATACCTCGTGTACTCCTTTGTGCGCTGTAGAGATACCTTCTGTACTCCTTTGTGCGCTGTAGAGATACCTTCTGTACTCCTTTGTGCGCTGTAGAGATACCTTCTGTACTCCTTTGTACGTTCTAGAGATATTTCCTGTACTCCTTTGTGCGCTGTAGAGATACCTTCTGTACTCCTTTGTGCGCTGTAGAGATATTTCCTGTACTCCTTTGTGCGCTGTAGAGATACCTTCTGTACTTCTTTGTGCGCTGTAGAGATACAATCTGTACTCCTTTGTACGCTGTAGAGATACCTCGTGTACTCCTTTGTACGTTCTAGAGATATTTCCTGTACTCCTTTGTGCGCTGTAGAGATACCTTCTGTACTCCTTTGTGCGCTGTAGAGATACCTTCTGTACTCCTTTGTGCGCTGTAGAGATACCTTCTGTACTCCTTTGTACGTTCTAGAGATATTTCCTGTACTCCTATGTGCGCTGTAGAGATACCTTCTGTACTACTTTGTGCGCTGTAGAGATACCTTCTGTACTCCTTTGTGCGCTGTAGAGAAACCTTCTGTACTCCTTTGTGCGCTGTAGAGATACCTTCTGTACTTCTTTGTACGCTGTAGAGATAGCTCGTGTACTCCTTTGAACGTTCTAGAGATATTTCCTGTACTCCTTTGTGCGCTGTAGAGATACCTTCTGTACTCCTTTGTGCGCTGTAGAGATACCTTCTGTACTCCTTTGTGCGCTGTAGGGATACCTTCTGTACTCCTTTGTGCGCTGTAGAGATACCTTCTGTACTCCTTTGTACGCTGTAGAGATACCTCGTGTACTCCTTTGTACGTTCTAGAGATATTTCCTGTACTCCTTTGTGCGCTGTAGAGATACCTTCTGTACTCCTTTGTACGCTGTAGAGATACCTCGTGTACTCCTTTGTACGTTCTAGAGATATTTCCTGTACTCCTTTGTGCGCTGTAGAGATACCTTCTGTACTCCTTTGTGCGCTGTAGAGATACCTTCTGTACTCCTTTGTGCGCTGTAGAGATACCTTCTGTACTCCTTTGTACGCTGTAGAGATACCTTCTGTACTCCTTTGTGCGCTGTAGAGATACCTTCTGTACTTCTTTGTACGCTGTAGAGATACCTCGTGTACTCCTTTGTACGTTCTAGAGATATTTCCTGTACTCCTTTGTGCGCTGTAGAGATACCTTCTGTACTCCTTTGTGCGCTGTAGAGATACCTTCTGTACTCCTTTGTACGCTGTAGAGATACCTCGTGTACTCCTTTGTACGTTCTAGAGATATTTCCTGTACTCCTTTGTGAGCTGTAGAGATACCTTCTGTACTCCTTTGTGCGCTGTAGAGATACCTTCTGTACTCCTTTGTGCGCTGTAGAGATACCTTTTGTACTCCTTTGTGCGCTGTAGAGATACCTTCTGTACTCCTTTGTGCGCTGTAGAGATACCTTCTGTACTCCTTTGTACGCTGTAGAGATACCTCGTGTACTCCTTTGTGCGCTGTAGAGATACCTTCTGTACTCCTTTGTGCGCTGTAGAGATACCTTCTGTACTCCTTTGTGCGCTGTAGAGATACCTTCTGTACTCCTTTGTACGTTCTAGAGATATTTCCTGTACTCCTTTGTGCGCTGTAGAGATACCTTCTGTACTCCTTCGTGCGCTGTAGAGATACCTTCTGTACTCCTTTGTGCGCTGTAGAGATACCTTCTGTCCTCCTTCGTGCGCTGTAGAGATACCTTCTGTACTCCTTTGTGCGCTGTAGAGATACCTTCTGTACTCCTTTGTACGCTGTAGAGATACCTCGTGTACTCCTTTGTGCGCTGAAGAGATACCTTCTTTACTCCTTTGTGCGCTGTAGAGATACCTTCTGTACTCCTTTGTACGTTCTAGAGATATTTCCTGTACTCCTTTGTGCGCTGTAGAGATACCTTCTGTACTCCTTTGTGCGCTGTAGAGATACCTTCTGTACTCCTTTGTGCGCTGTAGAGATACCTTCTGTACTCCTTTGTACGCTGTAGAGATACCTCGTGTACTCCTTTGTACGTTCTAGAGATATTTCCTGTACTCCTTTGTGCGCTGTAGAGATACCTTCTGTACTCCTTTGTGCGCTGTAGAGATACCTTCTGTACTCCTTTGTGCGCTGTAGAGATACCTTCTGTACTCCTTTGTGCGCTGTAGAGATACATTCTGTACTCCTTTGTGCGCTGTAGAGATACCTTCTGTACTCCTTTGTACGCTGTAGAGATACCTCGTGTACTCCTTTGTACGTTCTAGAGATATTTCCTGTACTCCTTTGTGCGCTGTAGAGATACCTTCTGTACTCCTTTGTGCGCTGTAGAGATACCTTCTGTACTCCTTTGTGCGCTGTAGAGATACCTTCTGTACTCCTTTGTACGCTGTAGAGATACCTTCTGTACTCCTTTGTGCGCTGTAGAGATACCTTCTGTACTCCTTTGTACGCTGTAGAGATACCTCGTGTACTCCTTTGTACGTTCTAGAGATATTTCCTGTACTCCTTTGTGCGCTGTAGAGATACCTTCTATACTCCTTTGTGCGCTGTAGAGATACCTCGTGTACTCCTATGTACGTTCTAGAGATATTTCCTGTACTCCTTTGTGCGCTGTAGAGATACCTTCTGTACTCCTTTGTACGCTGTAGAGATACCTCGTGTACTCCTTTGTACGTTCTAGAGATATTTCCTGTACTCTTTTGTGCGCTGTAGAGATACCTTCTGTACTCCTTTGTGCGCTGTAGAGATACCTTCTGTACTCCTTTGTGCGCTGTAGAGATACCTTCTGTACTCCTTTGTGCGCTGTAGAGATACCTTCTGTACTCCTTTGTGCGCGGTAGAGATACCTTCTGTACTCCTTTGTACGCTGTAGAGATACCTCGTGTACTCCTTTGTGCGCTGTAGAGATACCTTCTGTACTCCTTTGTGCGCTGTAGAGATACCTTCTGTACTCCTTTGTGCGCTGTAGAGATACCTTCTGTACTCCTTTGTACGTTCTAGAGATATTTCCTGTACTCCTTTGTGCGCTGTAGAGATACCTTCTGTACTCCTTTGTGCGCTGTAGAGATATTTCCTGTACTCCTTTGTGCGCTGTAGAGATACCTTTTGTACTCCTTTGTGCGCTGTAGAGATACCTTCTGTACTCCTTTGTACGCTGTAGAGATACCTCGTGTACTCCTTTGTACGTTCTAGAGATATTTCCTGTACTCCTTTGTGCGCTGTAGAGATACTTTTTGTACTCCTTTGTGCGCTGTAGAGATACCTTCTGTACTCCTTTGTGCGCTGTAGAGATACCTTCTGTACACCTTTGTACGCTGTAGAGATACCTTCTGTACTCCTTTGTGCGCTGTAGAGATACCTTCTGTACTCCTTTGTACGCTGTAGAGATACCTCGTTTACTCCTTTGTACGTTCTAGAGATATTTCCTGTACTCCTTTGTGCGCTGTAGAGATACCTTCTGTACTCCTTTGTGCGCTGTAGAGATACCTTCTGTACTCCTTTGTGCGCTGTAGAGATACCTTCTGTACTCCTTTGTACGCTGTAGAGATACCTTCTGTATTCCTTTGTGCGCTGTAGAGATACCTTCTGTACTCCTTTGTACGCTGTAGAGATACCTCGTGTACTCCTTTGTACGTTCTAGAGATATTTCCTATACTCCTTTGTGCGCTGTAGAGATACCTTCTGTACTTCTTTGTGCGCTGTAGAGATACCTTCTGCACTCCTTTGTACGCTGTAGAGATACCTCGTGTACTCCTTTGTACGTTCTAGAGATATTTCCTGTACTCCTTTGTGTGCTGTAGAGATACCTTCTGTACTCCTTTGTGCGCTGTAGAGATACCTTCTGTACTCCTTTGTGCGCTGTAGAGATACCTTCTGTACTCCTTTGTGCGCTGTAGAGATACCTTCTGTACTCCTTTGTGCGCTGTGGAGATACCTTCTGTACTCCTTTGTACGCTGTAGAGATACCTCGTGTACTCCTTTGTGCGCTGTAGAGATACCTTCTGTACTCCTTTGTGCGCTGTAGAGATACCTTCTGTACTCCTTTGTGCGCTGTAGAGATACCTTCTGTACTCCTTTGTACGCTGTAGAGATACCTCGTGTACTCCTTTGTACGTTCTAGAGATATTTCCTGTACTCCTTTGTGCGCTGTAGAGATACCTTCTGTACTCCTTTGTGCGCTGTAGAGATACCTTCTGTACTCCTTTGTGCCCTGTAGAGATACCTTCTGTACTCCTTTGTACGCTGTAGAGATACCTTCTGTACTCCTTTGTGCGCTGTAGAGATACCTTCTGTACTCCTTTGTACGCTGTAGAGATACCTCGTGTACTCCTTTGTACGTTCTAGAGATATTTCCTGTACTCCTTTGTGCGCTGTAGAGATACATTCTGTACTCCTTTGTGCGCTGTAGAGATACCTTCTGTACTCCTTTGTACGCTGTAGAGATACCTCGTGTACTCCTTTGTACGTTCTAGAGATATTTCCTGTACTCCTTTGTGCGCTGTAGAGATACCTTCTGTACTCCTTTGTGCGCTGTAGAGATACCTTCTGTACTCCTTTGTGCGCTGTAGAGATACCTTCTGTACTCCTTTGTGCGCTGTAGAGATACCTTCTGTACTCCTTTGTGCGCTGTAGAGATACCTTCTGTACCCCTTTGTACGCTGTAGAGATACCTCGTGTACTCCTTTGTGCGCTGTTGAGACACCTTCTGTACTCCTTTGTGCGCTGTAGAGATACCTTCTGTACTCTTTTATGCGCTGTAGAGATACCTTCTGTACTCCTTTGTACGTTCTAGAGATATTTCCTGTACTCCTTTGTGCGCTGTAGAGATACCTTCTGTACTCCTTTGTGCGCTGTAGAGATACCTTCTGTACTCCTTTGTGCGCTGTAGAGATACCTTCTGTACTCCTATGTGCGCTGTAGAGATACCTTCTGTACTCCTTTGTGCGCTGTAGAGATACCTTCTGTACTCCTTTGTACGCTGTAGAGATACCTCGTGTACTCCTTTGTGCGCTGTAGAGATACCTTCTGTACTCCTTTGTGCGCTGTAGAGATACCTTCTGTACTCCTTTGTACGTTCTAGAGATATTTCCTGTACTCCTTTGTGCGCTGTAGAGATACCTTCTGTACTCCTTTGTGCGCTGTAGAGATACCTTCTGTACTCCTTTGTACGCTGTAGAGATACCTCGTGTACTCCTTTGTGCGCTGTAGAGATACCTTCTGTACTCCTTTGTGCGCTGTAGAGATACCTTCTGTACTCCTTTGTACGTTCTAGAGATATTTCCTGTACTCCTTTGTGCGCTGTAGAGATACCTTCTGTACTCCTTTGTGCGCTGTAGAGATACCTTCTGTACTCCTTTGTGCGCTGTAGAGATACCTTCTGTACTCCTTTGTACGCTGTAGAGATACCTCGTGTACTCCTTTGTACGTTCTAGAGATATTTCCTGTACTCCTTTGTGCGCTGTAGAGATACCTTCTGTACTCCTTTGTACGCTGTAGAGATACCTCATGTACTCCTTTTTACGTTCTAGAGATATTTCCTGTACTCCTTTGTGCGCTGTAGAGATACCTTCTGTACTCCTTTGTGCGCTGTAGAGATACCTTCTGTACTCCTTTGTGCGCTGTAGAGATACCTTCTGTACTCCTTTGTACGCTGTAGAGGTACCTTCTGTACTCCTTTGTGCGCTGTAGAGATACCTTCTGTACTCCTTTGTACGCTGTAGAGATACCTCGTGTACTCCTTTGTACGTTCTAGAGATATTTCCTGTACTCCTTTGTGCGCTGTAGAGATACCTTCCGTACTCCTTTGTGCGCTGTAGAGATACCTTCTGTACTCCTTTGTGCGCTGTAGAGATACCTACTGTACTCCTTTGTGCGCTGTAGAGATACCTTCTGTACTCCTTTGTGCGCTGTAGAGATACCTTCTGTACTCCTTTGTACGCTGTAGAGATACCTCGTGTACTCCTTTGTACGTTCTAGAGATATTTCCTGTACTCCTTTGTGCGCTGTAGAGATACCTCCTGTACTCCTTTGTGCGCTGTAGATATACCTTCTGTACTCCTTTGTGCGCTGTAGAGATACCTTCTCTACTCCTTTGTACGCTGTAGAGATACCTTCTGTACTCCTTTGTGCGCTGTAGAGATACCATCTGTACTCCTTTGTACGCTGTAGAGATACCTCGTGTACTCCTTTGTACGTTCTAGAGACATTTCCTGTACTCCTTTGTGCGCTGTAGAGATACCTGCTGTACTCCTTTGTGCGCTGTAGAGATACCTCCTGTTCTCCTTTGTGCGCTGTAGAGATACCTTCTGTACTCCTTTGTACGCTGTAGAGATACCTTCTGTACTCCTTTGTGCGCTGTAGAGATACCTTCTGTACTCCTTTGTACGCTGTAGAGATACCTTGTGTACTCCTTTGTACGTTCTAGAGATATTTCCTGTACTCCTTTGTGCGCTGTAGAGATACCTTCTGTACTCCTTTGTGCGCTGTAGAGATACCTTCTGTACTCCTTTGTACGCTGTAGAGATACCTCGTGTACTCCTTTGTACGTTCTAGAGATATTTCCTGTACTCCTTTGTGCGCTGTAGAGATACCTTCTGTACTCCTTTGTGCGCTGTAGAGATACCTTCTGTACTCCTTTGTGCGCTGTAGAGATACCTTCTGTACTCCTTTGTGCGCTGTAGAGATACCTTCTGTACTCCTTTGTGCGCTGTAGAGATACCTTCTGTACTCCTTTGTACGCTGTAGAGATACCTCGTGTACTCCTTTGTGCGCTGTAGAGATACCTTCTGTACTCCTTTGTGCGCTGTAGAGATACCTTCTGTACTCCTTTGTGCGCTGTAGAGATACCTTCTGTACTCCTTTGTACGTTCTAGAGATATTTCCTGTACTCCTTTGTGCGCTGTAGAGATACCTTCTGTACTCCTTCGTGCGCTGTAGAGATACCTTCTGTACTCCTTTGTGCGCTGTAGAGATACCTTCTGTCCTCCTTCGTGCGCTGTAGAGATACCTTCTGTACTCCTTTGTGCGCTGTAGAGATACCTTCTGTACTCCTTTGTACGCTGTAGAGATACCTCGTGTACTCCTTTGTGCGCTGAAGAGATACCTTCTGTACTCCTTTGTGCGCTGTAGAGATACCTTCTGTACTCCTTTGTACGTTCTAGAGATATTTCCTGTACTCCTTTGTGCGCTGTAGAGATACCTTCTGTACTCCTTTGTGCGCTGTAGAGATACCTTCTGTACTCCTTTGTGCGCTGTAGAGATACCTTCTGTACTCCTTTGTACGCTGTAGAGATACCTCGTGTACTCCTTTGTACGTTCTAGAGATATTTCCTGTACTCCTTTGTGCGCTGTAGAGATACCTTCTGTACTCCTTTGTGCGCTGTAGAGATACCTTCTGTACTCCTTTGTGCGCTGTAGAGATACCTTCTGTACTCCTTTGTACGCTGTAGAGATACCTTCTGTACTCCTTTGTGCGCTGTAGAGATACCTTCTGTACTCCTTTGTACGCTGTAGAGATAACTCGTGTACTCCTTTGTACGTTCTAGAGATATTTCCTGTACTCCTTTGTGCGCTGTAGAGATACCTTCTGTACTTCTTTTTGCGCTGTAGAGATACCTTCTGTACTCCTTTGTGCGCTGTAGAGATACCTTCTGTACTCCTTTGTACGCTGTAGAGATACCTTCTGTACTCCTTTGTGCGCTGTAGAGATACTTTCTGTACTCCTTTGTACGCTGTAGAGATACCTCGTGTACTCCTTTGTACGTTCTAGAGATATTTCCTGTACTCCTTTGTGCGCTGCAGAGATACCTTCTGTACTCCTTTGTGCGCTGTAGAGATACCTTCTGTACTCCTTTGTGCGCTGTAGAGATACCTTCTGTACTCCTTTGTACGCTGTAGAGATACCTTCTGTACTCCTTTGTACGCTGTAGAGATACCTCGTGTACTCCTTTGTACGTTCTAGAGATATTTCCTGTACTCCTTTGTGCGCTGTAGAGATACCTTCTGTACTCCTTTGTGCGCTGTAGAGATACCTTCTGTACTCCTTTGTGCGCTGTAGAGATACCTTCTGTACTCCTTTGTGCGCTGTAGAGGTACATTCTGTACTCCTTTGTGCGCTGTAGAGATACCTTCTGTACTCCTTTGTACGCTGTAGAGATACCTCGTGTACTCCTTTGTACGTTCTAGAGATATTTCCTGTACTCCTTTGTGCGCTGTAGAGATACCTTCTGTACTCCTTTGTGCGCTGTAGAGATACCTTCTGTACTCCTTTGTGCGCTGTAGAGATACCTTCTGTACTCCTTTGTACGCTGTAGAGATACCTTCTGTACTCCTTTGTGCGCTGTAGAGATACCTTCTGTACTCCTTTGTACGCTGTAGAGATACCTCGTGTACTCCTTTGTACGTTCTAGAGATATTTCCTGTACTCCTTTGTGCGCTGTAGAGATACCTTCTGTACTCCTTTGTGCGCTGTAGAGATACCTCGTGTACTCCTATGTACGATCTAGAGATATTTCCTGTACTCCTTTGTGCGCTGTAGAGATACCTTCTGTACTCCTTTGTACGCTGTAGAGATACCTCGTGTACTCCTTTGTACGTTCTAGAGATATTTCCTGTACTCTTTTGTGCGCTGTAGAGATACCTTCTGTACTCCTTTGTGCGCTGTAGAGATACCTTCTGTACTCCTTTGTGCGCTGTAGAGATACCTTCTGTACTCCTTTGTGCGCGGTAGAGATACCTTCTGTACTCCTTTGTACGCTGTAGAGATACCTCGTGTACTCCTTTGTGCGCTGTAGAGATACCTTCTGTACTCCTTTGTGCGCTGTAGAGATACCTTCTGTACTCCTTTGTGCGCTGTAGAGATACCTTCTGTACTCCTTTGTACGTTCTAGAGATATTTCCTGTACTCCTTTGTGCGCTGTAGAGATACCTTCTGTACTCCTTTGTGCGCTGTAGAGATATTTCCTGTACTCCTTTGTGCGCTGTAGAGATACCTTCTGTACTCCTTTGTGCGCTGTAGAGATACCTTCTGTACTCCTTTGTACGCTGTAGAGATACCTCGTGTACTCCTTTGTACGTTCTAGAGATATTTCCTGTACTCCTTTGTGCGCTGTAGAGATACTTTTTGTACTCCTTTGTGCGCTGTAGAGATACCTTCTGTACTCCTTTGTGCGCTGTAGAGATACCTTCTGTACACCTTTGTACGCTGTAGAGATACCTTCTGTACTCCTTTGTGCGCTGTAGAGATACCTTCTGTACTCCTTTGTACGCTGTAGAGATACCTCGTTTACTCCTTTGTACGTTCTAGAGATATTTCCTGTACTCCTTTGTGCGCTGTAGAGATACCTTCTGTACTCCTTTGTGCGCTGTAGAGATACCTTCTGTACTCCTTTGTGCGCTGTAGAGATACCTTCTGTACTCCTTTGTACGCTGTAGAGATACCTTCTGTATTCCTTTGTGCGCTGTAGAGATACCTTCTGTACTCCTTTGTACGCTGTAGAGATACCTCGTGTACTCCTTTGTACGTTCTAGAGATATTTCCTATACTCCTTTGTGCGCTGTAGAGATACCTTCTGTACTTCTTTGTGCGCTGTAGAGATACCTTCTGTACTCCTTTGTACGCTGTAGAGATACCTCGTGTACTCCTTTGTACGTTCTAGAGATATTTCCTGTACTCCTTTGTGTGCTGTAGAGATACCTTCTGTACTCCTTTGTGCGCTGTAGAGATACCTTCTGTACTCCTTTGTGCGCTGTAGAGATACCTTCTGTACTCCTTTGTGCGCTGTAGAGATACCTTCTGTACTCCTTTGTGCGCTGTGGAGATACCTTCTGTACTCCTTTGTACGCTGTAGAGATACCTCGTGTACTCCTTTGTGCGCTGTAGAGATACCTTCTGTACTCCTTTGTGCGCTGTAGAGATACCTTCTGTACTCCTTTGTGCGCTGTAGAGATACCTTCTGTACTCCTTTGTACGTTCTAGAGATATTTCCTGTACTCCTTTGTGCGCTGTAGAGATACCTTATGTACTCCTTTGTGCGCTGTAGAGATACCTTCTGTACTCCTTTGTGCGCTGTAGAGATACCTTCTGTACTCCTTTGTGCGCTGTAGAGATACCTTCTGTACTCCTTTGTGCGCTGTAGAGATACCTTCTGTACTCCTTTGTACGCTGTAGAGATACCTCGTGTACTCCTTTGTGCGCTGTAGAGATACTTTCTGTACTCCTTTGTGCGCTGTAGAGATACCTTCTGTAATCCTTTGTACGTTCTAGAGATATTTCCTGTACTCCTTTGTGCGCTGTAGAGATACCTTCTGTACTCCTTTGTGCGCTGTAGAGATACCTTCTGTACTCCTTTGTGCGCTGTAGAGATACCTTCTGAACTCCTTTGTACGCTGTAGAGATACCTCGTGTACTCCTTTGTACGTTCTAGAGATATTTCCTGTACTCCTTTGTGCGCTGTAGAGATACCTTCTGTACTCCTTTGTGCGCTGTAGAGATACCTTCTGTACTCCTTTGTACGCTGTAGAGATAACTCGTGTACTCCTTTGTACGTTCTAGAGATATTTCTTGTACTCCTTTGTGCGATGTAGAGATACCTTCTGTACTCCTTTGTGCGCTGTAGAGATACCTTCTGTACTCCTTTGTGCGCTGTAGAGATACCTTCTGTACTCCTTTGTACGCTGTAGAGATACCTTCTGTACTCCTTTGTGCGCTGTAGAGATACCTTCTATACTCCTTTGTACGCTGTAGAGATACCTCGTGTACTCCTTTGAACGTTCTAGAGATATTTCCTGTACTCATTTGTGCGCTGTAGAGATACCTTCTGTACTCCTTTGTGCGCTGTAGAGATACCTTCTGTACTCCTTTGTGCGCTGTAGAGATACCTTCTGTACTCCTTTGTGCGCTGTAGAGATACCTTCTGTACTCCTTTGTACGCTGTAGAGATACCTCGTGTACTCCTTTGTACGTTCTAGAGATATTTCCTGTACTCCTTTGTGCGCTGTAGAGATACCTTCTGTACTCCTTTGTGCGCTGTAGAGATACCTTCTGTACTCCTTTGTGCCCTGTAGAGATACCTTCTGTACTCCTTTGTACGCTGTAGAGATACCTTCTGTACTCCTTTGTGCGCTGTAGAGATACCTTCTGTACTCCTTTGTACGCTGTAGAGATACCTCGTGTACTCCTTTGTACGTTCTAGAGATATTTCCTGTACTCCTTTGTGCGCTGTAGAGATACCTTCTGTACTCCTTTGTGCGCTGTAGAGATACCTTCTGTACTCCTTTGTACGCTGTAGAGATACCTCGTGTACTCCTTTGTACGTTCTAGAGATATTTCCTGTACTCCTTTGTGCGCTGTAGAGATACCTTCTGTACTCCTTTGTGCGCTGTAGAGATACCTTCTGTACTCCTTTGTGCGCTGTAGAGATACCTTCTGTACTCCTTTGTGCGCTGTAGAGATACCTTCTGTACTCCTTTGTGCGCTGTAGAGATACCTTCTGTACTCCTTTGTACGCTGTAGAGATACCTCGTGTACTCCTTTGTGCGCTGTTGAGACACCTTCTGTACTCCTTTGTGCGCTGTAGAGATACCTTCTGTACTCTTTTATGCGCTGTAGAGATACCTTCTGTACTCCTTTGTACGTTCTAGAGATATTTCCTGTACTCCTTTGTGCGCTGTAGAGATACCTTCTGTACTCCTTTGTGCGCTGTAGAGATACCTTCTGTACTCCTTTGTGCGCTGTAGAGATACCTTCTGTACTCCTATGTGCGCTGTAGAGATACCTTCTGTACTCCTTTGTGCGCTGTAGAGATACCTTCTGTACTCCTTTGTACGCTGTAGAGATACCTCGTGTACTCCTTTGTGCGCTGTAGAGATACCTTCTGTACTCCTTTGTGCGCTGTAGAGATACCTTCTGTACTCCTTTGTACGTTCTAGAGATATTTCCTGTACTCCTTTGTGCGCTGTAGAGATACCTTCTGTACTCCTTTGTGCGCTGTAGAGATACCTTCTGTACTCCTTTGTACGCTGTAGAGATACCTCGTGTACTCCTTTGTGCGCTGTAGAGATACCTTCTGTACTCCTTTGTGCGCTGTAGAGATACCTTCTGTACTCCTTTGTACGTTCTAGAGATATTTCCTGTACTCCTTTGTGCGCTGTAGAGATACCTTCTGTACTCCTTTGTGCGCTGTAGAGATACCTTCTGTACTCCTTTGTGCGCTGTAGAGATACCTTCTGTACTCCTTTGTACGCTGTAGAGATACCTCGTGTACTCCTTTGTACGTTCTAGAGATATTTCCTGTACTCCTTTGTGCGCTGTAGAGATACCTTCTGTACTCCTTTGTACGCTGTAGAGATACCTCATGTACTCCTTTTTACGTTCTAGAGATATTTCCTGTACTCCTTTGTGCGCTGTAGAGATACCTTCTGTACTCCTTTGTGCGCTGTAGAGATACCTTCTGTACTCCTTTGTGCGCTGTAGAGATACCTTCTGTACTCCTTTGTACGCTGTAGAGGTACCTTCTGTACTCCTTTGTGCGCTGTAGAGATACCTTCTGTACTCCTTTGTACGCTGTAGAGATACCTCGTGTACTCCTTTGTACGTTCTAGAGATATTTCCTGTACTCCTTTGTGCGCTGTAGAGATACCTTCCGTACTCCTTTGTGCGCTGTAGAGATACCTTCTGTACTCCTTTGTGCGCTGTAGAGATACCTACTGTACTCCTTTGTGCGCTGTAGAGATACCTTCTGTACTCCTTTGTGCGCTGTAGAGATACCTTCTGTACTCCTTTGTACGCTGTAGAGATACCTCGTGTACTCCTTTGTACGTTCTAGAGATATTTCCTGTACTCCTTTGTGCGCTGTAGAGATACCTCCTGTACTCCTTTGTGCGCTGTAGATATACCTTCTGTACTCCTTTGTGCGCTGTAGAGATACCTTCTCTACTCCTTTGTACGCTGTAGAGATACCTTCTGTACTCCTTTGTGCGCTGTAGAGATACCATCTGTACTCCTTTGTACGCTGTAGAGATACCTCGTGTACTCCTTTGTGCGTTCTAGAGACATTTCCTGTACTCCTTTGTGCGCTGTAGAGATACCTGCTGTACTCCTTTGTGCGCTGTAGAGATACCTTCTGTTCTCCTTTGTGCGCTGTAGAGATACCTTCTGTACTCCTTTGTACGCTGTAGAGATACCTTCTGTACTCCTTTGTGCGCTGTAGAGATACCTTCTGTACTCCTTTGTACGCTGTAGAGATACCTTGTGTACTCCTTTGTACGTTCTAGAGATATTTCCTGTACTCCTTTGTGCGCTGTAGAGATACCTTCTGTACTCCTTTGTGCGCTGTAGAGATACCTTCTGTACTCCTTTGTACGCTGTAGAGATACCTCGTGTACTCCTTTGTACGTTCTAGAGATATTTCCTGTACTCCTTTGTGCGCTGTAGAGATACCTTCTGTACTCCTTTGTGTGCTGTAGAGATACCTTCTGTACTCCTTTGTGCGCTGTAGAGATACCTTCTGTACTCCTTTGTGCGCTGTAGAGATACCTTCTGTACTCCTTTGTGCGCTGTAGAGATACCTTCTGTACTCCTTTGTACGCTGTAGAGATACCTCGTGTACTCCTTTGTGCGCTGTAGAGATACCTTCTGTACTCCTTTGTGCGCTGTAGAGATACCTTCTGTACTCCTTTGTGCGCTGTAGAGATACCTTCTGTACTCCTTTGTACGTTCTAGAGATATTTCCTGTACTCCTTTGTGCGCTGTAGAGATACCTTCTGTACTCCTTCGTGCGCTGTAGAGATACCTTCTGTACTCCTTTGTGCGCTGTAGAGATACCTTCTGTCCTCCTTCGTGCGCTGTAGAGATACCTTCTGTACTCCTTTGTGCGCTGTAGAGATACCTTCTGTACTCCTTTGTACGCTGTAGAGATACCTCGTGTACTCCTTTGTGCGCTGAAGAGATACCTTCTGTACTCCTTTGTGCGCTGTAGAGATACCTTCTGTACTCCTTTGTACGTTCTAGAGATATTTCCTGTACTCCTTTGTGCGCTGTAGAGATACCTTCTGTACTCCTTTGTGCGCTGTAGAGATACCTTCTGTACTCCTTTGTGCGCTGTAGAGATACCTTCTGTACTCCTTTGTACGCTGTAGAGATACCTCGTGTACTCCTTTGTACGTTCTAGAGATATTTCCTGTACTCCTTTGTGCGCTGTAGAGATACCTTCTGTACTCCTTTGTGCGCTGTAGAGATACCTTCTGTACTCCTTTGTGCGCTGTAGAGATACCTTCTGTACTCCTTTGTACGCTGTAGAGATACCTTCTGTACTCCTTTGTGCGCTGTAGAGATACCTTCTGTACTCCTTTGTACGCTGTAGAGATAACTCGTGTACTCCTTTGTACGTTCTAGAGATATTTCCTGTACTCCTTTGTGCGCTGTAGAGATACCTTCTGTACTTCTTTTTGCGCTGTAGAGATACCTTCTGTACTCCTTTGTGCGCTGTAGAGATACCTTCTGTACTCCTTTGTACGCTGTAGAGATACCTTCTGTACTCCTTTGTGCGCTGTAGAGATACTTTCTGTACTCCTTTGTACGCTGTAGAGATACCTCGTGTACTCCTTTGTACGTTCTAGAGATATTTCCTGTACTCCTTTGTGCGCTGCAGAGATACCTTCTGTACTCCTTTGTGCGCTGTAGAGATACCTTCTGTACTCCTTTGTGCGCTGTAGAGATACCTTCTGTACTCCTTTGTACGCTGTAGAGATACCTTCTGTACTCCTTTGTACGCTGTAGAGATACCTCGTGTACTCCTTTGTACGTTCTAGAGATATTTCCTGTACTCCTTTGTGCGCTGTAGAGA
Organism: Morinoia aosen; assembly: GCA_030386875.1. Classification (NCBI taxonomy): domain Eukaryota; kingdom Metazoa; phylum Arthropoda; class Malacostraca; order Amphipoda; family Talitridae; genus Morinoia; species Morinoia aosen. The sequence continues at coordinate 32,530,748 of JASJYW010000027.1, read as the reverse complement.
TACCTTCTGTACTCCTTTGTGCGCTGTAGAGATACCTTCTGTACTCCTTTGTGCGCTGTAGAAATACCTTCTGTACTCCTTTGTGCGCTGTAGAGGTACATTCTGTACTCCTTTGTGCGCTGTAGAGATACCTTCTGTACTCCTTTGTACGCTGTAGAGATACCTCGTGTACTCCTTTGTACGTTCTAGAGATATTTCCTGTACTCCTTTGTGCGCTGTAGAGATACCTTCTGTACTCCTTTGTGCGCTGTAGAGATACCTTCTGTACTCCTTTGTGCGCTGTAGAGATACCTTCTGTACTCCTTTGTACGCTGTAGAGATACCTTCTGTACTCCTTTGTGCGCTGTAGAGATACCTTCTGTACTCCTTTGTACGCTGTAGAGATACCTCGTGTACTCCTTTGTACGTTCTAGAGATATTTCCTGTACTCCTTTGTGCGCTGTAGAGATACCTTCTGTACTCCTTTGTGCGCTGTAGAGATACCTCGTGTACTCCTATGTACGATCTAGAGATATTTCCTGTACTCCTTTGTGCGCTGTAGAGATACCTTCTGTACTCCTTTGTACGCTGTAGAGATACCTCGTGTACTCCTTTGTACGTTCTAGAGATATTTCCTGTACTCTTTTGTGCGCTGTAGAGATACCTTCTGTACTCCTTTGTGCGCTGTAGAGATACCTTCTGTACTCCTTTGTGCGCTGTAGAGATACCTTCTGTACTCCTTTGTGCGCTGTAGAGATACCTTCTGTACTCCTTTGTGCGCTGTAGAGATACCTTCTGTACTCCTTTGTACGCTGTAGAGAGACCTCGTGTACTCCTTTGTGCGCTGTAGAGATACCTTCTGTACTCCTTTGTGCGCTGTAGAGATACCTTCTGTAATCCTTTGTGCGCTGTAGAGATACCTTCTGTACTCCTTTGTAGGTTCTAGAGATATTTCCTGTACTCCTTTGTGCGCTGTAGAGATACCTTCTGTACTCCTTTGTGCGCTGTAGAGATATTTCCTGTACTCCTTTGTGCGCTGTAGAGATACCTTCTGTACTCCTTTGTGCGCTGTAGAGATACCTTCTGTACTCCTTTGTACGCTGTAGAAATACCTCGTGTACTCCTTTGTACGTTCTAGAGATATTTCCTGTACTCCTTTGTGCGCTGTAGAGATACCTTTTGTACTCCTTTGTGCGCTGTAGAGATACCTTCTGTACTCCTTTGTGCGCTGTAGAGATACCTTCTGTACTCCTTTGTACGCTGTAGAGATACCTTCTGTACTCCTTTGTGCGCTGTAGAGATACCTTCTGTACTCCTTTGTACGCTGTAGAGATACCTCGTTTACTCCTTTGTACGTTCTAGAGATATTTCCTGTACTCCTTTGTGCGCTGTAGAGATACCTTCTGTACTCCTTTGTGCGCTGTAGAGATACCTTCTGTACTCCTTTGTGCGCTGTAGAGATACCTTCTGTACTCCTTTGTACGCTGTAGAGATACCTTCTGTACTCCTTTGTGTGCTGTAGAGATACCTTCTGTACTCCTTTGTACGCTGTAGAGATACCTCGTGTACTCCTTTGTACGTTCTAGAGACATTTCCTATACTCCTTTGTGCGCTGTGGAGATACCTTCTGTACTTCTTTGTACGCTGTAGAGATACCTTCTGTACTCCTTTGTACGCTGTAGAGATACCTCGTGTACTCCTTTGTACGTTCTAGAGATATTTCCTGTACTCCTTTGTGTGCTGTAGAGATACCTTCTGTACTCCTTTTTGCGCTGTAGAGATACCTTCTGTACTCCTTTGTGCGCTGTAGAGATACCTTCTGTACTCCTTTGTGCGCTGTAGAGATACCTTCTGTACTCCTTTGTGCGCTGTAGAGATACCTTCTGTACTCCTTTGTACGCTGTAGAGATACCTCGTGTACTCCTTTGTGCGCTGTAGAGATACCTTCTGTACTCCTTTGTGCGCTGTAGAGATACCTTCTGTACTCCTTTGTGCGCTGTAGAGATACCTTCTGTACTCCTTTGTACGTTCTAGAGATATTTCCTGTGCTCCTTTGTGCGCTGTAGAGATACCTTGTGTACTCCTTTGTGCGCTGTAGAGATACCTTCTGTACTCCTTTGTGCGCTGTAGAGATACCTTCTGTACTCCTTTGTGCGCTGTAGAGATACCTTCTGTACTCCTTTGTGCGCTGTAGAGATACCTTCTGTACTCCTTTGTACGCTGTAGAGATACGTCGTGTACTCCTTTGTGCGCTGTAGAGATACTTTCTGTACTCCTTTGTGCGCTGTAGAGATACCTTCTGTAATCCTTTGTACGTTCTAGAGATATTTCCTGTACTCCTTTGTGCGCTGTAGAGATACCTTCTGTACTCCTTTGTGCGCTGTAGAGATACCTTCTGTACTCCTTTGTGCGCTGTAGAGATACCTTCTGAACTCCTTTGTACGCTGTAGAGATACCTCGTGTACTCCTTTGTACGTTCTAGAGATATTTCCTGTACTCCTTTGTGCGCTGTAGAGATATCTTCTGTACTCCTTTGTGCGCTGTAGGGATACCTTCTGTACTCCTTTGTGCGCTGTAGAGATACCTTCTGTACTCCTTTGTACGCTGTAGAGATACCTTCTGTACTCCTTTGTGCGCTGTAGAGATACCTTCTGTACTCCTTTGTACGCTGTAGAGATAACTCGTGTACTCCTTTGCACGTTCTAGAGATATTTCTTGTACTCCTTTGTGCGCTGTAGAGATACCTTCTGTACTCCTTTGTGCGCTGTAGAGATACCTTCTGTACTCCTTTGTGCGCTGTAGAGATACCTTCTGTACTCCTTTGTACGCTGTAGAGATACCTTCTGTACTCCTTTGTGCGCTGTAGAGATACCTTCTATACTCCTTTGTACGCTGTAGAGATACCTCGTGTACTCCTTTGAACGTTCTAGAGATATTTCCTGTACTCCTTTGTGCGCTGTTGAGATACCTTCTGTACTCCTTTGTGCGCTGTAGAGATACCTTCTGTACTCCTTTGTGCGCTGTAGAGATACCTTCTGTACTCCTTTGTACGCTGTAGAGATACCTTCTGTACTCCTTTGTGCGCTGTAGAGATACCTTCTGTACTCCTTTGTACGCTGTAGAGATACCTCGTGTACTCCTTTGTACGTTCTAGAGATATTTCCTGTACTCCTTTGTGCGCTGTAGAGATACCTTCTGTACTCCTTTGTGCGCTGTAGAGATACCATCTGTACTCCTTTGTTCGCTGTAGAGATACCTCGTGTACTCCTTTGTACGTTCTAGAGATATTTCCTGTACTCCTTTGTGCGCTGTAGAGATACCTTCTGTACTCCTTTGTGCGCTGTAGAGATACCTTCTGTACTTCTTTGTACGTTCTAGAGATATTTCCTGTACTCCTTTGTACGCTGTAGAGATACCTTCTGTACTCCTTTGTGCGCTGTAGAGATACCTTCTGTACTCCTTTGTACGCTGTAGAGATACCTCGTGTACTCCTTTGTACGTTCTAGAGATATTTCCTGTACTCCTTTGTGCGCTGTAGGGATACCTTCTGTACTCCTTTGTGCGCTGTAGAGATACCTTCTGTACTCCTTTGTACGCTGTAGAGATACCTTCTGTACTCCTTTGTGCGCTGTAGAGATACCTTCTGTACTCCTTTGTGCGCTGTAGAGATACCTTCTGTACTCCTTTGTGCGCTGTAGAGATACCTTCTGTACTCCTTTGTGCGCTGTAGAGATATCTTCTGTACTCCTTTGTACGCTGTAGAGATACCTCGTGTACTCCTATGTACGTTCTAGAGATATTTCCTGTACTCCTTTGTGCGCTGTAGAGATACCTTCTGTACTCCTTTGTGCGCTGTAGAGATACCTTCTGTACTCCTTTGTGCGCTGTAGAGATACCTTCTGTACTCCTTTGTGCGCTGTAGAGATACCTTCTGTACTCCTTTGTGCGCTGTAGAGATACCTTCTGTACTCCTTTGTGCGCTGTAGAGATACCTTCTGTACTCCTTTGTACGTTCAAGAGATATTTCCTGTACTCCTTTGTGCGCTGTAGAGATACCTTCTGTACTCCTTTGTGCGCTGTAGAGATACCTTCTGTACTCCTTTGTACGCTGTAGAGATACCTCGTGTACTCCTTTGTTCGTTCTAGAGATATTTCCTGTACTCCTTTGTGCGCTGTAGAGATACCTTCTGTACTCCTTTGTGCGCTGTAGAGATACCTTCTGTACTCCTTTGTGCGCTGTAGAGATACCTTCTGTACTCCTTTGTGCGCTGTAGAGATACCTTCTGTACTCCTTTGTGCGCTGTAGAGATACCTTCTGTCCTCCTTTGTACGCTGTTGAGATACCTCGTGTACTCCTTCCTGCGCTGTAGAGATACCTTCTGTACTCCTTTGTGCGCTGTAGAGATACCTTCTGTACTCCTTTGTGCGCTGTAGAGATACCTTCTGTACTCCTTTGTACGTTCTAGAGATATTTCCTGTACTCCTTTGTGCGCTGTAGAGATACCTTCTGTACTCCTTTGTGCGCTGTAGAGATATTTCCTGTACTCCTTTGTGCGCTGTAGAGATACCTTCTGTACTTCTTTGTGCGCTGTAGAGATACAATCTGTACTCCTTTGTACGCTGTAGAGATACCTCGTGTACTCCTTTGTACGTTCTAGAGAGATTTCCTGTACTCCTTTGTGCGCTGTAGAGATACCTTCTGTACTCCTTTGTGCGCTGTAGAGATACCTTCTGTACTCCTTTGTGCGCTGTAGAGATACCTTCTGTACCCCTTTGTACGTTCTAGAGATATTTCCTGTACTCCTATGTGCGCTGTAGAGATACCTTCTGTACTACTTTGTGCGCTGTAGAGATACCTTCTGTACTCCTTTGTGCGCTGTAGAGATACCTTCTGTACTCCTTTGTGCGCTGTAGAGATACCTTCTGTACTTCTTTGTACGCTGTAGAGATACCTCGTGTACTCCTTTGTACGTTCTAGAGATATTTCCTGTACTCCTTTGTGCGCTGTAGAGATACCTTCTGTACTCCTTTGTGCGCTGTAGAGATACCTTCTGTACTCCTTTGTGCGCTGTAGGGATACCTTCTGTACTCCTTTGTGCGCTGTAGAGATACCTTCTGTACTCCTTTGTACGCTGTAGAGATACCTCGTGTACTCCTTTGTACGTTCTAGAGATATTTCCTGTACTCCTTTGTGCGCTGTAGAGATACCTTCTGTACTCCTTTGTGCGCTGTAGAGATACCTTCTGTACTCCTTTGTGCGCTGTAGAGATACCTTCTGTAGTCCTTTGTACGCTGTAGAGATACCTCGTGCACTCCTTTGTACGTTCTAGAGATATTTCCTGTACTCCTTTGTGCGCTGTAGAGATACCTTCTGTACTCCTTTGTGCGCTGTAGAGATACCTTCTGTACTCCTTTGTACGCTGTAGAGATACCTTCTGTACTCCTTTGTGCGCTGTAGAGATACCTTCTGTACTCCTTTGTACGCTGTAGAGATACCTCGTGTACTCCTTTGTACGTTCTAGAGATATTTCCTGTACTCCTTTGTGCGCTGTAGATATACCTTCTGTACTCCTTTGTGCGCTGTAGAGATACCTTCTGTGCTCCTTTGTGCGCTGTAGAGATACCTTCTGTACTCCTTTGTGCGCTGTAGAGATACCTTCTGTACTCCTTTGTGCGCTGTAGAGATATCTTCTGTACTCCTTTGTACGCTGTAGAGATACCTCGTGTACTCCTTTGTACGTTCTAGAGATATTTCCTGTACTCCTTTGTGCGCTGTAGAGATACCTTCTGTACTCCTTTGTGCGCTGTAGAGATACCTTCTGTACTCCTTTGTGCGCTGTAGAGATACCTTCTGTACTCCTTTGTGCGCTGTAGAGATACCTTCTGTACTCCTTTGTGCGCTGTAGAGATACCTTCTGTACTCCTTTGTACGTTCAAGAGATATTTCCTGTACTCCTTTGTGCGCTGTAGAGATACCTTCTGTACTCCTTTGTGCGCTGTAGAGATACCTTCTGTACTCCTTTGTACGCTGTAGAGATACCTCGTGTACTCCTTTGTACGTTCTAGAGATATTTCCCGTACTCCTTTGTGCGCTGTAGAGATACCTTCTGTACTCCTTTGTGCGCTGTAGAGATACCTTCTGTACTCCTTTGTGCGCTGTAGAGATACCTTCTGTACTCCTTTGTGCGCTGTAGATATACCTTCTGTACTCCTTTGTGCGCTGTAGAGATACCTTCTGTCCTCCTTTGTACGCTGTTGAGATACCTCGTGTACTCCTTTGTGCGCTGTAGAGATACCATCTGTACTCCTTTGTGCGCTGTAGAGATACCTTCTGTACTCCTTTGTGCGCTGTAGAGATACCTTCTGTACTCCTTTGTACGTTCTAGAGATATTTCCTGTACTCCTTTGTGCGCTGTAGAGATACCTTCTGTACTCCTTTGTGCGCTGTAGAGATATTTCCTGTACTCCTTTGTGCGCTGTAGAGATACCTTCTGTACTTCTTTGTGCGCTGTAGAGATACAATCTGTACTCCTTTGTACGCTGTAGAGATACCTCGTGTACTCCTTTGTACGTTCTAGAGATATTTCCTGTACTCCTTTGTGCGCTGTAGAGATACCTTCTGTACTCCTTTGTGCGCTGTAGAGATACCTTCTGTACTCCTTTGTGCGCTGTAGAGATACCTTCTGTACTCCTTTGTACGTTCTAGAGATATTTCCTGTACTCCTATGTGCGCTGTAGAGATACCTTCTGTACTACTTTGTGCGCTGTAGAGATACCTTCTGTACTTCTTTGTGCGCTGTAGAGATACCTTCTGTACTCCTTTGTGCGCTGTAGAGATACCTTCTGTACTTCTTTGTACGCTGTAGAGATAGCTCGTGTACTCCTTTGTACGTTCTAGAGATATTTCCTGTACTCCTTTGTGCGCTGTAGAGATACCTTCTGTACTCCTTTGTGCGCTGTAGAGATACCTTCTGTACTCCTTTGTGCGCTGTAGGGATACCTTCTGTACTCCTTTGTGCGCTGTAGAGATACCTTCTGTACTCCTTTGTACGCTGTAGAGATACCTCGTGTACTCCTTTGTACGTTCTAGAGATATTTCCTGTACTCCTTTGTGCGCTGTAGAGATACCTTCTGTACTCCTTTGTACGCTGTAGAGATACCTCGTGTACTCCTTTGTACGTTCTAGAGATATTTCCTGTACTCCTCTGTGCGCTGTAGAGATACCTTCTGTACTCCTTTGTGCGCTGTAGAGATACCTTCTGTACTCCTTTGTGCGCTGTAGAGACACCTTCTGTACTCCTTTGTACGCTGTAGAGATACCTCGTGTACTCCCTTGTACGTTCTAGAGATATTTCCTGTACTCCTTTGTGCGCTGTAGAGATACCTTCTGTACTCCTTTGTGCGCTGTAGAGATACCTTCTGTACTCCTTTGTGCGCTGTAGAGATACCTTCTGTACTCCTTTGTGCGCTGTAGAGATACCTTCTGTACTCCTTTGTGCGCTGTAGAGATACCTTCTGTACTCCTTTGTACGCTGTCGAGATACCTCGTGTACTCCTTTGTGCGCTGTAGAGATACCTTCTGTACTCCTTTGTGCGCTGTAGAGATACCTTCTGTACTCCTTTGTGCGCTGTAGAGATACCTTCTGTACTCCTTTGTACGTTCTAGAGATATTTCCTGTACTCCTTTGTGCGCTGTAGAGATACCTTCTGTACTCCTTTGTGCGCTGTAGAGATACCTTCTGTACTCCTTTGTGCGCTGTAGAGATACCTTCTGTACTCCTTTGTGCGCTGTAGAGATACCTTCTGTACTCCTTTGTACGCTGTAGAGATACCTCGTGTACTCCTTTGTACGTTCTAGAGATATTTCCTGTACTCCTTTGTGCGCTGTAGAGATACCTTCTGTACTCCTTTGTGCGCTGTAGAGATACCTTCTGTACTCCTTTGTGCGCTGTAGAGATACCTTCTGTACTCCTTTGTGCGCTGTAGAGATACCTTCTGTACTCCTTTGTACGCTGTAGAGATACCTCGTGTACTCCTTTGTACGTTCTAGAGATATTTCCTGTACTCCTTTGTGCGCTGTAGAGATACCTTCTGTACTCCTTTGTGCGCTGTAGAGATTCCTTCTGTACTCCTTTGTGCGCTGTAGAGATACCTTCTGTACTCCTTTGTACGCTGTAGAGATACCTCGTGTACTCCTTTGTGCGCTGTAGAGATACCTTCTGTACTCCTTTGTGCGCTGTAGAGATTCCTTCTGTACTCCTTTGTGCGCTGTAGAGATACCTTCTGTACTCCTTTGTACGTTCTAGAGATATTTCCTGTACTCCTTTGTGCGCTGTAGAGATACCTTCTGTACTCCTTTGTGCGCTGTAGAGATACCTTCTGTACTCCTTTGTGCGCTGTAGAGATACCTTCTGTACTCCTTTGTGCGCTGTAGAGATACCTTCTGTACTCCTTTGTACGCTGTAGAGATACCTCGTGTACTCCTTCGTACGTTCTAGAGATATTTCCTGTACTCCTTTGTGCGCTGTAGAGATACGTTCTGTACTCCTTTGTGCGCTGTAGAGATACCTTCTGTACTCCTTTGTGCGCTGTAGAGATACCTTCTGTACTCCTTTGTGCGCTGTAGAGATACCTTCTGTACTCCTTTGTACGCTGTAGAGATACCTCGTGTACTCCTTTGTGTGCTGTAGAGATACCTTCTGTACTCCTTTGTACGCTGTAGAGATACCTCGTGTACTCCTTGTACGTTCTAGAGATATTTCCTGTACTCCTTTGTGCGCTGTAGAGATACCTTTTGTACTCCTTTGTGCGCTGTAGAGATACCTTCTGTACTCCTTTGTGCGCTGTAGAGATACCTTCTGTACTCCTTTGTGCGCTGTAGAGATACCTTCTGTACTCCTTTGTACCCTGTAGAGATACCTCGTGTACTCCTTTGTACGTTCTAGAGATATTTCCTGTACTCCTTTGTGCGCTGTAGAGATACCTTCTGTACTCCTTTGTGCGCTGTAGAGATACCATCTGTACTCCTTTGTGCGCTGTAGAGATACCTTCTGTACTTCTTTGTGCGCTGTAGAGATACCTTCTGTACTCTTTTGTACGCTATAGAGATACCTCGTGTACACCTTTGTACGTTCTAGAGATATTTCCTGTACTCCTTTGTGCGCTGTAGAGATACCTTCTGTACTCCTTTGTGCGCTGTAGAGATACCTTCTGTACTCCTTTGTGCGCTGTAGAGATACCTTCTGTACTCCTTTGTGCGCTGTAGAGATACCTTCTGTACTCCTTTGTGCGCTGTAGAGATACCTTCTGTACTCCTTTGTACGCTGTAGAGATACCTCGTGTACTCCTTTGTGCGCTGTAGAGATACCTTCTGTACTCCTTTGTGCGCTGTAGAGATACCTTCTGTACTACTTTGTGCGCTGTAGAGATACCTTCTGTACTCCTTTGTACGTTCTAGAGATATTTCCTGTACTCCTTTGTGCGCTGTAGAGATACCTTCTGTACTCCTTTGTGCGCTGAAGAGATACCTTCTGTACTCCTTTGTACGCTGTAGAGATACCTCGTGTACTCCTTTGTGCGCTGTAGAGATACCTTCTGTACTCCTTTGTGCGCTGTAGAGATACCTTCTGTACTCCTTTGTGCGCTGTAGAGATACCTTCTGTACTCCTTTGTACGTTCTAGAGATATTTCCTGTACTCCTTTGTGCGCTGTAGAGATACCTTCTGTACTCCTTTGTGCGCTGTAGAGATATTTCCTGTACTCCTTTGTGCGCTGTAGAGATACCTTCTGTACTCCTTTGTGCGCTGTAGAGATACCTTCTGTACTCCTTTGTACGACGCTGTAGATATACCTCGTGTACTCCTTTGTACGTTCTAGAGATATTTCCTGTACTCCTTTGTGCGCTGTAGAGATACCTTTTGTACTCCTTTGTGCGCTGTAGAGAAACCTTCTGTACTCCTTTGTGCGCTGTAGAGATACCTTCTGTACTCCTTTGTACGCTGTAGAGATACCTTCTGTACTCCTTTGTGCGCTGTAGAGATACCTTCTGTACTCCTTTGTACGCTGTAGAGATACCTCGTTTACTCCTTTGTACGTTCTAGAGATATTTCCTGTACTCCTTTGTGCGCTGTAGAGATACCTTCTGTACTCCTTTGTGCGCTGTAGAGATACCTTCTGTACTCCTTTGTGCGCTGTAGAGATACCTTCTGTACTCCTTTGTACGCTGTAGAGATACCTTCTGTACTTCTTTGTGCGCTGTAGAGATACCTTCTGTACTCTTTGTACGCTGTAGAGATACCTCGTGTACTCCTTTGTACGTTCTAGAGATATTTCTTATACTCCTTTGTGCGCTGTAGAGATACCTTCTGTACTTCTTTGTGCGCTGTAGAGATACCTTCTGTACTCCTTTGTACGCTGTAGAGATACCTCGTGTACTCCTTTGTACGTTCTAGAGATATTTCCTGTACTCCTTTGTGTGCTGTAGAGATACCTTCTGTACTCCTTTGTGCGCTGTAGAGATACCTTCTGTACTCCTTTGTGCGCTGTAGAGATACCTTCTGTACTCCTTTGTGCCCTGTAGAGATACCTTCTGTACTCCTTTGTGCGCTGTAGAGATACCTTCTGTACTCCTTTGTACGCGGTAGAGATACCTCGTGTACTCCTTTGTGCGCTGTAGAGATACCTTCTGTACTCCTTTGTGCGCTGTAGAGATACCTTCTGTACTCCTTTGTGCGCTGTAGAGATACCTTCTGTACTCCTTTGTACGTTCTAGAGATATTTCCTGTACTCCTTTGTGCGCTGTAGAGATACCTTATGTACTCCTTTGTGCGCTGTAGAGATACCTTCTGTACTCCTTTGTGCGCTGTAGAGATACCTTCTGTACTCCTTTGTGCGCTGTAGAGATACCTTCTGTACTCCTTTGTACGCTGTAGAGATACCTCGTGTACTCCTTTGTACGTTCTAGAGATATTTCCTGTACTCTTTTGTGCGCTGTAGAGATACCTTCTGTACTCCTTTGTGCGCTGTAGAGATACCTTCTGTACTCCTTTGTGCGCTGTAGAGATACCTTCTGTACTCCTTTGTGCGCTGTAGAGATACCTTCTGTACTCCTTTGTGCGCTGTAGAGACACCTTCTGTACTCCTTTGTACGCTGTAGAGATACCTCGTGTACTCCTTTGTGCGCTGTAGAGATACCTTCTGTACTCCTTTGTGCGCTGTAGAGATACCTTCTGTACTCCTTTGTGCGCTGTAGAGATACCTTCTGTACTCCTTTGTACGTTCTAGAGATATTTCCTGTACTCCTTTGTGCGCTGTAGAGATACCTTCTGTACTCCTTTGTGCGCTGTAGAGATATTTCCTGTACTCCTTTGTACGCTGTAGAGATACCTTCTGTACTCCTTTGTGCGCTGTAGAGATACCTTCTGTACTCCTTTGTACGACGCTGTAGAGATACCTCGTGTACTCCTTTGTACGTTCTAGAGATATTTCCTGTACTCCTTTGTGCGCTGTAGAGATACCTTTTGTACTCCTTTGTGCGCTGTAGAGATACCTTCTGTACTCCTTTGTGCGCTGTAGAGATACCTTCTGTACTCCTTTGTACGCTGTAGAGATACCTTCTGTACTCCTTTGTGCGCTGTAGAGATACCTTCTGTACTCCTTTGTACGCTGTAGAGATACCTCGTTTACTCCTTTGTACGTTCTAGAGATATTTCCTGTACTCCTTTGTGCGCTGTAGAGATACCTTCTGTACTCCTTTGTGCGCTGTAGAGATACCTTCTGTACTCCTTTGTGCGCTGTAGAGATACCTTCTGTACTCCTTTGTACGCTGTAGAGATACCTTCTGTACTCCTTTGTGCGCTGTAGAGATACCTTCTGTACTCCTTTGTACGCTGTAGAGATACCTCGTGTACTCCTTTGTACGTTCTAGAGATATTTCTTATACTCCTTTGTGCGCTGTAGAGATACCTTCTGTACTTCTTTGTGCGCTGTAGAGATACCTTCTGTACTCCTTTGTACGCTGTAGAGATACCTCGTGTACTCCTTTGTACGTTCTAGAGATATTTCCTGTACTCCTTTGTGTGCTGTAGAGATACCTTCTGTACTCCTTTGTGCACTGTAGAGATACCTTCTGTACTCCTTTGTGCGCTGTAGAAATACCTTCTGTACTCCTTTGTGCGCTGTAGAGATACCTTCTGTACTCCTTTGTGCGCTGTAGAGATACCTTCTGTACTCCTTTGTACGCGGTAGAGATACCTCGTGTACTCCTTTGTGCGCTGTAGAGATACCTTCTGTACTCCTTTGTGCGCTGTAGAGATACCTTCTGTACTCCTTTGTGCGCTGTAGAGATACCTTCTGTACTCCTTTGTACGTTCTAGAGATATTTCCTGTACTCCTTTGTGCGCTGTAGAGATACCTTATGTACTCCTTTGTGCGCTGTAGAGATACCTTCTGTACTCCTTTGTGCGCTGTAGAGATACCTTCTGTACTCCTTTGTGCGCTTTAGAGATACCTTCTGTACTCCTTTGTGCGCTGTAGAGATACCTTCTGTACTCCTTTGTACGCTGTAGAGATACCTCGTGTACTCCTTTGTGCGCTGTAGAGATACTTTCTGTACTCCTTTGTGCGCTGTAGAGATACCTTCTGTAATCCTTTGTACGTTCTAGAGATATTTCCTGTACTCCTTTGTGCGCTGTAGAGATACCTTCTGTACTCCTTTGTGCGCTGTAGAGATACCTTCTGTACTCCTTTGTGCGCTGTAGAGATACCTTCTGTACTCCTTTGTACGCTGTAGAGATACCTCGTGTACTCCTTTGTACGTTCTAGAGATATTTCCTGTACTCCTTTGTGCGCTGTAGAGATACCTTCTGTACTCCTTTGTGCGCTGTAGGGATACCTTCTGTACTCCTTTGTGCGCTGTAGAGATACCTTCTGTACTCCTTTGTACGCTGTAGAGATACCTTCTGTACTCCTTTGTGCGCTGTAGAGATACCTTCTGTACTCCTTTGTACGCTGTAGAGATAACTCGTGTACTCCTTTGTACGTTCTAGAGATATTTCCTGTACTCCTTTGTGCGCTGTAGAGATACCTTCTGTACTCCTTTGTGCGCTGTAGAGATACCTTCTGTACTCCTTTGTGCGCTGTAGAGATACCTTCTGTACTCCTTTGTACGCTGTAGAGATACCTTCTGTACTCCTTTGTGCGCTGTAGAGATACCTTCTATACTCCTTTGTACGCTGTAGAGATACCTCGTGTACTCCTTTGAACGTTCTAGAGATATTTCCTGTACTCCTTTGTGCGCTGTTGAGATACCTTCTGTACTCCTTTGTGCGCTGTAGAGATACCTTCTGTACTCCTTTGTGCGCTGTAGAGACACCTTCTATACTCCTTTGTACGCTGTAGAGATACCTTCTGTACTCCTTTGTGCGCTGTGGAGATACCTTCTGTACTCCTTTGTACGCTGTAGAGATACCTCGTGTACTCCTTTGTACGTTCTAGAGATATTTCCTGTACTAATTTTTGCGCTGTAGAGATACCTTCTGTACTCCTTTGTGCGCTGTAGAGATACCTTCTGTACTCCTTTGTGCGCTGTAGAGATACCTTCTGTACTCCTTTTTGCGCTGTACAGATACCTTCTGTACTCCTTTGTGTGCTGTAGAGATACCTTCTGTACTCCTTTGTACGCTGTAGAGATACCTCGTGTACTCCTTTGTACGTTCTAGAGATATTTCCTGTACTCCTTGGTGCGCTGTAGAGATACCTTCTGTACTCCTTTGTGCGCTGTAGAGATACCTTCTGTACTCCTTTATACGCTGTAGAGATACCTTCTGTACTCCTTTGTGCGTTGTAGAGATACCTTCTGTACTCCTTTGTACGCTGTAGAGATACCTCGTGTACTCCTTTGTACGTTCTAGAGATATTTCCTGTACTCCTTTGTGTGCTGTAGAGATACCTTCTGTACTCCTTTGTGCGCTGTAGAGATACCTTCTGTACTCCTTTGGGCGCTGTAGAGATACCTTCTGTACTCCTTTGTGCGCTGTAGAGATACATTCTGTACTCCTTTGTGCGCTGTAGAGATACCTTCTGTACTCCTTTGTACGCTGTAGAGATACCTCGTGTACTCCTTCGTACGTTCTAGAGATATTTCCTGTACTCCTTTGTGCGCTGTAGAGATACCTTCTGTACTCCTTTGTGCGCTGTACAGATACCTTCTGTACTCCTTTGTGCGCTGTAGAGATACCTTCTGTACTCCTTTGTACGCTGTAGAGATACCTTCTGTACTCCTTTGTGCGCTGTAGAGATACCTTCTGTACTCCTTTGTACGCTGTAGAGATATCTCGTGTACTCCTTTGTACGTTCTAGAGATATTTCCTGTACTCCTTTGTGCGCTGTAGAGATACCTTCTGTACTCCTTTGTGCGCTGTAGAGATACCTCGTGTACTCCTTTGTACGTTCTAGAGATATTTCCTGTACTCCTTTGTGCGCTGTAGAGATACCTTCTGTACTCCTTTGTACGCTGTAGAGATACCTCGTGTACTCCTTTGTACGTTCTAGAGATATTTCCTGTACTCCTTTGTGCGCTGTAGAGATACCTTCTGTACTCCTTTGTGCGCTGTAGAGATACCTTCTGTACTCCTTTGTGCGCTGTAGAGATACCTTCTGTACTCCTTTGTGCGCTGTAGAGATACCTTCTGTACTCCTTTGTGCGCTGAAGAGATACCTTCTGTACTCCTTTGTACGCTGTAGAGATACCTCGTGTACTCCTTTGTGCGCTGTAGAGATACCTTCTGTACTCCTTTGTGCGCTGTAGAGATACCTTCTGTACTCCTTTGTGCGCTGTAGAGATACCTTCTGTACTCCTTTGTACGTTCTAGAGATATTTCCTGTACTCCTTTGTGCGCTGTAGAGATACCTTCTGTACTCCTTTGTGCGCTGTAGAGATATTTCCTGTACTCCTTTGTGCGCTGTAGAGATACCTTCTGTACTCCTTTGTGCGCTGTAGAGATACCTTCTGTACTCCTTTGTACGACGCTGTAGAGATACCTCGTGTACTCCTTTGTACGTTCTAGAGATATTTCCTGTACTCCTTTGTGCGCTGTAGAGATACCTTTTGTACTCCTTTGTGCGCTGTAGAGAAACCTTCTGTACTCCTTTGTGCGCTGTAGAGATACCTTCTATACTCCTTTGTACGCTGTAGAGATACCTTCTGTACTCCTTTGTGCGCTGTAGAGATACCTTCTGTACTCCTTTGTACGCTGTAGAGATACCTCGTTTACTCCTTTGTACGTTCTAGAGATATTTCCTGTACTCCTTTGTGCGCTGTAGAGATACCTTCTGTACTCCTTTGTGCGCTGTAGAGATACCTTCTGTACTCCTTTGTGCGCTGTAGAGATACCTTCTGTACTCCTTTGTACGCTGTAGAGATACCTTCTGTACTCCTTTGTGCGCTGTAGAGATACCTTCTGTACTCCTTTGTACGCTATAGAGATACCTCGTGTACTCCTTTGTACGTTCTAGAGATATTTCTTATACTCCTTTGTGCGCTGTAGAGATACCTTCTGTACTTCTTTGTGCGCTGTAGAGATACCTTCTGTACTCCTTTGTACGCTGTAGAGATACCTCGTGTACTCCTTTGTACGTTCTAGAGATATTTCCTGTACTCCTTTGTGTGCTGTAGAGATACCTTCTGTACTCCTTTGTGCGCTGTAGAGATACCTTCTGTACTCCTTTGTGCGCTGTAGAGATACCTTCTGTACTCCTTTGTGCCCTGTAGAGATACCTTCTGTACTCCTTTGTGCGCTGTAGAGATACCTTCTGTACTCCTTTGTACGCGGTAGAGATACCTCGTGTACTCCTTTGTGCGCTGTAGAGATACCTTCTGTACTCCTTTGTGCGCTGTAGAGATACCTTCTGTACTCCTTTGTGCGCTGTAGAGATACCTTCTGTACTCCTTTGTACGTTCTAGAGATATTTCCTGTACTCCTTTGTGCGCTGTAGAGATACCTTATGTACTCCTTTGTGCGCTGTAGAGATACCTTCTGTACTCCTTTGTGCGCTGTAGAGATACCTTCTGTACTCCTTTGTGCGCTGTAGAGATACCTTCTGTACTCCTTTGTACGCTGTAGAGATACCTCGTGTACTCCTTTGTACGTTCTAGAGATATTTCCTGTACTCTTTTGTGCGCTGTAGAGATACCTTCTGTACTCCTTTGTGCGCTGTAGAGATACCTTCTGTACTCCTTTGTGCGCTGTAGAGATACCTTCTGTACTCCTCTGTGCGCTTTAGAGATACCTTCTGTACTCCTTTGTGCGCTGTAGAGATACCTTCTGTACTCCTTTGTACGCTGTAGAGATACCTCGTGTACTCCTTTGTGCGCTGTAGAGATACCTTCTGTACTCCTTTGTGCGCTGTAGAGATACCTTCTGTACTCCTTTGTGCGCTGTAGAGATACCTTTTGTACTCCTTTGTACGTTCTAGAGATATTTCCTGTACTCCTTTGTGCGCTGTAGAGATACCTTCTGTACTCCTTTGTGCGCTGTAGAGATATTTCCTGTACTCCTTTGTGCACTGTAGAGATACCTTCTGTACTCCTTTGTGCGCTGTAGAGATACCTTCTGTACTCCTTTGTACGACGCTGTAGAGATACCTCGTGTACTCCTTTGTACGTTCTAGAGATATTTCCTGTACTCCTTTGTGCGCTGTAGAGATACCTTTTGTACTCCTTTGTGCGCTGTAGAGATACCTTCTGTACTCCTTTGTGCGCTGTAGAGATACCTTCTGTACTCCTTTGTACGCTGTAGAGATACCTTCTGTACTCCTTTGTGCGCTGTAGAGATACCTTCTGTACTCCTTTGTACGCTGTAGAGATACCTCGTTTACTCCTTTGTACGTTCTAGAGATATTTCCTGTACTCCTTTGTGCGCTGTAGAGATATTTCCTGTACTCCTTTGTGCGCTGTAGAGATACCTTTTGTACTCCTTTGTGCGCTGTAGAGATACCTTCTGTACTCCTTTGTGCGCTGTAGAGATACCTTCTGTACTCCTTTGTACGCTGTAGAGATACCTTCTGTACTCCTTTGTGCGCTGTAGAGATACCTTCTGTACTCCTTTGTACGCTGTAGAGATACCTCGTTTACTCCTTTGTACGTTCTAGAGATATTTCCTGTACTCCTTTGTGCGCTGTAGAGATACCTTCTGTACTCCTTTGTGCGCTGTAGAGATACCTTCTGTACTCCTTTGTGCGCTGTAGAGATACCTTCTGTACTCCTTTGTACGCTGTAGAGATACCTTCTGTACTCCTTTGTGCGCTGTAGAGATACCTTCTGTACTCCTTTGTACGCTGTAGAGATACCTCGTGTACTCCTTTGTACGTTCTAGAGATATTTCTTATACTCCTTTGTGCGCTGTAGAGATACCTTCTGTACTTCTTTGTGCGCTGTAGAGATACCTTCTGTACTCCTTTGTACGCTGTAGAGATACCTCGTGTACTCCTTTGTACGTTCTAGAGATATTTCCTGTACTCCTTTGTGTGCTGTAGAGATACCTTCTGTACTCCTTTGTGCGCTGTAGAGATACCTTCTGTACTCCTTTGTGCGCTGTAGAAATACCTTCTGTACTCCTTTGTGCGCTGTAGAGATACCTTCTGTACTCCTTTGTGCGCTGTAGAGATACCTTCTGTACTCCTTTGTACGCGGTAGAGATACCTCGTGTACTCCTTTGTGCGCTGTAGAGATACCTTCTGTACTCCTTTGTGCGCTGTAGAGATACCTTCTGTACTCCTTTGTGCGCTGTAGAGATACCTTCTGTACTCCTTTGTACGTTCTAGAGATATTTCCTGTACTCCTTTGTGCGCTGTAGAGATACCTTATGTACTCCTTTGTGCGCTGTAGAGATACCTTCTGTACTCCTTTGTGCGCTGTAGAGATACCTTCTGTACTCCTTTGTGCGCTTTAGAGATACCTTCTGTACTCCTTTGTGCGCTGTAGAGATACCTTCTGTACTCCTTTGTACGCTGTAGAGATACCTCGTGTACTCCTTTGTGCGCTGTAGAGATACTTTCTGTACTCCTTTGTGCGCTGTAGAGATACCTTCTGTAATCCTTTGTACGTTCTAGAGATATTTCCTGTACTCCTTTGTGCGCTGTAGAGATACCTTCTGTACTCCTTTGTGCGCTGTAGAGATACCTTCTGTACTCCTTTGTGCGCTGTAGAGATACCTTCTGTACTCCTTTGTACGCTGTAGAGATACCTCGTGTACTCCTTTGTACGTTCTAGAGATATTTCCTGTACTCCTTTGTGCGCTGTAGAGATACCTTCTGTACTCCTTTGTGCGCTGTAGGGATACCTTCTGTACTCCTTTGTGCGCTGTAGAGATACCTTCTGTACTCCTTTGTACGCTGTAGAGATACCTTCTGTACTCCTTTGTGCGCTGTAGAGATACCTTCTGTACTCCTTTGTACGCTGTAGAGATAACTCGTGTACTCCTTTGTACGTTCTAGAGATATTTCCTGTACTCCTTTGTGCGCTGTAGAGATACCTTCTGTACTCCTTTGTGCGCTGTAGAGATACCTTCTGTACTCCTTTGTGCGCTGTAGAGATACCTTCTGTACTCCTTTGTACGCTGTAGAGATACCTTCTGTACTCCTTTGTGCGCTGTAGAGATACCTTCTATACTCCTTTGTACGCTGTAGAGATACCTCGTGTACTCCTTTGAACGTTCTAGAGATATTTCCTGTACTCCTTTGTGCGCTGTTGAGATACCTTCTGTACTCCTTTGTGCGCTGTAGAGATACCTTCTGTACTCCTTTGTGCGCTGTAGAGACACCTTCTATACTCCTTTGTACGCTGTAGAGATACCTTCTGTACTCCTTTGTGCGCTGTGGAGATACCTTCTGTACTCCTTTGTACGCTGTAGAGATACCTCGTGTACTCCTTTGTACGTTCTAGAGATATTTCCTGTACTAATTTGTGCGCTGTAGAGATACCTTCTGTACTCCTTTGTGCGCTGTAGAGATACCTTCTGTACTCCTTTGTGCGCTGTAGAGATACCTTCTGTACTCCTTTTTGCGCTGTACAGATACCTTCTGTCCTCCTTTGTGCGCTGTAGAGATACCTTCTGTACTCCTTTGTACGCTGTAGAGATACCTCGTGTACTCCTTTGTACGTTCTAGAGATATTTCCTGTACTCCTTGGTGCGCTGTAGAGATACCTTCTGTACTCCTTTGTGCGCTGTAGAGATACCTTCTGTACTCCTTTATACGCTGTAGAGATACCTTCTGTACTCCTTTGTGCGTTGTAGAGATACCTTCTGTACTCCTTTGTACGCTGTAGAGATACCTCGTGTACTCCTTTGTACGTTCTAGAGATATTTCCTGTACTCCTTTGTGCGCTGTAGAGATACCTTCTGTACTCCTTTGTGCGCTGTAGAGATACCTTCTGTACTCCTTTGTGCGCTGTAGAGATACCTTCTGTACTCCTTTGTACGCTGTAGAGATACCTTCTGTACTCCTTTGTGCGCTGTAGAGATACGTTCTGTACTCCTTTGTTCGCTGTAGAGATACCTCGTGTACTCCTTTGTACGTTCTAGAGATATTTCCTGTACTCCTTTGTGCGCTGTAGAGATACCTTCTGTACTCCTTTGTGCGCTGTAGAGATACCTTCTGTACTTCTTTGTACGTTCTAGAGATATTTCCTGTACTCCTTTGTACGCTGTAGAGATACCTTCTAAACTCCTTTGTGCGCTGTAGAGATACCTTCTGTACTCCTTTGTACGCTGTAGAGATACCTCGTGTACTCCTTTGTACGTTCTAGAGATATTTCCTGTACTCCTTTGTGCGCTGTAGAGATACCTTCTGTACTCCTTTGTGCGCTGTAGAGATACCTTCTGTACTCCTTTGTGCGCTGTAGAGATACCTTTTTTACTCCTTTGTGCGCTGTAGAGATACCTTTTGTACTCCTTTGTACGCTGTAGAGATACCTCGTGTACTCCTTTGTGCGCTGTAGAGATACCTTCTGTACTCCTTTGTGCGCTGTAGAGATACCTTCTGTACTCCTTTGTGCGCTGTAGAGATACCTTCTGTACTCCTTTGTACGTTCTAGAGATATTTCCTGTACTCCTTTGTGCGCTGTAGAGATACCTTCTGTACTCCTTTGTGCGCTGTTGAGATATTTCCTGTACTCCTTTGTGCGCTGTAGAGATACCTTCTGTACTCCTTTGTGCGCTGTAGAGATACCTTCTGTACTCCTTTGTACGCTGTAGAGATACCTCGTGTATTCCTTTGTACGTTCTAGAGATATTTCCTGTACTCCTTTGTGCGCTGTAGAGATACCTTCTGTACTCCTTTGTGCGCTGTAGAGATACCTTTTGTACTCCTTTGTGCGCTGTAGAGATACCTTCTGTACTTCTTTGTATGCTGTAGAGATACCTTCTGTACTCCTTTGTGCGCTGAAGAGATACCTTCTGTACTCCTTTGTACGCTGTAGAGATACCTCGTGTACTCCTTTGTACGTTCTAGAGATATTTCCTGTACTCCTTTGTGCGCTGTAGTGATACCTTCTGTACTCCTTTGTGCGCTGTAAAGATACCTTCTGTACTCCTTTGTACGCTGTAGAGATACCTTCTGTACTCCTTTGTGCGCTGTAGAGATACCTTCTGTACTCTTTTGTACGCTGTAGAGATATCTCGTGTACTCCTTTGTACGTTCTAGAGATATTTCCTGTACTCCTTTGTGCGCTGTAGATATACCTTCTGTACTCCTTTGTGCGCTGTAGAGATACCTTCTGTGCTCCTTTGTGCGCTGTAGAGATACCTTCTGTACTCCTTTGTGCGCTGTAGAGATACCTTCTGTACTCCTTTGTGCGCTGTAGAGATATCTTCTGTACTCCTTTGTACGCTGTAGAGATACCTCGTGTACTCCTTTGTACGTTCTAGAGATATTTCCTGTACTCCTTTGTGCGCTGTAGAGATACCTTCTGTACTCCTTTGTGCGCTGTAGAGATACCTTCTGTACTCCTTTGTGCGCTGTAGAGATACCTTCTGTACTCCTTTGTGCGCTGTAGAGATACCTTCTGTACTCCTTTGTGCGCTGTAGAGATACCTTCTGTACTCCTTTGTGCGCTGTAGAGATACCTTCTGTACTCCTTTGTACGTTCTAGAGATATTTCCTGTACTCCTTTGTGCGCTGTAGAAATACCTTCTGTACTCATTTGTGCGCTGTAGAGATACCTTCTGTACTCCTTTGTACGCTGTAGAGATAACTCGTGTACTCCTTTGTACGTTCTAGAGATATTTCCTGTACTCCTTTGTGCGCTGTAGAGATACCTTCTGTACTCCTTTGTGCGCTGTAGAGATACCTTCTGTACTCCTTTGTGCGCTGTAGAGATACCTTCTGTACTCCTTTGTGAGCTGTAGAGATACCTTCTGTACTCCTTTGTGCGCTGTAGAGATACCTTCTGTCCTCCTTTGTACGCTATTGAGATACCTCGTGTACTCCTTTGTGCGCTGTAGAGATACCTTCTGTACTCCTTTGTGCGCTGTAGAGATACCTTCTGTACTCCTTTGTGCGCTGTAGAGATACCTTCTGTACTCCTTTGTACGTTCTAGAGATATTTCCTGTACTCCTTTGTGCGCTGTAGAGATACCTTCTGTACTCCTTTGTGCGCTGTAGAGATACCTTCTGTACTCCTTTGTACGCTGTAGAGATACCTCGTGTACTCCTTTGTACGTTTTAGAGATATTTCCTGTACTCCTTTGTGCGCTGTAGAGATACCTTCTGTACTCCTTTGTGCGCTGTAGAGATACCTTCTGTACTCCTCTGTGCGCTGTAGAGATACCTTCTATACTCCTTTGTGCGCTGTAGAGATGCCTTCTGTACTCCTTTGTACGCTGTAGAGATACCTCGTGTACTCCTTTGTACGTTCTAGAGATATTTCCTGTACTCCTTTGTGCGCTGTAGAGATACCTTCTGTACTCCTTTGTGCGCTGTAGAGATACCTTCTGTACTCCTTTGTGCGCTGTAGAGATACCTTCTGTACTCCTTTGTGCGCTGTAGAGATACCTTCTGTACTCCTTTGTACGCTGTAGAGATACCTCGTGTACTCCTTTGTTCGTTCTAGAGATATTTCCTGTACTCCTTTGTGCGCTGTAGAGATACCTTCTGTACTCCTTTGTGCGCTGTAGAGATACCTTCTGTACTCCTTTGTGCGCTGTAGAGATACCTTCTGTACTCCTTTGTACGCTGTAGAGATACCTTCTGTACTCCTTTGTGCGCTGTAGAGATACCTTCTGTACTCCTTTGTGCGCTGTAGAGATACCTTCTTTACTCCTTTGTGCGCTGTAGAGATTCCTCGTGTACTCCTTTGTACGTTCTAGAGATATTTCCTGTACTCCTTTGTGCGCTGTAGAGATACCTTCTGTACTCCTTTGTGCGCTGTAGAGATACCTTCTGTACTCCTTTGTACGTTCTAGAGATATTTCCTGTACTCCTTTGTGCGCTGTAGAGATACCTTCTGTACTCCTTTGTGCGCTGTAGAGATACCTTCTGTACTCCTTTGTGCGCTGTAGTGATACCTTCTGTACTCCTTTGTACGCTGTAGAGATACCTTCTGTACTCCTTTGTGCGCTGTAGAGATACCTTCTGTACTCCTTTGTACGCTGTAGAGATACCTCGTGTACTCCTTTGTACGTTCTAGAGATATTTCTTGTACTCCTTTGTGCGCTGTAGAGATACCTTCTGTACTCCTTTGTGCGCTGTAGAGATACCTTCTGTACTCCTTTGTGCGCTGTAGAGATACCTTCTGTACTCCTTTGTGCGCTGTAGAGATACCTCGTGTACTTCTTTGTACGTTCTAGAGATATTTCCTGTACTCCTTTGTGCGCTGTAGAGATACCTTCTGTACTCCTTTGTGCGCAGTAGAGATACCTTCTGTACCCCTTTGTGCGCTGTAGAGATACCTTCTGTACTCCTTTGTGCGCTGTAGAGATACCTTCTGTACTCCTTTGTGCGCTGTAGAGATACCTTCTGTACTCCTTTGTACGCTGTAGAGATACCTTCTGTACTCCTTTGTGCGCTGTAGAGATACCTTCTGTACTCCTTTGTACGCTGTAGAGATACCTCGTGTACTCCTTTGTACGTTCTAGAGATATTTCCTGTACTCCTTTGTGCGCTGTAGAGATACCTTCTGTACTCCTTTGTGCGCTGTAGAGATACCTTCTGTACTCCTTTGTACGTTCTAGAGATATTTCCTGTACTCCTTTGTACGCTGTAGAGATACATTCTGTACTCCTTTGTGCGCTGTAGAGATACCTTCTGTACTCCTTTGTACGCTGTAGAGATACCTCGTGTACTCCTTTGTACGTTCTAGAGATATTTCCTGTACTCCTTTGTGCGCTGTAGAGATACCTTCTGTACTCCTTTGTGCGCTGTAGAGATACCTTCTGTACTCCTCTATGCGCTGTAGAGATACCTTCTGTACTCCTTTGTGCGCTGTAGAGATACCTTCTGTACTCCTTTGTACGCTGTAGAGATACCTCGTGTACTCCTTTGTACGTTCTAGAGATATTTCCTGTACTCCTTTGTGCGCTGTAGAGATACCTTCTGTACTTCTTTGTGCGCTGTGGAGATACCTTCTGTACTCCTTTATGCGCTGTAGAAATACCTTCTGTACTCCTTTGTGCGCTGTAGAGATACCTTCTGTACTTCTTTGTACGCTGTAGAGATACCTCGTGTACTCCTTTGTTCGTTCTAGAGATATTTCCTGTACTCCTTTGTGCGCTGTAGAGATACCTTCTGTACTCCTTTGTGCGCTGTAGAGATACCTTCTGTACTCCTTTGTGCGCTGTAGAGATACCTTCTGTACTCCTGTGTACGCTGTAGAGATACCTTCTGTACTCCTTTGTGCGCTGTAGAGATACCTTCTGTACTCCTTTGTGCGCTGTAGAGATACCTTCTGTACTCCTTTGTGCGCTGTAGAGATTCCTCGTGTACGCCTTTGTACGTTCTAGAGATATTTCCTGTACTCCTTTGTGCGCTGTAGAGATACCTTCTGTACTCCTTTGTACGCTGTAGAGATACCTCGTGTACTCCTTTGTACGTTCTAGAGATATTTCCTGTACTCCTTTGTGCGCTGTAGAGATACCTTCTGTACTCCTTTGTGCGCTGTAGAGATACCTTCTGTACTCCTTTGTGCGCTGTAGAGATACCTTCTGTACTCCTTTGTACGCTGTAGAGATACCTTCTGTACTCCTTTGTGCGCTGTAGAGATACCTTCTGTACTCCTTTGTGCGCTGTAGAGATACCTTCTTTACTCCTTTGTGCGCTGTAGAGATTCCTCGTGTACTCCTTTGTACGTTCTAGAGATATTTCCTGTACTCCTTTGTGCGCTGTAGAGATACCTTCTGTACTCCTTTGTGCGCTGTAGAGATACCTTCTGTACTCCTTTGTACGTTCTAGAGATATTTCCTGTACTCCTTTGTGCGCTGTAGAGATACCTTCTGTACTCCTTTGTGCGCTGTAGAGATACCTTCTGTACTCCTTTGTGCGCTGTAGTGATACCTTCTGTACTCCTTTGTACGCTGTAGAGATACCTTCTGTACTCCTTTGTGCGCTGTAGAGATACCTTCTGTACTCCTTTGTACGCTGTAGAGATACCTCGTGTACTCCTTTGTACGTTCTAGAGATATTTCTTGTACTCCTTTGTGCGCTGTAGAGATACCTTCTGTACTCCTTTGTGCGCTGTAGAGATACCTTCTGTACTCCTTTGTGCGCTGTAGAGATACCTTCTGTACTCCTTTGTGCGCTGTAGAGATACCTCGTGTACTTCTTTGTACGTTCTAGAGATATTTCCTGTACTCCTTTGTGCGCTGTAGAGATACCTTCTGTACTCCTTTGTGCGCAGTAGAGATACCTTCTGTACCCCTTTGTGCGCTGTAGAGATACCTTCTGTACTCCTTTGTGCGCTGTAGAGATACCTTCTGTACTCCTTTGTGCGCTGTAGAGATACCTTCTGTACTCCTTTGTACGCTGTAGAGATACCTTCTGTACTCCTTTGTGCGCTGTAGAGATACCTTCTGTACTCCTTTGTACGCTGTAGAGATACCTCGTGTACTCCTTTGTACGTTCTAGAGATATTTCCTGTACTCCTTTGTGCGCTGTAGAGATACCTTCTGTACTCCTTTGTGCGCTGTAGAGATACCTTCTGTACTCCTTTGTACGTTCTAGAGATATTTCCTGTACTCCTTTGTACGCTGTAGAGATACATTCTGTACTCCTTTGTGCGCTGTAGAGATACCTTCTGTACTCCTTTGTACGCTGTAGAGATACCTCGTGTACTCCTTTGTACGTTCTAGAGATATTTCCTGTACTCCTTTGTGCGCTGTAGAGATACCTTCTGTACTCCTTTGTGCGCTGTAGAGATACCTTCTGTACTCCTCTATGCGCTGTAGAGATACCTTCTGTACTCCTTTGTGCGCTGTAGAGATACCTTCTGTACTCCTTTGTACGCTGTAGAGATACCTCGTGTACTCCTTTGTACGTTCTAGAGATATTTCCTGTACTCCTTTGTGCGCTGTAGAGATACCTTCTGTACTTCTTTGTGCGCTGTGGAGATACCTTCTGTACTCCTTTATGCGCTGTAGAAATACCTTCTGTACTCCTTTGTGCGCTGTAGAGATACCTTCTGTACTTCTTTGTACGCTGTAGAGATACCTCGTGTACTCCTTTGTTCGTTCTAGAGATATTTCCTGTACTCCTTTGTGCGCTGTAGAGATACCTTCTGTACTCCTTTGTGCGCTGTAGAGATACCTTCTGTACTCCTTTGTGCGCTGTAGAGATACCTTCTGTACTCCTGTGTACGCTGTAGAGATACCTTCTGTACTCCTTTGTGCGCTGTAGAGATACCTTCTGTACTCCTTTGTGCGCTGTAGAGATACCTTCTGTACTCCTTTGTGCGCTGTAGAGATTCCTCGTGTACGCCTTTGTACGTTCTAGAGATATTTCCTGTACTCCTTTGTGCGCTGTAGAGATACCTTCTGTACTCCTTTGTACGCTGTAGAGATACCTCGTGTACTCCTTTGTACGTTCTAGAGATATTTCCTGTACTCCTTTGTGCGCTGTAGAGATACCTTCTGTACTCCTTTGTGCGCTTTAGAGATACCTTCTGTACTCCTTTGTGCGCTGTAGAGATACCTTCTGTACTCCTTTGTACGCTGTAGAGATACCTTCTGTACTCCTTTGTGCGCTGTAGAGATACGTTCTGTACTCCTTTGTTCGCTGTAGAGATACCTCGTGTACTCCTTTGTACGTTCTAGAGATATTTCCTGTACTCCTTTGTGCGCTGTAGAGATACCTTCTGTACTCCTTTGTGCGCTGTAGAGATACCTTCTGTACTTCTTTGTACGTTCTAGAGATATTTCCTGTACTCCTTTGTACGCTGTAGAGATACCTTCTGTACTCCTTTGTGCGCTGTGGAGATACCTTCTGTACTCCTTTGTACGCTGTAGAGATACCTCGTGTACTCCTTTGTACGTTCTAGAGATATTTCCTGTACTCCTTTGTGCGCTGTAGAGATACCTTCTGTACTCCTTTGTGCGCTGTAGAGATACCTTCTGTACTCCTTTGTGCGCTGTAGAGATACCTTTTGTACTCCTTTGTGCGCTGTAGAGATACCTTCTGTACTCCTTTGTACGCTGTAGAGATACCTCGTGTACTCCTTTGTGCGCTGTAGAGATACCTTCTGTACTCCTTTGTGCGCTGTAGAGATACCTTCTGTACTCCTTTGTGCGCTGTAGAGATACCTTCTGTACTCCTTTGTACGTTCTAGAGATATTTCCTGTACTCCTTTGTGCGCTGTAGAGATACCTTCTGTACTCCTTTGTGCGCTGTTGAGATATTTCCTGTACTCCTTTGTGCGCTGTAGAGATACCTTCTGTACTCCTTTGTGCGCTGTAGAGATACCTTCTGTACTCCTTTGTACGCTGTAGAGATACCTCGTGTATTCCTTTGTACGTTCTAGAGATATTTCCTGTACTCCTTTGTGCGCTGTAGAGATACCTTCTGTACTCCCTTGTGCGCTGTAGAGATACCTTTTGTACTCCTTTGTGCGCTGTAGAGATACCTTCTGTACTTCTTTGTATGCTGTAGAGATACCTTCTGTACTCCTTTGTGCGCTGAAGAGATACCTTCTGTACTCCTTTGTACGCTGTAGAGATACCTCGTGTACTCCTTTGTACGTTCTAGAGATATTTCCTGTACTCCTTTATGCGCTGTAGTGATACCTTCTGTACTCCTTTGTGCGCTGTAGAGATACCTTCTGTACTCCTTTGTACGCTGTAGAGATACCTTCTGTACTCCTTTGTGCGCTGTAGAGATACCTTCTGTACTCTTTTGTACGCTGTAGAGATATCTCGTGTACTCCTTTGTACGTTCTAGAGATATTTCCTGTAATCCTTTGTGCGCTGTAGATATACCTTCTGTACTCCTTTGTGCGCTGTAGAGATACCTTCTGTGCTCCTTTGTGCGCTGTAGAGATACCTTCTGTACTCCTTTGTGCGCTGTAGAGATACCTTCTGTACTCCTTTGTGCGCTGTAGAGATATCTTCTGTACTCCTTTGTACGCTGTAGAGATACCTCGTGTACTCCTTTGTACGTTCTAGAGATATTTCCTGTACTCCTTTGTGCGCTGTAGAGATACCTTCTGTACTCCTTTGTGCGCTGTAGAGATACCTTCTGTACTCCTTTGTGCGCTGTAGAGATACCTTCTGTACTCCTTTGTGCGTTAGAGATACCTTCTGTACTCCTTTGTGCGCTGTAGAGATACCTTCTGTACTCCTTTGTGCGCTGTAGAGATACCTTCTGTACTCCTTTGTACGTTCTAGAGATATTTCCTGTACTCCTTTGTGCGCTGTAGAGATACCTTCTGTACTCCTTTGTGCGCTGTAGAGATACCTTCTGTACTCCTTTGTGCGCTGTAGAGATACCTTCTGTACTCCTTTGTGCGCTGTAGAGATACCTCGTGTACTCCTTTGTACGTTCTAGAGATATTTCCTGTACTCCTTTGTGCGCTGTAGAGATACCTTCTGTACTCCTTTGTGCGCTGTAGAGATACCTTCTGTACCCCTTTGTGCGCTGTAGAGATACCTTCTGTACTCCTTTGTGCGCTGTAGAGATACCTTCTGTACTCCTTTGTGCGCTGTAGAGATACCTTCTGTACTCCTTTGTACGCTGTAGAGATACCTTCTGTACTCCTTTGTGCGCTGTAGAGATACCTTCTGTACTCCTTTGTACGCTGTAGAGATACCTCGTGTACTCCTTTGTACGTTCTAGAGATATTTCCTGTACTCCTTTGTGCGCTGTAGAGATACCTTCTGTACTCCTTTGTGCGCTGTAGAGATACCTTCTGTACTCCTTTGTACGTTCTAGAGATATTTCCTGTACTCCTTTGTACGCTGTAGAGATACCTTCTGTACTCCTTTGTGCGCTGTAGAGATACCTTCTGTACTCCTTTGTACGCTGTAGAGATACCTCGTGTACTCCTTTGTACGTTCTAGAGATATTTCCTGTACTCCTTTGTGCGCTGTAGAGATACCTTCTGTACTCCTTTGTGCGCTGTAGAGATACCTTCTGTACTCCTCTATGCGCTGTAGAGATACCTTCTGTACTCCTTTGTGCGCTGTAGAGATACCTTCTGTACTCCTTTGTGCGCTGTAGAGATACCTTCTGTACTCCTTTGTACGCTGTAGAGATACCTTCTGTACTCCTTTGTGCGCTGTAGAGATACCTTCTGTACTCCTTTGTGCGCTGTAGAGATACCTTCTTTACTCCTTTGTGCGCTGTAGAGATTCCTCGTGTACTCCTTTGTACGTTCTAGAGATATTTCCTGTACTCCTTTGTGCGCTGTAGAGATACCTTCTGTACTCCTTTGTGCGCTGTAGAGATACCTTCTGTACTCCTTTGTACGTTCTAGAGATATTTCCTGTACTCCTTTGTGCGCTGTAGAGATACCTTCTGTACTCCTTTGTGCGCTGTAGAGATACCTTCTGTACTCCTTTGTGCGCTGTAGTGATACCTTCTGTACTCCTTTGTACGCTGTAGAGATACCTTCTGTACTCCTTTGTGCGCTGTAGAGATACCTTCTGTACTCCTTTGTACGCTGTAGAGATACCTCGTGTACTCCTTTGTACGTTCTAGAGATATTTCCTGTACTCCTTTGTGCGCTGTAGAGATACCTTCTGTACTCCTTTGTGCGCTGTAGAGATACCTTCTGTACTCCTTTGTGCGCTGTAGAGATACCTTCTGTACTCCTTTGTGCGCTGTAGAGATACCTCGTGTACTCCTTTGTACGTTCTAGAGATATTTCCTGTACTCCTTTGTGCGCTGTAGAGATACCTTCTGTACTCCTTTGTGCGCTGTAGAGATACCTTCTGTACCCCTTTGTGCGCTGTAGAGATACCTTCTGTACTCCTTTGTGCGCTGTAGAGATACCTTCTGTACTCCTCTGTGCGCTGTAGAGATACCTTCTGTACTCCTTTGTACGCTGTAGAGATACCTTCTGTACTCCTTTGTGCGCTGTAGAGATACCTTCTGTACTCCTTTGTACGCTGTAGAGATACCTCGTGTACTCCTTTGTACGTTCTAGAGATATTTCCTGTACTCCTTTGTGCGCTGTAGAGATACCTTCTGTACTCCTTTGTGCGCTGTAGAGATACCTTCTGTACTCCTTTGTACGTTCTAGAGATATTTCCTGTACTCCTTTGTACGCTGTAGAGATACCTTCTGTACTCCTTTGTGCGCTGTAGAGATACCTTCTGTACTCCTTTGTACGCTGTAGAGATACCTCGTGTACTCCTTTGTACGTTCTAGAGATATTTCCTGTACTCCTTTGTGCGCTGTAGAGATACCTTCTGTACTCCTTTGTGCGCTGTAGAGATACCTTCTGTACTCCTCTATGCGCTGTAGAGATACCTTCTGTACTCCTTTGTGCGCTGTAGAGATACCTTCTGTACTCCTTTGTACGCTGTAGAGATACCTAATGTACTCCTTTGTACGTTCTAGAGATATTTCCTGTACTCCTTTGTGCGCTGTAGAGATACCTTCTGTACTTCTTTGTGCGCTGTAGAGATACCTTCTGTACTCCTTTGTGCGCTGTAGAGATACCTAATGTACTCCTTTGTGCGCTGTAGAGATAGCTTCTGTACTTCTTTGTACGCTGTAGAGATACCTCGTGTACTCCTTTGTTCGTTCTAGAGATATTTCCTGTACTCCTTTGTGCGCTGTAGAGATACCTTCTGTACTCCTTTGTGCGCTGTAGAGATACCTTCTGTACTCCTTTGTGCGCTGTAGAGATACCTTCTGTACTCCTGTGTACGCTGTAGAGATACCTTCTGTACTCCTTTGTGCGCTGTAGAGATACCTTCTGTACTCCTTTGTGCGCTGTAGAGATACCTTCTGTACTCCTTTGTGCGCTGTAGAGATTCCTCGTGTACGCCTTTGTACGTTCTAGAGATATTTCCTGTACTCCTTTGTGCGCTGTAGAGATACCTTCTGTACTCCTTTGTACGCTGTAGAGATACCTCGTGTACTCCTTTGTACGTTCTAGAGATATTTCCTGTACTCCTTTGTGCGCTGTAGAGATACCTTCTGTACTCCTTTGTGCGCTGTAGAGATACCTTCTGTACTCCTTTGTGCGCTGTAGAGATACCTTCTGTACTCCTTTGTACGCTGTAGAGATACCTTCTGTACTCCTTTGTGCGCTGTAGAGATACGTTCTGTACTCCTTTGTTCGCTGTAGAGATACCTCGTGTACTCCTTTGTACGTTCTAGAGATATTTCCTGTACTCCTTTGTGCGCTGTAGAGATACCTTCTGTACTTCTTTGTGCGCTGTAGAGATACCTTCTGTACTTCTTTGTACGTTCTAGAGATATTTCCTGTACTCCTTTGTACGCTGTAGAGATACCTTCTGTACTCCTTTGTGCGCTGTGGAGATACCTTCTGTACTCCTTTGTACGCTGTAGAGATACCTCGTGTACTCCTTTGTACGTTCTAGAGATATTTCCTGTACTCCTTTGTGCGCTGTAGAGATACCTTCTGTACTCCTTTGTGCGCTGTAGAGATACCTTCTGTACTCCTTTGTGCGCTGTAGAGATACCTTTTGTACTCCTTTGTGCGCTGTAGAGATACCTTCTGTACTCCTTTGTACGCTGTAGAGATACCTCGTGTACTCCTTTGTGCGCTGTAGAGATACCTTCTGTACTCCTTTGTGCGCTGTAGAGATACCTTCTGTACTCCTTTGTGCGCTGTAGAGATACCTTCTGTACTCCTTTGTACGTTCTAGAGATATTTCCTGTACTCCTTTGTGCGCTGTAGAGATACCTTCTGTACTCCTTTGTGCGCTGTTGAGATATTTCCTGTACTTCTTTGTGCGCTGTAGAGATACCTTCTGTACTCCTTTGTGCGCTGTAGAGATACCTTCTGTACTCCTTTGTACGCTGTAGAGATACCTCGTGTATTCCTTTGTACGTTCTAGAGATATTTCCTGTACTCCTTTGTGCGCTGTAGAGATACCTTCTGTACTCCCTTGTGCGCTGTAGAGATACCTTTTGTACTCCTTTGTGCGCTGTAGAGATACCTTCTGTACTTCTTTGTATGCTGTAGAGATACCTTCTGTACTCCTTTGTGCGCTGAAGAGATACCTTCTGTACTCCTTTGTACGCTGTAGAGATACCTCGTGTACTCCTTTGTACGTTCTAGAGATATTTCCTGTACTCCTTTGTGCGCTGTAGTGATACCTTCTGTACTCCTTTGTGCGCTGTAGAGATACCTTCTGTACTCCTTTGTACGCTGTAGAGATACCTTCTGTACTCCTTTGTGCGCTGTAGAGATACCTTCTGTACTCTTTTGTACGCTGTAGAGATATCTCGTGTACTCCTTTGTACGTTCTAGAGATATTTCCTGTAATCCTTTGTGCGCTGTAGATATACCTTCTGTACTCCTTTGTGCGCTGTAGAGATACCTTCTGTGCTCCTTTGTGCGCTGTAGAGATACCTTCTGTACTCCTTTGTGCGCTGTAGAGATACCTTCTGTACTCCTTTGTGCGCTGTAGAGATATCTTCTGTACTCCTTTGTACGCTGTAGAGATACCTCGTGTACTCCTTTGTACGTTCTAGAGATATTTCCTGTACTCCTTTGTGCGCTGTAGAGATACCTTCTGTACTCCTTTGTGCGCTGTAGAGATACCTTCTGTACTCCTTTGTGCGCTGTAGAGATACCTTCTGTACTTCTTTGTGCGCTAGAGATACCTTCTGTACTCCTTTGTGCGCTGTAGAGATACCTTCTGTACTCCTTTGTGCGCTGTAGAGATACCTTCTGTACTCCTTTGTACGTTCTAGAGATATTTCCTGTACTCCTTTGTGCGCTGTAGAGATACCTTCTGTACTCCTTTGTGCGCTGTAGAGATACCTTCTGTACTCCTTTGTACGCTGTAGAGATACCTCGTGTACTCCTTTGTACGTTCTAGAGATATTTCCTGTACTCCTTTTTGCGCTGTAGAGATACCTTCTGTACTCCTTTGTGCGCTGTAGAGATACCTTCTGTACTCCTTTGTGCGCTGTAGAGATACCTTCTGTACTCCTTTGTGAGCTGTAGAGATACCTTCTGTACTCCTTTGTGCGCTGTAGAGATACCTTCTGTCCTCCTTTGTACGCTGTTGAGATACCTCGTGTACTCCTTTGTGCGCTGTAGAGATACCTTCTGTACTCCTTTGTGCGCTGTAGAGATACCTTCTGTACTCCTTTGTGCGCTGTAGAGATACCTTCTGTACTCCTTTGTACGTTCTAGAGATATTTCCTGTACTCCTTTGTGCGCTGTAGAGATACCTTCTGTACTCCTTTGTGCGCTGTAGAGATACCTTCTGTACTCCTTTGTACGCTGTAGAGATACCTCGTGTACTCCTTTGTACGTTCTAGAGATATTTCCTGTACTCCTTTGTGCGCTGTAGAGATACCTTCTGTACTCCTTTGTGCGCTGTAGAGATACCTTCTGTACTCCTCTGTGCGCTGTAGAGATACCTTCTGTACTCCTTTGTGCGCTGTAGAGATGCCTTCTGTACTCCTTTGTACGCTGTAGAGATACCTCGTGTACTCCTTTGTACGTTCTAGAGATATTTCCTGTACTCCTTTGTGCGCTGTAGAGATACCTTCTGTACTCCTTTGTGCGCTGTAGAGATACCTTCTGTACTCCTTTGTGCGCTGTAGAGATACCTTCTGTACTCCTTTGTGCGCTGTAGAGATACCTTCTGTACTCCTTTGTACGCTGTAGAGATACCTCGTGTACTCCTTTGTTCGTTCTAGAGATATTTCCTGTACTCCTTTGTGCGCTGTAGAGATACCTTCTGTACTCCTTTGTGCGCTGTAGAGATACCTTCTGTACTCCTTTGTGCGCTGTAGAGATACCTTCTGTACTCCTTTGTACGCTGTAGAGATACCTTCTGTACTCCTTTGTGCGCTGTAGAGATACCTTCTGTACTCCTTAGTGCGCTGTAGAGATACCTTCTTTACTCCTTTGTGCGCTGTAGAGATTCCTCGTGTACTCCTTTGTACGTTCTAGAGATATTTCCCGTACTCCTTTGTGCGCTGTAGAGATACCTTCTGTACTCCTTTGTGCGCTGTAGAGATACCTTCTGTACTCCTTTGTACGTTCTAGAGATATTTCCTGTACTCCTTTGTGCGCTGTAGAGATACCTTCTGTACTCCTTCGTGCGCTGTAGAGATACCTTCTGTACTCCTTTGTGCGCTGTAGAGATACCTTCTGTACTCCTTTGTACGCTGTAGAGATACCTTCTGTACTCCTTTGTGCGCTGTAGAGATACCTTCTGTACTCCTTTGTACGCTGTAGAGATACCTCGCGTACTCCTTTGTACGTTCTAGAGATATTTCCTGTACTCCTTTGTGCGCTGTAGAGATACCTTCTGTACTCCTTTGTGCGCTGTAGAGATACCTTCTGTACTCCTTTGTGCGCTGTAGAGATACCTTCTGTACTCCTTTGTGCGCTGTAGAGATACCTCGTGTACTCCTTTGTACGTTCTAGAGATATTTCCTGTACTCCTTTGTGCGCTGTAGAGATACCTTCTGTACTCCTTTGTGCGCTGTAGAGATACCTTCTGTACTCCTTTGTGCGCTGTAGAGATACCTTCTGTACTCCTTTGTGCGCTGTAGAGATACCTTCTGTACTCCTTTGTGCGCTGTAGAGATACCTTCTGTACTCCTTTGTACGCTATAGAGATACCTCGTGTACTCCTTTGTACGTTCTAGAGATATTTCTTATACTCCTTTGTGCGCTGTAGAGATACCTTCTGTACTTCTTTGTGCGCTGTAGAGATACCTTCTGTACTCCTTTGTACGCTGTAGAGATACCTCGTGTACTCCTTTGTACGTTCTAGAGATATTTCCTGTACTCCTTTGTGTGCTGTAGAGATACCTTCTGTACTCCTTTGTGCGCTGTAGAGATACCTTCTGTACTCCTTTGTGCGCTGTAGAGATACCTTCTGTACTCCTTTGTGCCCTGTAGAGATACCTTCTGTACTCCTTTGTGCGCTGTAGAGATACCTTCTGTACTCCTTTGTACGCGGTAGAGATACCTCGTGTACTCCTTTGTGCGCTGTAGAGATACCTTCTGTACTCCTTTGTGCGCTGTAGAGATACCTTCTGTACTCCTTTGTGCGCTGTAGAGATACCTTCTGTACTCCTTTGTACGTTCTAGAGATATTTCCTGTACTCCTTTGTGCGCTGTAGAGATACCTTATGTACTCCTTTGTGCGCTGTAGAGATACCTTCTGTACTCCTTTGTGCGCTGTAGAGATACCTTCTGTACTCCTTTGTGCGCTGTAGAGATACCTTCTGTACTCCTTTGTACGCTGTAGAGATACCTCGTGTACTCCTTTGTACGTTCTAGAGATATTTCCTGTACTCTTTTGTGCGCTGTAGAGATACCTTCTGTACTCCTTTGTGCGCTGTAGAGATACCTTCTGTACTCCTTTGTGCGCTGTAGAGATACCTTCTGTACTCCTCTGTGCGCTTTAGAGATACCTTCTGTACTCCTTTGTGCGCTGTAGAGATACCTTCTGTACTCCTTTGTACGCTGTAGAGATACCTCGTGTACTCCTTTGTGCGCTGTAGAGATACCTTCTGTAATCCTTTGTGCGCTGTAGAGATACCTTCTGTACTCCTTTGTGCGCTGTAGAGATACCTTTTGTACTCCTTTGTACGTTCTAGAGATATTTCCTGTACTCCTTTGTGCGCTGTAGAGATACCTTCTGTACTCCTTTGTGCGCTGTAGAGATATTTCCTGTACTCCTTTGTGCACTGTAGAGATACCTTCTGTACTCCTTTGTGCGCTGTAGAGATACCTTCTGTACTCCTTTGTACGACGCTGTAGAGATACCTCATGTACTCCTTTGTACGTTCTAGAGATATTTCCTGTACTCCTTTGTGCGCTGTAGAGATACCTTTTGTACTCCTTTGTGCGCTGTAGAGATACCTTCTGTACTCCTTTGTGCGCTGTAGAGATACCTTCTGTACTCCTTTGTACGCTGTAGAGATACCTTCTGTACTCCTTTGTGCGCTGTAGAGATACCTTCTGTACTCCTTTGTACGCTGTAGAGATACCTCGTTTACTCCTTTGTACGTTCTAGAGATATTTCCTGTACTCCTTTGTGCGCTGTAGAGATATTTCCTGTACTCCTTTGTGCGCTGTAGAGATACCTTTTGTACTCCTTTGTGCGCTGTAGAGATACCTTCTGTACTCCTTTGTGCGCTGTAGAGATACCTTCTGTACTCCTTTGTACGCTGTAGAGATACCTTCTGTACTCCTTTGTGCGCTGTAGAGATACCTTCTGTACTCCTTTGTACGCTGTAGAGATACCTCGTTTACTCCTTTGTACGTTCTAGAGATATTTCCTGTACTCCTTTGTGCGCTGTAGAGATACCTTCTGTACTCCTTTGTGCGCTGTAGAGATACCTTCTGTACTCCTTTGTGCGCTGTAGAGATACCTTCTGTACTCCTTTGTACGCTGTAGAGATACCTTCTGTACTCCTTTGTGCGCTGTAGAGATACCTTCTGTACTCCTTTGTACGCTGTAGAGATACCTCGTGTACTCCTTTGTACGTTCTAGAGATATTTCTTATACTCCTTTGTGCGCTGTAGAGATACCTTCTGTACTTCTTTGTGCGCTGTAGAGATACCTTCTGTACTCCTTTGTACGCTGTAGAGATACCTCGTGTACTCCTTTGTACGTTCTAGAGATATTTCCTGTACTCCTTTGTGTGCTGTAGAGATACCTTCTGTACTCCTTTGTGCGCTGTAGAGATACCTTCTGTACTCCTTTGTGCGCTGTAGAAATACCTTCTGTACTCCTTTGTGCGCTGTAGAGATACCTTCTGTACTCCTTTGTGCGCTGTAGAGATACCTTCTGTACTCCTTTGTACGCGGTAGAGATACCTCGTGTACTCCTTTGTGCGCTGTAGAGATACCTTCTGTACTCCTTTGTGCGCTGTAGAGATACCTTCTGTACTCCTTTGTGCGCTGTAGAGATACCTTCTGTACTCCTTTGTACGTTCTAGAGATATTTCCTGTACTCCTTTGTGCGCTGTAGAGATACCTTATGTACTCCTTTGTGCGCTGTAGAGATACCTTCTGTACTCCTTTGTGCGCTGTAGAGATACCTTCTGTACTCCTTTGTGCGCTTTAGAGATACCTTCTGTACTCCTTTGTGCGCTGTAGAGATACCTTCTGTACTCCTTTGTACGCTGTAGAGATACCTCGTGTACTCCTTTGTGCGCTGTAGAGATACTTTCTGTACTCCTTTGTGCGCTGTAGAGATACCTTCTGTAATCCTTTGTACGTTCTAGAGATATTTCCTGTACTCCTTTGTGCGCTGTAGAGATACCTTCTGTACTCCTTTGTGCGCTGTAGAGATACCTTCTGTACTCCTTTGTGCGCTGTAGAGATACCTTCTGTACTCCTTTGTACGCTGTAGAGATACCTCGTGTACTCCTTTGTACGTTCTAGAGATATTTCCTGTACTCCTTTGTGCGCTGTAGAGATACCTTCTGTACTCCTTTGTGCGCTGTAGGGATACCTTCTGTACTCCTTTGTGAGCTGTAGAGATACCTTCTGTACTCCTTTGTACGCTGTAGAGATACCTTCTGTACTCCTTTGTGCGCTGTAGAGATACCTTCTGTACTCCTTTGTACGCTGTAGAGATAACTCGTGTACTCCTTTGTACGTTCTAGAGATATTTCCTGTACTCCTTTGTGCGCTGTAGAGATACCTTCTGTACTCCTTTGTGCGCTGTAGAGATACCTTCTGTACTCCTTTGTGCGCTGTAGAGATACCTTCTGTACTCCTTTGTACGCTGTAGAGATACCTTCTGTACTCCTTTGTGCGCTGTAGAGATACCTTCTATACTCCTTTGTACGCTGTAGAGATACCTCGTGTACTCCTTTGAACGTTCTAGAGATATTTCCTGTACTCCTTTGTGCGCTGTTGAGATACCTTCTGTACTCCTTTGTGCGCTGTAGAGATACCTTCTGTACTCCTTTGTGCGCTGTAGAGACACCTTCTATACTCCTTTGTACGCTGTAGAGATACCTTCTGTACTCCTTTGTGCGCTGTGGAGATACCTTCTGTACTCCTTTGTACGCTGTAGAGATACCTCGTGTACTCCTTTGTACGTTCTAGAGATATTTCCTGTACTAATTTGTGCGCTGTAGAGATACCTTCTGTACTCCTTTGTGCGCTGTAGAGATACCTTCTGTACTCCTTTGTGCGCTGTAGAGATACCTTCTGTACTCCTTTTTGCGCTGTACAGATACCTTCTGTCCTCCTTTGTGCGCTGTAGAGATACCTTCTGTACTCCTTTGTACGCTGTAGAGATACCTCGTGTACTCCTTTGTACGTTCTAGAGATATTTCCTGTACTCCTTGGTGCGCTGTAGAGATACCTTCTGTACTCCTTTGTGCGCTGTAGAGATACCTTCTGTACTCCTTTATACGCTGTAGAGATACCTTCTGTACTCCTTTGTGCGTTGTAGAGATACCTTCTGTACTCCTTTGTACGCTGTAGAGATACCTCGTGTACTCCTTTGTACGTTCTAGAGATATTTCCTGTACTCCTTTGTGCGCTGTAGAGATACCTTCTGTACTCCTTTGTGCGCTGTAGAGATACCTTCTGTACTCCTTTGTGCGCTGTAGAGATACCTTCTGTACTCCTTTGTACGCTGTAGAGATACCTTCTGTACTCCTTTGTGCGCTGTAGAGATACGTTCTGTACTCCTTTGTTCGCTGTAGAGATACCTCGTGTACTCCTTTGTACGTTCTAGAGATATTTCCTGTACTCCTTTGTGCGCTGTAGAGATACCTTCTGTACTCCTTTGTGCGCTGTAGAGATACCTTCTGTACTTCTTTGTACGTTCTAGAGATATTTCCTGTACTCCTTTGTACGCTGTAGAGATACCTTCTAAACTCCTTTGTGCGCTGTAGAGATACCTTCTGTACTCCTTTGTACGCTGTAGAGATACCTCGTGTACTCCTTTGTACGTTCTAGAGATATTTCCTGTACTCCTTTGTGCGCTGTAGAGATACCTTCTGTACTCCTTTGTGCGCTGTAGAGATACCTTCTGTACTCCTTTGTGCGCTGTAGAGATACCTTTTGTACTCCTTTGTGCGCTGTAGAGATACCTTTTGTACTCCTTTGTACGCTGTAGAGATACCTCGTGTACTCCTTTGTGCGCTGTAGAGATACCTTCTGTACTCCTTTGTGCGCTGTAGAGATACCTTCTGTACTCCTTTGTGCGCTGTAGAGATACCTTCTGTACTCCTTTGTACGTTCTAGAGATATTTCCTGTACTCCTTTGTGCGCTGTAGAGATACCTTCTGTACTCCTTTGTGCGCTGTTGAGATATTTCCTGTACTCCTTTGTGCGCTGTAGAGATACCTTCTGTACTCCTTTGTGCGCTGTAGAGATACCTTCTGTACTCCTTTGTACGCTGTAGAGATACCTCGTGTATTCCTTTGTACGTTCTAGAGATATTTCCTGTACTCCTTTGTGCGCTGTAGAGATACCTTCTGTACTCCTTTGTGCGCTGTAGAGATACCTTTTGTACTCCTTTGTGCGCTGTAGAGATACCTTCTGTACTTCTTTGTATGCTGTAGAGATACCTTCTGTACTCCTTTGTGCGCTGAAGAGATACCTTCTGTACTCCTTTGTACACTGTAGAGATACCTCGTGTACTCCTTTGTACGTTCTAGAGATATTTCCTGTACTCCTTTGTGCGCTGTAGTGATACCTTCTGTACTCCTTTGTGCGCTGTAAAGATACCTTCTGTACTCCTTTGTACGCTGTAGAGATACCTTCTGTACTCCTTTGTGCGCTGTAGAGATACCTTCTGTACTCTTTTGTACGCTGTAGAGATATCTCGTGTACTCCTTTGTACGTTCTAGAGATATTTCCTGTACTCCTTTGTGCGCTGTAGATATACCTTCTGTACTCCTTTGTGCGCTGTAGAGATACCTTCTGTGCTCCTTTGTGCGCTGTAGAGATACCTTCTGTACTCCTTTGTGCGCTGTAGAGATACCTTCTGTACTCCTTTGTGCGCTGTAGAGATATCTTCTGTACTCCTTTGTACGCTGTAGAGATACCTCGTGTACTCCTTTGTACGTTCTAGAGATATTTCCTGTACTCCTTTGTGCGCTGTAGAGATACCTTCTGTACTCCTTTGTGCGCTGTAGAGATACCTTCTGTACTCCTTTGTGCGCTGTAGAGATACCTTCTGTACTCCTTTGTGCGCTGTAGAGATACCTTCTGTACTCCTTTGTGCGCTGTAGAGATACCTTCTGTACTCCTTTGTGCGCTGTAGAGATACCTTCTGTACTCCTTTGTACGTTCTAGAGATATTTCCTGTACTCCTTTGTGCGCTGTAGAAATACCTTCTGTACTCATTTGTGCGCTGTAGAGATACCTTCTGTACTCCTTTGTACGCTGTAGAGATAACTCGTGTACTCCTTTGTACGTTCTAGAGATATTTCCTGTACTCCTTTGTGCGCTGTAGAGATACCTTCTGTACTCCTTTGTGCGCTGTAGAGATACCTTCTGTACTCCTTTGTGCGCTGTAGAGATACCTTCTGTACTCCTTTGTGAGCTGTAGAGATACCTTCTGTACTCCTTTGTGCGCTGTAGAGATACCTTCTGTCCTCCTTTGTACGCTGTTGAGATACCTCGTGTACTCCTTTGTGCGCTGTAGAGATACCTTCTGTACTCCTTTGTGCGCTGTAGAGATACCTTCTGTACTCCTTTGTGCGCTGTAGAGATACCTTCTGTACTCCTTTGTACGTTCTAGAGATATTTCCTGTACTCCTTTGTGCGCTGTAGAGATACCTTCTGTACTCCTTTGTGCGCTGTAGAGATACCTTCTGTACTCCTTTGTACGCTGTAGAGATACCTCGTGTACTCCTTTGTACGTTTTAGAGATATTTCCTGTACTCCTTTGTGCGCTGTAGAGATACCTTCTGTACTCCTTTGTGCGCTGTAGAGATACCTTCTGTACTCCTCTGTGCGCTGTAGAGATACCTTCTATACTCCTTTGTGCGCTGTAGAGATGCCTTCTGTACTCCCTTGTACGCTGTAGAGATACCTCGTGTACTCCTTTGTACGTTCTAGAGATATTTCCTGTACTCCTTTGTGCGCTGTAGAGATACCTTCTGTACTCCTTTGTGCGCTGTAGAGATACCTTCTGTACTCCTTTGTGCGCTGTAGAGATACCTTCTGTACTCCTTTGTGCGCTGTAGAGATACCTTCTGTACTCCTTTGTACGCTGTAGAGATACCTCGTGTACTCCTTTGTTCGTTCTAGAGATATTTCCTGTACTCCTTTGTGCGCTGTAGAGATACCTTCTGTACTCCTTTGTGCGCTGTAGAGATACCTTCTGTACTCCTTTGTGCGCTGTAGAGATACCTTCTGTACTCCTTTGTACGCTGTAGAGATACCTTCTGTACTCCTTTGTGCGCTGTAGAGATACCTTCTGTACTCCTTTGTGCGCTGTAGAGATACCTTCTTTACTCCTTTGTGCGCTGTAGAGATTCCTCGTGTACTCCTTTGTACGTTCTAGAGATATTTCCTGTACTCCTTTGTGCGCTGTAGAGATACCTTCTGTACTCCTTTGTGCGCTGTAGAGATACCTTCTGTACTCCTTTGTACGTTCTAGAGATATTTCCTGTACTCCTTTGTGCGCTGTAGAGATACCTTCTGTACTCCTTTGTGCGCTGTAGAGATACCTTCTGTACTCCTTTGTGCGCTGTAGTGATACCTTCTGTACTCCTTTGTACGCTGTAGAGATACCTTCTGTACTCCTTTGTGCGCTGTAGAGATACCTTCTGTACTCCTTTGTACGCTGTAGAGATACCTCGTGTACTCCTTTGTACGTTCTAGAGATATTTCTTGTACTCCTTTGTGCGCTGTAGAGATACCTTCTGTACTCCTTTGTGCGCTGTAGAGATACCTTCTGTACTCCTTTGTGCGCTGTAGAGATACCTTCTGTACTCCTTTGTGCGCTGTAGAGATACCTCGTGTACTTCTTTGTACGTTCTAGAGATATTTCCTGTACTCCTTTGTGCGCTGTAGAGATACCTTCTGTACTCCTTTGTGCGCTGTAGAGATACCTTCTGTACCCCTTTGTGCGCTGTAGAGATACCTTCTGTACTCCTTTGTGCGCTGTAGAGATACCTTCTGTACTCCTTTGTGCGCTGTAGAGATACCTTCTGTACTCCTTTGTACGCTGTAGAGATACCTTCTGTACTCCTTTGTGCGCTGTAGAGATACCTTCTGTACTCCTTTGTACGCTGTAGAGATACCTCGTGTACTCCTTTGTACGTTCTAGAGATATTTCCTGTACTCCTTTGTGCGCTGTAGAGATACATTCTGTACTCCTTTGTGCGCTGTAGAGATACCTTCTGTACTCCTTTGTACGTTCTAGAGATATTTCCTGTACTCCTTTGTACGCTGTAGAGATACCTTCTGTACTCCTTTGTGCGCTGTAGAGATACCTTCTGTACTCCTTTGTACGCTGTAGAGATACCTCGTGTACTCCTTTGTACGTTCTAGAGATATTTCCTGTACTCCTTTGTGCGCTGTAGAGATACCTTCTGTACTCCTTTGTGCGCTGTAGAGATACCTTCTGTACTCCTCTATGCGCTGTAGAGATACCTTCTGTACTCCTTTGTGCGCTGTAGAGATACCTTCTGTACTCCTTTGTACGCTGTAGAGATACCTCGTGTACTCCTTTGTACGTTCTAGAGATATTTCCTGTACTCCTTTGTGCGCTGTAGAGATACCTTCTGTACTTCTTTGTGCGCTGTGGAGATACCTTCTGTACTCCTTTATGCGCTGTAGAAATACCTTCTGTACTCCTTTGTGCGCTGTAGAGATACCTTCTGTACTTCTTTGTACGCTGTAGAGATACCTCGTGTACTCCTTTGTTCGTTCTAGAGATATTTCCTGTACTCCTTTGTGCGCTGTAGAGATACCTTCTGTACTCCTTTGTGCGCTGTAGAGATACCTTCTGTACTCCTTTGTGCGCTGTAGAGATACCTTCTGTACTCCTGTGTACGCTGTAGAGATACCTTCTGTACTCCTTTGTGCGCTGTAGAGATACCTTCTGTACTCCTTTGTGTGCTGTAGAGATACCTTCTGTACTCCTTTGTGCGCTGTAGAGATTCCTCGTGTACGCCTTTGTACGTTCTAGAGATATTTCCTGTACTCCTTTGTGCGCTGTAGAGATACCTTCTGTACTCCTTTGTACGCTGTAGAGATACCTCGTGTACTCCTTTGTACGTTCTAGAGATATTTCCTGTACTCCTTTGTGCGCTGTAGAGATACCTTCTGTACTCCTTTGTGCGCTTTAGAGATACCTTCTGTACTCCTTTGTGCGCTGTAGAGATACCTTCTGTACTCCTTTGTACGCTGTAGAGATACCT
Organism: Morinoia aosen; assembly: GCA_030386875.1. NCBI lineage: Eukaryota > Metazoa > Arthropoda > Malacostraca > Amphipoda > Talitridae > Morinoia > Morinoia aosen. The sequence continues at coordinate 32,487,758 of JASJYW010000027.1, read as the reverse complement.
TCTGTACTCCTTTGTGCGCTGTAGAGATACGTTCTGTACTCCTTTGTTCGCTGTAGAGATACCTCGTGTACTCCTTTGTACGTTCTAGAGATATTTCCTGTACTCCTTTGTGCGCTGTAGAGATACCTTCTGTACTCCTTTGTGCGCTGTAGAGATACCTTCTGTACTTCTTTGTACGTTCTAGAGATATTTCCTGTACTCCTTTGTACGCTGTAGAGATACCTTCTGTACTCCTTTGTGCGCTGTGGAGATACCTTCTGTACTCCTTTGTACGCTGTAGAGATACCTCGTGTACTCCTTTGTACGTTCTAGAGATATTTCCTGTACTCCTTTGTGCGCTGTAGAGATACCTTCTGTACTCCTTTGTGCGCTGTAGAGATACCTTCTGTACTCCTTTGTGCGCTGTAGAGATACCTTTTGTACTCCTTTGTGCGCTGTAGAGATACCTTCTGTACTCCTTTGTACGCTGTAGAGATACCTCGTGTACTCCTTTGTGCGCTGTAGAGATACCTTCTGTACTCCTTTGTGCGCTGTAGAGATACCTTCTGTACTCCTTTGTGCGCTGTAGAGATACCTTCTGTACTCCTTTGTACGTTCTAGAGATATTTCCTGTACTCCTTTGTGCGCTGTAGAGATACCTTCTGTACTCCTTTGTGCGCTGTTGAGATATTTCCTGTACTCCTTTGTGCGCTGTAGAGATACCTTCTGTACTCCTTTGTGCGCTGTAGAGATACCTTCTGTACTCCTTTGTACGCTGTAGAGATACCTCGTGTATTCCTTTGTACGTTCTAGAGATATTTCCTGTACTCCTTTGTGCGCTGTAGAGATACCTTCTGTACTCCCTTGTGCGCTGTAGAGATACCTTTTGTACTCCTTTGTGCGCTGTAGAGATACCTTCTGTACTTCTTTGTATGCTGTAGAGATACCTTCTGTACTCCTTTGTGCGCTGAAGAGATACCTTCTGTACTCCTTTGTACGCTGTAGAGATACCTCGTGTACTCCTTTGTACGTTCTAGAGACATTTCCTGTACTCCTTTGTGCGCTGTAGTGATACCTTCTGTACTCCTTTGTGCGCTGTAGAGATACCTTCTGTACTCCTTTGTACGCTGTAGAGATACCTTCTGTACTCCTTTGTGCGCTGTAGAGATACCTTCTGTACTCTTTTGTTCGCTGTAGAGATATCTCGTGTACTCCTTTGTACGTTCTAGAGATATTTCCTGTAATCCTTTGTGCGCTGTAGATATACCTTCTGTACTCCTTTGTGCGCTGTAGAGATACCTTCTGTGCTCCTTTGTGCGCTGTAGAGATACCTTCTGTACTCCTTTGTGCGCTGTAGAGATACCTTCTGTACTCCTTTGTGCGCTGTAGAGATATCTTCTGTACTCCTTTGTACGCTGTAGAGATACCTCGTGTACTCCTTTGTACGTTCTAGAGATATTTCCTGTACTCCTTTGTGCGCTGTAGAGATACCTTCTGTACTCCTTTGTGCGCTGTAGAGATACCTTCTGTACTCCTTTGTGCGCTGTAGAGATACCTTCTGTACTCCTTTGTGCGTTAGAGATACCTTCTGTACTCCTTTGTGCGCTGTAGAGATACCTTCTGTACTCCTTTGTGCGCTGTAGAGATACCTTCTGTACTCCTTTGTACGTTCTAGAGATATTTCCTGTACTCCTTTGTGCGCTGTAGAGATACCTTCTGTACTCCTTTGTGCGCTGTAGAGATACCTTCTGTACTCCTTTGTGCGCTGTAGAGATACCTTCTGTACTCCTTTGTGCGCTGTAGAGATACCTCGTGTACTCCTTTGTACGTTCTAGAGATATTTCCTGTACTCCTTTGTGCGCTGTAGAGATACCTTCTGTACTCCTTTGTGCGCTGTAGAGATACCTTCTGTACCCCTTTGTGCGCTGTAGAGATACCTTCTGTACTCCTTTGTGCGCTGTAGAGATACCTTCTGTACTCCTTTGTGCGCTGTAGAGATACCTTCTGTACTCCTTTGTACGCTGTAGAGATACCTTCTGTACTCCTTTGTGCGCTGTAGAGATACCTTCTGTACTCCTTTGTACGCTGTAGAGATACCTCGTGTACTCCTTTGTACGTTCTAGAGATATTTCCTGTACTCCTTTGTGCGCTGTAGAGATACCTTCTGTACTCCTTTGTGCGCTGTAGAGATACCTTCTGTACTCCTTTGTACGTTCTAGAGATATTTCCTGTACTCCTTTGTACGCTGTAGAGATACCTTCTGTACTCCTTTGTGCGCTGTTGAGATACCTTCTGTACTCCTTTGTACGCTGTAGAGATACCTCGTGTACTCCTTTGTACGTTCTAGAGATATTTCCTGTACTCCTTTGTGCGCTGTAGAGATACCTTCTGTACTCCTTTGTGCGCTGTAGAGATACCTTCTGTACTCCTCTATGCGCTGTAGAGATACCTTCTGTACTCCTTTGTGCGCTGTAGAGATACCTTCTGTACTCCTTTGTGCGCTGTAGAGATACCTTCTGTACTCCTTTGTACGCTGTAGAGATACCTTCTGTACTCCTTTGTGCGCTGTAGAGATACCTTCTGTACTCCTTTGTGCGCTGTAGAGATACCTTCTTTACTCCTTTGTGCGCTGTAGAGATTCCTCGTGTACTCCTTTGTACGTTCTAGAGATATTTCCTGTACTCCTTTGTGCGCTGTAGAGATACCTTCTGTACTCCTTTGTGCGCTGTAGAGATACCTTCTGTACTCCTTTGTACGTTCTAGAGATATTTCCTGTACTCCTTTGTGCGCTGTAGAGATACCTTCTGTACTCCTTTGTGCGCTGTAGAGATACCTTCTGTACTCCTTTGTGCGCTGTAGTGATACCTTCTGTACTCCTTTGTACGCTGTAGAGATACCTTCTGTACTCCTTTGTGCGCTGTAGAGATACCTTCTGTACTCCTTTGTACGCTGTAGAGATACCTCGTGTACTCCTTTGTACGTTCTAGAGATATTTCCTGTACTCCTTTGTGCGCTGTAGAGATACCTTCTGTACTCCTTTGTGCGCTGTAGAGATACCTTCTGTACTCCTTTGTGCGCTGTAGAGATACCTTCTGTACTCCTTTGTGCGCTGTAGAGATACCTCGTGTACTCCTTTGTACGTTCTAGAGATATTTCCTGTACTCCTTTGTGCGCTGTAGAGATACCTTCTGTACTCCTTTGTGCGCTGTAGAGATACCTTCTGTACCCCTTTGTGCGCTGTAGAGATACCTTCTGTACTCCTTTGTGCGCTGTAGAGATACCTTCTGTACTCCTTTGTGCGCTGTAGAGATACCTTCTGTACTCCTTTGTACGCTGTAGAGATACCTTCTGTACTCCTTTGTGCGCTGTAGAGATACCTTCTGTACTCCTTTGTACGCTGTAGAGATACCTCGTGTACTCCTTTGTACGTTCTAGAGATATTTCCTGTACTCCTTTGTGCGCTGTAGAGATACCTTCTGTACTCCTTTGTGCGCTGTAGAGATACCTTCTGTACTCCTTTGTACGTTCTAGAGATATTTCCTGTACTCCTTTGTACGCTGTAGAGATACCTTCTGTACTCCTTTGTGCGCTGTAGAGATACCTTCTGTACTCCTTTGTACGCTGTAGAGATACCTCGTGTACTCCTTTGTACGTTCTAGAGATATTTCCTGTACTCCTTTGTGCGCTGTAGAGATACCTTCTGTACTCCTTTGTGCGCTGTAGAGATACCTTCTGTACTCCTCTATGCGCTGTAGAGATACCTTCTGTACTCCTTTGTGCGCTGTAGAGATACCTTCTGTACTCCTTTGTACGCTGTAGAGATACCTCATGTACTCCTTTGTACGTTCTAGAGATATTTCCTGTACTCCTTTGTGCGCTGTAGAGATACCTTCTGTACTTCTTTGTGCGCTGTAGAGATACCTTCTGTACTCCTTTGTGCGCTGTAGAGATACCTTCTGTACTCCTTTGTGCGCTGTAGAGATAGCTTCTGTACTTCTTTGTACGCTGTAGAGATACCTCGTGTACTCCTTTGTTCGTTCTAGAGATATTTCCTGTACTCCTTTGTGCGCTGTAGAGATACCTTCTGTACTCCTTTGTGCGCTGTAGAGATACCTTCTGTACTCCTTTGTGCGCTGTAGAGATACCTTCTGTACTCCTGTGTACGCTGTAGAGATACCTTCTGTACTCCTTTGTGCGCTGTAGAGATACCTTCTGTACTCCTTTGTGCGCTGTAGAGATACCTTCTGTACTCCTTTGTGCGCTGTAGAGATTCCTCGTGTACGCCTTTGTACGTTCTAGAGATATTTCCTGTACTCCTTTGTGCGCTGTAGAGATACCTTCTGTACTCCTTTGTACGCTGTAGAGATACCTCGTGTACTCCTTTGTACGTTCTAGAGATATTTCCTGTACTCCTTTGTGCGCTGTAGAGATACCTTCTGTACTCCTATGTGCGCTGTAGAGATACCTTCTGTACTCCTTTGTGCGCTGTAGAGATACCTTCTGTACTCCTTTGTACGCTGTAGAGATACCTTCTGTACTCCTTTGTGCGCTGTAGAGATACGTTCTGTACTCCTTTGTTCGCTGTAGAGATACCTCGTGTACTCCTTTGTACGTTCTAGAGATATTTCCTGTACTCCTTTGTGCGCTGTAGAGATACCTTCTGTACTCCTTTGTGCGCTGTAGAGATACCTTCTGTACTTCTTTGTACGTTCTAGAGATATTTCCTGTACTCCTTTGTACGCTGTAGAGATACCTTCTGTACTCCTTTGTGCGCTGTGGAGATACCTTCTGTACTCCTTTGTACGCTGTAGAGATACCTCGTGTACTCCTTTGTACGTTCTAGAGATATTTCCTGTACTCCTTTGTGCGCTGTAGAGATACCTTCTGTACTCCTTTGTGCGCTGTAGAGATACCTTCTGTACTCCTTTGTGCGCTGTAGAGATACCTTTTGTACTCCTTTGTGCGCTGTAGAGATACCTTCTGTACTCCTTTGTACGCTGTAGAGATACCTCGTGTACTCCTTTGTGCGCTGTAGAGATACCTTCTGTACTCCTTTGTGCGCTGTAGAGATACCTTCTGTACTCCTTTGTGCGCTGTAGAGATACCTTCTGTACTCCTTTGTACGTTCTAGAGATATTTCCTGTACTCCTTTGTGCGCTGTAGAGATACCTTCTGTACTCCTTTGTGCGCTGTTGAGATATTTCCTGTACTTCTTTGTGCGCTGTAGAGATACCTTCTGTACTCCTTTGTGCGCTGTAGAGATACCTTCTGTACTCCTTTGTACGCTGTAGAGATACCTCGTGTATTCCTTTGTACGTTCTAGAGATATTTCCTGTACTCCTTTGTGCGCTGTAGAGATACCTTCTGTACTCCCTTGTGCGCTGTAGAGATACCTTTTGTACTCCTTTGTGCGCTGTAGAGATACCTTCTGTACTTCTTTGTATGCTGTAGAGATACCTTCTGTACTCCTTTGTGCGCTGAAGAGATACCTTCTGTACTCCTTTGTACGCTGTAGAGATACCTCGTGTACTCCTTTGTACGTTCTAGAGATATTTCCTGTACTCCTTTGTGCGCTGTAGTGATACCTTCTGTACTCCTTTGTGCGCTGTAGAGATACCTTCTGTACTCCTTTGTACGCTGTAGAGATACCTTCTGTACTCCTTTGTGCGCTGTAGAGATACCTTCTGTACTCTTTTGTACGCTGTAGAGATATCTCGTGTACTCCTTTGTACGTTCTAGAGATATTTCCTGTAATCCTTTGTGCGCTGTAGATATACCTTCTGTACTCCTTTGTGCGCTGTAGAGATACCTTCTGTGCTCCTTTGTGCGCTGTAGAGATACCTTCTGTACTCCTTTGTGCGCTGTAGAGATACCTTCTGTACTCCTTTGTGCGCTGTAGAGATATCTTCTGTACTCCTTTGTACGCTGTAGAGATACCTCGTGTACTCCTTTGTACGTTCTAGAGATATTTCCTGTACTCCTTTGTGCGCTGTAGAGATACCTTCTGTACTCCTTTGTGCGCTGTAGAGATACCTTCTGTACTCCTTTGTGCGCTGTAGAGATACCTTCTGTACTCCTTTGTGCGCTAGAGATACCTTCTGTACTCCTTTGTGCGCTGTAGAGATACCTTCTGTACTCCTTTGTGCGCTGTAGAGATACCTTCTGTACTCCTTTGTACGTTCTAGAGATATTTCCTGTACTCCTTTGTGCGCTGTAGAGATACCTTCTGTACTCCTTTGTGCGCTGTAGAGATACCTTCTGTACTCCTTTGTACGCTGTAGAGATACCTCGTGTACTCCTTTGTACGTTCTAGAGATATTTCCTGTACTCCTTTTTGCGCTGTAGAGATACCTTCTGTACTCCTTTGTGCGCTGTAGAGATACCTTCTGTACTCCTTTGTGCGCTGTAGAGATACCTTCTGTACTCCTTTGTGAGCTGTAGAGATACCTTCTGTACTCCTTTGTGCGCTGTAGAGATACCTTCTGTCCTCCTTTGTACGCTGTTGAGATACCTCGTGTACTCCTTTGTGCGCTGTAGAGATACCTTCTGTACTCCTTTGTGCGCTGTAGAGATACCTTCTGTACTCCTTTGTGCGCTGTAGAGATACCTTCTGTACTCCTTTGTACGTTCTAGAGATATTTCCTGTACTCCTTTGTGCGCTGTAGAGATACCTTCTGTACTCCTTTGTGCGCTGTAGAGATACCTTCTGTACTCCTTTGTACGCTGTAGAGATACCTCGTGTACTCCTTTGTACGTTCTAGAGATATTTCCTGTACTCCTTTGTGCGCTGTAGAGATACCTTCTGTACTCCTTTGTGCGCTGTAGAGATACCTTCTGTACTCCTCTGTGCGCTGTAGAGATACCTTCTGTACTCCTTTGTGCGCTGTAGAGATGCCTTCTGTACTCCTTTGTACGCTGTAGAGATACCTCGTGTACTCCTTTGTACGTTCTAGAGATATTTCCTGTACTCCTTTGTGCGCTGTAGAGATACCTTCTGTACTCCTTTGTGCGCTGTAGAGATACCTTCTGTACTCCTTTGTGCGCTGTAGAGATACCTTCTGTACTCCTTTGTGCGCTGTAGAGATACCTTCTGTACTCCTTTGTACGCTGTAGAGATACCTCGTGTACTCCTTTGTTCGTTCTAGAGATATTTCCTGTACTCCTTTGTGCGCTGTAGAGATACCTTCTGTACTCCTTTGTGCGCTGTAGAGATACCTTCTGTACTCCTTTGTGCGCTGTAGAAATACCTTCTGTACTCCTTTGTACGCTGTAGAGATACCTTCTGTACTCCTTTGTGCGCTGTAGAGATACCTTCTGTACTCCTTAGTGCGCTGTAGAGATACCTTCTTTACTCCTTTGTGCGCTGTAGAGATTCCTCGTGTACTCCTTTGTACGTTCTAGAGATATTTCCCGTACTCCTTTGTGCGCTGTAGAGATACCTTCTGTACTCCTTTGTGCGCTGTAGAGATACCTTCTGTACTCCTTTGTACGTTCTAGAGATATTTCCTGTACTCCTTTGTGCGCTGTAGAGATACCTTCTGTACTCCTTTGTGCGCTGTAGAGATACCTTCTGTACTCCTTTGTGCGCTGTAGAGATACCTTCTGTACTCCTTTGTACGCTGTAGAGATACCTTCTGTACTCCTTTGTGCGCTGTAGAGATACCTTCTGTACTCCTTTGTACGCTGTAGAGATACCTCGCGTACTCCTTTGTACGTTCTAGAGATATTTCCTGTACTCCTTTGTGCGCTGTAGAGATACCTTCTGTACTCCTTTGTGCGCTGTAGAGATACCTTCTGTACTCCTTTGTGCGCTGTAGAGATACCTTCTGTACTCCTTTGTGCGCTGTAGAGATACCTCGTGTACTCCTTTGTACGTTCTAGAGATATTTCCTGTACTCCTTTGTGCGCTGTAGAGATACCTTCTGTACTCCTTTGTGCGCTGTAGAGATACCTTCTGTACTCCTTTGTGCGCTGTAGAGATACCTTCTGTACTCCTTTGTGCGCTGTAGAGATACCTTCTGTACTCCTTTGTGCGCTGTAGAGATACCTTCTGTACTCCTTTGTACGCTGTAGAGATACCTTCTGTACTCCTTTGTGCGCTGTAGAGATACCTTCTGTACTCCTTTGTACGCTGTAGAGATACCTCGTGTACTCCTTTGTACGTTCTAGAGATATTTCCTGTACTCCTTTGTGCGCTGTAGAGATACCTTCTGTACTCCTTTGTGCGCTGTAGAGATACCTTCTGTACTCCTTTGTACGTTCTAGAGATATTTCCTGTACTCCTTTGTACGCTGTAGAGATACCTTCTGTACTCCTTTGTGCGCTGTAGAGATACCTTCTGTACTCCTTTGTACGCTGTAGAGATACCTCGTGTACTCCTTTGTACGTTCTAGAGATATTTCCTGTACTCCTTTGTGCGCTGTAGAGATACCTTCTGTACTCCTTTGTGCGCTGTAGAGATACCTTCTGTACTCCTCTGTGCGCTGTAGAGATACCTTCTGTACTCCTTTGTGCGCTGTAGAGATACCTTCTGTACTCCTTTGTACGCTGTAGAGATACCTCGTGTACTCCTTTGTACGTTCTAGAGATATTTCCTGTACTCCTTTGTGCGCTGTAGAGATACCTTCTGTACTTCTTTGTGCGCTGTAGAGATACCTTCTGTACTCCTTTGTGCGCTGTAGAGATACCTTCTGTACTCCTTTGTGCGCTGTAGAGATACCTTCTGTACTCCTTTGTACGCTGTAGAGATACCTCGTGTACTCCTTTGTTCGTTCTAGAGATATTTCCTGTACTCCTTTGTGCGCTGTAGAGATACCTTCTGTACTCCTTTGTGCGCTGTAGAGATACCTTCTGTACTCCTTTGTGCGCTGTAGAGATACCTTCTGTACTCCTATGTACGCTGTAGAGATACCTTCTGTACTCCTTTGTGCGCTGTAGAGATACCTTCTGTACTCCTTTGTGCGCTGTAGAGATACCTTCTGTACTCCTTTGTGCGCTGTAGAGATTCCTCGTGTACGCCTTTGTACGTTCTAGAGATATTTCCTGTACTCCTTTGTGCGCTGTAGAGATACCTTCTGTACTCCTTTGTGCGCTGTAGAGATACCTTCTGTACTCCTTTGCACGTTCTAGAGATATTTCCTGTACTCCTTTGTGCGCTGTAGAGATACCTTCTGTACTCCTTTGTGCGCTGTAGAGATACCTTCTGTACTCCTTTGTGCGCTGTAGAGATACCTTCTGTACTCCTTTGTACGCTGTAGAGATACCTTCTGTACTCCTTTGTGCGCTGTAAAGATACCTTCTGTACTCCTTTGTACGCTGTAGAGATACCTCGTGTACTCCTTTGTACGTTCTAGAGATATTTCCTGTACTCCTTTGTGCGCTGTAGAGATACCTTCTGTACTCCTTTTTGCGCTGTAGAGATACCTTCTGTACTCCTTTGTGCGCTGTAGAGATACCTTCTGTACTCCTTTGTGCGCTGTAGAGATACCTTCTGTACTCCTTTGTGCGCTGTAGAGATACCTTCTGTACTCCTTTGTACGCTGTAGAGATACCTCGTGTACTCCTTTGTACGTTCTAGAGATATTTCCTGTACTCCTTTGTGCGCTGTAGAGATACCTTCTGTACTCCTTTGTGCGCTGTAGAGATACCTTCTGTACTCCTTTGTGCGCTGTAGAGATACCTTCTGTACTCCTTTGTGCGCTGTAGAGATACCTTCTGTACTCCTTTGTACGCTGTAGAGATACCTCGTGTACTCCTTTGAACGTTCTAGAGATATTTCCTGTACTCCTTTGTGCGCTATAGAGATACCTTCTGTACTCCTTTGTGCGCTGTAGAGATACCTTCTGTACTGCTTTGTGCGCTGTTGAGATACCTTCTGTACTCCTTTGTGCGCTGTGGAGATACCTTCTGTACTCCTTTGTACGTTCTAGAGATATTTCCTGTACTCCTTTGTGCGCTGTAGAGATACCTTCTGTACTCCTTTGTACGCTGTAGAGATACCTCGTGTACTCCTTTGTACGTTCTAGAGATATTTCCTGTACTCCTTTGTGCGCTGTAGAGATACCTTCTGTACTCCTTTGTGCGCTGTAGAGATACTTTCTGTACTCCTTTGTGCGCTGTAGAGATACCTTCTGTACTCCTTTGTACGCTGTAGAGATACCTCGTGTACTCTCTTGTACGTTCTAGAGATATTCCCTGTACTCCTTTGTGCGCTGTAGAGATACCTTCTGTACTCCTTTGTGCGCTGTAGAGATACCTTCTGTACTCCTTTGTGCGCTGTAGAGATACCGTCTGTACTCCTTTGTACGCTGTAGAGATACATTCTGTACTCCTTTGTGCGCTGTAGAGATACCTTCTGTTCTCCTTTGTACGCTGTAGAGATATCTCGTGTACTCCTTTGTACGTTCTAGAGATATTTCCTGTACTCCTTTGTGCGCTGTAGAGATACCTTCTGTACTCCTTCGTGCGCTGTAGAGATACCTTCTGTACTCCTTTGTGCGCTGTAGAGATACCTTCTGTACTCCTTTGTACGCTGTAGAGATACCTTCTGTACTCCTTTGTGCGCTGTAGAGATACCTTCTGTACTCCTTTGTACGCTGTAGAGATACCTCGTGTACTCCTTTGTACGTTCTAGAGATATTTCCTGTACTCCTTTGTGTGCTGTAGAGATACCTTCTGTACTCCTTTGTGCGCTGTAGAAATACCTTCTGTACTCCTTTGTGCGTTCTAGAGATATTTCCTGTACTCCTTTGTACGCTGTAGAGATACCTCCTGTACTCCTTTGTACGCTGTAGAGATACCTCGTGTACTCCTTTGTGCGCTGTAGAGATACCTTCTGTACTCCTTTGTGCGCTGTAGAGATACCTTCTGTACTCCTTTGTGCGCTGTAGAGATACCTTCTGTACTCCTTTGATCGCTGTAGAGATACCTTCTGTACTCCTTTGTACGCTGTAGAGATACCTTCTGTACTCCTTTGTGCGCTGTAGAGATACCTTCTGTACTCCTTTGTACGCTGTAGAGATACCTCGTGTACTCCTTTGTACGTTCTAGAGATATTTCCTGTACTCCTTTGTGCGCTGTAGAGATACCTTCTGTACTCCTTTGTGCGCTGTAGAGTTACCTTCTGTACTCCTTTGCACGTTCTAGAGATATTTCCTGTACTCTTTTGTACGCTGTAGAGATACCTTCTGTACTCCTTTGTGCGCTGTAGAGATACCTTCTGTACTCCTTTGTACGCTGTAGAGATACCTCGTGTACTCCTTTGTACGTTCTAGAGATATTTCTCGGTACTCCTTTGTGCGCTGTAGAGATACCTTCTGTACTCCTTTGTGCGCTGTAGAGATACCTTCTGTACTCCTTTGTGCGCTGTAGAGATACCTTCTGTACTCCTTTGTGCGCTGTAGAGATACCTTCTGTACTCCTTCGTACGCTGTAGAGATACCTCGTGTACTCCTTTGTGCGCTGTAGAGATACCTTCTGTACTCCTTTATGCGCTGTAGAGATACCTTCTGTACTCCTTTGTGCGCTGTAGAGATACCTTCTGTACTCCTTTGTACGTTCTAGAGATATTTCCTGTACTCCTTTGTGCGCTGTAGAGATACCTTCTGTACTCCTTTGTGCGCTGTAGAGATATTTCCTGTACTCCTTTGTGCACTGTAGAGATACCTTCTGTACTCCTTTGTGCGCTGTAGAAATACCTTCTGTACTCCTTTGTACGCTGTAGAGATACCTCGTGTACTCCTTTGTAAGTTCTAGAGATATATCCTGTACTCCTTTGTGTGCTGTAGAGATACCTTCTGTACTCCTTTTTGCGCTGTAGAGATACCTTCTGTACTCCTTTGTACGTTCTAGAGATATTTCCTGTACTCCTTTGTGCGCTGTAGAGATACCTTCTGTACTCCTTTGTGCGCTGTAGAGATACCTTCTGTACTCCTTTGTGCGCTGTAGAGATACCTTCTGTACTCCTTTGTACGCTGTAGAGATACCTCGTGTACTCCTTCGTACGTTCTAGAGATATTTCCTGTACTCCTTTGTGCGCTGTAGAGATACCTTCTGTACTCCTTTGGGCGCTGTAGAGATACCTTCTGTACTCCTTTGTGCGCTGTAGAGATACCTTCTGTACTCCTTTGTACGCTGTAGAGATACCTCGTGTACTCCTTTGTACGTTCTAGAGATATTTCCTGTACTCCTTTGTGCGCTGTAGAGATACCTTCTGTACTTCTTTGTGCGCTGTAGAGATACCTTTTGTACTCCTTTGTGCGCTGTAGAGATACCTTCTGTACTCCTTTGTACGCTGTAAAGATACCTTCTGTACTCCTTTGTGCGCTGTAGAGATACCTTCTGTACTCCTTTGTACGCTGTAGAGATACCTCGTGTACTCCTTTGTACGTTCTAGAGATATTTCCTGTACTCCTTTGTGCGCTGTAGAGATACCTTCTGTACTTCTTTGTGCGCTGTAGAGATACCTTCTGTACTCCTTTGTGCGCTGTAGAGATACCTTCTGTACTCCTTTGTACGCTGTAGAGATACCTTCTGTACTCCTTTGTGCGCTGTAGAGATACCTTCTGTACTCCTTTGTACGCTGTAGAGATACCTCGTGTACTCCTTTGTACGTTCTAGAGATATTTCCTGTACTCCTTTGTGCGCTGTAGAGATACCTTCTGTACTCCTTTGTGCGCTGTAGAGATACCTTCTGTACTCCTTTGTGCGCTGTAGAGATACCTTCTGTACTCCTTTGTGCGCTGTAGAGATACCTTCTGTACTCCTTTATACGCTGTAGAGATACCTCGTGTACTTCTTTGTGCGCTGTAGAGATACCTTCTGTACTCCTTGTTGCGCTGTAGAGATACCTTCTGTACTCCTTTGTGCGCTGTAGAGATACCTTCTGTCTTCCTTTGTGCGCTGTAGAGATACCTTCTGTACTCCTTTGTGCGCTGTAGAGATACCTTCTGTACTCCTTTGTGCGCTGTAGAGATACCTTCTGTACTCCTTTGTGCGCTGTAGAGATACCTTCTGTACTTCTTTGTGCGCTGTAGAGATACCTTCTGTACTCCTTTGTACGCTGTAGAGATACCTCGTGTACTCCTTTGCACGTTCTAGAGATATTTCCTGTACTCCTTTGTGCGCTGTAGAGATACCTTCTGTACTCCTTTGTGCGCTGTAGAGATACCTTCTGTACTCCTTTGTGCGCTGTAGAGATACCTTCTGTACTCCTTTGAGCGCTGTAGAGATACCTTCTGTACTCCTTTGTACGCTGTAGAGATACCTCGTGTACTCCTTTGTGCGCTGTAGAGATACCTTCTGTACTCCTTTGTACGCTGTAGAGATACCTCGTGTACTCCTTTGTACGTTCTAGAGATATTTCCTGTACTTCTTTGTGCGCTGTAGAGATACCTTCTGTACTCCTTTGTGCACTGTAGAGATACCTTCTGTACTCCTTTGTGCGCTGTAGAGATACCTTCTGTACTCCTTTGTGCGCTGTAGAGATACCTTCTGTACTCCATTGTACGCTGTAGAGATACCTCGTGTATTCCTTTGTACGTTCTAGAGATATTTCCTGTACTCCTTTGTGCGCTGTAGAGATACCTTTTGTACTCCTTTGTGCGCTGTAGGGATACCTTCTGTACTCCCTTGTGCGCTGTAGAGATACCTTCTGTACTCCTTTGTGCGCTGTAGAGATACCTTCTGTACTCCTTTGTACGCTGTAGAGATATCTCGTGTACTCCTTTGTACGTTCTAGAGATATTTCCTGTACTCCTTTGTGCGCTGTAGAGATACCTTCTGTACTCCTTTGTGCGCTGTAGAGATACCTTCTGTACTCCTTTGTGCGCTGTAGAGATACCTTCTGTACTCCTATGTGCGATGTAGAGATACCTTCTGTACTCCTTTGTGCGCTGTAGAGATACCTTCTGTACTCCTATGTATGCTGTAGAGATACCTCGTGTACTCCTTTGTGCGCTGTAGAGATACCTTCTGTACTCCTTTGTGCGCTGTAGAGATACCTTCTGTACTCCTTTGTGCGCTGTAGAGATACCTTCTGTACTCCTTTGTGCGCTGTAGAGATACCTTCTGTACTCCTTTGTGCGCTGTAGAGATACCTTCTGTACTCCTTTGTGCGCTGTAGAGATACCTTCTGTACTCCTTTGTACGCTGTAGAGATACCTCGTGTACTCCTTTGTACGTTCTAGAGATATTTCCTGTACTCCTTTGTGCGCTGTAGAGATACCTTCTGTACTCCTTTGTGCGCTGTAGAGATACCTTCTGTACTCCTTTGTACGTTCTAGAGATATTTCCTGTACTCCTTTGTACGCTGTAGAGATACCTTCTGTACTCCTTTGTGCGCTGTAGAGATACCTTCTGTACTCCTTTTTACGGTGTAGAGATACCTCGTGTACTCCTTTGTACGTTCTAGAGATATTTCCTGTACTCCTTTGTGCGCTGTAGAGATACCTTCTGTACTCCTTTGTGCGCTGTAGAGATACCTTCTGTACTCCTTTGTGCGCTGTAGAGATACCTTCTGTACTCCTTTGTGCGCTGTAGAGATACCTTCTGTACTCCTTTGTACGCTGTAGAGATACCTCGTGTACTCCTTTGTGCGCTGTAGAGATACCTTCTGTACTCCTTTGTGCGCTGTAGAGATACCTTCTGTACTCCTTTGTGCGCTGTAGAGATACCTTCTGTACTCCTTTGTACGTTCTAGAGATATTTCCTGTACTCCTTTGTGCGCTGTAGAGATACCTTCTGTACTCCTTTGTGCGCTGTAGAGATATTTCCTGTACTCCTTTGTGCACTGTAGAGATACCTTCTGTACTCCTTTGTGCGCTGTAGAGATACCTTCTGTACTCCTTTGTACGCTGTAGAGATACCTCGTGTACTCCTTTGTACGTTCTAGAGATATTTCCTGTACTCCTTTGTGCGCTGTAGAGATACCTTCTGTACTCCTTTGTGCGCTGTAGAGATACCTTCTGTACTCCTTTGTACGTTCTAGAGATATTTCCTGTACTCCTTTGTGCGCTGTAGAGATACCTTCCGTACTCCTTTGTGCGCTGTAGAGATACCTTCTGTACTCCTTTGTGCGCTGTAGAGATACCTTCTGTATTCCTTTGTACGCTGTAGAGATACCTCGTGTACTCCTTCGTACGTTCTAGAGATATTCCCTGTACTCCTTTGTGCGCTGTAGAGATACCTTCTGTACACCATTGTGCGCTGTAGAGATACCTTCTGTACTCCTTTGTGCGCTGTAGAGATACCTTCTGTACTCCTTTGTACGCTGTAGAGATACCTCGTGTACTCCTTTGTACGTTCTAGAGATATTTCCTGTACTCCTTTGTGCGCTGTAGAGATACCTTCTGTACTTCTTTGTGCGCTGTAGAGATACCTTTTGTACTCCTTTGTGCGCTGTAGAGATACCTTCTGTACTCCTTTGTACGCTGTAGAGATACCTTCTGTACTCCTTTGTGCGCTGTAGAGATACCTTCTGTACTCCTTTGTACGCTGTAGAGATACCTCGAGTACTCCTTTGTACGTACTAGAGATATTTCCTGTACTCCTTTGTGCGCTGTAGAGATACCTTCTGTACTTCTTTGTGCGCTGTAGAGATACCTTCTGTACTCCTTTGTGCGCTGTAGAGATACCTTCTGTACTCCTTTGTACGCTGTAGCGATACCTTCTGTACTCCTTTGTGCGCTGTAGAGATACCTTCTGTACTCCTTTGTACGCTGTAGAGATACCTCGTGTACTCCTTTGTACGTTCTAGAGATATTTCCTGTACTCCTTTGTGCGCTGTAGAGATACCTTCTGTACTCCTTTGTGCGCTGTAGAGATACCTTCTGTACTCCTTTGTGCGCTGTAGAGATACCTTCTGTACTCCTTTGTGCGCTGTAGAGATACCTTCTGTACTCCTTTGTACGCTGTAGAGATACCTCGTGTACTCCTTTGTGCGCTGTAGAGATACCTTCTGTACTCCTTTGTGCGCTGTAGAGATACCTTCTGTACTCCTTTGTGCGCTGTAGAGATACCTTCTGTACTCCTTTGTGCGCTGTAGAGATACCTTCTGTACTCCTTTGTGCGCTGTAGAGATACCTTCTGTACTCCTTTGTGCGCTGTGGAGATACCTTCTGTACTCCTTTGTGCGCTGTAGAGATATCTTCTGTACTTCTTTGTGCGCTGTAGAGATACCTTCTGTACTCCTTTGTACGCTGTAGAGATACCTCGTGTACTCCTTTGTACGTTCTAGAGATATTTCCTGTACTCCTTTGTGCGCTGTAGAGATACCTTCTGTACTCCTTTGTGCGCTGTAGAGATACCTTCTGTACTCCTTTGTGCGCTGTAGAGATACCTTCTGTACTCCTTTGAGCTCTGTAGAGATACCTTCTGTACTCCTTTTTACGCTGTAGAGATACCTCGTGTACTCCTTTGTGCGCTGTAGAGATACCTTCTGTACTCCTTTGTACGCTGTAGAGATACCTCGTGTACTTCTTTGTACGTTCTAGAGATATTTCCTGTACTTCTTTGTGCGCTGTAGAGATACCTTCTGTACTCCTTTGTGCGCTGTAGAGATACCTTCTGTACTCCTTTGTGCGCTGTAGAGATACCTTCTGTACTCCTTTGTGCGCTGTAGAGATACCTTCTGTACTCCTTTGTACGCTGTAGAGATACCTCGTGTACTCCTTTGTACGTTCTAGAGATATTTCCTGTACTCCTTTGTGCGCTGTAGAGATACCTTCTGTACTCCTTTGTGCGCTGTAGAGATACCTTATGTACTCCTTTGTGCGCTGTAGAGATACCTTCTGTACTCCTTTGTGCGCTGTAGAGATACCTTCTGTACTCCTTTGTACGCTGTAGAGATACCTCGTGTACTCCTTTGTACGTTCTAGAGATATTTCCTGTACTCCTTTGTGCGCTGTAGAGATACCTTCTGTACTCCTTTGTGCGCTGTAGAGATACCTTCTGTACTCCTTTGTGCGCTGTAGAGATACCTTCTGTACTCCTATGTGCGCTGTAGAGATACCTTCTGTACTCCTTTGTGCGCTGTAGAGATACCTTCTGTACTCCTATGTACGCTGTAGAGATACCTCGTGTACTCCTTTGTGCGCTGTAGAGATACCTTCCGTACTCCTATGTGCGCTGTAGAGATACCTTCTGTACTCCTTTGTGCGCTGTAGAGATACCTTCTGTAATCCTTTGTACGTTCTAGAGATATTTCCTGTACTCCTTTGTGCGCTGTAGAGATACCTTCTGTACTCCTTTGTGCGCTGTAGAGATACCTTCTGTACTCCTTTGTACGTTCTAGAGATATTTCCTGTACTCCTTTGTGCGCTGTAGAGATACCTTCTGTACTCCTTTGTGCGCTGTGGAGATACCTTCTGTACTCCTTTGTGCGCTGTAGTGATACCTTCTGTACTCCTTTGTACGATTAGAGATACCTCGTGTACTCCTTTGTACGTTCTAGAGATATTTCCTGTACTCCTTTGTGCGCTGTAGAGATACCTTCTGTACTCCTTTGTGCGCTGTAGAGATACCTTCTGTACTCCTTTGTGCGCTGTAGAGATACCTTCTGTACTCCTTTGTACGCTGTAGAGATACCTTCTGTACTCCTTTGTGCGCTGTAGAGATACCTTCTGTACTCCTTTGTACGCTGTAGAGATACCTCGTGTACTCCTCTGTACGTTCTAGAGATATTTCCTGTACTCCTTTGTGCGCTGTAGAGATACCTTCTGTACTCCTTTGTGCGCTGTAGAGATACCTTCTGTACTCCTTTGTGCGCTGTAGAGATACCTTCTGTACTCCTTTGTACGCTGTAGAGATACCTTCTGTACTCCTTTGTGCGCTGTAGAGATACCTTCTGTACTCCTTTGTACGCTGTAGAGATACCTCGTGTACTCCTTTGTACGTTCTAGAGATATTTCCTGTACTCCTTTGTGCGCTGTAGAGATACCTTCTGTACTCCTTTGTGCGCTGTAGAGATACCTTCTGTACTCCTTTGTGCGCTGTAGAGATATCTTCTGTACTCCTTTGTACGCTGTAGAGATATTTCCTGTACTCCTTTGTGCGCCGTAGAGATACCTTCTGTACTCCTTTGTGCGCTGTAGAGATACCTTCTGTACTCCTTTGTGCGCTGTAGAGATACCTTCTGTACTCCTTTGTGCGCTGTAGAGATACCTTCTGTACTCCTTTGTGCGCTGTAGAGATACCTTCTGTACTCCTTTGTACGCTGTAGAGATACCTCGTGTACTCCTTTGTACGTTCTAGAGATATTTCCTGTACTCCTTTGTGCGCTGTAGAGATACCTTCTGTACTCCTTTGTGCGCTGTAGAGATACCTTCTGTACTCCTTTGTACGTTCTAGAGATATTTCCTGTACTCCTTTGTACGCTGTAGAGATACCTTCTGTACTCCTTTGTGCGCTGTAGAGATACCTTCTGTTCTTCTTTGTACGGTGTAGAGATACCTCGTGTACTCCTTTGTACGTTCTAGAGATATTTCCTGTACTCCTTTGTGCGCTGTAGAGATACCTTCTGTACTCCTTTGTGCGCTGTAGAGATACCTTCTGTACTCCTTTGTGCGCTGTAGAGATACCTTCTGTACTCCTTTGTGCGCTGTAGAGATACCTTCTGTACTCCTTTGTACGCTGTAGAGATACCTCGTGTACTCCTTTGTGCGCTGTAGAGATACCTTCTGTACTCCTTTGTGCGCTGTAGAGATACCTTCTGTACTCCTTTGTGCGCTGTACAGATACCTTCTGTACTCCTTTGTACGTTCTAGAGATATTTCCTGTACTCCCTTGTGCGCTGTAGAGATACCTTCTGTACTCCTTTGTGCGCTGTAGAGATATTTCCTGTACTCCTTTGTGCACTGTAGAGATACCTTCTGTACTCCTTTGTGCGCTGTAGAGATACCTTCTGTACTCCTTTGTACGCTGTAGAGATACCTCGTGTACTCCTTTGTACGTTCTAGAGATATTTCCTGTACTCCTTTGTGCGCTGTAGAGATACCTTCTGTACTCCTTTGTGCGCTGTAGAGATACCTTCTGTACTCCTTTGTACGTTCTAGAGATATTTCCTGTACTCCTTTGTGCGCTGTAGAGATACCTTCTGTACTCCTTTGTGCGCTGTAGAGATACCTTCTGTACTCCTTTGTGCGCTGTAGAGATACCTTCTCTACTCCTTTGTACGCTGTAGAGATACCTCGTGTACTCCTTCGTACGTTCTAGAGATATTTCCTGTACTCCTCTGTGCGCTGTAGAGATACCTTCTGTACTCCTTTGTGCGCTGTAGAGATACCTTCTGTACTCCTTTGTGCGCTGTAGAGATACCTTCTGTACTCCTTTGTACGCTGTAGAGATACCTCGTGTACTCCTTTGTGCGCTGTAGAGATACCTTCTGTACTCCTTTGTGCGCTGTAGAGATTCCTTCTGTACTCCTTTGTGCGCTGTAGAGATACCTTCTGTACTCCTTTGTACGTTCTAGAGATATTTCCTGTACTCCTTTGTGCGCTGTAGAGATACCTTCTGTACTCCTTTGTGCGCTGTAGAGATACCTTCTGTACTCCTTTGTGCGCTGTAGAGATACCTTCTGTACTCCTTTGTGCGCTGTAGAGATACCTTCTGTACTCCTTTGTACGCTGTAGAGATACCTCGTGTACTCCTTTGTACGTTCTAGAGATATTTCCTGTACTCCTTTGTGCGCTGTAGAGATACGTTCTGTACTCCTTTGTGCGCTGTAGAGATACCTTCTGTACTCCTTTGTGCGCTGTAGAGATACATTCTGTACTCCTTTGTGCGCTGTAGAGATACCTTCTGTACTCCTTTGTACGCTGTAGAGATACCTCGTGTACTCCTTTGTGTGCTGTAGAGATACCTTCTGTACTCCTTTGTACGCTGTAGAGATACCTCGTGTACTCCTTGTACGTTCTAGAGATATTTCCTGTACTCCTTTGTGCGCTGTAGAGATACCTTTTGTACTCCTTTGTGCGCTGTAGAGATACCTTCTGTACTCCTTTGTGCGCTGTAGAGATACCTTCTGTACTCCTTTGTGCGCTGTAGAGATACCTTCTGTACTCCTTTGTACCCTGTAGAGATACCTCGTGTACTCCTTTGTACGTTCTAGAGATATTTCCTGTACTCCTTTGTGCGCTGTAGAGATACCTTCTGTACTCCTTTGTGCGCTGTAGAGATACCTTCTGTACTCCTTTGTGCGCTGTAGAGATACCTTCTGTACTTCTTTGTGCGCTGTAGAGATACCTTCTCTACTCTTTTGTACGCTGTAGAGATACCTCTTGTACTCCTTTGTACGTTCTAGAGATATTTCCTGTACTCCTTTGTGCGCTGTAGAGATACCTTCTGTACTCCTTTGTGCGCTGTAGAGATACCTTCTGTACTCCTTTGTGCGCTGTAGAGATACCTTCTGTACACCATTGTGCGCTGTAGAGATACCTTCTGTACTCCTTTGTGCGCTGTAGAGATACCTTCTGTACTCCTTTGTACGCTGTAGAGATACCTCGTGTACTCCTTTGTGCGCTGTAGAGATACCTTCTGTACTCCTTTGTGCGCTGTAGAGATACCTTCTGTACTACTTTGTGCGCTGTAGAGATACCTTCTGTGCTCCTTTGTACGTTCTAGAGATATTTCCTGTACTCCTTTGTGCGCTGTAGAGATACCTTCTGTACTCCTTTGTGCGCTGTAGAGATATTTCCTGTACTCCTTTGTGCGCTGTAGAGATACCTTCTGTACTCCTTTGTGCGCTGTAGAGATACCTTCTGTACTCCTTTGTACGCTGTAGAGATACCTCGTGTACCCCTTTGTACGTTCTAGAGATATTTCCTGTACTTCTTTGTGCGCTGTAGAGATACCTTCTGTACTCCTTTGTGCGCTGTAGAGATACCATCTGTACTCCTTTGTACGCTGTAGAGATACTTCGTGTACTCCTTTGTACGTTCTAGAGATATTTCCTGTACTCCTTTGTGCGCTGTAGAGATACCTTCTGTACTCCTTTGTGCGCTGTAGAGATACCTTCTGTTCTCCTTTGTGCGCTGTAGAGATACCTTCTGTACTCCTTTGTACGCTGTTGAGATACCTTCTGTACTCCTTTATGCGCTGTAGAGATACCTTCTGTACTCCTTTGTACGCTGTAGAGATACCTCGTGTACTCCTTTGTACGTTCTAGAGATATTTCCTGTACTCCTTTGTGCGCTGTAGAGATACCTTCTGTACTCCTTTGTGCGCTGTAGAGATACCTTCTGTACTCCTTTGTACGTTCTAGAGATATTTCCTGTACTCCTTTGTACGCTGTAGAGATACCTTCTGTACTCCTTTGTGCGCTGTAGAGATACCTTCTGTACTCCTTTGTACGCTGTAGAGATACCTCGTGTACTCCTTTGTGCGCTGTAGAGATACCTTCTGTACTCCTTTGTACGCTGTAGAGATACCTCGTGTACTCCTTTGTACGTTCTAGAGATATTTCCTGTACTCCTTTGTGCGCTGTAGAGATACCTTCTGTACTCCTTTGTGCGCTGTAGAGATACCTTCTGTACTCCTTTGTGCGCTGTAGAGATACCTTCTGTACTCCTTTGTGCGCTGTAGAGATACCTTCTGTACTCCTTTGTACGCTGTAGAGATACCTCGTGTACTCCTTTGTACGTTCTAGAGATATTTCCTGTACTCCTTTGTGCGCTGAAGAGATACCTTCTGTACTCCTTAGTTCGCTGTAGAGATACCTTCTGTACTCCTTTGTGCGCTGTAGAGATACCCTCTGTACTCCTTTGTGCGCTGTAGAGATACCTTCTGTACTCCTTTGTACGCTGTAGAGATACCTCGTGTACTCCTTTGTACGTTCTAGAGATATTTCCTGTACTCCTTTGTGCGCTGTAGAGATACCTTCTGTACTCCTTTGTGCGCTGTAGAGATACCTTCTGTACTCCTTTGTGCGCTGTAGAGATACCTTCTGTACTCCTTTGTGCGCTGTAGAGATACCTTCTGTACTCCTTTGTGCGCTGTAGAGATACCTTCTGTACTCCTTTGTACGCTGTAGAGATACCTCGTGTACTCCTTTGTGCGCTGTAGAGATACCTTCTGTACTCCTTTGTGCGATGTAGAGATACCTTCTGTACTCCTTTGTGCGCTGTAGAGATACCTTCTGTACTCCTTTGTACGTTCTAGAGATATTTCCTGTACTCCTTTGTGCGCTGTAGAGATACCTTCTGTACTCCTTTGTGCGCTGTAGAGATATTTCCTGTACTCCTATGTGCGCTGTAGAGATACCTTCTGTACTCCTTTGTGCGCTGTAGAGATACCTTCTGTACTCCTTTGTACGCTGTAGAGATACCTCGTGTACTCCTATGTACGTTTTAGAGATATTTCCTGTACTCCTTTGTGCGCTGTAGAGATACCTTCTGTACTGCATTGTGCGCTGTAGAGATACCTTCTGTACTCCTTTGTACGCTGTAGAGATACCTCGTGTACTCCTATGTACGTTCTAGAGATATTTCCTGTACTCCTTTGTGCGCTGTAGAGATACCTTCTGTACTCCTTTGTGTGCTGTAGAGATACCTTCTGTACTCCTTTGTGCGCTGTAGAGATACCTTCTGTACTCCTTTGTACGCTGTAGAGATACCTTCTGTACTCCTTTGTGCGCTGTAGACATACCTTCTGTGCTCCTTTGTACGCTGTAGAGATACCTCGTGTACTCCTTTGTACGTTCTAGAGATATTTCCTGTACTCCTTTGTGCGCTGTAGAGATACCTTCTGTACTCCTCTGTGCGCTGTAGAGATACCTTCTGTACTCCTTTGTGCGCTGTAGAGATACCTTCTGTACTCCTTTGTACGCTGTAGAGATACCTTCTGTACTCCTTTGTGCGCTGTAGAGATACCTTCTGTACTCCTTTGTACGCTGTAGAGATACCTCGTGTACTCCTTTGTACGTTCTAGAGATATTTCCTGTACTCCTTTGTGCGCTGTAGAGATACCTTCTGTACTCCTTTGTGCGCTGTAGAGATACCTTCTGTACTCCTTTGTACGCTGCAGAGATACCTCGTGTACTCCTTTGTACGTTCTAGAAATTTTTCCTGTACTCCTTTGTGCGCTGTAGAGATACCTTCTAGACTCCTTTGTGCGCTGTAGAGATACCTTCTGTACTCCTTTGTGCGCTGTAGAGATACCTTCTGTACTCCTATGTGCGCTGTAGAGATACCTTCTGTACTCCTTTGTACGCTGTAGAGATACCTCGTGTACTCCTTTGTGCGCTGTAGAGATACCTTCTGTACTCCTTTGTGCGCTGTAGAGATACCTTCTGTACTCCTTTGTGCGCTGTAGAGATACCTTCTGTACTCCTTTGTCCGTTCTAGAGATATTTCCTGTACTCCTTTGTGCGCTGTAGAGATACCTTCTGTACTCCTTCGTGCGCTGTAGAGATACCTTCTGTACTCCTTTGTACGCTGTAGAGATACCTTCTGTCCTCCTTCGTGCGCTGTATAGATACCTTCTGTACTCCTTTGTGCGCTGTAGAGATACCTTCTGTACTCCTTTGTACGCTGTAGAGATACCTCGTGTACTCCTTTGTGCGCTGAAGAGATACCTTCTGTACTCCTTTGTGCGCTGTAGAGACACCTTCTGTACTCCTTTGTACGTTCTAGAGATATTTCCTGTACTCCTTTGTGCGCTGTAGAGATACCTTCTGTACTCCTTTGTGCGCTGTAGAGATACCTTCTGTACTCCTTTGTGCGCTGTAGAGATACCTTCTGTACTCCTTTGTACGCTGTAGAGATACCTCGTGTACTCCTTTGTACGGTCAAGAGATATTTCCTGTACTCCTTTGTGCGCTGTAGAGATACCTTCTGTACTCCTTTGTGCGCTGTAGAGATACCTTCTGTACTCCTTTGTGCGCTGTAGAGATACCTTCTGTACTCCTTTGTACGCTGTAGAGATACCTTCTGTACTCCTTTGTGCGCTGTAGAGATACCTTCTGTACTCCTTTGTACGCTGTAGAGATAACTCGTGTACTCCTTTGTACGTTCTAGAGATATTCCCTGTACTCCTTTGTGCGCTGTAGAGATACCTTCTGTACTTCTTGGTGCGCTGTAGAGATACCTTCTGTACTCCTTTGTGCGCTGTAGAGATACCTTCTGTACTCCTTTGTGTGCTGTAGAGATACCTTCTGTACTCCTTTGTGCGCTGTAATAATACTTTCTGTACTCCTTTGTACGCTGTAGAGATACCTCGTGTACTCCTTCGTACGTTCTAGAGATATTTCCTGTACTCCTTTGTGCGCTGCAGAGATACCTTCTGTACTCCTTTGTACCCTGTAGAGATACCTCGTGTACTCCTTTGTACGTTCTAGAGATATTTCCTGTACTCCTTTGTGCGCTGTAGAGATACCTTCTGTACTCCTTTGTGCGCTGTAGAGATACCTTCTGTACTCCTTTGTGCGCTGTAGAGATACCTTCTGTACTTCTTTGTGCGCTGTAGAGATACCTTCTGTACTCTTTTGTACGCTGTAGAGATACCTCGTGTACTCCTTTGTACGTTCTAGAGATATTTCCTGTACTCCTTTGTGCGCTGTAGAGATACCTTCTGTACTCCTTTGTGCGCTGTAGAGATACCTTCTGTACTCCTTTGTGCGCTGTAGAGATACCTTCTGTACTCCTTTGTGCGCTGTAGAGATACCTTCTGTACTCCTTTGTGCGCTGTAGAGATACCTTCTGTACTCCTTTGTACGCTGTAGAGATACCTCGTGTACTCCTTTGTGCGCTGTAGAGATACCTTCTGTACTCCTTTGTGCGCTGTAGAGATACCTTCTGTACTACTTTGTGCGCTGTAGAGATACCTTCTGTACTCCTTTGTACGTTCTAGAGATATTTCCTGTACTCCTTTGTGCGCTGTAGAGATACCTTCTGTACTCCTTTGTGCGCTGTAGAGATATTTCCTGTACTCCTTTGTGCGCTGTAGAGATACCTTCTGTACTCCTTTGTGCGCTGTAGAGATACCTCCTGTATTCCTTTGTACGCTGTAGAGATACCTCGTGTACTCCTTTGTACGTTCTAGAGGTATTTCCTGTACTTCTTTGTGCGCTGTAGAGATACCTTCTGTACTCCTTTGTGCGCTGTAGAGATACCATCTGTACTCCTTTGTACGCTGTAGAGATACCTCGTGTACTCCTTTGTACGTTCTAGAGATATTTCCTGTACTCCTTTGTGCGCTGTAGAGATACCTTCTGTACTCCTTTGTGCGCTGTAGAGATACCTTCTGTTCTCCTTTGTGCGCTTAGAGATACCTTCTGTACCCCTTTGTACGCTGTTGAGATACCTTCTGTACTCCTTTATGCGCTGTAGAGATACCTTCTGTACTCCTTTGTACGCTGTAGAGATACCTCGTGTACTCCTTTGTACGTTCTAGAGATATTTCCTGTACTCCTTTGTGCGCTGTAGAGATACCTTCTGTACTCCTTTGTGCGCTGTAGAGATACCTTCTGTACTCCTTTGTACGTTCTAGAGATATTTCCTGTACTCCTTTGTACGCTGTAGAGATACCTTCTGTACTCCTTTGTGCGCTGTAGAGATACCTTCTGTACTCCTTTGTACGCTGTAGAGATACCTCGTGTACTCCTTTGTGCACTGTAGAGATACCTTCTGTACTCCTTTGTACGCTGTAGAGATACCTCGTGTACTCCTTTGTACGTTCTAGAGATATTTCCTGTACTCCTTTGTGCGCTGTAGAGATACCTTCTGTACTCCTTTGTGCGCTGTAGAGATACCTTCTGTACTCCTTTATGCGCTGTAGAGATACCTTCTGTACTCCTTTGTGCGCTGTAGAGATACCTTCTGTACTCCTTTGTACGCTGTAGAGATACCTCGTGTACTCCTTTGTACGTTCTAGAGATATTTCCTGTACTCCTTTGTGCGCTGTAGAGATACCTTCTGTACTCCTTAGTTCGCTGTAGAGATACCTTCTGTACTCCTTTGTGCGCTGTAGAGATACCCTCTGTACTCCTTTGTGCGCTGTAGAGATACCTTCTGTACTCCTTTGTACGCTGTAGAGATACCTCGTGTACTCCTTTGTACGTTCTAGAGATATTTCCTGTACTCCTTTGTGCGCTGTAGAGATACCTTCTGTACTCCTTTGTGCGCTGTAGAGATACCTTCTGTACTCCTTTGTGCGCTGTAGAGATACCTTCTGTACTCCTTTGTGCGCTGTAGAGATACCTTCTGTACTCCTTTGTGCGCTGTAGAGATACCTTGTGTACTCCTTTGTACGCTGTAGAGATACCTCGTGTACTCCTTTGTGCGCTGTAGAGATACCTTCTGTACTTCTTTGTGCGATGTAGAGATACCTTCTGTACTCCTTTGTGCGCTGTAGAGATACCTTCTGTACTCCTTTGTACGTTCTAGAGATATTTCCTGTACTCCTTTGTGCGCTGTCGAGATACCTTCTGTACTCCTTTGTGTGCTGTAGAGATATTTCCTGTACTCCTTTGTGCGCTGTAGAGATACCTTCTGTACTCCTTTGTGCGCTGTAGAGATACCTTCTGTACTCCTTTGTACGCTGTAGAGATACCTCGTGTACTCCTATGTACGTTCTAGAGATATTTCCTGTACTCCTTTGTGCGCTGTAGAGATACCTTCTGTACTCCTTTGTGCGCTGTAGAGATACCTTCTGTACTCCTTTGTACGCTGTAGAGATACCTCGTGTACTCCTATGTACGTTCTAGAGATATTTCCTGTACTCCTTTGTGCGCTGTTGAGATACCTTCTGTACTCCTTTGTGTGCTGTAGAGATACCTTCTGTACTCCTTTGTGCGCTGTAGAGATACCTTCTGTACTCCTTTGTACGCTGTAGAGATACCTTCTGTACTCCTTTGTGCGCTGTAGACATACCTTCTGTGCTCCTTTGTACGCTGTAGAGATACCTCGTGTACTCCTTTGTACGTTCTAGAGATATTTCCTGTACTCCTTTGTGCGCTGTAGAGATACCTTCTGTACTCCTTTGTGCGCTGTAGAGATACCTTCTGTACTCCTTTGTGCGCTGTAGAGATACCTTCTGTACTCCTTTGTACGCTGTAGAGATACCTTCTGTACTCCTTTGTGCGCTGTAGAGATACCTTCTGTACTCCTTTGTACGCTGTAGAGATACCTCGTGTACTCCTTTGTACGTTCTAGAGATATTTCCTGTACTCCTTTGTGCGCTGTAGAGATACCTTCTGTACTCCTTTGTGCGCTGTAGAGATACCTTCTGTACTCCTTTGTACGCTGTAGAGATACCTCGTGTACTCCTTTGTACGTTCTAGAAATTTTTCCTGTACTCCTTTGTGCGCTGTAGAGATACCTTCTGTACTTCTTTGTGCGCTGTAGAGATACCTTCTGTACTCCTTTGTGCGCTGTAGAGATACCTTCTGTACTCCTTTGTGCGCTGTAGAGATACCTTCTGTACTCCTTTGTACGCTGTAGAGATACCTCGTGTACTCCTTTGTGCGCTGTAGAGATACCTTCTGTACTCCTTTGTGCGCTGTAGAGATACCTTCTGTACTCCTTTGTGCGCTGTAGAGATACCTTCTGTACTCCTTTGTACGTTCTAGAGATATTTCCTGTACTCCTTTGTGCGCTGTAGAGATACCTTCTGTACTCCTTCGTGCGCCGTAGAGATACCTTCTGTACTCCTTTGTGCGCTGTAGAGATACCTTCTGTCCTCCTTCGTGCGCTGTATAGATACCTTCTGTACTCCTTTGTGCGCTGTAGAGATACCTGCTGTACTCCTTTGTACGCTGTAGAGATACCTCGTGTACTCCTTTGTGCGCTGAAGAGATACCTTCTGTACTCCTTTGTGCGCTGTAGAGATACCTTCTGTACTCCTTTGTACGTTCTAGAGATATTTCCTGTACTCCTTTGTGCGCTGTAGAGATACCTTCTGTACTCCTTTGTGCGCTGTAGAGATACCTTCTGTACTCCTTTGTGCGCTGTAGAGATACCTTCTGTACTCCTTTGTACGCTGTAGAGATACCTCGTGTACTCCTTTGTACGGTCTAGAGATATTTCCTGTACTTCTTTGTGCGCTGTAGAGATACCTTCTGTACTCCTTTGTGCGCTGTAGAGATACCATCTGTACTCCTTTGTACGCTGTAGAGATACCTCGTGTACTCCTTTGTACGTTCTAGAGATATTTCCTGTACTCCTTTGTGCGCTGTAGAGATACCTTCTGTACTCCTTTGTGCGCTGTAGAGATACCTTCTGTTCTCCTTTGTGCGCTTAGAGATACCTTCTGTACCCCTTTGTACGCTGTTGAGATACCTTCTGTACTCCTTTATGCGCTGTAGAGATACCTTCTGTACTCCTTTGTACGCTGTAGAGATACCTCGTGTACTCCTTTGTACGTTCTAGAGATATTTCCTGTACTCCTTTGTGCGCTGTAGAGATACCTTCTGTACTCCTTTGTGCGCTGTAGAGATACCTTCTGTACTCCTTTGTACGTTCTAGAGATATTTCCTGTACTCCTTTGTACGCTGTAGAGATACCTTCTGTACTCCTTTGTGCGCTGTAGAGATACCTTCTGTACTCCTTTGTACGCTGTAGAGATACCTCGTGTACTCCTTTGTGCGCTGTAGAGATACCTTCTGTACTCCTTTGTACGCTGTAGAGATACCTCGTGTACTCCTTTGTACGTTCTAGAGATATTTCCTGTACTCCTTTGTGCGCTGTAGAGATACCTTCTGTACTCCTTTGTGCGCTGTAGAGATACCTTCTGTACTCCTTTATGCGCTGTAGAGATACCTTCTGTACTCCTTTGTGCGCTGTAGAGATACCTTCTGTACTCCTTTGTACGCTGTAGAGATACCTCGTGTACTCCTTTGTACGTTCTAGAGATATTTCCTGTACTCCTTTGTGCGCTGTAGAGATACCTTCTGTACTCCTTAGTTCGCTGTAGAGATACCTTCTGTACTCCTTTGTGCGCTGTAGAGATACCCTCTGTACTCCTTTGTGCGCTGTAGAGATACCTTCTGTACTCCTTTGTACGCTGTAGAGATACCTCGTGTACTCCTTTGTACGTTCTAGAGATATTTCCTGTACTCCTTTGTGCGCTGTAGAGATACCTTCTGTACTCCTTTGTGCGCTGTAGAGATACCTTCTGTACTCCTTTGTGCGCTGTAGAGATACCTTCTGTACTCCTTTGTGCGCTGTAGAGATACCTTCTGTACTCCTTTGTGCGCTGTAGAGATACCTTCTGTACTCCTTTGTACGCTGTAGAGATACCTCGTGTACTCCTTTGTGCGCTGTAGAGATACCTTCTGTACTTCTTTGTGCGATGTAGAGATACCTTCTGTACTCCTTTGTGCGCTGTAGAGATACCTTCTGTACTCCTTTGTACGTTCTAGAGATATTTCCTGTACTCCTTTGTGCGCTGTCGAGATACCTTCTGTACTCCTTTGTGTGCTGTAGAGATATTTCCTGTACTCCTTTGTGCGCTGTAGAGATACCTTCTGTACTCCTTTGTGCGCTGTAGAGATACCTTCTGTACTCCTTTGTACGCTGTAGAGATACCTCGTGTACTCCTATGTACGTTCTAGAGATATTTCCTGTACTCCTTTGTGCGCTGTAGAGATACCTTCTGTACTCCTTTGTGCGCTGTAGAGATACCTTCTGTACTCCTTTGTACGCTGTAGAGATACCTCGTGTACTCCTATGTACGTTCTAGAGATATTTCCTGTACTCCTTTGTGCGCTGTTGAGATACCTTCTGTACTCCTTTGTGTGCTGTAGAGATACCTTCTGTACTCCTTTGTGCGCTGTAGAGATACCTTCTGTACTCCTTTGTACGCTGTAGAGATACCTTCTGTACTCCTTTGTGCGCTGTAGACATACCTTCTGTGCTCCTTTGTACGCTGTAGAGATACCTCGTGTACTCCTTTGTACGTTCTAGAGATATTTCCTGTACTCCTTTGTGCGCTGTAGAGATACCTTCTGTACTCCTTTGTGCGCTGTAGAGATACCTTCTGTACTCCTTTGTGCGCTGTAGAGATACCTTCTGTACTCCTTTGTACGCTGTAGAGATACCTTCTGTACTCCTTTGTGCGCTGTAGAGATACCTTCTGTACTCCTTTGTACGCTGTAGAGATACCTCGTATACTCCTTTGTACGTTCTAGAGATATTTCCTGTACTCCTTTGTGCGCTGTAGAGATACCTTCTGTACTCCTTTGTGCGCTGTAGAGATACCTTCTGTACTCCTTTGTACGCTGTAGAGATACCTCGTGTACTCCTTTGTACGTTCTAGAAATTTTTCCTGTACTCCTTTGTGCGCTGTAGAGATACCTTCTGTACTTCTTTGTGCGCTGTAGAGATACCTTCTGTACTCCTTTGTGCGCTGTAGAGATACCTTCTGTACTCCTTTGTGCGCTGTAGAGATACCTTCTGTACTCCTATGTACGCTGTAGAGATACCTCGTGTACTCCTTTGTGCGCTGTAGAGATACCTTCTGTACTCCTTTGTGCGCTGTAGAGATACCTTCTGTACTCCTTTGTGCGCTGTAGAGATACCTTCTGTACTCCTTTGTACGTTCTAGAGATATTTCCTGTACTCCTTTGTGCGCTGTAGAGATACCTTCTGTACTCCTTCGTGCGCCGTAGAGATACCTTCTGTACTCCTTTGTGCGCTGTAGAGATACCTTCTGTCCTCCTTCGTGCGCTGTATAGATACCTTCTGTACTCCTTTGTGCGCTGTAGAGATACCTGCTGTACTCCTTTGTACGCTGTAGAGATACCTCGTGTACTCCTTTGTGCGCTGAAGAGATACCTTCTGTACTCCTTTGTGCGCTGTAGAGATACCTTCTGTACTCCTTTGTACGTTCTAGAGATATTTCCTGTACTCCTTTGTGCGCTGTAGAGATACCTTCTGTACTCCTTTGTGCGCTGTAGAGATACCTTCTGTACTCCTTTGTGCGCTGTAGAGATACCTTCTGTACTCCTTTGTACGCTGTAGAGATACCTCGTGTACTCCTTTGTACGGTCTAGAGATATTTCCTGTACTCCTTTGTGCGCTGTAGAGATACCTTCTGTACTCCTTTGTGCGCTGTAGAGATACTTTCTGTACTCCTTTGTGCGCTGTAGAGATACCTTCTGTACTCCTTTGTACGCTGTAGAGATACCTTCTGTACTCCTTTGTGCGCTGTAGAGATACCTTCTGTACTCCTTTGTACGCTGTAGAGATAACTCGTGTACTCCTTTGTACGTTCTAGAGATATTTCCTGTACTCCTTTGTGCGCTGTAGAGATACCTTCTGTACTTCTTTGTGCGCTGTAGAGATACATTCTGTACTCCTTTTTGCGCTGTAGAGATACCTTCTGTACTCCTTTGTGTGCTGTAGAGATACCTTCTGAACTCCTTTGTGCGCTGTAATAATACTTTCTGTACTCCTTTGTACGCTGTAGAGATACCTCGTGTACTCCTTCGTACGTTCTAGAGATATTTCCTGTACTCCTTTGTGCGCTGCAGAGATACCTTCTGTACTCCTTTGTGCGCTGTAGAGATACCTTCTGTACTCCTTTGTGCGCTGTAGAGATACCTTCTGTACTCCTTTGTACGCTGTAGAAATACCTTCTGTACTCCTTTGTACGCTGTAGAGATACCTCGTGTACTCCTTTGTACGTTCTAGAGATATTTCCTGTACTCCTTTGTGCGCTGTAGAGATACCTTCTGTACTCCTTTGTGCGCTGTAGAGATACCTTCTGTACTCCTTTGTGCGCTGTAGAGATACCTTCTGTACTCCTTTGCGCGCTGTAGAGATACATTCTGTACTCCTTTGTGCGCTGTAGAGATACCTTCTGTACTCCTTTGTACGCTGTAGAGATACCTCGTGTACTCCTTCGTACGTTCTAGAGATATTTCCTGTACTCCTGTGTGCGCTGTAGAGATACCTTCTGTACTCCTTTGTGCGCTGTACAGATACCTTCTGTACTCCTTTGTGCGCTGTAGAGATACCTTCTGTACTCCTTTGTACGCTGTAGAGATACCTTCTGTACTCCTTTGTGCGCTGTAGAGATACCTTCTGTACTCCTTTGTACGCTGTAGAGATACCTCGTGTACTCCTTTGTACGTTCTAGAGATATATCCTGTACTCCTTTGTGCGCTGTAGAGATACCTTCTGTACTCCTTTGTGCGCTGTAGAGATACCTCGTGTACTCCTTTGTACGTTCTAGAGATATTTCCTGTACTCCTTTGTGCGCTGTAGAGATACCTTCTGTACTCCTTTGTACGCTGTAGAGATACCTCGTGTACTCCTTTGTACGTTCTAGAGATATTTTCTGTACTCTTTTGTGCGCTGTAGAGATACCTTCTGTACTCCTTTGTGCGCTGTAGAGATACCTTCTGTACTCCTTTGTGCGCTGTAGAGATACCTTCTGTACTCCTTTGTGCGCTGTAGAGATACCTTCTGTACTTTTTTGTGCGCTGTAGAGATACCTTCTGTACTCCTTTGTACGCTGTAGAGATACCTCGTGTACTCCTTTGTGCGCTGTAGAGATACCTTCTGTACTCCTTTGTGCGCTGTAGAGATACCTTCTGTACTCCTTTGTGCGCTGTAGAGATACCTTCTGTACTCCTTTGTACGTTCTAGAGATATTTCCTGTACTCCTTTGTGCGCTGTAGAGATACCTTCTGTACTCCTTTGAGCGCTGTAGAGATATTTCCTGTACTCCTTTGTGCGCTGTAGAGATACCTTCTGTATTCCTTTGTGCGCTGTAGAGATACCTTCTGTACTCCTTTGTACGACGCTGTAGAGATACCTCGTGTACTCCTTTGTACGTTTCAGAGATATTTCCTGTACTCCTTTGTGCGCTGTAGAGATACCTTTTGTACTCCTTTTTGCGCTGTAGAGATACCTTCTGTACTCCTTTGTGCGCTGTAGAGATACCTTCTGTACTCCTTTGTACGCTGTAGAGATACCTTCTGTACTCCTTTGTGCGCTGTAGAGATACCTTCTGTACTCCTTTGTACGCTGTAGAGATACCTCGTTTACTCCTTTGTACGTTCTAGAGATATTTCCTGTACTCCTTTGTGCGCTGTAGAGATACCTTCTGTACTCCTTTGTGCGTTGTAGAGATACCTTCTGTACTCCTTTGTGCGCTGTAGAGATACCTTCTGTACTCCTTTGTACGCTGTAGAGATACCTTCTGTAAACCTTTGTGCGCTGTAGAGATACCTTCTGTACTCCTTTGTATGCTGTAGAGATACCTCGTGTACTCCTTTGTACGTTCTAGAGATATTTCTTATACTCCTTTGTGCGCTGTAGAGATACCTTCTGTACTTCTTTGTGCGCTGTAGAGATACCTTCTGTACTCCTTTGTACGCTGTAGAGATACCTCGTGTACTCCTTTGTACGTTCTAGAGATATTTCCTGTACCCCTTTGTGTGCTGTAGAGATACCTTCTGTACTCCTTTGTGCGCTGTAAAGATACCTTCTGTACTCCTTTGTGCGCTGTAGAGATACCTTCTGTACTCCTTTGTGCGCTGTAGAGATACCTTCTGTACTCCTTTGTGCGCTGTAGAGATACCTTCTGTACTCCTTTGTACGCGGTAGAGATACCTCGTGTACTCCTTTGTGCGCTGTAGAGATACCTTCTGTACTCCTTTGTGCGCTGTAGAGATACCTTCTGTACTCCTTTGTGCGCTGTAGAGATACCTTCTGTACTCCTTTGTACGTTCTAGAGATATTTCCTGTACTCCTTTGTGCGCTGTAGAGATACATTATTTACTCCTTTGTGCGCTGTAGAGATACCTTCTGTACTCCTTTGTGCGCTGTAGAGATACCTTCTGTACTCCTTTGTGCGCTGTAGAGATACCTTCTGTACTCCTTTGTACGCTGTAGAGATACCTCGTGTACTCCTTTGTACGTTCTAGAGATATTTCCTGTACTCTTTTGTGCGCTGTAGAGATACCTTCTGTACTCCTTTGTGCGCTGTAGAGATACCTTCTGTACTCCTTTGTGCGCTGTAGAGATACCTTCTGTACTCCTTTGTACGCTGTAGAGATACCTCGTGTACTCCTTTGTGCGCTGTAGAGATACCTTCTGTACTCCTTTGTGCGCTGTAGAGATACCTTCTGTACTCCTTTGTGCGCTGTAGAGATACCTTCTGTACTCCTTTGTACGTTCTAGAGATATTTCCTGTACTCCTTTGTGCGCTGTAGAGATACCTTCTGTACTCCTTTGTGCGCTGTAGAGATATTTCCTGTACTCCTTTGTGCGCTGTAGAGATACCTTCTGTACTCCTTTGTGCGCTGTAGAGATACCTTCTGTACTCCTTTGTACGACGCTGTAGAGATACCTCGTGTACTCCTTCGTACGTTCTAGAGATATTTCCTGTACTCCTTTGTGCGCTGTAGAGATACCTTTTGTACTCCTTTGTGCGCTGTAGAGATACCTTCTGTACTCCTTTGTGCGCTGTAGAGATACCTTCTGTACTCCTTTGTACGCTGTAGAGATACCTTCTGTACTCCTTTGTGCGCTGTAGAGATACCTTCTGTACTCCTTTGTACGCTGTAGAGATACCTCGTTTACTCCTTTGTACGTTCTAGAGATATTTCCTGTACCCCTTTGTGCGCTGTAGGGATACCTTCTGTACTCCTTTGTGCGCTGTAGAGATACCTTCTGCACTCCTTTGTGCGCTGTAGAGATACCTTCTGTACTCCTTTGTACGCTGTAGAGATACCTTCTGTACTCCTTTGTGCGCTGTAGAGATACCTTCTGTACTCCTTTGTACGCTGTAGAGATACCTCGTGTACTTCTTTGTACGTTCTAGAGATATTTCTTATACTCCTTTGTGCGCTGTAGAGATACCTTCTGTACTTCTTTGTGCGCTGTAGAGATACCTTCTGTACTCCTTTGTACGCTGTAGAGATACCTCGTGTACTCCTTTGTACGTTCTAGAGATATGTCCTGTACTCCTTTGTGTGCTGTAGAGATACCTTCTGTACTCCTTTGTGCGCTGTAGAGATACCTTCTGTACTCCTTTGTGCGCTGTAGAGATACCTTCTGTACTCCTTTGTGCGCTGTAGAGATACCTTCTGTACTCCTTTGTGCGCTGTAGAGATACCTTCTGTACTCCTTTGTACGCGGTAGAGATACCTCGTGTACTCCTTTGTGCGCTGTAGAGATACCTTCTGTACTCCTTTGTGCGCTGTAGAGATACCTTCTGTACTCCTTTGTGCGCTGTAGAGATACCTTCTGTACTCCTTTGTACGTTCTAGAGATATTTCCTGTACTCCTTTGTGCGCTGTAGAGATACCTTATGTACTCCTTTGTGCGCTGTAGAGATACCTTCTGTACTCCTTTGTGCGCTGTAGAGATACCTTCTGTACTCCTTTGTGCGCTTTAGAGATACCTTCTGTTCTCCTTTGTGCGCTGTAGAGATACCTTCTGTACTCCTTTGTACGCTGTAGAGATACCTCGTGTACTCCTTTGTGTGCTGTAGAGATACTTTCTGTACTCCTTTGTGCGCTGTAGAGATACCTTCTGTAATCCTTTGTACGTTCTAGAGATTTTTCCTGTACTCCTTTGTGCGCTGTAGAGATACCTTCTGTACTCCTTTGTGCGCTGTAGAGATACCTTCTGTACTCCTTTGTGCGCTGTAGAGATACCTTCTGTACTCCTTTGTACGCTGTAGAGATACCTCGTGTACTCCTTTGTACGTTCTAGAGATATTTCCTGTACTCCTTTGTGCGCTGTAGAGATACCTTCTGTACTCCTTTGTGCGCTGTAGGGATACCTTCTGTACTCCTTTGTGCGCTGTAGAGATACCTTCTGTACTCCTTTGTACGCTGTAGAGATACCTTCTGTACTCCTTTGTGCGCTGTAGAGATACCTTCTGTACTCCTTTGTACGCTGTAGAGATAACTCGTGTACTCCTTTGTACGTTCCAGAGATATTTCCTGTACTCCTTTGTGCGCTGTAGAGATACCTTCTGTACTCCTTTGTGCGCTGTAGAGATACCTTCTGTACTCCTTTGTGCGCTGTAGAGATACCTTCTGTACTCCTTTGTACGCTGTAGAGATACCTTCTGTACTCCTTTGTGCGCTGTAGAGATACCTTCTATACTCCTTTGTACGCTGTAGAGATACCTCGTGTACTTCTTTGAACGTTCTAGAGATATTTCCTGTACTCCTTTGTGCGCTGTTGAGATACCTTCTGTACTCCTTTGTGCGCTGTAGAGATACCTTCTGTACTCCTTTGTGCGCTGTAGAGACACCTTCTATACTCCTTTGTACGCTGTAGAGATACCTTCTGTACTCCTTTGTGCGCTGTAGAGATACCTTCTGTACTCCTTTGTACGCTGTAGAGATACCTCGTGTACTCCTTTGTACGTTCTAGAGATATTTCCTGTACTAATTTGTGCGCTGTAGAGATACCTTCTGTACTCCTTTGTGCGCTGTAGAGATACCTTCTGTACTCCTTTGTGCGCTGTAGAGATACCTTCTGTACTCCTTTTTGCGCTGTACAGATACCTTCTGTACTCCTTTGTGCGCTGTAGAGATACCTTCTGTACTCCTTTGTACGCTGTAGAGATACCTCGTGTACTCCTTTGTACATTCTAGAGATATTTCCTGTACTCCTTTGTGCGCTGTAGAGATACCTTCTGTACTCCTTTGTGCGCTGTAGAGATACCTTCTGTACTCCTTTGTACGCTGTAGAGATACCTTCTGTACTCCTTTGTGCGCTGTAGAGATACCTTCTGTACTCCTTTGTACGCTGTAGAGATACCTCGTGTACTCCTTTGTACGTTCTAGAGATATTTCCTGTACTCCTTTGTGCGCTGTAGAGATACCTTCTGTACTCCTTTGTGCGCTGTAGAGATACCTTCTGTACTCCTTTGTGCGCTGTAGAGATACCTTCTGTACTCCTTTGTACGCTGTAGAGATACCTTCTGTACTCCTTTGTGCGCTGTAGAGATACCTTCTGTACTCCTTTGTTCGCTGTAGAGATACCTCGTGTACTCCTTTGTACGTTCTAGAGATATTTCCTGTACTCCTTTGTGCGCTGTAGAGATACCTTCTGTACTCCTTTGTGCGCTGTAGAGATACCTTCTGTACTTCTTTGTACGTTCTAGAGATATTTCCTGTACTCCTTTGTACGCTGTAGAGATACCTTCTGTACTCCTTTGTGCGCTGTAGAGATACCTTCTGTACTCCTTTGTACGCTGTAGAGATACCT
Source organism: Morinoia aosen (assembly GCA_030386875.1). Taxonomy (NCBI): domain Eukaryota; kingdom Metazoa; phylum Arthropoda; class Malacostraca; order Amphipoda; family Talitridae; genus Morinoia; species Morinoia aosen. The sequence goes on along the minus strand of JASJYW010000027.1, from coordinate 32,450,607 downwards.
CGTGTACTCCTTTGTACGTTCTAGAGATATTTCCTGTACTCCTTTGTGCGCTGTAGAGATACCTTCTGTACTCCTTTGTGCGCTGTAGAGATACCTTCTGTACTCCTTTGTGCGCTGTAGAGATACCTTTTGTACTCCTTTGTGCGCTGTAGAGATACCTACTGTACTCCTTTGTACGCTGTAGAGATACCTCGTGTACTCCTTTGTGCGGTGTAGAGATACCTTCTGTACTCCTTTGTGCGCTGTAGAGATACCTTCTGTACTCCTTTGTGCGCTGTAGAGAAACCTTCTGTACTCCTTTGTACGTTTTAGAGATATTTCCTGTACTCCTTTGTGCGCTGTAGAGATACCTTCTGTACTCCTTTGTGCGCTGTTGAGATATTTCCTGTACTCCTTTGTGCGCTGTAGAGATACCTTCTGTACTCCTTTGTGCGCTGTAGAGATACCTTCTGTACTCCTTTGTACGCTGTAGAGATACCTCGTGTATTCCTTTGTACGTTCTAGAGATATTTCCTGTACTCCTTTGTGCGCTGTAGAGATACCTTCTGTACTCCTTTGTGCAAAGTAGAGATACCTTTTGTACTCCTTTGTGCGCTGTAGAGATACCTTCTGTACTTCTTTGTATGCTGTAGAGATACCTTCTGTACTCCTTTGTGCGCTGAAGAGATACCTTCTGTACTCCTTTGTACGCTGTAGAGATACCTCGTGTACTCCTTTGTACGTTCTAGAGATATTTCCTGTACTCCTTTGTGCGCTGTAGAGATACCTTCTGTACTCCTTCGTGCGCTGTAGAGATACCTTCTGTACTCCTTTGTACGCTGTAGAGATACCTTCTGTACTCCTTTGTGCGCTGTAGAGATACCTTCTGTACTCTTTTGTACGCTGTAGAGATACCTCGTGTACTCCTTTGTACGTTCTAGAGATATTTCCTGTACTCCTTTGTGCGCTGTAGATATACCTTCTGTACTCCTTTGTGCGCTGTAGAGATACCTTCTGTGCTCCTTTGTGCGCTGTAGAGATACCTTCTGTACTCCTTTGTGCGCTGTAGAGATACCTTCTGTACTCCTTTGTGCGCTGTAGAGATATCTTCTGTACTCCTTTGTACGCTGTAGAGATACCTCGTGTACTCCTTTGTACGTTCTAGAGATATTTCCTGTACTCCTTTGTGCGCTGTAGAGATACCTTCTGTACTCCTTTGTGCGCTGTAGAGATACCTTCTGTACTCCTTTGTGCGCTGTAGAGATACCTTCTGTACTCCTTTGTGCGCTGTAGAGATACCTTCTGTACTCCTTTGTGCGCTGTAGAGATACCTTCTGTACTCCTTTGTGCGCTGTAGAGATACCTTCTGTACTCCTTTGTACGTTCTAGAGATATTTCCTGTACTCCTTTGTGCGCTGTAGAGATACCTTCTGTACTCCTTTGTGCGCTGTAGAGATACCTTCTGTACTCCTTGGTACGCTGTAGAGATACCTCGTGTACTCCTTTGTTCGTTCTAGAGATATTTCCTGTACTCCTTTGTGCGCTGTAGAGATACTTTCTGTACTCCTTTGTGCGCTGTAGAGATACCTTCTGTACTCCTTTGTGCGCTGTAGAGATACCTTCTGTACTCCTTTGTGCGCTGTAGAGATACCTTCTGTACTCCTTTGTGCGCTGTAGAGATACCTTCTGTCCTCCTTTGTACGCTGTTGAGATACCTCGTGTACTCCTTTGTGCGCTGTAGAGATACCTTCTGTACTCCTTTGTGCGCTGTAGAGATACCTTCTGTACTCCTTTGTGCGCTGTAGAAATACCTTCTGTACTCCTGTGTACGTTCTAGAGATATTTTCTGTACTCCTTTGTGCGCTGTAGAGATACCTTCTGTACTCCTTCGTGCGCTGTAGAGATACCTTCTGTACTCCTTTGTACGCTGTAGAGATACCTCGTGTACTCCTTTGTACGTTCTAGAGATATTTCCTGTACTCCTTTGTGCGCTGTAGAGATACCTTCTGTACTCCTTTGTGCGCTGTAGAGATAACTTCTGTACTCCTCTGTGCGCTGTAGAGATACCTTCTGTACTCCTTTGTGCGCTGTAGAGATGCCTTCTGTACTCCTTTGAACGCTGTAGAGATACCTCGTGTACTCCTTTGTACGTTCTAGAGATATTTCCTGTACTCCTTTGTGCGCTGTAGAGATACCTTCTGTACTCCTTTGTGCGCTGTAGAGATACCTTCTGTACTCCTTTGTGCGCTGTAAAGATACCTTCTGTACTCCTTTGTGCGCTGTAGAGATACCTTCTGTACTCCTTTGTACGCTGTAGAGATACCTCGTGTACTCCTTTGATCGTTCTAGAGATATTTCCTGTACTCCTTTGTGCGCTGTAGAGATACCTTCTGTACTCCTTTGTGCGCTGTAGAGATACCTTCTGTACTCCTTTATGCGCTGTAGAGATACCTTCTGTACTCCTTTGTACGCTGTAGAGATACCTTCTGTACTCCTTTGTGCGCTGTAGAGATACCTTCTGTACTCCTTTGTGCGCTGTAGAGATACATTCTGTACTCCTTTGTGCGCTGTAGAGATACCTTCTGTACTCCTTTGTACGCTGTAGAGATACCTCGTGTACTCCTTCGTACGTTCTAGAGATATTTCCTGTACTCCTTTGTGCGCTGTAGAGATACCTTCTGTACTCCTTTGTGCGCTGTACAGATACCTTCTGTACTCCTTTGTGCGCTGTAGAGATACCTTCTGTACTCCTTTGTACGCTGTAGAGATACCTTCTGTACTCCTTTGTGCGCTGTAGAGATACCTTCTGTACTCCTTTGTACGCTGTAGAGATACCTCGTGTACTCCTTTGTACGTTCTAGAGATATTTCCTGTACTCCTTTGTGCGCTGTAGAGATACCTTCTGTACTCCTTTGTGCGCTGTAGAGATACCTCGTGTACTCCTTTGTACGTTCTAGAGATATTTCCTGTACTCCTTTGTGCGCTGTAGAGATACCTTCTGTACTCCTTTGTACGCTGTAGAGATACCTCGTGTACTCCTTTGTACGTTCTAGAGATATTTCCTGTACTCCTTTGTGCGCTGTAGAGATACCTTCTGTACTCCTTTGTGCGCTGTAGAGATACCTTCTGTACTCCTTTGTGCGCTGTAGAGATACCTTCTGTACTCCTTTGTGCGCTGTAGAGATACCTTCTGTACTCCTTTGTGCGCTGAAGAGATACCTTCTGTACTCCTTTGTACGCTGTAGAGATACCTCGTGTACTCCTTTGTGCGCTGTAGAGATACCTTCTGTACTCCTTTGTGCGCTGTAGAGATACCTTCTGTACTCCTTTGTGCGCTGTAGAGATACCTTCTGTACTCCTTTGTACGTTCTAGAGATATTTCCTGTACTCCTTTGTGCGCTGTAGAGATACCTTCTGTACTCCTTTGTGCGCTGTAGAGATATTTCCTGTACTCCTTTGTGCGCTGTAGAGATACCTTCTGTACTCCTTTGTGCGCTGTAGAGATACTTTCTGTACTCCTTTGTACGACGCTGTAGAGATACCTCGTGTACTCCTTTGTACGTTCTAGAGATATTTCCTGTACTCCTTTGTGCGCTGTAGAGATACCTTTTGTACTCCTTTGTGCGCTGTAGAGATACCTTCTGTACTCCTTTGTGCGCTGTAGAGATACCTTCTGTACTCCTTTGTACGCTGTAGAGATACCTTCTGTACTCCTTTGTGCGCTGTAGAGATACCTTCTGTACTCCTTTGTACGCTGTAGAGATACCTCGTTTACTCCTTTGTACGTTCTAGAGATATTTCCTGTACTCCTTTGTGCGCTGTAGAGATACCTTCTGTACTCCTTTGTGCGCTGTAGAGATACCTTCTGTACTCCTTTGTGCGCTGTAGAGATACCTTCTGTACTCCTTTGTACGCTGTAGAGATACCTTCTGTACTCCTTTGTGCGCTGTAGAGATACCTTCTGTACTCCTTTGTACGCTGTAGAGATACCTCGTGTACTCCTTTGTACGTTCTAGAGATATTTCTTATACTCCTTTGTGCGCTGTAGAGATACCTTCTGTACTTCTTTGTGCGCTGTAGAGATACCTTCTGTACTCCTTTGTACGCTGTAGAGATACCTCGTGTACTCCTTTGTACGTTCTAGAGATATTTCCTGTACTCCTTTGTGTGCTGTAGAGATACTTTCTGTACTCCTTTGTGCGCTGTAGAGATACCTTCTGTACTCCTTTGTGCGCTGTAGAGATACCTTCTGTACTCCTTTGTGCGCTGTAGAGATACATTCTGTACTCCTTTGTGCGCTGTAGAGATACCTTCTGTACTCCTTTGTACGCTGTAGAGATACCTCGTGTACTCCTTCGTACGTTCTAGAGATATTTCCTGTACTCCTTTGTGCGCTGTAGAGATACCTTCTGTACTCCTTTGTGCGCTGTACAGATACCTTCTGTACTCCTTTGTGCGCTGTAGAGATACCTTCTGTACTCCTTTGTACGCTGTAGAGATACCTTCTGTACTCCTTTGTGCGCTGTAGAGATACCTTCTGTACTCCTTTGTACGCTGTAGAGATACCTCGTGTACTCCTTTGTACGTTCTAGAGATATTTCCTGTACTCCTTTGTGCGCTGTAGAGATACCTTCTGTACTCCTTTGTGCGCTGTAGAGATACCTTCTGTACTCCTTTGTGCGCTGTAGAGATACCTTCTGTACTCCTTTGTGCGCTGTAGAGATACCTTCTGTACTCCTTTGTACGCTGTAGAGATACCTCGTGTACTCCTTTGTACGTTCTAGAGATATTTCCTGTACTCCTTTGTGCGCTGAAGAGATACCTTCTGTACTCCTTAGTTCGCTGTAGAGATACCTTCTGTACTCCTTTGTGCGCTGTAGAGATACCCTCTGTACTCCTTTGTGCGCTGTAGAGATACCTTCTGTACTCCTTTGTACGCTGTAGAGATACCTCGTGTACTCCTTTGTACGTTCTAGAGATATTTCCTGTACTCCTTTGTGCGCTGTAGAGATACCTTCTGTACTCCTTTGTGCGCTGTAGAGATACCTTCTGTACTCCTTTGTGCGCTGTAGAGATACCTTCTGTACTCCTTTGTGCGCTGTAGAGATACCTTCTGTACTCCTTTGTGCGCTGTAGAGATACCTTCTGTACTCCTTTGTACGCTGTAGAGATACCTCGTGTACTCCTTTGTGCGCTGTAGAGATACCTTCTGTACTCCTTTGTGCGATGTAGAGATACCTTCTGTACTCCTTTGTGCGCTGTAGAGATACCTTCTGTACTCCTTTGTACGTTCTAGAGATATTTCCTGTACTCCTTTGTGCGCTGTAGAGATACCTTCTGTACTCCTTTGTGCGCTGTAGAGATATTTCCTGTACTCCTATGTGCGCTGTAGAGATACCTTCTGTACTCCTTTGTGCGCTGTAGAGATACCTTCTGTACTCCTTTGTACGCTGTAGAGATACCTCGTGTACTCCTATGTACGTTTTAGAGATATTTCCTGTACTCCTTTGTGCGCTGTAGAGATACCTTCTGTACTGCATTGTGCGCTGTAGAGATACCTTCTGTACTCCTTTGTACGCTGTAGAGATACCTCGTGTACTCCTATGTACGTTCTAGAGATATTTCCTGTACTCCTTTGTGCGCTGTAGAGATACCTTCTGTACTCCTTTGTGTGCTGTAGAGATACCTTCTGTACTCCTTTGTGCGCTGTAGAGATACCTTCTGTACTCCTTTGTACGCTGTAGAGATACCTTCTGTACTCCTTTGTGCGCTGTAGACATACCTTCTGTGCTCCTTTGTACGCTGTAGAGATACCTCGTGTACTCCTTTGTACGTTCTAGAGATATTTCCTGTACTCCTTTGTGCGCTGTAGAGATACCTTCTGTACTCCTCTGTGCGCTGTATAGATACCTTCTGTACTCCTTTGTGCGCTGTAGAGATACCTTCTGTACTCCTTTGTACGCTGTAGAGATACCTTCTGTACTCCTTTGTGCGCTGAAGAGATACCTTCTGTACTCCTTTGTACGCTGTAGAGATACCTCGTGTACTCCTTTGTACGTTCTAGAGATATTTCCTGTACTCCTTTGTGCGCTGTAGAGATACCTTCTGTACTCCTTTGTGCGCTGTAGAGATACCTTCTGTACTCCTTTGTACGCTGTAGAGATACCTCGTGTACTCCTTTGTACGTTCTAGAAATTTTTCCTGTACTCCTTTGTGCGCTGTAGAGATACCTTCTAGACTCCTTTGTGCGCTGTAGAGATACCTTCTGTACTCCTTTGTGCGCTGTAGAGATACCTTCTGTACTCCTATGTGCGCTGTAGAGATACCTTCTGTACTCCTTTGTACGCTGTAGAGATACCTCGTGTACTCCTTTGTGCGCTGTAGAGATACCTTCTGTACTCCTTTGTGCGCTGTAGAGATACCTTCTGTACTCCTTTGTGCGCTGTAGAGATACCTTCTGTACTCCTTTGTACGTTCTAGAGATATTTCCTGTACTCCTTTGTGCGCTGTAGAGATACCTTCTGTACTCCTTCGTGCGCTGTAGAGATACCTTCTGTACTCCTTTGTACGCTGTAGAGATACCTTCTGTCCTCCTTCGTGCGCTGTATAGATACCTTCTGTACTCCTTTGTGCGCTGTAGAGATACCTTCTGTACTCCTTTGTACGCTGTAGAGATACCTCGTGTACTCCTTTGTGCGCTGAAGAGATACCTTCTGTACTCCTTTGTGCGCTGTAGAGACACCTTCTGTACTCCTTTGTACGTTCTAGAGATATTTCCTGTACTCCTTTGTGCGCTGTAGAGATACCTTCTGTACTCCTTTGTGCGCTGTAGAGATACCTTCTGTACTCCTTTGTGCGCTGTAGAGATACCTTCTGTACTCCTTTGTACGCTGTAGAGATACCTCGTGTACTCCTTTGTACGGTCTAGAGATATTTCCTGTACTCCTTTGTGCGCTGTAGAGATACCTTCTGTACTCCTTTGTGCGCTGTAGAGATACCTTCTGTACTCCTTTGTGCGCTGTAGAGATACCTTCTGTACTCCTTTGTACGCTGTAGAGATACCTTCTGTACTCCTTTGTGCGCTGTAGAGATACCTTCTGTACTCCTTTGTACGCTGTAGAGATAACTCGTGTACTCCTTTGTACGTTCTAGAGATATTCCCTGTACTCCTTTGTGCGCTGTAGAGATACCTTCTGTACTTCTTGGTGCGCTGTAGAGATACCTTCTGTACTCCTTTGTGCGCTGTAGAGATACCTTCTGTACTCCTTTGTGTGCTGTAGAGATACCTTCTGTACTCCTTTGTGCGCTGTAATAATACTTTCTGTACTCCTTTGTACGCTGTAGAGATACCTCGTGTACTCCTTCGTACGTTCTAGAGATATTTCCTGTACTCCTTTGTGCGCTGCAGAGATACCTTCTGTACTCCTTTGTACCCTGTAGAGATACCTCGTGTACTCCTTTGTACGTTCTAGAGAGATTTCCTGTACTCCTTTGTGCGCTGTAGAGATACCTTCTGTACTCCTTTGTGCGCTGTAGAGATACCTTCTGTACTCCTTTGTGCGCTGTAGAGATACCTTCTGTACTTCTTTGTGCGCTGTAGAGATACCTTCTGTACTCTTTTGTACGCTGTAGAGATACCTCGTGTACTCCTTCGTACGTTCTAGAGATATTTCCTGTACTCCTTTGTGCGCTGTAGAGATACCTTCTGTACTCCTTTGTGCGCTGTAGAGATACCTTCTGTACTCCTTTGTGCGCTGTAGAGATACCTTCTGTACTCCTTTGTGCGCTGTAGAGATACCTTCTGTACTCCTTTGTGCGCTGTAGAGATACCTTCTGTACTACTTTGTGCGCTGTAGAGATACCTTCTGTACTCCTTTGTACGTTCTAGAGATATTTCCTGTACTCCTTTGTGCGCTGTAGAGATACCTTCTGTACTCCTTTGTGCGCTGTAGAGATATTTCCTGTACTCCTTTGTGCGCTGTAGAGATACCTTCTGTACTCCTTTGTGCGCTGTAGAGATACCTTCTGTATTCCTTTGTACGCTGTAGAGATACCTCGTGTACTCCTTTGTACGTTCTAGAGATATTTCCTGTACTTCTTTGTGCGCTGTAGAGATACCTTCTGTACTCCTTTGTGCGCTGTAGAGATACCATCTGTACTCCTTTGTACGCTGTAGAGATACCTCGTGTACTCCTTTGTACGTTCTAGAGATATTTCCTGTACTCCTTTGTGCGCTGTAGAGATACCTTCTGTACTCCTTTGTGCGCTGTAGAGATACCTTCTGTTCTCCTTTGTGCGCTTAGAGATACCTTCTGTACCCCTTTGTACGCTGTTGAGATACCTTCTGTACTCCTTTATGCGCTGTAGAGATACCTTCTGTACTCCTTTGTACGCTGTAGAGATACCTCGTGTACTCCTTTGTACGTTCTAGAGATATTTCCTGTACTCCTTTGTGCGCTGTAGAGATACCTTCTGTACTCCTTTGTGCGCTGTAGAAATACCTTCTGTACTCCTTTGTACGTTCTAGAGATATTTCCTGTACTCCTTTGTACGCTGTAGAGATACCTTCTGTACTCCTTTGTGCGCTGTAGAGATACCTTCTGTACTCCTTTGTACGCTGTAGAGATACCTCGTGTACTCCTTTGTGCGCTGTAGAGATACCTTCTGTACTCCTTTGTACGCTGTAGAGATACCTCGTGTACTCCTTTGTACGTTCTAGAGATATTTCCTGTACTCCTTTGTGCGCTGTAGAGATACCTTCTGTACTCCTTTGTGCGCTGTAGAGATACCTTCTGTACTCCTTTATGCGCTGTAGAGATACCTTCTGTACTCCTTTGTGCGCTGTAGAGATACCTTCTGTACTCCTTTGTACGCTGTAGAGATACCTCGTGTACTCCTTTGTACGTTCTAGAGATATTTCCTGTACTCCTTTGTGCGCTGTAGAGATACCTTCTGTACTCCTTAGTTCGCTGTAGAGATACCTTCTGTACTCCTTTGTGCGCTGTAGAGATACCCTCTGTACTCCTTTGTGCGCTGTAGAGATACCTTCTGTACTCCTTTGTACGCTGTAGAGATACCTCGTGTACTCCTTTGTACGTTCTAGAGATATTTCCTGTACTCCTTTGTGCGCTGTAGAGATACCTTCTGTACTCCTTTGTGCGCTGTAGAGATACCTTCTGTACTCCTTTGTGCGCTGTAGAGATACCTTCTGTACTCCTTTGTGCGCTGTAGAGATACCTTCTGTACTCCTTTGTGCGCTGTAGAGATACCTTGTGTACTCCTTTGTACGCTGTAGAGATACCTCGTGTACTCCTTTGTGCGCTGTAGAGATACCTTCTGTACTTCTTTGTGCGATGTAGAGATACCTTCTGTACTCCTTTGTGCGCTGTAGAGATACCTTCTGTACTCCTTTGTACGTTCTAGAGATATTTCCTGTACTCCTTTGTGCGCTGTCGAGATACCTTCTGTACTCCTTTGTGTGCTGTAGAGATATTTCCTGTACTCCTTTGTGCGCTGTAGAGATACCTTCTGTACTCCTTTGTGCGCTGTAGAGATACCTTCTGTACTCCTTTGTACGCTGTAGAGATACCTCGTGTACTCCTATGTACGTTCTAGAGATATTTCCTGTACTCCTTTGTGCGCTGTAGAGATACCTTCTGTACTCCTTTGTGCGCTGTAGAGATACCTTCTGTACTCCTTTGTACGCTGTAGAGATACCTCGTGTACTCCTATGTACGTTCTAGAGATATTTCCTGTACTCCTTTGTGCGCTGTAGAGATACCTTCTGTACTCCTTTGTGCGCTGTAGAGATACCTTCTGTACTCCTTTGTGCGCTGTAGAGATACCTTCTGTACTCCTTTGTGCGCTGTAGAGATACCTTCTGTACTCCTTTGTACGCTGTAGAGATACCTCGTGTACTCCTTTGTACGTTCTAGAGATATTTCCTGTACTCCTTTGTGCGCTGAAGAGATACCTTCTGTACTCCTTAGTTCGCTGTAGAGATACCTTCTGTACTCCTTTGTGCGCTGTAGAGATACCCTCTGTACTCCTTTGTGCGCTGTAGAGATACCTTCTGTACTCCTTTGTACGCTGTAGAGATACCTCGTGTACTCCTTTGTACGTTCTAGAGATATTTCCTGTACTCCTTTGTGCGCTGTAGAGATACCTTCTGTACTCCTTTGTGCGCTGTAGAGATACCTTCTGTACTCCTTTGTGCGCTGTAGAGATACCTTCTGTACTCCTTTGTGCGCTGTAGAGATACCTTCTGTACTCCTTTGTGCGCTGTAGAGATACCTTCTGTACTCCTTTGTACGCTGTAGAGATACCTCGTGTACTCCTTTGTGCGCTGTAGAGATACCTTCTGTACTCCTTTGTGCGATGTAGAGATACCTTCTGTACTCCTTTGTGCGCTGTAGAGATACCTTCTGTACTCCTTTGTACGTTCTAGAGATATTTCCTGTACTCCTTTGTGCGCTGTAGAGATACCTTCTGTACTCCTTTGTGCGCTGTAGAGATATTTCCTGTACTCCTATGTGCGCTGTAGAGATACCTTCTGTACTCCTTTGTGCGCTGTAGAGATACCTTCTGTACTCCTTTGTACGCTGTAGAGATACCTCGTGTACTCCTATGTACGTTTTAGAGATATTTCCTGTACTCCTTTGTGCGCTGTAGAGATACCTTCTGTACTGCATTGTGCGCTGTAGAGATACCTTCTGTACTCCTTTGTACGCTGTAGAGATACCTCGTGTACTCCTATGTACGTTCTAGAGATATTTCCTGTACTCCTTTGTGCGCTGTAGAGATACCTTCTGTACTCCTTTGTGTGCTGTAGAGATACCTTCTGTACTCCTTTGTGCGCTGTAGAGATACCTTCTGTACTCCTTTGTACGCTGTAGAGATACCTTCTGTACTCCTTTGTGCGCTGTAGACATACCTTCTGTGCTCCTTTGTACGCTGTAGAGATACCTCGTGTACTCCTTTGTACGTTCTAGAGATATTTCCTGTACTCCTTTGTGCGCTGTAGAGATACCTTCTGTACTCCTCTGTGCGCTGTAGAGATACCTTCTGTACTCCTTTGTGCGCTGTAGAGATACCTTCTGTACTCCTTTGTACGCTGTAGAGATACCTTCTGTACTCCTTTGTGCGCTGTAGAGATACCTTCTGTACTCCTTTGTACGCTGTAGAGATACCTCGTGTACTCCTTTGTACGTTCTAGAGATATTTCCTGTACTCCTTTGTGCGCTGTAGAGATACCTTCTGTACTCCTGTGTGCGCTGTAGAGATACCTTCTGTACTCCTTTGTACGCTGTAGAGATACCTCGTGTACTCCTTTGTACGTTCTAGAAATTTTTCCTGTACTCCTTTGTGCGCTGTAGAGATACCTTCTAGACTCCTTTGTGCGCTGTAGAGATACCTTCTGTACTCCTTTGTGCGCTGTAGAGATACCTTCTGTACTCCTATGTGCGCTGTAGAGATACCTTCTGTACTCCTTTGTACGCTGTAGAGATACCTCGTGTACTCCTTTGTGCGCTGTAGAGATACCTTCTGTACTCCTTTGTGCGCTGTAGAGATACCTTCTGTACTCCTTTGTGCGCTGTAGAGATACCTTCTGTACTCCTTTGTACGTTCTAGAGATATTTCCTGTACTCCTTTGTGCGCTGTAGAGATACCTTCTGTACTCCTTCGTGCGCTGTAGAGATACCTTCTGTACTCCTTTGTACGCTGTAGAGATACCTTCTGTCCTCCTTCGTGCGCTGTATAGATACCTTCTGTACTCCTTTGTGCGCTGTAGAGATACCTTCTGTACTCCTTTGTACGCTGTAGAGATACCTCGTGTACTCCTTTGTGCGCTGAAGAGATACCTTCTGTACTCCTTTGTGCGCTGTAGAGACACCTTCTGTACTCCTTTGTACGTTCTAGAGATATTTCCTGTACTCCTTTGTGCGCTGTAGAGATACCTTCTGTACTCCTTTGTGCGCTGTAGAGATACCTTCTGTACTCCTTTGTGCGCTGTAGAGATACCTTCTGTACTCCTTTGTACGCTGTAGAGATACCTCGTGTACTCCTTTGTACGGTCTAGAGATATTTCCTGTACTCCTTTGTGCGCTGTAGAGATACCTTCTGTACTCCTTTGTGCGCTGTAGAGATACCTTCTGTACTCCTTTGTGCGCTGTAGAGATACCTTCTGTACTCCTTTGTACGCTGTAGAGATACCTTCTGTACTCCTTTGTGCGCTGTAGAGATACCTTCTGTACTCCTTTGTACGCTGTAGAGATAACTCGTGTACTCCTTTGTACGTTCTAGAGATATTCCCTGTACTCCTTTGTGCGCTGTAGAGATACCTTCTGTACTTCTTGGTGCGCTGTAGAGATACCTTCTGTACTCCTTTGTGCGCTGTAGAGATACCTTCTGTACTCCTTTGTGTGCTGTAGAGATACCTTCTGTACTCCTTTGTGCGCTGTAATAATACTTTCTGTACTCCTTTGTACGCTGTAGAGATACCTCGTGTACTCCTTCGTACGTTCTAGAGATATTTCCTGTACTCCTTTGTGCGCTGCAGAGATACCTTCTGTACTCCTTTGTACCCTGTAGAGATACCTCGTGTACTCCTTTGTACGTTCTAGAGAGATTTCCTGTACTCCTTTGTGCGCTGTAGAGATACCTTCTGTACTCCTTTGTGCGCTGTAGAGATACCTTCTGTACTCCTTTGTGCGCTGTAGAGATACCTTCTGTACTTCTTTGTGCGCTGTAGAGATACCTTCTGTACTCTTTTGTACGCTGTAGAGATACCTCGTGTACTCCTTCGTACGTTCTAGAGATATTTCCTGTACTCCTTTGTGCGCTGTAGAGATACCTTCTGTACTCCTTTGTGCGCTGTAGAGATACCTTCTGTACTCCTTTGTGCGCTGTAGAGATACCTTCTGTACTCCTTTGTGCGCTGTAGAGATACCTTCTGTACTCCTTTGTGCGCTGTAGAGATACCTTCTGTACTCCTTTGTACGCTGTAGAGATACCTCGTGTACTCCTTTGTGCGCTGTAGAGATACCTTCTGTACTCCTTTGTGCGCTGTAGAGATACCTTCTGTACTACTTTGTGCGCTGTAGAGATACCTTCTGTACTCCTTTGTACGTTCTAGAGATATTTCCTGTACTCCTTTGTGCGCTGTAGAGATACCTTCTGTACTCCTTTGTGCGCTGTAGAGATATTTCCTGTACTCCTTTGTGCGCTGTAGAGATACCTTCTGTACTCCTTTGTGCGCTGTAGAGATACCTTCTGTATTCCTTTGTACGCTGTAGAGATACCTCGTGTACTCCTTTGTACGTTCTAGAGATATTTCCTGTACTTCTTTGTGCGCTGTAGAGATACCTTCTGTACTCCTTTGTGCGCTGTAGAGATACCATCTGTACTCCTTTGTACGCTGTAGAGATACCTCGTGTACTCCTTTGTACGTTCTAGAGATATTTCCTGTACTCCTTTGTGCGCTGTAGAGATACCTTCTGTACTCCTTTGTGCGCTGTAGAGATACCTTCTGTTCTCCTTTGTGCGCTTAGAGATACCTTCTGTACCACTTTGTACGCTGTTGAGATACCTTCTGTACTCCTTTATGCGCTGTAGAGATACCTTCTGTACTCCTTTGTACGCTGTAGAGATACCTCGTGTACTCCTTTGTACGTTCTAGAGATATTTCCTGTACTCCTTTGTGCGCTGTAGAGATACCTTCTGTACTCCTTTGTGCGCTGTAGAAATACCTTCTGTACTCCTTTGTACGTTCTAGAGATATTTCCTGTACTCCTTTGTACGCTGTAGAGATACCTTCTGTACTCCTTTGTGCGCTGTAGAGATACCTTCTGTACTCCTTTGTACGCTGTAGAGATACCTCGTGTACTCCTTTGTGCGCTGTAGAGATACCTTCTGTACTCCTTTGTACGCTGTAGAGATACCTCGTGTACTCCTTTGTACGTTCTAGAGATATTTCCTGTACTCCTTTGTGCGCTGTAGAGATACCTTCTGTACTCCTTTGTGCGCTGTAGAGATACCTTCTGTACTCCTTTATGCGCTGTAGAGATACCTTCTGTACTCCTTTGTGCGCTGTAGAGATACCTTCTGTACTCCTTTGTACGCTGTAGAGATACCTCGTGTACTCCTTTGTACGTTCTAGAGATATTTCCTGTACTCCTTTGTGCGCTGTAGAGATACCTTCTGTACTCCTTAGTTCGCTGTAGAGATACCTTCTGTACTCCTTTGTGCGCTGTAGAGATACCCTCTGTACTCCTTTGTGCGCTGTAGAGATACCTTCTGTACTCCTTTGTACGCTGTAGAGATACCTCGTGTACTCCTTTGTACGTTCTAGAGATATTTCCTGTACTCCTTTGTGCGCTGTAGAGATACCTTCTGTACTCCTTTGTGCGCTGTAGAGATACCTTCTGTACTCCTTTGTGCGCTGTAGAGATACCTTCTGTACTCCTTTGTGCGCTGTAGAGATACCTTCTGTACTCCTTTGTGCGCTGTAGAGATACCTTGTGTACTCCTTTGTACGCTGTAGAGATACCTCGTGTACTCCTTTGTGCGCTGTAGAGATACCTTCTGTACTTCTTTGTGCGATGTAGAGATACCTTCTGTACTCCTTTGTGCGCTGTAGAGATACCTTCTGTACTCCTTTGTACGTTCTAGAGATATTTCCTGTACTCCTTTGTGCGCTGTCGAGATACCTTCTGTACTCCTTTGTGTGCTGTAGAGATATTTCCTGTACTCCTTTGTGCGCTGTAGAGATACCTTCTGTACTCCTTTGTGCGCTGTAGAGATACCTTCTGTACTCCTTTGTACGCTGTAGAGATACCTCGTGTACTCCTATGTACGTTCTAGAGATATTTCCTGTACTCCTTTGTGCGCTGTAGAGATACCTTCTGTACTCCTTTGTGCGCTGTAGAGATACCTTCTGTACTCCTTTGTACGCTGTAGAGATACCTCGTGTACTCCTATGTACGTTCTAGAGATATTTCCTGTACTCCTTTGTGCGCTGTTGAGATACCTTCTGTACTCCTTTGTGTGCTGTAGAGATACCTTCTGTACTCCTTTGTGCGCTGTAGAGATACCTTCTGTACTCCTTTGTACGCTGTAGAGATACCTTCTGTACTCCTTTGTGCGCTGTAGACATACCTTCTGTGCTCCTTTGTACGCTGTAGAGATACCTCGTGTACTCCTTTGTACGTTCTAGAGATATTTCCTGTACTCCTTTGTGCGCTGTAGAGATACCTTCTGTACTCCTTTGTGCGCTGTAGAGATACCTTCTGTACTCCTTTGTGCGCTGTAGAGATACCTTCTGTACTCCTTTGTACGCTGTAGAGATACCTTCTGTACTCCTTTGTGCGCTGTAGAGATACCTTCTGTACTCCTTTGTACGCTGTAGAGATACCTCGTGTACTCCTTTGTACGTTCTAGAGATATTTCCTGTACTCCTTTGTGCGCTGTAGAGATACCTTCTGTACTCCTTTGTGCGCTGTAGAGATACCTTCTGTACTCCTTTGTACGCTGTAGAGATACCTCGTGTACTCCTTTGTACGTTCTAGAAATTTTTCCTGTACTCCTTTGTGCGCTGTAGAGATACCTTCTGTACTTCTTTGTGCGCTGTAGAGATACCTTCTGTACTCCTTTGTGCGCTGTAGAGATACCTTCTGTACTCCTTTGTGCGCTGTAGAGATACCTTCTGTACTCCTTTGTACGCTGTAGAGATACCTCGTGTACTCCTTTGTGCGCTGTAGAGATACCTTCTGTACTCCTTTGTGCGCTGTAGAGATACCTTCTGTACTCCTTTGTGCGCTGTAGAGATACCTTCTGTACTCCTTTGTACGTTCTAGAGATATTTCCTGTACTCCTTTGTGCGCTGTAGAGATACCTTCTGTACTCCTTCGTGCGCCGTAGAGATACCTTCTGTACTCCTTTGTGCGCTGTAGAGATACCTTCTGTCCTCCTTCGTGCGCTGTATAGATACCTTCTGTACTCCTTTGTGCGCTGTAGAGATACCTGCTGTACTCCTTTGTACGCTGTAGAGATACCTCGTGTACTCCTTTGTGCGCTGAAGAGATACCTTCTGTACTCCTTTGTGCGCTGTAGAGATACCTTCTGTACTCCTTTGTACGTTCTAGAGATATTTCCTGTACTCCTTTGTGCGCTGTAGAGATACCTTCTGTACTCCTTTGTGCGCTGTAGAGATACCTTCTGTACTCCTTTGTGCGCTGTAGAGATACCTTCTGTACTCCTTTGTACGCTGTAGAGATACCTCGTGTACTCCTTTGTACGGTCTAGAGATATTTCCTGTACTTCTTTGTGCGCTGTAGAGATACCTTCTGTACTCCTTTGTGCGCTGTAGAGATACCATCTGTACTCCTTTGTACGCTGTAGAGATACCTCGTGTACTCCTTTGTACGTTCTAGAGATATTTCCTGTACTCCTTTGTGCGCTGTAGAGATACCTTCTGTACTCCTTTGTGCGCTGTAGAGATACCTTCTGTTCTCCTTTGTGCGCTTAGAGATACCTTCTGTACCCCTTTGTACGCTGTTGAGATACCTTCTGTACTCCTTTATGCGCTGTAGAGATACCTTCTGTACTCCTTTGTACGCTGTAGAGATACCTCGTGTACTCCTTTGTACGTTCTAGAGATATTTCCTGTACTCCTTTGTGCGCTGTAGAGATACCTTCTGTACTCCTTTGTGCGCTGTAGAGATACCTTCTGTACTCCTTTGTACGTTCTAGAGATATTTCCTGTACTCCTTTGTACGCTGTAGAGATACCTTCTGTACTCCTTTGTGCGCTGTAGAGATACCTTCTGTACTCCTTTGTACGCTGTAGAGATACCTCGTGTACTCCTTTGTGCGCTGTAGAGATACCTTCTGTACTCCTTTGTACGCTGTAGAGATACCTCGTGTACTCCTTTGTACGTTCTAGAGATATTTCCTGTACTCCTTTGTGCGCTGTAGAGATACCTTCTGTACTCCTTTGTGCGCTGTAGAGATACCTTCTGTACTCCTTTATGCGCTGTAGAGATACCTTCTGTACTCCTTTGTGCGCTGTAGAGATACCTTCTGTACTCCTTTGTACGCTGTAGAGATACCTCGTGTACTCCTTTGTACGTTCTAGAGATATTTCCTGTACTCCTTTGTGCGCTGTAGAGATACCTTCTGTACTCCTTAGTTCGCTGTAGAGATACCTTCTGTACTCCTTTGTGCGCTGTAGAGATACCCTCTGTACTCCTTTGTGCGCTGTAGAGATACCTTCTGTACTCCTTTGTACGCTGTAGAGATACCTCGTGTACTCCTTTGTACGTTCTAGAGATATTTCCTGTACTCCTTTGTGCGCTGTAGAGATACCTTCTGTACTCCTTTGTGCGCTGTAGAGATACCTTCTGTACTCCTTTGTGCGCTGTAGAGATACCTTCTGTACTCCTTTGTGCGCTGTAGAGATACCTTCTGTACTCCTTTGTGCGCTGTAGAGATACCTTCTGTACTCCTTTGTACGCTGTAGAGATACCTCGTGTACTCCTTTGTGCGCTGTAGAGATACCTTCTGTACTTCTTTGTGCGATGTAGAGATACCTTCTGTACTCCTTTGTGCGCTGTAGAGATACCTTCTGTACTCCTTTGTACGTTCTAGAGATATTTCCTGTACTCCTTTGTGCGCTGTCGAGATACCTTCTGTACTCCTTTGTGTGCTGTAGAGATATTTCCTGTACTCCTTTGTGCGCTGTAGAGATACCTTCTGTACTCCTTTGTGCGCTGTAGAGATACCTTCTGTACTCCTTTGTACGCTGTAGAGATACCTCGTGTACTCCTATGTACGTTCTAGAGATATTTCCTGTACTCCTTTGTGCGCTGTAGAGATACCTTCTGTACTCCTTTGTGCGCTGTAGAGATACCTTCTGTACTCCTTTGTACGCTGTAGAGATACCTCGTGTACTCCTATGTACGTTCTAGAGATATTTCCTGTACTCCTTTGTGCGCTGTTGAGATACCTTCTGTACTCCTTTGTGTGCTGTAGAGATACCTTCTGTACTCCTTTGTGCGCTGTAGAGATACCTTCTGTACTCCTTTGTACGCTGTAGAGATACCTTCTGTACTCCTTTGTGCGCTGTAGACATACCTTCTGTGCTCCTTTGTACGCTGTAGAGATACCTCGTGTACTCCTTTGTACGTTCTAGAGATATTTCCTGTACTCCTTTGTGCGCTGTAGAGATACCTTCTGTACTCCTTTGTGCGCTGTAGAGATACCTTCTGTACTCCTTTGTGCGCTGTAGAGATACCTTCTGTACTCCTTTGTACGCTGTAGAGATACCTTCTGTACTCCTTTGTGCGCTGTAGAGATACCTTCTGTACTCCTTTGTACGCTGTAGAGATACCTCGTATACTCCTTTGTACGTTCTAGAGATATTTCCTGTACTCCTTTGTGCGCTGTAGAGATACCTTCTGTACTCCTTTGTGCGCTGTAGAGATACCTTCTGTACTCCTTTGTACGCTGTAGAGATACCTCGTGTACTCCTTTGTACGTTCTAGAAATTTTTCCTGTACTCCTTTGTGCGCTGTAGAGATACCTTCTGTACTTCTTTGTGCGCTGTAGAGATACCTTCTGTACTCCTTTGTGCGCTGTAGAGATACCTTCTGTACTCCTTTGTGCGCTGTAGAGATACCTTCTGTACTCCTTTGTACGCTGTAGAGATACCTCGTGTACTCCTTTGTGCGCTGTAGAGATACCTTCTGTACTCCTTTGTGCGCTGTAGAGATACCTTCTGTACTCCTTTGTGCGCTGTAGAGATACCTTCTGTACTCCTTTGTACGTTCTAGAGATATTTCCTGTACTCCTTTGTGCGCTGTAGAGATACCTTCTGTACTCCTTCGTGCGCCGTAGAGATACCTTCTGTACTCCTTTGTGCGCTGTAGAGATACCTTCTGTCCTCCTTCGTGCGCTGTATAGATACCTTCTGTACTCCTTTGTGCGCTGTAGAGATACCTGCTGTACTCCTTTGTACGCTGTAGAGATACCTCGTGTACTCCTTTGTGCGCTGAAGAGATACCTTCTGTACTCCTTTGTGCGCTGTAGAGATACCTTCTGTACTCCTTTGTACGTTCTAGAGATATTTCCTGTACTCCTTTGTGCGCTGTAGAGATACCTTCTGTACTCCTTTGTGCGCTGTAGAGATACCTTCTGTACTCCTTTGTGCGCTGTAGAGATACCTTCTGTACTCCTTTGTACGCTGTAGAGATACCTCGTGTACTCCTTTGTACGGTCTAGAGATATTTCCTGTACTCCTTTGTGCGCTGTAGAGATACCTTCTGTACTCCTTTGTGCGCTGTAGAGATACCTTCTGTACTCCTTTGTGCGCTGTAGAGATACCTTCTGTACTCCTTTGTACGCTGTAGAGATACCTTCTGTACTCCTTTGTGCGCTGTAGAGATACCTTCTGTACTCCTTTGTACGCTGTAGAGATAACTCGTGTACTCCTTTGTACGTTCTAGAGATATTTCCTGTACTCCTTTGTGCGCTGTAGAGATACCTTCTGTACTTCTTTGTGCGCTGTAGAGATACATTCTGTACTCCTTTTTGCGCTGTAGAGATACCTTCTGTACTCCTTTGTGTGCTGTAGAGATACCTTCTGAACTCCTTTGTGCGCTGTAATAATACTTTCTGTACTCCTTTGTACGCTGTAGAGATACCTCGTGTACTCCTTCGTACGTTCTAGAGATATTTCCTGTACTCCTTTGTGCGCTGCAGAGATACCTTCTGTACTCCTTTGTGCGCTGTAGAGATACCTTCTGTACTCCTTTGTGCGCTGTAGAGATACCTTCTGTACTCCTTTGTACGCTGTAGAAATACCTTCTGTACTCCTTTGTACGCTGTAGAGATACCTCGTGTACTCCTTTGTACGTTCTAGAGATATTTCCTGTACTCCTTTGTGCGCTGTAGAGATACCTTCTGTACTCCTTTGTGCGCTGTAGAGATACCTTCTGTACTCCTTTGTGCGCTGTAGAGATACCTTCTGTACTCCTTTGCGCGCTGTAGAGATACATTCTGTACTCCTTTGTGCGCTGTAGAGATACCTTCTGTACTCCTTTGTACGCTGTAGAGATACCTCGTGTACTCCTTCGTACGTTCTAGAGATATTTCCTGTACTCCTGTGTGCGCTGTAGAGATACCTTCTGTACTCCTTTGTGCGCTGTACAGATACCTTCTGTACTCCTTTGTGCGCTGTAGAGATACCTTCTGTACTCCTTTGTACGCTGTAGAGATACCTTCTGTACTCCTTTGTGCGCTGTAGAGATACCTTCTGTACTCCTTTGTACGCTGTAGAGATACCTCGTGTACTCCTTTGTACGTTCTAGAGATATATCCTGTACTCCTTTGTGCGCTGTAGAGATACCTTCTGTACTCCTTTGTGCGCTGTAGAGATACCTCGTGTACTCCTTTGTACGTTCTAGAGATATTTCCTGTACTCCTTTGTGCGCTGTAGAGATACCTTCTGTACTCCTTTGTACGCTGTAGAGATACCTCGTGTACTCCTTTGTACGTTCTAGAGATATTTTCTGTACTCTTTTGTGCGCTGTAGAGATACCTTCTGTACTCCTTTGTGCGCTGTAGAGATACCTTCTGTACTCCTTTGTGCGCTGTAGAGATACCTTCTGTACTCCTTTGTGCGCTGTAGAGATACCTTCTGTACTTTTTTGTGCGCTGTAGAGATACCTTCTGTACTCCTTTGTACGCTGTAGAGATACCTCGTGTACTCCTTTGTGCGCTGTAGAGATACCTTCTGTACTCCTTTGTGCGCTGTAGAGATACCTTCTGTACTCCTTTGTGCGCTGTAGAGATACCTTCTGTACTCCTTTGTACGTTCTAGAGATATTTCCTGTACTCCTTTGTGCGCTGTAGAGATACCTTCTGTACTCCTTTGAGCGCTGTAGAGATATTTCCTGTACTCCTTTGTGCGCTGTAGAGATACCTTCTGTACTCCTTTGTGCGCTGTAGAGATACCTTCTGTACTCCTTTGTACGACGCTGTAGAGATACCTCGTGTACTCCTTTGTACGTTTCAGAGATATTTCCTGTACTCCTTTGTGCGCTGTAGAGATACCTTTTGTACTCCTTTGTGCGCTGTAGAGATACCTTCTGTACTCCTTTGTGCGCTGTAGAGATACCTTCTGTACTCCTTTGTACGCTGTAGAGATACCTTCTGTACTCCTTTGTGCGCTGTAGAGATACCTTCTGTACTCCTTTGTACGCTGCAGAGATACCTCGTTTACTCCTTTGTACGTTCTAGAGATATTTCCTGTACTCCTTTGTGCGCTGTAGAGATACCTTCTGTACTCCTTTGTGCGCTGTAGAGATACCTTCTGTACTCCTTTGTGCGCTGTAGAGATACCTTCTGTACTCCTTTGTACGCTGTAGAGATACCTTCTGTAAACCTTTGTGCGCTGTAGAGATACCTTCTGTACTCCTTTGTATGCTGTAGAGATACCTCGTGTACTCCTTTGTACGTTCTAGAGATATTTCTTATACTCCTTTGTGCGCTGTAGAGATACCTTCTGTACTTCTTTGTGCGCTGTAGAGATACCTTCTGTACTCCTTTGTACGCTGTAGAGATACCTCGTGTACTCCTTTGTACGTTCTAGAGATATTTCCTGTACCCCTTTGTGTGCTGTAGAGATACCTTCTGTACTCCTTTGTGCGCTGTAAAGATACCTTCTGTACTCCTTTGTGCGCTGTAGAGATACCTTCTGTACTCCTTTGTGCGCTGTAGAGATACCTTCTGTACTCCTTTGTGCGCTGTAGAGATACCTTCTGTACTCCTTTGTACGCGGTAGAGATACCTCGTGTACTCCTTTGTGCGCTGTAGAGATACCTTCTGTACTCCTTTGTGCGCTGTAGAGATACCTTCTGTACTCCTTTGTGCGCTGTAGAGATACCTTCTGTACTCCTTTGTACGTTCTAGAGATATTTCCTGTACTCCTTTGTGCGCTGTAGAGATACATTATTTACTCCTTTGTGCGCTGTAGAGATACCTTCTGTACTCCTTTGTGCGCTGTAGAGATACCTTCTGTACTCCTTTGTGCGCTGTAGAGATACCTTCTGTACTCCTTTGTACGCTGTAGAGATACCTCGTGTACTCCTTTGTACGTTCTAGAGATATTTCCTGTACTCTTTTGTGCGCTGTAGAGATACCTTCTGTACTCCTTTGTGCGCTGTAGAGATACCTTCTGTACTCCTTTGTGCGCTGTAGAGATACCTTCTGTACTCCTTTGTACGCTGTAGAGATACCTCGTGTACTCCTTTGTGCGCTGTAGAGATACCTTCTGTACTCCTTTGTGCGCTGTAGAGATACCTTCTGTACTCCTTTGTGCGCTGTAGAGATACCTTCTGTACTCCTTTGTACGTTCTAGAGATATTTCCTGTACTCCTTTGTGCGCTGTAGAGATACCTTATGTACTCCTTTGTGCGCTGTAGAGATACCTTCTGTACTCCTTTGTGCGCTGTAGAGATACCTTCTGTACTCCTTTGTGCGCTTTAGAGATACCTTCTGTTCTCCTTTGTGCGCTGTAGAGATACCTTCTGTACTCCTTTGTACGCTGTAGAGATACCTCGTGTACTCCTTTGTGTGCTGTAGAGATACTTTCTGTACTCCTTTGTGCGCTGTAGAGATACCTTCTGTAATCCTTTGTACGTTCTAGAGATTTTTCCTGTACTCCTTTGTGCGCTGTAGAGATACCTTCTGTACTCCTTTGTGCGCTGTAGAGATACCTTCTGTACTCCTTTGTGCGCTGTAGAGATACCTTCTGTACTCCTTTGTACGCTGTAGAGATACCCCGTGTACTCCTTTGTACGTTCTAGAGATATTTCCTGTACTCCTTTGTGCGCTGTAGAGATACCTTCTGTACTCCTTTGTGCGCTGTAGGGATACCTTCTGTACTCCTTTGTGCGCTGTAGAGATACCTTCTGTACTCCTTTGTACGCTGTAGAGATACCTTCTGTACTCCTTTGTGCGCTGTAGAGATACCTTCTGTACTCCTTTGTACGCTGTAGAGATAACTCGTGTACTCCTTTGTACGTTCCAGAGATATTTCCTGTACTCCTTTGTGCGCTGTAGAGATACCTTCTGTACTCCTTTGTGCGCTGTAGAGATACCTTCTGTACTCCTTTGTGCGCTGTAGAGATACCTTCTGTACTCCTTTGTACGCTGTAGAGATACCTTCTGTACTCCTTTGTGCGCTGTAGAGATACCTTCTATACTCCTTTGTACGCTGTAGAGATACCTCGTGTACTTCTTTGAACGTTCTAGAGATATTTCCTGTACTCCTTTGTGCGCTGTTGAGATACCTTCTGTACTCCTTTGTGCGCTGTAGAGATACCTTCTGTACTCCTTTGTGCGCTGTAGAGACACCTTCTATACTCCTTTGTACGCTGTAGAGATACCTTCTGTACTCCTTTGTGCGCTGTAGAGATACCTTCTGTACTCCTTTGTACGCTGTAGAGATACCTCGTGTACTCCTTTGTACGTTCTAGAGATATTTCCTGTACTAATTTGTGCGCTGTAGAGATACCTTCTGTACTCCTTTGTGCGCTGTAGAGATACCTTCTGTACTCCTTTGTGCGCTGTAGAGATACCTTCTGTACTCCTTTTTGCGCTGTACAGATACCTTCTGTACTCCTTTGTGCGCTGTAGAGATACCTTCTGTACTCCTTTGTACGCTGTAGAGATACCTCGTGTACTCCTTTGTACATTCTAGAGATATTTCCTGTACTCCTTTGTGCGCTGTAGAGATACCTTCTGTACTCCTTTGTGCGCTGTAGAGATACCTTCTGTACTCCTTTGTACGCTGTAGAGATACCTTCTGTACTCCTTTGTGCGCTGTAGAGATACCTTCTGTACTCCTTTGTACGCTGTAGAGATACCTCGTGTACTCCTTTGTACGTTCTAGAGATATTTCCTGTACTCCTTTGTGCGCTGTAGAGATACCTTCTGTACTCCTTTGTGCGCTGTAGAGATACCTTCTGTACTCCTTTGTGCGCTGTAGAGATACCTTCTGTACTCCTTTGTACGCTGTAGAGATACCTTCTGTACTCCTTTGTGCGCTGTAGAGATACCTTCTGTACTCCTTTGTTCGCTGTAGAGATACCTCGTGTACTCCTTTGTACGTTCTAGAGATATTTCCTGTACTCCTTTGTGCGCTGTAGAGATACCTTCTGTACTCCTTTGTGCGCTGTAGAGATACCTTCTGTACTTCTTTGTACGTTCTAGAGATATTTCCTGTACTCCTTTGTACGCTGTAGAGATACCTTCTGTACTCCTTTGTGCGCTGTAGAGATACCTTCTGTACTCCTTTGTACGCTGTAGAGATACCTCGTGTACTCCTTTGTACGTTCTAGAGATATTTCCTGTACTCCTTTGTGCGCTGTAGAGATACCTTCTGTACTCCTTTGTGCGCTGTAGAGATACCTTCTGTACTCCTTTGTGCGCTGTAGAGATACCTTTTGTACTCCTTTGTGCGCTGTAGAGATACCTACTGTACTCCTTTGTACGCTGTAGAGATACCTCGTGTACTCCTTTGTGCGCTGTAGAGATACCTTCTGTACTCCTTTGTGCGCTGTAGAGATACCTTCTGTACTCCTTTGTGCGCTGTAGAGAAACCTTCTGTACTCCTTTGTACGTTTTAGAGATATTTCCTGTACTCCTTTGTGCGCTGTAGAGATACCTTCTGTACTCCTTTGTGCGCTGTTGAGATATTTCCTGTACTCCTTTGTGCGCTGTAGAGATACCTTCTGTACTCCTTTGTGCGCTGTAGAGATACCTTCTGTACTCCTTTGTACGCTGTAGAGATACCTCGTGTATTCCTTTGTACGTTCTAGAGATATTTCCTGTACTCCTTTGTGCGCTGTAGAGATACCTTCTGTACTCCTTTGTGCAAAGTAGAGATACCTTTTGTACTCCTTTGTGCGCTGTAGAGATACCTTCTGTACTTCTTTGTATGCTGTAGAGATACCTTCTGTACTCCTTTGTGCGCTGAAGAGATACCTTCTGTACTCCTTTGTACGCTGTAGAGATACCTCGTGTACTCCTTTGTACGTTCTAGAGATATTTCCTGTACTCCTTTGTGCGCTGTAGAGATACCTTCTGTACTCCTTCGTGCGCTGTAGAGATACCTTCTGTACTCCTTTGTACGCTGTAGAGATACCTTCTGTACTCCTTTGTGCGCTGTAGAGATACCTTCTGTACTCTTTTGTACGCTGTAGAGATACCTCGTGTACTCCTTTGTACGTTCTAGAGATATTTCCTGTACTCCTTTGTGCGCTGTAGATATACCTTCTGTACTCCTTTGTGCGCTGTAGAGATACCTTCTGTGCTCCTTTGTGCGCTGTAGAGATACCTTCTGTACTCCTTTGTGCGCTGTAGAGATACCTTCTGTACTCCTTTGTGCGCTGTAGAGATATCTTCTGTACTCCTTTGTACGCTGTAGAGATACCTCGTGTACTCCTTTGTACGTTCTAGAGATATTTCCTGTACTCCTTTGTGCGCTGTAGAGATACCTTCTGTACTCCTTTGTGCGCTGTAGAGATACCTTCTGTACTCCTTTGTGCGCTGTAGAGATACCTTCTGTACTCCTTTGTGCGCTGTAGAGATACCTTCTGTACTCCTTTGTGCGCTGTAGAGATACCTTCTGTACTCCTTTGTGCGCTGTAGAGATACCTTCTGTACTCCTTTGTACGTTCTAGAGATATTTCCTGTACTCCTTTGTGCGCTGTAGAGATACCTTCTGTACTCCTTTGTGCGCTGTAGAGATACCTTCTGTACTCCTTGGTACGCTGTAGAGATACCTCGTGTACTCCTTTGTTCGTTCTAGAGATATTTCCTGTACTCCTTTGTGCGCTGTAGAGATACTTTCTGTACTCCTTTGTGCGCTGTAGAGATACCTTCTGTACTCCTTTGTGCGCTGTAGAGATACCTTCTGTACTCCTTTGTGCGCTGTAGAGATACCTTCTGTACTCCTTTGTGCGCTGTAGAGATACCTTCTGTCCTCCTTTGTACGCTGTTGAGATACCTCGTGTACTCCTTTGTGCGCTGTAGAGATACCTTCTGTACTCCTTTGTGCGCTGTAGAGATACCTTCTGTACTCCTTTGTGCGCTGTAGAAATACCTTCTGTACTCCTGTGTACGTTCTAGAGATATTTTCTGTACTCCTTTGTGCGCTGTAGAGATACCTTCTGTACTCCTTCGTGCGCTGTAGAGATACCTTCTGTACTCCTTTGTACGCTGTAGAGATACCTCGTGTACTCCTTTGTACGTTCTAGAGATATTTCCTGAACTCCTTTGTGCGCTGTAGAGATACCTTCTGTACTCCTTTGTGCGCTGTAGAGATAACTTCTGTACTCCTCTGTGCGCTGTAGAGATACCTTCTGTACTCCTTTGTGCGCTGTAGAGATGCCTTCTGTACTCCTTTGTACGCTGTAGAGATACCTCGTGTACTCCTTTGTACGTTCTAGAGATATTTCCTGTACTCCTTTGTGCGCTGTAGAGATACCTTCTGTACTCCTTTGTGCGCTGTAGAGATACCTTCTGTACTCCTTTGTGCGCTGTAAAGATACCTTCTGTACTCCTTTGTGCGCTGTAGAGATACCTTCTGTACTCCTTTGTACGCTGTAGAGATACCTCGTGTACTCCTTTGTTCGTTCTAGAGATATTTCCTGTACTCCTTTGTGCGCTGTAGAGATACCTTCTGTACTCCTTTGTGCGCTGTAGAGATACCTTCTGTACTCCTTTATGCGCTGTAGAGATACCTTCTGTACTCCTTTGTACGCTGTAGAGATACCTTCTGTACTCCTTTGTGCGCTGTAGAGATACCTTCTGTACTCCTTTGTGCGCTGTAGAGATACATTCTGTACTCCTTTGTGCGCTGTAGAGATACCTTCTGTACTCCTTTGTACGCTGTAGAGATACCTCGTGTACTCCTTCGTACGTTCTAGAGATATTTCCTGTACTCCTTTGTGCGCTGTAGAGATACCTTCTGTACTCCTTTGTGCGCTGTACAGATACCTTCTGTACTCCTTTGTGCGCTGTAGAGATACCTTCTGTACTCCTTTGTACGCTGTAGAGATACCTTCTGTACTCCTTTGTGCGCTGTAGAGATACCTTCTGTACTCCTTTGTACGCTGTAGAGATACCTCGTGTACTCCTTTGTACGTTCTAGAGATATTTCCTGTACTCCTTTGTGCGCTGTAGAGATACCTTCTGTACTCCTTTGTGCGCTGTAGAGATACCTCGTGTACTCCTTTGTACGTTCTAGAGATATTTCCTGTACTCCTTTGTGCGCTGTAGAGATACCTTCTGTACTCCTTTGTACGCTGTAGAGATACCTCGTGTACTCCTTTGTACGTTCTAGAGATATTTCCTGTACTCCTTTGTGCGCTGTAGAGATACCTTCTGTACTCCTTTGTGCGCTGTAGAGATACCTTCTGTACTCCTTTGTGCGCTGTAGAGATACCTTCTGTACTCCTTTGTGCGCTGTAGAGATACCTTCTGTACTCCTTTGTGCGCTGAAGAGATACCTTCTGTACTCCTTTGTACGCTGTAGAGATACCTCGTGTACTCCTTTGTGCGCTGTAGAGATACCTTCTGTACTCCTTTGTGCGCTGTAGAGATACCTTCTGTACTCCTTTGTGCGCTGTAGAGATACCTTCTGTACTCCTTTGTACGTTCTAGAGATATTTCCTGTACTCCTTTGTGCGCTGTAGAGATACCTTCTGTACTCCTTTGTGCGCTGTAGAGATATTTCCTGTACTCCTTTGTGCGCTGTAGAGATACCTTCTGTACTCCTTTGTGCGCTGTAGAGATACTTTCTGTACTCCTTCGTACGACGCTGTAGAGATACCTCGTGTACTCCTTTGTACGTTCTAGAGATATTTCCTGTACTCCTTTGTGCGCTGTAGAGATACCTTTTGTACTCCTTTGTGCGCTGTAGAGATACCTTCTGTACTCCTTTGTGCGCTGTAGAGATACCTTCTGTACTCCTTTGTACGCTGTAGAGATACCTTCTGTACTCCTTTGTGCGCTGTAGAGATACCTTCTGTACTCCTTTGTACGCTGTAGAGATACCTCGTTTACTCCTTTGTACGTTCTAGAGATATTTCCTGTACTCCTTTGTGCGCTGTAGAGATACCTTCTGTACTCCTTTGTGCGCTGTAGAGATACCTTCTGTACTCCTTTGTGCGCTGTAGAGATACCTTCTGTACTCCTTTGTACGCTGTAGAGATACCTTCTGTACTCCTTTGTGCGCTGTAGAGATACCTTCTGTACTCCTTTGTACGCTGTAGAGATACCTCGTGTACTCCTTTGTACGTTCTAGAGATATTTCTTATACTCCTTTGTGCGCTGTAGAGATACCTTCTGTACTTCTTTGTGCGCTGTAGAGATACCTTCTGTACTCCTTTGTACGCTGTAGAGATACCTCGTGTACTCCTTTGTACGTTCTAGAGATATTTCCTGTACTCCTTTGTGTGCTGTAGAGATACTTTCTGTACTCCTTTGTGCGCTGTAGAGATACCTTCTGTACTCCTTTGTGCGCTGTAGAGATACCTTCTGTACTCCTTTGTGCGCTGTAGAGATACATTCTGTACTCCTTTGTGCGCTGTAGAGATACCTTCTGTACTCCTTTGTACGCTGTAGAGATACCTCGTGTACTCCTTCGTACGTTCTAGAGATATTTCCTGTACTCCTTTGTGCGCTGTAGAGATACCTTCTGTACTCCTTTGTGCGCTGTACAGATACCTTCTGTACTCCTTTGTGCGCTGTAGAGATACCTTCTGTACTCCTTTGTACGCTGTAGAGATACCTTCTGTACTCCTTTGTGCGCTGTAGAGATACCTTCTGTACTCCTTTGTACGCTGTAGAGATACCTCGTGTACTCCTTTGTACGTTCTAGAGATATTTCCTGTACTCCTTTGTGCGCTGTAGAGATACCTTCTGTACTCCTTTGTGCGCTGTAGAGATACCTCGTGTACTCCTTTGTACGTTCTAGAGATATTTCCTGTACTCCTTTGTGCGCTGTAGAGATACCTTCTGTACTCCTTTGTACGCTGTAGAGATACCTCGTGTACTCCTTTGTACGTTCTAGAGATATTTCCTGTACTCCTTTGTGCGCTGTAGAGATACCTTCTGTACTCCTTTGTGCGCTGTAGAGATACCTTCTGTACTCCTTTGTGCGCTGTAGAGATACCTTCTGTACTCCTTTGTGCGCTGTAGAGATACCTTCTGTACTCCTTTGTGCGCTGAAGAGATACCTTCTGTACTCCTTTGTACGCTGTAGAGATACCTCGTGTACTCCTTTGTGCGCTGTAGAGATACCTTCTGTACTCCTTTGTGCGCTGTAGAGATACCTTCTGTACTCCTTTGTGCGCTGTAGAGATACCTTCTGTACTCCTTTGTACGTTCTAGAGATATTTCCTGTACTCCTTTGTGCGCTGTAGAGATACCCTCTGTACTCCTTTGTGCGCTGTAGAGATATTTCCTGTACTCCTTTGTGCGCTGTAGAGATACCTTCTGTACTCCTTTGTGCGCTGTAGAGATACCTTCTGTACTCCTTTGTACGACGCTGTAGAGATACCTCGTGTACTCCTTTGTACGTTCTAGAGATATTTCCTGTACTCCTTTGTGCGCTGTAGAGATACCTTTTGTACTCCTTTGTGCGCTGTAGAGAAACCTTCTGTACTCCTTTGTGCGCTGTAGAGATACCTTCTGTACTCCTTTGTACGCTGTAGAGATACCTTCTGTACTCCTTTGTGCGCTGTAGAGATACCTTCTGTACTCCTTTGTACGCTGTAGAGATACCTCGTTTACTCCTTTGTACGTTCTAGAGATATTTCCTGTACTCCTTTGTGCGCTGTAGAGATACCTTCTGTACTCCTTTGTGCGCTGTAGAGATACCTTCTGTACTCCTTTGTGCGCTGTAGAGATACCTTCTGTACTCCTTTGTACGCTGTAGAGATACCTTCTGTACTCCTTTGTGCGCTGTAGAGATACCTTCTGTACTCCTTTGTACGCTGTAGAGATACCTCGTGTACTCCTTTGTACGTTCTAGAGATATTTCTTATAATCCTTTGTGCGCTGTAGAGATACCTTCTGTACTTCTTTGTGCGCTGTAGAGATACCTTCTGTACTCCTTTGTACGCTGTAGAGATACCTCGTGTACTCCTTTGTACGTTCTAGAGATATTTCCTGTACTCCTTTGTGCGCTGTTGAGATACCTTCTGTACTCCTTTGTGCGCTGTAGAGATACCTTCTGTACTCCTTTGTGCGCTGTAGAGACACCTTCTATACTCCTTTGCACGCTGTAGAGATACCTTCTGTACTCCTTTGTGCGCTGTGGAGATACCTTCTGTACTCCTTTGTACGCTGTAGAGATACCTCGTGTACTCCTTTGTACGTTCTAGAGATATTTCCTGTACTAATTTGTGCGCTGTAGAGATACCTTCTGTACTCTTTTGTGCGCTGTAGAGATACCTTCTGTACTCCTTTGTGCGCTGTAGAGATACCTTCTGTACTCCTTTTTGCGCTGTACAGATACCTTCTGTACTCCTTTATGCGCTGTAGAGATACCTTCTGTACTCCTTTGTACGCTGTAGAGATACCTCGTGTACTCCTTTGTACGTTCTAGAGATATTTCCTGTACTCCTTGGTGCGCTGTAGAGATACCTTCTGTACTCCTTTGTGCGCTGTAGAGATACCTTCTGTACTCCTTTATACGCTGTAGAGATACCTTCTGTACTCCTTTGTGCGTTGTAGAGATACCTTCTGTACTCCTTTGTACGCTGTAGAGATACCTCGTGTACTCCTTTGTACGTTCTAGAGATATTTCCTGTACTCCTTTGTGTGCTGTAGAGATACCTTCTGTACTCCTTTGTGCGCTGTAGAGATACCTTCTGTACTCCTTTGTGCGCTGTAGAGATACCTTCTGTACTCCTTTGTGCGCTGTAGAGATACATTCTGTACTCCTTTGTGCGCTGTAGAGATACCTTCTGTACTCCTTTGTACGCTGTAGAGATACCTCGTGTACTCCTATGTACGTTCTAGAGATATTTCCTGTACTCCTTTGTGCGCTGTAGAGATACCTTCTGTACTCCTTTGTGTGCTGTAGAGATACCTTCTGTACTCCTTTGTGCGCTGTAGAGATACCTTCTGTACTCCTTTGTACGCTGTAGAGATACCTTCTGTACTCCTTTGTGCGCTGTAGACATACCTTCTGTGCTCCTTTGTACGCTGTAGAGATACCTCGTGTACTCCTTTGTACGTTCTAGAGATATTTCCTGTACTCCTTTGTGCGCTGTAGAGATACCTTCTGTACTCCTCTGTGCGCTGTAGAGATACCTTCTGTACTCCTTTGTGCGCTGTAGAGATACCTTCTGTACTCCTTTGTACGCTGTAGAGATACCTTCTGTACTCCTTTGTGCGCTGTAGAGATACCTTCTGTACTCCTTTGTACGCTGTAGAGATACCTCGTGTACTCCTTTGTACGTTCTAGAGATATTTCCTGTACTCCTTTGTGCGCTGTAGAGATACCTTCTGTACTCCTTTGTGC
Source organism: Morinoia aosen (assembly GCA_030386875.1). NCBI lineage: Eukaryota > Metazoa > Arthropoda > Malacostraca > Amphipoda > Talitridae > Morinoia > Morinoia aosen. Next base: position 32,419,029 of record JASJYW010000027.1, on the reverse strand, counting down.
GCTGTAGAGATACCTTCTGTACTCCTTTGTACGCTGTAGAGATACCTCGTGTACTCCTTTGTACGTTCTAGAAATTTTTCCTGTACTCCTTTGTGCGCTGTAGAGATACCTTCTAGACTCCTTTGTGCGCTGTAGAGATACCTTCTGTACTCCTTTGTGCGCTGTAGAGATACCTTCTGTACTCCTATGTGCGCTGTAGAGATACCTTCTGTACTCCTTTGTACGCTGTAGAGATACCTCGTGTACTCCTTTGTGCGCTGTAGAGATACCTTCTGTACTCCTTTGTGCGCTGTAGAGATACCTTCTGTACTCCTTTGTGCGCTGTAGAGATACCTTCTGTACTCCTTTGTACGTTCTAGAGATATTTCCTGTACTCCTTTGTGCGCTGTAGAGATACCTTCTGTACTCCTTCGTGCGCTGTAGAGATACCTTCTGTACTCCTTTGTACGCTGTAGAGATACCTTCTGTCCTCCTTCGTGCGCTGTATAGATACCTTCTGTACTCCTTTGTGCGCTGTAGAGATACCTTCTGTACTCCTTTGTACGCTGTAGAGATACCTCGTGTACTCCTTTGTGCGCTGAAGAGATACCTTCTGTACTCCTTTGTGCGCTGTAGAGACACCTTCTGTACTCCTTTGTACGTTCTAGAGATATTTCCTGTACTCCTTTGTGCGCTGTAGAGATACCTTCTGTACTCCTTTGTGCGCTGTAGAGATACCTTCTGTACTCCTTTGTGCGCTGTAGAGATACCTTCTGTACTCCTTTGTACGCTGTAGAGATACCTCGTGTACTCCTTTGTACGGTCTAGAGATATTTCCTGTACTCCTTTGTGCGCTGTAGAGATACCTTCTGTACTCCTTTGTGCGCTGTAGAGATACCTTCTGTACTCCTTTGTGCGCTGTAGAGATACCTTCTGTACTCCTTTGTACGCTGTAGAGATACCTTCTGTACTCCTTTGTGCGCTGTAGAGATACCTTCTGTACTCCTTTGTACGCTGTAGAGATAACTCGTGTACTCCTTTGTACGTTCTAGAGATATTCCCTGTACTCCTTTGTGCGCTGTAGAGATACCTTCTGTACTTCTTGGTGCGCTGTAGAGATACCTTCTGTACTCCTTTGTGCGCTGTAGAGATACCTTCTGTACTCCTTTGTGTGCTGTAGAGATACCTTCTGTACTCCTTTGTGCGCTGTAATAATACTTTCTGTACTCCTTTGTACGCTGTAGAGATACCTCGTGTACTCCTTCGTACGTTCTAGAGATATTTCCTGTACTCCTTTGTGCGCTGCAGAGATACCTTCTGTACTCCTTTGTACCCTGTAGAGATACCTCGTGTACTCCTTTGTACGTTCTAGAGATATTTCCTGTACTCCTTTGTGCGCTGTAGAGATACCTTCTGTACTCCTTTGTGCGCTGTAGAGATACCTTCTGTACTCCTTTGTGCGCTGTAGAGATACCTTCTGTACTTCTTTGTGCGCTGTAGAGATACCTTCTGTACTCTTTTGTACGCTGTAGAGATACCTCGTGTACTCCTTTGTACGTTCTAGAGATATTTCCTGTACTCCTTTGTGCGCTGTAGAGATACCTTCTGTACTCCTTTGTGCGCTGTAGAGATACCTTCTGTACTCCTTTGTGCGCTGTAGAGATACCTTCTGTACTCCTTTGTGCGCTGTAGAGATACCTTCTGTACTCCTTTGTGCGCTGTAGAGATACCTTCTGTACTCCTTTGTACGCTGTAGAGATACCTCGTGTACTCCTTTGTGCGCTGTAGAGATACCTTCTGTACTCCTTTGTGCGCTGTAGAGATACCTTCTGTACTACTTTGTGCGCTGTAGAGATACCTTCAGTACTCCTTTGTACGTTCTAGAGATATTTCCTGTACTCCTTTGTGCGCTGTAGAGATACCTTCTGTACTCCTTTGTGCGCTGTAGAGATATTTCCTGTACTCCTTTGTGCGCTGTAGAGATACCTTCTGTACTCCTTTGTGCGCTGTAGAGATACCTTCTGTATTCCTTTGTACGCTGTAGAGATACCTCGTGTACTCCTTTGTACGTTCTAGAGATATTTCCTGTACTTCTTTGTGCGCTGTAGAGATACCTTCTGTACTCCTTTGTGCGCTGTAGAGATACCATCTGTACTCCTTTGTACGCTGTAGAGATACCTCGTGTACTCCTTTGTACGTTCTAGAGATATTTCCTGTACTCCTTTGTGCGCTGTAGAGATACCTTCTGTACTCCTTTGTGCGCTGTAGAGATACCTTCTGTTCTCCTTTGTGCGCTTAGAGATACCTTCTGTACCCCTTTGTACGCTGTTGAGATACCTTCTGTACTCCTTTATGCGCTGTAGAGATACCTTCTGTACTCCTTTGTACGCTGTAGAGATACCTCGTGTACTCCTTTGTACGTTCTAGAGATATTTCCTGTACTCCTTTGTGCGCTGTAGAGATACCTTCTGTACTCCTTTGTGCGCTGTAGAGATACCTTCTGTACTCCTTTGTACGTTCTAGAGATATTTCCTGTACTCTTTGTACGCTGTAGAGATACCTTCTGTACTCCTTTGTGCGCTGTAGAGATACCTTCTGTACTCCTTTGTACGCTGTAGAGATACCTCGTGTACTCCTTTGTGCGCTGTAGAGATACCTTCTGTACTCCTTTGTACGCTGTAGAGATACCTCGTGTACTCCTTTGTACGTTCTAGAGATATTTCCTGTACTCCTTTGTGCGCTGTAGAGATACCTTCTGTACTCCTTTGTGCGCTGTAGAGATACCTTCTGTACTCCTTTATGCGCTGTAGAGATACCTTCTGTACTCCTTTGTGCGCTGTAGAGATACCTTCTGTACTCCTTTGTACGCTGTAGAGATACCTCGTGTACTCCTTTGTACGTTCTAGAGATATTTCCTGTACTCCTTTGTGCGCTGTAGAGATACCTTCTGTACTCCTTAGTTCGCTGTAGAGATACCTTCTGTACTCCTTTGTGCGCTGTAGAGATACCCTCTGTACTCCTTTGTGCGCTGTAGAGATACCTTCTGTACTCCTTTGTACGCTGTAGAGATACCTCGTGTACTCCTTTGTACGTTCTAGAGATATTTCCTGTACTCCTTTGTGCGCTGTAGAGATACCTTCTGTACTCCTTTGTGCGCTGTAGAGATACCTTCTGTACTCCTTTGTGCGCTGTAGAGATACCTTCTGTACTCCTTTGTGCGCTGTAGAGATACCTTCTGTACTCCTTTGTGCGCTGTAGAGATACCTTGTGTACTCCTTTGTACGCTGTAGAGATACCTCGTGTACTCCTTTGTGCGCTGTAGAGATACCTTCTGTACTTCTTTGTGCGATGTAGAGATACCTTCTGTACTCCTTTGTGCGCTGTAGAGATACCTTCTGTACTCCTTTGTACGTTCTAGAGATATTTCCTGTACTCCTTTGTGCGCTGTCGAGATACCTTCTGTACTCCTTTGTGTGCTGTAGAGATATTTCCTGTACTCCTTTGTGCGCTGTAGAGATACCTTCTGTACTCCTTTGTGCGCTGTAGAGATACCTTCTGTACTCCTTTGTACGCTGTAGAGATACCTCGTGTACTCCTATGTACGTTCTAGAGATATTTCCTGTACTCCTTTGTGCGCTGTAGAGATACCTTCTGTACTCCTTTATGCGCTGTAGAGATACCTTCTGTACTCCTTTGTACGCTGTAGAGATACCTCGTGTACTCCTTTGTACGTTCTAGAGATATTTCCTGTACTCCTTTGTGCGCTGTAGAGATACCTTCTGTACTCCTTTGTGCGCTGTAGAGATACCTTCTGTACTCCTTTGTACGTTCTAGAGATATTTCCTGTACTCCTTTGTACGCTGTAGAGATACCTTCTGTACTCCTTTGTGCGCTGTAGAGATACCTTCTGTACTCCTTTGTACGCTGTAGAGATACCTCGTGTACTCCTTTGTGCGCTGTAGAGATACCTTCTGTACTCCTTTGTACGCTGTAGAGATACCTCGTGTACTCCTTTGTACGTTCTAGAGATATTTCCTGTACTCCTTTGTGCGCTGTAGAGATACCTTCTGTACTCCTTTGTGCGCTGTAGAGATACCTTCTGTACTCCTTTATGCGCTGTAGAGATACCTTCTGTACTCCTTTGTGCGCTGTAGAGATACCTTCTGTACTCCTTTGTACGCTGTAGAGATACCTCGTGTACTCCTTTGTACGTTCTAGAGATATTTCCTGTACTCCTTTGTGCGCTGTAGAGATACCTTCTGTACTCCTTAGTTCGCTGTAGAGATACCTTCTGTACTCCTTTGTGCGCTGTAGAGATACCCTCTGTACTCCTTTGTGCGCTGTAGAGATACCTTCTGTACTCCTTTGTACGCTGTAGAGATACCTCGTGTACTCCTTTGTACGTTCTAGAGATATTTCCTGTACTCCTTTGTGCGCTGTAGAGATACCTTCTGTACTCCTTTGTGCGCTGTAGAGATACCTTCTGTACTCCTTTGTGCGCTGTAGAGATACCTTCTGTACTCCTTTGTGCGCTGTAGAGATACCTTCTGTACTCCTTTGTGCGCTGTAGAGATACCTTCTGTACTCCTTTGTACGCTGTAGAGATACCTCGTGTACTCCTTTGTGCGCTGTAGAGATACCTTCTGTACTTCTTTGTGCGATGTAGAGATACCTTCTGTACTCCTTTGTGCGCTGTAGAGATACCTTCTGTACTCCTTTGTACGTTCTAGAGATATTTCCTGTACTCCTTTGTGCGCTGTCGAGATACCTTCTGTACTCCTTTGTGTGCTGTAGAGATATTTCCTGTACTCCTTTGTGCGCTGTAGAGATACCTTCTGTACTCCTTTGTGCGCTGTAGAGATACCTTCTGTACTCCTTTGTACGCTGTAGAGATACCTCGTGTACTCCTATGTACGTTCTAGAGATATTTCCTGTACTCCTTTGTGCGCTGTAGAGATACCTTCTGTACTCCTTTGTGCGCTGTAGAGATACCTTCTGTACTCCTTTGTACGCTGTAGAGATACCTCGTGTACTCCTATGTACGTTCTAGAGATATTTCCTGTACTCCTTTGTGCGCTGTTGAGATACCTTCTGTACTCCTTTGTTTGCTGTTGAGATACCTTCTGTACTCCTTTGTGCGCTGTAGAGATACCTTCTGTACTCCTTTGTACGCTGTAGAGATACCTTCTGTACTCCTTTGTGCGCTGTAGACATACCTTCTGTGCTCCTTTGTACGCTGTAGAGATACCTCGTGTACTCCTTTGTACGTTCTAGAGATATTTCCTGTACTCCTTTGTGCGCTGTAGAGATACCTTCTGTACTCCTTTGTGCGCTGTAGAGATACCTTCTGTACTCCTTTGTGCGCTGTAGAGATACCTTCTGTACTCCTTTGTACGCTGTAGAGATACCTTCTGTACTCCTTTGTGCGCTGTAGAGATACCTTCTGTACTCCTTTGTACGCTGTAGAGATACCTCGTATACTCCTTTGTACGTTCTAGAGATATTTCCTGTACTCCTTTGTGCGCTGTAGAGATACCTTCTGTACTCCTTTGTGCGCTGTAGAGATACCTTCTGTACTCCTTTGTACGCTGTAGAGATACCTCGTGTACTCCTTTGTACGTTCTAGAAATTTTTCCTGTACTCCTTTGTGCGCTGTAGAGATACCTTCTGTACTTCTTTGTGCGCTGTAGAGATACCTTCTGTACTCCTTTGTGCGCTGTAGAGATACCTTCTGTACTCCTTTGTGCGCTGTAGAGATACCTTCTGTACTCCTTTGTACGCTGTAGAGATACCTCGTGTACTCCTTTGTGCGCTGTAGAGATACCTTCTGTACTCCTTTGTGCGCTGTAGAGATACCTTCTGTACTCCTTTGTGCGCTGTAGAGATACCTTCTGTACTCCTTTGTACGTTCTAGAGATATTTCCTGTACTCCTTTGTGCGCTGTAGAGATACCTTCTGTACTCCTTCGTGCGCCGTAGAGATACCTTCTGTACTCCTTTGTGCGCTGTAGAGATACCTTCTGTCCTCCTTCGTGCGCTGTATAGATACCTTCTGTACTCCTTTGTGCCCTGTAGAGATACCTGCTGTACTCCTTTGTACGCTGTAGAGATACCTCGTGTACTCCTTTGTGCGCTGAAGAGATACCTTCTGTACTCCTTTGTGCGCTGTAGAGATACCTTCTGTACTCCTTTGTACGTTCTAGAGATATTTCCTGTACTCCTTTGTGCGCTGTAGAGATACCTTCTGTACTCCTTTGTGCGCTGTAGAGATACCTTCTGTACTCCTTTGTGCGCTGTAGAGATACCTTCTGTACTCCTTTGTACGCTGTAGAGATACCTCGTGTACTCCTTTGTACGGTCTAGAGATATTTCCTGTACTCCTTTGTGCGCTGTAGAGATACCTTCTGTACTCCTTTGTGCGCTGTAGAGATACCTTCTGTACTCCTTTGTGCGCTGTAGAGATACCTTCTGTACTCCTTTGTACGCTGTAGAGATACCTTCTGTACTCCTTTGTGCGCTGTAGAGATACCTTCTGTACTCCTTTGTACGCTGTAGAGATAACTCGTGTACTCCTTTGTACGTTCTAGAGATATTTCCTGTACTCCTTTGTGCGCTGTAGAGATACCTTCTGTACTTCTTTGTGCGCTGTAGAGATACATTCTGTACTCCTTTTTGCGCTGTAGAGATACCTTCTGTACTCCTTTGTGTGCTGTAGAGATACCTTCTGAACTCCTTTGTGCGCTGTAATAATACTTTCTGTACTCCTTTGTACGCTGTAGAGATACCTCGTGTACTCCTTCGTACGTTCTAGAGATATTTCCTGTACTCCTTTGTGCGCTGCAGAGATACCTTCTGTACTCCTTTGTGCGCTGTAGAGATACCTTCTGTACTCCTTTGTGCGCTGTAGAGATACCTTCTGTACTCCTTTGTACGCTGTAGAAATACCTTCTGTACTCCTTTGTACGCTGTAGAGATACCTCGTGTACTCCTTTGTACGTTCTAGAGATATTTCCTGTACTCCTTTGTGCGCTGTAGAGATACCTTCTGTACTCCTTTGTGCGCTGTAGAGATACCTTCTGTACTCCTTTGTGCGCTGTAGAGATACCTTCTGTACTCCTTTGCGCGCTGTAGAGATACATTCTGTACTCCTTTGTGCGCTGTAGAGATACCTTCTGTACTCCTTTGTACGCTGTAGAGATACCTCGTGTACTCCTTCGTACGTTCTAGAGATATTTCCTGTACTCCTGTGTGCGCTGTAGAGATACCTTCTGTACTCCTTTGTGCGCTGTACAGATACCTTCTGTACTCCTTTGTGCGCTGTAGAGATACCTTCTGTACTCCTTTGTACGCTGTAGAGATACCTTCTGTACTCCTTTGTGCGCTGTAGAGATACCTTCTGTACTCCTTTGTACGCTGTAGAGATACCTCGTGTACTCCTTTGTACGTTCTAGAGATATATCCTGTACTCCTTTGTGCGCTGTAGAGATACCTTCTGTACTCCTTTGTGCGCTGTAGAGATACCTCGTGTACTCCTTTGTACGTTCTAGAGATATTTCCTGTACTCCTTTGTGCGCTGTAGAGATACCTTCTGTACTCCTTTGTACGCTGTAGAGATACCTCGTGTACTCCTTTGTACGTTCTAGAGATATTTTCTGTACTCTTTTGTGCGCTGTAGAGATACCTTCTGTACTCCTTTGTGCGCTGTAGAGATACCTTCTGTACTCCTTTGTGCGCTGTAGAGATACCTTCTGTACTCCTTTGTGCGCTGTAGAGATACCTTCTGTACTTTTTTGTGCGCTGTAGAGATACCTTCTGTACTCCTTTGTACGCTGTAGAGATACCTCGTGTACTCCTTTGTGCGCTGTAGAGATACCTTCTGTACTCCTTTGTGCGCTGTAGAGATACCTTCTGTACTCCTTTGTGCGCTGTAGAGATACCTTCTGTACTCCTTTGTACGTTCTAGAGATATTTCCTGTACTCCTTTGTGCGCTGTAGAGATACCTTCTGTACTCCTTTGAGCGCTGTAGAGATATTTCCTGTACTCCTTTGTGCGCTGTAGAGATACCTTCTGTACTCCTTTGTGCGCTGTAGAGATACCTTCTGTACTCCTTTGTACGACGCTGTAGAGATACCTCGTGTACTCCTTTGTACGTTTCAGAGATATTTCCTGTACTCCTTTGTGCGCTGTAGAGATACCTTTTGTACTCCTTTGTGCGCTGTAGAGATACCTTCTGTACTCCTTTGTGCGCTGTAGAGATACCTTCTGTACTCCTTTGTACGCTGTAGAGATACCTTCTGTACTCCTTTGTGCGCTGTAGAGATACCTTCTGTACTCCTTTGTACGCTGTAGAGATACCTCGTTTACTCCTTTGTACGTTCTAGAGATATTTCCTGTACTCCTTTGTGCGCTGTAGAGATACCTTCTGTACTCCTTTGTGCGCTGTAGAGATACCTTCTGTACTCCTTTGTGCGCTGTAGAGATACCTTCTGTACTCCTTTGTACGCTGTAGAGATACCTTCTGTAAACCTTTGTGCGCTGTAGAGATACCTTCTGTACTCCTTTGTATGCTGTAGAGATACCTCGTGTACTCCTTTGTACGTTCTAGAGATATTTCTTATACTCCTTTGTGCGCTGTAGAGATACCTTCTGTACTTCTTTGTGCGCTGTAGAGATACCTTCTGTACTCCTTTGTACGCTGTAGAGATACCTCGTGTACTCCTTTGTACGTTCTAGAGATATTTCCTGTACCCCTTTGTGTGCTGTAGAGATACCTTCTGTACTCCTTTGTGCGCTGTAAAGATACCTTCTGTACTCCTTTGTGCGCTGTAGAGATACCTTCTGTACTCCTTTGTGCGCTGTAGAGATACCTTCTGTACTCCTTTGTGCGCTGTAGAGATACCTTCTGTACTCCTTTGTACGCGGTAGAGATACCTCGTGTACTCCTTTGTGCGCTGTAGAGATACCTTCTGTACTCCTTTGTGCGCTGTAGAGATACCTTCTGTACTCCTTTGTGCGCTGTAGAGATACCTTCTGTACTCCTTTGTACGTTCTAGAGATATTTCCTGTACTCCTTTGTGCGCTGTAGAGATACATTATTTACTCCTTTGTGCGCTGTAGAGATACCTTCTGTACTCCTTTGTGCGCTGTAGAGATACCTTCTGTACTCCTTTGTGCGCTGTAGAGATACCTTCTGTACTCCTTTGTACGCTGTAGAGATACCTCGTGTACTCCTTTGTACGTTCTAGAGATATTTCCTGTACTCTTTTGTGCGCTGTAGAGATACCTTCTGTACTCCTTTGTGCGCTGTAGAGATACCTTCTGTACTCCTTTGTGCGCTGTAGAGATACCTTCTGTACTCCTTTGTACGCTGTAGAGATACCTCGTGTACTCCTTTGTGCGCTGTAGAGATACCTTCTGTACTCCTTTGTGCGCTGTAGAGATACCTTCTGTACTCCTTTGTGCGCTGTAGAGATACCTTCTGTACTCCTTTGTACGTTCTAGAGATATTTCCTGTACTCCTTTGTGCGCTGTAGAGATACCTTCTGTACTCCTTTGTGCGCTGTAGAGATATTTCCTGTACTCCTTTGTGCGCTGTAGAGATACCTTCTGTACTCCTTTGTGCGCTGTAGAGATACCTTCTGTACTCCTTTGTACGACGCTGTAGAGATACCTCGTGTACTCCTTCGTACGTTCTAGAGATATTTCCTGTACTCCTTTGTGCGCTGTAGAGATACCTTTTGTACTCCTTTGTGCGCTGTAGAGATACCTTCTGTACTCCTTTGTGCGCTGTAGAGATACCTTCTGTACTCCTTTGTACGCTGTAGAGATACCTTCTGTACTCCTTTGTGCGCTGTAGAGATACCTTCTGTACTCCTTTGTACGCTGTAGAGATACCTCGTTTACTCCTTTGTACGTTCTAGAGATATTTCCTGTACCCCTTTGTGCGCTGTAGGGATACCTTCTGTACTCCTTTGTGCGCTGTAGAGATACCTTCTGTACTCCTTTGTGCGCTGTAGAGATACCTTCTGTACTCCTTTGTACGCTGTAGAGATACCTTCTGTACTCCTTTGTGCGCTGTAGAGATACCTTCTGTACTCCTTTGTACGCTGTAGAGATACCTCGTGTACTTCTTTGTACGTTCTAGAGATATTTCTTATACTCCTTTGTGCGCTGTAGAGATACCTTCTGTACTTCTTTGTGCGCTGTAGAGATACCTTCTGTACTCCTTTGTACGCTGTAGAGATACCTCGTGTACTCCTTTGTACGTTCTAGAGATATTTCCTGTACTCCTTTGTGTGCTGTAGAGATACCTTCTGTACTCCTTTGTGCGCTGTAGAGATACCTTCTGTACTCCTTTGTGCGCTGTAGAGAGACCTTCTGTACTCCTTTGTGCGCTGTAGAGATACCTTCTGTACTCCTTTGTGCGCTGTAGAGATACCTTCTGTACTCCTTTGTACGCGGTAGAGATACCTCGTGTACTCCTTTGTGCGCTGTAGAGATACCTTCTGTACTCCTTTGTGCGCTGTAGAGATACCTTCTGTACTCCTTTGTGCGCTGTAGAGATACCTTCTGTACTCCTTTGTACGTTCTAGAGATATTTCCTGTACTCCTTTGTGCGCTGTAGAGATACCTTATGTACTCCTTTGTGCGCTGTAGAGATACCTTCTGTACTCCTTTGTGCGCTGTAGAGATACCTTCTGTACTCCTTTGTGCGCTTTAGAGATACCTTCTGTTCTCCTTTGTGCGCTGTAGAGATACCTTCTGTACTCCTTTGTACGCTGTAGAGATACCTCGTGTACTCCTTTGTGTGCTGTAGAGATACTTTCTGTACTCCTTTGTGCGCTGTAGAGATACCTTCTGTAATCCTTTGTACGTTCTAGAGATTTTTCCTGTACTCCTTTGTGCGCTGTAGAGATACCTTCTGTACTCCTTTGTGCGCTGTAGAGATACCTTCTGTACTCCTTTGTGCGCTGTAGAGATACCTTCTGTACTCCTTTGTACGCTGTAGAGATACCTCGTGTACTCCTTTGTACGTTCTAGAGATATTTCCTGTACTCCTTTGTGCGCTGTAGAGATACCTTCTGTACTCCTTTGTGCGCTGTAGGGATACCTTCTGTACTCCTTTGTGCGCTGTAGAGATACCTTCTGTACTCCTTTGTACGCTGTAGAGATACCTTCTGTACTCCTTTGTGCGCTGTAGAGATACCTTCTGTACTCCTTTGTACGCTGTAGAGATAACTCGTGTACTCCTTTGTACGTTCTAGAGATATTTCCTGTACTCCTTTGTGCGCTGTAGAGATACCTTCTGTACTCCTTTGTGCGCTGTAGAGATACCTTCTGTACTCCTTTGTGCGCTGTAGAGATACCTTCTGTACTCCTTTGTACGCTGTAGAGATACCTTCTGTACTCCTTTGTGCGCTGTAGAGATACCTTCTATACTCCTTTGTACGCTGTAGAGATACCTCGTGTACTTCTTTGAACGTTCTAGAGATATTTCCTGTACTCCTTTGTGCGCTGTTGAGATACCTTCTGTACTCCTTTGTGCGCTGTAGAGATACCTTCTGTACTCCTTTGTGCGCTGTAGAGACACCTTCTATACTCCTTTGTACGCTGTAGAGATACCTTCTGTACTCCTTTGTGCGCTGTAGAGATACCTTCTGTACTCCTTTGTACGCTGTAGAGATACCTCGTGTACTCCTTTGTACGTTCTAGAGATATTTCCTGTACTAATTTGTGCGCTGTAGAGATACCTTCTGTACTCCTTTGTGCGCTGTAGAGATACCTTCTGTACTCCTTTGTGCACTGTAGAGATACCTTCTGTACTCCTTTTTGCGCTGTACAGATACCTTCTGTACTCCTTTGTGCGCTGTAGAGATACCTTCTGTACTCCTTTGTACGCTGTAGAGATACCTCGTGTACTCCTTTGTACATTCTAGAGATATTTCCTGTACTCCTTTGTGCGCTGTAGAGATACCTTCTGTACTCCTTTGTGCGCTGTAGAGATACCTTCTGTACTCCTTTGTACGCTGTAGAGATACCTTCTGTACTCCTTTGTGCGCTGTAGAGATACCTTCTGTACTCCTTTGTACGCTGTAGAGATACCTCGTGTACTCCTTTGTACGTTCTAGAGATATTTCCTGTACTCCTTTGTGCGCTGTAGAGATACCTTCTGTACTCCTTTGTGCGCTGTAGAGATACCTTCTGTACTCCTTTGTGCGCTGTAGAGATACCTTCTGTACTCCTTTGTACGCTGTAGAGATACCTTCTGTACTCCTTTGTGCGCTGTAGAGATACCTTCTGTACTCCTTTGTTCGCTGTAGAGATACCTCGTGTACTCCTTTGTACGTTCTAGAGATATTTCCTGTACTCCTTTGTGCGCTGTAGAGATACCTTCTGTACTCCTTTGTGCGCTGTAGAGATACCTTCTGTACTTCTTTGTACGTTCTAGAGATATTTCCTGTACTCCTTTGTACGCTGTAGAGATACCTTCTGTACTCCTTTGTGCGCTGTAGAGATACCTTCTGTACTCCTTTGTACGCTGTAGAGATACCTCGTGTACTCCTTTGTACGTTCTAGAGATATTTCCTGTACTCCTTTGTGCGCTGTAGAGATACCTTCTGTACTCCTTTGTGCGCTGTAGAGATACCTTCTGTACTCCTTTGTGCGCTGTAGAGATACCTTTTGTACTCCTTTGTGCGCTGTAGAGATACCTTCTGTACTCCTTTGTACGCTGTAGAGATACCTCGTGTACTCCTTTGTGCGCTGTAGAGATACCTTCTGTACTCCTTTGTGCGCTGTAGAGATACCTTCTGTACTTCTTTGTATGCTGTAGAGATACCTTCTGTACTCCTTTGTGCGCTGAAGAGATACCTTCTGTACTCCTTTGTACGCTGTAGAGATACCTCGTGTACTCCTTTGTACGTTCTAGAGATATTTCCTGTACTCCTTTGTGCGCTGTAGAGATACCTTCTGTACTCCTTTGTTCGCTGTAGAGATACCTCGTGTACTCCTTTGTACGTTCTAGAGATATTTCCTGTACTCCTTTGTACGTTTTAGAGATATTTCCTGTACTCCTTTGTGCGCTGTAGAGATACCTTCTGTACTCCTTTGTGCGCTGTTGAGATATTTCCTGTACTCCTTTGTGCGCTGTAGAGATACCTTCTGTACTCCTTTGTGCGCTGTAGAGATACCTTCTGTACTCCTTTGTACGCTGTAGAGATACCTCGTGTATTCCTTTGTACGTTCTAGAGATATTTCCTGTACTCCTTTGTGCGCTGTAGAGATACCTTCTGTACTCCTTTGTGCAAAGTAGAGATACCTTTTGTACTCCTTTGTGCGCTGTAGAGATACCTTCTGTACTTCTTTGTATGCTGTAGAGATACCTTCTGTACTCCTTTGTGCGCTGAAGAGATACCTTCTGTACTCCTTTGTACGCTGTAGAGATACCTCGTGTACTCCTTTGTACGTTCTAGAGATATTTCCTGTACTCCTTTGTGCGCTGTAGAGATACCTTCTGTACTCCTTCGTGCGCTGTAGAGATACCTTCTGTACTCCTTTGCACGCTGTAGAGATACCTTCTGTACTCCTTTGTGCGCTGTAGAGATACCTTCTGTACTCTTTTGTACGCTGTAGAGATACCTCGTGTACTCCTTTGTACGTTCTAGAGATATTTCCTGTACTCCTTTGTGCGCTGTAGATATACCTTCTGTACTCCTTTGTGCGCTGTAGAGATACCTTCTGTGCTCCTTTGTGCGCTGTAGAGATACCTTCTGTACTCCTTTGTGCGCTGTAGAGATACCTTCTGTACTCCTTTGTGCGCTGTAGAGATATCTTCTGTACTCCTTTGTACGCTGTAGAGATACCTCGTGTACTCCTTTGTACGTTCTAGAGATATTTCCTGTACTCCTTTGTGCGCTGTAGAGATACCTTCTGTACTCCTTTGTGCGCTGTAGAGATACCTTCTGTACTCCTTTGTGCGCTGTAGAGATACCTTCTGTACTCCTTTGTGCGCTGTAGAGATACCTTCTGTACTCCTTTGTGCGCTGTAGAGATACCTTCTGTACTCCTTTGTGCGCTGTAGAGATACCTTCTGTACTCCTTTGTACGTTCTAGAGATATTTCCTGTACTCCTTTGTGCGCTGTAGAGATACCTTCTGTACTCCTTTGTGCGCTGTAGAGATACCTTCTGTACTCCTTGGTACGCTGTGGAGATACCTCGTGTACTCCTTTGTTCGTTCTAGAGATATTTCCTGTACTCCTTTGTGCGCTGTAGAGATACTTTCTGTACTCCTTTGTGCGCTGTAGAGATACCTTCTGTACTCCTTTGTGCGCTGTAGAGATACCTTCTGTACTCCTTTGTGCGCTGTAGAGATACCTTCTGTACTACTTTGTGCGCTGTAGAGATACCTTCTGTCCTCCTTTGTACGCTGTTGAGATACCTCGTGTACTCCTTTGTGCGCTGTAGAGATACCTTCTGTACTCCTTTGTGCGCTGTAGAGATACCTTCTGTACTCCTTTGTGCGCTGTAGAAATACCTTCTGTACTCCTGTGTACGTTCTAGAGATATTTTCTGTACTCCTTTGTGCGCTGTAGAGATACCTTCTGTACTCCTTCGTGCGCTGTAGAGATACCTTCTGTACTCCTTTGTACGCTGTAGAGATACCTCGTGTACTCCTTTGTACGTTCTAGAGATATTTCCTGTACTCCTTTGTGCGCTGTAGAGATACCTTCTGTACTCCTTTGTGCGCTGTAGAGATAACTTCTGTACTCCTCTGTGCGCTGTAGAGATACCTTCTGTACTCCTTTGTGCGCTGTAGAGATGCCTTCTGTACTCCTTTGTACGCTGTAGAGATACCTCGTGTACTCCTTTGTACGTTCTAGAGATATTTCCTGTACTCCTTTGTGCGCTGTAGAGATACCTTCTGTACTCCTTTGTGCGCTGTAGAGATACCTTCTGTACTCCTTTGTGCGCTGTAAAGATACCTTCTGTACTCCTTTGTGCGCTGTAGAGATACCTTCTGTACTCCTTTGTACGCTGTAGAGATACCTCGTGTACTCCTTTGTTCGTTCTAGAGATATTTCCTGTACTCCTTTGTGCGCTGTAGAGATACCTTCTGTACTCCTTTGTGCGCTGTAGAGATACCTTCTGTACTCCTTTATGCGCTGTAGAGATACCTTCTGTACTCCTTTGTACGCTGTAGAGATACCTTCTGTACTCCTTTGTGCGCTGTAGAGATACCTTCTGTACTCCTTTGTGCGCTGTAGAGATACATTCTGTACTCCTTTGTGCGCTGTAGAGATACCTTCTGTACTCCTTTGTACGCTGTAGAGATACCTCGTGTACTCCTTCGTACGTTCTAGAGATATTTCCTGTACTCCTTTGTGCGCTGTAGAGATACCTTCTGTACTCCTTTGTGCGCTGTACAGATACCTTCTGTACTCCTTTGTGCGCTGTAGAGATACCTTCTGTACTCCTTTGTACGCTGTAGAGATACCTTCTGTACTCCTTTGTGCGCTGTAGAGATACCTTCTGTACTCCTTTGTACGCTGTAGAGATACCTCGTGTACTCCTTTGTACGTTCTAGAGATATTTCCTGTACTCCTTTGTGCGCTGTAGAGATACCTTCTGTACTCCTTTGTGCGCTGTAGAGATACCTCGTGTACTCCTTTGTACGTTCTAGAGATATTTCCTGTACTCCTTTGTGCGCTGTAGAGATACCTTCTGTACTCCTTTGTACGCTGTAGAGATACCTCGTGTACTCCTTTGTACGTTCTAGAGATATTTCCTTTACTCCTTTGTGCGCTGTAGAGATACCTTCTGTACTCCTTTGTGCGCTGTAGAGATACCTTCTGTACTCCTTTGTGCGCTGTAGAGATACCTTCTGTACTCCTTTGTGCGCTGTAGAGATACCTTCTGTACTCCTTTGTGCGCTGAAGAGATACCTTCTGTACTCCTTTGTACGCTGTAGAGATACCTCGTGTACTCCTTTGTGCGCTGTAGAGATACCTTCTGTACTCCTTTGTGCGCTGTAGAGATACCTTCTGTACTCCTTTGTGCGCTGTAGAGATACCTTCTGTACTCCTTTGTACGTTCTAGAGATATTTCCTGTACTCCTTTGTGCGCTGTAGAGATACCTTCTGTACTCCTTTGTGCGCTGTAGAGATATTTCCTGTACTCCTTTGTGCGCTGTAGAGATACCTTCTGTACTCCTTTGTGCGCTGTAGAGATACTTTCTGTACTCCTTTGTACGACGCTGTAGAGATACCTCGTGTACTCCTTTGTACGTTCTAGAGATATTTCCTGTACTCCTTTGTGCGCTGTAGAGATACCTTTTGTACTCCTTTGTGCGCTGTAGAGATACCTTCTGTACTCCTTTGTGCGCTGTAGAGATACCTTCTGTACTCCTTTGTACGCTGTAGAGATACCTTCTGTACTCCTTTGTGCGCTGTAGAGATACCTTCTGTACTCCTTTGTACGCTGTAGAGATACCTCGTTTACTCCTTTGTACGTTCTAGAGATATTTCCTGTACTCCTTTGTGCGCTGTAGAGATACCTTCTGTACTCCTTTGTGCGCTGTAGAGATACCTTCTGTACTCCTTTGTGCGCTGTAGAGATACCTTCTGTACTCCTTTGTACGCTGTAGAGATACCTTCTGTACTCCTTTGTGCGCTGTAGAGATACCTTCTGTACTCCTTTGTACGCTGTAGAGATACCTCGTGTACTCCTTTGTACGTTCTAGAGATATTTCTTATACTCCTTTGTGCGCTGTAGAGATACCTTCTGTACTTCTTTGTGCGCTGTAGAGATACCTTCTGTACTCCTTTGTACGCTGTAGAGATACCTCGTGTACTCCTTTGTACGTTCTAGAGATATTTCCTGTACTCCTTTGTGTGCTGTAGAGATACCTTCTGTACTCCTTTGTGCGCTGTAGAGATACCTTCTGTACTCCTTTGTGCGCTGTAGAGATACCTTCTGTACTCCTTTGTGCGCTGTAGAGATACATTCTGTACTCCTTTGTGCGCTGTAGAGATACCTTCTGTACTCCTTTGTACGCTGTAGAGATACCTCGTGTACTCCTTCGTACGTTCTAGAGATATTTCCTGTACTCCTTTGTGCGCTGTAGAGATACCTTCTGTACTCCTTTGTGCGCTGTACAGATACCTTCTGTACTCCTTTGTGCGCTGTAGAGATACCTTCTGTACTCCTTTGTACGCTGTAGAGATACCTTCTGTACTCCTTTGTGCGCTGTAGAGATACCTTCTGTACTCCTTTGTACGCTGTAGAGATACCTCGTGTACTCCTTTGTACGTTCTAGAGATATTTCCTGTACTCCTTTGTGCGCTGTAGAGATACCTTCTGTACTCCTTTGTGCGCTGTAGAGATACCTCGTGTACTCCTTTGTACGTTCTAGAGATATTTCCTGTACTCCTTTGTGCGCTGTAGAGATACCTTCTGTACTCCTTTGTACGCTGTAGAGATACCTCGTGTACTCCTTTGTACGTTCTAGAGATATTTCCTGTACTCCTTTGTGCGCTGTAGAGATACCTTCTGTACTCCTTTGTGCGCTGTAGAGATACCTTCTGTACTCCTTTGTGCGCTGTAGAGATACCTTCTGTACTCCTTTGTGCGCTGTAGAGATACCTTCTGTACTCCTTTGTGCGCTGAAGAGATACCTTCTGTACTCCTTTGTACGCTGTAGAGATACCTCGTGTACTCCTTTGTGCGCTGTAGAGATACCTTCTGTACTCCTTTGTGCGCTGTAGAGATACCTTCTGTACTCCTTTGTGCGCTGTAGAGATACCTTCTGTACTCCTTTGTACGTTCTAGAGATATTTCCTGTACTCCTTTGTGCGCTGTAGAGATACCCTCTGTACTCCTTTGTGCGCTGTAGAGATATTTCCTGTACTCCATTGTGCGCTGTAGAGATACCTTCTGTACTCCTTTGTGCGCTGTAGAGATACCTTCTGTACTCCTTTGTACGACGCTGTAGAGATACCTCGTGTACTCCTTTGTACGTTCTAGAGATATTTCCTGTACTCCTTTGTGCGCTGTAGAGATACCTTTTGTACTCCTTTGTGCGCTGTAGAGAAACCTTCTGTACTCCTTTGTGCGCTGTAGAGATACCTTCTGTACTCCTTTGTACGCTGTAGAGATACCTTCTGTACTCCTTTGTGCGCTGTAGAGATACCTTCTGTACTCCTTTGTACGCTGTAGAGATACCTCGTTTACTCCTTTGTACGTTCTAGAGATATTTCCTGTACTCCTTTGTGCGCTGTAGAGATACCTTCTGTACTCCTTTGTGCGCTGTAGAGATACCTTCTGTACTCCTTTGTGCGCTGTAGAGATACCTTCTGTACTCCTTTGTACGCTGTAGAGATACCTTCTGTACTCCTTTGTGCGCTGTAGAGATACCTTCTGTACTCCTTTGTACGCTGTAGAGATACCTCGTGTACTCCTTTGTACGTTCTAGAGATATTTCTTATACTCCTTTGTGCGCTGTAGAGATACCTTCTGTACTTCTTTGTGCGCTGTAGAGATACCTTCTGTACTCCTTTGTACGCTGTAGAGATACCTCGTGTACTCCTTTGTACGTTCTAGAGATATTTCCTGTACTCCTTTGTGTGCTGTAGAGATACCTTCTGTACTCCTTTGTGCGCTGTAGAGATACCTTCTGTACTCCTTTGTGCGCTGTAGAGATACCTTCTGTACTCCTTTGTGCCCTGTAGAGATACCTTCTGTACTCCTTTGTGCGCTGTAGAGATACCTTCTGTACTCCTTTGTACGCGGTAGAGATACCTCGTGTACACCTTTGTGCGCTGTAGAGATACCTTCTGTACTCCTTTGTGCGCTGTAGAGATACCTTCTGTACTCCTTTGTGCGCTGTAGAGATACCTTCTGTACTCCTTTGTACGTTCTAGAGATATTTCCTGTACTCCTTTGTGCGCTGTAGAGATACCTTATGTACTCCTTTGTGCGCTGTAGAGATACCTTCTGTACTCCTTTGTGCGCTGTAGAGATACCTTCTGTACTCCTTTGTGCGCTGTAGAGATACCTTCTGTACTCCTTTGTACGCTGTAGAGATACCTCGTGTACTCCTTTGTACGTTCTAGAGATATTTCCTGTACTCTTTTGTGCGCTGTAGAGATACCTTCTGTACTCCTTTGTGCGCTGTAGAGATACCTTCTGTACTCCTTTGTGCGCTGTAGAGATACCTTCTGTACTCCTTTGTGCGCTGTAGAGATACCTTCTGTACTCCTTTGTGCGCTGTAGAGATACCTTCTGTACTCCTTTGTACGCTGTAGAGATACCTCGTGTACTCCTTTGTGCGTTGTAGAGATACCTTCTGTACTCCTTTGTGCGCTGTAGAGATACCTTCTGTACTCCTTTGTGCGCTGTAGAGATACCTTCTGTACTCCTTTGTACGTTCTAGAGATATTTCCTGTACTCCTTTGTGCGCTGTAGAGATACCTTCTGTACTCCTTTGTGCGCTGTAGAGATATTTCCTGTACTCCTTTGTGCGCTGTAGAGATACCTTCTGTACTCCTTTGTGCGCTGTAGAGATACCTTCTGTACTCCTTTGTACGACGCTGTAGAGATACCTCGTGTACTCCTTTGTACGTTCTAGAGATATTTCCTGTACTCCTTTGTGCGCTGTAGAGATACCTTTTGTACTCCTTTGTGCGCTGTAGAGATACCTTCTGTACTCCTTTGTGCGCTGTAGAGATACCTTCTGTACTCCTTTGTACGCTGTAGAGATACCTTCTGTACTCCTTTGTGCGCTGTAGAGATACCTTCTGTACTCCTTTGTACGCTGTAGAGATACCTCGTTTACTCCTTTGTACGTTCTAGAGATATTTCCTGTACTCCTTTGTGCGCTGTAGAGATACCTTCTGTACTCCTTTGTGCGCTGTAGAGATACCTTCTGTACTCCTTTGTGCGCTGTAGAGATACCTTCTGTACTCCTTTGTACGCTGTAGAGATACCTTCTGTACTCCTTTGTGCGCTGTAGAGATACCTTCTGTACTCCTTTGTACGCTGTAGAGATACCTCGTGTACTCCTTTGTACGTTCTAGAGATATTTCTTATACTCCTTTGTGCGCTGTAGAGATACCTTCTGTACTTCTTTGTGCGCTGTAGAGATACCTTCTGTACTCCTTTGTACGCTGTAGAGATACCTCGTGTACTCCTTTGTACGTTCTAGAGATATTTCCTGTACTCCTTTGTGTGCTGTAGAGATACCTTCTGTACTCCTTTGTGCGCTGTAGAGATACCTTCTGTACTCCTTTGTGCGCTGTAGAAATACCTTCTGTACTCCTTTGTGCGCTGTAGAGATACCTTCTGTACTCCTTTGTGCGCTGTAGAGATACCTTCTGTACTCCTTTGTACGCGGTAGAGATACCTCGTGTACTCCTTTGTGCGCTGTAGAGATACCTTCTGTACTCCTTTGTGCGCTGTAGAGATACCTTCTGTACTCCTTTGTGCGCTGTAGAGATACCTTCTGTACTCCTTTGTACGTTCTAGAGATATTTCCTGTACTCCTTTGTGCGCTGTAGAGATACCTTATGTACTCCTTTGTGCGCTGTAGAGATACCTTCTGTACTCCTTTGTGCGCTGTAGAGATTCCTTCTGTACTCCTTTGTGCGCTTTAGAGATACCTTCTGTACTCCTTTGTGCGCTGTAGAGATACCTTCTGTACTCCTTTGTACGCTGTAGAGATACCTCGTGTACTCCTTTGTGCGCTGTAGAGATACTTTCTGTACTCCTTTGTGCGCTGTAGAGATACCTTCTGTAATCCTTTGTACGTTCTAGAGATATTTCCTGTACTCATTTGTGCGCTGTAGAGATACCTTCTGTACTCCTTTGTGCGCTGTAGAGATACCTTCTGTACTCCTTTGTGCGCTGTAGAGATACCTTCTGTACTCCTTTGTACGCTGTAGAGATACCTCGTGTACTCCTTTGTACGTTCTAGAGATATTTCCTGTACTCCTTTGTGCGCTGTAGAGATACCTTCTGTACTCCTTTGTGCGCTGTAGGGATACCTTCTGTACTCCTTTGTGCGCTGTAGAGATACCTTCTGTAATCCTTTGTACGCTGAAGAGATACCTTCTGTACTCCTTTGTGCGCTGTAGAGATACCTTCTGTACTCCTTTGTACGCTGTAGAGATAACTCGTGTACTCCTTTGTACGTTCTAGAGATATTTCCTGTACTCCTTTGTGCGCTGTAGAGATAACTTCTGTACTCCTTTGTGCGCTGTAGAGATACCTTCTGTACTCCTTTGTGCGCTGTAGAGATACCTTCTGTACTCCTTTGTACGCTGTAGAGATACCTTCTGTACTCCTTTGTGCGCTGTAGAGATACCTTCTATACTCCTTTGTGCGCTGTAGAGATACCTCGTGTACTCCTTTGAACGTTCTAGAGATATTTCCTGTACTCCTTTGTGCGCTGTTGAGATACCTTCTGTACTCCTTTGTGCGCTGTAGAGATACCTTCTGTACTCCTTTGTGCGCTGTAGAGACACCTTCTATACTCCTTTGCACGCTGTAGAGATACCTTCTGTACTCCTTTGTGCGCTGTGGAGATACCTTCTGTACTCCTTTTTACGCTGTAGAGATACCTCGTGTACTCCTTTGTACGTTCTAGAGATATTTCCTGTACTAATTTGTGCGCTGTAGAGATACCTTCTGTACTCTTTTGTGCGCTGTAGAGATACCTTCTGTACTCCTTTGTGCGCTGTAGAGATACCTTCTGTACTCCTTTTTGCGCTGTACAGATACCTTCTGTACTCCTTTATGCGCTGTAGAGATACCTTCTGTACTCCTTTGTACGCTGTAGAGATACCTCGTGTACTCCTTTGTACGTTCTAGAGATATTTCCTGTACTCCTTGGTGCGCTGTAGAGATACCTTCTGTACTCCTTTGTGCGCTGTAGAGATACCTTCTGTACTCCTTTATACGCTGTAGAGATACCTTCTGTACTCCTTTGTGCGTTGTAGAGATACCTTCTGTACTCCTTTGTACGCTGTAGAGATACCTCGTGTACTCCTTTGTACGTTCTAGAGATATTTCCTGTACTCCTTTGTGTGCTGTAGAGATACCTTCTGTACTCCTTTGTGCGCTGTAGAGATACCTTCTGTACTCCTTTGTGCGCTGTAGAGATACCTTCTGTACTCCTTTGTGCGCTGTAGAGATACATTCTGTACTCCTTTGTGCGCTGTAGAGATACCTTCTGTACTCCTTTGTACGCTGTAGAGATACCTCGTGTACTCCTTCGTACGTTCTAGAGATATTTCCTGTACTCCTTTGTGCGCTGTAGAGATACCTTCTGTACTCCTTTGTGCGCTGTACAGATACCTTCTGTACTCCTTTGTGCGCTGTAGAGATACCTTCTGTACTCCTTTGTACGCTGTAGAGATACCTTCTGTACTCCTTTGTGCGCTGTAGAGATACCTTCTGTACTCCTTTGTACGCTGTAGAGATACCTCGTGTACTCCTTTGTACGTTCTAGAGATATTTCCTGTACTCCTTTGTGCGCTGTAGAGATACCTTCTGTACTCCTTTGTGCGCTGTAGAGATACCTCGTGTACTCCTTTGTACGTTCTAGAGATATTTCCTGTACTCCTTTGTGCGCTGTAGAGATACCTTCTGTACTCCTTTGTACGCTGTAGAGATACCTCGTGTACTCCTTTGTACGTTCTAGAGATATTTCCTGTACTCCTTTGTGCGCTGTAGAGATACCTTCTGTACTCCTTTGTGCGCTGTAGAGATACCTTCTGTACTCCTTTGTGCGCTGTAGAGATACCTTCTGTACTCCTTTGTGCGCTGTAGAGATACCTTCTGTACTCCTTTGTGCGCTGAAGAGATACCTTCTGTACTCCTTTGTACGCTGTAGAGATACCTCGTGTACTCCTTTGTGCGCTGTAGAGATACCTTCTGTACTCCTTTGTGCGCTGTAGAGATACCTTCTGTACTCCTTTGTGCGCTGTAGAGATACCTTCTGTACTCCTTTGTACGTTCTAGAGATATTTCCTGTACTCCTTTGTGCGCTGTAGAGATACCTTCTGTACTCCTTTTGTGCGCTGTAGAGATATTTCCTGTACTCCTTTGTGCGCTGTAGAGATACCTTCTGTACTCCTTTGTGCGCTGTAGAGATACCTTCTGTACTCCTTTGTACGACGCTGTAGAGATACCTCGTGTACTCCTTTGTACGTTCTAGAGATATTTCCTGTACTCCTTTGTGCGCTGTAGAGATACCTTTTGTACTCCTTTGTGCGCTGTAGAGAAACCTTCTGTACTCCTTTGTGCGCTGTAGAGAGACCTTCTATACTCCTTTGTACGCTGTAGAGATACCTTCTGTACTCCTTTGTGCGCTGTAGAGATACCTTCTGTACTCCTTTGTACGCTGTAGAGATACCTCGTTTACTCCTTTGTACGTTCTAGAGATATTTCCTGTACTCCTTTGTGCGCTGTAGAGATACCTTCTGTACTCCTTTGTGCGCTGTAGAGATACCTTCTGTACTCCTTTGTGCGCTGTAGAGATACCTTCTGTACTCCTTTGTACGCTGTAGAGATACCTTCTGTACTCCTTTGTGCGCTGTAGAGATACCTTCTGTACTCCTTTGTACGCTGTAGAGATACCTCGTGTACTCCTTTGTACGTTCTAGAGATATTTCTTATACTCCTTTGTGCGCTGTAGAGATACCTTCTGTACTTCTTTGTGCGCTGTAGAGATACTTTCTGTACTCCTTTGTACGCTGTAGAGATACCTCGTGTACTCCTTTGTACGTTCTAGAGATATTTCCTGTACTCCTTTGTGTGCTGTAGAGATACCTTCTGTACTCCTTTGTGCGCTGTAGAGATACCTTCTGTACTCCTTTGTGCGCTGTAGAGATACCTTCTGTACTCCTTAGTGCCCTGTAGAGATACCTTCTGTACTCCTTTGTGCGCTGTAGAGATACCTTTTGTACTCCTTTGTACGCGGTAGAGATGCCTCGTGTACTCCTTTGTGCGCTGTAGAGATACCTTCTGTACTCCTTTGTGCGCTGTAGAGATACCTTCTGTACTCCTTTGTGCGCTGTAGAGATACCTTCTGTACTCCTTTGTACGTTCTAGAGATATTTCCTGTACTCCTTTGTGCGCTGTAGAGATACCTTATGTACTCCTTTGTGCGCTGTAGAGATACCTTCTGTACTCCTTTGTGCGCTGTAGAGATACCTTCTGTACTCCTTTGTGCGCTGTAGAGATACCTTCTGTACTCCTTTGTACGCTGTAGAGATACCTCGTGTACTCCTTTGTACGTTCTAGAGATATTTCCTGTACTCTTTTGTGCGCTGTAGAGATACCTTCTGTACTCCTTTGTGCGCTGTAGAGATACCTTCTGTACTCCTTTGTGCGCTGTAGAGATACCTTCTGTACTCCTTTGTGCGCTGTAGAGATACCTTCTGTACTCCTTTGTACGACGCTGTAGAGATACCTCGTGTACTCCTTTGTACGTTCTAGAGATATTTCCTGTACTCCTTTGTGCGCTGTAGAGATACCTTTTGTACTCCTTTGTGCGCTGTAGAGAAACCTTCTGTACTCCTTTGTGCGCTGTAGAGATACCTTCTGTACTCCTTTGTACGCTGTAGAGATACCTTCTGTACTCCTTTGTGCGCTGTAGAGATACCTTCTGTACTCCTTTGTACGCTGTAGAGATACCTCGTTTACTCCTTTGTACGTTCTAGAGATATTTCCTGTACTCCTTTGTGCGCTGTAGAGATACCTTCTGTACTCCTTTGTGCGCTGTAGAGATACCTTCTGTACTCCTTTGTGCGCTGTAGAGATACCTTCTGTACTCCTTTGTACGCTGTAGAGATACCTTCTGTACTCCTTTGTGCGCTGTAGAGATACCTTCTGTACTCCTTTGTACGCTGTAGAGATACCTCGTGTACTCCTTTGTACGTTCTAGAGATATTTCTTATACTCCTTTGTGCGCTGTAGAGATACCTTCTGTACTTCTTTGTGCGCTGTAGAGATACCTTCTGTACTCCTTTGTACGCTGTAGAGATACCTCGTGTACTCCTTTGTACGTTCTAGAGATATTTCCTGTACTCCTTTGTGTGCTGTAGAGATACCTTCTGTACTCCTTTGTGCGCTGTAGAGATACCTTCTGTACTCCTTTGTGCGCTGTAGAGATACCTTCTGTACTCCTTTGTGCCCTGTAGAGATACCTTCTGTACTCCTTTGTGCGCTGTAGAGATACCTTCTGTACTCCTTTGTACGCGGTAGAGATACCTCGTGTACTCCTTTGTGCGCTGTAGAGATACCTTCTGTACTCCTTTGTGCGCTGTAGAGATACCTTCTGTACTCCTTTGTGCGCTGTAGAGATACCTTCTGTACTCCTTTGTACGTTCTAGAGATATTTCCTGTACTCCTTTGTGCGCTGTAGAGATACCTTATGTACTCCTTTGTGCGCTGTAGAGATACCTTCTGTACTCCTTTGTGCGCTGTAGAGATACCTTCTGTACTCCTTTGTGCGCTGTAGAGATACCTTCTGTACTCCTTTGTACGCTGTAGAGATACCTCGTGTACTCCTTTGTACGTTCTAGAGATATTTCCTGTACTCTTTTGTGCGCTGTAGAGATACCTTCTGTACTCCTTTGTGCGCTGTAGAGATACCTTCTGTACTCCTTTGTGCGCTGTAGAGATACCTTCTGTACTCCTTTGTGCGCTGTAGAGATACCTTCTGTACTCCTTTGTGCGCTGTAGAGATACCTTCTGTACTCCTTTGTACGCTGTAGAGATACCTCGTGTACTCCTTTGTGCGCTGTAGAGATACCTTCTGTACTCCTTTGTGCGCTGTAGAGATACCTTCTGTACTCCTTTGTGCGCTGTAGAGATACCTTCTGTACTCCTTTGTACGTTCTAGAGATATTTCCTGTACTCCTTTGTGCGCTGTAGAGATACCTTCTGTACTCCTTTGTGCGCTGTAGAGATATTTCCTGTACTCCTTTGTGCGCTGTAGAGATACCTTCTGTACTCCTTTGTGCGCTGTAGAGATACCTTCTGTACTCCTTTGTACGACGCTGTAGAGATACCTCGTGTACTCCTTTGTACGTTCTAGAGATATTTCCTGTACTCCTTTGTGCGCTGTAGAGAAACCTTTTGTACTCCTTTGTGCGCTGTAGAGATACCTTCTGTACTCCTTTGTGCGCTGTAGAGATACCTTCTGTACTCCTTTGTACGCTGTAGAGATACCTTCTGTACTCCTTTGTGCGCTGTAGAGATACCTTCTGTACTCCTTTGTGCGCTGTAGAGATACCTTCTGTACTCCTTTGTGCGCTGTAGAGATACCTTCTGTACTCCTTTGTACGCTGTAGAGATACCTTCTGTACTCCTTTGTGCGCTGTAGAGATACCTTCTGTACTCCTTTGTACGCTGTAGAGATACCTCGTGTACTCCTTTGTACGTTCTAGAGATATTTCTTATACTCCTTTGTGCGCTGTAGAGATACCTTCTGTACTTCTTTGTGCGCTGTAGAGATACCTTCTGTACTCCTTTGTACGCTGTAGAGATACCTCGTGTACTCCTTTGTACGTTCTAGAGATATTTCCTGTACTCCTTTGTGTGCTGTAGAGATACCTTCTGTACTCCTTTGTGCGCTGTAGAGATACCTTCTGTACTCCTTTGTGCGCTGTAGAGATACCTTCTGTACTCCTTTGTGCCCTGTAGAGATACCTTCTGTACTCCTTTGTGCGCTGTAGAGATACCTTCTGTACTCCTTTGTACGCGGTAGAGATACCTCGTGTACTCCTTTGTGCGCTGTAGAGATACCTTCTGTACTCCTTTGTGCGCTGTAGAGATACCTTCTGTACTCCTTTGTGCGCTGTAGAGATACCTTCTGTACTCCTTTGTACGTTCTAGAGATATTTCCTGTACTCCTTTGTGCGCTGTAGAGATACCTTATGTACTCCTTTGTGCGCTGTAGAGATACCTTCTGTACTCCTTTGTGTGCTGTAGAGATACCTTCTGTACTCCTTTGTGCGCTGTAGAGATACCTTCTGTACTCCTTTGTACGCTGTAGAGATACCTCGTGTACTCCTTTGTACGTTCTAGAGATATTTCCTGTACTCTTTTGTGCGCTGTAGAGATACCTTCTGTACTCCTTTGTGCGCTGTAGAGATACCTTCTGTACTCCTTTGTGCGCTGTAGAGATACCTTCTGTACTCCTTTGTGCGCTGTAGAGATACCTTCTGTACTCCTTTGTGCGCTGTAGAGATACCTTCTGTACTCCTTTGTACGCTGTAGAGATACCTCGTGTACTCCTTTGTGCGCTGTAGAGATACCTTCTGTACTCCTTTGTGCGCTGTAGAGATACCTTCTGTACTCCTTTGTGCGCTGTAGAGATACCTTCTGTACTCCTTTGTACGTTCTAGAGATATTTCCTGTACTCCTTTGTGCGCTGTAGAGATACCTTCTGTACTCCTTTGTGCGCTGTAGAGATATTTCCTGTACTCCTTTGTGCGCTGTAGAGATACCTTCTGTACTCCTTTGTGCGCTGTAGAGATACCTTCTGTACTCCTTTGTACGACGCTGTAGAGATACCTCGTGTACTCCTTTGTACGTTCTAGAGATATTTCCTGTACTCCTTTGTGCGCTGTAGAGAAACCTTTTGTACTCCTTTGTGCGCTGTAGAGATACCTTCTGTACTCCTTTGTGCGCTGTAGAGATACCTTCTGTACTCCTTTGTACGCTGTAGAGATACCTTCTGTACTCCTTTGTGCGCTGTAGAGATACCTTCTGTACTCCTTTGTACGCTGTAGAGATACCTCGTTTACTCCTTTGTACGTTCTAGAGATATTTCCTGTACTCCTTTGTGCGCTGTAGAGATACCTTCTGTACTCCTTTGTGCGCTGTAGAGATACCTTCTGTACTCCTTTGTGCGCTGTAGAGATACCTTCTGTACTCCTTTGTACGCTGTAGAGATACCTTCTGTACTCCTTTGTGCGCTGTAGAGATACCTTCTGTACTCCTTTGTACGCTGTAGAGATACCTCGTGTACTCCTTTGTACGTTCTAGAGATATTTCTTATACTCCTTTGTGCGCTGTAGAGATACCTTCTGTACTTCTTTGTGCGCTGTAGAGATACCTTCTGTACTCCTTTGTACGCTGTAGAGATACCTCGTGTACTCCTTTGTACGTTCTAGAGATATTTCCTGTACTCCTTTGTGTGCTGTAGAGATACCTTCTGTACTCCTTTGTGCGCTGTAGAGATACCTTCTGTACTCCTTTGTGCGCTGTAGAAATACCTTCTGTACTCCTTTGTGCGCTGTAGAGATACCTTCTGTACTCCTTTGTGCGCTGTAGAGATACCTTCTGTACTCCTTTGTACGCGGTAGAGATACCTCGTGTACTCCTTTGTGCGCTGTAGAGATACCTTCTGTACTCCTTTGTGCGCTGTAGAGATACCTTCTGTACTCCTTTGTGCGCTGTAGAGATACCTTCTGTACTCCTTTGTACGTTCTAGAGATATTTCCTGTACTCCTTTGTGCGCTGTAGAGATACCTTATGTACTCCTTTGTGCGCTGTAGAGATACCTTCTGTACTCCTTTGTGCGCTGTAGAGATACCTTCTGTACTCCTTTGTGCGCTTTAGAGATACCTTCTGTACTCCTTTGTGCGCTGTAGAGATACCTTCTGTACTCCTTTGTACGCTGTAGAGATACCTCGTGTACTCCTTTGTGCGCTGTAGAGATACTTTCTGTACTCCTTTGTGCGCTGTAGAGATACCTTCTGTAATCCTTTGTACGTTCTAGAGATATTTCCTGTACTCCTTTGTGCGCTGTAGAGATACCTTCTGTACTCCTTTGTGCGCTGTAGAGATACCTTCTGTACTCCTTTGTGCGCTGTAGAGATACCTTCTGTACTCCTTTGTACGCTGTAGAGATACCTCGTGTACTCCTTTGTACGTTCTAGAGATATTTCCTGTACTCCTTTGTGCGCTGTAGAGATACCTTCTGTACTCCTTTGTGCGCTGTAGGGATACCTTCTGTACTCCTTTGTGCGCTGTAGAGATACCTTCTGTACTCCTTTGTACGCTGTAGAGATACCTTCTGTACTCCTTTGTGCGCTGTAGAGATACCTTCTGTACTCCTTTGTACGCTGTAGAGATAACTCGTGTACTCCTCTGTACGTTCTAGAGATATTTCCTGTACTCCTTTGTGCGCTGTAGAGATACCTTCTGTACTCCTTTGTGCGCTGTAGAGATACCTTCTGTACTCCTTTGTGCGCTGTAGAGATACCTTCTGTACTCCTTTGTACGCTGTAGAGATACCTTCTGTACTCCTTTGTGCGCTGTAGAGATACCTTCTATACTCCTTTGTACGCTGTAGAGATACCTCGTGTACTCCTTTGAACGTTCTAGAGATATTTCCTGTACTCCTTTGTGCGCTGTTGAGATACCTTCTGTACTCCTTTGTGCGCTGTAGAGATACCTTCTGTACTCCTTTGTGCGCTGTAGAGACACCTTCTATACTCCTTTGCACGCTGTAGAGATACCTTCTGTACTCCTTTGTGCGCTGTGGAGATACCTTCTGTACTCCTTTGTACGCTGTAGAGATACCTCGTGTACTCCTTTGTACGTTCTAGAGATATTTCCTGTACTAATTTGTGCGCTGTAGAGATACCTTCTGTACTCTTTTGTGCGCTGTAGAGATACCTTCTGTACTCCTTTGTGCGCTGTAGAGATACCTTCTGTACTCCTTTTTGCGCTGTACAGATACCTTCTGTACTCCTTTGTGCGCTGTAGAGATACCTTCTGTACTCCTTTGTACGCTGTAGAGATACCTCGTGTACTCCTTTGTACGTTCTAGAGATATTTCCTGTACTCCTTGGTGCGCTGTAGAGATACCTTCTGTACTCCTTTGTGCGCTGTAGAGATACCTTCTGTACTCCTTTATACGCTGTAGAGATACCTTCTGTACTCCTTTGTGCGTTGTAGAGATACCTTCTGTACTCCTTTGTACGCTGTAGAGATACCTCGTGTACTCCTTTGTACGTTCTAGAGATATTTCCTGTACTCCTTTGTGTGCTGTAGAGATACCTTCTGTACTCCTTTGTGCGCTGTAGAGATACCTTCTGTACTCCTTTGTGCGCTGTAGAGATACCTTCTGTACTCCTTTGTGCGCTGTAGAGATACATTCTGTACTCCTTTGTGCGCTGTAGAGATACCTTCTGTACTCCTTTGTACGCTGTAGAGATACCTCGTGTACTCCTTCGTACGTTCTAGAGATATTTCCTGTACTCCTTTGTGCGCTGTAGAGATACCTTCTGTACTCCTTTGTGCGCTGTACAGATACCTTCTGTACTCCTTTGTGCGCTGTAGAGATACCTTCTGTACTCCTTTGTACGCTGTAGAGATACCTTCTGTACTCCTTTGTGCGCTGTAGAGATACCTTCTGTACTCCTTTGTACGCTGTAGAGATACCTCGTGTACTCCTTTGTACGTTCTAGAGATATTTCCTGTACTCCTTTGTGCGCTGTAGAGATACCTTCTGTACTCCTTTGTGCGCTGTAGAGATACCTCGTGTACTCCTTTGTACGTTCTAGAGATATTTCCTGTACTCCTTTGTGCGCTGTAGAGATACCTTCTGTACTCCTTTGTACGCTGTAGAGATACCTCGTGTACTCCTTTGTACGTTCTAGAGATATTTCCTGTACTCCTTTGTGCGCTGTAGAGATACCTTCTGTACTCCTTTGTGCGCTGTAGAGATACCTTCTGTACTCCTTTGTGCGCTGTAGAGATACCTTCTGTACTCCTTTGTGCGCTGTAGAGATACCTTCTGTACTCCTTTGTGCGCTGAAGAGATACCTTCTGTACTCCTTTGTACGCTGTAGAGATACCTCGTGTACTCCTTTGTGCGCTGTAGAGATACCTTCTGTACTCCTTTGTGCGCTGTAGAGATACCTTCTGTACTCCTTTGTGCGCTGTAGAGATACCTTCTGTACTCCTTTGTACGTTCTAGAGATATTTCCTGTACTCCTTTGTGCGCTGTAGAGATACCTTCTGTACTCCTTTGTGCGCTGTAGAGATATTTCCTGTACTCCTTTGTGCGCTGTAGAGATACCTTCTGTACTCCTTTGTGCGCTGTAGAGATACCTTCTGTACTCCTTTGTACGACGCTGTAGAGATACCTCGTGTACTCCTTTGTACGTTCTAGAGATATTTCCTGTACTCCTTTGTGCACTGTAGAGATACCTTTTGTACTCCTTTGTGCGCTGTAGAGAAACCTTCTGTACTCCTTTGTGCGCTGTAGAGATACCTTCTATACTCCTTTGTACGCTGTAGAGATACCTTCTGTACTCCTTTGTGCGCTGTAGAGATACCTTCTGTACTCCTTTGTACGCTGTAGAGATACCTCGTTTACTCCTTTGTACGTTCTAGAGATATTTCCTGTACTCCTTTGTGCGCTGTAGAGATACCTTCTGTACTCCTTTGTGCGCTGTAGAGATACCTTCTGTACTCCTTTGTGCGCTGTAGAGATACCTTCTGTACTCCTTTGTACGCTGTAGAGATACCTTCTGTACTCCTTTGTGCGCTGTAGAGATACCTTCTGTACTCCTTTGTACGCTGTAGAGATACCTCGTGTACTCCTTTGTACGTTCTAGAGATATTTCTTATACTCCTTTGTGCGCTGTAGAGATTCCTTCTGTACTTCTTTGTGCGCTGTAGAGATACCTTCTGTACTCCTTTGTACGCTGTAGAGATACCTCGTGTACTCCTTTGTACGTTCTAGAGATATTTCCTGTACTCCTTTGTGTGCTGTAGAGATACCTTCTGTACTCCTTTGTGCGCTGTAGAGATACCTTCTGTACTCCTTTGTGCGCTGTAGAGATACCTTCTGTACTCCTTTGTGCCCTGTAGAGATACCTTCTGTACTCCTTTGTGCGCTGTAGAGATACCTTCTGTACTCCTTTGTACGCGGTAGAGATACCTCGTGTACTCCTTTGTGCGCTGTAGAGATACCTTCTGTACTCCTTTGTGCGCTGTAGAGATACCTTCTGTACTCCTTTGTGCGCTGTAGAGATACCTTCTGTACTCCTTTGTACGTTCTAGAGATATTTCCTGTACTCCTTTGTGCGCTGTAGAGATACCTTATGTACTCCTTTGTGCGCTGTAGAGAAACCTTCTGTACTCCTTTGTGCGCTGTAGAGATACCTTCTGTACTCCTTTGTGCGCTGTAGAGATACCTTCTGTACTCCTTTGTACGCTGTAGAGATACCTCGTGTACTCCTTTGTACGTTCTAGAGATATTTCCTGTACTCTTTTGTGCGCTGTAGAGATACCTTCTGTACTCCTTTGTGCGCTGTAGAGATACCTTCTGTACTCCTTTGTGCGCTGTAGAGATACCTTCTGTACTCCTCTGTGCGCTTTAGAGATACCTTCTGTACTCCTTTGTGCGCTGTAGAGATACCTTCTGTACTCCTTTGTACGCTGTAGAGATACCTCGTGTACTCCTTTGTGCGCTGTAGAGATACCTTCTGTACTCCTTTGTGCGCTGTAGAGATACCTTCTGTACTCCTTTGTGCGCTGTAGAGATACCTTCTGTACTCCTTTGTACGTTCTAGAGATATTTCCTGTACTCCTTTGTGCGCTGTAGAGATACCTTCTGTACTCCTTTGTGCGCTGTAGAGATATTTCCTGTACTCCTTTGTGCGCTGTAGAGATACCTTCTGTACTCCTTTGTGCGCTGTAGAGATACCTTCTGTACTCCTTTGTACGACGCTGTAGAGATACCTCGTGTACTCCTTTGTACGTTCTAGAGATATTTCCTGTACTCCTTTGTGCGCTGTAGAGATACCTTTTGTACTCCTTTGTGCGCTGTAGAGATACCTTCTGTACTCCTTTGTGCGCTGTAGAGATACCTTCTGTACTCCTTTGTACGCTGTAGAGATACCTTCTGTACTCCTTTGTGCGCTGTAGAGATACCTTCTGTACTCCTTTGTACGCTGTAGAGATACCTCGTTTACTCCTTTGTACGTTCTAGAGATATTTCCTGTACTCCTTTGTGCGCTGTAGAGATACCTTCTGTACTCCTTTGTGCGCTGTAGAGATACCTTCTGTACTCCTTTGTGCGCTGTAGAGATACCTTCTGTACTCCTTTGTACGCTGTAGAGATACCTTCTGTACTCCTTTGTGCGCTGTAGAGATACCTTCTGTACTCCTTTGTACGCTGTAGAGATACCTCGTGTACTCCTTTGTACGTTCTAGAGATATTTCTTATACTCCTTTGTGCGCTGTAGAGATACCTTCTGTACTTCTTTGTGCGCTGTAGAGATACCTTCTGTACTCCTTTGTACGCTGTAGAGATACCTCGTGTACTCCTTTGTACGTTCTAGAGATATTTCCTGTACTCCTTTGTGTGCTGTAGAGATACCTTCTGTACTCCTTTGTGCGCTGTAGAGATACCTTCTGTACTCCTTTGTGCGCTGTAGAAATACCTTCTGTACTCCTTTGTGCGCTGTAGAGATACCTTCTGTACTCCTTTGTGCGCTGTAGAGATACCTTCTGTACTCCTTTGTACGCGGTAGAGATACCTCGTGTACTCCTTTGTGCGCTGTAGAGATACCTTCTGTACTCCTTTGTGCGCTGTAGAGATACCTTCTGTACTCCTTTGTGCGCTGTAGAGATACCTTCTGTACTCCTTTGTACGTTCTAGAGATATTTCCTGTACTCCTTTGTGCGCTGTAGAGATACCTTCTGTACTCCTTTGTGCGCTGTAGGGATACCTTCTGTACTCCTTTGTGCGCTGTAGAGATACCTTCTGTACTCCTTTGTACGCTGTAGAGATACCTTCTGTACTCCTTTGTGCGCTGTAGAGATACCTTCTGTACTCCTTTGTACGCTGTAGAGATAACTCGTGTACTCCTTTGTACGTTCTAGAGATATTTCCTGTACTCCTTTGTGCGCTGTAGAGATACCTTCTGTACTCCTTTGTGCGCTGTAGAGATACCTTCTGTACTCCTTTGTGCGCTGTAGAGATACCTTCTGTACTCCTTTGTACGCTGTAGAGATACCTTCTGTACTCCTTTGTGCGCTGTAGAGATACCTTCTATACTCCTTTGTACGCTGTAGAGATACCTCGTGTACTCCTTTGAACGTTCTAGAGATATTTCCTGTACTCCTTTGTGCGCTGTTGAGATACCTTCTGTACTCCTTTGTGCGCTGTAGAGATACCTTCTGTACTCCTTTGTGCGCTGTAGAGACACCTTCTATGCTCCTTTGTACGCTGTAGAGATACCTTCTGTACTCCTTTGTGCGCTGTGGAGATACCTTCTGTACTCCTTTGTACGCTGTAGAGATACCTCGTGTACTCCTTTGTACGTTCTAGAGATATTTCCTGTACTAATTTGTGCGCTGTAGAGATACCTTCTGTACTCCTTTGTGCGCTGTAGAGATACCTTCTGTACTCCTTTGTGCGCTGTAGAGATACCTTCTGTACTCCTTTTTGCGCTGTACAGATACCTTCTGTCCTCCTTTGTGCGCTGTAGAGATACTTTCTGTACTCCTTTGTACGCTGTAGAGATACCTCGTGTACTCCTTTGTACGTTCTAGAGATATTTCCTGTACTCCTTGGTGCGCTGTAGAGATACCTTCTGTACTCCTTTGTGCGCTGTAGAGATACCTTCTGTACTCCTTTATACGCTGTAGAGATACCTTCTGTACTCCTTTGTGCGTTGTAGAGATACCTTCTGTACTCCTTTGTACGCTGTAGAGATACCTCGTGTACTCCTTTGTACGTTCTAGAGATATTTCCTGTACTCCTTTGTGCGCTGTAGAGATACCTTCTGTACTCCTTTGTGCGCTGTAGAGATACCTTCTGTACTCCTTTGTGCGCTGTAGAGATACCTTCTGTACTCCTTTGTACGCTGTAGAGATACCTTCTGTACTCCTTTGTGCGCTGTAGAGATACGTTCTGTACTCCTTTGTTCGCTGTAGAGATACCTCGTGTACTCCTTTGTACGTTCTAGAGATATTTCCTGTACTCCTTTGTGCGCTGTAGAGATACCTTCTGTACTCCTTTGTGCGCTGTAGAGATACCTTCTGTACTTCTTTGTACGTTCTAGAGATATTTCCTGTACTCCTTTGTACGCTGTAGAGATACCTTCTAAACTCCTTTGTGCGCTGTAGAGATACCTTCTGTACTCCTTTGTACGCTGTAGAGATACCTCGTGTACTCCTTTGTACGTTCTAGAGATATTTCCTGTACTCCTTTGTGCGCTGTAGAGATACCTTCTGTACTCCTTTGTGCGCTGTAGAGATACCTTCTGTACTCCTTTGTGCGCTGTAGAGATACCTTTTGTACTCCTTTGTGCGCTGTAGAGATACCTTCTGTACTCCTTTGTACGCTGTAGAGATACCTCGTGTACTCCTTTGTGCGCTGTAGAGATACCTTCTGTACTCCTTTGTGCGCTGTAGAGATACCTTCTGTACTCCTTTGTGCGCTGTAGAGATACCTTCTGTACTCCTTTGTACGTTCTAGAGATATTTCCTGTACTCCTTTGTGCGCTGTAGAGATACCTTCTGTACTCCTTTGTGCGCTGTTGAGATATTTCCTGTACTCCTTTGTGCGCTGTAGAGATACCTTCTGTACTCCTTTGTGCGCTGTAGAGATACCTTCTGTACTCCTTTGTACGCTGTAGAGATACCTCGTGTATTCCTTTGTACGTTCTAGAGATATTTCCTGTACTCCTTTGTGCGCTGTAGAGATACCTTCTGTACTCCTTTGTGCGCTGTAGAGATACCTTTTGTACTCCTTTGTGCGCTGTAGAGATACCTTCTGTACTTCTTTGTATGCTGTAGAGTTACCTTCTGTACTCCTTTGTGCGCTGAAGAGATACCTTCTGTACTCCTTTGTACGCTGTAGAGATACCTCGTGTACTCCTTTGTACGTTCTAGAGATATTTCCTGTACTCCTTTGTGCGCTGTAGTGATACCTTCTGTACTCCTTTGTGCGCTGTAGAGATACCTTCTGTACTCCTTTGTACGCTGTAGAGATACCTTCTGTACTCCTTTGTGCGCTGTAGAGATACCTTCTGTACTCTTTTGTACGCTGTAGAGATATCTCGTGTACTCCTTTGTACGTTCTAGAGATATTTCCTGTACTCCTTTGTGCGCTGTAGATATACCTTCTGTACTCCTTTGTGCGCTGTAGAGATACCTTCTGTGCTCCTTTGTGCGCTGTAGAGATACCTTCTGTACTCCTTTGTGCGCTGTAGAGATACCTTCTGTACTCCTTTGTGCGCTGTAGAGATATCTTCTGTACTCCTTTGTACGCTGTAGAGATACCTCGTGTACTCCTTTGTACGTTCTAGAGATATTTCCTGTACTCCTTTGTGCGCTGTAGAGATACCTTCTGTACTCCTTTGTGCGCTGTAGAGATACCTTCTGTACTCCTTTGTGCGCTGTAGAGATACCTTCTGTACTCCTTTGTGCGCTGTAGAGATACCTTCTGTACTCCTTTGTGCGCTGTAGAGATACCTTCTGTACTCCTTTGTGCGCTGTAGAGATACCTTCTGTACTCCTTTGTACGTTCTAGAGATATTTCCTGTACTCCTTTGTGCGCTGTAGAGATACCTTCTGTACTCCTTTGTGCGCTGTAGAGATACCTTCTGTACTCCTTTGTACGCTGTAGAGATAACTCGTGTACTCCTTTGTACGTTCTAGAGATATTTCCTGTACTCCTTTGTGCGCTGTAGAGATACCTTCTGTACTCCTTTGTGCGCTGTAGAGATACCTTCTGTACTCCTTTGTGCGCTGTAGAGATACCTTCTGTACTCCTTTGTGAGCTGTAGAGATACCTTCTGTACTCCTTTGTGCGCTGTAGAGATACCTTCTGTCCTCCTTTGTACGCTGTTGAGATACCTCGTGTACTCCTTTGTGCGCTGTAGAGATACCTTCTGTACTCCTTTCTGCGCTGTAGAGATACCTTCTGTACTCCTTTGTGCGCTGTAGAGATACCTTCTGTACTCCTTTGTACGTTCTAGAGATATTTCCTGTACTCCTTTGTGCGCTGTAGAGATACCTTCTGTACTCCTTTGTGCGCTGTAGAGATACCTTCTGTACTCCTTTGTACGCTGTAGAGATACCTCGTGTACTCCTTTGTACGTTTTAGAGATATTTCCTGTACTCCTTTGTGCGCTGTAGAGATACCTTCTGTACTCCTTTGTGCGCTGTAGAGATACCTTCTGTACTCCTCTGTGCGCTGTAGAGATACCTTCTGTACTCCTTTGTGCGCTGTAGAGATGCCTTCTGTACTCCTTTGTACGCTGTAGAGATACCTCGTGTACTCCTTTGTACGTTCTAGAGATATTTCCTGTACCCCTTTGTGCGCTGTAGAGATACCTTCTGTACTCCTTTGTGCGCTGTAGAGATACCTTCTGTACTCCTTTGTGCGCTGTAGAGATACCTTCTGTACTCCTTTGTGCGCTGTAGAGATACCTTCTGTACTCCTTTGTACGCTGTAGAGATACCTCGTGTACTCCTTTGTTCGTTCTAGAGATATTTCCTGTACTCCTTTGTGCGCTGTAGAGATACCTTCTGTACTCCTTTGTGCGCTGTAGAGATACCTTCTGTACTCCTTTGTGCGCTGTAGAGATACCTTCTGTTCTCCTTTGTACGCTGTAGAGATACCTTCTGTACTCCTTTGTGCGCTGTAGAGATACCTTCTGTACTCCTTTGTGCGCTGTAGAGATACCTTCTTTACTCCTTTGTGCGCTGTAGAGATTCCTCGTGTACTCCTTTGTACGTTCTAGAGATATTTCCTGTACTCCTTTGTGCGCTGTAGAGATACCTTCTGTACTCCTTTGTGCGCTGTAGAGATACCTTCTGTACTCCTTTGTACGTTCTAGAGATATTTCCTGTACTCCTTTGTGCGCTGTAGAGATACCTTCTGTACTCCTTTGTGCGCTGTAGAGATACCTTCTGTACTCCTTTGTGCGCTGTAGTGAAACCTTCTGTACTCCTTTGTACGCTGTAGAGATACCTTCTGTACTCCTTTGTGCGCTGTAGAGATACCTTCTGTACTCCTTTGTACGCTGTAGAGATACCTCGTGTACTCCTTTGTACGTTCTAGAGATATTTCCTGTACTCCTTTGTGCGCTGTAGAGATACCTTCTGTACTCCTTTGTGCGCTGTAGAGATACCTTCTGTACTCCTTTGTGCGCTGTAGAGATACCTTCTGTACTCCTTTGTGCGCTGTAGAGATACCTCGTGTACTCCTTTGTACGTTCTAGAGATATTTCCTGTACTCCTTTGTGCGCTGTAGAGATACCTTCTGTACTCCTTTGTGCGCTGTAGAGATACCTTCTGTACCCCTTTGTGCGCTGTAGAGATACCTTCTGTACTCCTTTGTGCGCTGTAGAGATACCTTCTGTACTCCTTTGTGCGCTGTAGAGATACCTTCTGTACTCCTTTGTACGCTGTAGAGATACCTTCTGTACTCCTTTGTGCGCTGTAGAGATACCTTCTGTACTCCTTTGTACGCTGTAGAGATACCTCGTGTACTCCTTTGTACGTTCTAGAGATATTTCCTGTACTCCTTTGTGCGCTGTAGAGATACCTTCTGTACTCCTTTGTGCGCTGTAGAGATACCTTCTGTACTCCTTTGTACGTTCTAGAGATATTTCCTGTACTCCTTTGTACGCTGTAGAGATACCTTCTGTACTCCTTTGTGCGCTGTAGAGATACCTTCTGTACTCCTTTGTACGCTGTAGAGATACCTCGTGTACTCCTTTGTACGTTCTAGAGATATTTCCTGTACTCCTTTGTGCGCTGTAGAGATACCTTCTGTACTCCTTTGTGCGCTGTAGAGATACCTTCTTTACTCCTCTATGCGCTGTAGAGATACCTTCTGTACTCCTTTGTGCGCTGTAGAGATACCTTCTGTACTCCTTTGTACGCTGTAGAGATACCTCGTGTACTCCTTTGTACGTTCTAGAGATATTTCCTGTACTCCTTTGTGCGCTGTAGAGATACCTTCTGTACTTCTTTGTGCGCTGTAGAGATACCTTCTGTACTCCTTTGTGCGCTGTAGAGATACCTTCTGTACTCCTTTGTGCGCTGTAGAGATACCTTCTGTACTTCTTTGTACGCTGTAGAGATACCTCGTGTACTCCTTTGTTCGTTCTAGAGATATTTTCTGTACTCCTTTGTGCGCTGTAGAGATACCTTCTGTACTCCTTTGTGCGCTGTAGAGATACCTTCTGTACTCCTTTGTGCGCTGTAGAGATACCTTCTGTACTCCTGTGTACGCTGTAGAGATACCTTCTGTACTCCTTTGTGCGCTGTAGAGATACCTTCTGTACTCCTTTGTGCGCTGTAGAGATACCTTCTGTACTCCTTTGTGCGCTGTAGAGATTCCTCGTGTACGCCTTTGTACGTTCTAGAGATATTTCCTGTACTCCTTTGTGCGCTGTAGAGATACCTTCTGTACTCCTTTGTACGCTGTAGAGATACCTCGTGTACTCCTTTGTACGTTCTAGAGATATTTCCTGTACTCCTTTGTGCGCTGTAGAGATACCTTCTGTACTCCTTTGTGCGCTGTAGAGATACCTTCTGTACTCCTTTGTGCGCTGTAGAGATACCTTCTGTACTCCTTTGTACGCTGTAGAGATACCTTCTGTACTCCTTTGTGCGCTGTAGAGATACGTTCTGTACTCCTTTGTTCGCTGTAGAGATACCTCGTGTACTCCTTTGTACGTTCTAGAGATATTTCCTGTACTCCTTTGTGCGCTGTAGAGATACCTTCTGTACTCCTTTGTGCGCTGTAGAGATACCTTCTGTACTTCTTTGTACGTTCTAGAGATATTTCCTGTACTCCTTTGTACGCTGTAGAGATACCTTCTGTACTCCTTTGTGCGCTGTGGAGATACCTTCTGTACTCCTTTGTACGCTGTAGAGATACCTCGTGTACTCCTTTGTACGTTCTAGAGATATTTCCTGTACTCCTTTGTGCGCTGTAGAGATACCTTCTGTACTCCTTTGTGCGCTGTAGAGATACCTTCTGTACTCCTTTGTGCGCTGTAGAGATACCTTTTGTACTCCTTTGTGCGCTGTAGAGATACCTTCTGTACTCCTTTGTACGCTGTAGAGATACCTCGTGTACTCCTTTGTGCGCTGTAGAGATACCTTCTGTACTCCTTTGTGCGCTGTAGAGATACCTTCTGTACTCCTTTGTGCGCTGTAGAGATACCTTCTGTACTCCTTTGTACGTTCTAGAGATATTTCCTGTACTCCTTTGTGCGCTGTAGAGATACCTTCTGTACTCCTTTGTGCGCTGTTGAGATATTTCCTGTACTCCTCTGTGCGCTGTAGAGATACCTTCTGTACTCCTTTGTGCGCTGTAGAGATACCTTCTGTACTCCTTTGTACGCTGTAGAGATACCTCGTGTATTCCTTTGTACGTTCTAGAGATATTTCCTGTACTCCTTTGTGCGCTGTAGAGATACCTTCTGTACTCCCTTGTGCGCTGTAGAGATACCTTTTGTACTCCTTTGTGCGCTGTAGAGATACCTTCTGTACTTCTTTGTATGCTG
Source organism: Morinoia aosen (assembly GCA_030386875.1). NCBI lineage: Eukaryota > Metazoa > Arthropoda > Malacostraca > Amphipoda > Talitridae > Morinoia > Morinoia aosen. The sequence goes on along the minus strand of JASJYW010000027.1, from coordinate 32,378,481 downwards.
TAGAGATACCTTCTGTACTCCTTTGTGCGCTGAAGAGATACCTTCTGTACTCCTTTGTACGCTGTAGAGATACCTCGTGTACTCCTTTGTACGTTCTAGAGATATTTCCTGTACTCCTTTGTGCGCTGTAGTGATACCTTCTGTACTCCTTTGTGCGCTGTAGAGATACCTTCTGTACTCCTTTGTACGCTGTAGAGATACCTTCTGTACTCCTTTGTGCGCTGTAGAGATACCTTCTGTACTCTTTTGTACGCTGTAGAGATATCTCGTGTACTCCTTTGTACGTTCTAGAGATATTTCCTGTAATCCTTTGTGCGCTGTAGATATACCTTCTGTACTCCTTTGTGCGCTGTAGAGATACCTTCTGTGCTCCTTTGTGCGCTGTAGAGATACCTTCTGTACTCCTTTGTGCGCTGTAGAGATACCTTCTGTACTCCTTTGTGCGCTGTAGAGATATCTTCTGTACTCCTTTGTACGCTGTAGAGATACCTCGTGTACTCCTTTGTACGTTCTAGAGATATTTCCTGTACTCCTTTGTGCGCTGTAGAGATACCTTCTGTACTCCTTTGTGCGCTGTAGAGATACCTTCTGTACTCCTTTGTGCGCTGTAGAGATACCTTCTGTACTCCTTTGTGCGTTAGAGATACCTTCTGTACTCCTTTGTGCGCTGTAGAGATACCTTCTGCACTCCTTTGTGCGCTGTAGAGATACCTTCTGTACTCCTTTGTACGTTCTAGAGATATTTCCTGTACTCCTTTGTGCGCTGTAGAGATACCTTCTGTACTCCTTTGTGCGCTGTAGAGATACCTTCTGTACTCCTTTGTACGCTGTAGAGATACCTCGTGTACTCCTTTGTACGTTCTAGAGATATTTCCTGTACTCCTTTGTGCGCTGTAGAGATACCTTCTGTACTCCTTTGTGCGCTGTAGAGATACCTTCTGTACTCCTTTGTGCGCTGTAGAGATACCTTCTGTACTCCTTTGTGAGCTGTAGAGATACCTTCTGTACTCCTTTGTGCGCTGTAGAGATACCTTCTGTCCTCCTTTGTACGCTGTTGAGATACCTCGTGTACTCCTTTGTGCGCTGTAGAGATACCTTCTGCACTCCTTTGTGCGCTGTAGAGATACCTTCTGTACTCCTTTGTGCGCTGTAGAGATACCTTCTGTACTCCTTTGTACGTTCTAGAGATATTTCCTGTACTCCTTTGTGCGCTGTAGAGATACCTTCTGTACTCCTTTGTGCGCTGTAGAGATACCTTCTGTACTCCTTTGTACGCTGTAGAGATACCTCGTGTACTCCTTTGTACGTTCTAGAGATATTTCCTGTACTCCTTTGTGCGCTGTAGAGATACCTTCTGTACTCCTTTGTGCGCTGTAGAGATACCTTCTGTACTCCTCTGTGCGCTGTAGAGATACCTTCTGTACTCCTTTGTGCGCTGTAGAGATGCCTTCTGTACTCCTTTGTACGCTGTAGAGATACCTCGTGTACTCCTTTGTACGTTCTAGAGATATTTCCTGTACTCCTTTGTGCGCTGTAGAGATACCTTCTGTACTCCTTTGTGCGCTGTAGAGATACCTTCTGTACTCCTTTGTGCGCTGTAGAGATACCTTCTGTACTCCTTTGTACGCTGTAGAGATACCTTCTGTACTCCTTTGTGCGCTGTAGAGATACGTTCTGTACTCCTTTGTTCGCTGTAGAGATACCTCGTGTACTCCTTTGTACGTTCTAGAGATATTTCCTGTACTCCTTTGTGCGCTGTAGAGATACCTTCTGTACTCCTTTGTGCGCTGTAGAGATACCTTCTGTACTTCTTTGTACGTTCTAGAGATATTTCCTGTACTCCTTTGTACGCTGTAGAGATACCTTCTGTACTCCTTTGTGCGCTGTGGAGATACCTTCTGTACTCCTTTGTACGCTGTAGAGATACCTCGTGTACTCCTTTGTACGTTCTAGAGATATTTCCTGTACTCCTTTGTGCGCTGTAGAGATACCTTCTGTACTCCTTTGTGCGCTGTAGAGATACCTTCTGTACTCCTTTGTGCGCTGTAGAGATACCTTTTGTACTCCTTTGTGCGCTGTAGAGATACCTTCTGTACTCCTTTGTACGCTGTAGAGATACCTCGTGTACTCCTTTGTGCGCTGTAGAGATACCTTCTGTACTCCTTTGTGCGCTGTAGAGATACCTTCTGTACTCCTTTGTGCGCTGTAGAGATACCTTCTGTACTCCTTTGTACGTTCTAGAGATATTTCCTGTACTCCTTTGTGCGCTGTAGAGATACCTTCTGTACTCCTTTGTGCGCTGTTGAGATATTTCCTGTACTCCTTTGTGCGCTGTAGAGATACCTTCTGTACTCCCTTGTGCGCTGTAGAGATACCTTCTGTACTCCTTTGTACGCTGTAGAGATACCTCGTGTATTCCTTTGTACGTTCTAGAGATATTTCCTGTACTCCTTTGTGCGCTGTAGAGATACCTTCTGTACTCCCTTGTGCGCTGTAGAGATACCTTTTGTACTCCTTTGTGCGCTGTAGAGATACCTTCTGTACTTCTTTGTATGCTGTAGAGATACCTTCTGTACTCCTTTGTGCGCTGAAGAGATACCTTCTGTACTCCTTTGTACGCTGTAGAGATACCTCGTGTACTCCTTTGTACGTTCTAGAGATATTTCCTGTACTCCTTTGTGCGCTGTAGTGATACCTTCTGTACTCCTTTGTGCGCTGTAGAGATACCTTCTGTACTCCTTTGTACGCTGTAGAGATACCTTCTGTACTCCTTTGTGCGCTGTAGAGATACCTTCTGTACTCTTTTGTACGCTGTAGAGATATCTCGTGTACTCCTTTGTACGTTCTAGAGATATTTCCTGTAATCCTTTGTGCGCTGTAGATATACCTTCTGTACTCCTTTGTGCGCTGTAGAGATACCTTCTGTGCTCCTTTGTGCGCTGTAGAGATACCTTCTGTACTCCTTTGTGCGCTGTAGAGATACCTTCTGTACTCCTTTGTGCGCTGTAGAGATATCTTCTGTACTCCTTTGTACGCTGTAGAGATACCTCGTGTACTCCTTTGTACGTTCTAGAGATATTTCCTGTACTCCTTTGTGCGCTGTAGAGATACCTTCTGTACTCCTTTGTGCGCTGTAGAGATACCTTCTGTACTCCTTTGTGCGCTGTAGAGATACCTTCTGTACTCCTTTGTGCGTTAGAGATACCTTCTGTACTCCTTTGTGCGCTGTAGAGATACCTTCTGTACTCCTTTGTGCGCTGTAGAGATACCTTCTGTACTCCTTTGTACGTTCTAGAGATATTTCCTGTACTCCTTTGTGCGCTGTAGAGATACCTTCTGTACTCCTTTGTGCGCTGTAGAGATACCTTCTGTACTCCTTTGTACGCTGTAGAGATACCTCGTGTACTCCTTTGTACGTTCTAGAGATATTTCCTGTACTCCTTTGTGCGCTGTAGAGATACCTTCTGTACTCCTTTGTGCGCTGTAGAGATACCTTCTGTACTCCTTTGTGCGCTGTAGAGATACCTTCTGTACTCCTTTGTGAGCTGTAGAGATACCTTCTGTACTCCTTTGTGCGCTGTAGAGATACCTTCTGTCCTCCTTTGTACGCTGTTGAGATACCTCGTGTACTCCTTTGTGCGCTGTAGAGATACCTTCTGTACTCCTTTGTGCGCTGTAGAGATACCTTCTGTACTCCTTTGTGCGCTGTAGAGATACCTTCTGTACTCCTTTGTACGTTCTAGAGATATTTCCTGTACTCCTTTGTGCGCTGTAGAGATACCTTCTGTACTCCTTTGTGCGCTGTAGAGATACCTTCTGTACTCCTTTGTACGCTGTAGAGATACCTCGTGTACTCCTTTGTACGTTCTAGAGATATTTCCTGTACTCCTTTGTGCGCTGTAGAGATACCTTCTGTACTCCTTTGTGCGCTGTAGAGATACCTTCTGTACTCCTCTGTGCGCTGTAGAGATACCTTCTGTACTCCTTTGTGCGCTGTAGAGATGCCTTCTGTACTCCTTTGTACGCTGTAGAGATACCTCGTGTACTCCTTTGTACGTTCTAGAGATATTTCCTGTACTCCTTTGTGCGCTGTAGAGATACCTTCTGTACTCCTTTGTGCGCTGTAGAGATACCTTCTGTACTCCTTTGTGCGCTGTAGAGATACCTTCTGTACTCCTTTGTGCGCTGTAGAGATACCTTCTGTACTCCTTTGTACGCTGTAGAGATACCTCGTGTACTCCCTTGTTCGTTCTAGAGATATTTCCTGTACTCCTTTGTGCGCTGTAGAGATACCTTCTGTACTCCTTTGTGCGCTGTAGAGATACCTTCTGTACTCCTTTGTGCGCTGTAGAGATACCTTCTGTACTCCTTTGTACGCTGTAGAGATACCTTCTGTACTCCTTTGTGCGCTGTAGAGATACCTTCTGTACTCCTTAGTGCGCTGTAGAGATACCTTCTTTACTCCTTTGTGCGCTGTAGAGATTCCTCGTGTACTCCTTTGTACGTTCTAGAGATATTTCCCGTACTCCTTTGTGCGCTGTAGAGATACCTTCTGTACTCCTTTGTGCGCTGTAGAGATACCTTCTGTACTCCTTTGTACGTTCTAGAGATATTTCCTGTACTCCTTTGTGCGCTGTAGAGATACCTTCTGTACTCCTTTCTGCGCTGTAGAGATACCTTCTGTACTCCTTTGTGCGCTGTAGAGATACCTTCTGTACTCCTTTGTACGCTGTAGAGATACCTTCTGTACTCCTTTGTGCGCTGTAGAGATACCTTCTGTACTCCTTTGTACGCTGTAGAGATACCTCGCGTACTCCTTTGTACGTTCTAGAGATATTTCCTGTACTCCTTTGTGCGCTGTAGAGATACCTTCTGTACTCCTTTGTGCGCTGTAGAGATACCTTCTGTACTCCTTTGTGCGCTGTAGAGATACCTTCTGTACTCCTTTGTGCGCTGTAGAGATACCTCGTGTACTCCTTTGTACGTTCTAGAGATATTTCCTGTACTCCTTTGTGCGCTGTAGAGATACCTTCTGTACTCCTTTGTGCGCTGTAGAGATACCTTCTGTACTCCTTTGTGCGCTGTAGAGATACCTTCTGTACTCCTTTGTGCGCTGTAGAGATACCTTCTGTACTCCTTTGTGCGCTGTAGAGATACCTTCTGTACTCCTTTGTACGCTGTAGAGATACCTTCTGTACTCCTTTGTGCGCTGTAGAGATACCTTCTGTACTCTTTTGTACGCTGTAGAGATATCTCGTGTACTCCTTTGTACGTTCTAGAGATATTTCCTGTAATCCTTTGTGCGCTGTAGATATACCTTCTGTACTCCTTTGTGCGCTGTAGAGATACCTTCTGTGCTCCTTTGTGCGCTGTAGAGATACCTTCTGTACTCCTTTGTGCGCTGTAGAGATACCTTCTGTACTCCTTTGTGCGCTGTAGAGATATCTTCTGTACTCCTTTGTACGCTGTAGAGATACCTCGTGTACTCCTTTGTACGTTCTAGAGATATTTCCTGTACTCCTTTGTGCGCTGTAGAGATACCTTCTGTACTCCTTTGTGCGCTGTAGAGATACCTTCTGTACTCCTTTGTGCGCTGTAGAGATACCTTCTGTACTCCTTTGTGCGTTAGAGATACCTTCTGTACTCCTTTGTGCGCTGTAGAGATACCTTCTGTACTCCTTTGTGCGCTGTAGAGATACCTTCTGTACTCCTTTGTACGTTCTAGAGATATTTCCTGTACTCCTTTGTGCGCTGTAGAGATACCTTCTGTACTCCTTTGTGCGCTGTAGAGATACCTTCTGTACTCCTTTGTACGCTGTAGAGATACCTCGTGTACTCCTTTGTACGTTCTAGAGATATTTCCTGTACTCCTTTGTGCGCTGTAGAGATACCTTCTGTACTCCTTTGTGCGCTGTAGAGATACCTTCAGTACTCTTTTGTGCGCTGTAGAGATACCTTCTGTACTCCTTTGTGAGCTGTAGAGATACCTTCTGTACTCCTTTGTGCGCTGTAGAGATACCTTCTGTCCTCCTTTGTACGCTGTTGAGATACCTCGTGTACTCCTTTGTGCGCTGTAGAGATACCTTCTGTACTCCTTTGTGCGCTGTAGAGATACCTTCTGTACTCCTTTGTGCGCTGTAGAGATACCTTCTGTACTCCTTTGTACGTTCTAGAGATATTTCCTGTACTCCTTTGTGCGCTGTAGAGATACCTTCTGTACTCCTTTGTGCGCTGTAGAGATACCTTCTGTACTCCTTTGTACGCTGTAGAGATACCTCGTGTACTCCTTTGTACGTTCTAGAGATATTTCCTGTACTCCCTCGTGCGCTGTAGAGATACCTTCTGTACTCCTTTGTGCGCTGTAGAGATACCTTCTGTACTCCTCTGTGCGCTGTTGAGATACCTTCTGTACTCCTTTGTGCGCTGTAGAGATGCCTTCTGTACTCCTTTGTACGCTGTAGAGATACCTCGTGTACTCCTTTGTACGTTCTAGAGATATTTCCTGTACTCCTTTGTGCGCTGTAGAGATACCTTCTGTACTCCTTTGTGCGCTGTAGAGATACCTTCTGTACTCCTTTGTGCGCTGTAGAGATACCTTCTGTACTCCTTTGTGCGCTGTAGAGATACCTTCTGTACTCCTTTGTACGCTGTAGAGATACCTCGTGTACTCCCTAGTTCGTTCTAGAGATATTTCCTGTACTCCTTTGTGCGCTGTAGAGATACCTTTTGTACTCCTTTGTGCGCTGTAGAGATACCTTCTGTACTCCTTTGTGCGCTGTAGAGATACCTTCTGTACTCCTTTGTACGCTGTAGAGATACCTTCTGTACTCCTTTGTGCGCTGTAGAGATACATTCTGTACTCCTTAGTGCGCTGTAGAGATACCTTCTTTACTCCTTTGTGCGCTGTAGAGATTCCTCGTGTACTCCTTTGTACGTTCTAGAGATATTTCCCGTACTCCTTTGTGCGCTGTAGAGATACCTTCTGTACTCCTTTGTGCGCTGTAGAGATACCTTCTGTACTCCTTTGTACGTTCTAGAGATATTTCCTGTACTCCTTTGTGCGCTGTAGAGATACCTTCTGTACTCCTTTGTGCGCTGTAGAGATACCTTCTGTACTCCTTTGTGCGCTGTAGAGATACCTTCTGTACTCCTTTGTACGCTGTAGAGATACCTTCTGTACTCCTTTGTGCGCTGTAGAGATACCTTCTGTACTCCTTTGTACGCTGTAGAGATACCTCGCGTACTCCTTTGTACGTTCTAGAGATATTTCCTGTACTCCTTTGTGCGCTGTAGAGATACCTTCTGTACTCCTTTGTGCGCTGTAGAGATACCTTCTGTACTCCTTTGTGCGCTGTAGAGATACCTTCTGTACTCCTTTGTGCGCTGTAGAGATACCTCGTGTACTCCTTTGTACGTTCTAGAGATATTTCCTGTACTCCTTTGTGCGCTGTAGAGATACCTTCTGTACTCCTTTGTGCGCTGTAGAGATACCTTCTGTACTCCTTTGTGCGCTGTAGAGATACCTTCTGTACTCCTTTGTGCGCTGTAGAGATACCTTCTGTACTCCTTTGTGCGCTGTAGAGATACCTTCTGTACTCCTTTGTACGCTGTAGAGATACCTTCTGTACTCCTTTGTGCGCTGTAGAGATACCTTCTGTACTCCTTTGTACGCTGTAGAGATACCTCGTGTACTCCTTTGTACGTTCTAGAGATATTTCCTGTACTCCTTTGTGCGCTGTAGAGATACCTTCTGTACTCCTTTGTGCGCTGTAGAGATACCTTCTGTACTCCTTTGTACGTTCTAGAGATATTTCCTGTACTCCTTTGTACGCTGTAGAGATACCTTCTGTACTCCTTTGTGCGCTGTAGAGATACCTTCTGTACTCCTTTGTACGCTGTAGAGATACCTCGTGTACTCCTTTGTACGTTCTAGAGATATTTCCTGTACTCCTTTGTGCGCTGTAGAGATACCTTCTGTACTCCTTTGTGCGCTGTAAGATACCTTCTGTACTCCTCTGTGCGCTGTAGAGATACCTTCTGTACTCCTTTGTGCGCTGTAGAGATACCTTCTGTACTCCTTTGTACGCTGTAGAGATACCTCGTGTACTCCTTTGTACGTTCTAGAGATATTTCCTGTACTCCTTTGTGCGCTGTAGAGATACCTTCTGTACTTCTTTGTGCGCTGTAGAGATACCTTCTGTACTCCTTTGTGCGCTGTAGAGATACCTTCTGTACTCCTTTGTGCGCTGTAGAGATACCTTCTGTACTCCTTTGTACGCTGTAGAGATACCTCGTGTACTCCTTTGTTCGTTCTAGAGATATTTCCTGTACTCCTTTGTGCGCTGTAGAGATACCTTCTGTACTCCTTTGTGCGCTGTAGAGATACCTTCTGTACTCCTTTGTGCGCTGTAGAGATACCTTCTGTACTCCTATGTACGCTGTAGAGATACCTTCTGTACTCCTTTGTGCGCTGTAGAGATACCTTCTGTACTCCTTTGTGCGCTGTAGAGATACCTTCTGTACTCCTTTGTGCGCTGTAGAGATTCCTCGTGTACGCCTTTGTACGTTCTAGAGATATTTCCTGTACTCCTTTGTGCGCTGTAGAGATACCTTCTGTACTCCTTTGTGCGCTGTAGAGATACCTTCTGTACTCCTTTGCACGTTCTAGAGATATTTCCAGTACTCCTTTGTGCGCTGTAGAGATACCTTCTGTACTCCTTTGTGCGCTGTAGAGATACCTTCTGTACTCCTTTGTGCGCTGTAGAGATACCTTCTGTACTCCTTTGTACGCTGTAGAGATACCTTCTGTACTCCTTTGTGCGCTGTAGAGATACCTTCTGTACTCCTTTGTACGCTGTAGAGATACCTCGTGTACTCCTTTGTACGTTCTAGAGATATTTCCTGTACTCCTTTGTGCGCTGTAGAGATACCTTCTGTACTCCTTTGTGCGCTGTAGAGATACCTTCTGTACTCCTTTGTGCGCTGTAGAGATACCTTCTGTACTCCTTTGTGCGCTGTAGAGATACCTTCTGTACTCCTTTGTGCGCTGTAGAGATACCTTCTGTACTCCTTTGTACGCTGTAGAGATACCTCGTGTACTCCTTTGTACGTTCTAGAGATATTTCCTGTACTCCTTTGTGCGCTGTAGAGATACCTTCTGTACTCCTTTGTGCGCTGTAGAGATACCTTCTGTACTCCTTTGTGCGCTGTAGAGATACCTTCTGTACTCCTTTGTGCGCTGTAGAGATACCTTCTGTACTCCTTTGTACGCTGTAGAGATACCTCGTGTACTCCTTTGTATGTTCTAGAGATATTTCCTGTACTCCTTTGTGCGCTAAAGAGATACCTTCTGTACTCCTTTGTGCGCTGTAGAGATACCTTCTGTACTGCTTTGTGCGCTGTTGAGATACCTTCTGTACTCCTTTGTGCGCTGTGGAGATACCTTCTGTACTCCTTTGTACGTTCTAGAGATATTTCCTGTACTCCTTTGTGCGCTGTAGAGATACCTTCTGTACTCCTTTGTACGCTGTAGAGATACCTCGTGTACTCCTTTGTACGTTCTAGAGATATTTCCTGTACTCCTTTGTGCGCTGTAGAGATACCTTCTGTACTCCTTTGTGCGCTGTAGAGATACTTTCTGTACTCCTTTGTGCGCTGTAGAGATACCTTCTGTACTCCTTTGTACGCTGTAGAGATACCTCGTGTACTCTTTTGTACGTTCTAGAGATATTCCCTGTACTCCTTTGTGCGCTGTAGAGATACCTTCTGTACTCCTTTGTGCGCTGTAGAGATACCTTCTGTACTCCTTTGTGCGCTGTAGAGATACCGTCTGTACTCCTTTGTACGCTGTAGAGATACCTTCTGTACTCCTTTGTGCGCTGTAGAGATACCTTCTGTTCTCCTTTGTACGCTGTAGAGATATCTCGTGTACTCCTTTGTACGTTCTAGAGATATTTCCTGTACTCCTTTGTGCGCTGTAGAGATACCTTCTGTAATCCTTCGTGCGCTGTAGAGATACCTTCTGTACTCCTTTGTGCGCTGTAGAGATACCTTCTGTACCCCTTTGTACGCTGTAGAGATACCTTCTGTACTCCTTTGTGCGCTGTAGAGATACCTTCTGTACTCCTTTGTACGCTGTAGAGATACCTCGTGTACTCCTTTGTACGTTCTAGAGATATTTCCTGTACTCCTTTGTGTGCTGTAGAGATACCTTCTGTACTCCTTTGTGCGCTGTAGAAATACCTTCTGTACTCCTTTGTGCGTTCTAGAGATATTTCCTGTACTCCTTTGTACGCTGTAGAGATACCTCCTGTACTCCTTTGTACGCTGTAGAGATACCTCGTGTACTCCTTTGTGCGCTGTAGAGATACCTTCTGTACTCCTTTGTGCGCTGTAGAGATACCTTCTGTACTTCTTTGTGCGCTGTAGAGATACCTTCTGTACTCCTTTGATCGCTGTAGAGATACCTTCTGTACTCCTTTGTACGCTGTAGAGATACCTTCTGTACTCCTTTGTGCGCTGTAGAGATACCTTCTGTACTCCTTTGTACGCTGTAGAGATACCTCGTGTACTCCTTTGTACGTTCTAGAGATATTTCCTGTACTCCTTTGTGCGCTGTAGAGATACCTTCTGTACTCCTTTGTGCGCTGTAGAGTTACCTTCTGTACTCCTTTGTACGTTCTAGAGATATTTCCTGTACTCTTTTGTACGCTGTAGAGATACCTTCTGTACTCCTTTGTGCGCTGTAGAGATACCTTCTGTACTCCTTTGTACGCTGTAGAGATACCTCGTGTACTCCTTTGTACGTTCTAGAGATATTTCTCGGTACTCCTTTGTGCGCTGTAGAGATACCTTCTGTACTCCTTTGTGCGCTGTAGAGATACCTTCTGTACTCCTTTGTGCGCTGTAGAGATACCTTCTGTACTCCTTTGTGCGCTGTAGAGATACCTTCTGTACTCCTTTGTACGCTGTAGAGATACCTCGTGTACTCCTTTCTGCGATGTAGAGATACCTTCTGTACTCCTTTATGCGCTGTAGAGATACCTTCTGTACTCCTTTGTGCGCTGTAGAGATACCTTCTGTACTCCTTTGTACGTTCTAGAGATATTTCCTGTACTCCTTTGTGCGCTGTAGAGATACCTTCTGTACTCCTTTGTGCGCTGTAGAGATATTTCCTGTACTCCTTTGTGCACTGTAGAGATACCTTCTGTACTCCTTTGTGCGCTGTAGAGATACCTTCTGTACTCCTTTGTACGCTGTAGAGATACCTCGTGTACTCCTTTGTAAGTTCTAGAGATATATCCTGTACTCCTTTGTGTGCTGTAGAGATACCTTCTGTACTCCTTTGTGCGCTGTAGAGATACCTTCTGTACTCCTTTGTACGTTCTAGAGATATTTCCTGTACTCCTTTGTGCGCTGTAGAGATACCTTCTGTACTCCTTTGTGCGCTGTAGAGATACCTTCTGTACTCCTTTGTGCGCTGTAGAGATACCTTCTGTACTCCTTTGTACGCTGTAGAGATACCTCGTGTACTCCTTCGTACGTTCTAGAGATATTTCCTGTACTCCTTTGTGCGCTGTAGAGATACCTTCTGTACTCCTTTGGGCGCTGTAGAGATACCTTCTGTACTCCTTTGTGCGCTGTAGAGATACCTTCTGTACTCCTTTGTACGCTGTAGAGATACCTCGTGTACTCCTTTGTACGTTCTAGAGATATTTCCTGTACTCCTTTGTGCGCTGTAGAGATACCTTCTGTACTTCTTTGTGCGCTGTAGAGATACCTTTTGTACTCCTTTGTGCGCTGTAGAGATACCTTCTGTACTCTTTTGTACGCTGTAGAGATACCTTCTGTACTCCTTTGTGCGCTGTAGAGATACCTTCTGTACTCCTTTGTACGCTGTAGAGATACCTCGTGTACTCCTTTGTACGTTCTAGAGATATTTCCTGTACTCCTTTGTGCGCTGTAGAGATACCTTCTGTACTTCTTTGTGCGCTGTAGAGATACCTTCTGTACTCCTTTGTGCGCTGTAGAGATACCTTCTGTACTCCTTTGTACGTTCTAGAGATATTTCCTGTACTCCTTTGTACGTTCTAGAGATATTTCCTGTACTCCTTTGTGCGCTGTAGAGTTACCTTCTGTACTCCTTTGTGCGCTGTAGAGATACCTTCTGTTCTCCTTTGTGCGCTTAGAGATACCTTCTGTACCCCTTTGTACGCTGTTGAGATACCTTCTGTACTCCTTTATGCGCTGTAGAGATACCTTCTGTACTCCTTTGTACGCTGTAGAGATACCTCGTGTACTCCTTTGTACGTTCTAGAGATATTTCCTGTACTCCTTTGTGCGCTGTAGAGATACCTTCTGTACTCCTTTGTGCGCTGTAGAGATACCTTCTGTACTCCTTTGTACGTTCTAGAGATATTTCCTGTACTCCTTTGTACGCTGTAGAGATACCTTCTGTACTCCTTTGTGCGCTGTAGAGATACCTTCTGTACTCCTTTGTACGCTGTAGAGATACCTCGTGTACTCCTTTGTGCGCTGTAGAGATACCTTCTGTACTCCTTTGTACGCTGTAGAGATACCTCGTGTACTCCTTTGTACGTTCTAGAGATATTTCCTGTACTCCTTTGTGCGCTGTAGAGATACCTTCTGTACTCCTTTGTGCGCTGTAGAGATACCTTCTGTACTCCTTTATGCGCTGTAGAGATACCTTCTGTACTCTGTGCGCTGTAGAGATACCTTCTGTACTCCTTTGTACGCTGTAGAGATACCTCGTGTACTCCTTTGTACGTTCTAGAGATATTTCCTGTACTCCTTTGTGCGCTGTAGAGATACCTTCTGTACTCCTTAGTTCGCTGTAGAGATACCTTCTGTACTCCTTTGTGCGCTGTAGAGATACCCTCTGTACTCCTTTGTGCGCTGTAGAGATACCTTCTGTACTCCTTTGTACGCTGTAGAGATACCTCGTGTACTCCTTTGTACGTTCTAGAGATATTTCCTGTACTCCTTTGTGCGCTGTAGAGATACCTTCTGTACTCCTTTGTGCGCTGTAGAGATACCTTCTGTACTCCTTTGTGCGCTGTAGAGATACCTTCTGTACTCCTTTGTGCGCTGTAGAGATACCTTCTGTACTCCTTTGTGCGCTGTAGAGATACCTTCTGTACTCCTTTGTACGCTGTAGAGATACCTCGTGTACTCCTTTGTGCGCTGTAGAGATACCTTCTGTACTTCTTTGTGCGATGTAGAGATACCTTCTGTACTCCTTTGTGCGCTGTAGAGATACCTTCTGTACTCCTTTGTACGTTCTAGAGATATTTCCTGTACTCCTTTGTGCGCTGTAGAGATACCTTCTGTACTCCTTTGTGTGCTGTAGAGATATTTCCTGTACTCCTTTGTGCGCTGTAGAGATACCTTCTGTACTCCTTTGTGCGCTGTAGAGATACCTTCTGTACTCCTTTGTACGCTGTAGAGATACCTCGTGTACTCCTATGTACGTTCTAGAGATATTTCCTGTACTCCTTTGTGCGCTGTAGAGATACCTTCTGTACTCCTTTGTGCGCTGTAGAGATACCTTCTGTACTCCTTTGTACGCTGTAGAGATACCTCGTGTACTCCTATGTACGTTCTAGAGATATTTCCTGTACTCCTTTGTGCGCTGTAGAGATACCTTCTGTACTCCTTTGTGTGCTGTAGAGATACCTTCTGTACTCCTTTGTGCGCTGTAGAGATACCTTCTGTACTCCTTTGTACGCTGTAGAGATACCTTCTGTACTCCTTTGTGCGCTGTAGACATACCTTCTGTGCTCCTTTGTACGCTGTAGAGATACCTCGTGTACTCCTTTGTACGTTCTAGAGATATTTCCTGTACTCCTTTGTGCGCTGTAGAGATACCTTCTGTACTCCTTTGTGCGCTGTAGAGATACCTTCTGTACTCCTTTGTACGCTGTAGAGATACCTCGTGTACTCCTTTGTACGTTCTAGAAATTTTTCCTGTACTCCTTTGTGCGCTGTAGAGATACCTTCTGTACTCCTTTGTGCGCTGTAGAGATACCTTCTGTACTCCTTTGTGCGCTGTAGAGATACCTTCTGTACTCCTTTGTGCGCTGTAGAGATACCTTCTGTACTCCTTTGTACGCTGTAGAGATACCTCGTGTACTCCTTTGTGCGCTGTAGAGATACCTTCTGTACTCCTTTGTGCGCTGTAGAGATACCTTCTGTACTCCTTTGTGCGCTGTAGAGATACCTTCTGTACTCCTTTGTACGTTCTAGAGATATTTCCTGTACTCCTTTGTGCGCTGTAGAGATACCTTCTGTACTCCTTCGTGCGCCGTAGAGATACCTTCTGTACTCCTTTGTGCGCTGTAGAGATACCTTCTGTCCTCCTTCGTGCGCTGTATAGATACCTTCTGTACTCCTTTGTGCGCTGTAGAGATACCTGCTGTACTCCTTTGTACGCTGTAGAGATACCTCGTGTACTCCTTTGTGCGCTGAAGAGATACCTTCTGTACTCCTTTGTGCGCTGTAGAGATACCTTCTGTACTCCTTTGTACGTTCTAGAGATATTTCCTGTACTCCTTTGTGCGCTGTAGAGATACCTTCTGTACTCCTTTGTGCGCTGTAGAGATACCTTCTGTACTCCTTTGTGCGCTGTAGAGATACCTTCTGTACTCCTTTGTACGCTGTAGAGATACCTCGTGTACTCCTTTGTACGGTCTAGAGATATTTCCTGTACTCCTTTGTGCGCTGTAGAGATACCTTCTGTACTCCTTTGTGCGCTGTAGAGATACCTTCTGTACTCCTTTGTGCGCTGTAGAGATACCTTCTGTACTCCTTTGTACGCTGTAGAGATACCTTCTGTACTCCTTTGTGCGCTGTAGAGATACCTTCTGTACTCCTTTGTACGCTGTAGAGATAACTCGTGTACTCCTTTGTACGTTCTAGAGATATTTCCTGTACTCCTTTGTGCGCTGTAGAGATACCTTCTGTACTTCTTTGTGCGCTGTAGAGATACCTTCTGTACTCCTTTGTGCGCTGTAGAGATACCTTCTGTACTCCTTTGTGTGCTGTAGAGATACCTTCTGAACTCCTTTGTGCGCTGTAATAATACTTTCTGTACTCCTTTGTACGCTGTAGAGATACCTCGTGTACTCCTTCGTACGTTCTAGAGATATTTCCTGTACTCCTTTGTGCGCTGCAGAGATACCTTCTGTACTCCTTTGTGCGCTGTAGAGATACCTTCTGTACTCCTTTGTGCGCTGTAGAGATACCTTCTGTACTCCTTTGTACGCTGTAGAAATACCTTCTGTACTCCTTTGTACGCTGTAGAGATACCTCGTGTACTCCTTTGTACGTTCTAGAGATATTTCCTGTACTCCTTTGTGCGCTGTAGAGATACCTTCTGTACTCCTTTGTGCGCTGTAGAGATACCTTCTGTACTCCTTTGTGCGCTGTAGAGATACCTTCTGTACTCCTTTGCGCGCTGTAGAGATACATTCTGTACTCCTTTGTGCGCTGTAGAGATACCTTCTGTACTCCTTTGTACGCTGTAGAGATACCTCGTGTACTCCTTCGTACGTTCTAGAGATATTTCCTGTACTCCTGTGTGCGCTGTAGAGATACCTTCTGTACTCCTTTGTGCGCTGTACAGATACCTTCTGTACTCCTTTGTGCGCTGTAGAGATACCTTCTGTACTCCTTTGTACGCTGTAGAGATACCTTCTGTACTCCTTTGTGCGCTGTAGAGATACCTTCTGTACTCCTTTGTACGCTGTAGAGATACCTCGTGTACTCCTTTGTACGTTCTAGAGATATATCCTGTACTCCTTTGTGCGCTGTAGAGATACCTTCTGTACTCCTTTGTGCGCTGTAGAGATACCTCGTGTACTCCTTTGTACGTTCTAGAGATATTTCCTGTACTCCTTTGTGCGCTGTAGAGATACCTTCTGTACTCCTTTGTACGCTGTAGAGATACCTCGTGTACTCCTTTGTACGTTCTAGAGATATTTTCTGTACTCTTTTGTGCGCTGTAGAGATACCTTCTGTACTCCTTTGTGCGCTGTAGAGATACCTTCTGTACTCCTTTGTGCGCTGTAGAGATACCTTCTGTACTCCTTTGTGCGCTGTAGAGATACCTTCTGTACTTCTTTGTGCACTGTAGAGATACCTTCTGTACTCCTTTGTACGCTGTAGAGATACCTCGTGTACTCCTTTGTGCGCTGTAGAGATACCTTCTGTACTCCTTTGTGCGCTGTAGAGATACCTTCTGTACTCCTTTGTGCGCTGTAGAGATACCTTCTGTACTCCTTTGTACGTTCTAGAGATATTTCCTGTACTCCTTTGTGCGCTGTAGAGATACCTTCTGTACTCCTTTGAGCGCTGTAGAGATATTTCCTGTACTCCTTTGTGCGCTGTAGAGATACCTTCTGTACTCCTTTGTGCGCTGTAGAGATACCTTCTGTACTCCTTTGTACGACGCTGTAGAGATACCTCGTGTACTCCTTTGTACGTTCTAGAGATATTTCCTGTACTCCTTTGTGCGCTGTAGAGATACCTTTTGTACTCCTTTGTGCGCTGTAGAGATACCTTCTGTACTCCTTTGTGCGCTGTAGAGATACCTTCTGTACTCCTTTGTACGCTGTAGAGATACCTTCTGTACTCCTTTGTGCGCTGTAGAGATACCTTCTGTACTCCTTTGTACGCTGTAGAGATACCTCGTTTACTCCTTTGTACGTTCTAGAGATATTTCCTGTACTCCTTTGTGCGCTGTAGAGATACCTTCTGTACTCCTTTGTGCGCTGTAGAGATACCTTCTGTACTCCTTTGTGCGCTGTAGAGATACCTTCTGTACTCCTTTGTACGCTGTAGAGATACCTTCTGTACTCCTTTGTGCGCTGTAGAGATACCTTCTGTACTCCATTGTATGCTGTAGAGATACCTCGTGTACTCATTTGTACGTTCTAGAGATATTTCTTATACTCCTTTGTGCGCTGTAGAGATACCTTCTGTACTTCTTTGTGCGCTGTAGAGATACCTTCTGTACTCCTTTGTACGCTGTAGAGATACCTCGTGTACTCCTTTGTACGTTCTAGAGATATTTCCTGTACTCCTTTGTGTGCTGTAGAGATACCTTCTGTACTCCTTTGTGCGCTGTAAAGATACCTTCTGTACTCCTTTGTGCGCTGTAGAGATACCTTCTGTACTCCTTTGTGCGCTGTAGAGATACCTTCTGTACTCCTTTGTGCGCTGTAGAGATACCTTCTGTACTCCTTTGTACGCGGTAGAGATACCTCGTGTACTCCTTTGTGCGCTGTAGAGATACCTTCTGTACTCCTTTGTGCGCTGTAGAGATACCTTCTGTACGCCTTTGTGCGCTGTAGAGATACCTTCTGTACTCCTTTGTACGTTCTAGAGATATTTCCTGTACTCCTTTGTGCGCTGTAGAGATACCTTATGTACTCCTTTGTGCGCTGTAGAGATACCTTCTGTACTCCTTTGTGCGCTGTAGAGATACCTTCTGTACTCCTTTGTGCGCTGTAGAGATACCTTCTGTACTCCTTTGTACGCTGTAGAGATACCTCGTGTACTCCTTTGTACGTTCTAGAGATATTTCCTGTACTCTTTTGTGCGCTGTAGAGATACCTTCTGTACTCCTTTGTGCGCAGTAGAGATACCTTCTGTACTCCTTTGTGCGCTGTAGAGATACCTTCTGTACTCCTTTGTACGCTGTAGAGATACCTCGTGTACTCCTTTGTGCGCTGTAGAGATACCTTCTGTACTCCTTTGTGCGCTGTAGAGATACCTTCTGTACTCCTTTGTGCGCTGTAGAGATACCTTCTGTACTCCTTTGTACGTTCTAGAGATATTTCCTGTACTCCTTTGTGCGCTGTAGAGATACCTTCTGTACTCCTTTGTGCGCTGTAGAGATATTTCCTGTACTCCTTTGTGCGCTGTAGAGATACCTTCTGTACTCCTTTGTGCGCTGTAGAGATACCTTCTGTACTCCTTTGTACGACGCTGTAGAGATACCTCGTGTACTCCTTCGTACGTTCTAGAGATATTTCCTGTACTCCTTTGTGCGCTGTAAAGATACCTTTTGTACTCCTTTGTGCGCTGTAGAGATACCTTCTGTACTCCTTTGTGCGCTGTAGAGATACCTTCTGTACTCCTTTGTACGCTGTAGAGATACCTTCTGTACTCCTTTGTGCGCTGTAGAGATACCTTCTGTACTCCTTTGTACGCTGTAGAGATACCTCGTTTACTCCTTTGTACGTTCTAGAGATATTTCCTGTACCCCTTTGTGCGCTGTAGAGATACCTTCTGTACTCCTTTGTGCGCTGTAGAGATACCTTCTGTACTCCTTTGTGCGCTGTAGAGATACCTTCTGTACTCCTTTGTACGCTGTAGAGATACCTTCTGTACTCCTTTGTGCGCTGTAGAGATACCTTCTGTACTCCTTTGTACGCTGTAGAGATACCTCGTGTACTCCTTTGTACGTTCTAGAGATATTTCTTATACTCCTTTGTGCGCTGTAGAGATACCTTCTGTACTTCTTTGTGCGCTGTAGAGATACCTTCTGTACTCCTTTGTACGCTGTAGAGATACCTCGTGTACTCCTTTGTACGTTCTAGAGATATTTCCTGTACTCCTTTGTGTGCTGTAGAGATACCTTCTGTACTCCTTTGTGCGCTGTAGAGATACCTTCTGTACTCCTTTGTGCGCTGTAGAGATACCTTCTGTACTCCTTTGTGCGCTGTAGAGATACCTTCTGTACTCCTTTGTGCGCTGTAGAGATACCTTCTGTACTCCTTTGTACGCGGTAGAGATACCTCGTGTACTCCTTTGTGCGCTGTAGAGATACCTTCTGTACTCCTTTGTGCGCTGTAGAGATACCTTCTGTACTCCTTTGTGCGCTGTAGAGATACCTTCTGTACTCCTTTGTACGTTCTAGAGATATTTCCTGTACTCCTTTGTGCGCTGTAGAGATACCTTATGTACTCCTTTGTGCGCTGTAGAGATACCTTCTGTACTCCTTTGTGCGCTGTAGAGATACCTTCTGTACTCCTTTGTGCGCTTTAGAGATACCTTCTGTTCTCCTTTGTGCGCTGTAGAGATACCTTCTGTACTCCTTTGTACGCTGTAGAGATACCTCGTGTACTCCTTTGTGTGCTGTAGAGATACTTTCTGTACTCCTTTGTGCGCTGTAGAGATACCTTCTGTAATCCTTTGTACGTTCTAGAGATATTTCCTGTACTCCTTTGTGCGCTGTAGAGATACCTTCTGTACTCCTTTGTGCGCTGTAGAGATACCTTCTGTACTCCTTTGTGCGCTGTAGAGATACCTTCTGTACTCCTTTGTACGCTGTAGAGATACCTCGTGTACTCCTTTGTACGTTCTAGAGATATTTCCTGTACTCCTTTGTGCGCTGTAGAGATACCTTCTGTACTCCTTTGTGCGCTGTAGGGATACCTTCTGTACTCCGTTGTGCGCTGTAGAGATACCTTCTGTACTCCTTTGTACGCTGTAGAGATACCTCCTGTACTCCTTTGTGCGCTGTAGAGATACCTTCTGTACTCCTTTGTACGCTGTAGAGATAACTCGTGTACTCCTTTGTACGTTCTAGAGATATTTCCTGTACTCCTTTGTGCGCTGTAGAGATACCTTCTGTACTCCTTTGTGCGCTGTAGAGATACCTTCTGTACTCCTTTGTGCGCTGTAGAGATACCTTCTGTACTCCTTTGTACGCTGTAGAGATACCTTCTGTACTCCTTTGTGCGCTGTAGAGATACCTTCTATACTCCTTTGTACGCTGTAGAGATACCTCGTGTACTTCTTTGAACGTTCTAGAGATATATCCTGTACTCCTTTGTGCGCTGTTGAGATACCTTCTGTACTCCTTTGTGCGCTGTAGAGATACCTTCTGTACTCCTTTGTGCGCTGTAGAGACACCTTCTATACTCCTTTGTACGCTGTAGAGATACCTTCTGTACTCCTTTGTGCGCTGTAGAGATACCTTCTGTACTCCTTTGTACGCTGTAGAGATACCTCGTGTACTCCTTTGTACGTTCTAGAGATATTTCCTGTACTAATTTGTGCGCTGTAGAGATACCTTCTGTACTCCTTTGTGCGCTGTAGAGATCCCTTCTGTACTCCTTTGTGCGCTGTAGAGATACCTTCTGTACTCCTTTTTGCGCTGTACAGATACCTTCTGTACTCCTTTGTGCGCTGTAGAGATACCTTCTGTACTCCTTTGTACGCTGTAGAGATACCTCGTGTACTCCTTTGTACATTCTAGAGATATTTCCTGTACTCCTTTGTGCGCTGTAGAGATACCTTCTGTACTCCTTTGTGCGCTGTAGAGATACCTTCTGTACTCCTTTGTACGCTGTAGAGATACCTTCTGTTCTCCTTTGTGCGCTGTAGAGATACCTTCTGTACTCCTTTGTACGCTGTAGAGATACCTCGTGTACTCCTTTGTACGTTCTAGAGATATTTCCTGTACTCCTTTGTGCGCTGTAGAGATACCTTCTGTACTCCTTTGTGCGCTGTAGAGATACCTTCTGTACTCCTTTGTGCGCTGTAGAGATACCTTCTGTACTCCTTTGTACGCTGTAGAGATACCTTCTGTACTCCTTTGTGCGCTGTAGAGATACCTTCTGTACTCCTTTGTTCGCTGTAGAGATACCTCGTGTACTCCTTTGTACGTTCTAGAGATATTTCCTGTACTCCTTTGTGCGCTGTAGAGATACCTTCTGTACTCCTTTGTGCGCTGTAGAGATACCTTCTGTACTTCTTTGTACGTTCTAGAGATATTTCCTGTACTCCTTTGTACGCTGTAGAGATACCTTCTGTACTCCTTTGTGCGCTGTAGAGATACCTTCTGTACTCCTTTGTACGCTGTAGAGATACCTCGTGTACTCCTTTGTACGTTCTAGAGATATTTCCTGTACTCCTTTGTGCGCTGTAGAGATACCTTCTGTACTCCTTTGTGCGCTGTAGAGATACCTTCTGTACTCCTTTGTGCGCTGTAGAGATACCTTTTGTACTCCTTTGTGCGCTGTAGAGATACCTTCTGTACTCCTTTGTACGCTGTAGAGATACCTCGTGTACTCCTTTGTGCGCTGTAGAGATACCTTCTGTACTCCTTTGTGCGCTGTAGAGATACCTTCTGTACTCCTTTGTGCGCTGTAGAGAAACCTTCTGTACTCCTTTGTACGTTTTAGAGATATTTCCTGTACTCCTTTGTGCGCTGTAGAGATACCTTCTGTACTCCTTTGTGCGCTGTTTAGATATTTCCTGTACTCCTTTGTGCGCTGTAGAGATACCTTCTGTACTCCTTTGTGCGCTGTAGAGATACCTTCTGTACTCCTTTGTACGCTGTAGAGATACCTCGTGTATTCCTTTGTACGTTCTAGAGATATTTCCTGTACTCCTTTGTGCGCTGTAGAGATACCTTCTGTACTCCTTTGTGCAAAGTAGAGATACCTTTTGTACTCCTTTGTGCGCTGTAGAGATACCTTCTGTACTTCTTTGTATGCTGTAGAGATACCTTCTGTACTCCTTTGTGCGCTGAAGAGATACCTTCTGTACTCCTTTGTACGCTGTAGAGATACCTCGTGTACTCCTTTGTACGTTCTAGAGATATTTCCTGTACTCCTTTGTGCGCTGTAGAGATACCTTCTGTACTCCTTCGTGCGCTGTAGAGATACCTTCTGTACTCCTTTGTACGCTGTAGAGATACCTTCTGTACTCCTTTGTGCGCTGTAGAGATACCTTCTGTACTCTTTTGTACGCTGTAGAGATACCTCGTGTACTCCTTTGTACGTTCTAGAGATATTTCCTGTACTCCTTTGTGCGCTGTAGATATACCTTCTGTACTCCTTTGTGCGCTGTAGAGATACCTTCTGTGCTCCTTTGTGCGCTGTAGAGATACCTTCTGTACTCCTTTGTGCGCTGTAGAGATACCTTCTGTACTCCTTTGTGCGCTGTAGAGATATCTTCTGTACTCCTTTGTACGCTGTAGAGATACCTCGTGTACTCCTTTGTACGTTCTAGAGATATTTCCTGTACTCCTTTGTGCGCTGTAGAGATACCTTCTGTACTCCTTTGTGCGCTGTAGAGATACCTTCTGTACTCCTTTGTGCGCTGTAGAGATACCTTCTGTACTCCTTTGTGCGCTGTAGAGATACCTTCTGTACTCCTTTGTGCGCTGTAGAGATACCTTCTGTACTCCTTTGTGCGCTGAAGAGATACCTTCTGTACTCCTTTGTACGTTCTAGAGATATTTCCTGTACTCCTTTGTGCGCTGTAGAGATACCTTCTGTACTCCTTTGTGCGCTGTAGAGATACCTTCTGTACTCCTTTGTACGCTGTAGAAATACCTCGTGTACTCCTTTGTACGTTCTAGAGATATTTCCTGTACTCCTTTGTGCGCTGTAGAGATACCTTCTGTACTCCTTTGTGCGCTGTAGAGATACCTTCTGTACTCCTTTGTGCGCTGTAGAGATACCTTCTGTACTCCTTTGTGCGCTGTAGAGATACCTTCTGTACTCCTTTGTGCCTTGTAGAGATACCTTCTGTCCTCCTTTGTACGCTGTTGAGATACCTCGTGTACTCCTTTGTGCGCTGTAGAGATACCTTCTGTACTCCTTTGTGCGCTGTAGAGATACCTTCTGTACTCCTTTGTGCGCTGTAGAAATACCTTCTGTACTCCTGTGTTCGTTCTAGAGATATTTTCTGTACTCCTTTGTGCGCTGTAGAGATACCTTCTGTACTCCTTCGTGCGCTGTAGAGATACCTTCTGTACTCCTTTGTACGCTGTAGAGATACCTCGTGTACTCCTTTGTACGTTCTAGAGAAATTTCCTGTACTCCTTTGTGCGCTGTAGAGATACCTTCTGTACTCCTTTGTGCGCTGTAGAGATACCTTCTGTACTCCTCTGTGCGCTGTAGAGATACCTTCTGTACTCCTTTGTGCGCTGTAGAGATGCCTTCTGTACTCCTTTGTACGCTGTAGAGATACCTCGTGTACTCCTTTGTACGTTCTAGAGATATTTCCTGTACTCCTTTGTGCGCTGTAGAGATACCTTCTGTTCTCCTTTGTGCGCTGTAGAGATACCTTCTGTACTCCTTTGTGCGCTGTAAAGATACCTTCTGTACTCCTTTGTGCGCTGTAGAGATACCTTCTGTACTCCTTTGTACGCTGTAGAGATACCTCGTGTACTCCTTTGTTCGTTCTAGAGATATTTCCTGTACTCCTTTGTGCGCTGTAGAGATACCTTCTGTACTCCTTTGTGCGCTGTAGAGATACCTTCTGTACTCCTTTATGCGCTGTAGAGATACCTTCTGTACTCCTTTGTACGCTGTAGAGATACCTTCTGTACTCCTTTGTGCGCTGTAGAGATACCTTCTGTACTCCTTTGTGCGCTGTAGAGATACCTTCTTTACTCCTTTGTGCGCTGTAGAGATTCCTCGTGTACTCCTTTGTACGTTCTAGAGATATTTCCTGTACTCCTTTGTGCGCTGTAGAGATACCTTCTGTACTCCTTTGTGCGCTGTAGAGATACCTTCTGTACTCCTTTGTACGTTCTAGAGATATTTCCTGTACTCCTTTGTGCGCTGTAGAGATACCTTCTGTACTCCTTTGTGAGCTGTAGAGATACCTTCTGTACTCCTTTGTGCGCTGTAGAGATACCTTCTGTACTCCTTTGTACGCTGTAGAGATACCTTCTGTACTCCTTTGTGCGCTGTAGAGATACCTTCTGTACTCCTTTGTACGCTGTAGAGATACCTCGTGTACTCCTTTGTACGTTCAAGAGATATTTCCTGTACTCCTTTGTGCGCTGTAGAGATACCTTCTGTATTCCTTTGTGCGCTGTAGAGATACCTCGTGTACTCCTTTGTACGTTCTAGAGATATTTCCTGTACTCCTTTGTGCGCTGTAGAGATACCTTCTGTACTCCTTTGTACGCTGTAGAGATACCTCGTGTACTCCTTTGTACGTTCTAGAGATATTTCCTGTACTCTTTTGTGCGCTGTAGAGATACCTTCTGTACTCCTTTGTGCGCTGTAGAGATACCTTCTGTACTCCTTTGTGCGCTGTGGAGATACCTTCTGTACTCCATTGTGCGTTGTAGAGATACCTTCTGTACTTCTTTGTGCGCTGTAGAGATACCTTCTGTACTCCTTTGTACGCTGTAGAGATACCTCGTGTACTCCTTTGTGCGCTGTAGAGATACCTTCTGTACTTCTTTGTGCGCTGTAGAGATACCTTCTGTACTCCTTTGTGCGCTGTAGAGATACCTTCTGTACTCCTTTGTACGTTCTAGAGATATTTCCTGTACTCCTTTGTGCGCTGTAGAGATACCTTCTGTACTCCTTTGTGCGCTGTAGAGATATTTCCTGTACTCCTTTGTGCGCTGTAGAGATACCTTCTGTACTCCTTTGTGCGCTGTAGAGATACCTTCTGTACTCCTTTGTACGACGCTGTAGAGATACCTCGTGTACTCCTTTGTACGTTCTAGAGATATTTCCTGTACTCCTTTGTGCGCTGTAGAGATACCTTTTGTACTCCTTTGTGCGCTGTAGAGATACCTTCTGTACTCCTTTGTGCGCTGTAGAGATACCTTCTGTACTCCTTTGTACGCTGTAGAGATACCTTCTGTACTCCTTTGTGCGCTGTAGAGATACCTTCTGTACTCCTTTGTACGCTGTAGAGATACCTCGTTTACTCCTTTGTACGTTCTAGAGATATTTCCTGTACTCCTTTGTGCGCTGTAGAGATACCTTCTGTACTCCTTTGTGCGCTGTAGAGATACCTTCTGTACTCCTTTGTGCGCTGTAGAGATACCTTCTGTACTCCTTTGTACGCTGTAGAGATACCGTCTGTACTCCTTTGTGCGCTGTAGAGATACCTTCTGTACTCCTTTGTACGCTGTAGAGATACCTCGTGTACTCCTTTGTACGTTCTAGAGATATTTCTTATACTCCTTTGTGCGCTGTAGAGATACCTTCTGTACTTCTTTGTGCGCTGTAGAGATACCTTCTGTACTCCTTTGTACGCTGTAGAGATACCTCGTGTACTCCTTTGTACGTTCTAGAGATATTTCCTGTACTCCTTTGTGTGCTGTAGAGATACCTTCTGTACTCCTTTGTGCGCTGTAGAGATACCTTCTGTACTCCTTTGTGCGCTGTAGAGATACCTTCTGTACTCCTTTGTGCGCTGTAGAGATACCTTCTGTACTCCTTTGTGCGCTGTAGAGATACCTTCTGTACTCCTTTGTACGCGGTAGAGATACCTCGTGTACTCCTTTGTGCGCTGTAGAGATACCTTCTGTACTCCTTTGTGCGCTGTAGAGATACCTTCTGTACTCCTTTGTGCGCTGTAGAGATACCTTCTGTACTCCTTTGTACGTTCTAGAGATATTTCCTGTACTCCTTTGTGCGCTGTAGAGATACCTTATGTACTCCTTTGTGCGCTGTAGAGATACCTTCTGTACTCCTTTGTGCGCTGTAGAGATACCTTCTGTACTCCTTTGTGCGCTGTAGAGATACCTTCTGTACTCCTTTGTACGCTGTAGAGATACCTCGTGTACTCCTTTGTACGTTCTAGAGATATTTCCTGTACTCTTTTGTGCGCTGTAGAGATACCTTCTGTACTCCTTTGTGCGCTGTAGAGATACCTTCTGTACTCCTTTGTGCGCTGTAGAGATACCTTCTGTACTCCTTTGTGCGCTGTAGAGATACCTTCTGTACTCCTTTGTGCGCTGTAGAGATACCTTCTGTACTCCTTTGTACGCTGTAGAGATACCTCGTGTACTCCTTTGTGCGCTGTAGAGATACCTTCTGTACTCCTTTGTGCGCTGTAGAGATACCTTCTGTACTCCTTTGTGCGCTGTAGAGATACCTTCTGTACTCCTTTGTACGTTCTAGAGATATTTCCTGTACTCCTTTGTGCGCTGTAGAGATACCTTCTGTACTCCTTTGTGCGCTGTAGAGATATTTCCTGTACTCCTTTGTGCGCTGTAGAGATACCTTCTGTACTCCTTTGTGCGCTGTAGAGATACCTTCTGTACTCCTTTGTGCGCTGTAAAGATACCTTCTGTACTCCTTTGTACGCTGTAGAGATACCTCGTGTACTCCTTTGTGCGTTCTAGAGATATTTCCTGTACTCCTTTGTGCGCTGTAGAGATACCTTCTGTACTCCTTTGTGCGCTGTAGGGATACCTTCTGTACTCCTTTGTGCGCTGTAGAGATACCTTCTGTACTCCTTTGTACGCTGTAGAGATACCTCGTTTACTCCTTTGTACGTTCTAGAGATATTTCCTGTACTCCTTTGTGCGCTGTAGAGATACCTTCTGTACTCCTTTGTGCGCTGTAGAGATACCTTCTGTACTCCTTTGTGCGCTGTAGAGATACCTTCTGTACTCCTTTGTACGCTGTAGAGATACCTTCTGTACTCCTTTGTGCGCTGTAGAGATACCTTCTGTACTCCTTTGTTCGCTGTAGAGATACCTCGTGTACTCCTTTGTACGTTCTAGAGATATTTCTTATACTCCTTTGTGCGCTGTAGAGATACCTTCTGTACTTCTTTGTGCGCTGTAGAGATACCTTCTGTACTCCTTTGTACGCTGTAGAGATACCTCGTGTACTCCTTTGTACGTTCGAGAGATATTTCCTGTACTCCTTTGTGTGCTGTAGAGATACCTTCTGTACTCCTTTGTGCGCTGTAGAGATACCTTCTGTACTCCTTTGTGCGCTGTAGAGATACCTTCTGTACTCCTTTGTGCGCTGTAGAGATACCTTCTGTACTCCTTTGTGCGCTGTAGAGATACCTTCTGTACTCCTTTGTACGCGGTAGAGATACCTCGTGTACTCCTTTGTGCGCTGTAGAGATACCTTCTGTACTCCTTTGTACGTTCTAGAGATATTTCCTGTACTCCTTTGTGCGCTGTAGAGATACCTTATGTACTCCTTTGTGCGCTGTAGAGATACCTTCTGTACTCCTTTGTGCGCTGTAGAGATACCTTCTGTACTCCTTTGTGCGCTTTAGAGATACCTTCTGTTCTCCTTTGTGCGCTGTAGAGATACCTTCTGTACTCCTTTGTACGCTGTAGAGATACCTCGTGTACTCCTTTGTGCGCTGTAGAGATACTTTCTGTACTCCTTTGTGCGCTGTAGAGATACCTTCTGTAATCCTTTGTACGTTCTAGAGATATTTCCTGTACTCCTTTGTGCGCTGTAGAGATACCTTCTGTACTCCTTTGTGCGCTGTAGAGATACCTTCTGTACTCCTTTGTGCGCTGTAAAGATACCTTCTGTACTCCTTTGTACGCTGTAGAGATACCTCGTGTACTCCTTTGTACGTTCTAGAGATATTTCCTGTACTCCTTTGTGCGCTGTAGAGATACCTTCTGTACTCCTTTGTGCGCTGTAGGGATACCTTCTGTACTCCTTTGTGCGCTGTAGAGATACCTTCTGTACTTCTTTGTACGCTGTAGAGATATCTTCTGTACTCCTTTGTGCGCTGTAGAGATACCTTCTGTACTCCTTTGTACGCTGTAGAGATAACTCGTGTACTCCTTTGTACGTTCTAGAGATATTTCCTGTACTCCTTTGTGCGCTGTAGAGATACCTTCTGTACTCCTTTGTGCGCTGTAGAGATACCTTCTGTACTCCTTTGTGCGCTGTAGAGATACCTTCTGTACTCCTTTGTACGCTGTAGAGATACCTTCTGTACTCCTTTGTGCGCTGTAGAGATACCTTCTATACTCCTTTGTACGCTGTAGAGATACCTCGTGTACTCCTTTGAACGTTCTAGAGATATTACCTGTACTCCTTTGTGCGCTGTTGAGATACCTTCTGTACTCCTTTGTGCGCTGTAGAGATACCTTCTGTACTCCTTTGTGCGCTGTAGAGACACCTTCTATACTCCTTTGTACGCTGTAGAGATACCTTCTGTACTCCTTTGTGCGCTGTAGAGATACCTTCTGTACTCCTTTGTACGCTGTAGAGATACCTCGTGTACTCCTTTGTACGTTCTAGAGATATTTCCTGTACTAATTTGTGCGCTGTAGAGATACCTTCTGTACTCCTTTGTGCGCTGTAGAGATACCTTCTGTACTCCTTTGTGCGCTGTAGAGATACCTTCTGTACTCCTTTTTGCGCTGTACAGATACCTTCTGTACTCCTTTGTGCGCTGTAGAGATACCTTCTGTACTCCTTTGTACGCTGTAGAGGTACCTCGTGTACTCCTTTGTACATTCTAGAGATATTTCCTGTACCCCTTTGTGCGCTGTAGAGATACCTTCTGTACTCCTTTGTGCGCTGTAGAGATACCTTCTGTACTCCTTCGTACGCTGTAGAGATACCTTCTGTACTCCTTTGTGCGCTGTAGAGATACCTTCTGTACTCCTTTGTACGCTGTAGAGATACCTCGTGTACTCCTTTGTACGTTCTAGAGATATTTCCTGTACTCCTTTGTGCGCTGTAGAGATACCTTCTGTACTCCTTTGTGCGCTGTAGAGATACCTTCTGTACTCCTTTGTACGTTCTAGAGATATTTCCTGTACTCCTTTGTGCGCTGTAGAGATACCTTCTGTACTCCTTTGTGCGCTGTTGAGATATTTCCTGTACTCCTTTGTGCGCTGTAGAGATACCTTCTGTACTATTTTGTGCGCTGTAGAGATACCTTCTGTACTCCTTTGTACGCTGTAGAGATACCTCGTGTATTCCTTTGTACGTTCTAGAGATATTTCCTGTACTCCTTTGTGCGCTGTAGAGATACCTTCTGTACTCCTTTGTGCGCTGTAGAGATACCTTTTGTACTCCTTTGTGCGCTGTAGAGATACCTTCTGTACTTCTTTGTATGCTGTAGAGATACCTTCTGTACTCCTTTGTGCGCTGAAGAGATACCTTCTGTACTCCTTTGTACGCTGTAGAGATACCTCGTGTACTCCTTTGTACGTTCTAGAGATATTTCCTGTACTCCTTTGTGCGCTGTAGAGATACCTTCTGTACTCCTTTGTGCGCTGTAGAGATACCTTCTGTACTCCTTTGTACGCTGTAGAGATACCTTCTGTACTCCTTTGTGCGCTGTAGAGATACCTTCTGTACTCTTTTGTACGCTGTAGAGATACCTCGTGTACTCCTTTGTACGTTCTAGAGATATTTCCTGTACTCCTTTGTGCGCTGTAGATATACCTTCTGTACTCCTTTGTGCGCTGTAGAGATACCTTCTGTGCTCCTTTGTGCGCTGTAGAGATACCTTCTGTACTCCTTTGTGCGCTGTAGAGATACCTTCTGTACTCCTTTGTGCGTTGTAGAGATATCTTCAGTACTCCTTTGTACGCTGTAGAGATACCTCGTGTACTCCTTTGTACGTTCTAGAGATATTTCCTGTACTCCTTTGTGCGCTGTAGAGATACCTTCTGTACTCCTTTGTGCGCTGTAGAGATACCTTCTGTACTCCTTTGTGCGCTGTAGAGATACCTTCTGTACTCCTTTGTGCGCTGTAGAGATACCTTCTGTACTCCTTTGTGCGCTGTAGAGATACCTTCTGTACTCCTTTGTGCGCTGTAGAGATACCTTCTGTACTCCTTTGTACGTTCTAGAGATATTTCCTGTACTCCTTTGTGCGCTGTAGAGATACCTTCTGTACTCCTTTGTGCGCTGTAGAGATACCTTCTGTACTCCTTTGTACGCTGTAGAGATACCTCGTGTACTCCTTTGTACGTTCTAGAGATATTTCCTGTACTCCTTTGTGCGCTGTAGAGATACCTTCTGTACTCCTTTGTGCGCTGTAGAGATACCTTCTGTACTCCTTTGTGCGCTGTAGAGATACCTTCTGTACTCCTTTGTGCGCTGTAGAGATACCTTCTGTACTCCTTTGTGCGCTGTAGAGATACCTTCTGTCCTCCTTTGTACGCTGTTGAGATACCTCGTGTACTCCTTTGTGCGCTGTAGAGATACCTTCTGTACTCCTTTGTGCGCTGTAGAGATACCTTCTGTACTCCTTTGTGCGCTGCAGAAATACCTTCTGTACTCCTTTGTACGTTCTAGAGATATTTCCTGTACTCCTTTGTGCGCTGTAGAGATACCTTCTGTACTCCTTCGTGCGCTGTAGAGATACCTTCTGTACTCCTTTGTACGCTGTAGAGATACCTCGTGTACTCCTTTGTACGTTCTAGAGATATTTCCTGTACTCCTTTGTGCGCTGTAGAGATACCTTCTGTACTCCTTTGTGCGCTGTAGAGATACCTTCTGTACTCCTCTGTGCGCTGTAGAGATACCTTCTGTACTCCTTTGTGCGCTGTAGAGATGCCTTCTGTACTCCTTTGTACGCTGTAGAGATACCTCGTGTACTCCTTTGTACGTTCTAGAGATATTTCCTGTACTCCTTTGTGCGCTGTAGAGATACCTTCTGTACTCCTTTGTGCGCTGTAGAGATACCTTCTGTACTCCTTTGTGCGCTGTAGAGATACCTTCTGTACTCCTTTGTGCGCTGTAGAGATACCCTCTGTACTCCTTTGTACGCTGTAGAGATACCTCGTGTACTCCTTTGTTCGTTCCAGAGATATTTCCTGTACTCCTTTGTGCGCTGTAGAGATACCTTCTGTACTCCTTTGTGCGCTGTAGAGATACCTTCTGTACTCCTTTGTGCGCTGTAGAGATACCTTCTCTACTCCTTTGTACGCTGTAGAGATACCTTCTGTACTCCTTTGTGCGCTGTAGAGATACCTTCTGTACTCCTTTGTGCGCTGTAGAGATGCCTTCTTTACTCCTTTGTGCGCTGTAGAGATTCCTCGTGTACTCCTTTGTACGTTCTAGAGATATTTCCTGTACTCCTTTGTGCGCTGTAGAGATACCTTCTGTACTCCTTTGTGCGCTGTAGAGATACCTTCTGTACTCCTTTGTACGTTCTAGAGATATTTCCTGTACTCCTTTGTGCGCTGTAGAGATACCTTCTGTACTCCTTTGTGCGCTGTAGAGATACCTTCTGTACTCCTTTGTGCGCTGTAGAGATACCTTCTGTACTCCTTTGTACGCTGTAGAGATACCTTCTGTACTCCTTTGTGCGCTGTAGAGATACCTTCTGTACTCCTTTGAACGCTGTAGAGATACCTCGTGTACTCCTTTGTACGTTCAAGAGATATTTCATGTACTCCTTTGTGCGCTGTAGAGATACCTTCTGTATTCCTTTGTGCGCTGTAGAGATACCTTCTGTACTCCTTTGTGCGCTGTAGAGATACCTTCTGTACTCCTTTGTGCGCTGTAGAGATACCTCGTGTACTCCTTTGTACGTTCTAGAGATATTTCCTGTACTCCTTTGTGTGCTGTAGAGATACCTTCTGTACTCCTTTGTGCGCTGTAGAGATACCTTCTGTACTCCTTTGTGCGCTGTAGAGATACCTTCTGTACTCGTTTGTGCGCTGTAGAGATACCTTCTGTACTCCTTTGTGCGCTGTAGAGATACCTTCTGTACCTCTTTGTACGCTGTAGAGATACCTTCTGTACTCCTTTGTGCGCTGTAGAGATACCTTCTGTACTCCTTTGTACGCTGTAGAGATACCTCGTGTACTCCTTTGTACGTTCTAGAGATATTTCCTGTACTCCTTTGTGCGCTGTAGAGATACCTTCTGTACTCCTTTGTGCGCTGTAGAGATACCTTCTGTACTCCTTTGTACGTTCTAGAGATATTTCCTGTACTCCTTTGTACGCTGTAGAGATACCTTCTGTACTCCTTTGTGCGCTGTAGAGATACCTTCTGTACTCCTTTGTACGCTGTAGAGATACCTCGTGTACTCCTTTGTACGTTCTAGAGATATTTCCTGTACTCCTTTGTGCGCTGTAGAGATACCTTCTGTACTCCTTTGTGCGCTGTAGAGATACCTTCTGTACTCCTCTGTGCGCTGTAGAGATACCTTCTGTACTCCTTTGTGCGCTGTAGAGATACCTTCTGTACTCCTTTTTACGCTGTAGAGATACCTCGTGTACTCCTTTGTACGTTCTAGAGATATTTCCTGTACTCCTTTGTGCGCTGTAGAGATACCTTCTGTACTTCTTTGTGCGCTGTAGAGATACCTTCTGTACTCCTTTGTGCGCTGTAGAGATACCTTCTGTACTCCTTTGCGCACTGTAGAGATACCTTCTGTACTCCTTTGTACGCTGTAGAGATACCTCGTGTACTCCTTTGTTCGTTCTAGAGATATTTCCTGTACTCCTTTGTGCGCTGTAGAGATACCTTCTGTACTCCTTTGTGCGCTGTAGAGATACCTTCTGTACTCCTTTGTGCGCTGTAGAGATACCTTCTGTACTCCTATGTACGCTGTAGAGATACCTTCTGTACTCCTTTGTGCGCTGTAGAGATACCTTCTGTACTCCTTTGTGCGCTGTAGAGGTACCTTCTGTACTCCTTTGTGCGCTGTAGAGATTCCTCGTGTACTCCTTTGTACGTTCTAGAGATATTTCCTGTACTCCTTTGTGCGCTGTAGAGATACCTGCTGTACTCCTTTGTGCGCTGTAGAGATACCTTCTGTACTCCTTTGCACGTTCTAGAGATATTTCCTGTACTCCTTTGTGCGCTGTAGAGATACCTTCTGTACTCCTTTGTGCGCTGTAGAGATACCTTCTGTACTCCTTTGTGCGCTGTAGAGATACCTTCTGTACTCCTTTGTACGCTGTAGAGATACCTTCTGTACTCCTTTGTGCGCTGTAGAGATACCTTCTGTACTCCTTTGTACGCTGTAGAGATACCTCGTGTACTCCTTTGTACGTTCTAGAGATATTTCCTGTACTCCTTTGTGCGCTGTAGAGATACCTTCTGTACTCCTTTGTGCGCTGTAGAGATACCTTCTGTACTCCTTTGTGCGCTGTAGAGATACCTTCTGTACTCCTTTGTGCGCTGTAGAGATACCTTCTGTACTCCTTTGTGCGCTGTAGAGATACCTTCTGTACTCCTTTGTACGCTGTAGAGATACCTCGTGTACTCCTTTGTACGTTCTAGAGATATTTCCTGTACTCCTTTGTGCGCTGTAGAGATACCTTCGGCGTAGAGATACCTTAAATTCTTCGGCGGCTACGACCAAGACATGCAGGTAATATGGTTCACAGGGAGTCAAGATTCGTACTTTATTTAGCAAATTCCCACACAACAAGAACGAACAAGGTAAACATCAACTCAAAAGGTAAAGTCACAAAAAAAGGGATTTTTCTTCCACGCAACCTCGCAGAAATACATATCGTTACAAAAGACATCACACTTTCCCTCTCGTAACAAAAAAACCGAATGTACATTTATTTATACTCCAATCGTTCAGGTGGCTTACGTAGCACACGCTTAGGGTAACGCTGTTCAGGTGCAACGGTTTCTTCACCATTGCTATCAGACACGGGTAATAATTGGTTAGGTGAGTTGCAACCAGAAGTATGGTGCGTATGATCATCTGGCTCAAAAGGACGGTTAGGTTCAACTGAACGCTGCCGCTGATCGTCATTAGAACCAGTGCCTGAAACCAGGGGCTTCGGTAACAAACACAGAGACTCGACCGAATCTTCAACAGGCATGGTATACGACATTAGTTGATCAACATGCTTCAAAACTTTCCGCTCACCCACCATCACTTCAAAATTTACATTACCAACGTGTTTTAGAACAGTTCCCAGCAACCACTTCTTTCCATCCAAACTCCGCACTCTTACTCTGTCCCCTTCCACGAAATTACGCATGTGACCGGCTTTTCGATCATGATAAATCTTTTCCCTAAATTTACTATTGAAAGTCTTATTGCTCGGGTCGGGTTTCACAAGGGATAAGCGTGTACGTACATTTCTGTTCAAAAATAGTTGACTAGGAGCCTTACCCGTAACAGAGGTAGGAGTATTCCTATAGGAAAACAGAAATCTTGCTACTTTCAACGGTACACTGCTAAGATTAGAATTACGCAATAAAAACTTCTTGAACGTTTGAACAAATCTTTCGGCTTGTCCATTACTCTGAGCTTTTGCGACAGCCGTTGTGACGTGCTTTATCCCGTTATTAGCTAGAAAATTACGAAAAGTTTCAGACACAAGCTGCGGTCCATTATCACTTACCAATATCTTTGGCAGACCATAGGCAGCAAACAAGTAACGCAGCTTTTCAATAGTTCGCTCAGAAGTTGTTGACGACATGGGAAAAATTTCTGGCCATTTCGAGAAAGAATCAACCACAATAAGATAAGATTGCCCATCTTTTTCTGCAAAATCTAAATGTACTCTCTCCCACGGCGTACACGATAAAGGCCAAGGGCTGAGAGGTGCGGGTTGGGGCACGGCGCTAGCCATTTGGCATTCGTGGCAAGCCCCAATTTTTCTTTCAATCATGCTATCAATATTTGGCCACCAAAAATAACTCCGCGCCACAGCTTTGCTGCGGACAATGCCAATATGATCACAATGCAATTGTTCGAGCATATGAGACTGCAACGCAGGTGGTATGACAACTCTATGCCCCCACAAAACGCAACCCTCTTCATTTGATAGTTCATTCTTTCGCGAAAAGTAAGGTTTGAAGTTTTCATTAGGTGATGATTTAGGCCATCCTACTGCAATGAAATAGCTAACTTTCGACAAAGTAGGATCCCTCTTAGTGTCAGCAGCTATTCGTTTTGCACTCACTGGTAACTCGTCCAGGAAGGCAACTAAATTGTCAGACTCCGGGAAAACCCGCGTTTTACAGGGCAGGCGAGAAAAAGCATCAGCGTTACAGTGATCAGCTGTTTTTCGAAATTTAATATCGTAATCATAAGCAGACAATAACACCGTCCAGCGTTGAATTCTCGCTGTTGCCACAGCAGGAAGAGGTTTCCCACCCCCAAAAAGAACTGTTAATGCCTTATGATCGGTAAGCAAGACAAATTTCCTGCCTAAAAGATACTTATGAAATTTTGACACTCCGAATACAACTGACAATGCCTCCTTCTCAATTTGAGAATACTTTTTCTCAGCTTGAGACAGAGTCCTAGAAGCAAAAGCAATTGGTCTTTCCGACCCGTCAGGGTAAACGTGCGACAATACACAGCCTAAACCGTAAGCACTAGCATCAGTAGCAAACAGTAATTTCAACTTAGGGTCATAATGTGCTAAGCAATCAGCTGACGACAATTTTAGTTTCACAGCTCGGAAAGCTTCCTGACATTCTACTGACCATACAAAATGTGCCCCTTTTCGCAACAAGTTATGTAAAGCATTAAGTTCTCCCGCAAGGTTATCAAGAAATGGCGCATAATAGTTCAACAACCCTAGAAATGAGCGCAGCTCATGAATATTACACGGAGCTGGTGCATCCAAGAGCGCTTTCACCTTAGTTTCCGACATATGCAACCCATCTGCACTAATAACGTGTCCCAGGTACTCTATGCGATTTTGAAGAAAACTGCACTTTGACCTCTTCAACTTAATGTTGTATGCTTGCAGACGCCGTAGAACTTCGTTAAGAGTCTTAAGGTGGTCCTCGTCATCCTTTCCCGTAATTACCAGGTCATCCAGTAAGCATCCGACGTTTTCCATGCCGCTAAGTACATTATCCATAATGCGCTGAAATATAGCCGGTGCCGAAGCTACGCCGTACAATAGCCGATTCACTTTATAAAGTCCCCGATGTGTGTTCAAAGACAGCAGCGCACGGTATTCTTCAGCCACAGCCACCTGTTCATAGGCACGCGATAAGTCAAGTTTCGTGAACTTTTTCCCGCCGTTCAGAATAGTGAATAAATCTTGTGCCGTCGGCAAGGGATAAGAATCTATGTTGATGGCTTTGTTCACAGTCAGTCTATAATCTCCGCAGACACGAACAGTTTTGTCACGCTTCATCACACACGCGATGGGAGTGGCCCACTCGCTATGTGGTATCCTTTCGATCACTCCTTGTGCTTCCATCTTGTCCAGCTGTTTTTCTAACGCCTCTTGCATAGCGTAAGGAACTGGCCGGGCCTTCATAAATCTAGGCTGCTCGTTGGGCTTCAACTGAAATTTAGCCTCGAACCCTTCAATTTTAGATACTTCGTCAGAAAATACTGCTTTGTACCGATGCAACATTTGGTCCAGATCAGTACAGTAGAAAATATCGTTCCAATTTAGCCGTATCTTTGTTAACCAATCTCTACCCAACAAACATGGGCCCGATCCGTCTATAACTTTGACAACACATTGATGCTTTTGCCTTTCAAACTCAACTTGCACCTCGGCTTCTCCTAAAAGTTGCAGTTTTTGTTTCGAATACGTTAACAGAGTGGTGCTGCACGGTTGCAGAAGCACCTTCGGACAAACCTGCCTGAAGATTTCCGATGGCATAATTGAAACTGCTGCGCCAGTGTCCACTTCAAATTGTACGGACACACCGTTTATGCGCAATGACACTATGATAGGTGCACACCCTCTCAGGCCGGCATTATTTTCACACAGGTTGAACAAATCCAAGGTTCCTTCGTCACAATTCACATTGTGTACTTTGGCAGACCGGCATGCCCTCTGAATATGTCCTAACTTCAAACATTTTCGGCATTTAGCAGTTTTAAATTTACACGTAGATGCAAAATGACCGGACCAATTACATCTATAACATTTCTTCCCGTTGGCTGGTTTTGCTGGCTCCGAGAAGGGTTGACATCTGCTTGAAGGGTTGACATCTGCTTTTTCTATTTTCAGCACTTCTCCCGCTGCCTGCAGCTCCCGTGAAGTCTTGCTGGTTAGTTCAAATGCGATCGCTGCTTCCACTGCCAATTTAAAAGTCAGTTCGCCCTTGTTTAGGAGTTCTCTCTGAAGCTGCTGCTCTTTAATACCTTCAATAAATTTATCTCTCAATGCGTCATTTAAAAATTCACCGTACTCGCATGTCGACGCCAATTTCTTCAGAGCAGCAGCGTATTCTGCTACGGACTCTTCAGAGCCTTGTCTCCTCCTCAAAAATTTAAATCTCTCTGATATCACTCGCTTAACAGGAGAAAAATGTTCCCTTAAAACTGCCACAATTTCCGCGAAAGTTTTCCTAGACGGCTCTGTTGGGTGGACAAGATCTCTGAGTACGCTGTAGGTTCTGGCCCCAACCAGCGTCAATAATACAGGAACCTTTTTCTCCTCCGCTATGTCGTTGGCCGTATAGAATATCTGGAGTCTTTCAATATAGACTTTAAAGTCTTCCTTAGCAGGATCAAACTCAGGCACGTTTCCTAAGTAAGGCATCCTCGTCGCCAATGTTAAATTCTTCGGCGGCTACGACCAAGACATGCAGGTAATATGGTTCACAGGGAGTCAAGATTCGTACTTTATTTAGCAAATTCCCACACAACAAGAACGAACAAGGTAAACATCAACTCAAAAGGTAAAGTCACAAAAAAAGGGATTTTTCTTCCACGCAACCTCGCAGAAATACATATCGTTACAAAAGACATCACACCTTCTGTACTCCTTTGTGCGCTGTAGAGATACCTTCTGTACTCCTTTGTGCGCTGTAGAGATACCTTCTGTACTCCTTTGTGCGCTGTAGAGATACCTTCTGTACTCCTTTGTACGCTGTAGAGATACCTCGTGTACTCCTTTGTACGTTCTAGAGATATTTCCTGTACTCCTTTGTGCGCTATAGAGATACCTTCTGTACTCCTTTGTGCGCTGTAGAGATACCTTCTGTACTGCTTTGTGCGCTGTTGAGATACCTTCTGTACTCCTTTGTGCGCTGTGGAGATTCCTTCTGTACTCCTTTGTACGTTCTAGAGATATTTCCTGTACTCCTTTGTGCGCTGTAGAGATACCTTCTGTACTCCTTTGTACGCTGTAGAGATACCTCGTGTACTCCTTTGTACGTTCTAGAGATATTTCCTGTACTCCTTTGTGCGCTGTAGAGATACCTTCTGTACTCCTTTGTGCGCTGTAGAGATACCTTCTGTACTCCTTTGTGCGCTGTAGAGATACCTTCTGTACTCCTTTGTACGCTGTAGAGATACCTCGTGTACTCCTTTGTACGTTCTAGAGATATTCCCTGTACTCCTTTGTGCGCTGTAGAGATACCTTCTGTACTCCTTTGTGCGCTGTAGAGATAACTTCTGTACTCCTTTGTGCGCTGTAGAGATACCTTCTGTACTCCTTTGTACGCTGTAGAGTTACCTTCTGTACTCCTTTGTGCGCTGTAGAGATACCTTCTGTTCTCCTTTGTACGCTGTAGAGATATCTCGTGTACTCCTTTGTACGTTCTAGAGATATTTCCTGTACTCCTTTGTGCGCTGTAGAGATACCTTCTGTACTCCTTTGTGCGCTGTAGAGATACCTTCTGTACTCCTTTGTGCGCTGTAGAGATACCTTCTGTACTCCTTTGTACGCTGTAGAGATACCTTCTGTACTCCTTTGTGCGCTGTAGAGATACCTTCTGTACTCCTTTGTACGCTGTAGAGATACCTCGTGTACTCCATTGTACGTTCTAGAGATATTTCCTGTACTCCTTTGTGTGCTGTAGAGATACCTTCTGTACTCCTTTGTGCGCTGTAGAAATACCTTCTGTACTCCTTTGTGCGTTCTAGAGATATTTCCTGTACTCCTTTGTACGCTGTAGAGATACCTTCTGTACTCCTTTGTACGCTGTAGAGATACCTCGTGTACTCCTTTGTGCGCTGTAGAGATACCTTCTGTACTCCTTTGTGCGCTGTAGAGATACCTTCTGTACTCCTTTGTGCGCTGTAGAGATACCTTCTGTACTCCTTTGTACGTTCTAGAGATATTTCCTTTACTCCTTTGTGCGCTGTAGAGATACCTTCTGTACTCCTTTGTGCGCTGTAGAGATACCTTCTATACTCCTTTGTGCGCTGTAGAGATACCTTCTGTACTCCTTTGTGCGCTGTAGAGATACCTTCTGTACTCCTTTGTACGCTGTAGAGATACCTCGTGTACTCCTTTGTACGTTCTAGAGATATTTCCTGTACTCCTTTGTGCGCTGTAGAGATACCTTCTGCACTCCTTTGTGCGCTGTAGAGATACCTTCTGTACTCCTTTGTGCGCTGTAGAGATACCTTCTGTACTCCTTTGTACGCTGTAGAGATATCTTCTGTACTCCTTTGTGCGCTGTAGAGATACCTTCTGTACTCCTTTGTACGCTGTAGAGATACCTCGTGTACTCCTTTGTACGTTCTAGAGATATTTCCTGTACTCCTTTGTGCGCTGTAGAGATACCTTCTGTACTCCTTTGTGCGCTGTAGAGATACCTTCTGTACTCCTTTGTGCGCTGTAGAGATACCTTCTGTACTCCTTTGTACGCTGTAGAGATACCTTCTGTACTCCTTTGTGCGCTGTAGAGATACCTTCTGTACTCCTTTGTACGCTGTAGAGATACCTCGTGTACTCCATTGTACGTTCTAGAGATATTTCCTGTACTCCTTTGTGTGCTGTAGAGATACCTTCTGTACTCCTTTGTGCGCTGTAGAAATACCTTCTGTACTCCTTTGTGCGTTCTAGAGATATTTCCTGTACTCCTTTGTACGCTGTAGAGATACCTTCTGTACTCCTTTGTACGCTGTAGAGATACCTCGTGTACTCCTTTGTGCGCTGTAGAGATACCTTCTGTACTCCTTTGTGCGCTGTAGAGATACCTTCTGTACTCCTTTGTGCGCTGTAGAGATACCTTCTGTACTCCTTTGTACGTTCTAGAGATATTTCCTTTACTCCTTTGTGCGCTGTAGAGATACCTTCTGTACTCCTTTGTGCGCTGTAGAGATACCTTCTATACTCCTTTGTGCGCTGTAGAGATACCTTCTGTACTCCTTTGTGCGCTGTAGAGATACCTTCTGTACTCCTTTGTACGCTGTAGAGATACCTCGTGTACTCCTTTGTACGTTCTAGAGATATTTCCTGTACTCCTTTGTGCGCTGTAGAGATCCTTCTGCACTCCTTTGTGCGCTGTAGAGATACCTTCTGTACTCCTTTGTGCGCTGTAGAGATACCTTCTGTACTCCTTTGTACGCTGTAGAGATATCTTCTGTACTCCTTTGTGCGCTGTAGAGATACCTTCTGTACTCCTTTGTACGCTGTAGAGATACCTCGTGTACTCCTTTGTACTTTCTAGAGATATTTCCTGTACTCCTTTGTGCGCTGTAGAGATACCTTCTGTACTCCTTTGTGCGCTGTAGAGATACCTTCTGTACTCCTTTGATCGCTGTAGAGATACCTTCTGTACTCCTTTGTACGCTGTAGAGATACCTTCTGTACTCCTTTGTGCGCTGTAGAGATACCTTCTGTACTCCTTTGTACGCTGTAGAGATACCTCGTGTACTCCTTTGTACGTTCTAGAGATATTTCCTGTACTCCTTTGTGCGCTGTAGAGATACCTTCTGTACTCCTTTGTGCGCTGTAGAGATACCTTCTGTACTCCTTTGTACGTTCTAGAGATATTTCCTGTACTCTTTTGTACGCTGTAGAGATACCTTCTGGACTCCTTTGTGCGCTGTAGAGATACCTTCTGTACTCCTTTGTACGCTGTAGAGATACCTCGTGTACTCCTTTGTACGTTCTAGAGATATTTCCTGTACTCCTTTGTGCGCTGTGGAGATACCTTCTGTACTCCTTTGTGCGCTGTAGAGATACCTTCTGTACTCCTTTGTGCGCTGTAGAGATACCTTCTGTACTCCTTTGTGCGCTGTAGAGATACCTTCTGTACTCCTTTGTACGCTGTAGAGATACCTCGTGTACTCCTTTGTGCGCTGTAGAGATACCTTCTGTACTCCTTTATGCGCTGTAGAGATACCTTCTGTACTCCTTTGTGCGCTGTAGAGATACCTTCTGTACTCCTTTGTACGTTCTAGAGATATTTCCTGTACTCCTTTGTGCGCTGTAGAGATACCTTCTGTACTCCTTTGTGCGCTGTAGAGATATTTCCTGTACTCCTTTGTGCACTGTAGAGATACCTTCTGTACTCCTTTGTGCGCTGTAGAGATACCTTCTGTACTCCTTTGTACGCTGTAGAGATACCTCGTGTACTCCTTTGTACGTTCTAGAGATATTTCCTGTACTCCTTTGTGTGCTGTAGAGATACCTTCTTTACTCCTTTGTGCGCTGTAGAGATACCTTCTGTACTCCTTTGTACGTTCTAGAGATATTTCCTGTACTCCTTTGTGCGCTGTAGAGATACCTTCTGTACTCCTTTGTGCGCTGTAGAGATACCTTCTGTACTCCTTTGTTCGCTGTAGAGATACCTTCTGTACTCCTTTGTACGCTGTAGAGATACCTCGTGTACTCCTTCGTACGTTCTAGAGATATTTCCTGTACTCCTTTGTGCGCTGTAGAGATACCTTCTGTACTCCTTTGTGCGCTGTAGAGATACCTTCTGTACTCCTTTGTGCGCTGTAGAGATACCTTCTGTACTCCTTTGTACGCTGTAGAGATACCTCGTGTATTCCTTTGTACGTTCTAGAGATATTTCCTGTACTCCTTTGTGCGCTGTAGAGATACCTTCTGTACTTCTTTGTGCGCTGTAGAGATACCTTTTGTACTCCTTTGTGCGCTGTAGAGATACCTTCTGTACTCCTTTGTACGCTGTAGAGATACCTTCTGTACTCCTTTGTGCGCTGTAGAGATACCTTCTGTACTCCTTTGTACGCTGTAGAGATATCTCGTGTACTCCT
The DNA here is from genome assembly GCA_030386875.1 of Morinoia aosen. Taxonomy (NCBI): domain Eukaryota; kingdom Metazoa; phylum Arthropoda; class Malacostraca; order Amphipoda; family Talitridae; genus Morinoia; species Morinoia aosen. Next base: position 32,336,855 of record JASJYW010000027.1, on the reverse strand, counting down.
TTGTACGTTCTAGAGATATTTCCTGTACTCCTTTGTGCGCTGTAGAGATACCTTCTGTACTTCTTTGTGCGCTGTAGAGATACCTTCTGTACTCCTTTGTGCGCTGTAGAGATACCTTCTGTACTCCTTTGTACGCTGTAGAGATACCCTCTGTACTCCTTTGTGCGCTGTAGAGATACCTTCTGTACTCCTTTGTACGCTGTAGAGATACCTCGTGTACTCCTTTGTACGTTCTAGAGATATTTCCTGTACTCCTTTGTGCGCTGTAGAGATACCTTCTGTACTCCTTTGTGCGCTGTAGAGATACCTCGTGTACTCCTTTGTGCGCTGTAGAGATACCTTCTGTACTCCTTTGTGCGCTGTAGAGATACCTTCTGTACTCCTTTGTGCGCTGTAGAGATACCTTCTGTACTCCTTTGTGCGCTGTAGAGATACCTTCTGTACTCCTTTGTGCGCTGTAGAGATACCTTCTGTACTCCTTTGTGCGCTGTAGAGATACCTTCTGTACTCCTTTGTGCGCTGTAGAGATACCTTCTGTACTTCTTTGTGCGCTGTAGAGATGCCTTCTGTGCTCCTTTGTACGCTGTAGAGATACCTCGTGTACTCCTTTGTACGTTCTAGAGATATTTCCTGTACTCCTTTGTGCGCTGTAGAGATACCTTCTGTACTCCTTTGTGCGCTGTAGAGATACCTTCTGTACTCCTTTGTGCGCTGTAGAGATACCTTCTGTACTCCTTTGAGCGCTGTAGAGATACCTTCTGTACTCCTTTGTACGCTGTAGAGATACCTCGTGTACTCCTTTGTGCGCTGTAGAGATACCTTCTGTACTCCTTTGTACGCTGTAGAGATACCTCGTGTACTCCTTTGTACGTTCTAGAGATATTTCCTGTACTTCTTTGTGCGCTGTAGAGATACCTTCTGTACTCCTTTGTGCACTGTAGAGATACCTTCTGTACTCCTTTGTGCGCTGTAGAGATACCTTCTGTACTCCTTTGTGCGCTGTAGAGATACCTTCTGTACTCCTTTGTACGCTGTAGAGATACCTCGTGTATTCCTTTGTACGTTCTAGAGATATTTCCTGTACTCCTTTGTGCGCTGTAGAGATACCTTCTTTACTCCTTTGTGCGCTGTAGGGATACCTTCTGTACTCCCTTGTGCGCTGTAGAGATACCTTCTGTACTCCTTTGTGCGCTGTAGAGATACCTTCTGTACTCCTTTGTACGCTGTAGAGATACCTCGTGTACTACTTTGTACGTTCTAGAGATATTCCCTGTACTCCTTTGTGCGCTGTAGAGATACCTTCTGTACTCCTTTGTGCGCTGTAGAGATACCTTCTGTACTCCTTTGTGCGCTGTAGAGATACCTTCTGTACTCCTTTGTGCGATGTAGAGATACCTTCTGTACTCCTTTGTGCGCTGTAGAGATACCTTCTGTACTCCTATGTACGCTGTAGAGATACCTCGTGTACTCCTTTGTGCGCTGTAGAGATACCTTCTGTACTCCTTTGTGCGCTGTAGAGATACCTTCTGTACTCCTTTGTGCGCTGTAGAGATACCTTCTGTACTCCTTTGTGCGCTGTAGAGATACCTTCTGTACTCCTTTGTGCGCTGTAGAGATACCTTCTGTACTCCTTTGTGCGCTGTAGAGATACCTTCTGTACTCCTTTGTACGCTGTAGAGATACCTCGTGTACTCCTTTGTACGTTCTAGAGATATTTCCTGTACTCCTTTGTGCGCTGTAGAGATACCTTCTGTACTCCTTTGTGCGCTGTAGAGATACCTTCTGTACTCCTTTGTACGTTCTAGAGATATTTCCTGTACTCCTTTGTACGCTGTAGAGATACCTTCTGTACTCCTTTGTGCGCTGTAGAGATACCTTCTGTACTCCTTTGTACGGTGTAGAGATACCTCGTGTACTCCTTTGTACGTTCTAGAGATATTTCCTGTACTCCTTTGTGCGCTGTAGAGATACCTTCTGTACTCCTTTGTGCGCTGTAGAGATACCTTCTGTACTCCTTTGTGCGCTGTAGAGATACCTTCTGTACTCCTTTGTGCGCTGTAGAGATACCTTCTGTACTCCTTTGTACGCTGTAGAGATACCTCGTGTACTCCTTTGTGCGCTGTAGAGATACCTTCTGTACTCCTTTGTGCGCTGTAGAGATACCTTCTGTACTCCTTTGTGCGCTGTAGAGATACCTTCTGTACTCCTTTGTACGTTCTAGAGATATTTCCTGTACTCCTTTGTGCGCTGTAGAGATAGCTTCTGTACTCCTTTGTGCGCTGTAGAGATAGCTTCTGTACTCCTTTGTGCGCTGTAGAGATACCTTCTGTACTCCTTTGTACGCTGTAGAGATACCTCGTGTACTCCTTCGTACGTTCTAGAGATATTCCCTGTACTCCTTTGTGCGCTGTAGAGATACCTTCTGTACTCCTTTGTGCGCTGTAGAGATACCTTCTGTACTCCTTTGTACGTTCTAGAGATATTTCCTGTACTCCTTTGTGCGCTGTAGAGATACCTTCTGTACTCCTTTGTGCGCTGTAGAGATACCTTCTGTACTCCTTTTTGCGCTGTAGAGATACCTTCTGTACTCCTTTGTACGCTGTAGAGATACCTCGTGTACTCCTTCGTACGTTCTAGAGATATTCCCTGTACTCCTTTGTGCGCTGTAGAGATACCTTCTGTACTCCTTTGTGCGCTGTAGAGATACCTTCTGTACTCCTTTGTACGTTCTAGAGATATTTCCTGTACTCCTTTGTACGCTGTAGAGATACCTTCTGTACTCCTTTGTGCGCTGTAGAGATACCTTCTGTACTCCTTTGTACGCTGTAGAGATACCTCGTGTACTCCTTTGTACGTTCTAGAGATATTTCCTGTACTCCTTTGTGCGCTGTAGAGATACCTTCTGTACTCCTTTGTGCGCTGTAGAGATACCTTCTGTACTCCTTTGTGCGCTGTAGAGATACCTTCTGTACTCCTTTGTGCGCTGTAGAGATACCTTCTGTACTCCTTTGTGCGCTGTAGAGATACCTTCTGTACTCCTTTGTGCGCTGTAGAAATACCTTCTGTACTCCTTTGTACGTTCTAGAGATATTTCCTGCACTCCTTTGTGCGCTGTAGAGATACCTTCTGTACTCCTTTGTGCGCTGTAGAGATACCTTCTGTACTCCTTTGTGCGCTGTAGAGATACCTTCTGTACTCCTTTGTGCGCTGTAGAGATACCTTCTGTACTCCTTTGTACGCTGTAGAGATTCCTCGTGTACTCCTTTGTTCGTTCTAGAGATATTTCCTGTACTCCTTTGTGCGCTGTAGAGATACCTTCTGTACTCCTTTGTGCGCTGTAGAGATACCTTCTGTACTCCTTTGTGCGCTGTAGAGATACCTTCTGTACTCCTTTGTACGCTGTAGAGATACCTTCTGTACTCCTTTGTGCGCTGTAGAGATACCTTCTGTACTCCTTTGTGCGCTGTAGAGATACCTTCTGTCCTCCTTTGTACGCTGTTGAGATACCTCGTGTACTCCTTTGTGCGCTGTAGAGATACCTTCTGTACTCCTTTGTGCGCTGTAGAGATACCTTCTGTACTCCTTTGTGCGCTGTAGAAATACCTTCTGTACTCCTTTGTACGTTCTAGAGATATTTCCTGCACTCCTTTGTGCGCTGTAGAGATACCTTCTGTACTCCTTCGTGCGCTGTAGAGATACCTTCTGTACTCCTTTGTACGCTGTAGAGATACCTCGTGTACTCCTTTGTACTTTCTAGAGATATTTCCTGTACTCCTTTGTGCGCTGTAGAGATACCTTCTGTACTCCTTCGTGCGCTGTAGAGATTCCTTCTGTACTCCTCTGTGCGCTGTAGAGATACCTTCTGTACTCCTTTGTGCGCTGTAGAGATGCCTTCTGTACTCCTTTGTACGCTGTAGAGATACCTCGTGTACTCCTTTGTACGTTCTAGAGATATTTCCTGTACTCCTTTGTGCGCTGTAGAGATACCTTCTGCACTCCTTTGTGCGCTGTAGAGATACCTTCTGTACTCCTTTGTGCGCTGTAGAGATACCTTCTGTACTCCTTTGTGCGCTGTAGAGATACCTTCTGTACTCCTTTGTACGCTGTAGAGATACCTCGTGTACTCCTTTGTTCGTTCTAGAGATATTTCCTGTACTCCTTTGTGCGCTGTAGAGATACCTTCTGTACTCCTTTGTGCGCTGTAGAGATACCTTCTGTACTCCTTTGTGCGCTGTAGAGATACCTTCTGTACTCCTTTGTACGCTGTAGAGATACCTTCTGTACTCCTTTGTGCGCTGTAGAGATACCTTCTGTACTCCTTTGTGCGCTGTAGAGATACCTTCTGTACTCCTTTGTACGCTGTAGAGATACCTCGTGTACTCCTTTGTACGTTCAAGAGATATTTCCTGTACTCCTTTGTGCGCTGTAGAGATACCTTCTGTATTCCTTTGTGCGCTGTAGAGATACCTTCTGTACTCCTTTGTGCGCTGTAGAGATACCTTCTGTACTCCTTTGTGCGCTGTAGAGATACCTCGTGTACTCCTTTGTACGTTCTAGAAATATTTCCTGTACTCCTTTGTGTGCTGTAGAGATACCTTCTGTACTCCTTTGTGCGCTGTAGAGATACCTTCTGTACTCCTTTGTGCGCTGCAGAGATACCTTCTGTACTCCTTTGTGCGCTGTAGAGATACCTTCTGTACTCCTTTGTGCGCTGTAGAGATACCTTCTGTACTCCTTTGTACGCTGTAGAGATACCTTCTGTACTCCTTTGTGCGCTGTAGAGATACCTTCTGTACTCCTTTGTACGCTGTAGAGATACCTCGTGTACTCCTTTGTACGTTCTAGAGATATTTCCTGTACTCCTTTGTGCGCTGTAGAGATACCTTCTGTATTCCTTTGTGCGCTGTAGAGATACCTTCTGTACTCCTTTGTACGTTCTAGAGATATTTCCTGTACTCCTTTGTACGCTGTAGAGATACCTTCTGTACTCCTTTGTGCGCTGTAGAGATACCTTCTGTACTCCTTTGTACGCTGTAGAGATACCTCGTGTACTCCTTTGTACGTTCTAGAGATATTTCCTGTACTCCTTTGTGCGCTGTAGAGATACCTTCTGTACTCCTTTGTGCGCTGTAGAGATACCTTCTGTACTCCTCTGTGCGCTGTAGAGATACCTTCTGTACTCCTTTGTGCGCTGTAGAGATACCTTCTGTACTCCTTTGTACGCTGTATAGATACCTCGTGTACTCCTTTGTACGTTCTAGAGATATTTCCTGTACTCCTTTGTGCGCTGTAGAGATACCTTCTGTACTTCTTTGTGCGCTGTAGAGATACCTTCTGTACTCCTTTGTGCGCTGTAGAGATACCTTCTGTACTCCTTTGTGCACTGTAGAGATACCTTCTGTACTCCTTTGTACGCTGTAGAGATACCTCGTGTACTCCTTTGTTCGTTCTAGAGATATTTCCTGTACTCCTTTGTGCGCTGTAGAGATACCTTCTGTACTCCTTTGTGCGCTGTAGAGATACCTTCTGTACTCCTTTGTGCGCTGTAGAGATACCTTCTGTACTCCTATGTACGCTGTAGAGATACCTTCTGTACTCCTTTGTGCGCTGTAGAGATACCTTCTGTACTCCTTTGTGCGCTGTAGAGATACCTTCTGTACTCCTTTGTGCGCTGTAGAGATTCCTCGTGTACTCCTTTGTACGTTCTAGAGATATTTCCTGTACTCCTTTGTGCGCTGTAGAGATACCTTCTGTACTCCTTTGTGCGCTGTAGAGATACCTTCTGTTCTCCTTTGCACGTTCTAGAGATATTTCCTGTACTCCTTTGTGCGCTGTAGAGATACCTTCTGTACTCCTTTGTGCGCTGTAGAGATACCTTCTGTACTCCTTTGTGCGCTGTAGAGATACCTTCTGTACTCCTTTGTACGCTGTAGAGATACCTTCTGTACTCCTTTGTGCGCTGTAGAGATACCTTCTGTACTCCTTTGTACGCTGTAGAGATACCTCGTGTACTCCTTTGTACGTTCTAGAGATATTTCCTGTACTCCTTTGTGCGCTGTAGAGATACCTTCTGTACTCCTTTGTGCGCTGTAGAGATACCTTCTGTACTCCTTTGTGCGCTGTAGAGATACCTTCTGTACTCCTTTGTGCGCTGTAGAGATACCTTCTGTACTCCTTTGTGCGCTGTAGAGATACCTTCTGTACTCCTTTGTACGCTGTAGAGATACCTCGTGTACTCCTTTGTACGTTCTAGAGATATTTCCTGTACTCCTTTGTGCGCTGTAGAGATACCTTCTGTACTCCTTTGTGCGCTGTAGAGATACCTTCTGTACTCCTTTGTGCGCTGTAGAGATACCTTCTGTACTCCTTTGTGCGCTGTAGAGATACCTTCTGTACTCCTTTGTACGCTGTAGAGATACCTCGTGTACTCCTTTGTACGTTCTAGAGATATTTCCTGTACTCCTTTGTGCGCTATAGAGATACCTTCTGTACTCCTTTGTGCGCTGTAGAGATACCTTCTGTACTGCTTTGTGCGCTGTTGAGATACCTTCTGTACTCCTTTGTGCGCTGTGGAGATACCTTCTGTACTCCTTTGTACGTTCTAGAGATATTTCCTGTACTCCTTTGTGCGCTGTAGAGATACCTTCTGTACTCCTTTGTACGCTGTAGAGATACCTCGTGTACTCCTTTGTACGTTCTAGAGATATTTCCTGTACTCCTTTGTGCGCTGTAGAGATACCTTCTGTACTCCTTTGTGCGCTGTAGAGATACCTTCTGTACTCCTTTGTGCGCTGTAGAGATACCTTCTGTACTCCTTTGTACGCTGTAGAGATACCTCGTGTACTCCTTTGTACGTTCTAGAGATATTCCCTGTACTCCTTTGTGCGCTGTAGAGATACCTTCTGTACTCCTTTGTGCGCTGTAGAGATACCTTCTGTACTCCTTTGTGCGCTGTAGAGATACCTTCTGTACTCCTTTGTACGCTGTAGAGATACCTTCTGTACTCCTTTGTGCGCTGTAGAGATACCTTCTGTACTCCTTTGTACGCTGTAGAGATACCTCGTGTACTCCTTTGTACGTTCTAGAGATATTTCCTATACTCCTTTGTGCGCTGTAGAGATACCTTCTGTACTCCTTTCTTTGTGCGCTGTAGAGATACCTTCTGTACTCCTTTGTACGTTCTAGAGATATTTCCTGTACTCTTTTGTACGCTGTAGAGATACCTTCTGTACTCCTTTGTGCGCTGTAGAGATACCTTCTGTACTCCTTTGTACGCTGTAGAGATACCTCGTGTACTCCTTTGTACGTTCTAGAGATATTTCCTGTACTCCTTTGTGCGCTGTGGAGATACCTTCTGTACTCCTTTGTGCGCTGTAGAGATACCTTCTGTACTCCTTTGTGCGCTGTAGAGATACCTTCTGTACTCCTTTGTGCGCTGTAGAGATACCTTCTGTACTCCTTTGTACGCTGTAGAGATACCTCTTGTACTCCTTTGTGCGCTGTAGAGATACCTTCTGTACTCCTTTATGCGCTGTAGAGATACCTTCTGTACTCCTTTGTGCGCTGTAGAGATACCTTCTGTACTCCTTTGTACGTTCTAGAGATATTTCCTGTACTCCTTTGTGCGCTGTAGAGATACCTTCTGTACTCCTTTGTGCGCTGTAGAGATATTTCCTGTACTCCTTTGTGCACTGTAGAGATACCTTCTGTACTCCTTTGTGCGCTGTAGAGATACCTTCTGTACTCCTTTGTACGCTGTAGAGATACCTCGTGTACTCCTTTGTACGTTCTAGAGATATTTCCTGTACTCCTTTGTGTGCTGTAGAGATACCTTCTTTACTCCTTTGTGCGCTGTAGAGATACCTTCTGTACTCCTTTGTACGTTCTAGAGATATTTCCTGTACTCCTTTGTGCGCTGTAGAGATACCTTCTGTACTCCTTTGTGCGCTGTAGAGATACCTTCTGTACTCCTTTGTGCGCTGTAGAGATACCTTCTGTACTCCTTTGTACGCTGTAGAGATACCTCGTGTACTCCTTCGTACGTTCTAGAGATATTTCCTGTACTCCTTTGTGCGCTGTAGAGATACCTTCTGTACTCCTTTGTGCGCTGTAGAGATACCTTCTGTACTCCTTTGTGCGCTGTAGAGATACCTTCTGTACTCCTTTGTACGCTGTAGAGATACCTCGTGTACTCCTTTGTACGTTCTAGAGATATTTCCTGTACTCCTTTGTGCGCTGTAGAGATACCTTCTGTACTTCTTTGTGCGCTGTAGAGATATCTTTTGTACTCCTTTGTGCGCTGTAGAGATACCTTCTGTACTCCTTTTTACGCTGTAGAGATACCTTCTGTACTCCTTTGTGCGCTGTAGAGATACCTTCTGTACTCCTTTGTACGCTGTAGAGATACCTCGTGTACTCCTTTGTACGTTCTAGAGATATTTCCTGTACTCCTTTGTGCGCTGTAGAGATACCTTCTGTACTTCTTTGTGCGCTGTAGAGATACCTTCTGTACTCCTTTGTGCGCTGTAGAGATACCTTCTGTACTCCTTTGTACGCTGTAGAGATACCCTCTGTACTCCTTTGTGCGCTGTAGAGATACCTTCTGTACTCCTTTGTACGCTGTAGAGATACCTCGTGTACTCCTTTGTACGTTCTAGAGATATTTCCTGTACTCCTTTGTGCGCTGTAGAGATACCTTCTGTACTCCTTTGTGCGCTGTAGAGATACCTTCTGTACTCCTTTGTGCGCTGTAGAGATACCTTCTGTACTCCTTTGTGCGCTGTAGAGATACCTTCTGTACTCCTTTGTACGCTGTAGAGATACCTCGTGTACTCCTTTGTGCGCTGTAGAGATACCTTCTGTACTACTTTGTGCGCTGTAGAGATACCTTCTGTACTCCTTTGTGCGCTGTAGAGATACCTTCTGTACTCCTTTGTGCGCTGTAGAGATACCTTCTGTACTCCTTTGTGCGCTGTAGAGATACCTTCTGTACTCCTTTGTGCGCTGTAGAGATACCTTCTGTACTCCTTTGTGCGCTGTAGAGATACCTTCTGTACTTCTTTGTGCGCTGTAGAGATACCTTCTGTACTCCTTTGTACGCTGTAGAGATACCTCGTGTACTCCTTTGTACGTTCTAGAGATATTTCCTGTACTCCTTTGTGCGCTGTAGAGATACCTTCTGTACTCCTTTGTGCGCTGAAGAGATACCTTCTGTACTCCTTTGTGCGCTGTAGAGATACCTTCTGTACTCCTTTGAGCGCTGTAGAGATACCTTCTGTACTCCTTTGTACGCTGTAGAGATACCTCGTGTACTCCTTTGTACGCTGTAGAGATACCTTCTGTACTCCTTTGTACGTTGTAGAGATACCTCGTGTACTCCTTTGTACGTTCTAGAGATATTTCCTGTACTTCTTTGTGCGCTGTAGAGATACCTTCTGTACTCCTTTGTGCACTGTAGAGATACCTTCTGTACTCCTTTGTGCGCTGTAGAGATACCTTCTGTACTCCTTTGTGCGCTGTAGAGATACCTTCTGTACTCCTTTGTACGCTGTAGAGATACCTCGTGTATTCCTTTGTACGTTCTAGAGATATTTCCTGTACTCCTGTGTGCGCTGTATAGATACCTTCTGTACTCCTTTGTGCGCTGTAGGGATACCTTCTGTACTCCCTTGTGCGCTGTAGAGATACCTTCTGTACTCCTTTGTGCGCTGTAGAGATACCTTCTGTACTCCTTTGTAGGCTGTAGAGATACCTCGTGTACTCCTTTGTACGTTCTAGAGATATTCCCTGTACTCCTTTGTGCGCTGTAGAGATACCTTCTGTACTCCTTTGTGCGCTGTAGAGATACCTTCTGTACTCCTTTGTGCGCTGTAGAGATACCTTCTGTACTCCTTTGTGCGATGTAGAGATACCTTCTGTACTCCTTTGTGCGCTGTAGAGATACCTTCTGTACTCCTATGTACGCTGTAGAGATACCTCGTGTACTCCTTTGTGCGCTGTAGAGATACCTTCTGTACTCCTTTGTGCGCTGTAGAGATACCTTCTGTACTCCTTTGTGCGCTGTAGAGATACCTTCTGTACTCCTTTGTGCGCTGTAGAGATACCTTCTGTACTCCTTTGTGCGCTGTAGAGATACCTTCTGTACTCCTTTGTGCGCTGTAGAGATACCTTCTGTACTCCTTTGTACGCTGTAGAGATACCTCGTGTACTCCTTTGTACGTTCTAGAGATATTTCCTGTACTCCTTTGTGCGCTGTAGAGATACCTTCTGTACTCCTTTGTGCGCTGTAGAGATACCTTCTGTACTCCTTTGTACGTTCTAGAGATATTTCCTGTACTCCTTTGTACGCTGTAGAGATACCTTCTGTACTCCTTTGTGCGCTGTAGAGATACCTTCTGTACTCCTTTGTACGGTGTAGAGATACCTCGTGTACTCCTTTGTACGTTCTAGAGATATTTCCTGTACTCCTTTGTGCGCTGTAGAGATACCTTCTGTACTCCTTTGTGCGCTGTAGGGATACCTTCTGTACTCCTTTGTGCGCTGTAGAGATACCTTCTGTACTCCTTTGTGCGCTGTAGAGATACCTTCTGTACTCCTTTGTACGCTGTAGAGATACCTCGTGTACTCCTTTGTGCGCTGTAGAGATACCTTCTGTACTCCTTTGTGCGCTGTAGAGATACCTTCTGTACTCCTTTGTGCGCTGTAGAGATACCTTCTGTACTCCTTTGTACGTTCTAGAGATATTTCCTGTACTCCTTTGTGCGCTGTAGAGATAGCTTCTGTACTCCTTTGTGCGCTGTAGAGATATTTCCTGTACTCCTTTGTGCACTGTAGAGATACCTTCTGTACTCCTTTGTGCGCTGTAGAGATACCTTCTGTACTCCTTTGTACGCTGTAGAGATACCTCGTGTACTCCTTTGTACGTTCTAGAGATATTTCCTGTACTCCTTTGTGCGCTGTAGAGATACCTTCTGTACTCCTTTGTGCGCTGTAGAGATACCTTCTGTACTCCTTTGTACGTTCTAGAGATATTTCCTGTACTCCTTTGTGCGCTGTAGAGATACCTTCTGTACTCCTTTGTGCGCTGTAGAGATACCTTCTGTACTCCTTTGTGCGCTGTAGAGATACCTTCTGTACTCCTTTGTACGCTGTTGAGATACCTCGTGTACTCCTTCGTACGTTCTAGAGATATTCCCTGTACTCCTTTGTGCGCTGTAGAGATACCTTCTGTACTCCTTTGTGCGCTGTAGAGATACCTTCTGTACTCCTTTGTACGTTCTAGAGATATTTCCTGTACTCCTTTGTGCGCTGTAGAGATACCTTCTGTACTCATTTGTGCGCTGTAGAGATACCTTCTGTACTCCTCTGTGCGCTGTAGAGATACCTTCTGTACTCCTTTGTGCGCTGTAGAGATACCTTCTGTACTCCTTTGTACGCTGTAGAGATACCTCGTGTACTCCTTTGTACGTTCTAGAGATATTTCCTGTACTCCTTTGTGCGCTGTAGAGATACCTTCTGTACTTCTTTGTGCGCTGTAGAGATACCTTCTGTACTCCTTTGTGCGCTGTAGAGATACCTTCTGTACTCCTTTGTGCACTGTAGAGATACCTTCTGTACTCCTTTGTACGCTGTAGAGATACCTCGTGTACTCCTTTGTTCGTTCTAGAGATATTTCCTGTACTCCTTTGTGCGCTGTAGAGATACCTTCTGTACTCCTTTGTGCGCTGTAGAGATACCTTCTGTACTCCTTTGTGCGCTGTAGAGATACCTTCTGTACTCCTATGTACGCTGTAGAGATACCTTCTGTACTCCTTTGTGCGCTGTAGAGATACCTTCTGTACTCCTTTGTGCGCTGTAGAGATACCTTCTGTACTCCTTTGTGCGCTGTAGAGATTCCTCGTGTACTCCTTTGTACGTTCTAGAGATATTTCCTGTACTCCTTTGTGCGCTGTAGAGATACCTTCTGTACTCCTTTGTGCGCTGTAGAGATACCTTCTGTACTCCTTTGCACGTTCTAGAGATATTTCCTGTACTCCTTTGTGCGCTGTAGAGATACCTTCTGTACTCCTTTGTGCGCTGTAGAGATACCTTCTGTACTCCTTTGTGCGCTGTAGAGATACCTTCTGTACTCCTTTGTACGCTGTAGAGATACCTTCTGTACTCCTTTGTGCGCTGTAGAGATACCATCTGTACTCCTTTGTACGCTGTAGAGATACCTCGTGTACTCCTTTGTACGTTCTAGAGATATTTCCTGTACTCCTTTGTGCGCTGTAGAGATACCTTCTGTACTCCTTTGTGCGCTGTAGAGATACCTTCTGTACTCCTTTGTGCGCTGTAGAGATACCTTCTGTACTCCTTTGTGCGCTGTAGAGATACCTTCTGTACTCCTTTGTGCGCTGTAGAGATACCTTCTGTACTCCTTTGTACGCTGTAGAGATACCTCGTGTACTTCTTTGTACGTTCTAGAGATATTTCCTGTACTCCTTTGTGCGCTGTAGAGATACCTTCTGTACTCCTTTGTGCGCTGTAGAGATACCTTCTGTACTCCTTTGTGCGCTGTAGAGATACCTTCTGTACTCCTTTGTGCGCTGTAGAGATACCTTCTGTACTCCTTTGTACGCTGTAGAGATACCTCGTGTACTCCTTTGTACGTTCTAGAGATATTTCCTGTACTCCTTTGTGCGCTATAGAGATACCTTCTGTACTCCTTTGTGCGCTGTAGAGATACCTTCTGTACTGCTTTGTGCGCTGTTGAGATACCTTCTGTACTCCTTTGTGCGCTGTGGAGATACCTTCTGTACTCCTTTGTACGTTCTAGAGATATTTCCTGTACTCCTTTGTGCGCTGTAGAGATACCTTCTGTACTCCTTTGTACGCTGTAGAGATACCTCGTGTACTCCTTTGTACGTTCTAGAGATATTTCCTGTACTCCTTTGTGCGCTGTAGAGATACCTTCTGTACTCCTTTGTGCGCTGTAGAGATACCTTCTGTACTCCTTTGTGCGCTGTAGAGATACCTTCTGTACTCCTTTGTACGCTGTAGAGATACCTCGTGTACTTCTTTGTACGTTCTAAAGATATTCCCTGTACTCCTTTGTGCGCTGTAGAGATACCTTCTGTACTCCTTTGTGCGCTGTAGATATACCTTCTGTACTCCTTTGTGCGCTGTAGAGATACCTTCTGTACTCCTTTGTGCGCTGTAGAGATACCTTCTGTACTCCTTTGTACGCTGTAGAGATACCTTCTGTACTCCTTTGTGCGCTGTAGAGATACCTTCTCTTCTCCTTTGTACGCTGTAGAGATATCTCGTGTACTCCTTTGTACGTTCTAGAGATATTTCCTGTACTCCTTTGTGCGCTGTAGAGATACCTTCTGTACTCCTTTGTGCGCTGTAGAGATACCTTCTGTACTCCTTTGTGCGCTGTAGAGATACCTTCTGTACTCCTTTGTACGCTGTAGAGATACCTTCTGTACTCCTTTGTGCGCTGTAGAGATACCTTCTGTACTCCTTTGTACGCTGTAGAGATACCTCGTGTACTCCTTTGTACGTTCTAGAGATATTTCCTGTACTCCTTTGTGTGCTGTAGAGATACCTTCTGTACTCCTTTGTGCGCTGTAGAAATACCTTCTGTACTCCTTTGTGCGTTCTAGAGATATTTCCTGTACTCCTTTGTGCGCTGTAGAGATACCTTCTGCACTTTTTTGTGCGCTGTAGGGATACCTTCTGTACTCCTTTGTGCGCTGTAGAGATACCTTCTGTACTCCTTTGTACGCTGTAGAGATATCTTCTGTACTCCTTTGTGCGCTGTAGAGATACCTTCTGTACTCCTTTGTACGCTGTAGAAATACCTTCTGTACTCCTTTGTGCGTTCTAGAGATATTTCCTGTACTCCTTTGTACGCTGTAGAGATACCTTCTGTACTCCTTTGTACGCTGTAGAGATACCTCGTGTACTCCTTTGTGCGCTGTAGAGATACCTTCTGTACTCCTTTGTGCGCTGTAGAGATACCTTCTGTACTCCTTTGTGCGCTGTAGAGATACCTTCTGTACTCCTTTGTACGTTCTAGAGATATTTCCTATACTCCTTTGTGCGCTGTAGAGATACCTTCTGTACTCCTTTGTGCGCTGTAGAGATACCTTCTGTACTCCTTTGTGCGCTGTAGAGATACCTTCTGTACTCCTTTGTGTGCTGTAGAGATACCTTCTGTACTCCTTTGTACGCTGTAGAGATACCTCGTGTACTCCTTTGTACGTTCTAGAGATATTTCCTGTACTCCTTTGTGCGCTGTAGAGATACCTTCTGCACTCCTTTGTGCGCTGTAGAGATACCTTCTGTACTCCTTTGTGCGCTGTAGAGATACCTTATGTACTCCTTTGTACGCTGTAGAGATATCTTCTGTACTCCTTTGTGCGCTGTAGAGATACCTTCTGTACTCCTTTGTACGCTGTAGAGATACCTCGTGTACTCCTTTGTACGTTCTAGAGATATTTCCTGTACTCCTTTGTGCGCTGTAGAAATACCTTCTGTACTCCTTTGTGCGCTGTAGAGATACCTTCTGTACTCCTTTGATCGCTGTAGAGATACCTTCTGTACTCCTTTGTACGCTGTAGAGATACCTTCTGTACTCCTTTGTGCGCTGTAGAGATACCTTCTGTACTCCTTTGTACGCTGTAGAGATACCTCGTGTACTCCTTTGTACGTTCTAGAGATATTTCCTGTACTCCTTTGTGCGCTGTAGAGATACCTTCTGTACTCCTTTGTGCGCTGAAGAGATACCTTCTGTACTCCTTTGTACGTTCTAGAGATATTTCCTGTACTCTTTTGTACGCTGTAGAGATACCTTCTGTACTCCTTTGTGCGCTGTAGAGATACCTTCTGTACTCCTTTGTACGCTGTAGAGATACCTCGTGTACTCCTTTGTACGTTCTAGAGATATTTCCTGTACTCCTTTGTGCGCTGTGGAGATACCTTCTGTACTCCTTTGTGCGCTGTAGAGATACCTTCTGTACTCCTTTGTGCGCTGTAGAGATACCTTCTGTACTCCTTTGTGCGCTGTAGAGATACCTTCTGTACTCCTTTGTGCGCTGTAGAGATACCTTCTGTACTCCTTTGTGCGCTGTAGAGATACCTTCTGTACTTCTTTGTGCGCTGTAGAGATACCTTCTGTACTCCTTTGTACGCTGTAGAGATACCTCGTGTACTCCTTTGTACGTTCTAGAGATATTTCCTGTACTCCTTTGTGCGCTGTAGAGATACCTTCTGTACTCCTTTGTGCGCTGAAGAGATACCTTCTGTACTCCTTTGTGCGCTGTAGAGATACCTTCTGTACTCCTTTGAGCGCTGTAGAGATACCTTCTGTACTCCTTTGTACGCTGTAGAGATACCTCGTGTACTCCTTTGTACGCTGTAGAGATACCTTCTGTACTCCTTTGTACGTTGTAGAGATACCTCGTGTACTCCTTTGTACGTTCTAGAGATATTTCCTGTACTTCTTTGTGCGCTGTAGAGATACCTTCTGTACTCCTTTGTGCACTGTAGAGATACCTTCTGTACTCCTTTGTGCGCTGTAGAGATACCTTCTGTACTCCTTTGTGCGCTGTAGAGATACCTTCTGTACTCCTTTGTACGCTGTAGAGATACCTCGTGTATTCCTTTGTACGTTCTAGAGATATTTCCTGTACTCCTGTGTGCGCTGTATAGATACCTTCTGTACTCCTTTGTGCGCTGTAGGGATACCTTCTGTACTCCCTTGTGCGCTGTAGAGATACCTTCTGTACTCCTTTGTGCGCTGTAGAGATACCTTCTGTACTCCTTTGTAGGCTGTAGAGATACCTCGTGTACTCCTTTGTACGTTCTAGAGATATTCCCTGTACTCCTTTGTGCGCTGTAGAGATACCTTCTGTACTCCTTTGTGCGCTGTAGAGATACCTTCTGTACTCCTTTGTGCGCTGTAGAGATACCTTCTGTACTCCTTTGTGCGATGTAGAGATACCTTCTGTACTCCTTTGTGCGCTGTAGAGATACCTTCTGTACTCCTATGTACGCTGTAGAGATACCTCGTGTACTCCTTTGTGCGCTGTAGAGATACCTTCTGTACTCCTTTGTGCGCTGTAGAGATACCTTCTGTACTCCTTTGTGCGCTGTAGAGATACCTTCTGTACTCCTTTGTGCGCTGTAGAGATACCTTCTGTACTCCTTTGTGCGCTGTAGAGATACCTTCTGTACTCCTTTGTGCGCTGTAGAGATACCTTCTGTACTCCTTTGTACGCTGTAGAGATACCTCGTGTACTCCTTTGTACGTTCTAGAGATATTTCCTGTACTCCTTTGTGCGCTGTAGAGATACCTTCTGTACTCCTTTGTGCGCTGTAGAGATACCTTCTGTACTCCTTTGTACGTTCTAGAGATATTTCCTGTACTCCTTTGTACGCTGTAGAGATACCTTCTGTACTCCTTTGTGCGCTGTAGAGATACCTTCTGTACTCCTTTGTACGGTGTAGAGATACCTCGTGTACTCCTTTGTACGTTCTAGAGATATTTCCTGTACTCCTTTGTGCGCTGTAGAGATACCTTCTGTACTCCTTTGTGCGCTGTAGGGATACCTTCTGTACTCCTTTGTGCGCTGTAGAGATACCTTCTGTACTCCTTTGTGCGCTGTAGAGATACCTTCTGTACTCCTTTGTACGCTGTAGAGATACCTCGTGTACTCCTTTGTGCGCTGTAGAGATACCTTCTGTACTCCTTTGTGCGCTGTAGAGATACCTTCTGTACTCCTTTGTGCGCTGTAGAGATACCTTCTGTACTCCTTTGTACGTTCTAGAGATATTTCCTGTACTCCTTTGTGCGCTGTAGAGATAGCTTCTGTACTCCTTTGTGCGCTGTAGAGATATTTCCTGTACTCCTTTGTGCACTGTAGAGATACCTTCTGTACTCCTTTGTGCGCTGTAGAGATACCTTCTGTACTCCTTTGTACGCTGTAGAGATACCTCGTGTACTCCTTTGTACGTTCTAGAGATATTTCCTGTACTCCTTTGTGCGCTGTAGAGATACCTTCTGTACTCCTTTGTGCGCTGTAGAGATACCTTCTGTACTCCTTTGTACGTTCTAGAGATATTTCCTGTACTCCTTTGTGCGCTGTAGAGATACCTTCTGTACTCCTTTGTGCGCTGTAGAGATACCTTCTGTACTCCTTTGTGCGCTGTAGAGATACCTTCTGTACTCCTTTGTACGCTGTTGAGATACCTCGTGTACTCCTTCGTACGTTCTAGAGATATTCCCTGTACTCCTTTGTGCGCTGTAGAGATACCTTCTGTACTCCTTTGTGCGCTGTAGAGATACCTTCTGTACTCCTTTGTACGTTCTAGAGATATTTCCTGTACTCCTTTGTGCGCTGTAGAGATACCTTCTGTACTCATTTGTGCGCTGTAGAGATACCTTCTGTACTCCTCTGTGCGCTGTAGAGATACCTTCTGTACTCCTTTGTGCGCTGTAGAGATACCTTCTGTACTCCTTTGTACGCTGTAGAGATACCTCGTGTACTCCTTTGTACGTTCTAGAGATATTTCCTGTACTCCTTTGTGCGCTGTAGAGATACCTTCTGTACTTCTTTGTGCGCTGTAGAGATACCTTCTGTACTCCTTTGTGCGCTGTAGAGATACCTTCTGTACTCCTTTGTGCACTGTAGAGATACCTTCTGTACTCCTTTGTACGCTGTAGAGATACCTCGTGTACTCCTTTGTTCGTTCTAGAGATATTTCCTGTACTCCTTTGTGCGCTGTAGAGATACCTTCTGTACTCCTTTGTGCGCTGTAGAGATACCTTCTGTACTCCTTTGTGCGCTGTAGAGATACCTTCTGTACTCCTATGTACGCTGTAGAGATACCTTCTGTACTCCTTTGTGCGCTGTAGAGATACCTTCTGTACTCCTTTGTGCGCTGTAGAGATACCTTCTGTACTCCTTTGTGCGCTGTAGAGATTCCTCGTGTACTCCTTTGTACGTTCTAGAGATATTTCCTGTACTCCTTTGTGCGCTGTAGAGATACCTTCTGTACTCCTTTGTGCGCTGTAGAGATACCTTCTGTACTCCTTTGCACGTTCTAGAGATATTTCCTGTACTCCTTTGTGCGCTGTAGAGATACCTTCTGTACTCCTTTGTGCGCTGTAGAGATACCTTCTGTACTCCTTTGTGCGCTGTAGAGATACCTTCTGTACTCCTTTGTACGCTGTAGAGATACCTTCTGTACTCCTTTGTGCGCTGTAGAGATACCATCTGTACTCCTTTGTACGCTGTAGAGATACCTCGTGTACTCCTTTGTACGTTCTAGAGATATTTCCTGTACTCCTTTGTGCGCTGTAGAGATACCTTCTGTACTCCTTTGTGCGCTGTAGAGATACCTTCTGTACTCCTTTGTGCGCTGTAGAGATACCTTCTGTACTCCTTTGTGCGCTGTAGAGATACCTTCTGTACTCCTTTGTGCGCTGTAGAGATACCTTCTGTACTCCTTTGTACGCTGTAGAGATACCTCGTGTACTTCTTTGTACGTTCTAGAGATATTTCCTGTACTCCTTTGTGCGCTGTAGAGATACCTTCTGTACTCCTTTGTGCGCTGTAGAGATACCTTCTGTACTCCTTTGTGCGCTGTAGAGATACCTTCTGTACTCCTTTGTGCGCTGTAGAGATACCTTCTGTACTCCTTTGTACGCTGTAGAGATACCTCGTGTACTCCTTTGTACGTTCTAGAGATATTTCCTGTACTCCTTTGTGCGCTATAGAGATACCTTCTGTACTCCTTTGTGCGCTGTAGAGATACCTTCTGTACTGCTTTGTGCGCTGTTGAGATACCTTCTGTACTCCTTTGTGCGCTGTGGAGATACCTTCTGTACTCCTTTGTACGTTCTAGAGATATTTCCTGTACTCCTTTGTGCGCTGTAGAGATACCTTCTGTACTCCTTTGTACGCTGTAGAGATACCTCGTGTACTCCTTTGTACGTTCTAGAGATATTTCCTGTACTCCTTTGTGCGCTGTAGAGATACCTTCTGTACTCCTTTGTGCGCTGTAGAGATACCTTCTGTACTCCTTTGTGCGCTGTAGAGATACCTTCTGTACTCCTTTGTACGCTGTAGAGATACCTCGTGTACTTCTTTGTACGTTCTAGAGATATTCCCTGTACTCCTTTGTGCGCTGTAGAGATACCTTCTGTACTCCTTTGTGCGCTGTAGATATACCTTCTGTACTCCTTTGTGCGCTGTAGAGATACCTTCTGTACTCCTTTGTGCGCTGTAGAGATACCTTCTGTACTCCTTTGTACGCTGTAGAGATACCTTCTGTACTCCTTTGTGCGCTGTAGAGATACCTTCTCTTCTCCTTTGTACGCTGTAGAGATATCTCGTGTACTCCTTTGTACGTTCTAGAGATATTTCCTGTACTCCTTTGTGCGCTGTAGAGATACCTTCTGTACTCCTTTGTGCGCTGTAGAGATACCTTCTGTACTCCTTTGTGCGCTGTAGAGATACCTTCTGTACTCCTTTGTACGCTGTAGAGATACCTTCTGTACTCCTTTGTGCGCTGTAGAGATACCTTCTGTACTCCTTTGTACGCTGTAGAGATACCTCGTGTACTCCTTTGTACGTTCTAGAGATATTTCCTGTACTCCTTTGTGTGCTGTAGAGATACCTTCTGTACTCCTTTGTGCGCTGTAGAAATACCTTCTGTACTCCTTTGTGCGTTCTAGAGATATTTCCTGTACTCCTTTGTGCGCTGTAGAGATACCTTCTGCACTTTTTTGTGCGCTGTAGGGATACCTTCTGTACTCCTTTGTGCGCTGTAGAGATACCTTCTGTACTCCTTTGTACGCTGTAGAGATATCTTCTGTACTCCTTTGTGCGCTGTAGAGATACCTTCTGTACTCCTTTGTACGCTGTAGAAATACCTTCTGTACTCCTTTGTGCGTTCTAGAGATATTTCCTGTACTCCTTTGTACGCTGTAGAGATACCTTCTGTACTCCTTTGTACGCTGTAGAGATACCTCGTGTACTCCTTTGTGCGCTGTAGAGATACCTTCTGTACTCCTTTGTGCGCTGTAGAGATACCTTCTGTACTCCTTTGTGCGCTGTAGAGATACCTTCTGTACTCCTTTGTACGTTCTAGAGATATTTCCTATACTCCTTTGTGCGCTGTAGAGATACCTTCTGTACTCCTTTGTGCGCTGTAGAGATACCTTCTGTACTCCTTTGTGCGCTGTAGAGATACCTTCTGTACTCCTTTGTGTGCTGTAGAGATACCTTCTGTACTCCTTTGTACGCTGTAGAGATACCTCGTGTACTCCTTTGTACGTTCTAGAGATATTTCCTGTACTCCTTTGTGCGCTGTAGAGATACCTTCTGCACTCCTTTGTGCGCTGTAGAGATACCTTCTGTACTCCTTTGTGCGCTGTAGAGATACCTTATGTACTCCTTTGTACGCTGTAGAGATATCTTCTGTACTCCTTTGTGCGCTGTAGAGATACCTTCTGTACTCCTTTGTACGCTGTAGAGATACCTCGTGTACTCCTTTGTACGTTCTAGAGATATTTCCTGTACTCCTTTGTGCGCTGTAGAAATACCTTCTGTACTCCTTTGTGCGCTGTAGAGATACCTTCTGTACTCCTTTGATCGCTGTAGAGATACCTTCTGTACTCCTTTGTACGCTGTAGAGATACCTTCTGTACTCCTTTGTGCGCTGTAGAGATACCTTCTGTACTCCTTTGTACGCTGTAGAGATACCTCGTGTACTCCTTTGTACGTTCTAGAGATATTTCCTGTACTCCTTTGTGCGCTGTAGAGATACCTTCTGTACTCCTTTGTGCGCTGAAGAGATACCTTCTGTACTCCTTTGTACGTTCTAGAGATATTTCCTGTACTCTTTTGTACGCTGTAGAGATACCTTCTGTACTCCTTTGTGCGCTGTAGAGATACCTTCTGTACTCCTTTGTACGCTGTAGAGATACCTCGTGTACTCCTTTGTACGTTCTAGAGATATTTCCTGTACTCCTTTGTGCGCTGTGGAGATACCTTCTGTACTCCTTTGTGCGCTGTAGAGATACCTTCTGTACTCCTTTGTGCGCTGTAGAGATACCTTCTGTACTCCTTTGTGCGCTGTAGAGATACCTTCTGTACTCCTTTGTACGCTGTAGAGATACCTCGTGTACTCCTTTGTGCGCTGTAGAGATACCTTCTGTACTCCTTTATGCGCTGTAGAGATACCTTCTGTACTCCTTTGTGCGCTGTAGAGATACCTTCTGTACTCCTTTGTACGTTCTAGAGATATTTCCTGTACTCCTTTATGCGCTGTAGAGATACCTTCTGTACTCCTTTGTGCGCTGTAGAGATATTTCCTGTACTCCTTTGTGCACTGTAGAGATACCTTCTGTACTCCTTTGTGCGCTGTAGAGATACCTTCTGTACTCCTTTGTACGCTGTAGAGATACCTCGTGTACTCCTTTGTACGTTCTAGAGATATTTCCTGTACTCCTTTGTGTGCTGTAGAGATACCTTCTTTACTCCTTTGTGCGCTGTAGAGATACCTTCTGTACTCCTTTGTACGTTCTAGAGATATTTCCTGTACTCCTTTGTGCGCTGTAGAGATACCTTCTGTACTCCTTTGTGCGCTGTAGAGATACCTTCTGTACTCCTTTGTGCGCTGTAGAGATACCTTCTGTACTCCTTTGTACGCTGTAGAGATACCTCGTGTACTCCTTCGTACGTTCTAGAGATATTTCCTGTACTCCTTTGTGCGCTGTAGAGATACCTTCTGTACTCCTTTGTGCGCTGTAGAGATACCTTCTGTACTCCTTTGTGCGCTGTAGAGATACCTTCTGTACTCCTTTGTACGCTGTAGAGATACCTTGTGTACTCCTTTGTACGTTCTAGAGATATTTCCTGTACTCCTTTGTGCGCTGTAGAGATACCTTCTGTACTTCTTTGTGCGCTGTAGAGATACCTTTTGTACTCCTTTGTGCGCTGTAGAGATACCTTCTGTACTCCTTTGTACGCTGTAGAGATACCTTCTGTACTCCTTTGTGCGCTGTAGAGATACCTTCTGTACTCCTTTGTACGCTGTAGAGATACCTCGTGTACTCCTTTGTACGTTCTAGAGATATTTCCTGTACTCCTTTGTGCGCTGTAGAGATACCTTCTGTACTTCTTTGTGCGCTGTAGAGATACCTTCTGTACTCCTTTGTGCGCTGTAGAGATACCTTCTGTACTCCTTTGTACGCTGTAGAGATACCCTCTGTACTCCTTTGTGCGCTGTAGAGATACCTTCTGTACTCCTTTGTACGCTGTAGAGATACCTCGTGTACTCCTTTGTACGTTCTAGAGATATTTCCTGTACTCCTTTGTGCGCTGTAGAGATACCTTCTGTACTCCTTTGTGCGCTGTAGAGATACCTTCTGTACTCCTTTGTGCGCTGTAGAGATACCTTCTGTACTCCTTTTTGCGCTGTAGAGATACCTTCTGTACTCCTTTGTACGCTGTAGAGATACCTCGTGTACTCCTTTGTGCGCTGTAGAGATACCTTCTGTACTCCTTTGTGCGCTGTAGAGATACCTTCTGTACTCCTTTGTGCGCTGTAGAGATACCTTCTGTACTCCTTTGTGCGCTGTAGAGATACCTTCTGTACTCCTTTGTGCGCTGTAGAGATACCTTCTGTACTCCTTTGTGCGCTGTAGAGATACCTTCTGTACTCCTTTGTGCGCTGTAGAGATACCTTCTGTACTTCTTTGTGCGCTGTAGAGATACCTTCTGTACTCCTTTGTACGCTGTAGAGATACCTCGTGTACTCCTTTGTACGTTCTAGAGATATTTCCTGTACTCCTTTGTGCGCTGTAGAGATACCTTCTGTACTCCTTTGTGCGCTGTAGAGATACCTTCTGTACTCCTTTGTGCGCTGTAGAGATACCTTCTGTACTCCTTTGAGCGCTGTAGAGATACCTTCTGTACTCCTTTGTACGCTGTAGAGATACCTCGTGTACTCCTTTGTGCGCTGTAGAGATACCTTCTGTACTCCTTTGTACGCTGTAGAGATACCTCGTGTACTCCTTTGTACGTTCTAGAGATATTTCCTGTACTTCTTTGTGCGCTGTAGAGATACCTTCTGTACTCCTTTGTGCACTGTAGAGATACCTTCTGTACTCCTTTGTGCGCTGAAGAGATACCTTCTGTACTCCTTTGTGCGCTGTAGAGATACCTTCTGTACTCCTTTGTACGCTGTAGAGATACCTCGTGTATTCCTTTGTACGTTCTAGAGATATTTCCTGTACTCCTTTGTGCGCTGTAGAGATACCTTCTGTACTCCTTTGTGCGCTGTAGGGATACCTTCTGAACTCCCTTGTGCGCTGTAGAGATACCTCGTGTACTCCTTTGTGCGCTGTAGAGATACCTTCTGTACTCCTTTGTACGCTGTAGAGATACCTCGTGTACTCCTCTGTACGTTCTAGAGATATTTCCTGTACTTCTTTGTGCGCTGGAGAGAGACCTTCTGTACTCCTTTGTGCGCTGTAGAGATACCTTCTGTACTCCTTTGTGCGCTGTAGAGATACCTTCTGTACTCCTTTGTGCGCTGTAGAGATACCTTCTGTACTCCTTTGTACGCTGTAGAGATACCTCGTGTACTCCTTTGTACGTTCTAGAGATATTTCCTGTACTCCTTTGTGCGCTGTAGAGATACCTTCTGTACTCCTTTGTGCGCTGTAGAGATACCTTCTGTACTCCTTTGTGCGCTGTAGAGATACCTTCTGTACTCCTTTGTGCGCTGTAGAGATACCTTCTGTACTCCTTTGTACGCTGTAGAGATACCTCGTGTACTCCTTTGTACGTTCTAGAGATATTTCCTGTACTCCTTTGTGCGCTGTAGAGATACCTTCTGTACTCCTTTGTGCGCTGTAGAGATACCTTCTGTACTCCTTTGTGCGCTGTAGAGATACCTTCTGTACTCCTCTGTGCGCTGTAGAGATACCTTCTGTACTCCTTTGTGCGCTGTAGAGATACCTTCTGTACTCCTATGTACGCTGTAGAGATACCTCGTGTACTCCTTTGTGCGCTGTAGAGATACCTTCTGTACTCCTTTGTGCGCTGTAGAGATACCTTCTGTACTCCTTTGTGCGCTGTAGAGATACCTTCTGTAATCCTTTGTACGTTCTAGAGATATTTCCTGTACTCCTTTGTGCGCTGTAGAGATACCTTCTGTACTCCTTTGTGCGCTGTAGAGATACCTTCTGTACTCCTTTGTACGTTCTAGAGATATTTTCTGTACTCCTTTGTGCGCTGTAGAGATACCTTCTGTACTCCTTTGTGCGCTGTGGAGATACCTTCTGTACTCCTTTGTGCGCTGTAGTGACACCTTCTGTACTCCTTTGTACGCTGTAGAGATACCTCGTGTACTCCTTTGTACGTTCTAGAGATATTTCCTGTACTCCTTTGTGCGCTGTAGACCTTCTGTACTCCTTTGTGCGCTGTAGAGATACCTTCTGTACTCCTTTGTACGCTGTAGAGATACCTTCTGTACTCCTTTGTGCGCTGTAGAGATACCTTCTGTACTCCTTTGTACGCTGTAGAGATACCTCGTGTACTCCTTTGTACGTTCTAGAGATATTTCCTGTACTCCTTTGTGCGCTGTAGAGATACCTTCTGTACTCCTTTGTGCGCTGTAGAGATACCTTCTGTACTCCTTTGTGCGCTGTTGAGATACCTTCTGTACTCCTTTGTACGCTGTAGAGATACCTTCTGTACTCCTTTGTGCGCTGTAGAGATACCTTCTGTACTCCTTTGTACGCTGTAGAGATACCTTCTGTACTCCTTTGTGCGCTGTAGAGATACCTTCTGTACTCCTTTGTACGCTGTAGAGATACCTCGTGTACTCCTTTGTACGTTCTAGAGATATTTCCTGTACTCCTTTGTGCGCTGTAGAGATACCTTCTGTACTCCTTTGTGCGCTGTAGAGATACCTTCTGTACTCCTTTGTGCGCTGTTGAGATACCTTCTGTACTCCTTTGTACGCTGTAGAGATACCTTCTGTACTCCTTTGTGCGCTGTAGAGATACCTTCTGTACTCCTTTGTACGCTGTAGAGATACCTCGTGTACTCCTTTGTACGTTCTAGAGATATTTCCTGTACTCCTTTGTGCGCTGTAGAGATACCTTCTGTACAGCTTTGTGCGCTGTAGAGATACCTTCTGTACTCCTTTGTGCGCTGTAGAGATACCTTCTGTACTCCTTTGTACGCGGTAGAGATATTTCCTGTACTCCTTTGTGCGCCGTAGAGATACCTTCTGTACTCCTTTGTGCGCTGTAGAGATACCTTCTGTACTCCTTTGTGCGCTGTAGAGATACCTTCTGTACTCCTTTGTGCGCTGTAGAGATACCTTCTGTACTCCTTCCTTTGTACGTTCTAGAGATATTTCCTGTACTCCTTTGTGCGCTGTAGAGATACCTTCTTTACTCCTTTGTGCGCTGTAGAGATACCTTCTGTACTCCTTTGTGCGCTGTAGAGATACCTTCTGTACTCCTTTGTACGCTGTAGAGATACCTCGTGTACTCCTTTGTGCGCTCTAGAGATATCTTCTGTACTCCTTTGTGCGCTGTAGAGATACCTTCTGTACTCCTTTGTACGCTGTAGAGATACCTCGTGTACTCCTTTGTGCGCTGTAGAGATACCTTCTGTACTCCTTTGTGCGCTGTAGAGATACCTTCTGTACTCCTTTGTGCGCTGTAGAGATACCTTCTGTACTCCTTTGTACGTTCTAGAGATATTTCCTATACTCCTTTGTGCGCTGTAGAGATACCTTCTGTACTCCTTTGTGCGCTGTAGAGATACCTTCTGTACTCCTTTGTGCGCTGTAGAGATACCTTCTGTACTCCTTTGTGTGCTGTAGAGATACCTTCTGTACTCCTTTGTACGCTGTAGAGATACCTCGTGTACTCCTTTGTACGTTCTAGAGATATTTCCTGTACTCCTTTGTGCGCTGTAGAGATACCTTCTGCACTCCTTTGTGCGCTGTAGAGATACCTTCTGTACTCCTTTGTGCGCTGTAGAGATACCTTATGTACTCCTTTGTACGCTGTAGAGATATCTTCTGTACTCCTTTGTGCGCTGTAGAGATACCTTCTGTACTCCTTTGTACGCTGTAGAGATACCTCGTGTACTCCTTTGTACGTTCTAGAGATATTTCCTGTACTCCTTTGTGCGCTGTAGAAATACCTTCTGTACTCCTTTGTGCGCTGTAGAGATACCTTCTGTACTCCTTTGATCGCTGTAGAGATACCTTCTGTACTCCTTTGTACGCTGTAGAGATACCTTCTGTACTCCTTTGTGCGCTGTAGAGATACCTTCTGTACTCCTTTGTACGCTGTAGAGATACCTCGTGTACTCCTTTGTACGTTCTAGAGATATTTCCTGTACTCCTTTGTGCGCTGTAGAGATACCTTCTGTACTCCTTTGTGCGCTGAAGAGATACCTTCTGTACTCCTTTGTACGTTCTAGAGATATTTCCTGTACTCTTTTGTACGCTGTAGAGATACCTTCTGTACTCCTTTGTGCGCTGTAGAGATACCTTCTGTACTCCTTTGTACGCTGTAGAGATACCTCGTGTACTCCTTTGTACGTTCTAGAGATATTTCCTGTACTCCTTTGTGCGCTGTGGAGATACCTTCTGTACTCCTTTGTGCGCTGTAGAGATACCTTCTGTACTCCTTTGTGCGCTGTAGAGATACCTTCTGTACTCCTTTGTGCGCTGTAGAGATACCTTCTGTACTCCTTTGTACGCTGTAGAGATACCTCGTGTACTCCTTTGTGCGCTGTAGAGATACCTTCTGTACTCCTTTATGCGCTGTAGAGATACCTTCTGTACTCCTTTGTGCGCTGTAGAGATACCTTCTGTACTCCTTTGTACGTTCTAGAGATATTTCCTGTACTCCTTTATGCGCTGTAGAGATACCTTCTGTACTCCTTTGTGCGCTGTAGAGATATTTCCTGTACTCCTTTGTGCACTGTAGAGATACCTTCTGTACTCCTTTGTGCGCTGTAGAGATACCTTCTGTACTCCTTTGTACGCTGTAGAGATACCTCGTGTACTCCTTTGTACGTTCTAGAGATATTTCCTGTACTCCTTTGTGTGCTGTAGAGATACCTTCTTTACTCCTTTGTGCGCTGTAGAGATACCTTCTGTACTCCTTTGTACGTTCTAGAGATATTTCCTGTACTCCTTTGTGCGCTGTAGAGATACCTTCTGTACTCCTTTGTGCGCTGTAGAGATACCTTCTGTACTCCTTTGTGCGCTGTAGAGATACCTTCTGTACTCCTTTGTACGCTGTAGAGATACCTCGTGTACTCCTTCGTACGTTCTAGAGATATTTCCTGTACTCCTTTGTGCGCTGTAGAGATACCTTCTGTACTCCTTTGTGCGCTGTAGAGATACCTTCTGTACTCCTTTGTGCGCTGTAGAGATACCTTCTGTACTCCTTTGTACGCTGTAGAGATACCTTGTGTACTCCTTTGTACGTTCTAGAGATATTTCCTGTACTCCTTTGTGCGCTGTAGAGATACCTTCTGTACTTCTTTGTGCGCTGTAGAGATACCTTTTGTACTCCTTTGTGCGCTGTAGAGATACCTTCTGTACTCCTTTGTACGCTGTAGAGATACCTTCTGTACTCCTTTGTGCGCTGTAGAGATACCTTCTGTACTCCTTTGTACGCTGTAGAGATACCTCGTGTACTCCTTTGTACGTTCTAGAGATATTTCCTGTACTCCTTTGTGCGCTGTAGAGATACCTTCTGTACTTCTTTGTGCGCTGTAGAGATACCTTCTGTACTCCTTTGTGCGCTGTAGAGATACCTTCTGTACTCCTTTGTACGCTGTAGAGATACCCTCTGTACTCCTTTGTGCGCTGTAGAGATACCTTCTGTACTCCTTTGTACGCTGTAGAGATACCTCGTGTACTCCTTTGTACGTTCTAGAGATATTTCCTGTACTCCTTTGTGCGCTGTAGAGATACCTTCTGTACTCCTTTGTGCGCTGTAGAGATACCTTCTGTACTCCTTTGTGCGCTGTAGAGATACCTTCTGTACTCCTTTTTGCGCTGTAGAGATACCTTCTGTACTCCTTTGTACGCTGTAGAGATACCTCGTGTACTCCTTTGTGCGCTGTAGAGATACCTTCTGTACTCCTTTGTGCGCTGTAGAGATACCTTCTGTACTCCTTTGTGCGCTGTAGAGATACCTTCTGTACTCCTTTGTGCGCTGTAGAGATACCTTCTGTACTCCTTTGTGCGCTGTAGAGATACCTTCTGTACTCCTTTGTGCGCTGTAGAGATACCTTCTGTACTCCTTTGTGCGCTGTAGAGATACCTTCTGTACTTCTTTGTGCGCTGTAGAGATACCTTCTGTACTCCTTTGTACGCTGTAGAGATACCTCGTGTACTCCTTTGTACGTTCTAGAGATATTTCCTGTACTCCTTTGTGCGCTGTAGAGATACCTTCTGTACTCCTTTGTGCGCTGTAGAGATACCTTCTGTACTCCTTTGTGCGCTGTAGAGATACCTTCTGTACTCCTTTGAGCGCTGTAGAGATACCTTCTGTACTCCTTTGTACGCTGTAGAGATACCTCGTGTACTCCTTTGTGCGCTGTAGAGATACCTTCTGTACTCCTTTGTACGCTGTAGAGATACCTCGTGTACTCCTTTGTACGTTCTAGAGATATTTCCTGTACTTCTTTGTGCGCTGTAGAGATACCTTCTGTACTCCTTTGTGCACTGTAGAGATACCTTCTGTACTCCTTTGTGCGCTGAAGAGATACCTTCTGTACTCCTTTGTGCGCTGTAGAGATACCTTCTGTACTCCTTTGTACGCTGTAGAGATACCTCGTGTATTCCTTTGTACGTTCTAGAGATATTTCCTGTACTCCTTTGTGCGCTGTAGAGATACCTTCTGTACTCCTTTGTGCGCTGTAGGGATACCTTCTGAACTCCCTTGTGCGCTGTAGAGATACCTCGTGTACTCCTTTGTGCGCTGTAGAGATACCTTCTGTACTCCTTTGTACGCTGTAGAGATACCTCGTGTACTCCTCTGTACGTTCTAGAGATATTTCCTGTACTTCTTTGTGCGCTGGAGAGAGACCTTCTGTACTCCTTTGTGCGCTGTAGAGATACCTTCTGTACTCCTTTGTGCGCTGTAGAGATACCTTCTGTACTCCTTTGTGCGCTGTAGAGATACCTTCTGTACTCCTTTGTACGCTGTAGAGATACCTCGTGTACTCCTTTGTACGTTCTAGAGATATTTCCTGTACTCCTTTGTGCGCTGTAGAGATACCTTCTGTACTCCTTTGTGCGCTGTAGAGATACCTTCTGTACTCCTTTGTGCGCTGTAGAGATACCTTCTGTACTCCTTTGTGCGCTGTAGAGATACCTTCTGTACTCCTTTGTACGCTGTAGAGATACCTCGTGTACTCCTTTGTACGTTCTAGAGATATTTCCTGTACTCCTTTGTGCGCTGTAGAGATACCTTCTGTACTCCTTTGTGCGCTGTAGAGATACCTTCTGTACTCCTTTGTGCGCTGTAGAGATACCTTCTGTACTCCTCTGTGCGCTGTAGAGATACCTTCTGTACTCCTTTGTGCGCTGTAGAGATACCTTCTGTACTCCTATGTACGCTGTAGAGATACCTCGTGTACTCCTTTGTGCGCTGTAGAGATACCTTCTGTACTCCTTTGTGCGCTGTAGAGATACCTTCTGTACTCCTTTGTGCGCTGTAGAGATACCTTCTGTAATCCTTTGTACGTTCTAGAGATATTTCCTGTACTCCTTTGTGCGCTGTAGAGATACCTTCTGTACTCCTTTGTGCGCTGTAGAGATACCTTCTGTACTCCTTTGTACGTTCTAGAGATATTTTCTGTACTCCTTTGTGCGCTGTAGAGATACCTTCTGTACTCCTTTGTGCGCTGTGGAGATACCTTCTGTACTCCTTTGTGCGCTGTAGTGACACCTTCTGTACTCCTTTGTACGCTGTAGAGATACCTCGTGTACTCCTTTGTACGTTCTAGAGATATTTCCTGTACTCCTTTGTGCGCTGTAGACCTTCTGTACTCCTTTGTGCGCTGTAGAGATACCTTCTGTACTCCTTTGTACGCTGTAGAGATACCTTCTGTACTCCTTTGTGCGCTGTAGAGATACCTTCTGTACTCCTTTGTACGCTGTAGAGATACCTCGTGTACTCCTTTGTACGTTCTAGAGATATTTCCTGTACTCCTTTGTGCGCTGTAGAGATACCTTCTGTACTCCTTTGTGCGCTGTAGAGATACCTTCTGTACTCCTTTGTGCGCTGTTGAGATACCTTCTGTACTCCTTTGTACGCTGTAGAGATACCTTCTGTACTCCTTTGTGCGCTGTAGAGATACCTTCTGTACTCCTTTGTACGCTGTAGAGATACCTTCTGTACTCCTTTGTGCGCTGTAGAGATACCTTCTGTACTCCTTTGTACGCTGTAGAGATACCTCGTGTACTCCTTTGTACGTTCTAGAGATATTTCCTGTACTCCTTTGTGCGCTGTAGAGATACCTTCTGTACTCCTTTGTGCGCTGTAGAGATACCTTCTGTACTCCTTTGTGCGCTGTTGAGATACCTTCTGTACTCCTTTGTACGCTGTAGAGATACCTTCTGTACTCCTTTGTGCGCTGTAGAGATACCTTCTGTACTCCTTTGTACGCTGTAGAGATACCTCGTGTACTCCTTTGTACGTTCTAGAGATATTTCCTGTACTCCTTTGTGCGCTGTAGAGATACCTTCTGTACAGCTTTGTGCGCTGTAGAGATACCTTCTGTACTCCTTTGTGCGCTGTAGAGATACCTTCTGTACTCCTTTGTACGCGGTAGAGATATTTCCTGTACTCCTTTGTGCGCCGTAGAGATACCTTCTGTACTCCTTTGTGCGCTGTAGAGATACCTTCTGTACTCCTTTGTGCGCTGTAGAGATACCTTCTGTACTCCTTTGTGCGCTGTAGAGATACCTTCTGTACTCCTTCCTTTGTACGTTCTAGAGATATTTCCTGTACTCCTTTGTGCGCTGTAGAGATACCTTCTTTACTCCTTTGTGCGCTGTAGAGATACCTTCTGTACTCCTTTGTGCGCTGTAGAGATACCTTCTGTACTCCTTTGTACGCTGTAGAGATACCTCGTGTACTCCTTTGTGCGCTCTAGAGATATCTTCTGTACTCCTTTGTGCGCTGTAGAGATACCTTCTGTACTCCTTTGTGCGCTGTAGAGATACCTTCTGTACTCCTTTGTACGTTCTAGAGATATTTCCTGTACTCCTTTGTGCGCTGTAGAGATACCTTCTGTACTCCTTTGTGCGCTGTAGAGATACCTTCTGTACTCCTTTGTGCGCTGTAGAGATACCTTCTGTACTCCTTTGTGCGCTGTAGAGATACCTTCTGTACTCCTTTGTACGCTGTAGAGATACTTCGTGTACTCCTTTGTACGTTCTAGAGATATTTCCTGTACTCCTTTGTGCGCTGTAGAGATACCTTCTGTACTCCTTTGTGCGCTGTAGAGATACCTTCTGTATTCCTTTGTGCGCTGTAGAGATACCTTCTGTACTCCTTTGTGCGCTGTAGAGATACCTTCTGTACTCCTTTGTACGCTGTAGAGATACCTCGTGTACTCCTTTGTGCGCTGTAGAGATACCTTATGTACTCCTTTGTACGCTGTAGAGATACCTCGTGTACTCCTTTGTGCGCTGTAGAGATACCTTCTGTACTTCTTTGTGCGCTGTAGAGATACCTTCTGTACTCCTTTGTGCGCTGTAGAGATACCTTCTGTACTTCTTTGTACGCTGTAGAGATACCTCGTGTACTCCTTTGTACGTTCTAGAGATATTTCCTGTACTCCTTTGTGCGCTGTAGAGATACTTTCTGTACTCCTTTGTGCGCTGTAGAGATACCTTCTGTACTCCTTTGTGCGCTGTAGAGATACCTTCTGTACTCCTTTGTACGCTGTAGAGATACCTCGTGTACTCCTTTGTACGTTCTAGAGATATTTCCTGTACTCCTTTGTGCGCTGTAGAGATACCTTCTGTACTCCTTTGTGCGCTGTAGAGATACCTTCTGTACTCCTTTGTGCGCTGTAGAGATACCTTCTGTACTCCTTTGTGCGCTGTAGAGATACCTTCTGTACTCCTTTGTGCGCTGTAGAGATACCTTCTGTACTCCTTTGTACGCTGTAGAGATACCTCGTGTACTCCTTTGTGCGCGGTAGAGATACCTTCTGAACTCCTTTGTGCGCTGTAGAGATACCTTCTGTACTCCTTTGTGCGCTGTAGAGATACCTTCTGTACTCCTTTGTACGTTCTAGAGATATTTCCTGTACTCCTTTGTGCGCTGTAGAGATACCTTCTGTACTCCTTTGTGCGCTGTTGAGATACCTTCTGTACTCCTTTGTGCGCTGTAGAGATACCTTCTGTACTCCTTTGTGCGCTGTAGAGATACCTTCTGTACTCCTTTGTACGCTGTAGAGATACCTCGTGTACTCCTTTGTACGTTCTAGAGATATTTCCTGTACTCGTTTGTGCACTGTAGAGATACCTTCTGTACTCCTTTGTGCGCTGTAGAGATACCTTCTGTACTCCTTTGTGCGCTGTAGAGATACCTTCTGTACTCCTTTGTGCGCTATAGAGATACCTTCTGTACTCCTTTGTACGCTGTAGAGATACCTCGTGTACTCCTTTGTGCGCTGTAGAGATACCTTCTTTACTTCTTTGTACGCTGTAGAGATACCTCGTGTACTCCTTTGTACGTTCTAGAGATATTTCCTGTACTCCTTTGTGCGCTGTAGAGATACCTTCTGTACTCCTTTGTGCGCTGTAGAGACACCTTCTGTACTCCTTTGTGCGCTGTAGAGATACCTTCTGTACTCCTTTGTACGCTGTAGAGATACCTCGTGTACTCCTTTGTGCGCTGTAGAGATACCTTCTGTACTCCTTTGTGCGCTGTAGAGATACCTTCTGTACTCCTTTGTGCGCTGTAGAGATACCTTCTGTACTCCTTTGTACGCTGTAGAGATACCTCGTGTACTCCTTTGTACGTTCTAGAGATATTTCCTGTACTCCTTTGTGCGCTGTAGAGAAACCTTCTGTACTCCTTTGTGCGCTGTAGAGATTCCTTCTGTACTCCTTTGTGCGCTGTAGAGATACCTTCTGTACTCCTTTGTGCGCTGTAGAGATACCTTCTGTACTCCTTTGTACGCTGTAGAGATACCTCGTGTACTCCTTTGTACGTTCTAGAGAAATTTCCTGTACTCCTTTGTGCGCTGTTGAGATACCTTCTGTACTCCTTTGTGCGCTGTAGAGATACCTTCTGTACTCCTTTGTGCGCTGTAGAGATACTTTCTGTACTCCTTTGTACGCTGAAGAGATACCTCGTGTACTCCTTTGTGCGCTGTAGAGATACCATCTGTACTCCTTTGTGCGCTGTAGAGATACCTTCTGTACTTCTTTGTACGTTCTAGAGATATTTCCTGTACTCCTTTGTGCGCTGTAGAGATACCTTCTGTACTCCTTTGTGCGCTGTAGAGATATTTCCTGTACTCCTTTGTGCGCTGTAGAGATACCTTCTGTACTCCTTTGTGCGCTGTAGAAATACCTTCTGTACTCCTTTGTACGCTGTAGAGATACCTCGTGTACTCCTTTGTACGTTCTAGAGATATTTCCTGTATTCCTTTGTGCGCTGTAGAGATACCTTCTGTACTCCTTTGTGCGCTGTAGAGATACCTTCTGTACTCCTTTGTGCGCTGTAGAGATACCATCTGTACTCCTTTGTACGCTGTAGAGATACCTTCTGTACTCCTTTGTGCGCTGTAGAGATACCTTCTGTACTCCTTTGTACGCTGTAGAGATACCTCGTGTACTCCTTTGTACGTTCTAGAGATATTTCCTGTACTCCTTTGTGCGCTGTAGAGATACCTTCTGTACTCCTTTGTGCGCTGTAGAGATACCTTCTGTACTCCTTTGTACGCTGTAGAGATACCTCGTGTACTCCTTTGTACGTTCTAGAGATATTTCCTGTACTCCTTTGTGCGCTGTAGAGATACCTTCTATACTCCTTTGTGCGCTGTAGAGATACCTTCTGTACTCTTTTGTGCGCTGTAGAGATACCTTCTGTACTCCTTTGTGCGCTGTAGAGATACCTTCTGTACTCCTTTGTGCGCTGTAGAGATACCTTTTGTACTCCTTTGTGCGCTGTAGAGATACCTTCTGTACTCCTTTGTACGCTGTAGAGATACCTCGTGTACTCCTTTGTAGGTTCTAGAGATATTTCCTGTACTCCTTTGTGCGCTGTAGAGATACCTTCTGTACTCCTTTGTGCGCTGTAGAGATACCTTCTGTACTCCTTTGTGCGCTGTAGAGATACCTTCTGTACTCCTTTGTGCGCTGTAGAGATACCTTCTGTACTCCTTTGTACGCTGTAGAGATACCTCGTGTACTCCTTTGTACGTTCTAGAGATATTTCCTGTACTCCTTTGTGCGCTGTAGAGATACCTTCTGTACTCCTTTGTGCGCTGTAGAGATACCTTCTGTACTCCTTTGTGCGCTGTAGATATACCTTCTGTACTCCTTTGTACGCTGTAGAGATACCTTCTGTACTCCTTTGTGCGCTGTAGAGATACCTTCTGTACTTCTTTGTGCGCTGTAGAGATACCTTCTGTACTCCTTTGTGCGCTGTAGAGATACCTTCTGTACTCCTTTGTGCGCTGTAGAGATACCTTCTGTACTCCTTTGTACGTTCTAGAGATATTTCCTCTACTCCTTTGTGCGCTGTAGAGATACCTTCTGTACTCCTTTGTGCGCTGTAGAGATACCTTCTGTACTCCTTTGTGCGCTGTAGAGATACCTTCTGTACTCTTTTGTACGCTGTAGAGATACCTCGTGTACTCCTTTGTGCGCTGTAGAGATACCTTCTGTACTCCTTCGTGCGCTGTAGAGATACCTTCTGTACTCCTTTGTGCGCTGTAGAGATACCTTCTGTACTCCTTTGTACGTTATAGAGATATTTCCTGTACTCCTTTGTGTGCTTTAGAGATACCTTCTGTACTCCTTTGTGCGCTGTAGAGATACCTTCTGTACTCCTTTGTGCGCTGTAGAGATACCTTCTGTACTCCTTTGTGCGCTGTAGAGATACCTTCTGTACTCCTTTGTACGCTGTAGAGATACCTCGTGTACTCCTTTGTACGTTCTAGAGATATTTCCTGTACTCCTTTGTGCGCTGTAGAGATACCTTCTGTACTCCTTTGTGCGCTGTAGAGATACCTTCTGTACTCCTTTGTGCGCTGTAGAGATTCCTTCTGTACTCTTTTGTACGCTGTAGAGATACCTTCTGTACTCCTTTGTGCGCTGTAGAGATACCTTCAGTACTCCTTTGTACGCTGTAGAGATACCTCGTGTACTCCTTTGTACGTTCTAGATATATTTCCTGTACTCCTTTGTGCGCTGTAGAGATACCTTCTGTACTCCTTTGTGCGCTGTAGAGATACCTTCTGTACTCCTTTGTACGCTGTAGAGATACCTCGTGTACTCCTTTGTACGTTCTAGAGATATTTCCTGTACTCCTTTGTGCGCTGTAGAGAAACCTTCTGTACTCCTTTGTGCGCTGTAGAGATTCCTTCTGTACTCCTTTGTGCGCTGTAGAGATACCTTCTGTACTCCTTTGTACGCTGTAGAGATACCTTCTGTACTCCTTTGTGCGCTGTAGAGATACCTTCTGTACTCCTTTGTACGCTGTAGAGATACCTCGTGTACTCCTTTGTACGTTCTAGAGATATTTCCTGTACTCCTTTGTGTGCTGTAGAGATACCTTCTGTACTCCTTTGTGCGCTGTAGAAATACCTTCTGTACTCCTTTGTGCGTTCTAGAGATATTTCCTGTACTCCTTTGTGCGCTGTAGAGATACCTTCTGTACTCCTTTGTACGCTGTAGAGATATCTTCTGTACTCCTTTGTGCGCTGTAGAGATACCTTCTGTACTCCTTTGTACGCTGTAGAAATACCTTCTGTACTCCTTTGTGCGTTCTAGAGATATTTCCTGTACTCCTTTGTACGCTGTAGAGATACCTTCTGTACTCCTTTGTACGCTGTAGAGATACCTCGTGTACTCCTTTGTGCGCTGTAGAGATACCTTCTGTACTCCTTTGTGCGCTGTAGAGATACCTTCTGTACTCCTTTGTGCGCTGTAGAGATACCTTCTGTACTCCTTTGTACGTTCTAGAGATATTTCCTATACTCCTTTGTGCGCTGTAGAGATACCTTCTGTACTCCTTTGTGCGCTGTAGAGATACCTTCTGTACTCCTTTGTGCGCTGTAGAGATACCTTCTGTACTCCTTTGTGTGCTGTAGAGATACCTTCTGTACTCCTTTGTACGCTGTAGAGATACCTCGTGTACTCCTTTGTACGTTCTAGAGATATTTCCTGTACTCCTTTGTGCGCTGTAGAGATACCTTCTGCACTCCTTTGTGCGCTGTAGAGATACCTTCTGTACTCCTTTGTGCGCTGTAGAGATACCTTATGTACTCCTTTGTACGCTGTAGAGATATCTTCTGTACTCCTTTGTGCGCTGTAGAGATACCTTCTGTACTCCTTTGTACGCTGTAGAGATACCTCGTGTACTCCTTTGTACGTTCTAGAGATATTTCCTGTACTCCTTTGTGCGCTGTAGAAATACCTTCTGTACTCCTTTGTGCGCTGTAGAGATACCTTCTGTACTCCTTTGATCGCTGTAGAGATACCTTCTGTACTCCTTTGTACGCTGTAGAGATACCTTCTGTACTCCTTTGTGCGCTGTAGAGATACCTTCTGTACTCCTTTGTACGCTGTAGAGATACCTCGTGTACTCCTTTGTACGTTCTAGAGATATTTCCTGTACTCCTTTGTGCGCTGTAGAGATACCTTCTGTACTCCTTTGTGCGCTGAAGAGATACCTTCTGTACTCCTTTGTACGTTCTAGAGATATTTCCTGTACTCTTTTGTACGCTGTAGAGATACCTTCTGTACTCCTTTGTGCGCTGTAGAGATACCTTCTGTACTCCTTTGTACGCTGTAGAGATACCTCGTGTACTCCTTTGTACGTTCTAGAGATATTTCCTGTACTCCTTTGTGCGCTGTGGAGATACCTTCTGTACTCCTTTGTGCGCTGTAGAGATACCTTCTGTACTCCTTTGTGCGCTGTAGAGATACCTTCTGTACTCCTTTGTGCGCTGTAGAGATACCTTCTGTACTCCTTTGTACGCTGTAGAGATACCTCGTGTACTCCTTTGTGCGCTGTAGAGATACCTTCTGTACTCCTTTATGCGCTGTAGAGATACCTTCTGTACTCCTTTGTGCGCTGTAGAGATACCTTCTGTACTCCTTTGTACGTTCTAGAGATATTTCCTGTACTCCTTTATGCGCTGTAGAGATACCTTCTGTACTCCTTTGTGCGCTGTAGAGATATTTCCTGTACTCCTTTGTGCACTGTAGAGATACCTTCTGTACTCCTTTGTGCGCTGTAGAGATACCTTCTGTACTCCTTTGTACGCTGTAGAGATACCTCGTGTACTCCTTTGTACGTTCTAGAGATATTTCCTGTACTCCTTTGTGTGCTGTAGAGATACCTTCTTTACTCCTTTGTGCGCTGTAGAGATACCTTCTGTACTCCTTTGTACGTTCTAGAGATATTTCCTGTACTCCTTTGTGCGCTGTAGAGATACCTTCTGTACTCCTTTGTGCGCTGTAGAGATACCTTCTGTACTCCTTTGTGCGCTGTAGAGATACCTTCTGTACTCCTTTGTACGCTGTAGAGATACCTCGTGTACTCCTTCGTACGTTCTAGAGATATTTCCTGTACTCCTTTGTGCGCTGTAGAGATACCTTCTGTACTCCTTTGTGCGCTGTAGAGATACCTTCTGTACTCCTTTGTGCGCTGTAGAGATACCTTCTGTACTCCTTTGTACGCTGTAGAGATACCTTGTGTACTCCTTTGTACGTTCTAGAGATATTTCCTGTACTCCTTTGTGCGCTGTAGAGATACCTTCTGTACTTCTTTGTGCGCTGTAGAGATACCTTTTGTACTCCTTTGTGCGCTGTAGAGATACCTTCTGTACTCCTTTGTACGCTGTAGAGATACCTTCTGTACTCCT
Organism: Morinoia aosen; assembly: GCA_030386875.1. Lineage (NCBI taxonomy): Eukaryota > Metazoa > Arthropoda > Malacostraca > Amphipoda > Talitridae > Morinoia > Morinoia aosen. The sequence continues at coordinate 32,298,675 of JASJYW010000027.1, read as the reverse complement.
TTGTGCGCTGTAGAGATACCTTCTGTACTCCTTTGTACGCTGTAGAGATACCTCGTGTACTCCTTTGTACGTTCTAGAGATATTTCCTGTACTCCTTTGTGCGCTGTAGAGATACCTTCTGTACTTCTTTGTGCGCTGTAGAGATACCTTCTGTACTCCTTTGTGCGCTGTAGAGATACCTTCTGTACTCCTTTGTACGCTGTAGAGATACCCTCTGTACTCCTTTGTGCGCTGTAGAGATACCTTCTGTACTCCTTTGTACGCTGTAGAGATACCTCGTGTACTCCTTTGTACGTTCTAGAGATATTTCCTGTACTCCTTTGTGCGCTGTAGAGATACCTTCTGTACTCCTTTGTGCGCTGTAGAGATACCTTCTGTACTCCTTTGTGCGCTGTAGAGATACCTTCTGTACTCCTTTTTGCGCTGTAGAGATACCTTCTGTACTCCTTTGTACGCTGTAGAGATACCTCGTGTACTCCTTTGTGCGCTGTAGAGATACCTTCTGTACTCCTTTGTGCGCTGTAGAGATACCTTCTGTACTCCTTTGTGCGCTGTAGAGATACCTTCTGTACTCCTTTGTGCGCTGTAGAGATACCTTCTGTACTCCTTTGTGCGCTGTAGAGATACCTTCTGTACTCCTTTGTGCGCTGTAGAGATACCTTCTGTACTCCTTTGTGCGCTGTAGAGATACCTTCTGTACTTCTTTGTGCGCTGTAGAGATACCTTCTGTACTTCTTTGTACGCTGTAGAGATACCTCGTGTACTCCTTTGTACGTTCTAGAGATATTTCCTGTACTCCTTTGTGCGCTGTAGAGATACCTTCTGTACTCCTTTGTGCGCTGTAGAGATACCTTCTGTACTCCTTTGTGCGCTGTAGAGATACCTTCTGTACTCCTTTGAGCGCTGTAGAGATACCTTCTGTACTCCTTTGTACGCTGTAGAGATACCTCGTGTACTCCTTTGTGCGCTGTAGAGATACCTTCTGTACTCCTTTGTACGCTGTAGAGATACCTCGTGTACTCCTTTGTACGTTCTAGAGATATTTCCTGTACTTCTTTGTGCGCTGTAGAGATACCTTCTGTACTCCTTTGTGCACTGTAGAGATACCTTCTGTACTCCTTTGTGCGCTGAAGAGATACCTTCTGTACTCCTTTGTGCGCTGTAGAGATACCTTCTGTACTCCTTTGTACGCTGTAGAGATACCTCGTGTATTCCTTTGTACGTTCTAGAGATATTTCCTGTACTCCTTTGTGCGCTGTAGAGATACCTTCTGTACTCCTTTGTGCGCTGTAGGGATACCTTCTGAACTCCCTTGTGCGCTGTAGAGATACCTCGTGTACTCCTTTGTGCGCTGTAGAGATACCTTCTGTACTCCTTTGTACGCTGTAGAGATACCTCGTGTACTCCTTTGTACGTTCTAGAGATATTTCCTGTACTTCTTTGTGCGCTGGAGAGAGACCTTCTGTACTCCTTTGTGCGCTGTAGAGATACCTTCTGTACTCCTTTGTGCGCTGTAGAGATACCTTCTGTACTCCTTTGTGCGCTGTAGAGATACCTTCTGTACTCCTTTGTACGCTGTAGAGATACCTCGTGTACTCCTTTGTACGTTCTAGAGATATTTCCTGTACTCCTTTGTGCGCTGTAGAGATACCTTCTGTACTCCTTTGTGCGCTGTAGAGATACCTTCTGTACTCCTTTGTGCGCTGTAGAGATACCTTCTGTACTCCTTTGTGCGCTGTAGAGATACCTTCTGTACTCCTTTGTACGCTGTAGAGATACCTCGTGTACTCCTTTGTACGTTCTAGAGATATTTCCTGTACTCCTTTGTGCGCTGTAGAGATACCTTCTGTACTCCTTTGTGCGCTGTAGAGATACCTTCTGTACTCCTTTGTGCGCTGTAGAGATACCTTCTGTACTCCTCTGTGCGCTGTAGAGATACCTTCTGTACTCCTTTGTGCGCTGTAGAGATACCTTCTGTACTCCTATGTACGCTGTAGAGATACCTCGTGTACTCCTTTGTGCGCTGTAGAGATACCTTCTGTACTCCTTTGTGCGCTGTAGAGATACCTTCTGTACTCCTTTGTGCGCTGTAGAGATACCTTCTGTAATCCTTTGTACGTTCTAGAGATATTTCCTGTACTCCTTTGTGCGCTGTAGAGATACCTTCTGTACTCCTTTGTGCGCTGTAGAGATACCTTCGGTACTCCTTTGTACGTTCTAGAGATATTTTCTGTACTCCTTTGTGCGCTGTAGAGATACCTTCTGTACTCCTTTGTGCGCTGTGGAGATACCTTCTGTACTCCTTTGTGCGCTGTAGTGACACCTTCTGTACTCCTTTGTACGCTGTAGAGATACCTCGTGTACTCCTTTGTACGTTCTAGAGATATTTCCTGTACTCCTTTGTGCGCTGTAGACCTTCTGTACTCCTTTGTGCGCTGTAGAGATACCTTCTGTACTCCTTTGTACGCTGTAGAGATACCTTCTGTACTCCTTTGTGCGCTGTAGAGATACCTTCTGTACTCCTTTGTACGCTGTAGAGATACCTCGTGTACTCCTTTGTACGTTCTAGAGATATTTCCTGTACTCCTTTGTGCGCTGTAGAGATACCTTCTGTACTCCTTTGTGCGCTGTAGAGATACCTTCTGTACTCCTTTGTGCGCTGTTGAGATACCTTCTGTACTCCTTTGTACGCTGTAGAGATACCTTCTGTACTCCTTTGTGCGCTGTAGAGATACCTTCTGTACTCCTTTGTACGCTGTAGAGATACCTTCTGTACTCCTTTGTGCGCTGTAGAGATACCTTCTGTACTCCTTTGTACGCTGTAGAGATACCTCGTGTACTCCTTTGTACGTTCTAGAGATATTTCCTGTACTCCTTTGTGCGCTGTAGAGATACCTTCTGTACTCCTTTGTGCGCTGTAGAGATACCTTCTGTACTCCTTTGTGCGCTGTTGAGATACCTTCTGTACTCCTTTGTACGCTGTAGAGATACCTTCTGTACTCCTTTGTGCGCTGTAGAGATACCTTCTGTACTCCTTTGTACGCTGTAGAGATACCTCGTGTACTCCTTTGTACGTTCTAGAGATATTTCCTGTACTCCTTTGTGCGCTGTAGAGATACCTTCTGTACAGCTTTGTGCGCTGTAGAGATACCTTCTGTACTCCTTTGTGCGCTGTAGAGATACCTTCTGTACTCCTTTGTACGCGGTAGAGATATTTCCTGTACTCCTTTGTGCGCCGTAGAGATACCTTCTGTACTCCTTTGTGCGCTGTAGAGATACCTTCTGTACTCCTTTGTGCGCTGTAGAGATACCTTCTGTACTCCTTTGTGCGCTGTAGAGATACCTTCTGTACTCCTTCCTTTGTACGTTCTAGAGATATTTCCTGTACTCCTTTGTGCGCTGTAGAGATACCTTCTTTACTCCTTTGTGCGCTGTAGAGATACCTTCTGTACTCCTTTGTGCGCTGTAGAGATACCTTCTGTACTCCTTTGTACGCTGTAGAGATACCTCGTGTACTCCTTTGTGCGCTCTAGAGATATCTTCTGTACTCCTTTGTGCGCTGTAGAGATACCTTCTGTACTCCTTTGTGCGCTGTAGAGATACCTTCTGTACTCCTTTGTACGTTCTAGAGATATTTCCTGTACTCCTTTGTGCGCTGTAGAGATACCTTCTGTACTCCTTTGTGCGCTGTAGAGATACCTTCTGTACTCCTTTGTGCGCTGTAGAGATACCTTCTGTACTCCTTTGTGCGCTGTAGAGATACCTTCTGTACTCCTTTGTACGCTGTAGAGATACTTCGTGTACTCCTTTGTACGTTCTAGAGATATTTCCTGTACTCCTTTGTGCGCTGTAGAGATACCTTCTGTACTCCTTTGTGCGCTGTAGAGATACCTTCTGTACTCCTTTGTACGCTGTAGAGATACCTCGTGTACTCCTTTGTGCGCTGTAGAGATACCTTCTGTACTCCTTTGTACGCTGTAGAGATACCTCGTGTACTCCTTTGTGCGCTGTAGAGATACCTTCTGTACTTCTTTGTGCGCTGTAGAGATACCTTCTGTACTCCTTTGTGCGCTGTAGAGATACCTTCTGTACTTCTTTGTACGCTGTAGAGATACCTCGTGTACTCCTTTGTACGTTCTAGAGATATTTCCTGTACTCCTTTGTGCGCTGTAGAGATACTTTCTGTACTCCTTTGTGCGCTGTAGAGATACCTTCTGTACTCCTTTGTGCGCTGTAGAGATACCTTCTGTACTCCTTTGTACGCTGTAGAGATACCTCGTGTACTCCTTTGTACGTTCTAGAGATATTTCCTGTACTCCTTTGTGCGCTGTAGAGAAACCTTCTGTACTCCTTTGTGCGCTGTAGAGATACCTTCTGTACTCCTTTGTGCGCTGTAGAGATACCTTCTGTACTCCTTTGTGCGCTGTAGAGATACCTTCTGTACTCCTTTGTACGCTGTAGAGATACTTCGTGTACTCCTTTGTACGTTCTAGAGATATTTCCTGTACTCCTTTGTGCGCTGTAGAGATACCTTCTGTACTCCTTTGTGCGCTGTAGAGATACCTTCTGTACTCCTTTGTACGCTGTAGAGATACCTCGTGTACTCCTTTGTGCGCTGTAGAGATACCTTCTGTACTCCTTTGTACGCTGTAGAGATACCTCGTGTACTCCTTTGTGCGCTGTAGAGATATCTTCTGTACTTCTTTGTGCGCTGTAGAGATACCTTCTGTACTCCTTTGTGCGCTGTAGAGATACCTTCTGTACTTCTTTGTACGCTGTAGAGATACCTCGTGTACTCCTTTGTACGTTCTAGAGATATTTCCTGTACTCCTTTGTGCGCTGTAGAGATACTTTCTGTACTCCTTTGTGCGCTGTAGAGATACCTTCTGTACTCCTTTGTGCGCTGTAGAGATACCTTCTGTACTCCTTTGTACGCTGTAGAGATACCTCGTGTACTCCTTTGTACGTTCTAGAGATATTTCCTGTACTCCTTTGTGCGCTGTAGAGATACCTTCTGTACTCCTTTGTGCGCTGTAGAGATACCTTCTGTACTCCTTTGTGCGCTGTAGAGATACCTTCTGTACTCCTTTGTGCGCTGTAGAGATACCTTCTGTACTCCTTTGTGCGCTGTAGAGATACCTTCTGTACTCCTTTGTACGCTGTAGAGATATTTCCTGTACTCCTTTGTGCGCTGTAGAGATACCTTCTGTACTCCTTTGTGCGCTGTAGAGATACCTTCTGTACTCCTTTGTGCGCTGTAGAGATACCTTCTGTACTCCTTTGTGCGCTGTAGAGATACCTTCTGTACTCCTTTGTACGCTGTAGAGATACCTCGTGTACTCCTTTGTACGTTCTAGAGATATTTCCTGTACTCCTTTGTGCACTGTAGAGATACCTTCTGTACTCCTTTGTGCGCTGTAGAGATACCTTCTGTACTCCTTTGTGCGCTGTAGAGATACCTTCTGTACTCCTTTGTGCGCTATAGAGATACCTTCTGTACTCCTTTGTACGCTGTAGAGATACCTCGTGTACTCCTTTGTGCGCTGTAGAGATACCTTCTTTACTTCTTTGTACGCTGTAGAGATACCTCGTGTACTCCTTTGTACGTTCTAGAGATATTTCCTGTACTCCTTTGTGCGCTGTAGAGATACCTTCTGTACTCCTTTGTGCGCTGTAGAGATACCTTCTGTACTCCTTTGTGCGCTGTAGAGATACCTTCTGTACTCCTTTGTACGCTGTAGAGATACCTCGTGTACTCCTTTGTACGTTCTAGAGAAATTTCCTGTACTCCTTTGTGCGCTGTTGAGATACCTTCTGTACTCCTTTGTGCGCTGTAGAGATACCTTCTGTACTCCTTTGTGCGCTGTAGAGATACTTTCTGTACTCCTTTGTACGCTGAAGAGATACCTCGTGTACTCCTTTGTGCGCTGTAGAGATACCATCTGTACTCCTTTGTGCGCTGTAGAGATACCTTCTGTACTTCTTTGTACGTTCTAGAGATATTTCCTGTACTCCTTTGTGCGCTGTAGAGATACCTTCTGTACTCCTTTGTGCGCTGTAGAGATATTTCCTGTACTCCTTTGTGCGCTGTAGAGATACCTTCTGTACTCCTTTGTGCGCTGTAGAAATACCTTCTGTACTCCTTTGTACGCTGTAGAGATACCTCGTGTACTCCTTTGTACGTTCTAGAGATATTTCCTGTATTCCTTTGTGCGCTGTAGAGATACCTTCTGTACTCCTTTGTGCGCTGTAGAGATACCTTCTGTACTCCTTTGTGCGCTGTAGAGATACCATCTGTACTCCTTTGTACGCTGTAGAGATACCTTCTGTACTCCTTTGTGCGCTGTAGAGATACCTTCTGTACTCCTTTGTACGCTGTAGAGATACCTCGTGTACTCCTTTGTACGTTCTAGAGATATTTCCTGTACTCCTTTGTGCGCTGTAGAGATACCTTCTGTACTCCTTTGTGCGCTGTAGAGATACCTTCTGTACTCCTTTGTACGCTGTAGAGATACCTCGTGTACTCCTTTGTACGTTCTAGAGATATTTCCTGTACTCCTTTGTGCGCTGTAGAGATACCTTCTGTACTCCTTTGTGCGCTGTAGAGATACCTTCTGTACTCTTTTGTGCGCTGTAGAGATACCTTCTGTACTCCTTTGTGCGCTGTAGAGATACCTTCTGTACTCCTTTGTGCGCTGTAGAGATACCTTTTGTACTCCTTTGTGCGCTGTAGAGATACCTTCTGTACTCCTTTGTACGCTGTAGAGATACCTCGTGTACTCCTTTGTAGGTTCTAGAGATATTTCCTGTACTCCTTTGTGCGCTGTAGAGATACCTTCTGTACTCCTTTGTGCGCTGTAGAGATACCTTCTGTACTCCTTTGTGCGCTGTAGAGATACCTTCTGTACTCCTTTGTGCGCTGTAGAGATACCTTCTGTACTCCTTTGTACGCTGTAGAGATACCTCGTGTACTCCTTTGTACGTTCTAGAGATATTTCCTGTACTCCTTTGTGCGCTGTAGAGATACCTTCTGTACTCCTTTGTGCGCTGTAGAGATACCTTCTGTACTCCTTTGTGCGCTGTAGATATACCTTCTGTACTCCTTTGTACGCTGTAGAGATACCTTCTGTACTCCTTTGTGCGCTGTAGAGATACCTTCTGTACTTCTTTGTGCGCTGTAGAGATACCTTCTGTACTCCTTTGTGCGCTGTAGAGATACCTTCTGTACTCCTTTGTGCGCTGTAGAGATACCTTCTGTACTCCTTTGTACGTTCTAGAGATATTTCCTCTACTCCTTTGTGCGCTGTAGAGATACCTTCTGTACTCCTTTGTGCGCTGTAGAGATACCTTCTGTACTCCTTTGTGCGCTGTAGAGATACCTTCTGTACTCTTTTGTACGCTGTAGAGATACCTCGTGTACTCCTTTGTGCGCTGTAGAGATACCTTCTGTACTCCTTCGTGCGCTGTAGAGATACCTTCTGTACTCCTTTGTGCGCTGTAGAGATACCTTCTGTACTCCTTTGTACGTTATAGAGATATTTCCTGTACTCCTTTGTGTGCTTTAGAGATACCTTCTGTACTCCTTTGTGCGCTGTAGAGATACCTTCTGTACTCCTTTGTGCGCTGTAGAGATACCTTCTGTACTCCTTTGTGCGCTGTAGAGATACCTTCTGTACTCCTTTGTACGCTGTTGAGATACCTCGTGTACTCCTTTGTACGTTCTAGAGATATTTCCTGTACTCCTTTGTGCGCTGTAGAGATACCTTCTGTACTCCTTTGTGCGCTGTAGAGATACCTTCTGTACTCCTTTGTGCGCTGTAGAGATTCCTTCTGTACTCTTTTGTACGCTGTAGAGATACCTTCTGTACTCCTTTGTGCGCTGTAGAGATACCTTCAGTACTCCTTTGTACGCTGTAGAGATACCTCGTGTACTCCTTTGTACGTTCTAGATATATTTCCTGTACTCCTTTGTGCGCTGTAGAGATACCTTCTGTACTCCTTTGTGCGCTGTAGAGATACCTTCTGTACTCCTTTGTACGCTGTAGAGATACCTCGTGTACTCCTTTGTACGTTCTAGAGATATTTCCTGTACTCCTTTGTGCGCTGTAGAGAAACCTTCTGTACTCCTTTGTGCGCTGTAGAGATTCCTTCTGTACTCCTTTGTGCGCTGTAGAGATACCTTCTGTACTCCTTTGTGCGCTGTAGAGATACCTTCTGTACTTCTTTGTACGCTGTAGAGATACCTCGTGTACTCCTTTGTACGTTCTAGAGAAATTTCCTGTACTCCTTTGTGCGCTGTAGAGATACCTTCTGTACTCCTTTGTGCGCTGTAGAGATACCTTCTGTACTCCTTTGTGCGCTGTAGAGATACTTTCTGTACTCCTTTGTACGCTGAAGAGATACCTCGTGTACTCCTTCGTGCGCTGTAGAGATACCATCTGTACTCTTTTGTGCGCTGTAGAGATACCTTCTGTACTTCTTTGTACGTTCTAGAGATATTTCCTGTACTCCTTTGTGCGCTGTAGAGATACCTTCTGTACTCCTTTGTGCGCTGTAGAGATACTTCCTGTACTCCTTTGTGCGCTGTAGAGATACCTTCTGTACTCCTTTGTGCGCTGTAGAAATACCTTCTGTACTCCTTTGTACGCTGTAGAGATACCTCGTGTACTCCTTTGTACGTTCTAGAGATATTTCCTGTATTCCTTTGTGCGCTGTAGAGATACCTTTTGTACTCCTTTGTGCGCTGTAGAGATACCTTCTGTACTCCTTTGTGCGCTGTAGAGATACCATCTGTACTCCTTTGTACGCTGTAGAGATACCTTCTGTACTCCTTTGTGCGCTGTAGAGATACCTTCTGTACTCCTTTGTACGCTGTAGAGATACCTCGTGTACTCCTTTGTACGTTCTAGAGATATTTCCTGTACTCCTTTGTGCGCTGTAGAGATACCTTCTGTACTCCTTTGTGCGCTGTAGAGATACCTTCTGTACTCCTTTGTACGCTGTAGAGATACCTCGTGTACTCCTTTGTACGTTCTAGAGATATTTCCTGTACTCCTTTGTGCGCTGTAGAGATACCTTCTGTACTCCTTTGTGCGCTGTAGAGATACCTTCTGTACTCTTTTGTGCGCTGTAGAGATACCTTCTGTACTCCTTTGTGCGCTGTAGAGATACCTTCTGTACTCCTTTGTGCGCTGTAGAGATACCTTTTGTACTCCTTTGTGCGCTGTAGAGATACCTTCTGTACTCCTTTGTACGCTGTAGAGATACCTCGTGTACTCCTTTGTAGGTTCTAGAGATATTTCCTGTACTCCTTTGTGCGCTGTAGAGATACCTTCTGTACTCCTTTGTGCGCTGTAGAGATACCTTCTGTACTCCTTTGTGCGCTGTAGAGATACCTTCTGTACTCCTTTGTGCGCTGTAGAGATACCTTCTGTACTCCTTTGTACGCTGTAGAGATACCTCGTGTACTCCTTTGTACGTTCTAGAGATATTTCCTGTACTCCTTTGTGCGCTGTAGAGATACCTTCTGTACTCCTTTGTGCGCTGTAGAGATACCTTCTGTACTCCTTTGTGCGCTGTAGAGATACCTTCTGTACTCCTTCGTACGCTGTAGAGATACCTTCTGTACTCCTTTGTGCGCTGTAGAGATACCTTCTGTACTTCTTTGTGCGCTGTAGAGATACCTTCTGTACTCCTTTGTGCGCTGTAGAGATACCTTCTGTACTCCTTTGTGCGCTGTAGAGATACCTTCTGTACTCCTTTGTACGTTCTAGAGATATTTCCTCTACTCCTTTGTGCGCTGTAGAGATACCTTCTGTACTCCTTTGTGCGCTGTAGAGATACCTTCTGTACTCCTTTGTGCGCTGTAGAGATACCTTCTGTACTCTTTTGTACGCTGTAGAGATACCTCGTGTACTCCTTTGTGCGCTGTAGAGATACCTTCTGTACTCCTTCGTGCGCTGTAGAGATACCTTCTGTACTCCTTTGTGCGCTGTAGAGATACCTTCTGTACTCCTTTGTACGTTATAGAGATATTTCCTGTACTCCTTTGTGTGCTTTAGAGATACCTTTTGTACTCCTTTGTGCGCTGTAGATATACCTTCTGTACTCCTTTGTGCGCTGTAGAGATACCTTCTGTACTCCTTTGTGCGCTGTAGAGATACCTTCTGTACTCCTTTGTACGCTGTAGAGATACCTCGTGTACTCCTTTGTACGTTCTAGAGATATTTCCTGTACTCCTTTGTGCGCTGTAGAGATACCTTCTGTACTCCTTTGTGCGCTGTAGAGATACCTTCTGTACTCCTTTGTGCGCTGTAGAGATTCCTTCTGTACTCTTTTGTACGCTGTAGAGATACCTTCTGTACTCCTTTGTGTGCTGTAGAGATACCTTCAGTGCTCCTTTGTACGCTGTAGAGATACCTCGTGTACTCCTTTGTACGTTCTAGATATATTTCCTGTACTCCTTTGTGCGCTGTAGAGATACCTTCTGTACTCCTTTGTGCGCTGTAGAGATACCTTCTGTACTCCTTTGTGCGCTGTAGAGATACCTTCTGTACTCCTTTGTACGCTGTAGAGATACCTTCTGTACTCCTTTGTGCGCCGAGAGATACCTTCTGTACTCCTTTGTACGCTGTAGAGATACCTCGTGTACTCCTTTGTACGTTCTAGAGATATTTCCTGTACTCCTTTGTACGCTGTAGAGATACCTTCTGTACTCCTTTGTGCGCTGTAGAGATACCTTCTGTACTCCTTTGTCCGTTCTAGAGATATTTCCTGTACTCCTTTGTACGCTGTAGAGATACCTTCTGTACTCCTTTGTGCGCTGTAGAGATACCTTCTGTACTCCTTTGTACGCTGTAGAGATACCTCGTGTACTCCTTTGTACGTTCTAGAGATATTTCCTGTACTCCTTTGTGCGCTGTAGAGATACCTTCTGTACTCCTTTGTGCGCTGTAGAGATACCTTCTGTACTCCTTTGTGCGCTGTAGAGATACCTTCTGTACTCCTTTGTGCGCTGTAGAGATACCTTCTGTACTCCTTTGTACGCTGTAGAGATACCTCGTGAACTCCTTTGTAGGTTCTAGAGATATTTCCTGTACTCCTTTGTGCGCTGTAGAGATACCTTCTGTACTCCTTTGTGCGCTGTAGAGATACCTTCTGTACTCCTTTGTGCGCTGTAGAGATACCTTCTGTACTCCTTTGTGCGCTGTAGAGATACCTTCTGTACTCCTTTGTACGCTGTAGAGATACCTCGTGTACTCCTTTGTACGTTCTAGAGATATTTCCTGTACTCCTTTGTGCGCTGTAGAGATACCTTCTGTACTCCTTTGTGCGCTGTAGAGATACCTTCTGTACTCCTTTGTGCGCTGTAGAGATACCTTCTGTACTCCTTTGTACGCTGTAGAGATACCTTCTGTACTCCTTTGTGCGCTGTAGAGATACCTTCTGTACTTCTTTGTGCGCTGTAGAGATACCTTCTGTACTCCTTTGTGCGCTGTAGAGATACCTTCTGTACTCCTTTGTGCGCTGTAGAGATACCTTCTGTACTCCTTTGTACGTTCTAGAGATATTTCCTCTACTCCTTTGTGCGCTGTAGAGATACCTTCTGTACTCCTTTGTGCGCTGTAGAGATACCTTCTGTACTCCTTTGTGCGCTGTAGAGATACCTTCTGTACTCTTTTGTACGCTGTAGAGATACCTCGTGTACTCCTTTGTGCGCTGTAGAGATACCTTCTGTACTCCTTCGTGCGCTGTAGAGATACCTTCTGTACTCCTTTGTGCGCTGTAGAGATACCTTCTGTACTCCTTTGTACGTTATAGAGATATTTCCTGTACTCCTTTGTGTGCTTTAGAGATACCTTCTGTACTCCTTTGTGCGCTGTAGAGATACCTTCTGTACTCCTTTGTGCGCTGTAGAGATACCTTCTGTACTCCTTTGTGCGCTGTAGAGATACCTTCTGTACTCCTTTGTACGCTGTAGAGATACCTCGTGTACTCCTTTGTACGTTCTAGAGATATTTCCTGTTCTCCTTTGTGCGCTGTAGAGATACCTTCTGTACTCCTTTGTGCGCTGTAGAGATACCTTCTGTACTCCTTTGTGCGCTGTAGAGATTGCTTCTGTACTCTTTTGTACGCTGTAGAGATACCTTCTGTACTCCTTTGTGCGCTGTAGAGATACCTTCAGTACTCCTTTGTACGCTGTAGAGATACCTCGTGTACTCCTTTGTACGTTCTAGATATATTTCCTGTACTCCTTTGTGCGCTGTAGAGATACCTTCTGTACTCCTTTGTGCGCTGTAGAGATACCTTCTGTACTCCTTTGTACGCTGTAGAGATACCTCGTGTACTCCTTTGTACGTTCTAGAGATATTTCCTGTACTCCTTTGTGCGCTGTAGAGAAACCTTCTGTACTCCTTTGTGCGCTGTAGAGATTCCTTCTGTACTCCTTTGTGCGCTGTAGAGATACCTTCTGTACTCCTTTGTGCGCTGTAGAGATACCTTCTGTACTTCTTTGTACGCTGTAGAGATACCTCGTGTACTCCTTTGTACGTTCTAGAGAAATTTCCTGTACTCCTTTGTGCGCTGTAGAGATACCTTCTGTACTCCTTTGTGCGCTGTAGAGATACCTTCTGTACTCCTTTGTGCGCTGTAGAGATACTTTCTGTACTCCTTTGTACGCTGAAGTGATACCTCGTGTACTCCTTTGTGCGCTGTAGAGATACCATCTGTACTCCTTTGTGCGCTGTAGAGATACCTTCTGTACTTCTTTGTACGTTCTAGAGATATTTCCTGTACTCCTTTGTGCGCTGTAGAGATACCTTCTGTACTCCTTTGTGCGCTGTAGAGATACTTCCTGTACTCCTTTGTGCGCTGTAGAGATACCTTCTGTACTCCTTTGTGCGCTGTAGAAATACCTTCTGTACTCCTTTGTACGCTGTAGAGATACCTCGTGTACTCCTTTGTACGTTCTAGAGATATTTCCTGTATTCCTTTGTGCGCTGTAGAGATACCTTCTGTACTCCTTTGTGCGCTGTAGAGATACCTTCTGTACTCCTTTGTGCGCTGTAGAGATACCATCTGTACTCCTTTGTACGCTGTAGAGATACCTTCTGTACTCCTTTGTGCGCTGTAGAGATACCTTCTGTACTCCTTTGTACGCTGTAGAGATACCTCGTGTACTCCTTTGTACGTTCTAGAGATATTTCCTGTACTCCTTTGTGCGCTGTAGAGATACCTTCTGTACTCCTTTGTGCGCTGTAGAGATACCTTCTGTACTCCTTTGTACGCTGTAGAGATACCTCGTGTACTCCTTTGTACGTTCTAGAGATATTTCCTGTACTCCTTTGTGCGCTGTAGAGATACCTTCTGTACTCCTTTGTGCGCTGTAGAGATACCTTCTGTACTCTTTTGTGCGCTGTAGAGATACCTTCTGTACTCCTTTGTGCGCTGTAGAGATACCTTCTGTACTCCTTTGTGCGCTGTAGAGATACCTTTTGTACTCCTTTGTGCGCTGTAGAGATACCTTCTGTACTCCTTTGTACGCTGTAGAGATACCTCGTGTACTCCTTTGTAGGTTCTAGAGATATTTCCTGTACTCCTTTGTGCGCTGTAGAGATACCTTCTGTACTCCTTTGTGCGCTGTAGAGATACCTTCTGTACTCCTTTGTGCGCTGTAGAGATACCTTCTGTACTCCTTTGTGCGCTGTAGAGATACCTTCTGTACTCCTTTGAACGCTGTAGAGATACCTCGTGTACTCCTTTGTACGTTCTAGAGATATTTCCTGTACTCCTTTGTGCGCTGTAGAGATACCTTCTGTACTCCTTTGTGCGCTGTAGAGATACCTTCTGTACTCCTTTGTGCGCTGTAGAGATACCTTCTGTACTCCTTCGTACGCTGTAGAGATACCTTCTGTACTCCTTTGTGCGCTGTAGAGATACCTTCTGTACTTCTTTGTGCGCTGTAGAGATACCTTCTGTACTCCTTTGTGCGCTGTAGAGATACCTTCTGTACTCCTTTGTGCGCTGTAGAGATACCTTCTGTACTCCTTTGTACGTTCTAGAGATATTTCCTCTACTCCTTTGTGCGCTGTAGAGATACCTTCTGTACTCCTTTGTGCGCTGTAGAGATACCTTCTGTACTCCTTTGTGCGCTGTAGAGATACCTTCTGTACTCTTTTGTACGCTGTAGAGATACCTCGTGTACTCCTTTGTGCGCTGTAGAGATACCTTCTGTACTCCTTCGTGCGCTGTAGAGATACCTTCTGTACTCCTTTGTGCGCTGTAGAGATACCTTCTGTACTCCTTTGTACGTTATAGAGATATTTCCTGTACTCCTTTGTGTGCTTTAGAGATACCTTCTGTACTCCTTTGTGCGCTGTAGAGATACCTTCTGTACTCCTTTGTGCGCTGTAGAGATACCTTCTGAACTCCTTTGTGCGCTGTAGAGATACCTTCTGTACTCCTTTGTACGCTGTAGAGATACCTCGTGTACTCCTTTGTACGTTCTAGAGATATTTCCTGTACTCCTTTGTGCGCTGTAGAGATACCTTCTGTACTCCTTTGTGCGCTGTAGAGATACCTTCTGTACTCCTTTGTGCGCTGTAGAGATTCCTTCTGTACTCTTTTGTACGCTGTAGAGATACCTTCTGTACTCCTTTGTGCGCTGTAGAGATACCTTCAGTGCTCCTTTGTACGCTGTAGAGATACCTCGTGTACTCCTTTGTACGTTCTAGATATATTTCCTGTACTCCTTTGTGCGCTGTAGAGATACCTTCTGTACTCCTTTGTGCGCTGTAGAGATACCTTCTGTACTCCTTTGTGCGCTGTAGAGATACCTTCTGTACTCCTTTGTACGCTGTAGAGATACCTTCTGTACTCCTTTGTGCGCCGAGAGATACCTTCTGTACTCCTTTGTACGCTGTAGAGATACTTCGTGTACTCCTTTGTACGTTCTAGAGATATTTCCTGTACTCCTTTGTACGCTGTAGAGATACCTTCTGTACTCCTTTGTGCGCTGTAGAGATACCTTCTGTACTCCTTTGTCCGTTCTAGAGATATTTCCTGTACTCCTTTGTACGCTGTAGAGATACCTTCTGTACTCCTTTGTGCGCTGTAGAGTTACCTTCTGTACTCCTTTGTACGCTGTAGAGATACCTCGTGTACTCCTTTGTGCGCTGTAGAGATACCTTCTGTACTCCTTTGTACGCTGTAGAGATACCTCGTGTACTCCTTTGTACGTTCTAGAGATATTTTCTGTACTCCTTTGTGCGCTGTAGAGATACCTTCTGTACTCCTTTGTGCGCTGTAGAGATACCTTCTGTACTCCTTTGTGCGCTGTAGAGATACCTTCTGTACTCCTTTGTGCGCTGTAGAGATACCTTCTGTACTCCTTTGTACGTTCTAGAGATATTTCCTGTACTCCTTTGTGCGATGTAGAGATACCTTCTGTACTCCTCTGTACGCTGTAGAGATACCTCGTGTACTCCTTTGTACGTTCTAGAGATATTACCTGTACTCCTTTGTGCGCTGTAGAGATACCTTCTGTACTCCTTTGTGCGCTGTAGAGATACCTTCTGTACTCCTTTGTACGCTGTAGAGATACCTCGTGTACTCCTTTTTACGTTCTAGAGATATTTCCTGTACTCCTTTGTGCGCTGAAGAGATACCTTCTGTACTCCTTTGTGCGCTGTAGAGATACCTTCTGTACTCCTTTGTGCGCTGTAGAGATACCTTCTGTACTCCTTTGTACGCTGTAGAGATACCTTCTGTACTCCTTTGTGCGCTGTACAGATACCTTCTGTACTCCTTTGTACGCTGTAGAGATACCTCGTAAACTCCTTTGTACGTTCTAGAGATATTTCCTGTACTCCTTTGTGCGCTGTAGAGATACCTTCTGTACTCCTTTGTGCGCTGTAGAGATACCTTCTGTACTCCTTTGTGCGCTGTAGAGATACCTTCTGTACTCCTTTGTACGCTGTAGAGATACCTTCTGTACTCCTTTGTGCGCTGTAGAGATACCTTCTGTACTCCTTTGTACGCTGTAGAGATGTCCAGAAATACTACCCTCACAAGATTTTGGGAAACATGTCTCGTAACTTCATATTTTTTTGCCAAAATACTTTAAGAAAATGTGTAAAACCGTTATCACTGTTATTCTTGAGCGTGAGAATGTGGACCAAAGTTTGCACGTGTGTGTTAAGGACAATTCTTAACTGTTCGGTCGGAAAAACAAGCGGCGATTGTTTGGGGTAGAGGTATCACAAGGCAAGCCGGGGTTTCGAGGGCGTTGGGCGGATGTGACGTAGTAACAGAGGCCCACACAATCTAAGCGAATCACCGCGCGCCAAAGGTATGACGCAAGAAGGTGTGTCTCAACACGCACCAATGAGAGTCCCAGACGTCAGAACGAGCAAGAATTCCGCCAATAAGGTTGCAGATGCTGCCTCTGTAGAATAGAAGCGTCGAGAACGATCGAGAAAGAGGGAAGCGAAACACATATAAGGCCCGTAGAAGGAAGCATGGGGAGGAATTTTTGAACACACGTGAGAGACTGCGCAAGACGTCTGAGGGTGTTCTACACAATAGGCCAGCCTCGTCGGCTGGCCTTATACCCAACTGCAACTTGAAAGTTAATAATTCGAGGCACATAAAATAACGTTGGACGTCGGAAGTCATTGAAGCATCGTCTTACAAAGGAAGCCTAATCGAAGTAAACCAGCCTCGCATCGGTGATCGTCATGAATAAACGCGTCGGAGATTCAACCAAGAGCATTCAACATCTGTGCAT
This sequence comes from Morinoia aosen, assembly GCA_030386875.1. NCBI lineage: Eukaryota > Metazoa > Arthropoda > Malacostraca > Amphipoda > Talitridae > Morinoia > Morinoia aosen. The sequence goes on along the minus strand of JASJYW010000027.1, from coordinate 32,281,889 downwards.
CGGGGTCGAACTCACAGTCAACTTCAGCGGCAGTCGTCAACATTGCAAATGGCAAACAGTTAAGTTCGTCTACCCACAATGCGTAAAGCAACGCGCAAATCTACAGTGAAGTGGCTTGCCATTGAAACTCTTAAGACACTCCAGGCACCACGGCGGCTGTGAACTCGAGTTGGAATGCCGGCGGCACGATGAGGGAGCGGCAGAGGCATCGCTGCAGCGCGGGCAAGACATCAGCCTACACCTGCAGCAAACCTAAAGCTACGACGCGGAACATTAGCAGTGAGCAACAGCATCGTCAGTGAATGTCCATCAGTGAATCATTTATTATCAAAAGTGCGAGTGTTTCATAGTTGTGAGAGCTCTTTTAGGTGGTGATTGAAGTTCAATTTCAGATGTAGAGCAGCACAAAGATAAGTGCTTTCCAAAGTATCGTGAAGGATCATCTAATTTTATAGGCAACCGATTTATTGTGTCTATTTAGTCGAGGATCGACTTCCCGTTGTATGATTCGACACCGTGTCACAATTCCAGGTTAAATCGTGATGTGTTACTCTCGCAAATATTATGATTTGTGTTACTGTGGATGCGTGAATCGTTGTCAACGAGGGAGTATTTGTAACTTGAAGGCTTGGTAAGCAGCACATTTGTATGATGTCGTGTTTAAATATTATGGCGGTAGAAACTTACGTATTTTTCATTGACGCCGCTGTGCCATTTCAAATCATTTCGTTCCCATGCCTTGTGTGTTTATCCACGTGTTCATCTCAAAAATAAATGTGTCTTAATCTTTCAAATTCTTTTATTCTCCATGTCTGGTATACAGGTGTACGCAAGCATAAAGGATAATACTATAACATGTGTGGGGGTTGGAATTCCCTCAGCGTATGGAAAGGGGGTCCTAAACCCACCCCTTTCTCTGTATCGCAACAGGAGAAATATATATTAATTGTCCTATGTAAGCGTACTGTCTGTATATCAACATGGAGATTTTTTTTTATTATTTTCAGTTGTCTAAAAATATCTGTTTCTTCTTTTTTAATTCAGTCAAATAGTCGCTCGATAATTAAGCAGAATTTTCTGCAAGTACAATTCATCCGTGTCATTTCGTGGGCATTCCAACTTGGAGTAAAATTTCTAACGTAGAGAGCGGTGCCGTGGACGTGCTGTACCGACGCCTAACGCCGGTCGCGCGGTTGAAGGACGGAGTAATAAAATTGAGATTCTGGCAGCTGCAGTCGGACTAAATCTGAGCGCCTAATTTGAAGTGTACTTGACTAAGTGTTATCCATGGCCATTAATTTCGAAATGCTATGAGGAATTGATATTTTCCGAGATCTTTGCTCAGTTTTCTCGTGCCGCTGAGTTAATTCAGTTAATGTTGTTTGAGAAAATATTAAATCAAAGTTCAATTGATAGCGTTGTCTTCTTGGCACATTTTCTTTTTGGTGCATCCGAGAGGCAGCATAATTTGGCCACGTTCCGTAACAGGATGAAATGCAAATTGGATTGTGTGCTTCGTGATATCTATTTCTCAGCATGGGTGAATTTTTTTAAATGATTTATGCGGTGTCCGAATATTTTTTGTGTGTGTAATGATCAAACAGTCAATTCAATCATATAAGTGCTCAATGTTAAATAGAAATTTCTGCCTGTTAAATTTTTCTCGATGCATTTTTGAGTGCCGTCTAATTGACGGCCCAGTGTTTGAGGAGACAGGCAGGCACTGGACACTGCTCGTGGGGCGATAAACCAAATTCTTGTGGTCGTAGCCAGACCATCTCCTAAAGTGGCTAATTTAAACGAGCGAGACTAAGTCATTTGAAGCTGAGTGATCCATTAACATTAGTTTTTTATAAATCAAATAAGAAACTCACTTCATCAGTATTACACAAAGTGTTCAAGCTCGTCATAATGCTGAGTTGACTTGATTTAACTTTCCACAGCGAATCTAGCCCCAATTATTTAGAATAATGGAGCATGGTTTCCTGAGCATTTCTCATTTTCTAGAACTTCCAAAACCATCAAATCCTGTCAAATGCTGCAGTGAGTCATCAAATTTAAATGTCCTTCATTCTTCAGTGGAAATTTACAGTTGAATGTGTTATGAGTAGAAATAATCATTGTGCATCAGTAGATAAGCTCTGCTGCGTTTGCTAGGAGAATACTTGCTCTATTTTCTTGACGCTGTGTTCTATAAAATTTTTCTTGAGTGCTAAAAATTTTTTTTTGGTTGAATTTTATATCATGTGTACAATTATTAGGTTTAACTGAATTTAGGTGTGCAGCGATGGCTCTGGAGAATAACGCCGTAAATTTAGCAAACACCGCCTCATCTTAAGAGAATCTTTGGAACAAGTTTACATTTATCTGGGCTTTGAGACATTCAGTAATTAATCTAGTTGGAATTTTCTTTTAAATGATACCTCACTTATAAATAATTTGCAAAAATTTTGGGCCTCGTGTGCGTCAAGCTTCTCCAATCAGCTTCAGCAACATAATTCATATTTTCACTCGTTGATATCTGATTGCTTCAATTATAAAAATTGACATCTGCTGAGAAGCAGTAATGGGAATTTTGAGAATCAATTTCCTTGCTATCAAAGGGGTGGTAAATTCTTGTTGCAAAATTGTTGAATGAATTAAGTGACGGTGCTTAGGATAAAAATTAAATGTAGTGTTTTAAAGTAAGTGATGATTTTCTACGATGCTGCGCATTCAGTTCGTGGTCTAATTTTAGGCATTTAGAAATAAATGACGCCTCTGCTCGTGTGCTAAGTAAAGTAAATTGATCCTCCTTTTATTAACAAGATCATGATGCTAAGCTCCAGTGCATCAGAGTGAGAATTTAAATAATTGCTTCAATAATAATACACTAAAATCACTAAATATTTTGGGTAAATTTTCCCATGTGCCAAGTATACAATCCAGTTCGACACTGACGTGAGTCAATCTATACCTTTATATACCTTTTAATCTATTCACTGAGCATGAAAATTTTGCTTCCTTAACTTTTATAAATTCATGATGTTTAAAGTTTCCTTTTGATGTGAATTCGACGGTAGAGCGTAGTAATTTAAGATTATTCAATCCTAGCTGCCTTCAGGTAGGAAGGAATTTTTATTATATTAAGGGTCTGTAGATTAAAAGGTGAACACGTGGATTAAAGTACAATTTGTCTAATCAGTTACATGTCGCTGTTGAATGAATTTCATTTTTGGTGTGCGTGATTAAAATATTGTGTGTTTTCTTCAAGTCGTCCGGTGTCTAAAGGAATGTTCAAGTTATACTCATGTGTGAAGTGCAAATTATGTCTTACTGACACTGGATTCTACTACAGCGAAAGAAATAGAGTTACGTGGATTTCGAAGAAATACTGTGTGATTTTTCAAGTAGTATTCAGCATCGTATTATATCGCAAAGTAAAAGTATTGCCTCGTGTGAGAGATGAATATTTCCTGAGTACGCCTGGGATTATTGTCTCCCTAAACAGGAGGATTTACTTGTTGTATAAAGGTAATTTACCTGGTGTTTAAATATAAATTTATATCGGTGGAACGGAATATCCCCAAGAATTCTTCAGAATAATTTTTGGATTTTATAATGCATTCCTCGTATTTGTCTACGCACTCTCTCTCGTTCGTGCGCGGATTTTGGACAGGTTCGTTGGGGTCGGTTTTGCCTGATCAACAAAAGTAGCTCTGGCGTGCCTTCTAATGTTTGAGCGTAAGATGGGAGGAGCAGAAACATTCGACAATGCTTTGAATTTGACATGGTTTAGTTGTAACTTTAATCAAATTGTGTGAACCGTTTCATCAATAATTGAAATTCTAGCGTTAATTGATGGCGATAGAGTGTTTGCATAATAACGATGTACTTATCAACTTCATTAGGATATGTTTATTTTCTAGTACGAAAATGCTCAATATTCAAGATGGAGTGTAATTTCTGCAAAGGAATAGATTTATGACGTTAAAAATTGAAAATGCATAGCAACTGGATTGTACAATTGAAATCTTCATCGAGAATGTATGTGAGAGAGATGGACCGCGCAGCAGAGAGCCTTTGCCGGAATTTTATTGCTTTTTGTGGGTAGCACGCGCAATTAAGAAATTTGTCGGTACGTTCAAGCTGATGTGGTTAAAACTCTAGTGTGGTATTACGGAACGCAAGAATGTAGGATGTTGTGAGAACAAGGAAGGAATGTTTATTAAATGTTATCAGTAGCATTGAATTAAATGCGTAGTAATTGAAGGACGACGAAGAAATGACATCATTAAATAATTAACAATTGTGCAATGTCTCAAAGACTGAGAATTAGGTGAATAATCATGTCTTTTTGCATTTTGTGTGTGTTATCAGGATGTTAGATCATCAGAACGGCTGTTATCAGCAAGAGTATGATGTAAAGTCTAACAGAGTGATGACACACTGTGTATTCATTGTTCATATAAACTTGCGGCAACGTGGAATCATTTAAATGTGCTGCACTGTCTCTGGGGCTGAGAATCGAATAGATTTTGTATCATGTCTATTTTTGCAATTTTGTGTCAGTGTTATCACAATGTCAAATCGTCTGAAGAGCCTTTCGGCGTAGTAAGATGTAAAGTTTGACGGGTTGGTAACACTACATTTTGTCTATTTTTGCATTTCTTTGTATGTCGGTATTGTTAGAATGTCGGATCGCTAGAAAAGCCTTCGCGGCCGAGTATAACGTAAAGTCCGATGAGCTGATAGTACCCAATTCATGTGTAATTTTTCTCTTGTGTGTCGGTGTTGGCATAATGTCTGATCGTTAGAAAAGCCTTCGCGGCAGAGTATAACGTAAAGTTAGACGCCTTGACAATACCCAATGTATATGTGTTTTTTTTTATTGATGCGGATTCGGGATTTTGGCCTACCAGGCAATTCTCCTGCTAGTTCGTACGTCATGAGCAAGAATGTTTTATTTTCTTCGAAATATTTAGGTGATTCAGCTGATTAGTAACACCGTCGAACGAATTTCGGCTTTGTCTAGGATTGGTTGAGGATACCGGAAAGTAAATATTTATGTATGTATGTAGGAATTCTTCGCGTAGCTCACGTCCGCCTCACTCAAGGCAGATTTGAAGGAAACCGAGGAAACATTTCTTACGGAATGCGCTGTCTCTCGATTACCAAGTAACCATGTTAGACAATCAAACGCGTATTTTCGGAAGGAGATCATTAACCATTAACGCGAACCTCGGGGGTTTTACGTTATGCTAGTCGACAAGCTGACTGAGAACAAAACCTGAAGGTCTTCGTAAGTAAATGTGCTTTTTTTTGTTTACAATGAAAGAGCTTATGAGCTCCAACGTGGGAGCCCAACGCGTATCGACGCAGTAATCTACAGGATTTGTCCGCGAATTGACGCAACGAGGATCTACGGAAATTCCACGAGTTCACGTGACGCCAAGGATGAATTTTTAATGGAAAGCTTCAGTAACTTCGATTCTCAGCAGGGGGCCCCTCCCCAGGATCAGTAGCGAGCCAGGATCGGTAGTAAGCCGAGGATCAGTAGCAAGCCGAGGAATAGCAAGTCAGAGGAACAACAACAACAAGCTGAAGCTAGGCGCACAGGAGGAGCAACAGCGAGTTTTGTTGGAAGAAAAATGTCTACTTTGAATCACAGGATGAAATAATAATTATGAGGAAGAAAACTTGAGGCTGAAAATCACCTCCATTCTTGAGATTGTGTTTTTAGGTGGATTGCAACCGAGGAAGCTGAAAGGATGTCTCTGCTTGTAACAAATTCGCCGATTTTTCCGATCTCTAATTTATATGTTTATCTATGTCGATGAATTTGCCGAGAGCAAGTTGAGAATAATATGTCGTGTGTGTTTTGTTTTGTGCGTTCAAGTTGTTGGATATGTGCGGTATCTTTACTGTGTTCTTTGATATTTGCGTACTACAATAATGTGTGTAAGAAATGCGTTTCAATTATTTAGTGTGTGTCAGGCATTAATGAATTTTTGTTATAAAAGCGTCAACATAGGCGTGTTGCAAGAAGGTAAATCATGAGGTGATACGTAAGGACATTCTGATGTCGGGGAAAGCGAAGGAATTGAAAGAAGGGGATGAACATTTTCTAATTTTTAAACGTAAGGGGTATGTCACGGTCATAATTAAAATTAACGGGTGAAAATTTGAACCAACTTTGCAAGTTGGCCCAAATTTTTCTGGGGCGATGAGGGTATTGTCCAGAAATACTACCCTCACAAGATTTTGGGAAACATGTCTCGTAACTTCATATTTTTTTGCCAAAATACTTTAAGAAAATGTGTAAAACCGTTATCACTGTTATTCTTGAGCGTGAGAATGTGGACCAAAGTTTGCACGTGTGTGTTAAGGACAATTCTTAACTGTTCGGTCGGAAAAACAAGCGGCGATTGTTTGGGGTAGAGGTATCACAAGGCAAGCCGGGGTTTCGAGGGCGTTGGGCGGATGTGACGTAGTAACAGAGGCCCACACAATCTAAGCGAATCACCGCGCGCCAAAGGTATGACGCAAGAAGGTGTGTCTCAACACGCACCAATGAGAGTCCCAGACGTCAGAACGAGCAAGAATTCCGCCAATAAGGTTGCAGATGCTGCCTCTGTAGAATAGAAGCGTCGAGAACGATCGAGAAAGAGGGAAGCGAAACACATATAAGGCCCGTAGAAGGAAGCATGGGGAGGAATTTTTGAACACACGTGAGAGACTGCGCAAGACGTCTGAGGGTGTTCTACACAATAGGCCAGCCTCGTCGGCTGGCCTTATACCCAACTGCAACTTGAAAGTTAATAATTCGAGGCACATAAAATAACGTTGGACGTCGGAAGTCATTGAAGCATCGTCTTACAAAGGAAGCCTAATCGAAGTAAACCAGCCTCGCATCGGTGATCGTCATGAATAAACGCGTCGGAGATTCAACCAAGAGCATTCAACATCTGTGCATCGGGGTCGAACTCACAGTCAACTTCAGCGGCAGTCGTCAACATTGCAAATGGCAAACAGTTAAGTTCGTCTACCCACAATGCGTAAAGCAACGCGCAAATCTACAGTGAAGTGGCTTGCCATTGAAACTCTTAAGACACTCCAGGCACCACGGCGGCTGTGAACTCGAGTTGGAATGCCGGCGGCACGATGAGGGAGCGGCAGAGGCATCGCTGCAGCGCGGGCAAGACATCAGCCTACACCTGCAGCAAACCTAAAGCTACGACGCGGAACATTAGCAGTGAGCAACAGCATCGTCAGTGAATGTCCATCAGTGAATCATTTATTATCAAAAGTGCGAGTGTTTCATAGTTGTGAGAGCTCTTTTAGGTGGTGATTGAAGTTCAATTTCAGATGTAGAGCAGCACACAGATAAGTGCTTTCCAAAGTATCGTGAAGGATCATCTAATTTTATAGGCAACCGATTTATTGTGTCTATTTAGTCGAGGATCGACTTCCCGTTGTATGATTCGACACCGTGTCACAATTCCAGGTTAAATCGTGATGTGTTACTCTCGCAAATATTATGATTTGTGTTACTGTGGATGCGTGAATCGTTGTCAACGAGGGAGTATTTGTAACTTGAAGGCTCGGTAAGCAGCACATTTGTATGATGTCGTGTTTAAATATTATGGCGGTAGAAACTTACGTATTTTTCATTGACGCCGCTGTGCCATTTCAAATCATTTCGTTCCCATGCCTTGTGTGTTTATCCACGTGTTCATCTCAAAAATAAATGTGTCTTAATCTTTCAAATTCTTTTATTCTCCATGTCTGGTATACAGGTGTACGCAAGCATAAAGGATAATACTATAACATGTGTGGGGGTTGGAATTCCCTGAGCGTATGGAAAGGGGGTCCTAAACCCACCCCTTTCTCTGTATCGCAACAGAGATACCTCGTATACTCCTTTGTACGTTCTAGAGATATTTCCTGTACTCCTTTGTGCGCTGTAGAGATACCTTCTGTACTCCTTTGTACGCTGTAGAGATACCTCGTGTACTCCTTTGTACGTTCTAGAGATTTTTCCTGTACTCCTTTGTGCGCTGTAGAGATACCTTCTATACTCCTTTGTGCGCTGTAGAGATACCTTCTGTACTCCTTTGTGCGCTGTAGAGATACCTTCTGTACTCCTTTGTGCGCTGTAGAGATACCTTCTGTACTCCTTTGTACGCTGTAGAGATACCTCGTGTACTCCTTCGTACGTTCTAGAGATATTTCCTGTACTCCTTTGTGCGCTGTAGAGATACCTTCTGTACTCCTTTGTGCGCTGTAGAGATACCTTCTGTACTCCTTTGTGCGCTGTAGAGATACCTTCTGTACTCCTTTGTACGCTGTAGAGATACCTTCTGTACTCCTTTGTGCGCTGTAGAGATACCTTCTGTACTCCTTTGTGCGCTGTAGAGATACCTCGTGTACTCCTTTGTACGTTCTAGAGATATTTCCTGTACTCCTTTTTGCGCTGTAGAGATACCTTCTGTACTCCTTTGTGCGCTGTAGAGATACCTTCTGTACTCCTTTGTACGTTCTAGAGATATTTCCTGTACTCCTTTGTGCGCTGTAGAGTAACCTTCTATACTCCTTTGTGCGCTGTAGAGATACCTTCTGTACTCCTTTGTGCGCTGTAGAGATACCTTCTGTACTCCTTTGTACGCTGTAGAGATACCTTCTGTACTCCTTTGTGCGCTGTAGTGATACCTTCTGTACTCCTTTGTACGCTGTAGAGATACCTCGTGTACTCCTTTGTACGTTCTAGAGATATTTCCTGTACTCCTTTGTGCGCTGTAGAGATACCTTCTGTACTCCTTTGTGCGCTGTAGAGATACCTTCTGTACTCCTTTGTGCGCTGTAGAGATACCTTCTGTACTCCTTTGTGCGCTGTAGAGATACCTTCTGTACTCCTTTGTGCGCTGTAGAGATACCTTCTGTACTCCTTTGTACGCTGTAGAGATACCTCGTGTACTCCTTTGTACGTTCTAGAGATATTTCCTGTACTCCTCTGTGCGCTGTAGAGATACCTTCTGTACTCCTTTGTGCGCTGTAGAGATACCTTCTGTACTCCTTTGTGCGCTGTAGAGATACCTTCTGTACTCCTTTGTGCGCTGTAGAGATACCTTCTGTACTCCTTTGTACGCTGTAGAGATACCTCGTGTACTCCTTTGTACGTTCTAGAGATATTTTCTGTACTCCTTTGTGCGCTGTAGAGATACCTTCTGTACTCCTTTGTGCGCTGTAGAGATTCCTTCTGTACTCCTTTGTGCGATGTAGAGATACCTTCTGTACTCCTCTGTACGCTGTAGAGATACCTCGTGTACTCCTTTGTACGTTCTAGAGATATTACCTGTACTCCTTTGTGCGCTGTAGAGATACCTTCTGTACTCCTTTGTGCGCTGTAGAGATACCTTCTGTACTCCTTTGTGCGCTGTAGAGATACCTTCTGTACTCCTTTGTACGCTGTAGAGATACCTCGTGTACTCCTTTTTACGTTCTTGAGATATTTCCTGTACTCCTTTGTGCGCTGTAGAGATACCTTCTGTACTCCTTTGTGCGCTGTAGAGATACCTTCTGTACTCCTTTGTGCGCTGTAGAGATACCTTCTGTACTCCTTTGTACGCTGTAGAGATACCTTCTGTACTCCTTTGTGCGCTGTACAGATACCTTCTGTACTCCTTTGTACGCTGTAGAGATACCTCGTAAACTCCTTTGTACGTTCTAGAGATATTTCCTGTACTCCTTTGTGCGCTGTAGAGATACCTTCTGTACTCCTTTGTGCGCTGTAGAGATACCTTCTGTACTCCTTTGTGCGCTGTAGAGATACCTTCTGTACTCCTTTGTACGCTGTAGAGATACCTTCTGTACTCCTTTGTGCGCTGTAGAGATACCTTCTGTACTCCTTTGTACGCTGTAGAGATACCTCGTATACTCCTTTGTACGTTCTAGAGATATTTCCTGTACTCCTTTGTGCGCTGTAGAGATACCTTCTGTACTCCTTTGTGCGCTGTAGAGATACCTTCTGTACTCCTATGTACGTTCTAGAGATATTTCCTGTACTTCTTTGTACGCTGTAGAGATATTTCCTGTACTCCTTTGTGCGCTGTAGAGATACCTTCTGTACTCCTTTGTGCGCTGTAGAGATACCTTCTGTACTCCTTTGTGCGCTGTAGAGATACCTTCTGTACTCCTTTGTGCGCTGTAGAGATACCTTCTGTACTCCTTTGTACGTTCTAGAGATATTTCCTCTACTCCTTTGTGCGCTGTAGAGATACCTTCTGTACTCCTTTGTGCGCTGTAGAGATACCTTCTGTACTCCTTTGTGCGCTGTAGAGATACCTTCTGTACTCCTTTGTACGCTGTAGAGATACCTCGTGTACTCCTTTGTGCGCTGTAGAGATCCCTTCTGTACTCCTTCGTGCGCTGTAGAGATACCTTCTGTACTCCTTTGTGCGCTGTAGAGATACCTTCTGTACTCCTTTGTACGTTATAGAGATATTTCCTGTACTCCTTTGTGTGCTTTAGAGATACCTTCTGTACTCCTTTGTGCGCTGTAGAGATACCTTCTGTACTCCTTTGTGCGCTGTAGAGATACCTTCTGTACTCCTTTGTGCGCTGTAGAGATACCTTCTGTACTTCTCTGTACGCTGTAGAGATACCTCGTGTACTCCTTTGTACGTTCTAGAGATATTTCCTGTACTCCTTTGTGCGCTGTAGAGATACCTTCTGTACTCCTTTGTGCGCTGTAGAGATACCTTCTGTACTCCTTTGTGCGCTGTAGAGATACCTTCTGTACTCCTTTGTACGCTGTAGAGATACCTCGTATACTCCTTTGTACGTTCTAGAGATATTTCCTGTACTCCTTTGTGCGCTGTAGAGATACCTTCTGTACTCCTTTGTGCGCTGTAGAGATACCTTCTGTACTCCTATGTACGTTCTAGAGATATTTCCTGTACTCCTTTGTACGCTGTAGAGATATTTCCTGTACTCCTTTGTGCGCTGTAGAGATACCTTCTGTACTCCTTTGTGCGCTGTAGAGATACCTTCTGTACTCCTTTGTGCGCTGTAGAGATACCTTCTGTACTCCTTTGTGCGCTGTAGAGATACCTTCTGTACTCCTTTGTACGTTCTAGAGATATTTCCTCTACTCCTTTGTGCGCTGTAGAGATACCTTCTGTACTCCTTTGTGCGCTGTAGAGATACCTTCTGTACTCCTTTGTGCGCTGTAGAGATACCTTCTGTACTCCTTTGTACGCTGTAGAGATACCTCGTGTACTCCTTTGTGCGCTGTAGAGATACCTTCTGTACTCCTTCGTGCGCTGTAGAGATACCTCCTGTACTCCTTTGTGCGCTGTAGAGATACCTTCTGTACTCCTTTGTACGTTATAGAGATATTTCCTGTACTCCTTTGTGTGCTTTAGAGATACCTTCTGTACTCCTTTGTGCGCTGTAGAGATACCTTCTGTACTCCTTTGTGCGCTGTAGAGATACCTTCTGTACTCCTTTGTGCGCTGTAGAGATACCTTCTGTACTATTTTGTACGCTGTAGAGATACCTTCAGTACTCCTTTGTACGCTGTAGAGATACCTCGTGTACTCCTTTGTACGTTCTAGATATATTTCCTGTACTCCTTTGTGCGCTGTAGAGATACCTTCTGTACTCCTTTGTGCGCTGTAGAGATACCTTCTGTACTCCTTTGTGCGCTGTAGAGATACCTTCTGTACTCCTTTGTACGCTGTAGAGATACCTTCTGTACTCCTTTGTGCGCCGAGAGAAACCTTCTGTACTCCTTTGTACGCTGTAGAGATACCTCGTGTACTCCTTTGTACGTTCTAGAGATATTTCCTGTACTCCTTTGTACGCTGTAGAGATACCTTCTGTACTCCTTTGTGCGCTGTAGAGATACCTTCTGTACTCCTTTGTCCGTTCTAGAGATATTTCCTGTACTCCTTTGTACGCTGTAGAGATACCTTCTGTACTCCTTTGTGCACTGTAGAGATACCTTCTGTACTCCTTTGTACGCTGTAGAGATACCTCGTGTACTCCTTTGTACGTTCTAGAGATATTTCCTGTACTCCTTTGTGCGCTGTAGAGATACCTTCTGTACTCCTTTGTGCGCTGTAGAGATACCTTCTCTACTCCTTTGTGCGCTGTAGAGATACCTTCTGTACTCCTTTGTGCGCTGTAGAGATACCTTCTGTACTCCTTTGTACGCTGTAGAGATACCTCGTGTACTCCTTTGTACGTTCTAGAGATATTTCCTGTACTCCTTTGTGCGCTGTAGAGATACCTTCTATACTCCTTTGTGCGCTGTAGAGATACCTTCTGTACTCCTTTGTGCGCTGTAGAGATACCTTCTGTACTCCTTTGTGCGCTGTAGAGATACCTTCTGTACTCCTTTGTACGCTGTAGAGATACCTCGTGTACTCCTTCGTACGTTCTAGAGATATTTCCTGTACTCCTTTGTGCGCTGTAGAGATACCTTCTGTACTCCTTTGTGCGCTGTAGAGATACCTTCTGTACTCCTTTGTGCGCTGTAGAGATACCTTCTGTACTCCTTTGTACGCTGTAGAGATACCTTCTGTACTCCTTTGTGCGCTGTAGAGATACCTTCTGTACTCCTTTGTGCGCTGTAGAGATACCTCGTGTACTCCTTTGTACGTTCTAGAGATATTTCCTGTACTCCTTTATGCGCTGTAGAGATACCTTCTGTACTCCTTTGTGCGCTGTAGAGATACCTTCTGTACTCCTTTGTACGTTCTAGAGATATTTCCTGTACTCCTTTGTGCGCTGTAGAGTAACCTTCTATACTCCTTTGTGCGCTGTAGAGATACCTTCTGTACTCCTTTGTGCGCTGTAGAGATACCTTCTGTACTCCTTTGTACGCTGTAGAGATACCCTCTGTACTCCTTTGTGCGCTGTAGAGATACCTTCTGTAATCCTTTGTACGCTTTAGAGATACCTCGTGTACTCCTTTGTACGTTCTAGAGATATTTCCTGTACTCCTTTGTGAGCTGTAGAGATACCTTCTGTACTCCTTTGTGCGCTGTAGAGATACCTTCTGTACTCCTTTGTGCGCTGTAGAGATACCTTCTGTACTCCTTTGTGCGCTGTAGAGATACCTTCTGTACTCCTTTGTGCGCTGTAGAGATACCTTCTGTACTCCTTTGTACGCTGTAGAGATACCTCGTGTACTCCTTTGTACGTTCTAGAGATATTTCCTGTACTCCTCTGTGCGCTGTAGAGATACCTTCTGTACTCCTTTGTGCGCTGTAGAGATACCTTCTGTACTCCTTTGTGCGCTGTAGAGATACCTTCTGTACTCCTTTGTGCGCTGTAGAGATACCTTCTGTACTCCTTTGTACGCTGTAGAGATACATCGTGTACTCCTTTGTACGTTCTAGAGATATTTTCTGTACTCCTTTGTGCGCTGTAGAGATACCTTCTGTACTCCTTTGTGCGCTGTAGAGATACCTTCTGTACTCCTTTGTGCGCTGTAGAGATACCTTCTGTACTCCTTTGTGCGCTGTAGAGATACCTTCTGTACTCCTTTGTACGTTCTAGAGATATTTCCTGTACTCCTTTGTGCGATGTAGAGATACCTTCTGTACTCCTCTGTACGCTGTAGAGATACCTCGTGTACTCCTTTGTACGTTCTAGAGATATTACCTGTACTCCTTTGTGCGCTGTAGAGATACCTTCTGTACTCCTTTGTGCGCTGTAGAGATACCTTCTGTACTCCTTTGTGCGCTGTAGAGATACCTTCTGTACTCCTTTGTACGCTGTAGAGATACCTCGTGTACTCCTTTTTACGTTCTAGAGATATTTCCTGTACTCCTTTGTGCGCTGTAGAGATACCTTCTGTACTCCTTTGTGCGCTGTAGGGATACCTTCTGTACTCCTTTGTACGCTGTAGAGATACCTTCTGTACTCCTTTGTGCGCTGTACAGATACCTTCTGTACTCCTTTGTACGCTGTAGAGATACCTCGTAAACTCCTTTGTACGTTCTAGAGATATTTCCTGTACTCCTTTGTGCGCTGTAGAGATACCTTCTGTACTCCTTTGTGCGCTGTAGAGATACCTTCTGTACTCCTTTGTCCGCTGTAGAGATACCTTCTGTACTCCTTTGTGCGCTGTAGAGATACCTTCTGTACTCCTTTGTACGCTTTAGAGATACCTCGTATACTCCTTTGTACGTTCTAGAGATATTTCCTGTACTCCTTTGTGCGCTGTAGAGATAACTTCTGTACTCCTTTGTGCGCTGTAGAGATACCTTCTGTACTCCTTTGTACGTTCTAGAGATATTTCCTGTACTCCTTTGTGCGCTGTAGAGATGCCTTCTGTACTCCTTTGTGCGCTGTAGAGATACCTTCTGTACTCCTTTGTGCGCTGTAGAGATACCTTCTGTACTCCTTTGTACGCTGTAGAGATACCTCGTGTACTCCTTTGTGCGCTGTAGAGATACCTTCTGTACTCCTTTGTGCGCTGTAGAGATACCTTCTGTACTCCTTTGTGCGCTGTAGAGATACCTTCTTTACTCCTTTGTGCGTTCTAGAGATATTTCCTGTTCTCCTTTGTGCGCTGTAGAGATACCTTCTGTACTCCTTTGTGCGCTGTAGAGATACCTTCTGTACTCCTTTGTGCGCTGTAGAGATACCTTCTGTACTCCTTTGTGCGCTGTAGAGATACCTCGTGTACTCCTTTGTACGTTCTAGAGATATTTCCTGTACTCCTTTGTGCGCTGTAGAGATACCTTCTGTACTCCTTTGTGCGCTGTAGAGATACCTTCTGTACTCCTTTGTGCGCTGTAGAGATACCTTCTGTACTCCTTTGTGCGCTGTAGAGATACCTTCTGTACTCCTTTGTGCGCTGTAGAGATGCGTTCTGTACTCCTTTGTACGCTGTAGAGATACCTCGTGTACTCCTTTGTACGTTCTAGAGATATTTCCTGTACTCCTTTGTGCGCTGTATAGATACCTTCTGTACTCCTTTGTGCGCTGTAGAGATACCTTCTGTACTCCTTTGTGCGCTGTAGAGATACCTTCTGTACTCCTTTGTGCGCTGTAGAGATACCTTCTGTACTCCTTTGTACGCTGTAGAGATACCTCGTGTACTCCTTTGTACGTTCTAGAGATATTTCCTGTACTCCTTTGTGCGCTGTAGAGATACCTTCTGTACTCCTTTGTGCGCTGTAGAGATACCTCGTGTACTCCTTTGTACGTTCTAGAGATATTTCCTGTACTCCTTTGTGCGCTGTAGAGATACCTTCTGTACTCCTTTGTGCGCTGTAGAGATACCTTCTGTACTCCTTTGTGCGCTGTAGAGATACCTTCTGTACTCCTTTGTACGCTGTAGAGATACCTTCTGTACTCCTTTGTGCGCTGTAGAGATACCTTCTGTACTCCTTTGTACGCTGTAGAGATACCTCGTGTACTCCTTTGTACGTTCTAGAGATCTTTCCTGTACTCCTTTGTGCGCTGTAGAGATACCTTCTGTACTCCTTTGTGCGCTGTAGAGATACCTTCTGTACTCCTTTGTGCGCTGTAGAGATACCTTCTGTACTCCTTTGTACGCTGTAGAGATACCTCGTGTACTCCTTTGTACGTTCTAGAGATATTTCCTGTACTCCTTTGTGCGCTGTAGAGATACCTTCTGTACTCCTTTGTGCGCTGTAGAGATACCTTCTGTACTCCTTTGTACGTTCTAGAGATAATTCCTGTACTCCTTTGTGCGCTGTAGAGATACCTTCTGTACTCCTTTGTGCGCTGTAGAGATACCTTCTGTACTCCTTTGTGCGCTGTAGAGATACCTTCTGTTCTCCTTTGTGCGCTGTAGAGATACCTTCTGTACTCCTTTGTGCGCTGTAGAGATACCTTCTGTACTCCTTTGTACGCTGTAGAGATACCTCGTGTACTCCTTTTTACGTTCTAGAGATATTTCCTGTACTCCTTTGTGCGCTGTAGAGATACCTTCTGTACTCCTTTGTGCGCTGTAGAGATACCTTCTGTACTCCTTTGTGCGCTGTAGAGATACCTTCTGTACTCCTTTGTACGCTGTAGAGATACCTTCTGTACTCCTTTGTGCGCTGTAGAGATACCTTCTGTACTCCTTTGTACGCTGTAGAGATACCTCGTAAACTCCTTTGTACGTTCTAGAGATATTTCGTGTACTCCTTTGTGCGCTGTAGAGATACCTTCTGTACTCCTTTGTGCGCTGTAGAGATACCTTCTGTACTCCTTTGTGCGCTGTAGAGATACCTTCTGTACTCCTTTGTACGCTGTAGAGATACCTTCTGTACTCCTTTGTGCGCTGTAGAGATACCTTCTCTACTCCTTTGTACGCTGTAGAGATACCTCGTATACATCTTTGTACGTTCTAGAGATATTTCCTGTACTCCTTTGTGCGCTGTAGAGATACCTTCTGTACTCCTTTGTGCGCTGTAGAGATACCTTCTGTACTCCTATGTACGTTCTAGAGATATTTCCTGTACTTCTTTGTACGCTGTAGAGATACCTTCTGTACTCCTTTGTGCGCTGTAGAGATACCTCGTGTACTCCTTTCTACGTTCTAGAGATATTTCCTGTACTCCTTTGTGCGCTGTAGAGATACCTTCTGTACTCCTTTGTGCGCTGTAGAGATACCTTCTGCACTCCTTTGTGCGCTGTAGAGATACCTTCTGTACTCCTTTGTACGCTGTAGAGATATCTTCTGTACTCCTTTGTGCGCTGTAGAGATACCTTCTGTACTCCTTTGTACGCTGTAGAGATACCTCGTGTACTCCTTTGTACGTTCTAGAGATATTTCCTGTACTCCTTTGTGCGCTGTAGAGATACCTTCTGTACTCCTTTGTGCGCTGTAGAGATACCTTCTGTACTCCTTTGATCGCTGTAGAGATACCTTCTGTACTCCTTTGTACGCTGTAGAGATACCTTCTGTACTCCTTTGTGCGCTGTAGAGATACCTTCTGTACTCCTTTGTGCGCTGTAGAGATACCTTCTGTACTCCTTTGTACGCTGTAGAGATACCTCGTGTACTCCTTTTTACGTTCTAGAGATATTTCCTGTACTCCTTTGTGTGCTGTAGAGATACCTTCTGTACTCCTTTGTGCGCTGTAGAGATACCTTCTGTACTCCTTTGTGCGCTGTAGAGATACCTTCTGTACTCCTTTGTACGCTGTAGAGATACCTTCTGTACTCCTTTGTGCGCTGTACAGATACCTTCTGTACTCCTTTGTACGCTGTAGAGATACCTCGTAAACTCCTTTGTACGTTCTAGAGATATTTCCTGTACTCCTTTGTGCGCTGTAGAGATACCTTCTGTACTCCTTTGTGCGCTGTAGAGATACCTTCTGTTCTCCTTTGTGCGCTGTAGAGATACCTTCTGTACTCCTTTGTACGCTGTAGAGATACCTTCTGTACTCCTTTGTGCGCTTTAGAGATACCTTCTGTACTCCTTTGTACGCTGTAGAGATACCTCGTATACTCCTTTGTACGTTCTAGAGATATTTCCTGTACTCCTTTGTGCGCTGTAGAGATACCTTCTGTACTCCTTTGTGCGCTGTAGAGATACCTTCTGTACTCCTATGTACGTTCTAGAGATATTTCCTGTACTCCTTTGTACGCTGTAGAGATACCTTCTGTACTCCTTTGTGCGCTGTAGAGATACCTTCTGTACTCCTTTGTACGCTGTAGAGATACCTCGTGTACTCCTTCGTACGTTCTAGAGATATTTCCTGTACTCCTTTGTGCGCTGTAGAGATACCTTCTGTACTCCTTTGTGCGCTGTAGAGATACCTTCTGTACTCCTTTGTGCGCTGTAGAGATACCTTCTTTACTTCTTTGTGCGCTGTAGAGATACCTTCTGTACTCATTTGTACGCTGTAGAGATACCTCGTGTACTCCTTTGTACGTTCTAGAGATATTTTCTGTACTCCTTTGTGCGCTGTAGAGATACCTTCTGTACTCCTTTGTGCGCTGTAGAGATACCTTCTGTACTCCTTTGTGCGCTGTAGAGATACCTTCTGTACTCCTTTGTGCGCTGTAGAGATACGTTCTGTACTCCTTTGTACGCTGTAGAGATACCTCGTGTACTCCTTTGTACGTTCTAGAGATATTTCCTGTACTCCTTTGTGCGCTGTAGAGATACCTTCTGTACTCCTTTGTGCGCTGTAGAGATACCTTCTGTACTCCTTTGTGCGCTGTAGAGATACCTTCTGTACTCCTTTGTGCGCTGTATAGATATTTTCTGTACTCCTTTGTACGCTGTAGAGATACCTCGTGTACTCCTTTGTACGTTCTAGAGATATTTCCTGTACTCCTTTGTGCGCTGTAGAGATACCTTCTGTACTCCTTTGTGCGCTGTAGAGATACCTCGTGTACTCCTTTGTACGTTCTAGAGATATTTCCTGTACTCCTTTGTGCGCTGTAGAGATACCTTCTGTACTCCTTTGTGCGCTGTAGAGATACCTTCTGAACTCCTTTGTGCGCTGTAGAGATACCTTCTGTACTCCTTTGTACGCTGTAGAGATACCTTCTGTACTCCTTTGTGCGCTGTAGAGATACCTTCTGTACTCCTTTGTACGCTGTAGAGATACCTCGTGTACTCCTTTGTACGTTCTAGAGATCTTTCCTGTACTCCTTTGTGCGCTGTAGAGATACCTTCTGTACTCCTTTGTGCGCTGTAGAGATACCTTCTGTACTCCTTTGTGCGCTGTAGAGATACCTTCTGTACTCCTTTGTACACTGTAGAGATACCTCGTGTACTCCTTTGTACGTTCTAGAGATATTTCCTGTACTCCTTTGTGCGCTGTAGAGATACCTTCTGTACTCCTTTGTGCGCTGTAGAGATACCTTCTGTACTCCTTTGTACGTTCTAGAGATAATTCCTGTACTCCTTTGTGCGCTGTAGAGATACCTTCTGTACTCCTTTGTGCGCTGTAGAGATACCTTCTGTACTCCTTTGTGCGCTGTAGAGATACCTTCTGTACTCTTTTGTGCGCTGTAGAGATACCTTCTGTACTCCTTTGTGCGCTGTAGAGATACCTTCTGTACTCCTTTGTACGCTGTAGAGATACCACGTGTACTCCTTTTTACGTTCTAGAGATATTTCCTGTACTCCTTTGTGCGCTGTAGAGATACCTTCTGTACTCCTTTGTGCGCTGTAGAGATACCTTCTGTACTCCTTTGTGCGCTGTAGAGATACCGTCTGTACTCCTTTGTACGCTGTAGAGATACCTTCTGTACTCCTTTGTGCGCTGTAGAGATACCTTCTGTACTCCTTTGTACGCTGTAGAGATACCTCGTAAACTCCTTTGTACGTTCTAGAGATATTTCCTGTACTCCTTTGTGCGCTGTAGAGATACCTTCTGTACTCCTTTGTGCGCTGTAGAGATACCTTCTGTACTCCTTTGTGCGCTGTAGAGATACCTTCTGTACTCCTTTGTACGCTGTAGAGATACCTTCTGTACTCCTTTGTGCGCTGTAGAGATACCTTCTGTACTCCTTTGTACGCTGTAGAGATACCTCGTATACTCCTTTGTACGTTCTAGAGATATTTCCTGTACTCCTTTGTGCGCTGTAGAGATACCTTCTGTACTCCTTTGTGCGCTGTAGAGATACCTTCTGTACTCCTATGTACGTTCTAGAGATATTTCCTGTACTCCTTTGTACGCTGTAGAGATACCTTCTGTACTCCTTTGTGCGCTGTAGAGATACCTTCTGTACTCCCTTGGACGCTGTAGAGATACCTCGTGTACTCCTTTGTACGTTCTAGAGATATTTCCTGTACTCCTTTGTGCGCTGTAGAGATACCTTCTGTACTCCTTTGTGCGCTGTAGAGTTACCTTCTGTACTTCTTTGTGCGCTGTAGAGATACCTTCTGTACTCCTTTGTACGCTGTAGAGATACCTCGTGTACTCCTTTGTACGTTCTAGAGATATTTTCTGTACTCCTTTGTGCGCTGTAGAGATACCTTCTGTACTCCTTTGTGCGCTGTAGGGATACCTTCTGTACTCCTTTGTGCGCTGTAGAGATACCTTCTGTACTCCTTTGTGCGCTGTAGAGATACCTTCTGTACTCCTTTGTACGCTGTAGAGATCCCTCGTGTACTCCTTTGTACGTTTTAGAGATATTTCCTGTACTCCTTGTTGCGCTGTAGAGATACCTTCTGTACTCCTTTGTGCGCTGTAGAGATACCTTCTGTACTCCTTTGTGCGCTGTAGAGATACCTTCTGTACTCCTTTGTACGCTGTAGAGATACCTTCTGTACTCCTTTGTGCGCTGAAGAGATACCTTCTGTACTCCTTTGTGTGCTGTAGAGATACCTTCTGTACTCCTTTGTGCGCTGTAGAGATACCTTCTGTACTCCTTTGTGCGCTGTAGAGATACCTTCTGTACTCCTTTGTACGTTCTAGAGATATTTCCTGTACTCCTTTGTGCGCTGTAGAGATACCTTCTGTACTCCTTTGTGCGCTGGAGAGATACCTTCTGTACTCCTTTGTGCGCTGTAGAGATACCTTCTGTACTCCTTTGTACGCTGTAGAGATACCTCGTGTACTCCTTTGTGTGCTGTAGAGATACCTTCTGTACTCCTTTGTACGCTGTAGAGATACCTCGTGTACTCCTTGTACGTTCTAGAGATATTTCCTGTACTCCTTTGTGCGCTGTAGAGATACCTTCTGTACTCCTTTGTGCGCTGTAGAGATACCTTCTGTACTCCTTTGTGCGCTGTAGAGATACCTTCTGTACCCCTTTGTGCGCTGTAGAGATACCTTCTGTACTTCTTTGTACCCTGTAGAGATACCTCGTGTACTCCTTTGTACGTTCTAGAGATATTTCCTGTACTCCTTTGTGCGCTGAAGAGATACATTCTGTACTCCTTTGTTCGCTGTAGAGATACCTTCTGTACTCCTTTGTGCGCTGTAGAGATACCTTCTGTACTTCTTTGTGCGCTGTAGAGATACCTTCTGTACTCTTTTGTACGGTGTAGAGATACCTCGTTTACTCCTTTGTACGTTCTAGAGATATTTCCTGTACTCCTTTGTGCGCTGTAGAGATACCTTCTGTACTCCTTTGTGCGCTGTAGAGATACCTTCTGTACTCCTTTGTGCGCTGTAGAGATACCTTCTGTACTCCTTTGTGCGTTGTAGAGATACCTTCTGTACTCCTTTGTGCGCTGTAGAGATACCTTCTGTACTCCTTTGTACGCTGTAGAGATACCTCGTGTACTCCTTTGTGCGCTGTAGAGATACCTTCTGTACTCCTTTGTGCGCTGTAGAGATACCTTCTGTACTACTTTGTGCGCTGTAGAGATACCTTCTGTACTCCTTTGTACGTTCTAGAGATATTTCCTGTACTCCTTTGTGCGCTGTAGAGATACCTTCTGTACTCCTTTGTGCGCTGTAGAGATATTTCCTGTACTCCTTTGTGCGATGTAGAGATACCTTCTGTACTCCTTTGTGCGCTTTAGAGATACCTTCTGTACTCCTTTGTACGCTGTAGAGATACCTCGTGTACTCCTTTGTGCGTTCTAGAGATATTTCCTGTATTTCTTTGTGCGCTGTAGAGATACCTTCTGTACTCCTTTGTGCGCTGTAGAGATACCTTCTGTACTCCTTTGTGCGCTGTAGAGATACCTTCTGTACTCCTTTGTACGCTGTAGAGATACCTTCTGTACTCCTTTGTGCGCTGTAGAGATACCTTCTGTACTCCTTTGTACGCTGTAGAGATATCTCGTGTACTCCTTTGTACGTTCTAGAGATATTTCCTGTACTCCTTTGTGCGCTGTAGAGATACCTTCTGTACTCCTTTGTGCGCTGTAGAGATACCTTCTGTACTCCTTTGTGCGCTGTAGAGATACCTTCTGTACTCCTTTATACGCTGTAGAGATACCTTCTGTACTCCTTTGTGCGCTGTAGAGATACCTTCTGTATTCCTTTGTACGCTGTAGAGATACCTCGTGTACTCCTTTGTACGTTCTAGAGATATTTCCTGTACTCCTTTGTGCGCTGTAGAGATACCTTCTGTACTCCTTTGTGCGCTGTAGAGATACCTTCTGTACTCCTTTGTACGCTGTAGAGATACCTCGTGTACTCCTTTGTACGTTCTAGAGATATTTCCTGTACTCCTTTGTGCGCTGTAGAGATACCTTCTGTACTCCTTTGTGCGCTGTAGAGATACCTTCTGTACTCCTTTGTGCGCTGTAGAGATACCTTCTGTACTCCTTTGTGCGCTGTAGAGATACCTTTTGTACTCCTTTGTGCGCTGTAGAGATACCTTCTGTACTCCTTTGTACGCTGTAGAGATACCTCGTGTACTCCTTTGTGCGCTGTAGAGATACCTTCTGTACTCATTTGTGCGCTGTAGAGATACCTTCCGTACTCCTTTGTGCGCTGTAGAGATACCTTCTGTACTCCTTTGTACGTTCTAGAGATATTTCCTGTACTCCTTTGTGCGCTGTAGAGATACCTTCTGTACTCCTTTATGCGCTGTAGAGATACCTTCTGTACTCCTTTGTGCGCTGTAGAGATACCTTCTGTACTCCTTTGTACGTTCTAGAGATATTTCCTGTACTCCTTTGTGCGCTGTAGAGATACCTTCTGTACTCCTTTGTGCGCTGTATAGATACCTTCTGTACTCCTTTGTGCGCTGTAGAGATACCTTCTGTACTCCTTTGTACGCTGTAGAGATACCTTCTGTACTCCTTTGTGCGCTGTAGAGATACCTTCTGTACTCCTTTGTACGCTGTAGAGATACCTCGTGTACTCCTTTGTACGTTCTAGAGATATTTCCTGTACTTCTTTGTGCGCTGTAGAGATACCTTCTGTACTCCTTTGTGCGCTGTAGAGATACCTTCTGTACTCCTCTGTACGTTCTAGAGATATTTCCTGTTCTCCTTTGTACGCTGTAGAGATACCTTCTGTACTCCTTTGTGCGCTGTAGAGATACCTTCTGTACTCCTTTGTACGCTGTAGAGATACCTCGTGTACTCCTTTGTACGTTCTAGAGATATTTCCTGTACTCCTTTGTGCGCTGTAGAGATACCGTCTGTACTCCTTTGTGCGCTGTAGAGATACCTTCTGTACTCCTCTGTGCGCTGTAGAGATACCTTCTGTACTCCTTTGTGCGCTGTAGAGATGCCTTCTGTACTCCTTTGTACGCTGTAGAGATACCTCGTGTACTCCTTTGTACGTTCTAGAGATATTTCCTGTACTCCTTTGAGCGCTGTAGAGATACCTTCTGTACTCCTTTGTGCGCTGTAGAGATACCTTCTGTACTCCTTTGTGCGCTGTAGAGATACCTTCTGTACTCCTTTGTGCGCTGTAGAGATACCTTCTGTACTCCTTTGTACGCTGTAGAGATACCTCGTGTACTCCTTTGTTCGTTCTAGAGATATTTCCTGTTCTCCTTTGTGCACTGTAGAGATACCTTCTGTACTCCTTTTTGCGCTGTAGAGATACCTTCTGTACTCCTTTGTGCGCTGTAGAGATACCTTCTGTACTCCTTTGTACGCTGTAGAGATACCTTCTGTACTCCTTTGTGCGCTGTAGAGATACCTTCTGTACTCCATTGTGCGCTGTAGAGATACCTTCTTTACTCCTTTGTGCGCTGTAGAGATTCCTCGTGTACTCCTTTGTACGTTCTAGAGATATTTCCTGTACTCCTTTGTGCGCTGTAGAGATACCTTCTGTACTCCTTTGTGCGCTGTAGAGATACCTTCTGTACTCCTTTGTACGTTCTAGAGATATTTCCTGTACTCCTTTGTGCGCTGTAGAGATACCTTCTGTACTCCTTTGTGCGCTGTAGAGATACCTTCTGTACTCCTTTGTGCGCTGTAGAGATACCTTCTGTACTCCTTTGTACGCTGTAGAGATACCTCGTGTACTCCTTTGTTCGTTCTAGAGATATTTCCTGTTCTCCTTTGTGCACTGTAGAGATACCTTCTGTACTCCTTTGTGCGCTGTAGAGATACCTTCTGTACTCCTTTGTGCGCTGTAGAGATACCTTCTGTACTCCTTTGTACGCTGTAGAGATACCTTCTGTACTCCTTTGTGCGCTGTAGAGATACCTTCTGTACTCCATTGTGCGCTGTAGAGATACCTTCTTTACTCCTTTGTGCGCTGTAGAGATTCCTCGTGTACTCCTTTGTACGTTCTAGAGATATTTCCTGTACTCCTTTGTGCGCTGTAGAGATACCTTCTGTACTCCTTTGTGCGCTGTAGAGATACCTTCTGTACTCCTTTGTACGTTCTAGAGATATTTCCTGTACTCCTTTGTGCGCTGTAGAGATACCTTCTGTACTCCTTTGTGCGCTGTAGAGATACCTTCTGTACTCCTTTGTGCGCTGTAGAGATACTTCTGTACTCCTTTGTACGCTGTAGAGATACCTTCTGTACTCCTTTGTGCGCTGTAGAGATACCTTCTGTACTCCTTTGTACGCTGTAGAGATACCTCGTGTACTTCTTTGTACGTTCTAGAGATATTTCCTGTACTCCTTTGTGCGCTGTAGTGATACCTTCTGTACTCCTTTGTGCGCTGTAGAGATACCTTCTGTACTCCTTTGTGCGCTGTAGAGATACCTTCTGTACTCCTTTGTGCGCTGTAGAGATACCTCGTGTACTCCTTTGTACGTTCTAGAGATATTTCCTGTACTCCTTTGTGCGCTGTAGAGATACCTTCTGTACTCCTTTGTGCGCTGTAGAGATACCTTCTGTACTCCTTTGTGCGCTGTAGAGATACCTTCTGTACTCCTTTGTGCGCTGTAGAGATACCTTCTGTACTCCTTTGTGCGCTGTAGAGATACCTTCTGTACTCCTTTGTACGCTGTAGAGATACCTTCTGTACTCCTTTGTGCGCTGTAGAGATACCTTCTGTACTCCTTTGTACGCTGTAGAGATACCTCGTGTACTCCTTTGTACGTTCTAGAGATATTTCCTGTACTCCTTTGTGCGCTGTAGAGATACCTTCTGTACTCCTTTGTGCGCTGTAGAGATACCTTCTGTACTCCTTTGTACGTTCCAGAGATATTTCCTGTACTCCTTTGTACGCTGTAGAGATACCTTCTGTACTCCTTTGTGCGCTGTAGAGATACCTTCTGTACTCCTCTGTGCGCTGTAGAGATACCTTCTGTACTCCTTTGTGCGCTGTAGAGATACCTTCTGTACTCCTTTGTACGCTGTAGAGATACCTCGTGTACTCCTTTGTACGTTCTAGAGATATTTCCTGTACTCCTTTGTGCGCTGTAGAGATACCTTCTGTACTTCTTTGTGCGCTGTAGAGATACCTTCTGTACTCCTTTGTGCGCTGTAGAGATACCTTCTGTACTCCTTTGTGCGCTGTAGAGATACCTTCTGTATTCCTTTGTACGCTGTAGAGATACCTCGTGTACTCCTTTGTTCGTTCTAGAGATATTTCCTGTACTCCTTTGTGCGCTGTAGAGATACCTTCTGTACTCCTTTGTGCGCTGTAGAGATACCTTCTGTACTCCTTTGTGCGCTGTAGAGATACCTTCTGTACTCCTTTGTACGCTGTAGAGATACCTTCTGTACTCCTTTGTGCGCTGTAGAGATACCTTCTGTACTCCTTTGTGCGCTGTAGAGATACCTTCTGTACTCCTTTGTGCGCTGTAGAGATTCCTCGTGTACTCCTTTGTACGTTCTAGAGATATTTCCTGTACTCCTTTGTGCGCTGTAGAGATACCTTCTGTACTCCTTTGTGCGCTGTAGAGATACCTTCTGTACTCCTTTGCACGTTCTAGAGATATTTCCTGAACTCCTTTGTGCGCTGTAGAGATACCTTCTGTACTCCTTTGTGCGCTGTAGAGATACCTTCTGTACTCCTTTGTGCGCTGTAGAGATACCTTCTGTACTCCTTTTACGCTGTAGAGATACCTTCTGTACTCCTTTGTGCGCTGTAGAGATACCTTCTGTACTCCTTTGTACGCTGTAGAGATACCTCGTGTACTCCTTTGTACGTTCTAGAGATATTTCCTGTACTCCTTTGTGCGCTGTAGAGATACCTTCTGTACTCCTTTGTGCGCTGTAGAGATACCTTCTGTACTCCTTTGTGCGCTGTAGAGATACCTTCTGTACTCCTTTGTGCGCTGTAGAGATACCTTCTGTACTCCTTTGTGCGCTGTAGAGATACCTTCTGTACTCCTTTGTACGCTGTAGAGATACCTCGTGTACTCCTATGTACGTTCTAGAGATTTTTCCTGTACTCCTTTGTGCGCTGTAGAGATACCTTCTGTACTCCTTTGTGCGCTGTAGAGATACCTTCTGTACTCCTTTGTGCGCTGTAGAGATACCTTCTGTACTCCTTTGTGCGCTGTAGAGATACTTTCTGTACTCCTTTGTACGCTGTAGAGATTCCTCGTGTACTCCTTTGTACGTTCTAGAGATATTTCCTGTACTCCTTTGTGCGCAATAGAGATACCTTCTGTACTCCTTTGCGCGCTGTAGAAAAACCTTCTGTACTGCTTTGTGCGCTGTTGAGATACCTTCTGTACTCCTTTGTGCGCTGTGGAGATACCTTCTGTACTCCTTTGTACGTTCTAGAGATATTTCCTGTACTCTTTTGTGCGCTGTAGAGATACCTTCTGTACTCCTTTGTACGCTGTAGAGATACCTCGTGTACTCCTTTGTACGTTCTAGAGATATTTCCTGTACTCCCTTGTGCGCTGTAGAGATACCTTCTGTACTCCTTTGTGCGCTGTAGAGATACCTTCAGTACTCCTTTGTGCGCTGTAGAGATACCTTCTGTACTCCTTTGTACGCTGTAGAGATACCTCGTGTACTCCTTTGTACGTTCTAGAGATATTCCCTGTACTCCTTTGTGCGCTGTAGAGATACCTTCTGTACTCCTTTGTGCGCTGTAGAGATACCTTCTGTACTCCTTTGTGCGCTGTAGAGATACCTTCTGTACTCCTTTGTACGCTGTAGAGATACCTTCTGTACTCCTTTGTGCGCTGTAGAGATACCTTCTGTACTCCTTTGTACGCTGTAGAGATATCTCGTGTACTCCTTTGTACGTTCTAGAGATATTTCCTGTACTCCTTTGTGCGCTGTAGAGATACCTTCTGTACTCCTTTGTGCGCTGTAGAGATACCTTCTGTACTCCTTTGTGCGCTGTAGAGATACCTTCTGTACTCCTTTGTACGCTGTAGAGATACCTTCTGACTCCTTTGTGCGCTGTAGAGATACCTTCTGTACTCCTTTGTACGCTGTAGAGATACCTCGTGTACTCCTTTGTACGTTCTAGAGATATTTCCTGTACTCCTTTGTGTGCTGTAGAGATACCTTCTGTACTCCTTTGTGCGCTGTAGAAATACCTTCTGTACTCCTTTGTGCGTTCTAGAGATATTTCCTGTACTCCTTTGTACGCTGTAGAGATACCTTCTGTACTCCTTTGTGCGCTGTAGAGATACCTTCTGTACTCCTTTGTACGCTGTAGAGATACCTCGTGTACTCCTTTGTAAGTTCTAGAGATATTTCCTGTACTCTTTTGTGCGCTGTAGAGATACCTTCTGTACTCCTTTGTGCGCTGTAGAGATACCTTCTGTACTCCTTTGTGCGCTGTAGAGATACCTTCTGTACTCCTTTGTGCGCTGTAGAGATACCTTCTGTACTCCTTTGTACGCTGTAGAGATACCTCGTGCACTCCTTTGTACGTTCTAGAGATATTTCCTGTACTCCTTTGTGCGCTGTAGGGATACCTTCTGTACTCCTTTGTGCGCTGTAGAGATACCTTCTGTACTCCTTTGTGTGCTGTAGAGATACCTTCTGTACTCCTTTGTGCGATGTAGAGATACCTTCTGTACTCCTTTGTACGTTGTAGAGATACCTCGTGTACTCCTTTCTACGTTCTAGAGATATTTCCTGTACTCCTTTGTGCGCTGTAGAGATACCTTCTGTACTCCTTTGTGCGCTGTAGAGATACCTTCTGTACTCCTTTGTGCGCTGTAGAGATACCTCCTGTACTCCTTTGTATGCTGTAGAGATACCTTCTGAACTCCTTTGTGCGCTGTAAAGATACCTTCTGTACTCCTTTGTGCGCTGTAGAGATACCTTCTGTACTCCTTTGTACGTTCTAGAGATATTTCCTGTACTCCTTTTTGCGCTGTAGAGATACCTTCTGTACTCCTTTGTGCGCTGTAGAGATACCTTCTGTACTCCTTTGTGCGCTGTAGAGATACCTTCTGTACTCCTTTGTACGCTGTAGAGATACCTCGTGTACTCCTTCGTGCGCTGTAGAGATACCTTCTGTACTCCTTTGTGCGCTGTAGAGATACCTTCTGTACTCCTTTGTGCGCTGTAGAGATACCTTCTGTACTCCTTTGTACGTTCTAGAGATATTTCCTGTACTCCTTTGTGCGCTGTAGAGATACCTTCTGTACTCCTTTGTGCGCTGTAGAGATACCTTCTGTACTCCTTTGTGCGCTGTAGAGATACCTTCTGTA
Organism: Morinoia aosen; assembly: GCA_030386875.1. Classification (NCBI taxonomy): domain Eukaryota; kingdom Metazoa; phylum Arthropoda; class Malacostraca; order Amphipoda; family Talitridae; genus Morinoia; species Morinoia aosen. Next base: position 32,253,451 of record JASJYW010000027.1, on the reverse strand, counting down.
CTCCTTTGTGCGCTGTAGAGATACCATCTGTACTCCTTTGTGCGCTGTAGAGATACCTTCTGTACTCCTTTGTACGCTGTAGAGATACCTTCTGTACTCCTTTGTGCGCTGTAGAGATACCTTCTGTACTCCTTTGTACGCTGTAGAGATATCTCGTGTACTCCTTTGTACGTTCTAGAGATATTTCCTGTACTCCTTTGTGCGCTGTAGAGATACCTTCTGTACTCCTTTGTGCGCTGTAGAGATACCTTCTGTACTCCTTTGTGCGCTGTAGAGATACCTTCTGTACTCCTTTGTACGCTGTAGAGATACCTTCTGACTCCTTTGTGCGCTGTAGAGATACCTTCTGTACTCCTTTGTACGCTGTAGAGATACCTCGTGTACTCCTTTGTACGTTCTAGAGATATTTCCTGTACTCCTTTGTGTGCTGTAGAGATACCTTCTGTACTCCTTTGTGCGCTGTAGAAATACCTTCTGTACTCCTTTGTGCGTTCTAGAGATATTTCCTGTACTCCTTTGTACGCTGTAGAGATACCTTCTGTACTTCTTTGTGCGCTGTAGAGATACCTTCTGTACTCCTCTGTACGCTGTAGAGATACCTCGTGTACTCCTTTGTACGTTCTAGAGATATTTCCTGTACTCATTTGTGCGCTGTAGAGATACCTTCTGTACTCCTTTGTGCGCTGTAGAGATACCTTCTGTACTCCTTTGTGCGCTGTAGAGATACCTTCTGTACTCCTTTGTACGCTGTAGAGATACCTTCTGTACTCCTTTGTGCGCTGTAGAGATACCTTCTGTACTCCTTTGTGCGCTGTAGAGATACCTTCTGTACTCCTTTGTGCGCTGTAGAGATTCCTCGTGTACTCCTTTGTACGTTCTAGAGATATTTCCTGTACTCCTTTGTGCGCTGTAGAGATACCTTCTGTACTCCTTTGTGCGCTGTAGAGATACCTTCTGTACTCCTTTGCACGTTCTAGAGATATTTCCTGAACTCCTTTGTGCGCTGTAGAGATACCTTCTGTACTCCTTTGTGCGCTGTAGAGATACCTTCTGTACTCCTTTGTGCGCTGTAGAGATACCTTCTGTACTCCTTTTACGCTGTAGAGATACCTTCTGTACTCCTTTGTGCGCTGTAGAGATACCTTCTGTACTCCTTTGTACGCTGTAGAGATACCTCGTGTACTCCTTTGTACGTTCTAGAGATATTTCCTGTACTCCTTTGTGCGCTGTAGAGATACCTTCTGTACTCCTTTGTGCGCTGTAGAGATACCTTCTGTACTCCTTTGTGCGCTGTAGAGATACCTTCTGTACTCCTTTGTGCGCTGTAGAGATACCTTCTGTACTCCTTTGTGCGCTGTAGAGATACCTTCTGTACTCCTTTGTACGCTGTAGAGATACCTCGTGTACTCCTATGTACGTTCTAGAGATTTTTCCTGTACTCCTTTGTGCGCTGTAGAGATACCTTCTGTACTCCTTTGTGCGCTGTAGAGATACCTTCTGTACTCCTTTGTGCGCTGTAGAGATACCTTCTGTACTCCTTTGTGCGCTGTAGAGATACTTTCTGTACTCCTTTGTACGCTGTAGAGATTCCTCGTGTACTCCTTTGTACGTTCTAGAGATATTTCCTGTACTCCTTTGTGCGCTATAGAGATACCTTCTGTACTCCTTTGCGCGCTGTAGAAAAACCTTCTGTACTGCTTTGTGCGCTGTTGAGATACCTTCTGTACTCCTTTGTGCGCTGTGGAGATACCTTCTGTACTCCTTTGTACGTTCTAGAGATATTTCCTGTACTCTTTTGTGCGCTGTAGAGATACCTTCTGTACTCCTTTGTACGCTGTAGAGATACCTCGTGTACTCCTTTGTACGTTCTAGAGATATTTCCTGTACTCCCTTGTGCGCTGTAGAGATACCTTCTGTACTCCTTTGTGCGCTGTAGAGATACCTTCAGTACTCCTTTGTGCGCTGTAGAGATACCTTCTGTACTCCTTTGTACGCTGTAGAGATACCTCGTGTACTCCTTTGTACGTTCTAGAGATATTCCCTGTACTCCTTTGTGCGCTGTAGAGATACCTTCTGTACTCCTTTGTGCGCTGTAGAGATACCTTCTGTACTCCTTTGTGCGCTGTAGAGATACCTTCTGTACTCCTTTGTACGCTGTAGAGATACCTTCTGTACTCCTTTGTGCGCTGTAGAGATACCTTCTGTACTCCTTTGTACGCTGTAGAGATATCTCGTGTACTCCTTTGTACGTTCTAGAGATATTTCCTGTACTCCTTTGTGCGCTGTAGAGATACCTTCTGTACTCCTTTGTGCGCTGTAGAGATACCTTCTGTACTCCTTTGTGCGCTGTAGAGATACCTTCTGTACTCCTTTGTACGCTGTAGAGATACCTTCTGACTCCTTTGTGCGCTGTAGAGATACCTTCTGTACTCCTTTGTACGCTGTAGAGATACCTCGTGTACTCCTTTGTACGTTCTAGAGATATTTCCTGTACTCCTTTGTGTGCTGTAGAGATACCTTCTGTACTCCTTTGTGCGCTGTAGAAATACCTTCTGTACTCCTTTGTGCGTTCTAGAGATATTTCCTGTACTCCTTTGTACGCTGTAGAGATACCTTCTGTACTCCTTTGTGCGCTGTAGAGATACCTTCTGTACTCCTTTGTACGCTGTAGAGATACCTCGTGTACTCCTTTGTAAGTTCTAGAGATATTTCCTGTACTCTTTTGTGCGCTGTAGAGATACCTTCTGTACTCCTTTGTGCGCTGTAGAGATACCTTCTGTACTCCTTTGTGCGCTGTAGAGATACCTTCTGTACTCCTTTGTGCGCTGTAGAGATACCTTCTGTACTCCTTTGTACGCTGTAGAGATACCTCGTGCACTCCTTTGTACGTTCTAGAGATATTTCCTGTACTCCTTTGTGCGCTGTAGGGATACCTTCTGTACTCCTTTGTGCGCTGTAGAGATACCTTCTGTACTCCTTTGTGTGCTGTAGAGATACCTTCTGTACTCCTTTGTGCGATGTAGAGATACCTTCTCTACTCCTTTGTACGCTGTAGAGATACCTCGTGTACTCCTTTCTACGTTCTAGAGATATTTCCTGTACTCCTTTGTGCGCTGTAGAGATACCTTCTGTACTCCTTTGTGCGCTGTAGAGATACCTTCTGTACTCCTTTGTGCGCTGTAGAGATACCTCCTGTACTCCTTTGTATGCTGTAGAGATACCTTCTGAACTCCTTTGTGCGCTGTAAAGATACCTTCTGTACTCCTTTGTGCGCTGTAGAGATACCTTCTGTACTCCTTTGTACGTTCTAGAGATATTTCCTGTACTCCTTTGTGCGCTGTAGAGATACCTTCTGTACTCCTTTGTGCGCTGTAGAGATACCTTCTGTACTCCTTTGTGCGCTGTAGAGATACCTTCTGTACTCCTTTGTACGCTGTAGAGATACCTCGTGTACTCCTTCGTGCGCTGTAGAGATACCTTCTGTACTCCTTTGTGCGCTGTAGAGATACCTTCTGTACTCCTTTGTGCGCTGTAGAGATACCTTCTGTACTCCTTTGTACGTTCTAGAGATATTTCCTGTACTCCTTTGTGCGCTGTAGAGATACCTTCTGTACTCCTTTGTGCGCTGTAGAGATACCTTCTGTACTCCTTTGTGCGCTGTAGAGATACCTTCTGTACTCCTTTGTGCGCTGTAGAGATACCATCTGTACTCCTTTGTGCGCTGTAGAGATACCTTCTGTACTCCTTTGTACGCTGTAGAGATACCTTTTGTACTCCTTTGTGCGCTGTAGAGATACCTTCTGTACTCCTTTGTACGCTGTAGAGATATCTCGTGTACTCCTTTGTACGTTCTAGAGATATTTCCTGTACTCCTTTGTGCGCTGTAGAGATACCTTCTGTACTCCTTTGTGCGCTGTAGAGATACCTTCTGTACTCCTTTGTGCGCTGTAGAGATACCTTCTGTACTCCTTTGTACGCTGTAGAGATACCTTCTGACTCCTTTGTGCGCTGTAGAGATACCTTCTGTACTCCTTTGTACGCTGTAGAGATACCTCGTGTACTCCTTTGTACGTTCTAGAGATATTTCCTGTACTCCTTTGTGTGCTGTAGAGATACCTTCTGTACTCCTTTGTGCGCTGTAGAAATACCTTCTGTACTCCTTTGTGCGTTCTAGAGATATTTCCTGTACTCCTTTGTACGCTGTAGAGATACCTTCTGTACTTCTTTGTGCGCTGTAGAGATACCTTCTGTACTCCTTTGTACGCTGTAGAGATACCTCGTGTACTCCTTTGTACGTTCTAGAGATATTTCCTGTACTCATTTGTGCGCTGTAGAGATACCTTCTGTACTCCTTTGTGCGCTGTAGAGATACCTTCTGTACTTCTTTGTGCGCTGTAGAGATACCTTCTGTACTCCTTTGTGCGCTGTAGAGATACCTTCTGTACTCCTTTGTACGCTGTAGAGATACCTCGTGCACTCCTTTGTACGTTCTAGAGATATTTCCTGAACTCCTTTGTGCGCTGTAGAGATACCTTCTGTACTCCTTTGTGCGCTGTAGAGATACCTTCTGTACTCCTTTGTGTGCTGTAGAGATACCTTCTGTACTCCTTTGTGCGATGTAGAGATACCTTCTGTACTCCTTTGTACGCTGTAGAGATACCTCGTGTACTCCTTTCTACGTTCTAGAGATATTTCCTGTACTCCTTTGTGCGCTGTAGAGATACCTTCTGTACTCCTTTGTGCGCTGTAGAGATACCTTCTGTACTCCTTTGTGCGCTGTAGAGATACCTCCTGTACTCCTTTGTATGCTGTAGAGATACCTTCTGAACTCCTTTGTGCGCTGTAAATATACCTTCTGTACTCCTTTGTGCGCTGTAGAGATACCTTCTGTACTCCTTTGTACGTTCTAGAGATATTTCCTGTACTCCTTTGTGCGCTGTAGAGATACCTTCTGTACTCCTTTGTGCGCTGTAGAGATACCTTCTGTACTCCTTTGTGCGCTGTAGAGATACCTTCTGTACTCCTTTGTACGCTGTAGAGATACCTCGTGTACTCCTTCGTGCGCTGTAGAGATACCTTCTGTACTCCTTTGTGCGCTGTAGAGATACCTTCTGTACTCCTTTGTGCGCTGTAGAGATACCTTCTGTACTCCTTTGTACGTTCTAGAGATATTTCCTGTACTCCTTTGTGCGCTGTAGAGATACCTTCTGTACTCCTTTGTGCGCTGTAGAGATACCTTCTGTACTCCTTTGTGCGCTGTAGAGATACCTTCTGTACTCCTTTGTGCGCTGTAGAGATACCTTCTGTACTCCTTTGTACGCTGTAGAGATACCTCGTGTACTCCTTTGTACGTTCTAGAGATATTTCCTGTACTCCTTTGTGCGCTGTAGAGATACCTTCTGTACTCCTTTGTGCGCTGTAGAGATACCCTCTGTACTCCTTTGTGCGCTGTAGAGATACTTTCTGTATTCCTTTGTACGCTGTAGAGATATCTTCTGTACTCCTTTGTGCGCTGTAGAGATACCTTCTGTACTCCTTTGTACGCTGTAGAGATACCTCGTGTACTCCTTTGTACGTTCTAGAGATATTTCCTGTACTCCTTTGTGCGCTGTAGAGATACCTTCTGTACTCCTTTGTGCGCTGTAGAGATACCTTCTGTACTCTTTTGATCGCTGTAGAGATACCTTCTGTACTCCTTTGTACGCTGTAGAGATACCTTCTGTACTCCTTTGTGCGCTGTAGAGATACCTTCTGTACTCCTTTGTACGCTGTAGAGATACCTCGTGTACTCCTTTGTACGTTCTAGAGATATTTCCTGTACTCCTTTGTGCGCTGTAGAGATACCTTCTGTACTCCTTTGTGCGCTGTAGAGATACCTTCTGTACTCCTTTGTACGTTCTAGAGATATTTCCTGTACTCCTTTGTACGCTGTAGAGATACCTTCTGTACTCCTTTGTGCGCTGTAGAGATACCTTCTGTACTCCTTTGTACGCTGTAGAGATACCTCGTGTACTCCTTTGTACGTTCTAGACATATTTCCTGTACTCCTTTGTGCGCTGTAGAGATACCTTCTGTACTCCTTTGTGCGCTGTAGAGATACCTTCTGTACTCCTTTGTGCGCTGTAGAGATACCTTCTGTACTCCTTTGTGCGCTGTAGAGATACCTTCTGTACTCCTTTGTACGCTGTAGAGATACCTCGTGTACTCCTTTGTGCGCAGTAGAGATACCTTCTGTACTCCTTTATGCGCTGTAGAGATACCTTCTGTACTCCTTTGTGCGCTGTAGAGATACCTTCTGTACTCCTTTGTACGTTCTAGAGATATTTCCTGTACTCCTTTGTGCGCTGTAGAGATACCTTCTGTACTCCTTTGTGCGCTGTAGAGATATTTCCTGTACTCCTTTGTGCACTGTAGAGATACCTTCTGTACTCCTTTGTGCGCTGTAGAGATACCCTCTGTACTCCTTTGTACGCTGTAGAGATACCTCGTGTACTCCTTTGTACGTTCTAGAGATATTTCCTGTACTCCTTTGTGCGCTGTAGAGATACCTTCTGTACTCCTTTGTGCGCTGTAGAGATACCTTCTGTACTCCTTTGTACGTTCTAGAGATATTTCCTGTACTCCTTTGTGCGCTGTAGAGATACCTTCTGTACTCCTTTGTGCGCTGTAGAGATACCTTCTGTACTCCTTTGTGCGCTGTAGAGATACCTTCTGTACTCCTTTGTACGCTGTAGAGATACCTCGTGTACTCCTTCGTACGTTCTAGAGATATTTCCTGTACTCCTTTGTGCGCTGTAGAGATACCTTCTGTACTCCTTTGTGCGCTGTAGAGATACCTTCTGTACTCCTTTGTGCGCTGTAGAGATACCTTCTGTACTCCTTTGTACGCTGTAGAGATACCTCGTGTACTCCTTTGTACGTTCTAGAGATATTTCCTGTACTCCTTTGTGCGCTGTAGAGATACCTTCTGTACTTCTTTGTGCGCTGTAGAGATACCTTTTTTACTCCTTTGTGCGCTGTAGAGATACCTTCTGTACTCCTTTGTACGCTGTAGAGATACCTTCTGTACTCCTTTGTGCGCTGTAGAGATACCTTCTGTACTCCTTTGTACGCTGTAGAGATACCTCGTGTACTCCTTTGTACGTTCTAGAGATATTTCCTGTACTCCTTTGTGCGCTGTAGAGATACCTTCTGTACTTCTTTGTGCGCTGTAGAGATACCTTCTGTACTCCTTTGTGCGCTGTAGAGATACTTTCTGTACTCCTTTGTACGCTGTAGAGATACCTTCTGTACTCCTTTGTGCGCTGTAGAGATACCTTCTGTACTCCTTTGTACGCTGTAGAGATACCTCGTGTACTCCTTTGTACGTTCTAGAGATATTTCCTGTACTCCTTTGTGCGCTGTAGAGATACCTTCTGTACTCCTTTGTGCGCTGTAGAGATACCTTCTGTACTCCTTTGTACGCTGTAGAGATACCTCGTGTACTCCTTTGTGCGCTGTAGAGATACCTTCTGTACTCCTTTGTGCGCTGTAGAGATACCTTCTGTACTCCTTTGTGCGCTGTAGAGATACCTTCTGTACTCCTTTGTGCGCTGTAGAGATACCTTCTGTACTCCTTTGTGCGCTGTAGAGATACCTTCTGTACTCCTTTGTGCGCTGTAGAGATACCTTCTGTACTCCTTTGTGCGCTGTAGAGATACCTTCTGTACTTCTTTGTGCGCTGTAGAGATACCTTCTGTACTCCTTTGTACGCTGTAGAGATACCTCGTGTACTCCTTTGTACGTTCTAGAGATATTTCCTGTACTCCTTTGTGCGCTGTAGAGATACCTTCTGTACTCCTTTCTGCGCTGTAGAGATACCTTCTGTACTCCTTTGTGCGCTGTAGAGATACCTTCTGTACTCCTTTGAGCGCTGTAGAGATACCTTCTGTACTCCTTTGTACGCTGTAGAGATACCTCGTGTACTCTTTTGTGCGCTGTAGAGATACCTTCTGTACTCCTTTGTACGCTGTAGAGATACCTCGTATACTCCTTTGTACGTTCTAGAGATATTTCCTGTACTTCTTTGGGCGCTGTAGAGATACCTTCTGTACTCCTTTGTGCGCTGTAGAGATACCTTCTGTACTCCTTTGTGCGCTGTAGAGATACCTTCTGTACTCCTTTGTGCGCTGTAGAGATACCTTCTGTACTCCTTTGTACGCTGTAGAGATACCTCGTGTACTCCTTTGTACGTTCTAGAGATATTTCCTGTACTCCTTTGTGCGCTGTAGAGATACCTTCTGTACTCCTTTGTGCGCTGTAGAGATACCTTCTGTACTCCTTTGTGCGCTGTAGAGATACCTTCTGTACTCCTTTGTGCGCTGTATAGATACCTTCTGTACTCCTTTGTACGCTGTAGAGATACCTCGTGTACTCCTTTGTACGTTCTAGAGATATTTCCTGTACTCCTTTGTGCGCTGTAGAGATACCTTCTGTACTCCTTTGTGCGCTGTAGAGATACCTTCTGTACTCCTTTGTGCGCTGTAGAGATACCTTCTGTACTCCTTTGTGCGCTGTAGAGATACCTTCTGTACTCCTTTGTGCGCTGTAGAGATACCTTCTGTACTCCTATGTACGCTGTAGAGATACCTCGTGTACTCCTTTGTGCGCTGTAGAGATACCTTCTGTACTCCTTTGTGCGCTGTAGAGATACCTTCTGTACTCCTTTGTGCGCTGTAGAGATGCCTTCTGTACTCCTTTGTGCGCTGTAGAGATACCTTCTGTACACCTTTGTGCGCTGTAGAGATACCTTCTGTACTCCTTTGTGCGCTGTAGAGATACCTTCTGTACTCCTTTGTACGCTGTAGAGATACTTCGTGTACTCCTTTGTACGTTCTAGAGATATTTCCTGTACTCCTTTGTGCGCTGTAGAGATACCTTCTGTACTCCTTTGTGCGCTGTAGAGATACCTTCTGTACTCCTTTGTACGTTCTAGAGATATTTCCTGTACTCCTTTGTACGCTGTAGAGATACCTTCTGTACTCCTTTGTGCGCTGTAGAGATACCTTCTGTACTCCTTTGTACGGTGTAGAGATACCTCGTGTACTCCTTTGTACGTTCTAGAGATATTTCCTGTACTCCTTTGTGCGCTGTAGAGATACCTTCTGTACTCCTTTGTGCGCTGTAGAGATACCTTCTGTACTCCTTTGTGCGCTGTAGAGATACCTTCTGTACTCCTTTGTGCGCTGTAGAGATACCTTCTGTACTCCTTTGTACGTTGTAGAGATACCTCGTGTACTCCTTTGTGCGCTGTAGAGATACCTTCTGTACTCCTTTATGCGCTGTAGAGATACATTCTGTACTCCTTTGTGCGCTGTAGAGATACCTTCTGTACTCCTTTGTACGTTCTAGAGATATTTCCTGTACTCCTTTGTGCGCTGTAGAGATACCTTCTGTACTCCTTTGTGCGCTGTAGAGATATTTCCTGTACTCCTTTGTGCACTGTAGAGATACCTTCTGTACTCCTATGTACGCTGTAGAGATACCTCGTGTACTCCTTTGTGCGCTGTAGAGATACCTTCTGTACTCCTTTGTGCGCTGTAGAGATACCTTCTGTACTCCTTTGTGCGCTGTAGAGATGCCTTCTGTACTCCTTTGTGCGCTGTAGAGATACCTTCTGTACTCCTTTGTGCGCTGTAGAAATACCTTCTGTACTCCTTTGTGCGCTGTAGAGATACCTTCTGTACTCCTTTGTACGCTGTAGAGATACTTCGTGTACTCCTTTGTACGTTCTAGAGATATTTCCTGTACTCCTTTGTGCGCTGTAGAGATACCTTCTGTACTCCTTTGTGCGCTGTAGAGATACCTTCTGTACTCCTTTGTACGTTCTAGAGATATTTCCTGTACTCCTTTGTACGCTGTAGAGATACCTTCTGTACTCCTTTGTGCGCTGTAGGGATACCTTCTGTACTCCTTTGTACGGTGTAGAGATACCTCGTGTACTCCTTTGTACGTTCTAGAGATATTTCCTGTACTTCTTTGTGCGCTGTAGAGATACCTTCTGTACTCCTTTGTGCGCTGTAGAGATACCTTCTGTACTCCTTTGTGCGCTGTAGAGATACCTTCTGTACTCCTTTGTGCGCTGTAGAGATACCTTCTGTACTCCTTTGTACGTTGTAGAGATACCTCGTGTACTCCTTTGTGCGCTGTAGAGATACCTTCTGTACTCCTTTGTGCGCTGTAGAGATACATTCTGTACTCCTTTGTGCGCTGTAGAGATACCTTCTGTACTCCTTTGTACGTTCTAGAGATATTTCCTGTACTCCTTTGTGCGCTGTAGAGATACCTTCTGTACTCCTTTGTGCGCTGTAGAGATATTTCCTGTACTCCTTTGTGCACTGTAGAGATACCTTCTGTACTCCTTTGTGCGCTGTAGAGATACCTTCTGTACTCCTTTGTACGCTGTAGAGATACCTCGTGTACTCCTTTGTACGTTCTAGAGATATTTCCTGTACTCCTTTGTGCGCTGTAGAGATACCTTCTGTACTCCTTTGTGCGCTGTAGAGATACCTTCTGTACTCCTTTGTACGTTCTAGAGATATTTCCTGTACTCCTTTGTGCGCTGTAGAGATACCTCCTGTACTCCTTTGTGCGCTGTAGAGATACCTTCTGTACTCCTTTGTGCACTGTAGAGATACCTTCTGTACTCCTTTGTACGCTGTAGAGATACCTCGTGTACTCCTTCGTACGTTCTAGAGATATTTCCTGTACTCCTTTGTGCGCTGTAGAGATACCTTCTTTACTCCTTTGTGCGCTGTAGAGATACCTTCTGTACTCCTTTGTGCGCTGTAGAGATACCTTCTGTACTCCTTTGTACGCTGTAGAGATACCTCGTGTACTCCTTTGTACGTTCTAGAGATATTTCCTGTACTCCTTTGTGCGCTGTAGAGATACCTTCTGTACTTCTTTGTGCGCTGTAGAGATACCTTTTGTACTCCTTTGTGCGCTGTAGAGATACCTTCTGTACTCCTTTGTACGCTGTAGAGATACCTTCTGTACTCCTTTGTGCGCTGTAGAGATACCTTCTGTACTCCTTTGTACGCTGTAGAGATACCTCGTGTACTCCTTTGTACGTTCTAGAGATATTTCCTGTACTCCTTTGTGCGCTGTAGAGATACCTTCTGTACTTCTTTGTGCGCTGTAGAGATACCTTCTGTACTCCTTTGTGCGCTGTAGAGATACCTTCTGTACTCCTTTGTACGCTGTAGAGATACCTTCTGTACTCCTTTGTGCGCTGTAGAGATACCTTCTGTACTCCTTTGTACGCTGTAGAGATACCTCGTGTACTCCTTTGTACGTTCTAGAGATATTTCCTGTACTCCTTTGTGCGCTGTAGAGATACCTTCTGTACTCCTTTGTGCGCTGTAGAGATACCTTCTGTACTCCTTTGTACGCTGTAGAGATACCTCGTGTACTCCTTTGTGCGCTGTAGAGATACCTTCTGTACTCCTTTGTGCGCTGTAGAGATACCTTCTGTACTCCTTTGTGCGCTGTAGAGATACCTTCTGTACTCCTTTGTGCGCTGTAGAGATACCTTCTGTACTCCTTTGTGCGCTGTAGAGATACCTTCTGTACTCCTTTGTGCGCTGTAGAGATACCTTCTGTACTCCTTTGTGCGCTGTAGAGATACCTTCTGTACTTCTTTGTGCACTGTAGAGATACCTTCTGTACTCCTTTGTACGCTGTAGAGATACCTCGTGTACTCCTTTGTACGTTCTAGAGATATTTCCTGTACTCCTTTGTGCGCTGTAGAGATACCTTCTGTACTCCTTTCTGCGCTGTAGAGATACCTTCTGTACTCCTTTGTGCGCTGTAGAGATACCTTCTGTACTCCTTTGAGCGCTGTAGAGATACCTTCTGTACTCCTTTGTACGCTGTAGAGATACCTCGTGTACTCCTTTGTGCGCTGTAGAGATACCTTCTGTACTCCTTTGTACGCTGTAGAGATACCTCGTATACTCCTTTGTACGTTCTAGAGATATTTCCTGTACTTCTTTGTGCGCTGTAGAGATACCTTCTGTACTCCTTTGTGCGCTGTAGAGATACCTTCTGTACTCCTTTGTGCGCTGTAGAGATACCTTCTGTACTCCTTTGTGCGCTGTAGAGATACCTTCTGTACTCCTTTGTACGCTGTAGAGATACCTCGTGTACTCCTTTGTACGTTCTAGAGATATTTCCTGTACTCCTTTGTGCGCTGTAGAGATACCTTCTGTACTCCTTTGTGCGCTGTAGAGATACCTTCTGTACTCCTTTGTGCGCTGTAGAGATACCTTCTGTACTCCTTTGTGCGCTGTATAGATACCTTCTGTACTCCTTTGTACGCTGTAGAGATACCTCGTGTACTCCTTTGTACGTTCTAGAGATATTTCCTGTACTCCTTTGTGCGCTGTAGAGATACCTTCTGTACTCCTTTGTGCGCTGTAGAGATACCTTCTGTACTCCTTTGTGCGCTGTAGAGATACCTTCTGTACTCCTTTGTGCGCTGTAGAGATACCTTCTGTACTCCTTTGTGCGCTGTAGAGATACCTTCTGTACTCCTATGTATGCTGTAGAGATACCTCGTGTACTCCTTTGTGCGCTGTAGAGATACCTTCTGTACTCCTTTGTGCGCTGTAGAGATACCTTCTGTACTCCTTTGTGCGCTGTAGAGATACCTTCTGTACTCCTTTGTGCGCTGTAGAGATACCTTCTGTACTCCTTTGTGCGCTGTAGAGATACCTTCTGTACTCCTTTGTGCGCTGTAGAGATACCTTCTGTACTCCTTTGTACGCTGTAGAGATACTTCGTGTACTCCTTTGTACGTTCTAGAGATATTTCCTGTACTCCTTTGTGCGCTGTAGAGATACCTTCTGTACTCCTTTGTGCGCTGTAGAGATACCTTCTGTACTCCTTTGTACGTTCTAGAGATATTTCCTGTACTCCTTTGTACGCTGTAGAGATACCTTCTGTACTCCTTTGTGCGCTGTAGAGATACCTTCTGTACTCCTTTGTACGGTGTAGAGATACCTCGTGTACTCCTTTGTACGTTCTAGAGATATTTCCTGTACTCCTTTGTGCGCTGTAGAGATACCTTCTGTACTCCTTTGTGCGCTGTAGAGATACCTTCTGTACTCCTTTGTGCGCTGTAGAGATACCTTCTGTACTCCTTTGTGCGCTGTAGAGATACCTTCTGTACTCCTTTGTACGCTGTAGAGATACCTCGTGTACTCCTTTGTGCGCTGTAGAGATACCTTCTGTACTCCTTTGTGCGCTGTAGAGATACCTTCTGTACTCCTTTGTGCGCTGTAGAGATACCTTCTGTACTCCTTTGTACGTTCTAGAGATATTTCCTGTACTCCTTTGTGCGCTGTAGAGATACCTTCTGTACTCCTTTGTGCGCTGTAGAGATATTTCCTGTACTCCTTTGTGCACTGTAGAGATACCTTCTGTACTCCTTTGTGCGCTGTAGAGATACCTTCTGTACTCCTTTGTACGCTGTAGAGATACCTCGTGTACTCCTTTGTACGTTCTAGAGATATTTCCTGTACTCCTTTGTGCGCTGTAGAGATACCTTCTGTACTCCTTTGTGCGCTGTAGAGATACCTTCTGTACTCCTTTGTACGTTCTAGAGATATTTCCTGTACTCCTTTGTGCGCTGTAGAGATACCTCCTGTACTCCTTTGTGCGCTGTAGAGATACCTTCTGTACTCCTTTGTGCACTGTAGAGATACCTTCTGTACTCCTTTGTACGCTGTAGAGATACCTCGTGTACTCCTTCGTACGTTCTAGAGATATTTCCTGTACTCCTTTGTGCGCTGTAGAGATACCTTCTTTACTCCTTTGTGCGCTGTAGAGATACCTTCTGTACTCCTTTGTGCGCTGTAGAGATACCTTCTGTACTCCTTTGTACGCTGTAGAGATACCTCGTGTACTCCTTTGTACGTTCTAGAGATATTTCCTGTACTCCTTTGTGCGCTGTAGAGATACCTTCTGTACTTCTTTGTGCGCTGTAGAGATACCTTTTGTACTCCTTTGTGCGCTGTAGAGATACCTTCTGTACTCCTTTGTACGCTGTAGAGATACCTTCTGTACTCCTTTGTGCGCTGTAGAGATACCTTCTGTACTCCTTTGTACGCTGTAGAGATACCTCGTGTACTCCTTTGTACGTTCTAGAGATATTTCCTGTACTCCTTTGTGCGCTGTAGAGATACCTTCTGTACTTCTTTGTGCGCTGTAGAGATACCTTCTGTACTCCTTTGTGCGCTGTAGAGATACCTTCTGTACTCCTTTGTACGCTGTAGAGATACCTTCTGTACTCCTTTGTGCGCTGTAGAGATACCTTCTGTACTCCTTTGTACGCTGTAGAGATACCTCGTGTACTCCTTTGTACGTTCTAGAGATATTTCCTGTACTCCTTTGTGCGCTGTAGAGATACCTTCTGTACTCCTTTGTGCGCTGTAGAGATACCTTCTGTACTCCTTTGTACGCTGTAGAGATACCTCGTGTACTCCTTTGTGCGCTGTAGAGATACCTTCTGTACTCCTTTGTGCGCTGTAGAGATACCTTCTGTACTCCTTTGTGCGCTGTAGAGATACCTTCTGTACTCCTTTGTGCGCTGTAGAGATACCTTCTGTACTCCTTTGTGCGCTGTAGAGATACCTTCTGTACTCCTTTGTGCGCTGTAGAGATACCTTCTGTACTCCTTTGTGCGCTGTAGAGATACCTTCTGTACTTCTTTGTGCACTGTAGAGATACCTTCTGTACTCCTTTGTACGCTGTAGAGATACCTCGTGTACTCCTTTGTACGTTCTAGAGATATTTCCTGTACTCCTTTGTGCGCTGTAGAGATACCTTCTGTACTCCTTTCTGCGCTGTAGAGATACCTTCTGTACTCCTTTGTGCGCTGTAGAGATACCTTCTGTACTCCTTTGAGCGCTGTAGAGATACCTTCTGTACTCCTTTGTACGCTGTAGAGATACCTCGTGTACTCCTTTGTGTGCTGTAGAGATACCTTCTGTACTCCTTTGTACGCTGTAGAGATACCTCGTATACTCCTTTGTACGTTCTAGAGATATTTCCTGTACTTCTTTGTGCGCTGTAGAGATACCTTCTGTACTCCTTTGTGCGCTGTAGAGATACCTTCTGTACTCCTTTGTGCGCTGTAGAGATACCTTCTGTACTCCTTTGTGCGCTGTAGAGATACCTTCTGTACTCCTTTGTACGCTGTAGAGATACCTCGTGTACTCCTTTGTACGTTCTAGAGATATTTCCTGTACTCCTTTGTGCGCTGTAGAGATACCTTCTGTACTCCTTTGTGCGCTGTAGAGATACCTTCTGTACTCCTTTGTGCGCTGTAGAGATACCTTCTGTACTCCTTTGTGCGCTGTATAGATACCTTCTGTACTCCTTTGTACGCTGTAGAGATACCTCGTGTACTCCTTTGTACGTTCTAGAGATATTTCCTGTACTCCTTTGTGCGCTGTAGAGATACCTTCTGTACTCCTTTGTGCGCTGTAGAGATACCTTCTGTACTCCTTTGTGCGCTGTAGAGATACCTTCTGTACTCCTTTGTGCGCTGTAGAGATACCTTCTGTACTCCTTTGTGCGCTGTAGAGATACCTTCTGTACTCCTATGTATGCTGTAGAGATACCTCGTGTACTCCTTTGTGCGCTGTAGAGATACCTTCTGTACTCCTTTGTGCGCTGTAGAGATACCTTCTGTACTCCTTTGTGCGCTGTAGAGATACCTTCTGTACTCCTTTGTGCGCTGTAGAGATACCTTCTGTACTCCTTTGTGCGCTGTAGAGATACCTTCTGTACTCCTTTGTGCGCTGTAGAGATACCTTCTGTACTCCTTTGTACGCTGTAGAGATACTTCGTGTACTCCTTTGTACGTTCTAGAGATATTTCCTGTACTCCTTTGTGCGCTGTAGAGATACCTTCTGTACTCCTTTGTGCGCTGTAGAGATACCTTCTGTACTCCTTTGTACGTTCTAGAGATATATCCTGTACTCCTTTGTACGCTGTAGAGATACCTTCTGTACTCCTTTGTGCGCTGTAGAGATACCTTCTGTACTCCTTTGTACGGTGTAGAGATACCTCGTGTACTCCTTTGTACGTTCTAGAGATATTTCCTGTACTCCTTTGTGCGCTGTAGAGATACCTTCTGTACTCCTTTGTGCGCTGTAGAGATACCTTCTGTACTCCTTTGTGCGCTGTAGAGATACCTTCTGTACTCCTTTGTGCGCTGTAGAGATACCTTCTGTACTCCTTTGTACGCTGTAGAGATACCTCGTGTACTCCTTTGTGCGCTGTAGAGATACCTTCTGTACTCCTTTGTGCGCTGTAGAGATACCTTCTGTACTCCTTTGTGCGCTGTAGAGATACCTTCTGTACTCCTTTGTACGTTCTAGAGATATTTCCTGTACTCCTTTGTGCGCTGTAGAGATACCTTCTGTACTCCTTTGTGCGCTGTAGAGATATTTCCTGTACTCCTTTGTGCACTGTAGAGATACCTTCTGTACTCCTTTGTGCGCTGTAGAGATACCTTCTGTACTCCTTTGTACGCTGTAGAGATACCTCGTGTACTCCTTTGTACGTTCTAGAGATATTTCCTGTACTCCTTTGTGCGCTGTAGAGATACCTTCTGTACTCCTTTGTGCGCTGTAGAAATACCTTCTGTACTCCTTTGTACGTTCTAGAGATATTTCCTGTACTCCTTTGTGCGCTGTAGAGATACCTTCTGTACTCCTTTGTGCGTTGTAGAGATACCTTCTGTACTCCTTTGTGCACTGTAGAGATACCTTCTGTACTCCTTTGTACGCTGTAGAGATACCTCGTGTACTCCTTCGTACGTTCTAGAGATATTTCCTGTACTCCTTTGTGCGCTGTAGAGATACCTTCTGTACTCCATTGTGCGCTGTAGAGATACCTTCTGTACTCCTTTGTGCGCTGTAGAGATACCTTCTGTACTCCTTTGTACGCTGTAGAGATACCTCGTGTACTCCTTTGTACGTTCTAGAGATATTTCCTGTACTCCTTTGTGCGCTGTAGAGATACCTTCTGTACTTCTTTGTGCGCTGTAGAGATACCTTTTGTACTCCTTTGTGCGCTGTAGAGATACCTTCTGTACTCCTTTGTACGCTGTAGAGATACCTTCTGTACTCCTTTGTGCGCTGTAGAGATACCTTCTGTACTCCTTTGTACGCTGTAGAGATACCTCGTGTACTCCTTTGTACGTTCTAGAGATATTTCCTGTACTCCTTTGTGCGCTGTAGAGATACCTTCTGTACTTCTTTGTGCGCTGTAGAGATACCTTCTGTACTCCTTTGTGCGCTGTAGAGATACCTTCTGTACTCCTTTGTACGCTGTAGAGATACCTTCTGTACTCCTTTGTGCGCTGTAGAGATACCTTCTGTACTCCTTTGTACGCTGTAGAGATACCTCGTGTACTCCTTTGTACGTTCTAGAGATATTTCCTGTACTCCTTCGTGCGCTGTAGAGATACCTTCTGTACTCCTTTGTGCGCTGTAGAGATACCTTCTGTACTCCTTTGTGCGCTGTAGAGATACCTTCTGTACTAGTTTGTGCGCTGTAGAGATACCTTCTGTACTCCCTTGTACGCTGTAGAGATACCTCGTGTACTCCTTTGTGCGCTGTAGAGATACCTTCTGTACTTCTTTGTGCGCTGTAGAGATACCTTCTGTACTCCTTTGTGCGCTGTAGAGATACCTTCTGTACTCCTTTGTGCGCTGTAGAGATACCTTCTGTACTCCTTTGGCGCTGTAGAGATACCTTCTGTACTCCTTTGTACGCTGTAGAGATACCTCGTGTACTCCTTCGTACGTTCTAGAGATATTTCCTGTACTCCTTTGTGCGCTGTAGAGATACCTTCTGTACTCCTTTGTGCGCTGTAGAGATACCTTCTGTACTCCTTTGTGCGCTGTAGAGATACCTTCTGCACTCCTTTGTGCGCTGTAGAGATACCTTCTGTACTCCTTTGTGCGCTGTAGAGATACCTTCTGTACTCCTTTGTGTGCTGTAGAGATACCTTCTGTACTCCTTTGTACGCTGTAGAGATACCTCGTGTACTCCTTTTTACGTTCTAGAGATATTTCCTGTACTCCTTTGTGCGCTGTAGAGATACCTTCTGTACTCCTTTGTGCGCTGTAGAGATACCTTCTGTACTCCTTTGTGCGCTGTAGAGATACCTTCTGTACTCCTTTGTGCGCTGTAGAGATACCTTCTGTACTCCTTTGTGCGCTGTAGAGATACCTTCTGTACTCCTATGTACGCTGTAGAGATACCTCGTGTACTCCTTTGTGCGCTGTAGAGATACCTTCTGTACTCCTTTGTGCGCTGTAGAGATACCTTCTGTACTCCTTTGTGCGCTGTAGAGATACCTTCTGTACTCCTTTGTGCGCTGTAGAGATACCTTCTGTACTCCTTTGTGCGCTGTAGAGATACCTTCTGTACTCCTTTGTGCGCTGTAGAGATACCTTCTGTACTCCTTTGTGCGCTGTAAATATACCTTCTGTACTCCTTTGTACGTTCTAGAGATATTTCCTGTACTCCTTTGTGCGCTGTAGAGATACCTTCTGTACTCCTTTGTGCGCTGTAGAGATATTTCCTGTACTCCTTTGTGCACTGTAGAGATACCTTCTGTACTCCTTTGTGCGCTGTAGAGATACCTTCTTTACTCCTTTGTACGCTGTAGAGATACCTCGTGTACTCCTTTGTACGTTCTAGAGATATTTCCTGTACTCCTTTGTGCGCTGTAGAGATACCTTCTGTACTCCTTTGTGCGCTGTAGAGATACCTTCTGTACTCCTTTGTACGTTCTAGAGATATTTCCTGTACTCCTTTGTGCGCTGTAGAGATACCTTCTGTACTCCTTTGTGCGCTGTAGAGATACCTTCTGTACTCCTTCGTGCGCTGTAGAGATACCTTCTGTACTCCTTTGTACGCTGTAGAGATACCTCGTGTACTCCTTCGTACGTTCTAGAGATATTTCCTGTACTCCTTTGTGCGCTGTAGAGATACCTTCTGTACTCCATTGTGCGCTGTAGAGATACCTTCTGTACTCCTTTGTGCGCTGTAGAGATACCTTCTGTACTCCTTTGTACGCTGTAGAGATACCTCGTGTACTCCTTTGTACGTTCTAGAGATATTTCCTGTACTCCTTTGTGCGCTGTAGAGATACATTCTGTACTTCTTTGTGCGCTGTAGAGATACCTTTTGTACTCCTTTGTGCGCTGTAGAGATACCTTCTGTACTCCTTTGTACGCTGTAGAGATACCTTCTGTACTCCTTTGTGCGCTGTAGAGATACCTTCTGTACTCCTTTGTACGCTGTAGAGATACCTCGTGTACTCCTTTGTACGTTCTAGAGATATTTCCTGTACTCCTTTGTGCGCTGTAGAGAGACCTTCTGTACTTCTTTGTGCGCTGTAGAGATACCTTCTGTACTCCTTTGTGCGCTGTAGAGATACCTTCTGTACTCCTTTGTACGCTGTAGAGATACCTTCTGTACTCCTTTGTGCGCTGTAGAGATACCTTCTGTACTCCTTTGTACGCTGTAGAGATACCTCGTGTACTCCTTTGTACGTTCTAGAGATCTTTCCTGTACTCCTTTGTGCGCTGTAGAGATACCTTCTGTACTCCTTTGTGCGCTGTAGAGATACCTTCTGCACTCCTTTGTGCGCTGTAGAGATACCTTCTGTACTCCTTTGTGCGCTGTAGAGATACCTTCTGTACTCCTTTGTTCGATGTAGAGATACCTCGTGTACTCCTTTGTGCGCTGTAGAGATACCTTCTGTACTCCTTTGTGCGCTGTAGAGATACCTTCTGTACTCCTTTGTGCGCTGTAGAGATACCTTCTGTACTCCTTTGTTGGCTGTAGAGATACCTTCTGTACTCCTTTGTGCGCTGTAGAGATACCTTCTGTACTCCTTTGTGCGCTGTAGAGATACCTTCTGTACTCCTTTGTGCGCTGTAGAGATACCTTCTGTACTTCTTTGTGCGCTGTAGAGATACCTTCTGTACTCCTTTGTACGCTGTAGAGATACCTCGTGTACTCCTTTGTACGTTCTAGAGATATTTCCTGTACTCCTTTGTGCGCTGTAGAGATACCTTCTGTACTCCTTTGTGCGCTGTAGAGATACCTTCTGTACTCCTTTGTGTGCTGTAGAGATACCTTCTGTACTCCTTTGAGCGCTGTAGAGATACCTTCTGTACTCCTTTGTACGCTGTAGAGATACCTCGTGTACTCCTTTGTGCGCTGTAGAGATACCTTCTGTACTCCTTTGTACGCTGTAGAGATATCTCGTGTACTCCTTTGTACGTTCTAGAGATATTTCCTGTACTTCTTTGTGCGCTGTAGAGATACCTTCTGTACTCCTTTGTGCGCTGTAGAGATACCTTCTGTACTCCTTTGTGCGCTGTAGAGATACCTTCTGTACTCCTTTGTGCGCTGTAGAGATACCTTCTGTACTCCTTTGTACGCTGTAGAGATACCTCGTGTACTCCTTTGTACGTTCTAGAGATATTTCCTGTACTCCTTTGTGCGCTGTAGAGATACCTTCTGTACTCCTTTGTGCGCTGTAGAGATACCTTCTGTACTCCTTTGTGCGCTGTAGAGATACCTTCTGTACTCCTTTGTGCGCTGTAGAGATACCTTCTGTACTCCTTTGTACGCTGTAGAGATACCTCGTGTACTCCTTTGTACGTTCTAGAGATATTTCCTGTACTCCTTTGTGCGCTGTAGAGATACCTTCTGTACTCCTTTGTGCGCTGTAGAGATACCTTCTGTACTCCTTTGTGCGCTGTAGAGATACCTTCTGTACTCCTTTGTGCGCTGTAGAGATACCTTCTGTACTCCTATGTGCGCTGTAGAGATACCTTCTGTACTCCTTTGTACGCTGTAGAGATACCTTCTGTACTCCTTTGTGCGCTGTAGAGATACCTTCTGTACTCCTTTGTACGCTGTAGAGATACCTCGTGTACTCCTTTGTACGTTCTAGAGATATTTCTTGTACTCCTTTGTGCGCTGTAGAGATACCTTCTGTACTCCTTTGTGCGCTGTAGAGATACCTTCTGTACTCCTTTGTGCGCTGTAGAGATACCTTCTATACTCCTTTGTACGCTGTAGAGATACCTTCTGTACTCCTTTGTGCGCTGTAGAGATACCTTCTGTACTCCTTTGTACGCTGTAGAGATACCTCGTGTACTCCTTTGTACGTTCTAGAGATATTTCCTGTACTCCTTTGTGCGCTGTAGAGATACCTTCTGTACTCCTTTGTGCGCTGTAGAGATACCTTCTGTACTCCTTTGTACGCTGTAGAGATATTTCCTGTACTCCTTTGTGCGCCGTAGAGATACCTTCTGTACTCCTTTGTGCGCTGTAGAGATACCTTCTGTACTCCTTTGTGCGCTGTAGAGATACCTTCTGTACTCCTTTGTGCGCTGTAGAGATACCTTCTGTACTCCTTTGTACGTTCTAGAGATATTTCCTGTACTTTTTTGTGCGCTGTAGAGATACCTTCTGTACTCCTTTGTGCGCTGTAGAGATACCTTCTGTAATCCTTTGTGCGCTGTAGAGATACCTTCTGTACTCCTTTGTACGCTGTAGAGATACCTCGTGTACTCCTTTGTGCGCTCTAGAGATATCTTCTGTACTCTTTTGTGCGCTGGAGAGATACCTTCTGTACCCCTTTGTGCGCTGTAGAGATACCTTCTGTACTCCTTTGTACGTTCTAGAGATATTTCCTCTACTCCTTTGTGCGCTGTAGAGATACCTTCTGTACTCCTTTGTGCGCTGTAGAGATACCTTCTGTACTCCTTTGTGCGCTGTAGAGATACCTTCTGTACTCCTTTGTGCGCTGTAGAGATACCTTCTGTACTCCTTTGTACGCTGTAGAGATACTTCGTGTACTCCTTTGTACGTTCTAGAGATATTTCCTGTACTCCTTTGTGCGCTGTAGAGATACCTTCTGTACTCCTTTGTGCGCTGCAGCGATACCTTCTGTATTCCTTTGTGCGCTGTAGAGATACCTTCTGTACTCCTTTGTGCGCTGTAGAGATACCTTCTGTACTCCTTTGTACGCTGTAGAGATACCTCGAGTACTCCTTTGTACGTTCTAGAGATATTTCCTGTACTCCTTTGTGCGCTGTAGAGATACCTTCTGTACTCCTTTGTGCGCTGTAGAGATACCTTCTGTACTCCTTTGTGCGCTGTAGAGATACCTTCTGTACTCCTTTGTGCGCTGTAGAGATACCTTCTGTACTCCTTTGTGCGCTGTAGAGATACCTTCTGTACTCCTTTGTACGCTGTAGAGATACCTCGTGTACCCCTTTGTGCGCTGTAGAGATACCTTCTGTACTCCTTTGTGCGCTGTAGAGATACCTTCTGTACTCCTTTGTGCGCTGTAGAGATACCTTCTGTACTCCTTTGTACATTCTAGAGATATTTCCTGTACTCCTTTGTGCGCTGTAGAGATACCTTCTGTACTCCTTTGTGCGCTGTAGAGATACCTTCTGTACTCCTTTGTACGTTCTAGAGATATTTCCTGTACTCCTTTGTGCGCTGTAGAGATACCTTCTGTACTCCTTTGTGCGCTGTAGAGATACCTTCTGTACTCCTTTGTGCGCTGTAGAGATACCTTCTGTACTCCTTTGTACGCTGTAGAGATACCTCGTGTACTCCTTTGTGCGCTGTAGAGATACCTTCTGTACTTCTTTGTGCGCTGTAGAGATACCTTCTGTACTCCTTTGTGCGCTGTAGAGATACCTTCTGTTCTCCTTTGTACGTTCTAGAGATATTTCCTGTACTCCTTTTTGCGCTGTAGAGATACCTTCTGTACTCCTTTGTGCGCTGTAGAGATACCTTCTGTACTCCTCTGTGCGCTGTAGAGATACCTTCTGTACTCCTTTGTGCGCTGTAGAGATACCTTCTGTACTCCTTTGTACGCTGTAGAGATACCTCGTGTACTCCTTTGTACGTTCTAGAGATATTTCCTGTACTCCTTTGTGCGCTGTAGAGATACCTTCTGTACTCCTTTGTGCGCTGTAGAGATACCTTCTGTACTCCTTTGTGCGCTGTAGAGATACCTTCTGTACTCCTTTGTACGCTGTAGAGATACCTCGTGTACTCCTTTGTACGTTCTAGAGATATTTCCTGTACTCCTTTGTGCGCTGTAGAGATACCTTCTGTACTCCTTTGTGCGCTGTAGAGATACCTTCTGTACTCCTTTGTGCGCTGTAGAGATACCTTCTGTCCTCCTTTGTGCGCTGTAGAGATACCTTCTGTACTCCTTTGTGCGCTGTAGAGATACCTTCTGTACTCCTTTGTACGCTGTAGAGATACCTCGTGTACTCCTTTGTGCGCTGTAGAGATACCTTCTGTACTCCTTTGTGCGCTGTGGAGATACCTTCTGTACTCCTTTGTGCGCTGTAGAGATACCTTCTGTACTCCTTTGTACGTTCTAGAGATATTTCCTGTACCTTTGTGCGCTGTAGAGATACCTTCTGTACTCCTTTGTGCGCTGTAGAGATACCTTCTGTACTCCTTTGTGCGCTGTAGAGATACCTTCTGTACTCCTTTGTGCGCTGTAGAGATACCTTCTGTACTCCTTTGTACGCTGTAGAGATACCTCGTGTACTCCTTTGTACGTTCTAGAGATATTTCCTGTACTCCTTTGTGCGCTGTAGAGATACCTTCTGTACTCCTTTGTGCGCTGTAGAGATACCTTCTGTACTCCTTTGTGCGCTGTAGAGATACCTTCTGTACTCCTTTGTGCGCTGTAGAGATACCTTCTGTACTTCTTTGTACGCTGTAGAGATACCTCGTGTACTCCTTTGTACGTTCTAGAGATATTTCCTGTACTCCTTTGTGCGCTGTAGAGATACCTTCTGTACTCCTTTGTGCGCTGTAGAGATACCTTCTGTACTCCTTTGTGCGCTGTAGAGAGACCTTCTGTACTCCTTTGTACGCTGTAGAGATACCTCGTGTACTTCTTTGTGCGCTGTAGAGATACTTTCTGTACTCCTTTGTGCGCTGTAGAGATACCTTCTGTACTCCTTTGTGCGCTGTAGAGATACCTTCTGTACTCCTTTGTACGCTGTAGAGATACCTCGTGTACTCCTTTGTACGTTCTAGAGATATTTCCTGTACTCCTTTGTGCGCTGTAGAGAAACCTTCTGTACTCCTATGTGCGCTGTAGAGATTCCTTCTGTACTCCTTTGTGCGCTTTAGAGATACCTTCTGTACTCCTTTGTGCGCTGTAGAGATACCTTCTGTACTCCTTTGTACGCTGTAGAGATACCTCGTGTACTCCTTTGTACGTTCTAGAGAAATTTCCTGTACTCCTTTGTGCGCTGTAGAGATACCTTCTGTACTCTTTTGTTCGCTGTAGAGATACCTTCTGTACTCCTTTGTGCGCTGTAGAGATACCTTCTGTACTCCTTTGTACGCTGAAGAGATACCTCGTGTACTCCTTTGTGCGCTGTAGAGATACCATCTGTACTCCTTTGTGCGCTGTAGAGATACCTTCTGTACTTCTTTGTACGTTCTAGAGATATTTCCTGTACTCCTTTGTGCGCTGTAGAGATACCTTCTGTACTCCTTTGTGCGCTGTAGAGATATTTCCTGTACTCCTTTGTGCGCTGTAGAGATACCTTCTGTACTCCTTTGTGCGCTGTAGAAATACCTTCTGTACTCCTTTGTACGCTGTAGAGATACCTCGTGTACTCCTTTGTACGTTCTAGAGATATTTCCTGTATTCCTTTGTGCGCTGTAGAGATACCTTCTGTACTCCTTTGTGCGCTGTAGAGATACCTTCTGTACTCTTTTGTGCGCTGTAGAGATACCTTCTGTACTCCTTTGTACGCTGTAGAGATACCTTCTGTACTCCTTTGTGCGCTGTAGAGATACCTTCTGTACTCCTTTGTACGCTGTAGAGATACCTCGTGTACTCCTTTGTACGTTCCAGAGATATTTCCTGTACTCCTTTGTGCGCTGTAGAGATACCTTCTGTACTCCTTTGTGCGCTGTAGAGATACCTTCTGTACTCCTTTGTACGCTGTAGAGATACCTCGTGTACTCCTTTGTACGTTCTAGAGATATTTCTTGTACTCCTTTGTGCGCTGTAGAGATACCTTCTGTACTCCTTTGTGCGCTGTAGAGATACCTTCTGTACTCTTTTGTGCGCTGTAGAGATACCTTCTGTACTCCTTTGTGCGCTGTAGAGATGCCTTCTGTACTCCTTTGTGCGCTGTAGAGATACCTTTTGTACTCCTTTGTGCGCTGTAGAGATACCTTCTGTACTCCTTTGTACGCTGTAGAGATACCTCGTGTACTCCTTTGTAGGTTCTAGAGATATTTCCTGTACTCCTTTGTGCGCTGTAGAGATACCTTCTGTACTCCTTTGTGCGCTGTAGAGATACCTTCTGTACTCCTTTGTGCGCTGTAGAGATACCTTCTGTACTCCTTTGTGCGCTGCAGAGATACCTTCTGTACTCCTTTGTACGCTGTAGAGATACCTCGTGTACTCCTTTGTACGTTCTAGAGATATTTCCTGTACTCCTTTGTGCGCTGTAGAGATACCTTCTGTACTCCTTTGTGCGCTGTAGAGATACCTTCTGTACTCCTTTGTACGCTGTAGAGATACCTTCTGTACTCCTTTGTGCGCTGTAGAGATACCTTCTGTACTTCTTTGTGCGCTATAGAGATACCTTCTGTACTCCTTTGTGCGCTGTAGAGATACCTTCTGTACTCCTTTGTGCGCTGTAGAGATACCTTCTGTACTCCTTTGTACGTTCTAGAGATATTTCCTCTACTCCTTTGTGCGCTGTAGAGATACCTTCTGTACTCCTTTGTGCGCTGTATAGATACCTTCTGTACTCCTTTGTGCGCTGTAGAGATACCTTCTGTACTCCTTTGTACGCTGTAGAGATACCTCGTGTACTCCTTTGTGCGCTGTAGAGATACCTTCTGTACTCCTTCGTGCGCTGTAGAGATACCTTCTGTACTCCTTTGTGCGCTGTAGAGATATCTTCTGTACTCCTTTGTACGTTATAGAGATATTTCCTGTACTCCTTTGTGCGCTTTAGAGATACCTTCTGTACTCCTTTGTGCGCTGTAGAGATACCTTCTGTACTCCTTTGTGCGCTGTAGAGATACCTTCTGTACTCCTTTGTGCGCTGTAGAGATACCTTCTGTACTCCCTTGTACGCTGTAGAGATTCCTCGTGTACTCCTTTGTACGTTCTAGAGATATTTCCTGTACTCCTTTGTGCGCTGTAGAGATACCTTCTGTACTCCTTTGTGCGCTGTAGAGATACCTTCTGTACTCCTTTGTGCGCTGTAGAGATTCCTTCTGTACTCTTTTGTGCGCTGTAGAGATACCTTCTGTACTCCTTTGTGCGCTGTAGAGATACCTTCAGTACTCCTTTGTACGCTGTAGAGATACCTCGTGTACTCCTTTGTACGTTCTAGATATATTTACTGTACTCCTTTGTGCGCTGTAGAGATACCTTCTGTACTCCTTTGTGCGCTGTAGAGATACCTTCTGTACTCCTTTGTGCGCTGTAGAGATACCTTCTGTACTCCTTTGTACGCTGTAGAGATACCTTCTGTACTCCTTTGTGCGCCGAGAGATACCTTCTGTACTCCTTTGTACGCTGTAGAGATACCTCGTGAACTCCTTTGTACGTTCTAGAGATATTTCCTGTACTCCTTTGTGCGCTGTAGAGATACCTTCTGTACTCCTTTGTGCGCTGTAGAGATACCTTCTGTACTCCTTTGTCCGTTCTAGAGATATTTCCTGTACTCCTTTGTACGCTGTAGAGATACCTTCTGTACTCCTTTGTGCGCTGTAGAGATACCTTCTGTACTCCTTTGTACGCTGTAGAGATACCTCGTGTACTCCTTTGTACGTTCTAGAGATATTTCCTGTACTCCTTTGTGCGCTGTAGAGATACCTTCTGTACTCCTTTGTGCGCTGTAGAGATACCTTCTGTACTCCTTTGTGCGCTGTAGAGATACCTTCTGTACTCCTTTGTGCGCTGTAGAGATACCTTCTGTACTCCTTTGTACGCTGTAGAGATACCTCGTGTACTCCTTTGTACGTTCTAGAGATATTTCCTGTACTCCTTTGTGCGCTGTAGAGATACCTTCTATACTCCTTTGTGCGCTGTAGAGATACCTTCTGTACTCCTTTGTGCGCTGTAGAGATACCTTCTGTACTCCTTTGTGCGCTGTAGAGATACCTTCTGTACTCCTTTGTACGCTGTAGAGATACCTCGTGTACTCCTTCGTACGTTCTAGAGATATTTCCTGTACTCCTTTGTGCGCTGTAGAGATACCTTCTGTACTCCTTTGTGCGCTGTAGAGATACCTTCTGTACTCCTTTGTGCGCTGTAGAGATACATTCTGTACTCCTTTGTACGCTGTAGAGATACCTTCTGTACTCCTTTGTGCGCTGTAGAGATACCTTCTGTACTCCTTTGTGCGCTGTAGAGATACCTCGTGTACTCCTTTGTACGTTCTAGAGATATTTCCTGTACTCCTTTGTGCGCTGTAGAGATACCTTCTGTACTCCTTTGTGAGCTGTAGAGATACCTTCTGTACTCATTTGTACGTTCTAGAGATATTTCCTGTACTCCTTTGTGCGCTGTAGAGTAACCTTCTGTACTCCTTTGTGCGCTGTAGAGATACCTTCTGTACTCCTTTGTGCGCTGTAGAGATACCTTTTGTACTCCTTTGTACGCTGTAGAGATACCTTCTGTACTCCTTTGTGCGCTGTAGAGATACCTTCTGTACTCCTTTGTACGCTGTAGAGATACCTCGTGTACTCCTTTGTACGTTCTAGAGATATTTCCTGTACTCCTTTGTGCGCTGTAGAGATACCTTCTGTACTCCTTTGTGCGCTGTAGAGATACCTTCTGTACTCCTTTGTGCGCTGTAGAGATACCTTCTGTACTCCTTTGTGCGCTGTAGAGATACCTTCTGTACTCCTTTGTGCGCTGTAGAGATACCTTCTGTACTCCTTTGTACGCTGTAGAGATACCTCGTGTACTCCTTTGTACGTTCTAGAGATATTTCCTGTACTCCTCTGTGCGCTGTAGAGATACCTTCTGTACTCCTTTGTGCGCTGTAGAGATCCCTTCTGTACTCCTTTGTGCGCTGTAGAGATACCTTCTGTACTCCTTTGTGCGCTGTTGAGATACCTTCTGTACTCCTTTGTACGCTGTAGAGATACCTCGTGTACTCCTTTGTACGTTCTAGAGATATTTTCTATACTCCTTTGTGCGCTGTAGAGATACTTTCTGTACTCCTTTGTGCGCTGTAGAGATACCTTCTGTACTCCTTTGTGCGCTGTAGAGATACCTTCTGTACTCCTTTGTGCGCTGTAGAGATACCTTCTGTACTCCTTTGTACGTTCTAGAGATATTTCCTGTACTCCTTTGTGCGATGTAGAGATACCTTCTGTACTCCTCTGTACGCTGTAGAGATACCTCGTGTACTCCTTTGTACGTTCTAGAGATATTACCTGTACTCCTTTGTGCGCTGTAGAGATACCTTCTGTACTCCTTTGTGCGCAGTAGAGATACCTTCTGTACTCCTTTGTGCGCTGTAGAGATACCTTCTGTACTCCTTTGTACGCTGTAGAGATACCTCGTGTACTCCTTTTTACGTTCTAGAGATATTTCCTGTACTCCTTTGTGCGCTGTAGAGATACCTTCTGTACTCCTTTGTGCGCTGTAGAGATACCTTCTGTACTCCTTTGTGCGCTGTAGAGATACCTTCTGTACTCCTTTGTACGCTGTAGAGATACCTTCTGTACTCCTTTGTGCGCTGTACAGATACCTTCTGTACTCCTTTGTACGCTGTAGAGATACCTCGTAAACTCCTTTGTACGTTCTAGAGATATTTCCTGTACTCCTTTGTGCGCTGTAGAGATACCTTCTGTACTCCTTTGTGCGCTGTAGAGATACCTTCTGTACTCCTTTGTGCGCTGTAGAGATACCTTCTGTACTCCTTTGTACGCTGTAGAGATACCTTCTGTACTCCTTTGTGCGCTGTAGAGATACCTTCTGTAATCCTTTGTACGCTGTAGAGATACCTCGTATACTCCTTTGTACGTTCTAGAGATATTTCCTGTACTCCTTTGTGCGCTGTAGAGATACCTTCTGTACTCCTTTGTGCGCTCTAGAGATACCTTCTGTACTTCTATGTACGTTCTAGAGATATTTCCTGTACTCCTTTGTACGCTGTAGAGATACCTTCTGTACTCCTTTGTGGGCTGTAGAGATACCTTCTGTACTCCTTTGTACGCTGTAGAGATATCTCGTGTACTCCTTTGTACGTTCTAGACATATTTCCTGTACTCCTTTGTGCGCTGTAGAGATACCTTCTGTACTCCTTTGTGCGCTGTAGAGATACCTTCTGTACTCCTTTGTGCGCTGTAGAGATACCTTCTGTACTTCTTTGTGCGCTGTAGAGATACCTTCTGTACTCCTTTGTACGCTGTAGAGATACTTCGTGTACTCCTTTGTACGTTCTAGAGATATTTTCTGTACTCCTTTGTGCGCTGTAGAGATACCTTCTGTACTCCTTTGTGCGCTGTAGAGATACCTTCTGTACTCCTTTGTGCGCTGTAGAGATACCTTCTGTACTCCTTTGTGCGCTGTAGAGATACCTTCTGTACTCCTTTGTACGCTGTAGAGATACCTCGTGTACTCCTTTGTACGTTCTAGAGATATTTCCTGTACTCCTCTGTGCGCTGTAGAGATACCTTCTGTACTCCTTTGTGCGCTGTAGAGATCCCTTCTGTACTCCTTTGTGCGCTGTAGAGATACCTTCTGTACTCCTTTGTGCGCTGTTGAGATACCTTCTGTACTCCTTTGTACGCTGTAGAGATACCTCGTGTACTCCTTTGTACGTTCTAGAGATATTTTCTATACTCCTTTGTGCGCTGTAGAGATACTTTCTGTACTCCTTTGTGCGCTGTAGAGATACCTTCTGTACTCCTTTGTGCGCTGTAGAGATACCTTCTGTACTCCTTTGTGCGCTGTAGAGATACCTTCTGTACTCCTTTGTACGTTCTAGAGATATTTCCTGTACTCCTTTGTGCGATGTAGAGATACCTTCTGTACTCCTCTGTACGCTGTAGAGATACCTCGTGTACTCCTTTGTACGTTCTAGAGATATTACCTGTACTCCTTTGTGCGCTGTAGAGATACCTTCTGTACTCCTTTGTGCGCAGTAGAGATACCTTCTGTACTCCTTTGTGCGCTGTAGAGATACCTTCTGTACTCCTTTGTACGCTGTAGAGATACCTCGTGTACTCCTTTTTACGTTCTAGAGATATTTCCTGTACTCCTTTGTGCGCTGTAGAGATACCTTCTGTACTCCTTTGTGCGCTGTAGAGATACCTTCTGTACTCCTTTGTGCGCTGTAGAGATACCTTCTGTACTCCTTTGTACGCTGTAGAGATACCTTCTGTACTCCTTTGTGCGCTGTACAGATACCTTCTGTACTCCTTTGTACGCTGTAGAGATACCTCGTAAACTCCTTTGTACGTTCTAGAGATATTTCCTGTACTCCTTTGTGCGCTGTAGAGATACCTTCTGTACTCCTTTGTGCGCTGTAGAGATACCTTCTGTACTCCTTTGTGCGCTGTAGAGATACCTTCTGTACTCCTTTGTACGCTGTAGAGATACCTTCTGTACTCCTTTGTGCGCTGTAGAGATACCTTCTGTAATCCTTTGTACGCTGTAGAGATACCTCGTATACTCCTTTGTACGTTCTAGAGATATTTCCTGTACTCCTTTGTGCGCTGTAGAGATACCTTCTGTACTCCTTTGTGCGCTCTAGAGATACCTTCTGTACTTCTATGTACGTTCTAGAGATATTTCCTGTACTCCTTTGTACGCTGTAGAGATACCTTCTGTACTCCTTTGTGGGCTGTAGAGATACCTTCTGTACTCCTTTGTACGCTGTAGAGATATCTCGTGTACTCCTTTGTACGTTCTAGACATATTTCCTGTACTCCTTTGTGCGCTGTAGAGATACCTTCTGTACTCCTTTGTGCGCTGTAGAGATACCTTCTGTACTCCTTTGTGCGCTGTAGAGATACCTTCTGTACTTCTTTGTGCGCTGTAGAGATACCTTCTGTACTCCTTTGTACGCTGTAGAGATACTTCGTGTACTCCTTTGTACGTTCTAGAGATATTTTCTGTACTCCTTTGTGCGCTGTAGAGATACCTTCTGTACTCCTTTGTGCGCTGTAGAGATACCTTCTGTGCTCCTTTGTGCGCTGTAGAGATACCTTCTGTACTCCTTTGTGCGCTGTAGAGATACCTTCTGTACTCCTTTGTACGCTGTAGAGATCCCTCGTGTTCTCCTTTGTACGTTTTAGAGATATTTCCTGTACTCCTTGTTGCGCTGTAGAGATACCTTCTGTACTCCTTTGTGCGCTGTAGAGATACCTTCTGTACTCCTTTGTGCGCTGTAGAGATACCTTCTGTACTCCTTTGTACGCTGTAGAGATACCTTCTGTACTCATTTGTGCGCTGTAGAGATACCTTCTGTACTCCTTTGTGCGCTGTAGAGATACCTTCTGTACTCCTTTGTGCGCTGTAGAGATACCTTCTGTACTCCTTTGTGCGCTGTAGAGATACCTTCTGTACTCCTTTGTACGTTCTAGAGATATTTCCTGTACTCCTTTGTGCGCTGTAGAGATACCTTCTGTACTCCTTTGTGCGCTGTAGAGATACCTTCTGTACTCCTTTGTGCGCTGTAGAGATACCTTCTGTACTCCTTTGTACGCTGTAGAGATACCTCGTGTACTCCTTTGTGCGCTGTAGAGATACCTTCTGTACTCCTTTCTGCGCTGTAGAGATACCTTCTGTACTCCTTTGTGCGCTGTAGAGAGACCTTCTGTACTCCTTTGTTCGTTCTAGAGATATTTCCTGTACTCCTTTGTGCGCTGTAGAGATACCTTCTGTACTCCTTTGTGCGCTGTAGAGATACCTTCTGTACTCCTTTGTGCGCTGTAGAGATACCTTCTGTACTCCTTTGTACGCTGTAGAGATACCTCGTGTACTCCTTTGTACGTTCTAGAGATATTTCCTGTACTCCTTTGTGCGCTGTAGAGATACCTTCTGTACTCCTTTGTGCGCTGTAGAGATACCTTCTGTACTTCTTTGTGCGCTGTAGAGATACCTTCTGTACTCCTTTGTGCGCTGTAGAGATACCTTCTGTACTCCTTTGTGCGCTGTAGAGATGCGTTCTGTACTCCTTTGTACGCTGTAGAGATACCTCGTGTACTCCTTTGTACGTTCTAGAGATAATTCCTGTACTCTTTTGTGCGCTGTAGAGATACCTTCTGTACTCCTTTGTGCGCTGTAGAGATACCTTCTGTACTCCTTTGTGCGCTGTAGAGATACCTTCTGTACTCTTTTGTGCGCTGTAGAGATACCTTTTGTACTCCTTTGTACGCTGTAGAGATACCTCGTGTACTCCTTTGTACGTTCTAGAGATATTTCCTGTACTCCTTTGTGCGCTGTAGAGATACCTTCTGTACTCCTTGGTGCGCTGTAGAGATACCTCGTGTACTCCTTTGTACGTTCTAGAGATATTTCCTGTACTCCTTTGTGCGCTGTAGAGATACCTTTTGTACTCCTTTGTGCGCTGTAGAGATACCTTCTGTACTCCTTTGTGCGCTGTAGTGATACCTTCTGTACTCCTTTGTACGCTGTAGAGATACCTTCTGTACTCCTTTGTGCGCTGTAGAGATACCTTCTGTACTCCTTTGTACGCTGTAGAGATACCTCGTGTACTCCTTTGTACGTTCTAGAGATCTTTCCTGTACTCCTTTGTGCGCTGTAGAGATACCTTCTGTACTCCTTTGTGCGCTGTAGAGATACCTTCTGTACTCCTTTGTGCGCTGTAGAGATACCTTCTGTACTCCTTTGTACGCTGTAGAGATACCTCGTGTACTCCTTTGTACGTTCTAGAGATATTTCCTGTACTCCTTTGTGCGCTGTAGAGATACCTTCTGTACTCCTTTGTGCGCTGTAGAGATACCTTCTGTACTCCTTTGTACGTTCTAGAGATATTTCCTGTACTCCTTTGTGCGCTGTAGAGATACCTTCTGTACTCCTTTGTGCGCTGTAGAGATACCTTCTGTACTCCTTTGTGCGCTCTAGAGATACCTTCTGTACTCCTTTGTGCGCTGTAGAGATACCTTCTGTACTCCTTTGTGCGCTGTAGAGATACCTTCTGTACTCCTTTGTACGCTGTAGAGATACCTCGTGTACTCCTTTTCACGTTCTAGAGATATTTCCTGTACTCCTTTGTGCGCTGTAGAGATACCTTCTGTACTCCTTTGTGCGCTGTAGAGATACCTTCTGTACTCCTTTGTGCGCTGTAGAGATACCTTCTGTACTCCTTTGTACGCTGTAGAGATACCTTCTGTACTCCTTTGTGCGCTGTAGAGATACCTTCTGTACTCCTTTGTACGCTGTAGAGATACCTCGTAAACTCCTTTGTACGTTCTAGAGATATTTCCTGTACTCCTTTGTGCGCTGTAGAGATACCTTCTGTACTCCTTTGTGCGCTGTAGAGATACCTTCTGTACTCCTTTGTGCGCTGTAGAGATACCTTCTGTACTCCTTTGTACGCTGTAGAGATACCTTCTGTACTCCTTTGTGCGCTGTAGAGATACCTTCTGTACTCCTTTGTACGCTGTAGAGATACCTCGTATACTCCTTTGTACGTTCTAGAGATATTTCCTGTACTCCTTTGTGCGCTGTAGAGATACCTTCTGTACTCCTTTGTGCGCTGTAGAGATACCTTCTGTACTCCTTTGTACGTTCTAGAGATATTTCCTATACTCCTTTGTGCGCTGTAGAGATACCTTCTGTACTCCTTTGTGCGCTGTAGAGATACCTTCTGTACTCCTTTGTGCGCTGTAGAGATACCTTCTGTACTTCTTTGTGCGCTGTAGAGATACCTTCTGTACTCCTTTGTACGCTGTAGAGATACCTCGTGTACTCCTTTGTACGTTCTAGAGATATTTTCTGTACTCCTTTGTGCGCTGTAGAGATACCTTCTGTACTCCTTTGTGCGCTGTAGAGATACCTTCTGTACTCCTTTGTGCGCTGTAGAGATACCTTCTGTACTCCTTTGTGCGCTGTAGAGATACCTTCTGTACTCCTTTGTATGCTGTAGAGATCCCTCGTGTACTCCTTTGTACGTTTTAGAGATATTTCCTGTACTCCTTGTTGCGCTGTAGAGATACCTTCTGTACTCCTTTGTGCGCTGTAGAGATACCTTCTGTACTCCTTTGTGCGCTGTAGAGATACCTTCTGTACTCCTTTGTACGCTGTAGAGATACCTTCTGTACTCCTTTGTGCGCTGTAGAGATACCTTCTGTACTCCTATGTGCGCTGTAGAGATACCTTCTGTACTCCTTTGTGCGCTGTAGAGATACCTTCTGTACTCCTTTGTGCGCTGTAGAGATACCTTCTGTACTCCTTTGTACGTTCTAGAGATATTTCCTGTACTCCTTTGTGCGCTGTAGAGATACCTTCTGTACTCCTTTGTGCGCTGTAGAGATACCTTCTGTACTCCTTTGTGCGCTGTAGAGATACCTTCTGTACTCCTTTGTACGCTGTAGAGATACCTCGTGTACTCCTTTGTGCGCTGTAGAGATACCTTCTGTACTCCTTTGTGCGCTGTAGAGATACCTTCTGTACTCCTTTGTGCGCTGTAGAGATACCTTCTGTACTCCTTTGTGCGTTCTAGAGATATTTCCTGTACTCCTTTGTGCGCTGTAGAGATACCTTCTGTACTCCTTTGTGCGCTGTAGAGATACCTTCTGTACTCCTTTGTGCGCTGTAGAGATACCTTCTGTACTCCTTTGTACGCTGTTGAGATACCTCGTGTACTCCTTTGTACGTTCTAGAGATATTTTCTGTACTCCTTTGTGCGCTGTAGAGATACCTTCTGTACTTCTTTGTGCGCTGTAGAGATACCTTCTGTACTCCTTTGTGCGCTGTAGGGATAC
This sequence comes from Morinoia aosen, assembly GCA_030386875.1. Lineage (NCBI taxonomy): Eukaryota > Metazoa > Arthropoda > Malacostraca > Amphipoda > Talitridae > Morinoia > Morinoia aosen. The sequence continues at coordinate 32,218,363 of JASJYW010000027.1, read as the reverse complement.
CTTCTGTACTCCTTTGTGCGCTGTAGAGACACCTTCTGTACTCCTTTGTGCGCTGTAAAGATGCGTTCTGTACTCCTTTGTACGCTGTAGAGATACCTCGTGTACTCCTTTGTACGTTCTAGAGATATTTCCTGTACTCCTTTGTGCGCTGCAGAGATACCTTCTGTACTCCTTTGTGCGCTGTAGAGATACCTTCTGTACTACTTTGTGCGCTGTAGAGATACCTTCTGTACTCCTTTGTGCGCTGTAGAGATACCTTCTGTACTCCTTTGTACGCTGTAGAGATACCTCGTGTACTCCTTTGTACGTTCTAGAGATATTCCCTGTACTCCTTTGTGCGCTGTAGAGATACCTTCTGTACTCCTTTGTGCGCTGTAGAGATACCTCGTGTACTCCTTTGTACGTTCTAGAGATATTTCCTGTACTCCTTTGTGCGCTGTAGAGATACCTTCTGTACTCCTTTGTGCGCTGTAGAGATACCTTCTGTACTCCTTTGTGCGCTGTAGAGATACCTTCTGTACTCCTTTGTACGCTGTAGAGATACCTTCTGTACTCCTTTGTGCGCTGTAGAGATACCTTCTGTACTCCTTTGTACGCTGTAGAGATACCTCGTGTACTCCTTTGTACGTTCTAGAGATCTTTCCTGTACTCCTTTGTGCGCTGTAGAGATACCTTCTGTACTCCTTTGTGCGCTGTAGAGATACCTTCTGTACTCCTTTGTGCGCTGTAGAGATACCTTCTGTACTCCTTTGTACGCTGTAGAGATACCTCGTGTACTCCTTTGTACGTTCTAGAGATATTTCCTGTACTCCTTTGTGCGCTGTAGAGATACCTTCTGTACTCCTTTGTGCGCTGTAGAGATACCTTCTGTACTCCTTTGTACGTTCTAGAGATAATTCCTGTACACCTTTGTGCGCTGTAGAGATACCTTCTGTACTCCTTTGTGCGCTGTAGAGATACCTTCTGTACTCCTTTGTGCGCTGTAGAGATACCTTCTGTACTCCTTTGTACGCTGTAGAGATACCTCGTGTACTCCTTTGTGCGCTGTAGAGATACCTTCTGTACTCTTTTGTGCGCTGTAGAGATACCTTCTGTACTCCTTTGTGCGCTGTAGAGATACCTTCTGTACTCCTTTGTGCGCTGTAGAGATACCTTCTGTACTCCTTCGTACGCTGTAGAGATACCTCGTGTACTCCTTTGTACGTTCTAGAGATATTCCCTGTACTCCTTTGTGCGCTGTAGAGATACCTCCTGTACTCCTTTGTGCGCTGTAGAGATACCTTCTGTACTCCTTTGTGCGTTCTAGAGATATTTCCTGTACTCCTTTGTGCGCTGTAGAGATTCCTTCTGTACTCCTTTGTGCGCTGTAGAGATACCTTCTGTACTCCTTTGTGCGCTGTAGAGATACCTTCTGTACTCCTTTGTACGCTGTAGAGATACCTCGTGTACTCCTTGGTACGTTCTAGAGATATTTCCTGTACTCCTTTGTGCGCTGTAGAGATACCTTCTGTACTCCTTTGTGCGCTGTAGAGATACCTTCTGTACTCCTTTGTGCGCTGTAGAGATACCTTCTGTACTCCTTTGTGCGCTGTAGAGATACCTTCTGTACTCCTTTGTGCGCTGTACAGATGCGTTCTGTACTCCTTTGTACGCTGTAGAGATACCTCGTGTACTTTTTTGTACGTTCTAGAGATATTTCCTGTACTCCTTTGTGCGCTGCAGAGATACCTTCTGTACTCCTTTGTGCGCTGTAGAGATACCTTCTGTACTCCTTTGTGCGCTGTAGAGATACCTTCTGTACTCCTTTGTGCGCTGTAGAGATACCTTCTGTACTCCTTTGTACGCTGTAGAGATACCTCGTGTACTCCTTTGTACGTTCTAGAGATATTTCCTGTACTCCTTTGTGCGCTGTAGAGATACCTTCTGTACTCCTTTGTGCGCTGTAGAGATACCTCGTGTACTCCTTTGTACGTTCTAGAGATATTTCCTGTACTCCTTTGTGCGCTGTAGAGATACCTTCTGTACTCCTTTGTGCGCTGTAGAGATACCTTCTGTACTCCTTTGTGCGCTGTAGAGATACCTTCTGTACTCCTTTGTACGCTGTAGAGATACCTTCTGTACTCCTTTGTGCGCTGTAGAGATACCTTCTGTACTCCTTTGTACGCTGTAGAGATACCTCGTGTACTCCTTTGTACGTTCTAGAGATCTTTCCTGTACTCCTTTGTGCGCTGTAGAGATACCTTCTGTACTCCTTTGTGCGCTGTAGAGATACCTTCTGTACTCCTTTGTGCGCTGTAGAGATACCTTCTGTACTCCTTTGTACGCTGTAGAGATACCTCGTGTACTCCTTTGTACGTTCTAGAGATATTTCCTGTACTCCTTTGTGCGCTGTAGAGATACCTTCTGTACTCCTTTGTGCGCTGTAGAGATACCTTCTGTACTCCTTCGTACGTTCTAGAGATATTTCCTGTACTCCTTCGTGCGCTGTAGAGATACCTTCTGTACTCCTTTGTGCGCTGTAGAGATACCTTCTGTACTCCTTTGTGCGCTGTAGAGATACCTTCTGTACTCCTTTGTGCGCTGTAGAGATACCTTCTGTACTCTTTTGTACGCTGTAGAGATACCTCGTGTACTCCTTTGTATGTTCTAGAGATATTTCCTGTACTCCTTTGTGCGCTGTAGAGATACCTTCTGTACTCCTTTGTGCGCTGTAGAGAAACCTTCTGTACTCCTTTGTGCGCTGTAGAGATACCTTCTGTACTCCTTTGTGCGCTGTAGAGATACCTTCTGTACTCCTTTGTACGCTGTAGAGATACCTTCTGTACTCCTTTGTACGTTCTAGAGATAATTCCTGTACTCCTTTGTGCGCTGTAGAGATACCTTCTGTACTCCTTTGTGCGCTGTAGAGATACCTTCTGTACTTTTTTGTGCGCTGTAGAGATACCTTCTGTACTCCTTTGTACGCTGTAGAGATACCTCGTGTACTCCTTTGTGCGCTGTAGAGATACCTTCTGTACTCCTTTGTGCGCTGTAGAGATACCTTCTGTACTCCTTTGTGCGCTGTAGAGATACCTTCTGTACTCCTTTGTACGTTCTAGAGATATTTCCTGCACTCCTTTGTGCGCTGTAGAGATACCTTCTGTACTCCTTTGTACGCTGTAGAGATACCTCGTGTACTCCTTTGTGCGCTGTAGAGATACCTTCTGTACTTCTTTGTGCGCCGTAGAGATACCTTCTGTACTCCTTTGTGCGCTGTAGAGATACCTTCTGTACTCCTTTGTGTGCTGTAGAGATACCTTCTGTACTCCTCTGTGCGCTGTCGAGATACCTTCTGTACTCCTTTGTGCGCTGTAGAGATACCTTCTGTATTCCTTTGTACGCTGTAGAGATACCTCGTGTACTCCTTTGTACGTTCTAGAGATATTTCCTGTACTCCTTTGTGCGCTGTAGAGATACCTTCTGTACTCCTTTGTGCGCTGTAGAGATACCTTCTGTACTCCTTTGTGCGCTGTAGAGATACCTTCTGTACTCCTTTCTACGCTGTAGAGATACCTCGTGTACTTCTTTGTACGTTCTAGAGATATTTCCTGTACTCCTTTGTGCGCTGTAGAGATACCTTCTGTACTCCTTTATGCGCTGTAGAGATACCTTCTGTACTCCTTTGTGCGCTGTAGAGATACCTTCTGTACTCTTTTGTGCGCTGTAGAGATACCTTCTGTACTCCTTTGTGCGCTGTAGAGATACCTTCTGTACTCCTTTGTACGCTGTAGAGATACCTCGTGTACTCCTTTGTGCGCTGTAGAGATACCTTCTGTACTCCTTTGTGCGCTGTAGAGATACCTTCTGTACTCCTTTGTGCGCTGTAGAGATACCTTCTGTACTCCTTTGTACGTTCTAGAGATATTTCCTGCACTCCTTTGTGCGCTGTAGAGATACCTTCTGTACTCCTTTGTACGCTGTAGAGATACCTCGTGTACTCCTTTGTATGTTCTAGAGATATTTCCTGTACTCCTTTGTGCGCTGTAGAGATACCTTCTGTACTCCTTTGTGCGCTGTAGAGAAACCTTCTGTACTCCTTTGTGCGCTGTAGAGATACCTTCTGTACTCCTTTGTGCGCTGTAGAGATACCTTCTGTACTCCTTTGTACGCTGTAGAGATACCTTCTGTACTCCTTTGTACGTTCTAGAGATAATTCCTGTACTCCTTTGTGCGCTGTAGAGATACCTTCTGTACTCCTTTGTGCGCTGTAGAGATACCTTCTGTACTTTTTTGTGCGCTGTAGAGATACCTTCTGTACTCCTTTGTACGCTGTAGAGATACCTCGTGTACTCCTTTGTGCGCTGTAGAGATACCTTCTGTACTCCTTTGTGCGCTGTAGAGATACCTTCTGTACTCCTTTGTGCGCTGTAGAGATACCTTCTGTACTCTTTTGTACGTTCTAGAGATATTTCCTGCACTCCTTTGTGCGCTGTAGAGATACCTTCTGTACTCCTTTGTACGCTGTAGAGATACCTCGTGTACTCCTTTGTGCGCTGTAGAGATACCTTCTGTACTTCTTTGTGCGCCGTAGAGATACCTTCTGTACTCCTTTGTGCGCTGTAGAGATACCTTCTGTACTCCTTTGTGTGCTGTAGAGATACCTTCTGTACTCCTCTGTGCGCTGTCGAGATACCTACTGTACTCCTTTGTGCGCTGTAGAGATACCTTCTGTACTCCTTTGTACGCTGTAGAGATACCTCGTGTACTCCTTTGTACGTTCTAGAGATATTTAATGTACTCCTTTGTGCGCTGTAGAGATACCTTCTGTACTCCTTTGTGTGCTGTAGAGATACCTTCTGTACTCCTTTGTGCGCTGTAGAGATACCTTCTGTACTCCTTTCTACGCTGTAGAGATACCTCGTGTACTCCTTTGTACGTTCTAGAGATATTTCCTGTACTCCTTTGTGCGCTGTAGAGATACCTTCTGTACTCCTTTATGCGCTGTAGAGATACCTTCTGTACTCCTTTGTGCGCTGTAGAGATACCTTCTGTACTCTTTTGTGCGCTGTAGAGATACCTTCTGTACTCCTTTGTGCGCTGTAGAGATACCTTCTGTACTCCTTTGTACGCTGTAGAGATACCTCGTGTACTCCTTTGTGCGCTGTAGAGATACCTTCTGTACTCCTTTGTGCGCTGTAGAGATACCTTCTGTACTCCTTTGTGCGCTGTAGAGATACCTTCTGTACTCCTTTGTACGTTCTAGAGATATTTCCTGCACTCCTTTGTGCGCTGTAGAGATACCTTCTGTACTCCTTTGTACGCTGTAGAGATACCTCGTGTACTCCTTTGTGCGCTGTAGAGATACCTTCTGTACTCCTTTGTGCGCTGTAGAGATACCTTCTGTACTCCTTTGTGCGCTTTAGAGATACCTTCTGTACTCTTTTGTGCGCTGTAGAGATACCTTCTGTACTCCTCTGTGCGCTGTAGAGATACCTTCTGTACTCCTTTGTGCGCTGTAGAGATACCTTCTGTACTCCTTTGTACGCTGTAGAGATACCTCGTGTACTCCTTTGTACGTTCTAGAGATATTTCCTGTACTCCTTTGTGCGCTGTAGAGATACCTTCTGTACTCCTTCGTGCGCTGTAGAGATTCCTTCTGTACTTCTTTGTGCGCTGTAGAGATACCTTCTGTACTCCTTTCTACGCTTTAGAGATACCTCGTGTACTCCTTTGTACGTTCTAGAGATATTTCCTGTACTCCTTTGTGCGCTGTAGAGATACCTTCTGTACTCCTTTATGCGCTGTAGAGATACCTTCTGTACTCCTTTGTGCGCTGTAGAGATACCTTCTGTACTCTTTTGTGCGCTGTAGAGATACCTTCTGTACTCCTTTGTACGCTGTAGAGATACCTCGTGTACTCCTTTGTGCGCTGTAGAGATACCTTCTGTACTCCTTTGTGCGCTGTAGAGATACCTTCTTTACTCCTTTGTGCGCTGTAGAGATACCTTCTGTACTCCTTCGTACGTTCTAGAGATATTTCCTGTACTCCTTTGTGCGCTGTAGAGATACCTTCTGTACTCCTTTGTGCGCTGTAGAGATACCTTCTGTACTCCTTTGTGCGCTGTAGAGATACCTTCTTTACTCCTTTGTGCGCTGTAGAGATACCTTCTGTACTCCTTCGTACGTTCTAGAGATATTTCCTGTACTCCTTTGTGCGCTGTAGAGATACCTTCTGTACTCCTTTGTGCGCTGTAGAGATACCTTCTGTACTCCCTTGTGCGCTGTAGAGATACCTTCTGTACTCCTTTGTGCGCTGTAGAGATACCTTCTGTACTCTTTTGTACGCTGTAGAGATACCTCGTGTACTCCTTTGTACGTTCTAGAGATATTTCCTGCACTCCTTTGTGCGCTGTAGAGATACCTTCTGTACTCCTTTGTACGCTGTAGAGATACCTCGTGTACTCCTTTGTGCGCTGTAGAGATACCTTCTGTACTTCTTTGTGCGCCGTAGAGATACCTTCTGTACTCCTTTGTGCGCTGTAGAGGTACCTTCTGTACTCCTTTGTGTGCTGTAGAGATACCTTCTGTACTCCTCTGTGCGCTGTCGAGATACCTTCTGTACTCCTTTGTGCGCTGTAGAGATACCTTCTGTACTCCTTTGTACGCTGTAGAGATACCTCGTGTACTCCTTTGTACGTTCTAGAGATATTTCCTGTACTCCTTTGTGCGCTGTAGAGATACCTTCTGTACTCCTTTGTGCGCTGTAGAGATACCTTCTGTACTCCTTTGTGCGCTGTAGAGATACCTTCTGTACTCCTTTCTACGCTGTAGAGATACCTCGTGTACTCCTTTGTACGTTCTAGAGATATTTCCTGTACTCCTTTGTGCGCTGTAGAGATACCTTCTGTACTCCTTTATGCGCTGTAGAGATACCTTCTGTACTCCTTTGTGCGCTGTAGAGATACCTTCTGTACTCTTTTGTGCGCTGTAGAGATACCTTCTGTACTCCTTTGTGCGCTGTAGAGATACCTTCTGTACTCCTTTGTACGCTGTAGAGATACCTCGTGTACTCCTTTGTGCGCTGTAGAGATACCTTCTGTACTCCTTTGTGCGCTGTAGAGATACCTTCTGTACTCCTTTGTGCGCTGTAGAGATACCTTCTGTACTCCTTTGTACGTTCTAGAGATATTTCCTGCACTCCTTTGTGCGCTGTAGAGATACCTTCTGTACTCCTTTGTACGCTGTAGAGATACCTCGTGTACTCCTTTGTGCGTTGTAGAGATACCTTCTGTACTCCTTTGTGCGCTGTAGAGATACCTTCTGTACTCCTTTGTGCGCTTTAGAGATACCTTCTGTACTCCTTTGTGCGCTGTAGAGATACCTTCTGTACTCCTCTGTGCGCTGTAGAGATACCTTCTGTACTCCTTTGTGCGCTGTAGAGATACCTTCTGTACTCCTTTGTACGCTGTAGAGATACCTCGTGTACTCCTTTGTACGTTCTAGAGATATTTCCTGTACTCCTTTGTACGCTGTAGAGATACCTCGTGTACTCCTTTGTGCGCTGTAGAGATACCTTCTGTACTCCTTTGTGCGCTGTAGAGATACCTTCTTTACTCCTTTGTGCGCTGTAGAGATACCTTCTGTACTCCTTCGTACGTTCTAGAGATATTTCCTGTACTCCTTTGTGCGCTGTAGAGATACCTTCTGTACTCCTTTGTGCGCTGTAGAGATACCTTCTGTACTCCTTTGTGCGCTGTAGAGATACCTTCTGTACTCCTTTGTGCGCTGTAGAGATACCTTCTGTACTCTTTTGTACGCTGTAGAGATACCTCGTGTACTCCTTTGTATGTTCTAGAGATATTTCCTGTACTCCTTTGTGCGCTGTAGAGATACCTTCTGTACTCCTTTGTGCGCTGTAGAGATACCTTCTGTACTCCTTTGTGCGCTGTAGAGATACCTTCTGTACTCCTTTGTGCGCTGTAGAGATACCTTCTGTACTCCTTTGTACGCTGTAGAGATACCTTCTGTACTCCTTTGTACGTTCTAGAGATAATTCCTGTACTCCTTTGTGCGCTGTAGAGATACCTTCTGTACTCCTTTGTGCGCTGTAGAGATACCTTCTGTACTTTTTTGTGCGCTGTAGAGATACCTTCTGTACTCCTTTGTACGCTGTAGAGATACCTCGTGTACTCCTTTGTGCGCTGTAGAGATACCTTCTGTACTCCTTTGTGCGCTGTAGAGATACCTTCTGTACTCCTTTGTGCGCTGTAGAGATACCTTCTGTACTCCTTTGTACGTTCTAGAGATATTTCCTGCACTCCTTTGTGCGCTGTAGAGATACCTTCTGTACTCCTTTGTACGCTGTAGAGATACCTCGTGTACTCCTTTGTGCACTGTAGAGATACCTTCTGTACTCCTTTGTGCGCCGTAGAGTTACCTTCTGTACTCCTTTGTGCGCTGTAGAGATACCTTCTGTACTCCTTTGTGCGCTGTAGAGATACCTTCTGTACTCCTCTGTGCGCTGTAGAGATACCTTCTGTACTCCTTTGTGCGCTGTAGAGATACCTTCTGTACTCCTTTGTACGCTGTAGAGATACCTCGTGTACTCCTTTGTACGTTCTAGAGATATTTCCTGTACTCCTTTGTGCGCTGTAGAGATACCTTCTGTACTCCTTTGTGCGCTGTAGAGATACCTTCTGTACTCCTTTGTGCGCTGTAGAGATACCTTCTGTACTCCTTTCTACGCTGTAGAGATACCTCGTGTACTCCTTTGTACGTTCTAGAGATATTTCCTGTACTCCTTTGTGCGCTGTAGAGATACCTTCTGTACTCCTTTATGCGCTGTAGAGATACCTTCTGTACTCCTTTGTGCGCTGTAGAGATACCTTCTGTACTCTTTTGTGCGCTGTAGAGATACCTTCAGTACTCCTTTGTACGCTGTAGAGATACCTCGTGTACTCCTTTGTGCGCTGTAGAGATACCTTCTGTACTCCTTTGTGCGCTGTAGAGATACCTTCTGTACTCCTTTGTGCGCTGTAGAGATACCTTCTGTACTCCTTCGTACGTTCTAGAGATATTTCCTGTACTCCTTTGTGCGCTGTAGAGATACTTCCTGTACTCCTTTGTGCGCTGTAGAGATACCTTCTGTACTCCTTTGTGCGCTGTAGAGATACCTTCTGTACTCCTTTGTGCGCTGTAGAGATACCTTCTGTACTCTTTTGTACGCTGTAGAGATACCTCGTGTACTCCTTTGTACGTTCTAGAGATATTTCCTGTACTCCTTTGTGCGCTGTAGAGATACCTTCTGTACTCCTTTGTGCGCTGTAGAGATACCTTCTGTACTCCTTTGTGCGCTGTAGAGATACCTTCTGTACTCCTTTGTGCGCTGTAGAGATACCTTCTGTACTCCTTTGTACGTTCTAGAGATATTTCCTGTAATCCTTTGTGAGCTGTAGAGATACCTTCTGTACTCCTTTGTGCGCTGTAGAGATACCTTCTGTACTCCTTTGTGCGCTGTAGAGATACCTTCTGTACTCCTTTGTACGCTGTAGAGATACCTCGTGTACTCCTTTGTACGTTCTAGAGATATTTCCTGTACTCCTTTGTGCGCTGTAGAGATACCTTCTGTACTCCTTTGTGCGCTGTAGAGATACCTTCTGTACTCCTTTGTGCGCTGTAGAGATACCTTCTGTACTCCTTTGTACGCTGTAGAGATACCTTCTGTACTCCTTTGTGCGCTGTAGAGATACCTTCTGTACTCCTTTGTACGCTGTAATGATACCTCGTGTACTCCTTTGTACGTTCTAGAGATATTTCCTGTACTCCTTTGTGCGCTGTAGAGATACCATCTGTACTCCTTTGTGCGCTGTAAAGATACCTTCTGTACTCCTTTGTGCGCTGTAGAGATACCTTCTGTACTCCTTTGTACGCTGTAGAGATACCTTCTGTACTTTTTTGTGCGCTGTAGAGATACCTTCTGTACTCCTTTGTACGCTGTAGAGATACCTCGTGTACTCCTTTGTACGTTCTAGAGATATTTCCTGTACTCCTATGTGCGCTGTAGAGATACCTTCTGTACTCCTTTGTGCGCTGTAGAGATACCTTCTGTACTCCTTTGTGCGCTGTAGAGATACCTTCTGTACTCCTTTGTGCGCTGTAGAGATACCTTCTGTACTCCTTTGTACGCTGTAGAGATACCTCGTGTACTCCTTTGTACGTTCTAGAGATATTTCCTGTACTCCTTTGTGCGCTGTAGAGAAACCTTCTGTACTCCTTTGTGCGCTGTAGAGATACCTTCTGTACTCCTTTGTGCGCTGTAGAGATACCTTCTGTACTCCATTGTGCGCTTTAGAGATACCTTCTGTACTCCTTTGTACGCTGTAGAGATACCTCGTGTACTCCTTTGTACGTTCTAGAGATATTTCCTGTACTCCTTTGTGCGCTGTAGAGATACCTTCTGTACTCCTTTGTGCGCTGTAGAGATACCTTCTGTACTCCTTTGTCCGCTGTAGAGATACCTTCTGTACTCCTTTGTGCGCTGTAGAGATACCTTCTGTACTCCTTTGTGCGCTGTAGAGATACCTTCTGTACTCCTTTGTACGCTGTAGAGATACCTCGTGTACTCCTTTGTGCGCTGTAGAGATACCTTCTGTACTCCTTTGTGCGCTGTAGAGATACCTTCTGTACTCCTTTGTGCGCTGTAGAGATACCTTCTGTACTTCTTTGTACGTTCTAGAGATATTTCCTGTACTCCTTTGTGCGCTGTAGAGATACCTTCTGTACTCCTTTGTGCGCTGTAGAGATATTTCCTGTACTCCTTTGTGCGCTGTAGAGATACCTTCTGTACTCATTTGTGCGCTGTAGAAATACCTTCTGTACTCCTTTGTACGCTGTAGAGATACCTCGTGTACTCCTTTGTACGTTCTAGAGATATTCCCTGTACTCCTTTGTGCACTGTAGAGACACCTTCTGTACTCCTTTGTGCCCTGTAGAGATACCTTCTGTACTCCTTTGTGCGCTGTAGAGATACCATCTGTACTCCTTTGTACGCTGTAGAGATACCTTCTGTACTCCTTTGTGCGCTGTAGAGATACCTTCTGTACTCCTTTGTACGCTGTAGAGATACCTCGTGTACTCCTTTGTACGTTCTAGAGATATTTCCTGTACTCCTTTGTGCGCTGTAGAGATACCTTCTGTACTCCTTTGTGCGTTGTAGAGATACCTTCTGTACTCCTTTGTGCGCTGTAGAGATACCTTCTGTACTCCTTTGTACGCTGTAAAGATACCTTCTGTACTCCTTTGTGCGCTGTAGAGATACCTTCTGTACTCCTTTGTACGCTGTAGAGATACCTCGTGTACTCCTTTGTACGTTCTAGAGATATTTCCTGTACTCCTTTGTGCGCTGTAGAGATACCTTCTGTACTCCTTTGTGCGCTGTAGAGATACCTTCTGTACTCCTTTGTACGCTGTAGAGATACCTCGTGTACTCCTTTGTACGTTCTAGAGATATTTCCTGTACTCCTTTGTGCGCTGTAGAGATACCTTCTGTACTCCTTTGTGCGCTGTAGAGGTACCTTCTGTACTCCTTTGTGCGCTGTAGAGATACCTTCTGTACTCCTTTGTGCGCTGTAGAGATACCTCCTGTACTCCTTTGTGCGCTGTAGAGATACCTTCTGTACTCCTTGGTACGCTGTAGAGATACCTTCTGTACTCCTTTGTACGCTGTAGAGAGACCTCGTGTACTCCTTTGTACGTTCTAGAGATATTTCCTGTACTCCTTTGTGCGATGTAGAGATAGATACCTTCTGTACTCCTTTGTGCGCTGTAGAGATACTTTCTGTACTCCTTTGTGCGCTGTAGAGATACCTTCTGTACTCCTTTGTACGCTGTAGAGATATCTCGTGTACTCCTTTGTACGTTCTAGAGATATTTCCTGTACTCCTTTGTGCGCTGTAGAGATACCTTCTGTACTCCTTTGTGCGCTGTAGAGATACCTTCTGTACTTCTTTGTGCGCTGTAGAGATACCTTCTGTACTCCTTTGTGCGCTGTAGAGATACCTTCTGTACTCCTTTGTACGCTGTAGAGATACCTCGTGTACTCCTTTGTACGTTCTAGAGATATTTCCTGTACTCCTTTGTGCGCTGTAGAGATACCTTCTGTACTCCTTTATGCGCTGTAGAGATACCTTCTGTACTCCTTTGTGCGCTGTAGAGATACCTTCTGTACTCTTTTGTGCGCTGTAGAGATACCTTCTGTACTCCTTTGTACGCTGTAGAGATACCTCGTGTACTCCTTTGTGCGCTGTAGAGATACCTTCTGTACTCCTTTGTGCGCTGTAGAGATACCTTCTTTACTCCTTTGTGCGCTGTAGAGATACCTTCTGTACTCCTTCGTACGTTCTAGAGATATTTCCTGTACTCCTTTGTGCGCTGTAGAGATATCTTCTGTACTCCTTTGTGCGCTGTAGAGATACCTTCTGTACTCCTTTGTGCGCTGTAGAGATACCTTCTGTACTCCTTTGTGCGCTGTAGAGATACCTTCTGTACTCTTTTGTACGCTGTAGAGATACCTCGTGTACTCCTTTGTATGTTCTAGAGATATTTCCTGTACTCCTTTGTGCGCTGTAGAGATACCTTCTGTACTCCTTTGTGCGCTGTAGAGATACCTTCTGTACTCCTTTGTGCGCTGTAGAGATTCCTTCTGTACTCCTTTGTGCGCTGTAGAGATACCTTCTGTACTCCTTTGTACGCTGTAGAGATACCTTCTGTACTCCTTTGTACGTTCTAGAGATAATTCCTGTACTCCTTTGTGCGCTGTAGAGATACCTTCTGTACTCCTTTGTGCGCTGTAGAGATACCTTCTGTACTCCTTTGTACGTTCTAGAGATATTTCCTGCACTCCTTTGTGCGCTGTAGAGATACCTTCTGTACTCCTTTGTACGCTGTAGAGATACCTCGTGTACTCCTTTGTGCGCTGTAGAGATACCTTCTGTACTCCTTTGTGCGCCGTAGAGATACCTTCTGTACTCCTTTGTGCGCTGTAGAGATACCTTCTGTACTCCTTTGTGCGCTGTAGAGATACCTTCTGTACTCCTCTGTGCGCTGTAGAGATACCTTCTGTACTCCTTTGTGCGCTGTAGAGATACCTTCTGTACTCCTTTGTACGCTGTAGAGATACCTCGTGTACTCCTTTGTACGTTCTAGAGATATTTCCTGTACTCCTTTGTGCGCTGTAGAGATACCTTCTGTACTCCTTTGTGCGCTGTAGAGATACCTTCTGTTTTCCTTTGTGCGCTGTAGAGATACCTTCTGTACTCCTTTCTACGCTGTAGAGATACCTCGTGTACTCCTTTGTACGTTCTAGAGATATTTCCTGTACTCCTTTGTGCGCTGTAGAGATACCTTCTGTACTCCTTTATGCGCTGTAGAGATACCTTCTGTACTCCTTTGTGCGCTGTAGAGATACCTTCTGTACTCTTTTGTGCGCTGTAGAGATACCTTCAGTACTCCTTTGTACGCTGTAGAGATACCTCGTGTACTCCTTTGTGCGCTGTAGAGATACCTTCTGTACTCCTTTGTGCGCTGTAGAGATACCTTCTGTACTCCTTTGTGCGCTGTAGAGATACCTTCTGTACTCCTTCGTACGTTCTAGAGATATTTCCTGTACTCCTTTGTGCGCTGTAGAGATACCTTCTGTACTCCTTTGTGCGCTGTAGAGATACCTTCTGTACTCATTTGTGCGCTGTAGAGATACCTTCTGTACTCCTTTGTGCGCTGTAGAGATACCTTCTGTACTCTTTTGTACGCTGTAGAGATACCTCGTGTACTCCTTTGTACGTTCTAGAGATATTTCCTGTACTCCTTTGTGCGCTGTAGAGATACCTTCTGTACTCCTTTGTGCGCTGTAGAGATACCTTCTGTACTCCTTTGTGCGCTGTAGAGATACCTTCTGTACTCCTTTGTGCGCTGTAGAGATACCTTCTGTACTCCTTTGTACGCTGTAGAGATACCTCGTGTACTCCTTTGTGCGCTGTAGAGATACCTTCTGTACTCCTTTGTGCGCTGTAGAGATACCTTCTGTACTCCTTTGTACGTTCTAGAGATATTTCCTGTAATCCTTTGTGCACTGTAGAGATACCTTCTGTACTCCTTTGTGCGCTGTAGAGATACCTTCTGTACTCCTTTGTACGCTGTAGAGATACCTTCTGTACTCCTTTGTACGCTGTAGAGATACCTCGTGTACTCCTTTGTACGTTCTAGAGATATTTCCTGTACTCCTTTGTGCGCTGTAGAGATACCTTCTGTACTCCTTTGTGCGCTGTAGAGATACCTTCTGTACTCCTTTGTCCGCTGTAGAGATACCTTCTGTACTCCTTTGTGCGCTGTAGAGATACCTTCTGTACTCCTTTGTGCGCTGTAGAGATACCTTCTGTACTCCTTTGTACGCTGTAGAGATACCTCGTGTACTCCTTTGTGCGCTGTAGAGATACCTTCTGTACTCCTTTGTGCGCTGTAGAGATACCTTCTGTACTCCTTTGTGCGCTGTAGAGATACCTTCTGTACTTCTTTGTACGTTCTAGAGATATTTCCTGTACTCCTTTGTGCGCTGTAGAGATACCTTCTGTACTCCTTTGTGCGCTGTAGAGATATTTCCTGTACTCCTTTGTGCGCTGTAGAGATACCTTCTGTACTCATTTGTGCGCTGTAGAAATACCTTCTGTACTCCTTTGTACGCTGTAGAGATACCTCGTGTACTCCTTTGTACGTTCTAGAGATATTCCCTGTACTCCTTTGTGCACTGTAGAGACACCTTCTGTACTCCTTTGTGCCCTGTAGAGATACCTTCTGTACTCCTTTGTGCGCTGTAGAGATACCATCTGTACTCCTTTGTACGCTGAAGAGATACCTTCTGTACTCCTTTGTGCGCTGTAGAGATACCTTCTGTACTCCTTTGTACGCTGTAGAGATACCTCGTGTACTCCTTTGTACGTTCTAGAGATATTTCCTGTACTCCTTTGTGCGCTGTAGAGATACCTTCTGTACTCCTTTGTGCGCTGTAGAGATACCTTCTGTACTCCTTTGTGCGCTGTAGAGATACCTTCTGTACTCCTTTGTACGCTGTAAAGATACCTTCTGTACTCCTTTGTGCGCTGTAGAGATACCTTCTGTACTCCTTTGTACGCTGTAGAGATACCTCGTGTACTCCTTTGTACGTTCTAGAGATATTTCCTGTACTCCTTTGTGCGCTGTAGAGATACCTTCTGTACTCCTTTGTGCGCTGTAGAGATACCTTCTGTACTCCTTTGTACGCTGTAGAGATACCTCGTGTACTCCTTTGTACGTTCTAGAGATATTTCCTGTACTCCTTTGTGCGCTGTAGAGATACCTTCTGTACTCCTTTGTGCGCTGTAGAGGTACCTTCTGTACTCCTTTGTGCGCTGTAGAGATACCTTCTGTACTCCTTTGTGCGCTGTAGAGATACCTCCTGTACTCCTTTGTGCGCTGTAGAGATACCTTCTGTACTCCTTTGTACGCTGTAGAGATACCTTCTGTACTCCTTTGTGCGCTGTAGAGATACCTTCTGTACTCCTTTGTACGCTGTAGAGAGACCTCGTGTACTCCTTTGTACGTTCTAGAGATATTTCCTGTACTCCTTTGTGCGCTGTAGAGATAGATACCTTCTGTACTCCTTTGTGCGCTGTAGAGATACTTTCTGTACTCCTTTGTGCGCTGTAGAGATACCTTCTGTACTCCTTTGTACGTTCTAGAGATATTTCCTGTACTCCTTTGTACGCTGTAGAGATACCTTCTGTACTCCTTTGTGCGCTGTAGAGATACCTTCTGTACTCCTTTGTACGCTGTAGAGATACCTCGTGTACTCCTTTGTACGTTCTAGAGATATTTCCTGTACTCCTTTGTGCGCTGTAGAGATACCTTCTGTACTCCTTTGTGCGCTGTAGAGATACCTTCTGTACTCCTTTGTGCGCTGTAGAGATACCTTCTGTACTCCTTTGTGCGCTGTAGAGATACCTTCTGTACTCCTTTGTACGCTGTAGAGATACCTCGTGTACTCCTTTGTACGTTCTAGAGATATTTCCTGTACTCCTTTGTGCGCTGTAGAGATACCTTCTGTACTCCTTTATGCGCTGTAGAGATACCTTCTGTACTCCTTTGTGCGCTGTAGAGATACCTTCTGTACTCTTTTGTGCGCTGTAGAGATACCTTCTGTACTCCTTTGTACGCTGTAGAGATACCTCGTGTACTCCTTTGTGCGCTGTAGAGTTACCTTCTGTACTCCTTTGTGCGCTGTAGAGATACCTTCTTTACTCCTTTGTGCGCTGTAGAGATACCTTCTGTACTCCTTCGTACGTTCTAGAGATATTTCCTGTACTCCTTTGTGCGCTGTAGAGATACCTTCTGTACTCCTTTGTGCGCTGTAGAGATACCTTCTGTACTCCTTTGTGCGCTGTAGAGATACCTTCTGTACTCCTTTGTGCGCTGTAGAGATACCTTCTGTACTCTTTTGTACGCTGTAGAGATACCTCGTGTACTCCTTTGTATGTTCTAGAGATATTTCCTGTACTCCTTTGTGTGCTGTAGAGATACCTTCTGTACTCCTTTGTGCGCTGTAGAGATACCTTCTGTACTCCTTTGTGCGCTGTAGAGATTCCTTCTGTACTCCTTTGTGCGCTGTAGAGATACCTTCTGTACTCCTTTGTACGCTGTAGAGATACCTTCTGTACTCCTTTGTACGTTCTAGAGATAATTCCTGTACTCCTTTGTGCGCTGTAGAGATACCTTCTGTACTCCTTTGTGCGCTGTAGAGATACCTTCTGTACTTTTTTGTGCGCTGTAGAGATGCCTTCTGTACTCCTTTGTACGCTGTAGAGATACCTCGTGTACTCCTTTGTGCGCTGTAGAGATACCTTCTGTACTCCTTTGTGCGCTGTAGAGATACCTTCTGTACTCCTTTGTGCGCTGTAGAGATACCTTCTGTACTCCTTTGTACGTTCTAGAGATATTTCCTGCACTCCTTTGTGCGCTGTAGAGATACCTTCTGTACTCCTTTGTGCGCTGTAGAGATACCTTCTGTACTCCTTTGTGCGCTGTAGAGATACCTTCTGTACTCCTTTGTGCGCTGTAGAGATACCTTCTGTACTCTTTTGTGCGCTGTAGAGATACCTTCTGTACTCCTTTGTGCGCTGTAGAGATACCTTCTGTACTCCTTTGTGCGCTGTAGAGATACCTTCTGTACTCCTTTCTACGCTGTAGAGATACCTCGTGTACTCCTTTGTACGTTCTAGAGATATTTCCTGTACTCCTTTGTGCGCTGTAGAGATACCTTCTGTACTCCTTTGTGCGCTGTAGAGATACCTTCTGTACTCCTTTGTGCGCTGTAGAGATACCTTCTGTACTCCTTTCTACGCTGTAGAGATACCTCGTGTACTCCTTTGTACGTTCTAGAGATATTTCCTGTACTCCTTTGTGCGCTGTAGAGATACCTTCTGTACTCCTTTATGCGCTGTAGAGATACCTTCTGTACTCCTTTGTGCGCTGTAGAGATACCTTCTGTACTTTTTTGTGCGCTGTAGAGATACCTTCAGTACTCCTTTGTACGCTGTAGAGATACCTCGTGTACTTCTTTGTGCGCTGTAGAGATACCTTCTGTACTCCTTTGTGCGCTGTAGAGATACCTTCTGTACTCCTTTGTGCGCTGTAGAGATACCTTCTGTACTCCTTCGTACGTTCTAGAGATATATCCTGTACTCCTTTGTGCGCTGTAGAGATACCTTCTGTACTCCTTTGTGCGCTGTAGAGATACCTTCTGTACTCCTTTGTGCGCTGTAGAGATACCTTCTGTACTCCTTTGTGCGCTGTAGAGATACCTTCTGTACTCTTTTGTACGCTGTAGAGATACCTCGTGTACTCCTTTGTACGTTCTAGAGATATTTCCTGTACTCCTTTGTGCGCTGTAGAGATACCTTCTGTACTCCTTTGTGCGCTGTAGAGATACCTTCTGTACTCCTTTGTGCGCTGTAGAGATACCTTCTGTACTCCTTTGTGCGCTGTAGAGATACCTTCTGTACTCCTTTGTACGCTGTAGAGATACCTCGTGTACTCCTTTGTGCGCTGTGGAGATACCTTCTGTACTCCTTTGTGCGCTGTAGAGATACCTTCTGTACTCCTTTGTACGTTCTAGAGATATTTCCTGTAATCCTTTGTGCGCTGTAGAGATACCTTCTGTACTCCTTTGTGCGCTGTAGAGATACCTTCTGTACTCCTTTGTGCGCTGTAGAGATACCTTCTGTACTCCTTTGTACGCTGTAGAGATACCTCGTGTACTCCTTTGTACGTTCTAGAGATATTTCCTGTACTCCTTTGTGCGCTGTAGAGATACCTTCTGTACTCCTTTGTGCGCTGTAGAGATACCTTCTGTACTCCTTTGTGCGCTGTAGAGATACCTTCTGTACTCCTTTGTACGCTGTAGAGATACCTCGTGTACTCCTTTGTACGTTCTAGAGATATTTCCTGTACTCCTTTGTGCGCTGTAGAGATACCATCTGTACTCCTTTGTGCGCTGTAAAGATACCTTCTGTACTCCTTTGTGCGCTGTAGAGATACCTTCTGTACTCCATTGTACGCTGTAGAGATACCTTCTGTACTCCTTTGTGCGCTGTAGAGATACCTTCTGTACTCCTTTGTACGCTGTAGAGATACCTCGTGTACTCCTTTGTACGTTCTAGAGATATTTCCTGTACTCCTATGTGCGCTGTAGAGATACCTTCTGTACTCCTTTGTGCGCTGTAGAGATACCTTCTGTACTCCTTTGTGCGCTGTAGAGATACCTTCTGTACTCCTTTGTGCGCTGTAGAGATACCTTCTGTACTTCTTTGTACGCTGTAGAGATACCTCGTGTACTCCTTTGTACGTTCTAGAGATATTTCCTGTACTCCTTTGTGCGCTGTAGAGAAACCTTCTGTACTCCTTTGTGCGCTGTAGAGATACCTTCTGTACTCCTTTGTGCGCTGTAGAGATACCTTCTGTACTCCATTGTGCGCTGTAGAGATACCTTCTGTACTCCTTTGTACGCTGTAGAGATACCTCGTGTACTCCTTTGTACGTTCTAGAGATATTTCCTGTACTCCTTTGTGCGCTGTAGAGATACCTTCTGTACTCCTTTGTGCGCTGTAGAGATACCTTCTGTACTCCTTTGTCCGCTGTAGAGATACCTTCTGTACTCCTTTGTGCGCTGTAGAGATACCTTCTGTACTCCTTTGTGCGCTGTAGAGATACCTTCTGTACTCCTTTGTACGCTGTAGAGATGCCTCGTGTACTCCTTTGTGCGCTGTAGAGATACCTTCTGTACTCCTTTGTGCGCTGTAGAGATACCTTCTGTACTCCTTTGTGCGCTGTAGAGATACCTTCTGTACTTCTTTGTATGTTCTAGAGATATTTCCTGTACTCCTTTGTGCGCTGTAGAGATACCTTCTGTACTCCTTTGTACGTTCTAGAGATATTCCCTGTACTCCTTTGTGCACTGTAGAGACACCTTCTGTACTCCTTTGTGCCCTGTAGAGATACCTTCTGTACTCCTTTGTGCGCTGTAGAGATACCATCTGTACTCCTTTGTACGCTGTAGAGATACCTTCTGTACTCCTTTGTGCGCTGTAGAGATACCTTCTGTACTCCTTTGTACGCTGTAGAGATACCTCGTGTCCTCCTTTGTACGTTCTAGAGATATTTCCTGTACTCCTTTGTGCGCTGTAGAGATACCTTCTGTACTCCTTTGTGCGCTGTAGAGATACCTTCTGTACTCCTTTGTGCGCTGTAGAGATACCTTCTGTACTCCTTTGTACGCTGTAAAGATACCTTCTGTACTCCTTTGTGCGCTGTAGAGATACCTTCTGTACTCCTTTGTACGCTGTAGAGATACCTCGTGTACTCCTTTGTACGTTCTAGAGATATTTCCTGTACTCCTTTGTGCGCTGTAGAGATACCTTCTGTACTCCTTTGTGCGCTGTAGAGATACCTTCTGTACTCCTTTGTACGCTGTAGAGATACCTCGTGTACTCCTTTGTACGTTCTAGAGATATTTCCTGTACTCCTTTGTGCGCTGTAGAGATACCTTCTGTACTCCTTTGTGCGCTGTAGAGGTACCTTCTGTACTCCTTTGTGCGCTGTAGAGATACCTTCTGTACTCCTTTGTGCGCTGTAGAGATACCTCCTGTACTCCTTTGTGCGCTGTAGAGATACCTTCTGTACTCCTTTGTACGCTGTAGAGATACCTTCTGTACTCCTTTGTGCGCTGTAGAGATACCTTCTGTACTCCTTTGTACGCTGTAGAGAGACCTCGTGTACTCCTTTGTACGTTCTAGAGATATTTCCTGTACTCCTTTGTGCGCTGTAGAGATAGATACCTTCTGTACTCCTTTGTGCGCTGTAGAGATACTTTCTGTACTCCTTTGTGCGCTGTAGAGATACCTTCTGTACTCCTTTGTACGTTCTAGAGATATTTCCTGTACTCCTTTGTACGCTGTAGAGATACCTTCTGTACTCCTTTGTGCGCTGTAGAGATACCTTCTGTACTCCTTTGTACGCTGTAGAGATACCTCGTGTACTCCTTTGTACGTTCTAGAGACATTTCCTGTACTCCTTTGTGCGCTGTAGAGATACCTTCTGTACTCCTTTGTGCGCTGTAGAGATACCTTCTGTACTCCTTTGTGCGCTGTAGAGATACCTTCTGTACTCCTTTGTGCGCTGTAGAGATACCTTCTGTACTCCTTTGTACGCTGTAGAGATACCCCGTGTACTCCTTTGTACGTTCTAGAGATATTTCCTGTACTCCTTTGTGCGCTGAAGAGATACCTTCTGTACTCTTTTGTGCGCTGTAGAGATACCTTCTGTACTCCTTTGTGCGCTGTAGAGATACCTTCTGTACTCCTTTGTGCGCTGTAGAGATACCTTCTGTACTCCTTTGTACGCTGTAGAGATACCTCGTGTACTTCTTTGTACGTTCTAGAGATATTTCCTGTACTCCTTTGTGCGCTGTAGAGATACCTTCTGAACTCCTTTGTGCGCTGTAGAGATACCTTCTGTACTCCTTTGTGCGCTGTAGAGATACCTTCTGTACTCCTTTGTACGCTGTAGAGATACCTTCTGTACTTCTTTGTGCGCTGTAGAGATACCTTCTGTACTCCTTTGTACGTTCTAGAGATATTTCCTGTACTCCTTTGTGCGATGTAGAGATACCTTCTGTACTCCTTTTTGCGCTGAAGAGATACCTTCTGTACTCCTTTGTGCGCTGTAGAGATACCTTCTGTACTCCTTTGTACGCTGTAGAGATACCTTCTGTACTCCTTTGTGCGCTGTAGAGATACCTTCTGTACTCCTTTGTGCGCTGTAGATATACCTCGTGTACTCCTTTGTACGTTCTAGAGATATTTCCTGTACTCCTTTGTGCGCTGTAGAGATACCTTCTGTACTCCTTTGTGCGCTGTAGAGATACCTTCTGTACTCCTTTGTACGTTCTAGAGATATTTCCTTTACTCCTTTGTGCGCTGTAGAGTAACCTTCTGTACTCCTTTGTGCGCTGTAGAGATACCTTCTGTACTCCTTTGTGCGCTGTAGAGATACCTTCTGTACTCCTTTGTACGCTGTAGAGATACCTTCTGTACTCCTTTGTGCGCTGTAGAGATACCTTCTGTACTCCTTTGTACGCTGTAGAGATACCTCGTGTACTCCTTTGTACGTTCTAGAGATATTTCCTGTACTCCTTTGTGCGCTGTAGAGATACCTTCTGTACTCCTTTGTGCGCTGTAGAGATACCTTCTGTACTCCTTTGTGCGCTGTAGAGATACCTTCTGTACTCCTTTGTGCGCTGTAGAGATACCTTCTGTACTCCTTTGTGCGCTGTAGAGATACCTTCTGTACTCCTTTGTGCGCTGTAGAGATACCTTCTGTACTCCTTTGTGCGCTGTAGAGATACCTTCTGTACTTCTTTGTGCGCTGTAGAGATACCTTCTGTACTCCTTTGTACGCTGTAGAGATACCTCGTGTACTCCTTTGTACGTTCTAGAGATATTTCCTGTACTCCTTTGTGCGCTGTAGAGATACCATCTGTACTCCTTTGTGCGCTGTAAAGATACCTTCTGTACTCCTTTGTGCGCTGTAGAGATACCTTCTGTACTCCTTTGTACGCTGTAGAGATACCTTCTGTACTCCTTTGTGCGCTGTAGAGATACCTTCTGTACTCCTTTGTACGCTGTAGAGATACCTCGTGTACTCCTTTGTACGTTCTAGAGATATTTCCTGTACTCCTATGTGCGCTGTAGAGATACCTTCTGTACTCCTTTGTGCGCTGTAGAGATACCTTCTGTACTCCTTTGTGCGCTGTAGAGATACCTTCTGTACTCCTTTGTGCGCTGTAGAGATACCTTCTGTACTTCTTTGTACGCTGTAGAGATACCTCGTGTACTCCTTTGTACGTTCTAGAGATATTTCCTGTACTCCTTTGTGCGCTGTAGAGAAACCTTCTGTACTCCTTTGTGCGCTGTAGAGATACCTTCTGTACTCCTTTGTGCGCTGTAGAGATACCTTCTGTACTCCATTGTGCGCTGTAGAGATACCTTCTGTACTCCTTTGTACGCTGTAGAGATACCTCGTGTACTCCTTTGTACGTTCTAGAGATATTTCCTGTACTCCTTTGTGCGCTGTAGAGATACCTTCTGTACTCCTTTGTGCGCTGTAGAGATACCTTCTGTACTCCTTTGTCCGCTGTAGAGATACCTTCTGTACTCCTTTGTGCGCTGTAGAGATACCTTCTGTACTCCTTTGTGCGCTGTAGAGATACCTTCTGTACTCCTTTGTACGCTGTAGAGATGCCTCGTGTACTCCTTTGTGCGCTGTAGAGATACCTTCTGTACTCCTTTGTGCGCTGTAGAGATACCTTCTGTACTCCTTTGTGCGCTGTAGAGATACCTTCTGTACTTCTTTGTATGTTCTAGAGATATTTCCTGTACTCCTTTGTGCGCTGTAGAGATACCTTCTGTACTCCTTTGTACGTTCTAGAGATATTCCCTGTACTCCTTTGTGCACTGTAGAGACACCTTCTGTACTCCTTTGTGCCCTGTAGAGATACCTTCTGTACTCCTTTGTGCGCTGTAGAGATACCATCTGTACTCCTTTGTACGCTGTAGAGATACCTTCTGTACTCCTTTGTGCGCTGTAGAGATACCTTCTGTACTCCTTTGTACGCTGTAGAGATACCTCGTGTCCTCCTTTGTACGTTCTAGAGATATTTCCTGTACTCCTTTGTGCGCTGTAGAGATACCTTCTGTACTCCTTTGTGCGCTGTAGAGATACCTTCTGTACTCCTTTGTGCGCTGTAGAGATACCTTCTGTACTCCTTTGTACGCTGTAAAGATACCTTCTGTACTCCTTTGTGCGCTGTAGAGATACCTTCTGTACTCCTTTGTACGCTGTAGAGATACCTCGTGTACTCCTTTGTACGTTCTAGAGATATTTCCTGTACTCCTTTGTGCGCTGTAGAGATACCTTCTGTACTCCTTTGTGCGCTGTAGAGATACCTTCTGTACTCCTTTGTACGCTGTAGAGATACCTCGTGTACTCCTTTGTACGTTCTAGAGATATTTCCTGTACTCCTTTGTGCGCTGTAGAGATACCTTCTGTACTCCTTTGTGCGCTGTAGAGGTACCTTCTGTACTCTTTTGTGCGCTGTAGAGATACCTTCTGTACTCCTTTGTGCGCTGTAGAGATACCTCCTGTACTCCTTTGTGCGCTGTAGAGATACCTTCTGTACTCCTTTGTACGCTGTAGAGATACCTTCTGTACTCCTTTGTGCGCTGTAGAGATACCTTCTGTACTCCTTTGTACGCTGTAGAGAGACCTCGTGTACTCCTTTGTACGTTCTAGAGATATTTCCTGTACTCCTTTGTGCGCTGTAGAGATAGATACCTTCTGTACTCCTTTGTGCGCTGTAGAGATACTTTCTGTACTCCTTTGTGCGCTGTAGAGATACCTTCTGTACTCCTTTGTACGTTCTAGAGATATTTCCTGTACTCCTTTGTACGCTGTAGAGATACCTTCTGTACTCCTTTGTGCGCTGTAGAGATACCTTCTGTACTCCTTTGTACGCTGTAGAGATACCTCGTGTACTCCTTTGTACGTTCTAGAGATATTTCCTGTACTCCTTTGTGCGCTGTAGAGATACCTTCTGTACTCCTTTGTGCGCTGTAGAGATACCTTCTGTACTCCTTTGTGCGCTGTAGAGATACCTTCTGTACTCCTTTGTGCGCTGTAGAGATACCTTCTGTACTCCTTTGTACGCTGTAGAGATACCTCGTGTACTCCTTTGTACGTTCTAGAGATATTTCCTGTACTCCTTTGTGCGCTGTAGAGATACCTTCTGTACTCTTTTGTGCGCTGTAGAGATACCTTCTGTACTCCTTTGTGCGCTGTAGAGATACCTTCTGTACTCCTTTGTGCGCTGTAGAGATACCTTCTGTACTCCTTTGTACGCTGTAGAGATACCTCGTGTACTCCTTTGTACGTTCTAGAGATATTTCCTGTACTCCTTTGTGCGCTGTAGAGATACCTTCTGAACTCCTTTGTGCGCTGTAGAGATACCTTCTGTACTCCTCTGTGCGCTGTAGAGATACCTTCTGTACTCCTTTGTACGCTGTAGAGATACCTTCTGTACTTCTTTGTGCGCTGTAGAGATACCTTCTGTACTCCTTTGTACGTTCTAGAGATATTTCCTGTACTCCTTTGTGCGATGTAGAGATACCTTCTGTACTCCTTTTTGCGCTGAAGAGATACCTTCTGTACTCCTTTGTGCGCTGTAGAGATACCTTCTGTACTCCTTTGTACGCTGTAGAGATACCTTCTGTACTCCTTTGTGCGCTGTAGAGATACCTTCTGTACTCCTTTGTGCGCTGTAGATATACCTCGTGTACTCCTTTGTACGTTCTAGAGATATTTCCTGTACTCCTTTGTGCGCTATAGAGATACCTTCTGTACTCCTTTGTGCGCTGTAGAGATACCTTCTGTACTCCTTTGTACGTTCTAGAGATATTTCCTTTACTCCTTTGTGCGCTGTAGAGTAACCTTCTGTACTCCTTTGTGCGCTGTAGAGATACCTTCTGTACTCCTTTGTGCGCTGTAGAGATACCTTCTGTACTCCTTTGTACGCTGTAGAGATACCTTCTGTACTCCTTTGTGCGCTGTAGAGATACCTTCTGTACTCCTTTGTACGCTGTAGAGATACCTCGTGTACTCCTTTGTACGTTCTAGAGATATTTCCTGTACTCCTTTGTGCGCTGTAGAGATACCTTCTGTACTCCTTTGTGCGCTGTAGAGATACCTTCTGTACTCCTTTGTGCGCTGTAGAGATACCTTCTGTACTCCTTTGTGCGCTGTAGAGATACCTTCTGTACTCCTTTGTGCGCTGTAGAGATACCTTCTGTACTTCTTTGTGCGCTGTAGAGATACCTTCTGTACTCCTTTGCACGCTGTAGAGATACCTCGTGTACTCCTTTGTACGTTCTAGAGATATTTTCTGTACTCCTTTGTGCGCTGTAGAGATACCTTCTGTACTCCTTTGTGCGCTGTAGAGATACCTTCTGTACTCCTTTGTGCGCTGTAGAGATACCTTCTGTAATCCTTTGTGCGCTGTAGAGATACCTTCTGTACTCCTTTGTACGTTCTAGAGATATTTCCTGTACTCCTTTGTGCGATGTAGAGATACCTTCTGTACTCCTTTGTACGCTGTAGAGATACCTCGTGTACTCCTTTGTACGTTCTAGAGATATTTCCTGTACTCCTTTGTGTGCTGTAGAGATACCTTCTGTACTCCTTTGTGCGCTGTAGAGATACCTTCTGTACTCCTTTGTGCGCTGTAGAGATACCTTCTGTACTCCTTTGTACGCTGTAGAGATACCTCGTGTACTCCTTTGTACGTTCTAGAGATATTTCCTGTACTCCTTTGAGCGCTGTAGAGATACCTTCTGTACTCCTTTGTGCGCTGTAGAGATACCTTCTGTACTTCTTGTGCGCTGTAGAGAAACCTTCTGTACTCCTTCGTACGCTGTAGAGATACCTTCTGTACTCCTTTGTGCGCTGTAGAGATACCTTCTGTACTCCTTTGTACGCTGTAGAGATACCTCGTAAACTCCTTTGTACGTTCTAGAGATATTTCCTGTACTCCTTTGTGCGCTGTAGAGATACCTTCTGTACTCCTTTGTACGCTGTAGAGATACCTTCTGTACTCCTTTGTGCGCTGTAGAGATACCTTCTGTACTCCTTTGTACGCTGTAGAGATACCTTCTGTACTCCTTTGTGCGCTGTAGAGATACCTTCTGTACTCCTTTGTACGGTGTAGAGATACCTCGTATACTCCTTTGTAGGTTCTAGAGACATTTCCTGTACTCCTTTGTGCGCTGTAGAGATACCTTCTGTACTCCTTTGTGCGCTGTAGAGATACCTTCTGTACTCCTTTGTGCGCTGTAGAGATACCTTCTGTACTCCTTTGTGCGCTGTAGAGATACCTTCTGTACTCCTTTGTGCGCTGTAGAGATACCTTCTGTACTCCTTTGTACGCTGTAGAGATACCTCGTGTACTCCTTTGTACGTTGTAGAGATATTTCCTGTACTCCTTTGTGCGCTTTAGAAATACCTTCTGTACTCCTTTGTGCGCTGAAGAGATACCTTCTGTACTCCTTTGTGCGCTGTAGAGATACCTTCTGTACTCCTTTGTACGCTGTAGAGATACCTTCTGTACTTCTTTGTGCGCTGTAGAGATACCTTCTGTACTCCTTTGTGCGCTGTAGAGATACCTCGTGTACTCCTTTGTACGTTCTAGAGATATTTCCTGTACTCCTTTGTGCGCTGTAGAGATACCTTCTGTACTCCTTTGTGCGCTGTAGAGATACCTTCTGTACTCCTTTGTACGTTCTAGAGATATTTCCTGTACTCCTTTGTGCGCTGTAGAGTAACCTTCTGTACTCCTTTCTGCGCTGTAGAGATACCTTCTGTACTCCTTTGTGCGCTGTAGAGATACCTTCTGTACTCCTTTTTACGCTGTAGAGATACCTTCTGTACTCCTTTGTGCGCTGTAGAGATACCTTCTGTACTCCTTTGTACGCTGTAGAGATACCTCGTGTACTCCTTTGTACGTTCTAGAGATATTTCCTGTACTCCTTTGTGCGCTGTAGAGATACCTTCTGTACTCCTTTTTGCGCTGTAGAGATACCTTCTGTACTCCTTTGTGCGCTGTAGAGATACCTTCTGTACTCCTTTGTGCGCTGTAGAGATACCTTCTGTACTCCTTTGTGCGCTGTAGAGATACCTTCTGTACTTCTTTGTGCGCTGTAGAGATACCTTCTGTACTCCTTTGCACGCTGTAGAGATACCTCGTGTACTCCTTTGTACGTTCTAGAGATATTTTCTGTACTCCTTTGTGCGCTGTAGAGATACCTTCTGTACTCCTTTGTGCGCTGTAGAGATACCTTCTGTACTCCTTTGTGCGCTGTAGAGATACCTTCTGTAATCCTTTGTGCGCTGTAGAGATACCTTCTGTACTCCTTTGTACGTTCTAGAGATATTTCCTGTACTCCTTTGTGCGATATAGAGATACCTTCTGTACTCCTATGTACGCTGTAGAGATACCTCGTGTACTCCTTTGTACGTTCTAGAGATATTTCCTGTACTCCTTTGTGCGCTGTAGAGATACCTTCTGTACTCCTTTGTGCGCTGTAGAGATACCTTCTGTACTCCTTTGTGCGCTGTAGAGATACCTTCTGTACTCCCTTGTACGCTGTAGAGATACCTCGTGTACTCCTTTGTACGTTCTAGAGATATTTCCTGTACTCCTTTGAGCGCTGTAGAGATACCTTCTGTACTCCTTTGTGCGCTGTAGAGATACCTTCTGTACTCCTTTGTGCGCTGTAGAGATACCTTCTGTACTCCTTCGTACGCTGTAGAGATACCTTCTGTACTCCTTTGTGCGCTGTAGAGATACCTTCTGTACTCCTTTGTACGCTGTAGAGATACCTCGTAAACTCCTTTGTACGTTCTAGAGATATTTCCTGTACTCCTTTGTGCGCTGTAGAGATACCTTCTGTACTCCTTTGTACGCTGTAGAGATACCTTCTGTACTCCTTTGTGCGCTGTAGAGATACCTTCTGTACTCCTTTGTACGCTGTAGAGATACCTTCTGTACTCCTTTGTGCGCTGTAGAGATACCTTCTGTACTCCTTTGTACGCTGTAGAGATACCTCGTATACTCCTTTGTACGTTCTAGAGATATTTCCTGTACTCCTTTGTGCGCTGTAGAGATACCTTCTGTACTCCTTTGTGCGCTGTAGAGATACCTTCTGTACTCCTTTGTGCGCTGTAGAGATACCTTCTGTACTCCTTTGTGCGCTGTAGAGATACCTTCTGTACTCCTTTGTGCGCTGTAGAGATACCTTCTGTACTCCTTTGTACGCTGTAGAGATACCTCGTGTACTCCTTTGTGCGCTGTAGAGATACCTTCTGTACTCCTTTGTGCGCTGTAGAGATACCTTCTGTACTACTTTGTGCGCTGTAGAGATACCTTCTGTACTCCTTTGTACGTTCTAGAGATATTTCCTGTACTCCTTTGTGCGCTGTAGAGATACCTTCTGTACTCCTTTGTGCGCTGTAGAGATATTTCCTGTACTCCTTTGTGCGCTGTAGAGATACCTTCTGTACTCCTTTGTGCGCTGTAGAGATACCTTCTGTACTCCTTTGTACGCTGTAGAGATACCTCGTGTACTCCTTTGTACGTTCTAGAGATATTTCCTGTACTTCTTTGTGCGCTGTAGAGATACCTTCTGTACTCCTTTGTGCGCTGTAGAGATACCTTCTGTACTCCTTTGTGCGCTGTAGAGATACCTTCTGTACTCCTTTGTACGCTGTAGAGATACCTTCTGTACTCCTTTGTGCGCTGTAGAGATACCTTCTGTACTCCTTTGTACTCTGTAGAGATATCTCGTGTACTCCTTTGTACGTTCTAGAGATATTTACTGTACTCCTTTGTGCGCTGTAGAGATACCTTCTGTACTCCTTTGTGCGCTGTAGAGATACCTTCTGTACTCCTTTGTGCGCTGTAGAGATACCTTCTGTACTCCTTTATACGCTGTAGAGATACCTTCTGTACTCCTTTGTGCGCTGTAGAGATACCTTCTGTATTCCTTTGTACGCTGTAGAGATACCTCGTGTACTCCTTTGTACGTTCTAGAGATATTTCCTGTACTCCTTTGTGCGCTGTAGAGATACCTTCTGTACTCCTTTGTGCGCTGTAGAGATACCTTCTGTACTCCTTTGTACGCTGTAGAGATACCTCGTGTACTCCTTTGTACGTTCTAGAGATATTTCTTGTACTCCTTTGTGCGCTGTAGAGATACCTTCTGTACTCCTTTGTGCACTGTAGAGATACCTTCTGTACTCCTTTGTGCGCTGTAGAGATACCTTCTGTACTCCTTTGTGCGCTGTAGAGATACCTTTTGTACTCCTTTGTGCGCTGTAGAGATACCTTCTGTACTCCTTTGTACGCTGTAGAGATACCTCGTGAACTCCTTTGTGCGCTGTAGAGATACCTTCTGTACTCCTTTGTGCGCTGTAGAGATACCTTCTGTACTCCTTTGTACGCTGTAGAGATATCTCGTGTACTCCTTTGTACGTTCTAGAGATATTTCCTGTACTCCTTTGTGCGCTGTAGAGATACCTTCTGTACTCCTTTGTACGCTGTAGAGATACCTTCTGTACTCCTTTGTGCGCTGTAGAGATACCTTCTGTACTCCTTTGTACGCTGTAGAGATACCTCTTATACTCCTTTGTACGTTCTAGAGATATTTCCTGTACTCCTTTGTGCGCTGTAGAGATACCTTCTGTACTCCTTTGTGCGCTGTAGAGATACCTTCTGTACTCCTTTGTGCGCTGTAGAGATACCTTCTGTACTCCTTTGTGCGCTGTAGAGATACCTTCTGTACTCCTTTGTGCGCTGTAGAGATACCTTCTGTACTCCTTTGTGCGCTGTAGAGATACCTTCTGTACTTGTTTGTGCGCTGTAGAGATACCTTCTGTACTCCTTTGTACGCTGTAGAGATACCTCGTGTACTTCTTTGTACGTTCTAGAGATATTTCCTGTACTCCTTTGTGCGCTTTAGAGATACCTTCTGTACTCCTTTGTGCGCTGAAGAGATACCTTCTGTACTCCTTTGTGCGCTGTAGAGATACCTTCTGTACTCCTTTGTACGCTGTAGAGATACCTTCTGTACTCCTTTGTGCGCTGTAGAGATACCTTCTGTACTCCTTTGTGCGCTGTAGAGATACCTCGTGTACTCCTTTGTACGTTTTAGAGATATTTCCTGTACTCCTTTGTGCGCTGTAGAGATACCTTCTGTACTCCTTTGTGCGCTGTAGAGATACCTTCTGTACTCCTTTGTACGTTCTAGAGATATTTCCTGTACTCCTTTGTGCGCTGTAGAGTAACCTTTTGTACTCCTTTGTGCGCTGTAGAGATACCTTCTGTACTCCTTTGTGCGCTGTAGAGATACCTTCTGTACTCCTTTGTACGCTGTAGAGATACCTTCTGTACTCCTTTGTGCGCTGTAGAGATACCTTCTGTACTCCTTTGTACGCTGTAGAGATACCTCGTGTACTCCTTTGTACGTTCTAGAGATATTTCCTGTACTCCTTTGTGCGCTGTAGAGATACCTTCTGTACTCCTTTGTGCGCTGTAGAGATACCTTCTGTACTCCTTTGTGCGCTGTAGAGATACCTTCTGTACTCCTTTGTGCGCTGTAGAGATACCTTCTGTACTCCTTTGTGCGCTGTAGAGATACCTTCTGTACTTCTTTGTGCGCTGTAGAGATACCTTCTGTACTCCTTTGCACGCTGTAGAGATACCTCGTGTACTCCTTTGTACGTTCTAGAGATATTTTCTGTACTCCTTTGTGCGCTGTAGAGATACCTTCTGTACTCCTTTGTGCGCTGTAGAGATACCTTCTGTACTCCTTTGTGCGCTGTAGAGATACCTTCTGTAATCCTTTGTGCGCTGTAGAGATACCTTCTGTACTCCTTTGTACGTACTAGAGATATTTCCTGTACTCCTTTGTGCGATGTAGAGATACCTTCTGTACTCCTTTGTACGCTGTAGAGATACCTCGTGTACTCCTTTGTACGTTCTAGAGATATTTCCTGTACTCCTTTGTGCGCTGTAGAGATACCTTCTGTACTCCTTTGTGCGCTGTAGAGATACCTTCTGTACTCCTTTGTGCGCTGTAGAGATACCTTCTGTACTCCTTTGTACGCTGTAGAGATACCTCGTGTACTCCTTTGTACGTTCTAGAGATATTTCCTGTACTCCTTTGAGCGCTGTAGAGATACCTTCTGTACTCCTTTGTGCGCTGTAGATATACCTTCTGTACTCCTTTGTGCGCTGTAGAGATACCTTCTGTACTCCTTCGTACGCTGTAGAGATACCTTCTGTACTCCTTTGTGCGCTGTAGAGATACCTTCTGTACTCCTTTGT
Organism: Morinoia aosen; assembly: GCA_030386875.1. Taxonomy (NCBI): domain Eukaryota; kingdom Metazoa; phylum Arthropoda; class Malacostraca; order Amphipoda; family Talitridae; genus Morinoia; species Morinoia aosen. The sequence goes on along the minus strand of JASJYW010000027.1, from coordinate 32,186,811 downwards.
ACGCTGTAGAGATACCTCGTAAACTCCTTTGTACGTTCTAGAGATATTTCCTGTACTCCTTTGTGCGCTGTAGAGATACCTTCTGTACTCCTTTGTACGCTGTAGAGATACCTTCTGTACTCCTTTGTGCGCTGTAGAGATACCTTCTGTACTCCTTTGTACGCTGTAGAGATACCTTCTGTACTCCTTTGTGCGCTGTAGAGATACCTTCTGTACTCCTTTGTACGCTGTAGAGATACCTCGTATACTCCTTTGTACGTTCTAGAGATATTTCCTGTACTCCTTTGTGCGCTGTAGAGATACCTTCTGTACTCCTTTGTGCGCTGTAGAGATACCTTCTGTACTCCTTTGTGCGCTGTAGAGATACCTTCTGTACTCCTTTGTGCGCTGTAGAGATACCTTCTGTACTCCTTTGTGCGCTGTAGAGATACCTTCTGTACTCCTTTGTACGCTGTAGAGATACCTCGTGTACTCCTTTGTGCGCTGTAGAGATACCTTCTGTACTCCTTTGTGCGCTGTAGAGATACCTTCTGTACTCCTTTGTACGCTGTAGAGATACCTCGTGTACTCCTTTGTACGTTCTAGAGATATTTCCTGTACTTCTTTGTGCGCTGTAGAGATACCTTCTGTACTCCTTTGTGCGCTGTAGAGATACCTTCTGTACTCCTTTGTGCGCTGTAGAGATACCTTCTGTACTTCTTTGTGCGCTGTAGAGATACCTTATGTACTCCTTTGCACGCTGTAGAGATACCTCGTGTACTCCTTTGTACGTTCTAGAGATATTTTCTGTACTCCTTTGTGCGCTGTAGAGATACCTTCTGTACTCCTTTGTGCGCTGTAGAGATACCTTCTGTACTCCTTTGTGCGCTGTAGAGATACCTTCTGTAATCCTTTGTGCGCTGTAGAGATACCTTCTGTACTCCTTTGTACGTTCTAGAGATATTTCCTGTACTCCTTTGTGCGATATAGAGATACCTTCTGTACTCCTATGTACGCTGTAGAGATACCTCGTGTACTCCTTTGTACGTTCTAGAGATATTTCCTGTACTCCTTTGTGCGCTGTAGAGATACCTTCTGTACTCCTTTGTGCGCTGTAGAGATACCTTCTGTACTCCTTTGTGCGCTGTAGAGATACCTTCTGTACTCCCTTGTACGCTGTAGAGATACCTCGTGTACTCCTTTGTACGTTCTAGAGATATTTCCTGTACTCCTTTGAGCGCTGTAGAGATACCTTCTGTACTCCTTTGTGCGCTGTAGAGATACCTTCTGTACTCCTTTGTGCGCTGTAGAGATACCTTCTGTACTCCTTCGTACGCTGTAGAGATACCTTCTGTACTCCTTTGTGCGCTGTAGAGATACCTTCTGTACTCCTTTGTACGCTGTAGAGATACCTCGTAAACTCCTTTGTACGTTCTAGAGATATTTCCTGTACTCCTTTGTGCGCTGTAGAGATACCTTCTGTACTCCTTTGTACGCTGTAGAGATACCTTCTGTACTCCTTTGTGCGCTGTAGAGATACCTTCTGTACTCCTTTGTACGCTGTAGAGATACCTTCTGTACTCCTTTGTGCGCTGTAGAGATACCTTCTGTACTCCTTTGTACGCTGTAGAGATACCTCGTATACTCCTTTGTACGTTCTAGAGATATTTCCTGTACTCCTTTGTGCGCTGTAGAGATACCTTCTGTACTCCTTTGTGCGCTGTAGAGATACCTTCTGTACTCCTTTGTGCGCTGTAGAGATACCTTCTGTACTCCTTTGTGCGCTGTAGAGATACCTTCTGTACTCCTTTGTGCGCTGTAGAGATACCTTCTGTACTCCTTTGTACGCTGTAGAGATACCTCGTGTACTCCTTTGTGCGCTGTAGAGATACCTTCTGTACTCCTTTGTGCGCTGTAGAGATACCTTCTGTACTACTTTGTGCGCTGTAGAGATACCTTCTGTACTCCTTTGTACGTTCTAGAGATATTTCCTGTACTCCTTTGTGCGCTGTAGAGATACCTTCTGTACTCCTTTGTGCGCTGTAGAGATATTTCCTGTACTCCTTTGTGCGCTGTAGAGATACCTTCTGTACTCCTTTGTGCGCTGTAGAGATACCTTCTGTACTCCTTTGTACGCTGTAGAGATACCTCGTGTACTCCTTTGTACGTTCTAGAGATATTTCCTGTACTTCTTTGTGCGCTGTAGAGATACCTTCTGTACTCCTTTGTGCGCTGTAGAGATACCTTCTGTACTCCTTTGTGCGCTGTAGAGATACCTTCTGTACTCCTTTGTACGCTGTAGAGATACCTTCTGTACTCCTTTGTGCGCTGTAGAGATACCTTCTGTACTCCTTTGTACGCTGTAGAGATATCTCGTGTACTCCTTTGTACGTTCTAGAGATATTTACTGTACTCCTTTGTGCGCTGTAGAGATACCTTCTGTACTCCTTTGTGCGCTGTAGAGATACCTTCTGTACTCCTTTGTGCGCTGTAGAGATACCTTCTGTACTCCTTTATACGCTGTAGAGATACCTTCTGTACTCCTTTGTGCGCTGTAGAGATACCTTCTGTATTCCTTTGTACGCTGTAGAGATACCTCGTGTACTCCTTTGTACGTTCTAGAGATATTTCCTGTACTCCTTTGTGCGCTGTAGAGATACCTTCTGTACTCCTTTGTGCGCTGTAGAGATACCTTCTGTACTCCTTTGTACGCTGTAGAGATACCTCGTGTACTCCTTTGTACGTTCTAGAGATATTTCTTGTACTCCTTTGTGCGCTGTAGAGATACCTTCTGTACTCCTTTGTGCGCTGTAGAGATACCTTCTGTACTCCTTTGTGCGCTGTAGAGATACCTTCTGTACTCCTTTGTGCGCTGTAGAGATACCTTTTGTACTCCTTTGTGCGCTGTAGAGATACCTTCTGTACTCCTTTGTACGCTGTAGAGATACCTCGTGAACTCCTTTGTGCGCTGTAGAGATACCTTCTGTACTCCTTTGTGCGCTGTAGAGATACCTTCTGTACTCCTTTGTACGCTGTAGAGATATCTCGTGTACTCCTTTGTACGTTCTAGAGATATTTCCTGTACTCCTTTGTGCGCTGTAGAGATACCTTCTGTACTCCTTTGTACGCTGTAGAGATACCTTCTGTACTCCTTTGTGCGCTGTAGAGATACCTTCTGTACTCCTTTGTACGCTGTAGAGATACCTCTTATACTCCTTTGTACGTTCTAGAGATATTTCCTGTACTCCTTTGTGCGCTGTAGAGATACCTTCTGTACTCCTTTGTGCGCTGTAGAGATACCTTCTGTACTCCTTTGTGCGCTGTAGAGATACCTTCTGTACTCCTTTGTGCGCTGTAGAGATACCTTCTGTACTCCTTTGTGCGCTGTAGAGATACCTTCTGTACTCCTTTGTGCGCTGTAGAGATACCTTCTGTACTTGTTTGTGCGCTGTAGAGATACCTTCTGTACTCCTTTGTACGCTGTAGAGATACCTCGTGTACTTCTTTGTACGTTCTAGAGATATTTCCTGTACTCCTTTGTGCGCTTTAGAGATACCTTCTGTACTCCTTTGTGCGCTGAAGAGATACCTTCTGTACTCCTTTGTGCGCTGTAGAGATACCTTCTGTACTCCTTTGTACGCTGTAGAGATACCTTCTGTACTCCTTTGTGCGCTGTAGAGATACCTTCTGTACTCCTTTGTGCGCTGTAGAGATACCTCGTGTACTCCTTTGTACGTTTTAGAGATATTTCCTGTACTCCTTTGTGCGCTGTAGAGATACCTTCTGTACTCCTTTGTGCGCTGTAGAGATACCTTCTGTACTCCTTTGTACGTTCTAGAGATATTTCCTGTACTCCTTTGTGCGCTGTAGAGTAACCTTCTGTACTCCTTTGTGCGCTGTAGAGATACCTTCTGTACTCCTTTGTGCGCTGTAGAGATACCTTCTGTACTCCTTTGTACGCTGTAGAGATACCTTCTGTACTCCTTTGTGCGCTGTAGAGATACCTTCTGTACTCCTTTGTACGCTGTAGAGATACCTCGTGTACTCCTTTGTACGTTCTAGAGATATTTCCTGTACTCCTTTGTGCGCTGTAGAGATACCTTCTGTACTCCTTTGTGCGCTGTAGAGATACCTTCTGTACTCCTTTGTGCGCTGTAGAGATACCTTCTGTACTCCTTTGTGCGCTGTAGAGATACCTTCTGTACTCCTTTGTGCGCTGTAGAGATACCTTCTGTACTTCTTTGTGCGCTGTAGAGATACCTTCTGTACTCCTTTGCACGCTGTAGAGATACCTCGTGTACTCCTTTGTACGTTCTAGAGATATTTTCTGTACTCCTTTGTGCGCTGTAGAGATACCTTCTGTACTCCTTTGTGCGCTGTAGAGATACCTTCTGTACTCCTTTGTGCGCTGTAGAGATACCTTCTGTAATCCTTTGTGCGCTGTAGAGATACCTTCTGTACTCCTTTGTACGTACTAGAGATATTTCCTGTACTCCTTTGTGCGATGTAGAGATACCTTCTGTACTCCTTTGTACGCTGTAGAGATACCTCGTGTACTCCTTTGTACGTTCTAGAGATATTTCCTGTACTCCTTTGTGCGCTGTAGAGATACCTTCTGTACTCCTTTGTGCGCTGTAGAGATACCTTCTGTACTCCTTTGTGCGCTGTAGAGATACCTTCTGTACTCCTTTGTACGCTGTAGAGATACCTCGTGTACTCCTTTGTACGTTCTAGAGATATTTCCTGTACTCCTTTGAGCGCTGTAGAGATACCTTCTGTACTCCTTTGTGCGCTGTAGATATACCTTCTGTACTCCTTTGTGCGCTGTAGAGATACCTTCTGTACTCCTTCGTACGCTGTAGAGATACCTTCTGTACTCCTTTGTGCGCTGTAGAGATACCTTCTGTACTCCTTTGTACGCTGTAGAGATACCTCGTAAACTCCTTTGTACGTTCTAGAGATATTTCCTGTACTCCTTTGTGCGCTTTAGAGATACCTTCTGTACTCCTTTGTACGCTGTAGAGATACCTTCTGTACTCCTTTGTGCGCTGTAGAGATACCTTCTGTACTCCTTTGTACGCTGTAGAGATACCTTCTGTACTCCTTTGTGCGCTGTAGAGATACCTTCTGTACTCCTTTGTACGCTGGAGAGATACCTCGTATACTCCTTTGTACGTTCTAGAGATATTTCCTGTACTCCTTTGTGCGCTGTAGAGATACCTTCTGTACTCCTTTGTGCGCTGTAGAGATACCTTCTGTACTCCTTTGTGCGCTGTAGAGATACCTTCTGTACTCCTTTGTGCGCTGTAGAGATACCTTCTGTACTCCTTTGTGCGCTGTAGAGATACCTTCTGTACTCCTTTGTACGCTGTAGAGATACCTCGTGTACTCCTTTGTGCGCTGTAGAGATACCTTCTGTACTCCTTTGTGCGCTGTAGAGATACCTTCTGTACTCCTTTGTACGCTGTAGAGATACCTCGTGTACTCCTTTGTACGTTCTAGAGATATTTCCTGTACTTCTTTGTGCACTGTAGAGATACCTTCTGTACTCCTTTGTGCGCTGTAGAGATACCTTCTGTACTCCTTTGTGCGCTGTAGAGATACCTTCTGTACTCCTTTGTACGCTGTAGAGATACCTTCTATACTCCTTTGTGCGCTGTAGAGATACCTTCTGTACTCCTTTGTACGCTGTAGAGATATCTCGTGTACTTCTTTGTACGTTCTAGAGATATTTCCTGTACTCCTTTGTGCGCTGTAGAGATACCTTCTGTACTCCTTTGTGCGCTGTAGAGATACCTTCTGTACTCCTTTGTGCGCTGTAGAGATACCTTCTGTACTCCTTTATACGCTGTAGAGATACCTTCTGTACTCCTTTGTGCGCTGTAGAGATACCTTCTGTATTCCTTTGTACGCTGTAGAGATACCTCGTGTACTCCTTTGTACGTTCTAGAGATATTTCCTGTACTCCTTTGTGCGCTGTAGAGATACCTTCTGTACTCCTTTGTGCGCTGTAGAGATACCTTCTGTACTCCTTTGTACGCTGTAGAGATACCTCGTGTACTCCTTTGTACGTTCTAGAGATATTTCTTGTACTCCTTTGTGCGCTGTAGAGATACCTTCTGTACTCCTTTGTGCGCTGTAGAGATACCTTCTGTACTCCTTTGTGCGCTGTAGAGATACCTTCTGTACTCCTTTGTGCGCTGTAGAGATACCTTTTGTACTCCTTTGTGCGCTGTAGAGATACCTTCTGTACTCCTTTGTACGCTGTAGAGATAACTCGTGAACTCCTTTGTGCGCTGTAGAGATACCTTCTGTACTCCTTTGTGCGCTGTAGAGATACCTTCCGTACTCCTTTGTGCGCTGTAGAGATACCTTCTGTACTCCTTTGTACGTTCTAGAGATATTTCCTGTACTCCTTTGTGCGCTGTAGAGATACCTTCTGTACTCCTTTGTGCGCTGTAGAGATACCTTCTGTACTCCTTTGTGCGCTGTAGAGATACCTTCTGTACTCCTTTGTACGTTCTAGAGATATTTCCTGTACTCCTTCGTGCGCTGTAGAGATACCTTCTGTACTCCTTTGTGCGCTGTACAGATACCTTCTGTACTCCTTTGTGCGCTGTAGAGATACCTTCTGTACTCCTTTGTACGCTGTAGAGATACCTTCTGTACTCCTTTGTGCGCTGAAGAGATACCTTCTGTACTCCTTTGTACGCTGTAGAGATACCTCGTGTACTCCTTTGTACGTTCTAGAGATATTTCCTGTACTCCTTTGTGCGCTGTAGAGATACCTTCTGTACTCCTTTGTGCGCTGTAGAGATACCTTCTGTACTCCTTTGTACGTTCTAGAGATATTTCCTGTACTCCTTTGTACGCTGTAGAGATACCTTCTGTACTCCTTTGTGCGCTGTAGAGATACCTTCTGTACTCCTTTGTACGCTGTAGAGATACCTCGTGTACTCCTTTGTACGTTCTAGAGATATTTCCTGTACTCCTTTGTGCGCTGTAGAGATACCTTCTGTACTCCTTTGTGCGCTGTAGAGATACCTTCTGTACTCCTCTGTGCGCTGTAGAGATACCTTCTGTACTCCTTTGTGCGCTGTAGAGATGCCTTCTGTACTCCTTTGTTCGCTGTAGAGATACCTCGTGTACTCCTTTGTACGTTCTAGAGATATTTCCTGTACTCCTTTGTGCGCTGTAGAGATACCTTCTGTACTTCTTTGTGCGCTGTAGAGATACCTTCTGTACTCCTTTGTGCGCTGTAGAGATACCTTCTGTACTCCTTTGTGCGCTGTAGAGATACCTTCTGTACTCCTCTGTACGCTGTAGAGATACCTCGTGTACTCCTTTGTTCGTTCTAGAGATATTTCCTGTACTCCTTTGTGCGCTGTAGAGATACCTTCTGTACTCCTTTGTGCGCTGTAGAGATACCTTCTGTACTCCTTTGTGCGCTGTAGAGATATCTTCTGTACTCCTTTGTACGCTGTAGAGATACCTTCTGTACTCCTTTGTGCGCTGTAGAGATACCTTCTGTACTCCTTTGTGCGCTGTAGAGATACCTTCTTTACTCCTATGTGCGCTGTAGAGATTACTCGTGTACTCCTTTGTACGTTCTAGAGATATTTCCTGTACTCCTTTGTGCGCTGTAGAGATACCTTCTGTACTCCTTTGTGCGCTGTAGAGATACCTTCTGTACTCCTTTGTACGTTCTAGAGATATTTCCTGTACTCCTTTGTGCGCTGTAGAGATACCTTCTGTACTCCTTTGTGCGCTGTAGAGATACCTTCTGTACTCCTTTGTGCGCTGTAGAGATACCTTCTGTACTCCTTTGTACGCTGTAGAGATACCTTCTGTACTCCTTTGTGCGCTGTAGAGATACCTTCTGTACTCCTTTGTACGCTGTAGAGATACCTCGTGTACTCCTTTGTACGTTCTAGAGATATTTCCTGTACTCCTTTGTGCGCTGTAGAGATACCTTCTGTACTCCTTTGTGCGCTGTAGAGATACCTTCTGTACTCCTTTGTGCGCTGTAGAGATACCTTCTGTACTCCTTTGTGCGCTGTAGAGATACCTCGTGTACTCCTTTGTACGTTCTAGAGATATTTCCTGTACTCCTTTGTGCGCTGTAGAGATACCTTCTGTACTCCTTTGTGCGCTGTAGAGATACCTTCTGTACTCCTTTGTGCGCTGTAGAGATACCTTCTGTACTCCTTTGTGCGCTGTAGAGATACCTTCTGTACTCCTTTGTGCGCTGTAGAGATACCTTCTGTACTCCTTTGTACGCTGTAGAGATACCTTCTGTACTCCTTTGTGCGCTGTAGAGATACCTTCTGTACTCCTTTGTACGCTGTAGAGATACCTGGTGTACTCCTTTGTACGTTCTAGAGATATTTCCTGTACTCCTTTGTGCGCTGTAGAGATACCTTCTGTACTCCTTTGTGCGCTGTAGAGATACCTTCTGTACTCCTTTGTACGTTCTAGAGATATTTCCTGTACTCCTTTGTACGCTGTAGAGATACCTTCTGTACTCCTTTGTGCGCTGTAGAGATACCTTCTGTACTCCTTTGTACGCTGTAGAGATACCTCGTGTACTCCTTTGTACGTTCTAGAGATATTTCCTGTACTCCTTTGTGCGCTGTAGAGATACCTTCTGTACTCCTTTGTGCGCTGTAGAGATACCTTCTGTACTCCTCTGTGCACTGTAGAGATACCTTCTGTACTCCTTTGTGCGCTGTACAGATACCTTCTGTACTCCTTTGTACGCTGTAGAGATACCTCGTGTACTCCTTTGTACGTTCTAGAGATATTTCCTGTACTCCTTTGTGCGCTGTAGAGATACCTCGTGTACTCCTTTGTACGTTCTAGAGATATTTCCTGTACTCCTTTGTGCGCTGTAGAGATACCTTCTGTACTCCTTTGTGCGCTGTAGAGATACCTTCTGTACTCCTCTGTGCGCTGTAGAGATACCTTCTGTACTCCTTTGTGCGCTGTAGAGATGCCTTCTGTACTCCTTTGTTCGCTGTAGAGATACCTCGTGTACTCCTTTGTACGTTCTAGAGATATTTCCTGTACTCCTTTGTGCGCTGTAGAGATACCTTCTGTACTTCTTTGTGCGCTGTAGAGATACCTTCTGTACTCCTTTGTGCGCTGTAGAGATACCTTCTGTACTCCTTTGTGCGCTGTAGAGATACCTTCTGTACTCCTCTGTACGCTGTAGAGATACCTCGTGTACTCCTTTGTTCGTTCTAGAGATATTTCCTGTACTCCTTTGTGCGCTGTAGAGATACCTTCTGTACTCCTTTGTGCGCTGTAGAGATACCTTCTGTACTCCTTTGTGCGCTGTAGAGATATCTTCTGTACTCCTTTGTACGCTGTAGAGATACCTTCTGTACTCCTTTGTGCGCTGTAGAGATACCTTCTGTACTCCTTTGTGCGCTGTAGAGATACCTTCTTTACTCCTTTGTGCGCTGTAGAGATTACTCGTGTACTCCTTTGTACGTTCTAGAGATATTTCCTGTACTCCTTTGTGCGCTGTAGAGATACCTTCTGTACTCCTTTGTGCGCTGTAGAGATACCTTCTGTACTCCTTTGTACGTTCTAGAGATATTTCCTGTACTCCTTTGTGCGCTGTAGAGATACCTTCTGTACTCCTTTGTGCGCTGTAGAGATACCTTCTGTACTCCTTTGTGCGCTGTAGAGATACCTTCTGTACTCCTTTGTACGCTGTAGAGATACCTTCTGTACTCCTTTGTGCGCTGTAGAGATACCTTCTGTACTCCTTTGTACGCTGTAGAGATACCTCGTGTACTCCTTTGTACGTTCTAGAGATATTTCCTGTACTCCTTTGTGCGCTGTAGAGATACCTTCTGTACTCCTTTGTGCGCTGTAGAGATACCTTCTGTACTCCTTTGTGCGCTGTAGAGATACCTTCTGTACTCCTTTGTGCGCTGTAGAGATACCTCGTGTACTCCTTTGTACGTTCTAGAGATATTTCCTGTACTCCTTTGTGCGCTGTAGAGATACCTTCTGTACTCCTTTGTGCGCTGTAGAGATACCTTCTGTACTCCTTTGTGCGCTGTAGAGATACCTTCTGTACTCCTTTGTGCGCTGTAGAGATACCTTCTGTACTCCTTTGTGCGCTGTAGAGATACCTTCTGTACTCCTTTGTACGCTGTAGAGATACCTTCTGTACTCCTTTGTGCGCTGTAGAGATACCTTCTGTACTCCTTTGTACGCTGTAGAGATACCTGGTGTACTCCTTTGTACGTTCTAGAGATATTTCCTGTACTCCTTTGTGCGCTGTAGAGATACCATCTGTACTCCTTTGTGCGCTGTAGAGATACCTTCTGTACTCCTTTGTACGTTCTAGAGATATTTCCTGTACTCCTTTGTACGCTGTAGAGATACCTTCTGTACTCCTTTGTGCGCTGTAGAGATACCTTCTGTACTCCTTTGTACGCTGTAGAGATACCTCGTGTACTCCTTTGTACGTTCTAGAGATATTTCCTGTACTCCTTTGTGCGCTGTAGAGATACCTTCTGTACTCCTTTGTGCGCTGTAGAGATACCTTCTGTACTCCTCTGTGCACTGTAGAGATACCTTCTGTACTCCTTTGTGCGCTGTAGAGATACCTTCTGTACTCCTTTGTACGCTGTAGAGATACATCGTGTACTCCTTTGTACGTTCTAGAGATATTTCCTGTACTCCTTTGTGCGCTATAGAGATACCTTCTGTACTCCTTTGTGCGCTGTAGAGATACCTTCTGTACTGCTTTGTGCGCTGTTGAGATACCTTCTGTACTCCTTTGTGCGCTGTGGAGATACCTTCTGTGCTCCTTTGTACGTTCTAGAGATATTTCCTGTACTCCTTTGTGCGCTGTAGAGATACCTTCTGTACTCCTTTGTACGCTGTAGAGATACCTCGTGTACTCCTTTGTACGTTCTAGAGATATTTCCTGTACTCCTTTGTGCGCTGTAGAGAAACCTTCTGTACTCCTTTGTGCGCTGTAGAGATACCTTCTGTACTCCTTTGTGCGCTGTAGAGATACCTTCTGTACTCCTTTGTACGCTGTAGAGATACCTCGTGTACTCCTTTGTACGTTCTAGAGATATTCCCTGTACTCCTTTGTGCGCTGTAGAGATACCTTCTGTACTCCTTTGTGCGCTGTAGAGATACCTTCTGTACTCCTTTGTGCGCTGTAGAGATACCTTCTGTACTCCTTTGTACGCTGTAGAGATACCTTCTGTACTCCTTTGTGCGCTGTAGAGATACCTTCTGTACTCCTTTGTACGCTGTAGAGATATCTCGTGTACTCCTTTGTACGTTCTAGAGATATTTCCTGTACTCCTTTGTGCGCTGTAGAGATACCTTCTGTACTCCTTTGTGCGCTGTAGAGATACCTTCTGTACTCCTTTGTGCGCTGTAGAGATACCTTCTGTACTCCTTTGTACGCTGTAGAGATACCTTCTGTACTCCTTTGTGCGCTGTAGAGATACCTTCTGTACTCCTTTGTACGCTGTAGAGATACCTCGTGTACTCCTTTGTACGTTCTAGAGATATTTCCTGTACTCCTTTGTGTGCTGTAGAGATACCTTCTGTACTCCTTTGTGCGCTGTAGAAATACCTTCTGTACTCCTTTGTGCGTTCTAGAGATATTTCCTGTACTCCTTTGTACGCTGTAGAGATACCTTCTGTACTCCTTTGTGCGCTGTAGAGATACCTTCTGTACTCCTTTGTACGCTGTAGAGATACCTCGTGTACTCCTTTGTACGTTCTAGAGATATTTCCTGTACTCCTTTGTGCGCTGTAGAGATACCTTCTGTACTCCTTTGTGCGCTGTAGAGATACCTTCTGTACTCCTTTGTGCGCTGTAGAGATACCTTCTGTACTCCTTTGTGCGCTGTAGAGATACCTTCTGTACTCCTTTGTTCGCTGTAGAGATACCTCGTGTACTCCTTTGTACGTTATAGAGATATTTCCTGTACTCCTTTGTGCGCTGTAGAGATACCTTCTGTACTCCTTTGTGCGCTGTAGAGATACCTTCTGTACTCCTTTGTGTGCTGTAGAGATACCTTCTGTACTCCTTTGTGCGATGTAGAGATACCTTCTGTACTCCTTTGTACGCTGTAGAGATACCTCTTGTACTCCTTTCTACGTTCTAGAGATATTTCCTGTACTCCTTTGTGCGCTGTAGAGATACCTTCTGTACTCCTTTGTGCGCTGTAGAGATACCTTCTGTTTTCCTTTGTGCGCTGTAGAGATACCTTCTGTACTCCTTTGTATGCTGTAGAGATACCTTCTGTACTCCTTTGTGCGCTGTAGAGATACCTTCTGTACTCCTTTGTGCGCTGTAGAGATACCTTCTGTACTCCTTTGTACGTTCTAGAGATATTTCCTGTACTCCTTTGTGCGCTGTAGAGATACCTTCTGTACTCCTTTGTGCGCTGTAGAGATACCTTCTGTACTCCTTTGTGCGCTGTAGAGATACCTTCTGTACTCCTTTGTACGCTGTAGAGATACCTCGTGTACTCCTTTGTACGTTCTAGAGATATTTCCTGTACTCCTTTGTGCGCTGTAGAGATACCTTCTGTACTCCTTTGTGCGCTGTAGAGATACCTTTTGTACTCCTTTGTGCGCTGTAGAGATACCTTCTGTACTCCTTTGTGCGCTGTAGAGATACCTTCTGTACTCCTTTGTACGCTGTAGAGATACCTCGTGTACTCCTTTGTGCGCTGTAGAGATACCTTCTGTACTCCTTTATGCGCTGTAGAGATACCTTTTGTACTCCTTTGTGCGCTGTAGAGATACCTTCTGTACTCCTTTGTACGTTCTAGAGATATTTCCTGTACTCCTTTGTGCGCTGTAGAGATACCTTCTGTACTCCTTTGTGCGCTGTAGAGATATTTCCTGTACTCCTTTGTGCACTGTAGAGATACCTTCTGTACTCCTTTGTGCGCTGTAGAGATACCTTCTGTACTCCTTTGTACGCTGTAGAGATACCTTCTGTACTCCTTTGTGCGCTGTAGAGATACCTTCTGTACTGCTTTGTGCGCTGTAGAGATACCTTCTGTACTCCTTTGTGCGCTGTAGAGATACCTTCTGTACTCCTTTGTACGCTGTAGAGATACCTCGTGTACTCCTTCGTACGTTCTAGAGATATTTCCTGTACTCCTTTGTGCGCTGTAGAGATACCTTCTGTACTCCTTTGTGCGCTGTAGAGATACCTTCTGTACTCCTTTGTGCGCTGTAGAGATACCTTCTGTACTCCTTTGTACGCTGTAGAGATACCTCGTGTACTCCTTTGTATGTTCTAGAGATATTTCCTGTACTCCTTTGTGCGCTGTAGAGATACCTTCTGTACTTCTTTGTGCGCTGTAGAGATACCTTTTGTACTCCTTTGTGCGCTGTAGAGATACCTTCTGTACTCCTTTGTACGCTGTAGAGATACCTTCTGTACTCCTTTGTGCGCTGTAGAGATACCTTCTGTACTCCTTTGTACGCTGTAGAGATACCTCGTATACTCCTTTGTACGTTCTAGAGATATTTCCTGTACTCTTTTGTGCGCTGTAGAGATACCTTCTGTACTTCTTTGTGCGCTGTAGAGATACCTTCTGTACTCCTTTGTGCGCTGTAGAGATACCTTCTGTACTCCTTTGTACGCTGTAGAGATACCTTCTGTACTCCTTTGTGCGCTGTAGAGATACCTTCTGTACTCCTTTGTACGCTGTAGAGATACCTCGTGATCTCCTTTGTACGTTCTAGAGATATTTCATGTACTCCTTTGTGCGCTGTAGAGATACCTTCTGTACTCTTTTGTGCGCTGTAGAGATACCTTCTGTACTCCTTTGTGCGCTGTAGAGATACCTTCTGTACTCCTTTGTGCGCTGTAGAGATACCTTCTGTACTCCTTTGTACGCTGTAGAGATACCTCGTGTACTCCTTTGTGCGCTGTAGAGATACCTTCTGTACTCCTTTGTGCGCTGTAGAGATACCTTCTGTACTCCTTTGTGCGCTGTAGAGATACCTTCTGTACTCCTTTGTGCGCTGTAGAGATACCTTCTGTACTCCTTTGTGCGCTGTAGAGATACCTTCTGTACTCCTTTGTGCGCTGTAGAGATACCTTCTGTACTCCTTTGTGCGCTGTAGAGATACCTTCTGTACTTCTTTGTGCGCTGTAGAGATACCTTCTGTACTCCTTTGTACGCTGTAGAGATACCTCGTGTACTCCTTTGTACGTTCTAGAGATATTTCCTGTACTCCTTTGTGCGCTGTAGAGATACCTTCTGTACTCCTTTGTGCGCTGTAGAGATACCTTCTGTACTCCTTTGTGCGCTGTAGAGATACCTTCTGTACTCCTTTGAGCGCTGTAGAGATACCTTCTGTACTCCTTTGTACGCTGTAGAGATACCTCGTGTACTCCTTTGTGCGCTGTAGAGATACCTTCTGTACTCCTTTGTACGCTGTAGAGATACCTCGTGTACTCCTTTGTACGTTCTAGAGATATTTCCTGTACTCCTTTGTGCGCTGTAGAGATACCTTCTGTACTCCTTTGTGCGCTGTAGAGATACCTTCTGTACTCCTTTGTGCGCTGTAGAGATACCTTCTGTACTCCTTTGTACGCTGTAGAGATACCTCGTGTACTCCTTTGTACGTTCTAGAGATATTTCCTGTACTCCTTTGTGCGCTGTAGAGATACCTTCTGTACTTCTTTGTGCGCTGTAGAGATACCTTTTGTACTCCTTTGTGCGCTGTAGAGATACCTTCTGTACTCCTTTGTACGCTGTAGAGATACCTTCTGTACTCCTTTGTGCGCTGTAGAGATACCTTCTGTACTCCTTTGTACGCTGTAGAGATACCTCGTGTACTCCTTTGTACGTTCTAGAGATATTTCCTGTACTCCTTTGTGCGCTGTAGAGATACCTTCTGTACTTCTTTGTGCGCTGTAGAGATACCTTCTGTACTCCTTTGTCCTTTGTAGAGATACCTTCTGTTCTCCTTTGTACGCTGTAGAGATACCTTCTGTACTCCTTTGTGCGCTGTAGAGATACCTTCTGTACTCCTTTGTACGCTGTAGAGATACCTCGTGTACTCCTTTGTACGTTCTAGAGATATTTCCTGTACTCCTTTGTGCGCTGTAGAGATACCTTCTGTACTCCTTTGTGCGCTGTAGAGATACCTTCTGTACTCCTTTGTGCGCTGTAGAGATACCTTCTGTACTCCTTTGTGCGCTGTAGAGATACCTTCTGTACTCTTTTGTACGCTGTAGAGATACCTCGTGTACTCCTATGTGCGCTGTAGAGATACCTTCTGTACTCCTTTGTGCGATGTAGAGATACCTTCTGTACTCCTTTGTGCGCTGTAGAGATACCTTCTGTACTCCTTTGTGCGCTGTAGAGATACCTTCTGTACTCCTTTGTGCGCTGTAGAGATACCTTCTGTACTCCTTTGAGCGCTGTAGAGATACCTTCTGTACTCCTTTGTGCGCTGTAGAGATACCTTCTGTACTTCTTTGTGCGCTGTAGAGATACCATCTGTACTCCTTTGTACGCTGTAGAGATACCTCGTGTACTCCTTTGTACGTTCTAGAGATATTTCCTGTTCTCCTTTGTGCGCTGTAGAGATACCTTCCGTACTCCTTTGTGCGCTGTAGAGATACCTTCTGTACTCCTTTGTGCGCTGTAGAGATACCTTCTGTACTCCTTTGAGCGCTGTAGAGATACCTTCTGTACTCCTTTGTACGCTGTAGAGATACCTCGTGTACTCCTTTGTGCGCTGTAGAGATACCTTCTGTACTCCTTTGTACGCTGTAGAGATACCTCGTGTACTCCTTTGTACGTTCTAGAGATATTTCCTGTACTTCTTTGTGCGCTGTAGAGATACCTTCTGTACTCCTTTGTGCGCTGTAGAGATACCTTCTGTACTCCTTTGTGCGCTGTAGAGATACCTTCTGTACTCCTTTGTGCGCTGTAGAGATACCTTCTGTACTCCTTTGTACGCTGTAGAGATACCTCGTGTACTCCTTTGTACGTTCTAGAGATATTTCCTGTACTCCTTTGTGCGCTGTAGAGATACCTTCTGTACTCCTTTGTGCGCTGTAGAGATACCTTCTGTACTCCTTTGTGCGCTGTAGAGATACCTTCTGTACTCCTTTGTGCGCTGTAGAGATACCTTCTGTACTCCTTTGTACGCTGTAGAGATACCTCGTGTACTCCTTTGTACGTTCTAGAGATATTTCCTGTACTCCTTTGTGCGCTGTAGAGATACCTTCTGTACTCCTTTGTGCGCTGTAGAGATACCTTCTGTACTCCTTTGTGCGCTGTAGAGATACCTTCTGTACTCCTTTGTGCGCTGTAGAGATACCTTCTGTACTCCTTTGTGCGCTGTAGAGATACCTTCTGTACTCCTATGTACGCTGTAGAGATACCTCGTGTACTCCTTTGTGCGCTGTAGAGATACCTTCTGTACTCCTTTGTGCGCTGTAGAGATACCTTCTGTACTCCTTTGTGCGCTGTAGAGATACCTTCTGTACTCATTTGTGCGCTGTAGAGATACCTTCTGTACTCCTTTGTGCGCTGTAGAGATACCTTCCGTACTCCTTTGTGCGCTGTAGAGATACCTTCTGTACTCCTTTGTACGCTGTAGAGATACCTCGTGTACTCCTTTTACGTTCTAGAGATATTTCCTGTACTCCTTTGTGCGCTGTAGAGATACCTTCTGTACTCCTTTGTGCGCTGTAGAGATACCTTCTGTACTCCTTTGTACGTTCTAGAGATATTTCCTGTACTCCTTTGTACGCTGTAGAGATACCTTCTGTACTCCTTTGTGCGCTGTAGAGATACCTTCTGTACTCCTTTGTACGGTGTAGAGATACCTCGTGTACTCCTTTGTACGTTCTGGAGATATATCCTGTACTCCTTTGTGCGCTGTAGAGATACCTTCTGTACTCCTTTGTGCGCTGTAGAGATACCTTCTGTACTCCTTTGTGCGCTGTAGAGATACCTTCTGTACTCCTTTGCGCGCTGTAGAGATACCTTCTGTACTCCTTTGTACGCTGTAGAGATACCTCGTGTACTCCTTTGTGCGCTGTAGAGATACCTTCTGTACTCCTTCGTGCGCTGTAGAGATACCTTCTGTACTCCTTTGTGCGCTGTAGAGATACCTTCTGTACTCCTTTGTACGTTCTAGAGATATTTCCTGTACTCCTTTGTGCGCTGTAGAGATACCTTCTGTACTCCTTTGTGCGCTGTAGAGATATTTCCTGTACTCCTTTGTGCACTGTAGAGATACCTTCTGTACTCCTTTGTGCGCTGTAGAGATACCTTCTGTACTCCTTTGTACGCTGTAGAGATACCTCGTGTACTCCTTTGTACGTTCTAGAGATATTTCCTGTACTCCTTTGTGCGCTGTAGAGATACCTTCTGTACTCCTTTGTGCGCTGTAGAGATACCTTCTGTACTCCTTTGTACGTTCTAGAGATATTTCCTGTACTCCTTTGTGCGCTGTAGAGATACCTTCTGTACTCCTTTGTGCGCTGTAGAGATACCTTCTGTACTCCTTTGTGCGCTGTAGAGATACCTTCTGTACTCCTTTGTACGCTGTAGAGATACCTCGTGTACTCCTTCGTACGTTCTAGAGATATTTTCTGTACTCCTTTGTGCGCTGTAGAGATACCTTCTGTACTCCATTGTGCGCTGTAGAGATACCTTCTGTACTCCTTTGTGCGCTGTAGAGATACCTTCTGTACTCCTTTGTACGCTGTAGAGATACCTCGTGTACTCCTTTGTACGTTCTAGAGATATTTCCTGTACTCCTTTGTGCGCTGTAGAGATACCTTCTGTACTTCTTTGTGCGCTGTAGAGATACCTTTTGTACTCCTTTGTGCGCTGTAGAGATACCTTCTGTACTCCTTTGTACGCTGTAGAGATACCTTCTGTACTCCTTTGTGCGCTGTAGAGATACCTTCTGTACTCCTTTGTACGCTGTAGAGATACCTCGTGTACTCCTTTGTACGTTCTAGAGATATTTCCTGTACTCCTTTGTGCGCTGTAGAGATACCTTCTGTACTTCTTTGTGCGCTGTAGAGATACCTTCTGTACTCCTTTGTGCGCTGTAGAGATACTTTCTGTACTCCTTTGTACGCTGTAGAGATACCTTCTGTACTCCTTTGTGCGCTGTAGAGATACCTTCTGTACTCCTTTGTACGCTGTAGAGATACCTCGTGTACTCCTTTGTACGTTCTAGAGATATTTCCTGTACTCCTTTGTGCGCTGTAGAGATACCTTCTGTACTCCTTTGTGCGCTGTAGAGATACCTTCTGTACTCCTTTGTGCGCTGTAGAGATACCTTCTGTACTCCTTTGTGCGCTGTAGAGATACCTTCTGTACTCTTTTGTACGCTGTAGAGATACCTCGTGTACTCCTTTGTGCGCTGTAGAGATACCTTCTGTACTCCTTTGTGCGCTGTAGAGATACCTTCTGTACTCCTTTGTGCGCTGTAGAGATACCTTCTGTACTCCTTTGTGCGCTGTAGAGATACCTTCTGTACTCCTTTGTGCGCTGTAGAGATACCTTCTGTACTCCTTTGTGCGCTGTAGAGATACCTTCTGTACTCCTTTGTGCGCTGTAGAGATACCTTCTGTACTTCTTTGTGCGCTGTAGAGATACCTTCTGTACTCCTTTGTACGCTGTAGAGATACCTCGTGTACTCCTTTGTACGTTCTAGAGATATTTCCTGTACTCCTTTGTGCGCTGTAGAGATACCTTTTGTACTCCTTTGTGCGCTGTAGAGATACCTTCTGTACTCCTTTGTGCGCTGTAGAGATACCTTCTGTACTCCTTTGAGCGCTGTAGAGATACCTTCTGTACTCCTTTGTACGCTGTAGAGATACCTCGTGTACTCCTTTGTGCGCTGTAGAGATACCTTCTGTACTCCTTTGTACGCTGTAGAGATACCTCGTGTACTCCTTTGTACGTTCTAGAGATATTTCCTGTACTTCTTTGTGCGCTGTAGAGATACCTTCTGTACTCCTTTGTGCGCTGTAGAGATACCTTCTGTACTCCTTTGTGCGCTGTAGAGATACCTTCTGTACTCCTTTGTGCGCTGTAGAGATACCTTCTGTACTCCTTTGTACGCTGTAGAGATACCTTGTGTACTCCTTTGTACGTTCTAGAGATATTTCCTGTACTCCTTTGTGCGCTGTAGAGATACCTTCTGTACTCCTTTGTGCGCTGTAGAGATACCTTCTGTACTCCTTTGTGCGCTGTAGAGATACCTTCTGTACTCCTTTGTGCGCTGTAGAGATACCTTCTGTACTCCTTTGTACGCTGTAGAGATACCTCGTGTACTCCTTTGTACGTTCTAGAGATATTTCCTGTACTCCTTTGTGCGCTGTAGAGATACCTTCTGTACTCGTTTGTGCGCTGTAGAGATACCTTCTGTACTCCTTTGTGCGCTGTAGAGATACCTTCTGTACTCCTTTGTGCGCTGTAGAGATACCTTCTGTACTCCTTTCTGCGCTGTAGAGATACCTTCTGTACTCCTATGTACGCTGTAGAGATACCTCGTGTACTCCTTTGTGCGCTGTAGAGATACCTTCTGTACTCCTTTGTGCGCTGTAGAGATACCTTCTGTACTCCTTTGTGCGCTGTAGAGATACCTTCTGTACTCCTTTGTACGTTCTAGAGATATTTCCTGTACTCCTTTGTGCGCTGTAGAGATACCTTCTGTATTCCTTTGTGCGCTGTAGAGATACCTTCTGTACTCCTTTGTACGTTCTAGAGATATTTCCTGTACTCCTTTGTGCGCTGTAGAGATACCTTCTGTACTCCTTTGTGCGCTGTGGAGATACCTTCTGTACTCCTTTGTGCGCTGTAGTGATACCTTCTGTACTCCTTTGTACGCTGTAGAGATACCTCGTGTACTCCTTTGTACGTTCTAGAGATATTTCCTGTACTCCTTTGTGCGCTGTAGAGATACCTTCTGTACTCCTTTGTGCGCTGTAGAGATACCTTCTGTACTCCTTTGTGCGCTGTAGAGATACCTTCTGTACTCCTTTGTAAGCTGTAGAGATACCTTCTGTTCTCCTTTGTGCGCTGTAGAGATACCTTCTGTACTCCTTTGTACGCTGTAGAGATACCTCGTGTACTCCTTTGTACGTTCTAGAGATATTTCCTGTACTCCTTTGTGCGCTGTAGAGATACCTTCTGTACTCCTTTGTGCGCTGTAGAGATACCTTCTGTACTCCTTTGTGCGCTGTAGAGATACCTTCTGTACTCCTTTGTACGCTGTAGAGATATTTCCTGTACTCCTTTGTGCGCCGTAGAGATACCTTCTGTACTCCTTTGTGCTCTGTAGAGATACCTTCTGTACTCCTTTGTGCGCTGTAGAGATACCTTCTGTACTCCTTTGTGCGCTGTAGAGATACCTTCTGTACTCCTTTGTACGTTCTAGAGAAATTTCCTGTACTCCTTTGTGCGCTGTAGAGATACCTTCTGTACTCCTTTGTGCGCTGTAGAGATACCTTCTGTACTCCTTTGTGCGCTGTAGAGATACCTTCTGTACTCCTTTGTACGCTGTAGAGATACCTCGTGTACTCCTTTGTGCGCTCTAGAGATATCTTCTGTACTCCTTTGTGCGCTGTAGAGATACCTTCTGTACTCCTTTGTGCGCTGTAGAGATACCTTCTGTACTCCTTTGTACGTTCTAGAGATATTTCCTGTACTCCTTTGTGCGCTGTAGAGATACCTTCTGTACTCCTTTGTGCGCTGTAGAGATACCTTCTGTACTCCTTTGTGCGCTGTAGAGATACCTTCTGTAATCCTTTGTGCGCTGTAGAGATACCTTCTGTACTCCTTTGTACGTTCTAGAGATATTTCCTGTACTCCTTTGTGCGATGTAGAGATACCTTCTGTACTCCTTTGTACGCTGTAGAGATACCTCGTGCACTCCTTTGTACGTTCTAGAGATATTTCCTGTACTCCTTTGTGCGCTGTAGAGATACCTTCTGTACTCCTTTGTGCGCTGTAGAGATACCTTCTGTACTCCTTTGTGCGCTGTAGAGATACCTTCTGTACTCCTTTGTACGCTGTAGAGATACCTCGTGTACTCCTTTGTACGTTCTAGAGATATTTCCTGTACTCCTTTGAGCGCTGTAGAGATACCTTCTGTACTCCTTTGTGCGCTGTAGAGATACCTTCTGTACTCCTTTGTGCGCTGTAGAGATACCTTCTGTACTCCTTCGTACGCTGTAGAGATACCTTCTGTACTCCTTTGTGCGCTGTAGAGATACCTTCTGTACTCCTTTGTACGCTGTAGAGATACCTCGTAAACTCCTTTGTACGTTCTAGAGATATTTCCTGTACTCCTTTGTGCGCTGTAGAGATACCTTCTGTACTCCTTTGTACGCTGTAGAGATACCTTCTGTACTCCTTTGTGCGCTGTAGAGATACCTTCTGTACTCCTTTGTACGCTGTAGAGATACCTTCTGTACTCCTTTGTGCGCTGTAGAGATACCTTCTGTACTCCTTTGTACGGTGTAGAGATACCTCGTATACTCCTTTGTACGTTCTAGAGATATTTCCTGTACTCCTTTGTGCGCTGTAGAGATACCTTCTGTACTCCTTTGTGCGCTGTAGAGATACCTTCTGTACTCCTTTGTGCGCTGTAGAGATACCTTCTGTACTCCTTTGTGCGCTGTAGAGATACCTTCTGTACTCCTTTGTGCGCTGTAGAGATACCTTCTGTACTCCTTTGTGCGCTGTAGAGATACCTTCTGTACTCCTTTGTGCGCTGTAGAGATACCTTCTGTACTCCTTTGTACGCTGTAGAGATACCTCGTGTACTCCTTTGTACGTTGTAGAGATATTTCCTGTACTCCTTTGTGCGCTTTAGAAATACCTTCTGTACTCCTTTATGCGCTGAAGAGATACCTTCTGTACTCCTTTGTGCGCTGTAGAGATACCTTCTGTACTCCTTTGTACGCTGTAGAGATACCTTCTGTACTCCTTTGTGCGCTGTAGAGATACCTTCTGTACTCCTTTGTGCGCTGTAGAGATACCTCGTGTACTCCTTTGTACGTTCTAGAGATATTTCCTGTACTCCTTTGTGCGCTGTAGAGATACCTTCTGTACTCCTTTGTGCGCTGTAGAGATACCTTCTGTACTCCTTTGTACGTTCTAGAGATATTTCCTGTACTCCTTTGTGCGCTGTAGAGTAACCTTCTGTACTCCTTTGTGCGCTGTAGAGATACCTTCTGTACTCCTTTGTGCGCTGTAGAGATACCTTCTGTACTCCTTTGTACGCTGTAGAGATACCTTCTGTACTCCTTTGTGCGATGTAGAGATACCTTCTGTACTCCTTTGTACGCTGTAGAGATACCTCGTGTACTCCTTTGTACGTTCTAGAGATATTTCCTGTACTCCTTTGTGCGCTGTAGAGATACCTTCTGTACTCCTTTGTGCGCTGTAGAGATACCTTCTGTACTCCTTTGTGCGCTGTAGAGATACCTTCTGTACTCCTTTGTGCGCTGTAGAGATACCTTCTGTACTCCTTTGTGCGCTGTAGAGATACCTTCTGTACTTCTTTGTGCGCTGTAGAGATACCTTCTGTACTCCTTTGCACGCTGTAGAGATACCTCGTGTACTCCTTTGTACGTTCTAGAGATATTTTCTGTACTCCTTTGTGCGCTGTAGAGATACCTTCTGTACTCCTTTGTGCGCTGTAGAGATACCTTCTGTACTCCTTTGTGCGCTGTAGAGATACCTTCTGTAATCCTTTGTGCGCTGTAGAGATACCTTCTGTACTCCTTTGTACGTTCTAGAGATATTTCCTGTACTCCTTTGTGCGATGTAGAGATACCTTCTGTACTCCTTTGTGCGCTGAAGAGATACCTTCTGTACTCCTTTGTGCGCTGTAGAGATACCTTCTGTACTCCTTTGTACGCTGTAGAGATACCTTCTGTACTTCTTTGTGCGCTGTAGAGATACCTTCTGTACTCCTTTGTGCGCTGTAGAGATACCTCGTGTACTCCTTTGTACGTTCTAGAGATATTTCCTGTACTCCTTTGTGCGCTGTAGAGATACCTTCTGTACTCCTTTGTGCGCTGTAGAGATACCTTCTGTACTCCTTTGTACGTTCTAGAGATATTTCCTGTACTCCTTTGTGCGCTGTAGAGTAACCTTCTGTACTCCTTTGTGCGCTGTAGAGATACCTTCTGTACTCCTTTGTGCGCTGTAGAGATACCTTCTGTACTCCTTTGTACGCTGAAGAGATACCTTCTGTACTCCTTTGTGCGCTGTAGAGATACCTTCTGTACTCCTTTGTACGCTGTAGAGATACCTCGTGTACTCCTTTGTACGTTCTAGAGATATTTCCTGTACTCCTTTGTGCGCTGTAGAGATACCTTCTGTACTCCTTTTTGCGCTGTAGAGATACCTTCTGTACTCCTTTGTGCGCTGTAGAGATACCTTCTGTACTCCTTTGTGCGCTGTAGAGATACCTTCTGTACTCCTTTGTGCGCTGTAGAGATACCTTCTGTACTTCTTTGTGCGCTGTAGAGATACCTTCTGTACTCCTTTGCACGCTGTAGAGATACCTCGTGTACTCCTTTGTACGTTCTAGAGATATTTTCTGTACTCCTTTGTGCGCTGTAGAGATACCTTCTGTACTCCTTTGTGCGCTGTAGAGATACCTTCTGTACTCCTTTGTGCGCTGTAGAGATACCTTCTGTAATCCTTTGTGCGCTGTAGAGATACCTTCTGTACTCCTTTGTACGTTCTAGAGATATTTCCTGTACTCCTTTGTGCGATGTAGAGATACCTTCTGTACTCCTTTGTGCGCTGTAGAGATACCTTCTGTACTCCTTTGTACGTTCTAGAGATATTTCCTGTACTCCTTTGTGCGCTGTAGAGATACCTTCTGTACTCCTTTGTGCGCTGTGGAGATACCTTCTGTACTCCTTTGTGCGCTGTAGTGATACCTTCTGTACTCCTTTGTACGCTGTAGAGATACCTCGTGTACTCCTTTGTACGTTCTAGAGATATTTCCTGTACTCCTTTGTGCGCTGTAGAGATACCTTCTGTACTCCTTTGTGCGCTGTAGAGATACCTTCTGTACTCCTTTGTGCGCTGTAGAGATACCTTCTGTACTCCTTTGTACGCTGTAGAGATACCTTCTGTTCTCCTTTGTGCGCTGTAGAGATACCTTCTGTACTCCTTTGTACGCTGTAGAGATACCTCGTGTACTCCTTTGTACGTTCTAGAGATATTTCCTGTACTCCTTTGTGCGCTGTAGAGATACCTTCTGTACTCCTTTGTGCGCTGTAGAGATACCTTCTGTACTCCTTTGTGCGCTGTAGAGATACCTTCTGTACTCCTTTGTACGCTGTAGAGATATTTCCTGTACTCCTTTGTGCGCCGTAGAGATACCTTCTGTACTCCTTTGTGCTCTGTAGAGATACCTTCTGTACTCCTTTGTGCGCTGTAGAGATACCTTCTGTACTCCTTTGTGCGCTGTAGAGATACCTTCTGTACTCCTTTGTACGTTCTAGAGAAATTTCCTGTACTCCTTTGTGCGCTGTAGAGATACCTTCTGTACTCCTTTGTGCGCTGTAGAGATACCTTCTGTACTCCTCTGTGCGCTGTAGAGATACCTTCTGTACTCCTTTGTGCGCTGTAGAGATGCCTTCTGTACTCCTTTGTTCGCTGTAGAGATACCTCGTGTACTCCTTTGTACGTTCTAGAGATATTTCCTGTACTCCTTTGTGCGCTGTAGAGATACCTTCTGTACTTCTTTGTGCGCTGTAGAGATACCTTCTGTACTCCTTTGTGCGCTGTAGAGATACCTTCTGTACTCCTTTGTGCGCTGTAGAGATACCTTCTGTACTCCTCTGTACGCTGTAGAGATACCTCGTGTACTCCTTTGTTCGTTCTAGAGATATTTCCTGTACTCCTTTGTGCGCTGTAGAGATACCTTCTGTACTCCTTTGTGCGCTGTAGAGATACCTTCTGTACTCCTTTGTGCGCTGTAGAGATATCTTCTGTACTCCTTTGTACGCTGTAGAGATACCTTCTGTACTCCTTTGTGCGCTGTAGAGATACCTTCTGTACTCCTTTGTGCGCTGTAGAGATACCTTCTTTACTCCTTTGTGCGCTGTAGAGATTACTCGTGTACTCCTTTGTACGTTCTAGAGATATTTCCTGTACTCCTTTGTGCGCTGTAGAGATACCTTCTGTACTCCTTTGTGCGCTGTAGAGATACCTTCTGTACTCCTTTGTACGTTCTAGAGATATTTCCTGTACTCCTTTGTGCGCTGTAGAGATACCTTCTGTACTCCTTTGTGCGCTGTAGAGATACCTTCTGTACTCCTTTGTGCGCTGTAGAGATACCTTCTGTACTCCTTTGTACGCTGTAGAGATACCTTCTGTACTCCTTTGTGCGCTGTAGAGATACCTTCTGTACTCCTTTGTACGCTGTAGAGATACCTCGTGTACTCCTTTGTACGTTCTAGAGATATTTCCTGTACTCCTTTGTGCGCTGTAGAGATACCTTCTGTACTCCTTTGTGCGCTGTAGAGATACCTTCTGTACTCCTTTGTGCGCTGTAGAGATACCTTCTGTACTCCTTTGTGCGCTGTAGAGATACCTCGTGTACTCCTTTGTACGTTCTAGAGATATTTCCTGTACTCCTTTGTGCGCTGTAGAGATACCTTCTGTACTCCTTTGTGCGCTGTAGAGATACCTTCTGTACTCCTTTGTGCGCTGTAGAGATACCTTCTGTACTCCTTTGTGCGCTGTAGAGATACCTTCTGTACTCCTTTGTGCGCTGTAGAGATACCTTCTGTACTCCTTTGTACGCTGTAGAGATACCTTCTGTACTCCTTTGTGCGCTGTAGAGATACCTTCTGTACTCCTTTGTACGCTGTAGAGATACCTGGTGTACTCCTTTGTACGTTCTAGAGATATTTCCTGTACTCCTTTGTGCGCTGTAGAGATACCTTCTGTACTCCTTTGTGCGCTGTAGAGATACCTTCTGTACTCCTTTGTACGTTCTAGAGATATTTCCTGTACTCCTTTGTACGCTGTAGAGATACCTTCTGTACTCCTTTGTGCGCTGTAGAGATACCTTCTGTTCTCCTTTGTACGCTGTAGAGATACCTCGTGTACTCCTTTGTACGTTCTAGAGATATTTCCTGTACTCCTTTGTGCGCTGTAGAGATACCTTCTGTACTCCTTTGTGCGCTGTAGAGATACCTTCTGTACTCCTCTGTGCACTGTAGAGATACCTTCTGTACTCCTTTGTGCGCTGTAGAGATACCTTCTGTACTCCTTTGTACGCTGTAGAGATACCTCGTGTACTCCTTTGTACGTTCTAGAGATATTTCCTGTACTCCTTTGTGCGCTGTAGAGATACCTTCTGTACTTCTTTGTGCGCTGTAGAGATACCTTCTGTACTCCTTTGTGCGCTGTAGAGATACCTTCTGTACTCCTTTGTGCGCTGTAGAGATACCTTCTGTACTCCTTTGTACGCTGTAGAGATACCTCGTGTACTCCTTTGTTCGTTCTAGAGATATTTCCTGTACTCCTTTGTGCGCTGTAGAGATACCTTCTGTACTCCTTTGTGCGCTGTAGAGATACCTTCTGTACTCCTTTGTGCGCTGTAGAGATACCTTCTGTACTCCTTTGTACGCTGTAGAGATACCTTCTGTACTTCTTTGTGCGCTGTAGAGATACCTTCTGTACTCCTTTGTGCGCTGTAGAGATACCTTCTGTACTCCTTTGTGCGCTGTAGAGATTCCTCGTGTACTCCTTTGTACGTTCTAGAGATATTTCCTGTACTCCTTTGTGCGCTGTAGAGATACCTTCTGTACTCCTTTGTGCGCTGTAGAGATACCTTCTGTACTCCTTTGCACGTTCTAGAGATATTTCCTGTACTCCTTTGTGCGCTGTAGAGATACCTTCTGTACTCCTTTGTGCGCTGTAGAGATACCTTCTGTACTCCTTTGTGCGCTGTAGAGATACCTTCTGTACTCCTTTGTACGCTGTAGAGATACCTTCTGTACTCCTTTGTGCGCTGTAGAGATACCTTCTGTACTCCTTTGTACGCTGTAGAGATACCTCGTGTACTCCTTTGTACGTTCTAGAGATATTTCCTGTACTCCTTTGTGCGCTGTAGAGATACCTTCTGTACTCCTTTGTGCGCTGTAGAGATACCTTCTGTACTCCTTTGTGCGCTGTAGAGATACCTTCTGTACTCCTTTGTGCGCTGTAGAGATACCTTCTGTACTCCTTTGTGCGCTGTAGAGATACCTTCTGTACTCCTTTGTACGCTGTAGAGATACCTCGTGTGCTCCTTTGTACGTTCTAGAGATATTTCCTGTACTCCTTTGTGCGCTGTAGAGATACCTTCTGTACTCCTTTGTGCGCTGTAGAGATACCTTCTGTACTCCTTTGTGCGCTGTAGAGATACCTTCTGTACTCCTTTGTGCGCTGTAGAGATACCTTCTGTACTCCTTTGTACGCTGTAGAGATACATCGTGTACTCCTTTGTACGTTCTAGAGATATTTCCTGTACTCCTTTGTGCGCTATAGAGATACCTTCTGTACTCCTTTGTGCGCTGTAGAGATACCTTCTGTACTGCTTTGTGCGCTGTTGAGATACCTTCTGTACTCCTTTGTGCGCTGTGGAGATACCTTCTGTGCTCCTTTGTACGTTCTAGAGATATTTCCTGTACTCCTTTGTGCGCTGTAGAGATACCTTCTGTACTCCTTTGTACGCTGTAGAGATACCTCGTGTACTCCTTTGTACGTTCTAGAGATATTTCCTGTACTCCTTTGTGCGCTGTAGAGAAACCTTCTGTACTCCTTTGTGCGCTGTAGAGATACCTTCTGTACTCCTTTGTGCGCTGTAGAGATACCTTCTGTACTCCTTTGTACGCTGTAGAGATACCTCGTGTACTCCTTTGTACGTTCTAGAGATATTCCCTGTACTCCTTTGTGCGCTGTAGAGATACCTTCTGTACTCCTTTGTGCGCTGTAGAGATACCTTCTGTACTCCTTTGTGCGCTGTAGAGATACCTTCTGTACTCCTTTGTACGCTGTAGAGATACCTTCTGTGCTCCTTTGTGCGCTGTAGAGATACCTTCTGTACTCCTTTGTACGCTGTAGAGATATCTCGTGTACTCCTTTGTACGTTCTAGAGATATTTCCTGTACTCCTTTGTGCGCTGTAGAGATACCTTCTGTACTCCTTTGTGCGCTGTAGAGATACCTTCTGTACTCCTTTGTGCGCTGTAGAGATACCTTCTGTACTCCTTTGTACGCTGTAGAGATACCTTCTGTACTCCTTTGTGCGCTGTAGAGATACCTTCTGTACTCCTTTGTACGCTGTAGAGATACCTCGTGTACTCCTTTGTACGTTCTAGAGATATTTCCTGTACTCCTTTGTGTGCTGTAGAGATACCTTCTGTACTCCTTTGTGCGCTGTAGAAATACCTTCTGTACTCCTTTGTGCGTTCTAGAGATATTTCCTGTACTCCTTTGTACGCTGTAGAGATACCTTCTGTACTCCTTTGTGCGCTGTAGAGATACCTTCTGTACTCCTTTGTACGCTGTAGAGATACCTCGTGTACTCCTTTGTACGTTCTAGAGATATTTCCTGTACTCCTTTGTGCGCTGTAGAGATACCTTCTGTACTCCTTTGTGCGCTGTAGAGATACCTTCTGTACTCCTTTGTGCGCTGTAGAGATACCTTCTGTACTCCTTTGTGCGCTGTAGAGATACCTTCTGTACTCCTTTGTTCGCTGTAGAGATACCTCGTGTACTCCTTTGTACGTTCTAGAGATATTTCCTGTACTCCTTTGTGCGCTGTAGAGATACCTTCTGTACTCCTTTGTGCGCTGTAGAGATACCTTCTGTACTCCTTTGTGTGCTGTAGAGATACCTTCTGTACTCCTTTGTGCGATGTAGAGATACCTTCTGTACTCCTTTGTACGCTGTAGAGATACCTCTTGTACTCCTTTCTACGTTCTAGAGATATTTCCTGTACTCCTTTGTGCGCTGTAGAGATACCTTCTGTACTCCTTTGTGCGCTGTAGAGATACCTTCTGTTTTCCTTTGTGCGCTGTAGAGATACCTTCTGTACTCCTTTGTATGCTGTAGAGATACCTTCTGTACTCCTTTGTGCGCTGTAGAGATACCTTCTGTACTCCTTTGTGCGCTGTAGAGATACCTTCTGTACTCCTTTGTACGTTCTAGAGATATTTCCTGTACTCCTTTGTGCGCTGTAGAGATACCTTCTGCACTCCTTTGTGCGCTGTAGAGATACCTTCTGTACTCCTTTGTGCGCTGTAGAGATACCTTCTGTACTCCTTTGTACGCTGTAGAGATACCTCGTGTACTCCTTTGTACGTTCTAGAGATATTTCCTGTACTCCTTTGTGCGCTGTAGAGATACCTTCTGTACTCCTTTGTGCGCTGTAGAGATACCTTTTGTACTCCTTTGTGCGCTGTAGAGATACCTTCTGTACTCCTTTGTGCGCTGTAGAGATACCTTCTGTACTCCTTTGTACGCTGTAGAGATACCTCGTGTACTCCTTTGTGCGCTGTAGAGATACCTTCTGTACTCCTTTATGCGCTGTAGAGATACCTTTTGTACTCCTTTGTGCGCTGTAGAGATACCTTCTGTACTCCTTTGTACGTTCTAGAGATATTTCCTGTACTCCTTTGTGCGCTGTAGAGATACCTTCTGTACTCCTTTGTGCGCTGTAGAGATATTTCCTGTACTCCTTTGTGCACTGTAGAGATACCTTCTGTACTGCTTTGTGCGCTGTAGAGATACCTTCTGTACTCCTTTGTGCGCTGTAGAGATACCTTCTGTACTCCTTTGTACGCTGTAGAGATACCTCGTGTACTCCTTCGTACGTTCTAGAGATATTTCCTGTACTCCTTTGTGCGCTGTAGAGATACCTTCTGTACTCCTTTGTGCGCTGTAGAGATACCTTCTGTACTCCTTTGTGCGCTGTAGAGATACCTTCTGTACTCCTTTGTACGCTGTAGAGATACCTCGTGTACTCCTTTGTATGTTCTAGAGATATTTCCTGTACTCCTTTGTGCGCTGTAGAGATACCTTCTGTACTTCTTTGTGCGCTGTAGAGATACCTTTTGTACTCCTTTGTGCGCTGTAGAGATACCTTCTGTACTCCTTTGTACGCTGTAGAGATACCTTCTGTACTCCTTTGTGCGCTGTAGAGATACCTTCTGTACTCCTTTGTACGCTGTAGAGATACCTCGTATACTCCTTTGTACGTTCTAGAGATATTTCCTGTACTCTTTTGTGCGCTGTAGAGATACCTTCTGTACTTCTTTGTGCGCTGTAGAGATACCTTCTGTACTCCTTTGTGCGCTGTAGAGATACCTTCTGTACTCCTTTGTACGCTGTAGAGATACCTTCTGTACTCCTTTGTGCGCTGTAGAGATACCTTCTGTACTCCTTTGTACGCTGTAGAGATACCTCGTGATCTCCTTTGTACGTTCTAGAGATATTTCATGTACTCCTTTGTGCGCTGTAGAGATACCTTCTGTACTCTTTTGTGCGCTGTAGAGATACCTTCTGTACTCCTTTGTGCGCTGTAGAGATACCTTCTGTACTCCTTTGTGCGCTGTAGAGATACCTTCTGTACTCCTTTGTACGCTGTAGAGATACCTCGTGTACTCCTTTGTGCGCTGTAGAGATACCTTCTGTACTCCTTTGTGCGCTGTAGAGATACCTTCTGTACTCCTTTGTGCGCTGTAGAGATACCTTCTGTACTCCTTTGTGCGCTGTAGAGATACCTTCTGTACTCCTTTGTGCGCTGTAGAGATACCTTCTGTACTCCTTTGTGCGCTGTAGAGATACCTTCTGTACTCCTTTGTGCGCTGTAGAGATACCTTCTGTACTTCTTTGTGCGCTGTAGAGATACCTTCTGTACTCCTTTGTACGCTGTAGAGATACCTCGTGTACTCCTTTGTACGTTCTAGAGATATTTCCTGTACTCCTTTGTGCGCTGTAGAGATACCTTCTGTACTCCTTTGTGCGCTGTAGAGATACCTTCTGTACTCCTTTGTGCGCTGTAGAGATACCTTCTGTACTCCTTTGAGCGCTGTAGAGATACCTTCTGTACTCCTTTGTACGCTGTAGAGATACCTCGTGTACTCCTTTGTACGTTCTAGAGATATTTCCTGTACTCCTTTGTGCGCTGTAGAGATACCTTCTGTACTTCTTTGTGCGCTGTAGAGATACCTTTTGTACTCCTTTGTGCGCTGTAGAGATACCTTCTGTACTCCTTTGTACGCTGTAGAGATACCTTCTGTACTCCTTTGTGCGCTGTAGAGATACCTTCTGTACTCCTTTGTACGCTGTAGAGATACCTCGTGTACTCCTTTGTACGTTCTAGAGATATTTCCTGTACTCCTTTGTGCGCTGTAGAGATACCTTCTGTACTTCTTTGTGCGCTGTAGAGATACCTTCTGTACTCCTTTGTGCTTTGTAGAGATACCTTCTGTTCTCCTTTGTACGCTGTAGAGATACCTTCTGTACTCCTTTGTGCGCTGTAGAGATACCTTCTGTACTCCTTTGTACGCTGTAGAGATACCTCGTGTACTCCTTTGTACGTTCTAGAGATATTTCCTGTACTCCTTTGTGCGCTGTAGAGATACCTTCTGTACTCCTTTGTGCGCTGTAGAGATACCTTCTGTACTCCTTTGTGCGCTGTAGAGATACCTTCTGTACTCCTTTGTGCGCTGTAGAGATACCTTCTGTACTCTTTTGTACGCTGTAGAGATACCTCGTGTACTCCTTTGTGCGCTGTAGAGATACCTTCTGTACTCCTTTGTGCGATGTAGAGATACCTTCTGTACTCCTTTGTGCGCTGTAGAGATACCTTCTGTACTCCTTTGTGCGCTGTAGAGATACCTTCTGTACTCCTTTGTGCGCTGTAGAGATACCTTCTGTACTCCTTTGAGCGCTGTAGAGATACCTTCTGTACTCCTTTGTGCGCTGTAGAGATACCTTCTGTACTTCTTTGTGCGCTGTAGAGATACCATCTGTACTCCTTTGTACGCTGTAGAGATACCTCGTGTACTCCTTTGTACGTTCTAGAGATATTTCCTGTTCTCCTTTGTGCGCTGTAGAGATACCTTCCGTACTCCTTTGTGCGCTGTAGAGATACCTTCTGTACTCCTTTGTGCGCTGTAGAGATACCTTCTGTACTCCTTTGAGCGCTGTAGAGATACCTTCTGTACTCCTTTGTACGCTGTAGAGATACCTCGTGTACTCCTTTGTGCGCTGTAGAGATACCTTCTGTACTCCTTTGTACGCTGTAGAGATACCTCGTGTACTCCTTTGTACGTTCTAGAGATATTTCCTGTACTTCTTTGTGCGCTGTAGAGATACCTTCTGTACTCCTTTGTGCGCTGTAGAGATACCTTCTGTACTCCTTTGTGCGCTGTAGAGATACCTTCTGTACTCCTTTGTGCGCTGTAGAGATACCTTCTGTACTCCTTTGTACGCTGTAGAGATACCTCGTGTACTCCTTTGTACGTTCTAGAGATATTTCCTGTACTCCTTTGTGCGCTGTAGAGATACCTTCTGTACTCCTTTGTGCGCTGTAGAGATACCTTCTGTACTCCTTTGTGCGCTGTAGAGATACCTTCTGTACTCCTTTGTGCGCTGTAGAGATACCTTCTGTACTCCTTTGTACGCTGTAGAGATACCTCGTGTACTCCTTTGTACGTTCTAGAGATATTTCCTGTACTCCTTTGTGCGCTGTAGAGATACCTTCTGTACTCCTTTGTGCGCTGTAGAGATACCTTCTGTACTCCTTTGTGCGCTGTAGAGATACCTTCTGTACTCCTTTGTGCGCTGTAGAGATACCTTCTGTACTCCTTTGTGCGCTGTAGAGATACCTTCTGTACTCCTATGTACGCTGTAGAGATACCTCGTGTACTCCTTTGTGCGCTGTAGAGATACCTTCTGTACTCCTTTGTGCGCTGTAGAGATACCTTCTGTACTCCTTTGTGCGCTGTAGAGATACCTTCTGTACTCATTTGTGCGCTGTAGAGATACCTTCTGTACTCCTTTGTGCGCTGTAGAGATACCTTCCGTACTCCTTTGTGCGCTGTAGAGATACCTTCTGTACTCTTTTGTACGCTGTAGAGATACCTCGTGTACTCCTTTTACGTTCTAGAGATATTTCCTGTACTCCTTTGTGCGCTGTAGAGATACCTTCTGTACTCCTTTGTGCGCTGTAGAGATACCTTCTGTACTCCTTTGTACGTTCTAGAGATATTTCCTGTACTCCTTTGTACGCTGTAGAGATACCTTCTGTACTCCTTTGTGCGCTGTAGAGATACCTTCTGTACTCCTTTGTACGGTGTAGAGATACCTCGTGTACTCCTTTGTACGTTCTGGAGATATATCCTGTACTCCTTTGTGCGCTGTAGAGATACCTTCTGTACTCCTTTGTGCGCTGTAGAGATACCTTCTGTACTCCTTTGTGCGCTGTAGAGATACCTTCTGTACTCCTTTGTGCGCTGTAGAGATACCTTCTGTACTCCTTCGTGCGCTGTAGAGATACCTTCTGTACTCCTTTGTGCGCTGTAGAGATACCTTCTGTACTCCTTTGTACGTTCTAGAGATATTTCCTGTACTCCTTTGTGCGCTGTAGAGATACCTTCTGTACTCCTTTGTGCGCTGTAGAGATATTTCCTGTACTCCTTTGTGCACTGTAGAGATACCTTCTGTACTCCTTTGTGCGCTGTAGAGATACCTTCTGTACTCCTTTGTACGCTGTAGAGATACCTCGTGTACTCCTTTGTACGTTCTAGAGATATTTCCTGTACTCCTTTGTGCGCTGTAGAGATACCTTCTGTACTCCTTTGTGCGCTGTAGAGATACCTTCTGTACTCCTTTGTACGTTCTAGAGATATTTCCTGTACTCCTTTGTGCGCTGTAGAGATACCTTCTGTACTCCTTTGTGCGCTGTAGAGATACCTTCTGTACTCCTTTGTACGCTGTAGAGATACCTTGTGTACTCCTTTGTACGTTCTAGAGATATTTCCTGTACTCCTTTGTGCGCTGTAGAGATACCTTCTGTACTCCTTTGTGCGCTGTAGAGATACCTTCTGTACTCCTTTGTGCGCTGTAGAGATACCTTCTGTACTCCTTTGTGCGCTGTAGAGATACCTTCTGTACTCCTTTGTACGCTGTAGAGATACCTCGTGTACTCCTTTGTACGTTCTAGAGATATTTCCTGTACTCCTTTGTGCGCTGTAGAGATACCTTCTGTACTCGTTTGTGCGCTGTAGAGATACCTTCTGTACTCCTTTGTGCGCTGTAGAGATACCTTCTGTACTCCTTTGTGCGCTGTAGAGATACCTTCTGTACTCCTTTGTGCGCTGTAGAGATACCTTCTGTACTCCTTTGTGCGCTGTAGAGATACCTTCTGTACTCCTTTGTGCGCTGTAGAGATACCTTCTGTACTCCTTTGTACGCTGTAGAGATACCTCGTGTACTCCTTTGTACGTTCTAGAGATATTTCCTGTACTCCTTTGTGCGCTGTAGAGATACCTTCTGTACTCCTTTGTGCGCTGTAGAGATACCTTCTGTACTCCTTTGTGCGCTGTAGAGATACCTTCTGTACTCCTTTGTGCGCTGTAGAGATACCTTCTGTACTCCTTTGTGCGCTGTAGAGATACCTTCTGTACTCCTATGTACGCTGTAGAGATACCTCGTGTACTCCTTTGTGCGCTGTAGAGATACCTTCTGTACTCCTTTGTGCGCTGTAGAGATACCTTCTGTACTCCTTTGTGCGCTGTAGAGATACCTTCTGTACTCATTTGTGCGCTGTAGAGATACCTTCTGTACTCCTTTGTGCGCTGTAGAGATACCTTCCGTACTCCTTTGTGCGCTGTAGAGATACCTTCTGTACTCTTTTGTACGCTGTAGAGATACCTCGTGTACTCCTTTTACGTTCTAGAGATATTTCCTGTACTCCTTTGTGCGCTGTAGAGATACCTTCTGTACTCCTTTGTGCGCTGTAGAGATACCTTCTGTACTCCTTTGTACGTTCTAGAGATATTTCCTGTACTCCTTTGTACGCTGTAGAGATACCTTCTGTACTCCTTTGTGCGCTGTAGAGATACCTTCTGTACTCCTTTGTACGGTGTAGAGATACCTCGTGTACTCCTTTGTACGTTCTGGAGATATATCCTGTACTCCTTTGTGCGCTGTAGAGATACCTTCTGTACTCCTTTGTGCGCTGTAGAGATACCTTCTGTACTCCTTTGTGCGCTGTAGAGATACCTTCTGTACTCCTTTGTGCGCTGTAGAGATACCTTCTGTACTCCTTCGTGCGCTGTAGAGATACCTTCTGTACTCCTTTGTGCGCTGTAGAGATACCTTCTGTACTCCTTTGTACGTTCTAGAGATATTTCCTGTACTCCTTTGTGCGCTGTAGAGATACCTTCTGTACTCCTTTGTGCGCTGTAGAGATATTTCCTGTACTCCTTTGTGCACTGTAGAGATACCTTCTGTACTCCTTTGTGCGCTGTAGAGATACCTTCTGTACTCCTTTGTACGCTGTAGAGATACCTCGTGTACTCCTTTGTACGTTCTAGAGATATTTCCTGTACTCCTTTGTGCGCTGTAGAGATACCTTCTGTACTCCTTTGTGCGCTGTAGAGATACCTTCTGTACTCCTTTGTACGTTCTAGAGATATTTCCTGTACTCCTTTGTGCGCTGTAGAGATACCTTCTGTACTCCTTTGTGCGCTGTAGAGATACCTTCTGTACTCCTTTGTGCGCTGTAGAGATACCTTCTGTACTCCTTTGTACGCTGTAGAGATACCTCGTGTACTCCTTCGTACGTTCTAGAGATATTTTCTGTACTCCTTTGTGCGCTGTAGAGATACCTTCTGTACTCCATTGTGCGCTGTAGAGATACCTTCTGTACTCCTTTGTGCGCTGTAGAGATACCTTCTGTACTCCTTTGTACGCTGTAGAGATACCTCGTGTACTCCTTTGTACGTTCTAGAGATATTTCCTGTACTCCTTTGTGCGCTGTAGAGATACCTTCTGTACTTCTTTGTGCGCTGTAGAGATACCTTTTGTACTCCTTTGTGCGCTGTAGAGATACCTTCTGTACTCCTTTGTACGCTGTAGAGATACCTTCTGTACTCCTTTGTGCGCTGTAGAGATACCTTCTGTACTCCTTTGTACGCTGTAGAGATACCTCGTGTACTCCTTTGTACGTTCTAGAGATATTTCCTGTACTCCTTTGTGCGCTGTAGAGATACCTTCTGTACTTCTTTGTGCGCTGTAGAGATACCTTCTGTACTCCTTTGTGCGCTGTAGAGATACTTTCTGTACTCCTTTGTACGCTGTAGAGATACCTTCTGTACTCCTTTGTGCGCTGTAGAGATACCTTCTGTACTCCTTTGTACGCTGTAGAGATACCTCGTGTACTCCTTTGTACGTTCTAGAGATATTTCCTGTACTCCTTTGTGCGCTGTAGAGATACCTTCTGTACTCCTTTGTGCGCTGTAGAGATACCTTCTGTACTCCTTTGTGCGCTGTAGAGATACCTTCTGTACTCCTTTGTGCGCTGTAGAGATACCTTCTGTACTCCTTTGTACGCTGTAGAGATACCTCGTGTACTCCTTTGTGCGCTGTAGAGATACCTTCTGTACTCCTTTGTGCGCTGTAGAGATACCTTCTGTACTCCTTTGTGCGCTGTAGAGATACCTTCTGTACTCCTTTGTGCGCTGTAGAGATACCTTCTGTACTCCTTTGTGCGCTGTAGAGATACCTTCTGTACTCCTTTGTGCGCTGTAGAGATACCTTCTGTACTCCTTTGTGCGCTGTAGAGATACCTTCTGTACTTCTTTGTGCGCTGTAGAGATACCTTCTGTACTCCTTTGTACGCTGTAGAGATACCTCGTGTACTCCTTTGTACGTTCTAGAGATATTTCCTGTACTCCTTTGTGCGCTGTAGAGATACCTTTTGTACTCCTTTGTGCGCTGTAGAGATACCTTCTGTACTCCTTTGTGCGCTGTAGAGATACCTTCTGTACTCCTTTGAGCGCTGTAGAGATACCTTCTGTACTCCTTTGTACGCTGTAGAGATACCTCGTGTACTCCTTTGTGCGCTGTAGAGATACCTTCTGTACTCCTTTGTACGCTGTAGAGATACCTCGTGTACTCCTTTGTACGTTCTAGAGATATTTCCTGTACTTCTTTGTGCGCTGTAGAGATACCTTCTGTACTCCTTTGTGCGCTGTAGAGATACCTTCTGTACTCCTTTGTGCGCTGTAGAGATACCTTCTGTACTCCTTTGTGCGCTGTAGAGATACCTTCTGTACTCCTTTGTACGCTGTAGAGATACCTTGTGTACTCCTTTGTACGTTCTAGAGATATTTCCTGTACTCCTTTGTGCGCTGTAGAGATACCTTCTGTACTCCTTTGTGCGCTGTAGAGATACCTTCTGTACTCCTTTGTGCGCTGTAGAGATACCTTCTGTACTCCTTTGTGCGCTGTAGAGATACCTTCTGTACTCCTTTGTACGCTGTAGAGATACCTCGTGTACTCCTTTGTACGTTCTAGAGATATTTCCTGTACTCCTTTGTGCGCTGTAGAGATACCTTCTGTACTCGTTTGTGCGCTGTAGAGATACCTTCTGTACTCCTTTGTGCGCTGTAGAGATACCTTCTGTACTCCTTTGTGCGCTGTAGAGATACCTTCTGTACTCCTTTGTGCGCTGTAGAGATACCTTCTGTACTCCTTTGTGCGCTGTAGAGATACCTTCTGTACTCCTTTGTACGCTGAAGAGATACCTTCTGTACTCCTTTGTGCGCTGTAGAGATACCTTCTGTACTCCTTTGTACGCTGTAGAGATACCTCGTGTACTCCTTTGTACGTTCTAGAGATATTTCCTGTACTCCTTTGTGCGCTGTAGAGATACCTTCTGTACTCCTTTTTGCGCTGTAGAGATACCTTCTGTACTCCTTTGTGCGCTGTAGAGATACCTTCTGTACTCCTTTGTGCGCTGTAGAGATACCTTCTGTACTCCTTTGTGCGCTGTAGAGATACCTTCTGTACTTCTTTGTGCGCTGTAGAGATACCTTCTGTACTCCTTTGCACGCTGTAGAGATACCTCGTGTACTCCTTTGTACGTTCTAGAGATATTTTCTGTACTCCTTTGTGCGCTGTAGAGATACCTTCTGTACTCCTTTGTGCGCTGTAGAGATACCTTCTGTACTCCTTTGTGCGCTGTAGAGATACCTTCTGTAATCCTTTGTGCGCTGTAGAGATACCTTCTGTACTCCTTTGTACGTTCTAGAGATATTTCCTGTACTCCTTTGTGCGATGTAGAGATACCTTCTGTACTCCTTTGTGCGCTGTAGAGATACCTTCTGTACTCCTTTGTACGTTCTAGAGATATTTCCTGTACTCCTTTGTGCGCTGTAGAGATACCTTCTGTACTCCTTTGTGCGCTGTGGAGATACCTTCTGTACTCCTTTGTGCGCTGTAGTGATACCTTCTGTACTCCTTTGTACGCTGTAGAGATACCTCGTGTACTCCTTTGTACGTTCTAGAGATATTTCCTGTACTCCTTTGTGCGCTGTAGAGATACCTTCTGTACTCCTTTGTGCGCTGTAGAGATACCTTCTGTACTCCTTTGTGCGCTGTAGAGATACCTTCTGTACTCCTTTGTACGCTGTAGAGATACCTTCTGTTCTCCTTTGTGCGCTGTAGAGATACCTTCTGTACTCCTTTGTACGCTGTAGAGATACCTCGTGTACTCCTTTGTACGTTCTAGAGATATTTCCTGTACTCCTTTGTGCGCTGTAGAGATACCTTCTGTACTCCTTTGTGCGCTGTAGAGATACCTTCTGTACTCCTTTGTGTGCTGTAGAGATACCTTCTGTACTCCTTTGTACGCTGTAGAGATATTTCCTGTACTCCTTTGTGCGCCGTAGAGATACCTTCTGTACTCCTTTGTGCTCTGTAGAGATACCTTCTGTACTCCTTTGTGCGCTGTAGAGATACCTTCTGTACTCCTTTGTGCGCTGTAGAGATACCTTCTGTACTCCTTTGTACGTTCTAGAGAAATTTCCTGTACTCCTTTGTGCGCTGTAGAGATACCTTCTGTACTCCTTTGTGCGCTGTAGAGATACCTTCTGTACTCCTTTGTGCGCTGTAGAGATACCTTCTGTACTCCTTTGTACGCTGTAGAGATACCTCGTGTACTCCTTTGTGCGCTCTAGAGATATCTTCTGTACTCCTTTGTGCGCTGTAGAGATACCTTCTGTACTCCTTTGTGCGCTGTAGAGATACCTTCTGTACTCCTTTGTACGTTCTAGAGATATTTCCTGTACTCCTTTGTGCGCTGTAGAGATACCTTCTGTACTCCTTTGTGCGCTGTAGAGATACCTTCTGTACTCCTTTGTGCGCTGTAGAGATACCTTCTGTAATCCTTTGTGCGCTGTAGAGATACCTTCTGTACTCCTTTGTACGTTCTAGAGATATTTCCTGTACTCCTTTGTGCGATGTAGAGATACCTTCTGTACTCCTTTGTACGCTGTAGAGATACCTCGTGCACTCCTTTGTACGTTCTAGAGATATTTCCTGTACTCCTTTGTGCGCTGTAGAGATACCTTCTGTACTCCTTTGTGCGCTGTAGAGATACCTTCTGTACTCCTTTGTGCGCTGTAGAGATACCTTCTGTACTCCTTTGTACGCTGTAGAGATACCTCGTGTACTCCTTTGTACGTTCTAGAGATATTTCCTGTACTCCTTTGAGCGCTGTAGAGATACCTTCTGTACTCCTTTGTGCGCTGTAGAGATACCTTCTGTACTCCTTTGTGCGCTGTAGAGATACCTTCTGTACTCCTTCGTACGCTGTAGAGATACCTTCTGTACTCCTTTGTGCGCTGTAGAGATACCTTCTGTACTCCTTTGTACGCTGTAGAGATACCTCGTAAACTCCTTTGTACGTTCTAGAGATATTTCCTGTACTCCTTTGTGCGCTGTAGAGATACCTTCTGTACTCCTTTGTACGCTGTAGAGATACCTTCTGTACTCCTTTGTGCGCTGTAGAGATACCTTCTGTACTCCTTTGTACGCTGTAGAGATACCTTCTGTACTCCTTTGTGCGCTGTAGAGATACCTTCTGTACTCCTTTGTACGGTGTAGAGATACCTCGTATACTCCTTTGTACGTTCTAGAGATATTTCCTGTACTCCTTTGTGCGCTGTAGAGATACCTTCTGTACTCCTTTGTGCGCTGTAGAGATACCTTCTGTACTCCTTTGTGCGCTGTAGAGATACCTTCTGTACTCCTTTGTGCGCTGTAGAGATACCTTCTGTACTCCTTTGTGCGCTGTAGAGATACCTTCTGTACTCCTTTGTGCGCTGTAGAGATACCTTCTGTACTCCTTTGTGCGCTGTAGAGATACCTTCTGTACTCCTTTGTACGCTGTAGAGATACCTCGTGTACTCCTTTGTACGTTGTAGAGATATTTCCTGTACTCCTTTGTGCGCTTTAGAAATACCTTCTGTACTCCTTTGTGCGCTGAAGAGATACCTTCTGTACTCCTTTGTGCGCTGTAGAGATACCTTCTGTACTCCTTTGTACGCTGTAGAGATACCTTCTGTACTCCTTTGTGCGCTGTAGAGATACCTTCTGTACTCCTTTGTGCGCTGTAGAGATACCTCGTGTACTCCTTTGTACGTTCTAGAGATATTTCCTGTACTCCTTTGTGCGCTGTAGAGATACCTTCTGTACTCCTTTGTGCGCTGTAGAGATACCTTCTGTACTCCTTTGTACGTTCTAGAGATATTTCCTGTACTCCTTTGTGCGCTGTAGAGTAACCTTCTGTACTCCTTTGTGCGCTGTAGAGATACCTTCTGTACTCCTTTGTGCGCTGTAGAGATACCTTCTGTACTCCTTTGTACGCTGTAGAGATACCTTCTGTACTCCTTTGTGCGCTGTAGAGATACCTTCTGTACTCCTTTGTACGCTGTAGAGATACCTTCTGTACTCCTTTGTGCGCTGTAGAGATACCTTCTGTACTCCTTTGTACGCTGTAGAGATATCTCGTGTACTCCTTTGTACGTTTTAGAGATATTTCCTGTACTCCTTTGTGCGCTGTAGAGATACCTTCTGTACTCCTTTGTGCGCTGTAGAGATACCTTCTGTACTCCTTTGTGCGCTGTAGAGATACCTTCTGTACTCCTTTATACGCTGTAGAGATACCTTCTGTACTCCTTTGTGCGCTGTAGAGATACCTTCTGTATTCCTTTGTACGCTGTAGAGATACCTCGTGTACTCCTTTGTACGTTCTAGAGATATTTCCTGTACTCCTTTGTGCGCTGTAGAGATACCTTCTGTACTCCTTTGTGCGCTGTAGAGATACCTTCTGTACTCCTTTGTACGCTGTAGAGATACCTCGTGTACTCCTTTGTACGTTCTAGAGATATTTCTTGTACTCCTTTGTGCGCTGTAGAGATACCTTCTGTTCTCCTTTGTGCGCTGTAGAGATACCTTCTGTACTCCTTTGTGCGCTGTAGAGATACCTTCTGTACTCCTTTGTGCGCTGTAGAGATACCTTTTGTACTCCTATGTGCGCTGTAGAGATACCTTCTGTACTCCTTTGTACGCTGTAGAGATACCTCGTGAACTCCTTTGTGCGCTGTAGAGATACCTTCTGTACTCCTTTGTGCGCTGTAGAGATACCTTCCGTACTCCTTTGTGCGCTGTAGAGATACCTTCTGTACTCCTTTGTACGTTCTAGAGATATTTCCTGTACTCCTTTGTGCGCTGTAGAGATACCTTCTGTACTCCTTTGTGCGCTGTAGAGATACCTTCTGTACTCCTTTGTGCGCTGTAGAGATACCTTCTGTACTCCTTTGTACGTTCTAGAGATATTTCCTGTACTCCTTCGTGCGCTGTAGAGATACCTTCTGTACTCCTTTGTGCGCTGTAGAGATACCTTCTGTACTCCTCTGTGCGCTGTAGAGATACCTTCTGTACTCCTTTGTGCGCTGTAGAGATGCCTTCTGTACTCCTTTGTTCGCTGTAGAGATACCTCGTGTACTCCTTTGTACGTTCTAGAGATATTTCCTGTACTCCTTTGTGCGCTGTAGAGATACCTTCTGTACTTCTTTGTGCGCTGTAGAGATACCTTCTGTACTCCTTTGTGCGCTGTAGAGATACCTTCTGTACTCCTTTGTGCGCTGTAGAGATACCTTCTGTACTCCTCTGTACGCTGTAGAGATACCTCGTGTACTCCTTTGTTCGTTCTAGAGATATTTCCTGTACTCCTTTGTGCGCTGTAGAGATACCTTC
Source organism: Morinoia aosen (assembly GCA_030386875.1). Taxonomy (NCBI): domain Eukaryota; kingdom Metazoa; phylum Arthropoda; class Malacostraca; order Amphipoda; family Talitridae; genus Morinoia; species Morinoia aosen. The sequence goes on along the minus strand of JASJYW010000027.1, from coordinate 32,144,459 downwards.
TGTACTCCTTTGTGCGCTGTAGAGATACCTTCTGTACTCCTTTGTGCGCTGTAGAGATATCTTCTGTACTCCTTTGTACGCTGTAGAGATACCTTCTGTACTCCTATGTGCGCTGTAGAGATACCTTCTGTACTCCTTTGTGCGCTGTAGAGATACCTTCTTTACTCCTTTGTGCGCTGTAGAGATTCCTCGTGTACTCCTTTGTACGTTCTAGAGATATTTCCTGTACTCCTTTGTGCGCTGTAGAGATACCTTCTGTACTCCTTTGTGCGCTGTAGAGATACCTTCTGTACTCCTTTGTACGTTCTAGAGATATTTCCTGTACTCCTTTGTGCGCTGTAGAGATACCTTCTGTACTCCTTTGTGCGCTGTAGAGATACCTTCTGTACTCCTTTGTGCGCTGTAGAGATACCTTCTGTACTCCTTTGTACGTTCTAGAGATATTTCCTGTACTCCTTCGTGCGCTGTAGAGATACCTTCTGTACTCCTTTGTGCGCTGTAGAGATACCTTCTGTACTCCTCTGTGCGCTGTAGAGATACCTTCTGTACTCCTTTGTGCGCTGTAGAGATGCCTTCTGTACTCCTTTGTGCGCTGTAGAGATACCTTCTGTACTCCTTTGTGCGCTGTAGAGATGCCTTCTGTACTCCTTTGTTCGCTGTAGAGATACCTCGTGTACTCCTTTGTACGTTCTAGAGATATTTCCTGTACTCCTTTGTGCGCTGTAGAGATACCTTCTGTACTTCTTTGTGCGCTGTAGAGATACCTTCTGTACTCCTTTGTGCGCTGTAGAGATACCTTCTGTACTCCTTTGTGCGCTGTAGAGATACCTTCTGTACTCCTCTGTACGCTGTAGAGATACCTCGTGTACTCCTTTGTTCGTTCTAGAGATATTTCCTGTACTCCTTTGTGCGCTGTAGAGATACCTTCTGTACTCCTTTGTGCGCTGTAGAGATACCTTCTGTACTCCTTTGTGCGCTGTAGAGATATCTTCTGTACTCCTTTGTACGCTGTAGAGATACCTTTTGTACTCCTATGTGCGCTGTAGAGATACCTTCTGTACTCCTTTGTGCGCTGTAGAGATACCTTCTTTACTCCTTTGTGCGCTGTAGAGATTCCTCGTGTACTCCTTTGTACGTTCTAGAGATATTTCCTGTACTCCTTTGTGCGCTGTAGAGATACCTTCTGTACTCCTTTGTGCGCTGTAGAGATACCTTCTGTACTCCTTTGTACGTTCTAGAGATATTTCCTGTACTCCTTTGTGCGCTGTAGAGATACCTTCTGTACTCCTTTGTGCGCTGTAGAGATACCTTCTGTACTCCTTTGTGCGCTGTAGAGATACCTTCTGTACTCCTTTGTACGCTGTAGAGATACCTTCTGTACTCCTTTGTGCGCTGTAGAGATACCTTCTGTACTCCTTTGTACGCTGTAGAGATACCTCGTGTACTCCTTTGTACGTTCTAGAGATATTTCCTGTACTCCTTTGTGCGCTGTAGAGATACCTTCTGTACTCCTTTGTGCGCTGTAGAGATACCTTCTGTACTCCTTTGTGCGCTGTAGAGATACCTTCTGTACTCCTTTGTGCGCTGTAGAGATACCTCGTGTACTCCTTTGTACGTTCTAGAGATATTTCCTGTACTCCTTTGTGCGCTGTAGAGATACCTTCTGTACTCCTTTGTGCGCTGTAGAGATACCTTCTGTACTCCTTTGTGCGCTGTAGAGATACCTTCTGTACTCCTTTGTGCGCTGTAGAGATACCTTCTGTACTCCTTTGTACGCTGTAGAGATACCTTCTGTACTCCTTTGTGCGCTGTAGAGATACCTTCTGTACTCCTTTGTACGCTGTAGAGATACCTCGTGTACTCCTTTGTACGTTCTAGAGATATTTCCTGTACTCCTTTGTGCGCTGTAGAGATACCTTCTGTACTCCTTTGTGCGCTTTAGAGATACCTTCTGTACTCCTTTGTACGTTCTAGAGATATTTCATGTACTCCTTTGTACGCTGTAGAGATACCTTCTGTACTCCTTTGTGCGCTGTAGAGATACCTTCTGTACTCCTTTGTACGCTGTAGAGATACCTCGTGTACTCCTTTGTACGTTCTAGAGATATTTCCTGTACTCCTTTGTGCGCTGTAGAGATACCTTCTGTACTCCTTTGTGCGCTGTAGAGATACCTTCTGTACTCCTCTGTGCACTGTAGAGATACCTTCTGTACTCCTTTGTGCGCTGTAGAGATACCTTCTGTACTCCTTTGTACGCTGTAGAGATACCTCGTGTACTCCTTGTACGTTCTAGAGATATTTCCTGTACTCCTTTGTGCGCTGTAGAGATACCTTCTGTACTTCTTTGTGCGCTGTAGAGATACCTTCTGTACTCCTTTGTGCGCTGTAGAGATGCCTTCTGTACTCCTTTGTGCGCTGTAGAGATACCTTCTGTACTCCTTTGTGCGCTGTAGAGATGCCTTCTGTACTCCTTTGTTCGCTGTAGAGATACCTCGTGTACTCCTTTGTACGTTCTAGAGATATTTCCTGTACTCCTTTGTGCGCTGTAGAGATACCTTCTGTACTTCTTTGTGCGCTGTAGAGATACCTTCTGTACTCCTTTGTGCGCTGTAGAGATACCTTCTGTACTCCTTTGTGCGCTGTAGAGATACCTTCTCTACTCCTCTGTACGCTGTAGAGATACCTCGTGTACTCCTTTGTTCGTTCTAGAGATATTTCCTGTACTCCTTTGTGCGCTGTAGAGATACCTTCTGTACTCCTTTGTGCGCTGTAGAGATACCTTCTGTACTCCTTTGTGCGCTGTAGAGATATCTTCTGTACTCCTTTGTACGCTGTAGAGATACCTTTTGTACTCCTATGTGCGCTGTAGAGATACCTTCTGTACTCCTTTGTGCGCTGTAGAGATACCTTCTTTACTCCTTTGTGCGCTGTAGAGATTCCTCGTGTACTCCTTTGTACGTTCTAGAGATATTTCCTGTACTCCTTTGTGCGCTGTAGAGATACCTTCTGTACTCCTTTGTGCGCTGTAGAGATACCTTCTGTACTCCTTTGTACGTTCTAGAGATATTTCCTGTACTCCTTTGTGCGCTGTAGAGATACCTTCTGTACTCCTTTGTGCGCTGTAGAGATACCTTCTGTACTCCTTTGTGCGCTGTAGAGATACCTTCTGTACTCCTTTGTACGCTGTAGAGATACCTTCTGTTCTCCTTTGTGCGCTGTAGAGATACCTTCTGTACTCCTTTGTACGCTGTAGAGATACCTCGTGTACTCCTTTGTACGTTCTAGAGATATTTCCTGTACTCCTTTGTGCGCTGTAGAGATACCTTCTGTACTCCTTTGTGCGCTGTAGAGATACCTTCTGTACTCCTTTGTGCGCTGTAGAGATACCTTCTGTACTCCTTTGTGCGCTGTAGAGATACCTCGTGTACTCCTTTGTACGTTCTAGAGATATTTCCTGTACTCCTTTGTGCGCTGTAGAGATACCTTCTGTACTCCTTTGTGCGCTGTAGAGATACCTTCTGTACTCCTTTGTGCGCTGTAGAGATACCTTCTGTACTCCTTTGTGCGCTGTAGAGATACCTTCTGTACTCCTTTGTACGCTGTAGAGATACCTTCTGTACTCCTTTGTGCGCTGTAGAGATACCTTCTGTACTCCTTTGTACGCTGTAGAGATACCTCGTGTACTCCTTTGTACGTTCTAGAGATATTTCCTGTACTCCTTTGTGCGCTGTAGAGATACCTTCTGTACTCCTTTGTGCGCTTTAGAGATACCTTCTGTACTCCTTTGTACGTTCTAGAGATATTTCCTGTACTCCTTTGTACGCTGTAGAGATACCTTCTGTACTCCTTTGTGCGCTGTAGAGATACCTTCTGTACTCCTTTGTACGCTGTAGAGATACCTCGTGTACTCCTTTGTACGTTCTAGAGATATTTCCTGTACTCCTTTGTGCGCTGTAGAGATACCTTCTGTACTCCTTTGTGCGCTGTAGAGATACCTTCTGTACTCCTCTGTGCACTGTAGAGATACCTTCTGTACTCCTTTGTGCGCTGTAGAGATACCTTCTGTACTCCTTTGTACGCTGTAGAGATACCTCGTGTACTCCTTTGTACGTTCTAGAGATATTTCCTGTACTCCTTTGTGCGCTGTAGAGATACCTTCTGTACTTCTTTGTGCGCTGTAGAGATACCTTCTGTACTCCTTTGTGCGCTGTAGAGATACCTTCTGTACTCCTTTGTGCGCTGTAGAGATACCTTCTGTACTTCTTTGTACGCTGTAGAGATACCTCGTGTACTCCTTTGTTCGTTCTAGAGATATTTCCTGTACTCCTTTGTGCGCTGTTGAGATACCTTCTGTACTCCTTTGTGCGCTGTAGAGATACCTTCTGTACTCCTTTGTGCGCTGTAGAGATACCTTCTGTACTCCTTTGTACGCTGTAGAAATACCTTCTGTACTTCTTTGTGCGCTGTAGAGATACCTTCTGTACTCCTTTGTGCGCTGTAGAGATACCTTCTGTACTCCTTTGTGCGCTGTAGAGATTCCTCGTGTACTCCTTTGTACGTTCTAGAGATATTTCCTGTACTCCTTTGTGCGCTGTAGAGATACCTTCTGTACTCCTTTGTGCGCTGTAGAGATACCTTCTGTACTCCTTTGCACGTTCTAGAGATATTTCCTGTACTCCTTTGTGCGCTGTAGAGATACCTTCTGTACTCCTTTGTGCGCTGTAGAGATACCTTCTGTACTCCTTTGTGCGCTGTAGAGATACCTTCTATACTCCTTTGTACGCTGTAGAGATACCTTCTGTACTCCTTTGTGCGCTGTAGAGATACCTTCTGTACTCCTTTGTACGCTGTAGAGATACCTCGTGTACTCCTTTGTACGTTCTAGAGATATTTCCTGTACTCCTTTGTGCGCTGTAGAGATACCTTCTGTACTCCTTTGTGCGCTGTAGAGATACCTTCTGTACTCCTTTGTGCGCTGTAGAGATACCTTCTGTACTCCTTTGTGCGCTGTAGAGATACCTTCTGTACTCCTTTGTGCGCTGTAGAGATACCTTCTGTACTCCTTTGTACGCTGTAGAGATACCTCGTGTACTCCTTTGTACGTTCTAGAGATATTTCCTGTACTCCTTTGTGCGCTGTAGAGATACCTTCTGTACTCCTTTGTGCGCTGTAGAGATACCTTCTGTACTCCTTTGTGCGCTGTAGAGATACCTTCTGTACTCCTTTGTGCGCTGTAGAGAGACCTTCTGTACTCCTTTGTACGCTGTAGAGATACATCGTGTACTCCTTTGTACGTTCTAGAGATATTTCCTGTACTCCTTTGTGCGCTATAGAGATACCTTCTGTACTCCTTTGTGCGCTGTAGAGATACCTTCTGTACTGCTTTGTGCGCTGTTGAGATACCTTCTGTACTCCTTTGTGCGCTGTGGAGATACCTTCTGTACTCCTTTGTACGTTCTAGAGATATTTCCTGTACTCCTTTGTGCGCTGTAGAGATACCTTCTGTACTCCTTTGTACGCTGTAGAGATACCTCGTGTACTCCTTAGTACGTTCTAGAGATATTTCCTGTACTCCTTTGTGCGCTGTAGAGAAACCTTCTGTACTCCTTTGTGCGCTGTAGAGATACCTTCTGTACTCCTTTGTGCGCTGTAGAGATACCTTCTGTACTCCTTTGTACGCTGTAGAGATACCTCGTGTACTCCTTTGTACGTTCTAGAGATATTCCCTGTACTCCTTTGTGCGCTGTAGAGATACCTTCTGTACTCCTTTGTGCGCTGTAGAGATACCTTCTGTACTCCTTTGTGCGCTGTAGAGATACCTTCTGTACTCCTTTGTACGCTGTAGAGATACCTTCTGTACTCCTTTGTGCGCTGTAGAGATACCTTCTGTACTCCTTTGTACGCTGTAGAGATATCTCGTGTACTCCTTTGTACGTTCTAGAGATATTTCCTGTACTCCTTTGTGCGCTGTAGAGATACCTTCTGTACTCCTTTGTGCGCTGTAGAGATACCTTCTGTACTCCTTTGTGCGCTGTAGAGATACCTTCTGTACTCCTTTGTACGCTGTAGAGATACCTTCTGTACTCCTTTGTGCGCTGTAGAGATACCTTCTGTACTCCTTTGTACGCTGTAGAGATACCTCGTGTACTCCTTTGTACGTTCTAGAGATATTTCCTGTACTCCTTTGTGTGCTGTAGAGATACCTTCTGTACTCCTTTGTGCGCTGTAGAAATACCTTCTGTACTCCTTTGTGCGTTCTAGAGATATTTCCTGTACTCCTTTGTACGCTGTAGAGATACCTTCTGTACTCCTTTGTGCGCTGTAGAGATACCTTCTGTACTCCTTTGTACGCTGTAGAGATACCTCGTGTACTCCTTTGTACGTTCTAGAGATATTTCCTGTACTCCTTTGTGCGCTGTAGAGATACCTTCTGTACTCCTTTGTGCGCTGTAGAGATACCTTCTGTACTCCTTTGTGCGCTGTAGAGATACCTTCTGTACTCCTTTGTGCGCTGTAGAGATACCTTCTGTACTCCTTTGTACGCTGTAGAGATACCTCGTGTACTCCTTTGTACGTTCTAGAGATATTTCCTGTACTCCTTTGTGCGCTGTAGAGATACCTTCTGTACTCCTTTGTGCGCTGTAGAGATACCTTCTGTACTCCTTTGTGTGCTGTAGAGATACCTTCTGTACTCCTTTGTGCGATGTAGAGATACCTTCTGTACTCCTTTGTACGCTGTAGAGATACCTCTTGTACTCCTTTCTACGTTCTAGAGATATTTCCTGTACTCCTTTGTGCGCTGTAGAGATACCTTCTGTACTCCTTTGTGCGCTGTAGAGATACCTTCTGTACTCCTTTGTGCGCTGTAGAGATACCTTCTGTACTCCTTTGTATGCTGTAGAGATACCTTCTGTACTCCTTTGTGCGCTGTAGAGATACCTTCTGTACTCCTTTGTGCGCTGTAGAGATACCTTCTGTACTCCTTTGTACGTTCTAGAGATATTTCCTGTACTCCTTTGTGCGCTGTAGAGATACCTTCTGTACTCCTTTGTGCGCTGTAGAGATACCTTCTGTACTCCTTTGTGCGCTGTAGAGATACCTTCTGTACTCCTTTGTACGCTGTAGAGATACCTCGTGTACTCCTTTGTGCGCTGTAGAGATACCTTCTGTACTCCTTTGTGCGCTGTAGAGATACCTTCTGTACTCCTTTGTGCGCTGTAGAGATACCTTCTGTACTTCTTTGTACGTTCTAGAGATATTTCCTGTACTCCTTTGTGCGCTGTAGAGATACCTTCTGTACTTCTTTGTGCGCTGTAGAGATACCTTCTGTTTTCCTTTGTGCGCTGTAGAGATACCTTCTGTACTCCTTTGTGCGCTGTAGAGATACCTTCTGTACTCCTTTGTACGCTGTAGAGATACCTCGTGTACTCCTTTGTACGTTCTAGAGATATTTCCTGTACTCCTTTGTGCGCTGTAGAGATACCTTCTGTACTCCTTTGTGCGCTGTAGAGATACCTTCTGTACTCCTTTGTGCGCTGTAGAGATACCTTCTGTACTCCTTTGTACGCTGTAGAGATATCTTCTGTACTCCTTTGTGCGCTGTAGAGATACCTTCTGTACTCCTTTGTACGCTGTAGAGATACCTCGTGTACTCCTTTGTACGTTCTAGAGATATTTCCTGTACTCCTCTGTGCGCTGTAGAGATACCTTCTGTACTCCTTTGTGCGCTGTAGAGATACCTTCTGTACTCCTTTGATCGCTGTAGAGATACCTTCTGTACTCCTTTGATCGCTGTAGAGATACCTTCTGTACTCCTTTGTACGCTGTAGAGATACCTTCTGTACTCCTTTGTGCGCTGTAGAGATACCTTCTGTACTCCTTTGTACGCTGTAGAGATACCTCGTGTACTCCTTTGTACGTTCTAGAGATATTTCCTGTACTCCTTTGTGCGCTGTAGAGATACCTTCTGTACTCCTTTGTGCGCTGTAGAGATACCTTCTGTACTCCTTTGTACGTTCTAGAGATATTTCCTGTACTCCTTTGTACGCTGTAGAGATACCTTTTGTACTCCTTTGTGCGCTGTAGAGATACCTTCTGTACTCCTTTGTACGCTGTAGAGATACCTCGTGTACTCCTTTGTACGTTCTAGAGATATTTCCTGTACGCCTTTGTGCGCTGTAGAGATACCTTCTGTACTCCTTTGTGCGCTGTAGAGATACCTTTTGTACTCCTCTGTGCGCTGTAGAGATACCTTCTGTACTCCTTTGTACGCTGTAGAGATACCTTCTGTACTCCTTTGTGCGCTGTAGAGATACCTTCTGTACTGCTTTGTGCGCTGTAGAGATACCTTCTGTACTCCTTTGTGCGCTGTAGAGATACCTTCTGTACTCCTTTGTACGCTGTAGAGATACCTCGTGTACTCCTTCGTACGTTCTAGAGATATTTCCTGTACTCCTTTGTGCGCTGTAGAGATACCTTCTGTACTCCTTTGTGCGCTGTAGAGATACCTTCTGTACTCCTTTGTGCGCTGTAGAGATACCTTCTGTACTCCTTTGTACGCTGTAGAGATACCTCGTGTACTCCTTTGTACGTTCTAGAGATATTTCCTGTACTCCTTTGTGCGCTGTAGAGATACCTTCTGTACTTCTTTGTGCGCTGTAGAGATACATTTTGTACTCCTTTGTGCGCTGTAGAGATACCTTCTGTACTCCTTTGTACGCTGTAGAGATACCTTCTGTACTCCTTTGTGCGCTGTAGAGATACCTTCTGTACTCCTTTGTACGCTGTAGAGATACCTCGTATACTCCTTTGTACGTTCTAGAGATATTTCCTGTACTCTTTTGTGCGCTGTAGAGATACCTTCTGTACTTCTTTGTGCGCTGTAGAGATACCTTCTGTACTTCTTTGTGCGCTGTAGAGATACCTTCTGTACTCCTTTGTACGCTGTAGAGATACCTTCTGTACTCCTTTGTGCGCTGTAGAGATACCTTCTGTACTCCTTTGTACGCTGTAGAGATACCTCGTGTACTCCTTTGTACGTTCTAGAGATATTTCCTGTACTCCTTTGTGCGCTGTAGAGATACCTTCTGTACTCTTTTGTGCGCTGTAGAGATACCTTCTGTACTCCTTTGTGCGCTGTAGAGATACCTTCTGTACTCCTTTGTGCGCTGTAGAGATACCTTCTGTACTCCTTTGTACGCTGTAGAGATACCTCGTGTACTCCTTTGTGCGCTGTAGAGATACCTTCTGTACTCCTTTGTGCGCTGTAGAGATACCTTCTGTACTCTTTTGTGCGCTGTAGAGATACCTTCTGTACTCCTTTGTGCGCTGTAGAGATACCTTCTGTACACCTTTGTGCGCTGTAGAGATACCTTCTGTACTCCTTTGTGCGCTGTAGAGATACCTTCTGTACTCCTTTGTGCGCTGTAGAGATACCTTCTGTACTTCTTTGTGCGCTGTAGAGATACCTTCTGTACTCCTTTGTACGCTGTAGAGATACCTCGTGTACTCCTTTGTACGTTCTAGAGATATTTCCTGTACTCCTTTGTGCGCTGTAGAGATACCTTCTGTACTCCTTTGTGCGCTGTAGAGATACCTTCTGTACTCCTTTGTGCGCTGTAGAGATACCTTCTGTACTCCTTTGAGCGCTGTAGAGATACCTTCTGTACTCCTTTGTACGCCGTAGAGATACCTCGTGTACTCCTTTGTGCGCTGTAGAGATACCTTCTGTACTCCTTTGTACGCTGTAGAGATACCTCGTGTACTCCTTTGTACGTTCTAGAGATATTTCCTATACTCCTTTGTGCGCTGTAGAGACACCTTCTGTACTCCTTTGTGCGCTGTAGAGATACCTTCTGTACTCCTTTGTGCGCTGTAGAGATACCTTCTGTACTCCTTTGTACGCTGTAGAGATACCTCGTGTACTCCTTTGTACGTTCTAGAGATATTTCCTGTACTCCTTTGTGCGCTGTAGAGATACCTTCTGTACTTCTTTGTGCGCTGTAGAGATACCTTTTGTACTCCTTTGTGCGCTGTAGAGATACCTTCTGTACTCCTTTGTACGCTGTAGAGATACCTTTTGTACTCCTTTGTGCGCTGTAGAGATACCTTCTGTACTCCTTTGTACGCTGTAGAGATACCTCGTGTACTCCTTTGTACGTTCTAGAGATATTTCCTGTACTCCTTTGTGCGCTGTAGAGATACCTTCTGTACTTCTTTGTGCGCTGTAGAGATACCTTCTGTACTCCTTTGTGCTTTGTAGAGATACCTTCTGTTCTCCTTTGTACGCTGTAGAGATACCTTCTGTACTCCTTTGTGCGCTGTAGAGATACCTTCTGTACTCCTTTGTACGCTGTAGAGATACCTCGTGTACTCCTTTGTACGTTCTAGAGATATTTCCTGTACTCCTTTGTGCGCTGTAGAGATACCTTCTGTACTCCTTTGTGCGCTGTAGAGATACCTTCTGTACTCCTTTGTGCGCTGTAGAGATAGTTTCTGTACTCCTTTGTGCGCTGTAGAGATACCTTCTGTACTCTTTTGTACGCTGTAGAGATACCTCGTGTACTCCTTTGTGCGCTGTAGAGATACCTTCTGTACTCCTTTGTGCGCTGTAGAGATACCTTCTGTACTCCTATGTGCGCTGTAGAGATACCTTCTGTACTCCTTTGTGCGCTGTAGAGATACCTTCTGTACTCCTTTGTGCGCTGTAGAGATACCTTCTGTACTCCTTTGAGCGCTGTAGAGATACCTTCTGTACTCCTTTGTGCGCTGTAGAGATACCTTCTGTACTTCTTTGTGCGCTGTAGAGATACCATCTGTACTCCTTTGTACGCTGTAGAGATACCTCGTGTACTCCTTTGTACGTTCTAGAGATATTTCCTGTACTCCTTTGTGCGCTGTAGAGATACCTTCCGTACTCCTTCGTGCGCTGTAGAGATACCTTCTGTACTCCTTTGTGCGCTGTAGAGATACCTTCTGTACTCCTTTGAGCGCTGTAGAGATACCTTCTGTACTCCTTTGTACGCTGTAGAGATACCTCGTGTACTCCTTTGTGCGCTGTAGAGATACCTTCTGTACTCCTTTGTACGCTGTAGAGATACCTCGTGTACTCCTTTGTACGTTCTAGAGATATTTCCTGTACTTCTTTGTGCGCTGTAGAGATACCTTCTGTACTCCTTTGTGCGCTGTAGAGATACCTTCTGTACTCCTTTGTGCGCTGTAGAGATACCTTCTGTACTCCTTTGTGCGCTGTAGAGATACCTTCTGTACTCCTTTGTACGCTGTAGAGATACCTCGTGTACTCCTTTGTACGTTCTAGAGATATTTCCTGTACTCCTTTGTGCGCTGTAGAGATACCTTCTGTACTCCTTTGTGCGCTGTAGAGATACCTTCTGTACTCCTTTGTGCGCTGTAGAGATACCTTCTGTACTCCTTTGTGCGCTGTAGAGATACCTTCTGTACTCCTTTGTACGCTGTAGAGATACCTCGTGTACTCCTTTGTACGTTATAGAGATATTTCCTGTACTCCTTTGTGCGCTGTAGAGATACCTTCTGTACTCCTTTGTGCGCTGTAGAGATACCTTCTGTACTCCTTTGTGCGCTGTAGAGATACCTTCTGTACTCCTTTGTGCGCTGTAGAGATACCTTCTGTACTCCTTTGTGCGCTGTAGAGATACCTTCTGTACTCCTATGTACGCTGTAGAGATACCTCGTGTACTCCTTTGTGCGCTGTAGAGATACCTTCTGTACTCCTTTGTGCGCTGTAGAGATACCTTCTGTACTCCTTTGTGCGCTGTAGAGATACCTTCTGTACTCATTTGTGCGCTGTAGAGATACCTTCTGTACTCCTTTGTGCGCTGTAGAGATACCTTCCGTACTCCTTTGTGCGCTGTAGAGATACCTTCTGTACTCCTTTGTACGCTGTAGAGATACCTCGTGTACTCCTTTTACGTTCTAGAGATATTTCCTGTACTCCTTTGTGCGCTGTAGAGATACCTTCTGTACTCCTTTGTGCGCTGTAGAGATACCTTCTGTACTCCTTTGTACGTTCTAGAGATATTTCCTGTACTCCTTTGTACGCTGTAGAGATACCTTCTGTACTCCTTTGTGCGCTGTAGAGATACCTTCTGTACTCCTTTGTACGGTGTAGAGATACCTCGTGTACTCCTTTATACGTTCTAGAGATATTTCCTGTACTCCTTTGTGCGCTGTAGAGATACCTTCTGTACTCCTTTGTGCGCTGTAGAGATACCTTCTGTACTCCTTTGTGCGCTGTAGAGATACCTTCTGTACTCCTTTGTGCGCTGTAGAGATACCTTCTGTACTCCTTTGTACGCTGTAGAGATACCTCGTGTACTCCTTTGTGCGCTGTAGAGATACCTTCTGTACTCCTTCGTGCGCTGTAGAGATACCTTCTGTACTCCTTTGTGCGCTGTAGAGATACCTTCTGTACTCCTTTGTACGTTCTAGAGATATTTCCTATACTCCTTTGTGCGCTGTAGAGATACCTTCTGTACTCCTTTGTGCGCTGTAGAGATATTTCCTGTACTCCTTTGTGCACTGTAGAGATACCTTCTGTACTCCTTTGTGCGCTGTAGAGATACCTTCTGTACTCCTTTGTACGCTGTAGAGATACCTCGTGTACTCCTTTGTACGTTCTAGAGATATTTCCTGTACTCCTTTGTGCGCTGTAGAGATACCTTCTGTACTCCTTTGTGCGCTGTAGAGATACCTTCTGTACTCCTTTGTACGTTCTAGAGATATTTCCTGTACTCCTTTGTGCGCTGTAGAGATACCTTCTGTACTCCTTTGTGCGCTGTAGAGATACCTTCTGTACTCCTTTGTGCGCTGTAGAGATACCTTCTGTACTCCTTTGTACGCTGTAGAGATACCTCGTGTACTCCTTCGTACGTTCTAGAGATATTTTCTGTACTCCTTTGTGCGCTGTAGAGATACCTTCTGTACTCCATTGTGCGCTGTAGAGATACCTTCTGTACTCCTTTGTGCGCTGTAGAGATACCTTCTGTACTCCTTTGTACGCTGTAGAGATACCTCGTGTACTCCTTTGTACGTTCTAGAGATATTTCCTGTACTCCTTTGTGCGCTGTAGAGATACCTTCTGTACTTCTTTGTGCGCTGTAGAGATACCTTTTGTACTCCTTTGTGCGCTGTAGAGATACCTTCTGTACTCCTTTGTACGCTGTAGAGATACCTTCTGTACTCCTTTGTGCGCTGTAGAGATACCTTCTGTACTCCTTTGTACGCTGTAGAGATACCTCGTGTACTCCTTTGTACGTTCTAGAGATATTTCCTGTACTCCTTTGTGCGCTGTAGAGATACCTTCTGTACTTCTTTGTGCGCTGTAGAGATACCTTCTGTACTCCTTTGTGCGCTGTAGAGATACTTTCTGTACTCCTTTGTACGCTGTAGAGATACCTTCTGTACTCCTTTGTGCGCTGTAGAGATACCTTCTGTACTCCTTTGTACGCTGTAGAGATACCTCGTGTACTCCTTTGTACGTTCTAGAGATATTTCCTGTACTCCTTTGTGCGCTGTAGAGATACCTTCTGTACTCCTTTGTGCGCTGTAGAGATACCTTCTGTACTCCTTTGTGCGCTGTAGAGATACCTTCTGTACTCCTTTGTGCGCTGTAGAGATACCTTCTGTACTCCTTTGTACGCTGTAGAGATACCTCGTGTACTCCTTTGTGCGCTGTAGAGATACCTTCTGTACTCCTTTGTGCGCTGTAGAGATACCTTCTGTACTCCTTTGTGCGCTGTAGAGATACCTTCTGTACTCCTTTGTGCGCTGTAGAGATACCTTCTGTACTCCTTTGTGCGCTGTAGAGATACCTTCTGTACTCCTTTGTGCGCTGTAGAGATACCTTCTGTACTCCTTTGTGCGCTGTAGAGATACCTTCTGTACTTCTTTGTGCGCTGTAGAGATACCTTCTGTACTCCTTTGTACGCTGTAGAGATACCTCGTGTACTCCTTTGTACGTTCTAGAGATATTTCCTGTACTCCTTTGTGCGCTGTAGAGATACCTTTTGTACTCCTTTGTGCGCTGTAGAGATACCTTCTGTACTCCTTTGTGCGCTGTAGAGATACCTTCTGTACTCCTTTGTGCGCTGTAGAGATACCTTCTGTACTCCTTTGTACGCTGTAGAGATACCTCGTGTACTCCTTTGTACGTTCTAGAGATATTTCCTGTACTCCTTTGTGCGCTGTAGAGATACCTTCTGTACTCCTTTGTGCGCTGTAGAGATACCTTCTGTACTCCTTTGTGCGCTGTAGAGATACCTTCTGTACTCCTTTGTGCGCTGTAGAGATACCTTCTGTACTCCTTTGTACGCTGTAGAGATACCTCGTGTACTCCTTTGTTCGTTCTAGAGATATTTACTGTACTCCTTTGTGCGCTGTAGAGATACCTTCTGTACTCCTTTGTGCGCTGTAGAGATACCTTCTGTACTCCTTTGTGCGCTGTAGAGATACCTTCTGTACTCCTTTGTGCGCTGTAGAGATACCTTCTGTACTCCTTTGTGCGCTGTAGAGATACCTTCTGTACTCCTATGTACGCTGTAGAGATACCTCGTGTACTCCTTTGTGCGCTGTAGAGATACCTTCTGTACTCCTTTGTGCGCTGTAGAGATACCTTCTGTACTCCTTTGTGCGCTGTAGAGATACCTTCTGTACTCCTTTGTGCGCTGTAGAGATACCTTCTGTACTCCTTTGTGCGCTGTAGAGATACCTTTTGTACTCCTTTGTGCGCTGTAGAGATACCTTCTGTACTCCTTTGTACGCTGTAGAGATACCTCGTGTACTCCTTTGTACGTTCTAGAGATATTTCCTGTACTCCTTTGTGCGCTGTAGAGATACCTTCTGTACTCCTTTGTGCGCTGTAGAGATACCTTCTGTACTCCTTTGTACGTTCTAGAGATATTTCCTGTACTCCTTTGTACGCTGTAGAGATACCTTCTGTACTCCTTTGTGCGCTGTAGAGATACCTTCTGTACTCCTTTGTACGGTGTAGAGATACCTCGTGTACTCCTTTGTACGTTCTAGAGATATTTCCTGTACTCCTTTGTGCGCTGTAGAGATACCTTCTGTACTCCTTTGTGCGCTGTAGAGATACCTTCTGTACTCCTTTGTGCGCTGTAGAGATACCTTCTGTACTCCTTTGTGCGCTGTAGAGATACCTTCTGTACTCCTTTGTACGCAGTAGAGATACCTCGTGTACTCCTTTGTGCGCTGTAGAGATACCTTCTGTACTCCTTCGTGCGCTGTAGAGATACCTTCTGTACTCCTTTGTGCGCTGTAGAGATACCTTCTGTACTCCTTTGTACGTTCTAGAGATATTTCCTGTACTCCTTTGTGCGCTGTAGAGATACCTTCTGTACTCCTTTGTGCGCTGTAGAGATATTTCCTGTACTCCTTTGTGCACTGTAGAGATACCTTCTGTACTCCTTTGTGCGCTGTAGAGATACCTTCTGTACTCCTTTGTACGCTGTAGAGATACCTCGTGTACTCCTTTGTACGTTCTAGAGATATTTCCTGTACTCCTTTGTGCGCTGTAGAGATACCTTCTGTACTCCTTTGTGCGCTGTAGAGATACCTTCTGTACTCCTTTGTACGTTCTAGAGATATTTCCTGTACTCCTTTGTGCGCTGTACAGATACCTTCTGTACTCCTTTGTGCGCTGTAGAGATACCTTCTGTACTCCTTTGTGCGCTGTAGAGATACCTTCTGTACTCCTTTGTACGCTGTAGAGATACCTCGTGTACTCCTTCGTACGTTCTAGAGATATTTTCTGTACTCCTTTGTGCGCTGTAGAGATACCTTCTGTACTCCATTGTGCGCTGTAGAGATACCTTCTGTACTCCTTTGTGCGCTGTAGAGATACCTTCTGTACTCCTTTGTACGCTGTAGAGATACCTCGTGTACTCCTTTGTACGTTCTAGAGATATTTCCTGTACTCCTTTGTGCGCTGTAGAGATACCTTCTGTACTTCTTCGTGCGCTGTAGAGATACCTTTTGTACTCCTTTGTGCGCTGTAGAGATACCTTCTGTACTCCTTTGTACGCTGTAGAGATACCTTCTGTACTCCTTTGTGCGCTGTAGAGATACCTTCTGTACTCCTTTGTACGCTGTAGAGATACCTCGTGTACTCCTTTGTACGTTCTAGAGATATTTCCTGTACTCCTTTGTGCGCTGTAGAGATACCTTCTGTACTTCTTTGTGCGCTGTAGAGATACCTTCTGTACTCCTTTGTGCGCTGTAGAGATACTTTCTGTACTCCTTTGTACGCTGTAGAGATACCTTCTGTACTCCTTTGTGCGCTGTAGAGATACCTTCTGTACTCCTTTGTACGCTGTAGAGATACCTCGTGTACTCTTTTGTACGTTCTAGAGATATTTCCTGTACTCCTTTGTGCGCTGTAGAGATACCTTCTGTACTCCTTTGTGCGCTGTAGAGATACCTTCTGTACTCCTTTGTGCGCTGTAGAGATACCTTCTGTACTCCTTTGTGCGCTGTAGAGATACCTTCTGTACTCCTTTGTACGCTGTAGAGATACCTCGTGTACTCCTTTGTGCGCTGTAGAGATACCTTCTGTACTCCTTTGTGCGCTGTAGAGATACCTTCTGTACTCCTTTGTGCGCTGTAGAGATACCTTCTGTACTCCTTTGTGCGCTGTAGAGATACCTTCTGTACTCCTTTGTGCGCTGTAGAGATACCTTCTGTACTCCTTTGTGCGCTGTAGAGATACCTTCTGTACTCCTTTGTGCGCTGTAGAGATACCTTCTGTACTTCTTTGTGCGCTGTAGAGATACCTTCTGTACTCCTTTGTACGCTGTAGAGATACCTCGTGTACTCCTTTGTACGTTCTAGAGATATTTCCTGTACTCCTTTGTGCGCTGTAGAGATACCTTTTGTACTCCTTTGTGCGCTGTAGAGATACCTTCTGTACTCCTTTGTGCGCTGTAGAGATACCTTCTGTACTCCTTTGTGCGCTGTAGAGATACCTTCTGTACTCCTTTGTACGCTGTAGAGATACCTCGTGTACTCCTTTGTACGTTCTAGAGATATTTCCTGTACTCCTTTGTGCGCTGTAGAGATACCTTCTGTACTCCTTTGTGCGCTGTAGAGATACCTTCTGTACTCCTTTGTGCGCTGTAGAGATACCTTCTGTACTCCTTTGTGCGCTGTAGAGATACCTTCTGTACTCCTTTGTACGCTGTAGAGATACCTCGTGTACTCCTTTGTTCGTTCTAGAGATATTTACTGTACTCCTTTGTGCGCTGTAGAGATACCTTCTGTACTCCTTTGTGCGCTGTAGAGATACCTTCTGTACTCCTTTGTGCGCTGTAGAGATACCTTCTGTACTCCTTTGTGCGCTGTAGAGATACCTTCTGTACTCCTTTGTGCGCTGTAGAGATACCTTCTGTACTCCTATGTACGCTGTAGAGATACCTCGTGTACTCCTTTGTGCGCTGTAGAGATACCTTCTGTACTCCTTTGTGCGCTGTAGAGATACCTTCTGTACTCCTTTGTGCGCTGTAGAGATACCTTCTGTACTCCTTTGTGCGCTGTAGAGATACCTTCTGTACTCCTTTGTGCGCTGTAGAGATACCTTTTGTACTCCTTTGTGCGCTGTAGAGATACCTTCTGTACTCCTTTGTACGCTGTAGAGATACCTCGTGTACTCCTTTGTACGTTCTAGAGATATTTCCTGTACTCCTTTGTGCGCTGTAGAGATACCTTCTGTACTCCTTTGTGCGCTGTAGAGATACCTTCTCTACTCCTTTGTACGTTCTAGAGATATTTCCTGTACTCCTTTGTACGCTGTAGAGATACCTTCTGTACTCCTTTGTGCGCTGTAGAGATACCTTCTGTACTCCTTTGTACGGTGAAGAGATACCTCGTGTACTCCTTTGTACGTTCTAGAGATATTTCCTGTACTCCTTTGTGCGCTGTAGAGATACCTTCTGTACTCCTTTGTGCGCTGTAGAGATACCTTCTGTACTCCTTTGTGCGCTGTAGAGATACCTTCTGTACTCCTTTGTGCGCTGTAGAGATACCTTCTGTACTCCTTTGTACGCAGTAGAGATACCTCGTGTACTCCTTTGTGCGCTGTAGAGATACCTTCTGTACTCCTTCGTGCGCTGTAGAGATACCTTCTGTACTCCTTTGTGCGCTGTAGAGATACCTTCTGTACTCATTTGTACGTTCTAGAGATATTTCCTGTACTCCTTTGTGCGCTGTAGAGATACCTTCTGTACTCCTTTGTGCGCTGTAGAGATATTTCCTGTACTCCTTTGTGCACTGTAGAGATACCTTCTGTACTCCTTTGTGCGCTGTAGAGATACCTTCTGTACTCCTTTGTACGCTGTAGAGATACCTCGTGTACTCCTTTGTACGTTCTAGAGATATTTCCTGTACTCCTTTGTGCGCTGTAGAGATACCTTCTGTACTCCTTTGTGCGCTGTAGAGATACCTTCTGTACTCCTTTGTACGTTCTAGAGATATTTCCTGTACTCCTTTGTACGCTGTAGAGATACCTCGTGTACTCCTTCGTACGTTCTAGAGATATTTTCTGTACTCCTTTGTGCGCTGTAGAGATACCTTCTGTACTCCATTGTGCGCTGTAGAGATACCTTCTGTACTCCTTTGTGCGCTGTAGAGATACCTTCTGTACTCCTTTGTACGCTGTAGAGATACCTCGTGTACTCCTTTGTACGTTCTAGAGATATTTCCTGTACTCCTTTGTGCGCTGTAGAGATACCTTCTGTACTTCTTTGTGCGCTGTAGAGATACCTTTTGTACTCCTTTGTGCGCTGTAGAGATACCTTCTGTACTCCTTTGTACGCTGTAGAGATACCTTCTGTACTCCTTTGTGCGCTGTAGAGATACCTTCTGTACTCCTTTGTACGCTGTAGAGATACCTCGTGTACTCCTTTGTACGTTCTAGAGATATTTCCTGTACTCCTTTGTGCGCTGTAGAGATACCTTCTGTACTTCTTTGTGCGCTGTAGAGATACCTTCTGTACTCCTTTGTGCGCTGTAGAGATACTTTCTGTACTCCTTTGTACGCTGTAGAGATACTTTCTGTACTCCTTTGTGCGCTGTAGAGATACCTTCTGTACTCCTTTGTACGCTGTAGAGATACCTCGTGTACTCCTTTGTACGTTCTAGAGATATTTCCTGTACTCCTTTGTGCGCTGTAGAGATACCTTCTGTACTACTTTGTGCGCTGTAGAGATACCTTCTGTACTCCTTTGTGCGCTGTAGAGATACCTTCTGTACTCCTTTGTGCGCTGTTGAGATACCTTCTGTACTCCTTTGTACGCTGTAGAGATACCTCGTGTACTCCTTTGTGCGCTGTAGAGATACCTTCTGTACTCCTTTGTGCGATGTAGAGATACCTTCTGTACTCCTTTGTGCGCTGTAGAGATACCTTCTGTACTCCTCTGTGCGCTGTAGAGATACCTTCTGTACTCCTTTGTGCGCTGTAGAGATACCTTCTGTACTTCTTTGTGCGCTGTAGAGATACCTTCTGTACTCCTTTGTGCGCTGTAGAGATACCTTCTGTACTTCTTTGTGCGCTGTAGAGATACCTTCTGTACTCCTTTGTACGCTGTAGAGATACCTCGTGTACTCCTTTGTACGTTCTAGAGATATTTCCTGTACTCCTTTGTGCGCTGTAGAGATACCTTTTGTACTCCTTTGTGCGCTGTAGAGATACCTTCTGTACTCCTTTGTGCGCTGTAGAGATACCTTCTGTACTCCTTTGAGCGCTGTAGAGATACCTTCTGTACTCCTTCGTACGCTGTAGAGATACCTCGTGTACTCATTTGTGCGCTGTAGAGATACCTTCTGTACTCCTTTGTACGCTGTAGAGATACCTCGTGTACTCCTTTGTACGTTCTAGAGATATTTCCTGTACTTCTTTGTGCGCTGTAGAGATACCTTCTGTACTCCTTTGTGCGCTGTAGAGATACCTTCTGTACTCCTTTGTGCGCTGTAGAGATACCTTCTGTACTCCATTGTGCGCTGTAGAGATACCTTCTGTACTCCTTTGTACGCTGTAGAGATACCTCGTGTACTCCTTTGTACGTTCTAGAGATATTTCCTGTACTCCTTTGTGCGCTGTAGAGATACCTTCTGTACTCCTTTGTGCGCTGTAGAGATACCTTCTGTACTCCTTTGTGCGCTGTAGAGATACCTTCTGTACTCCTTTGTGCGCTGTAGAGATACCTTCTGTACTCCTTTGTGCGCTATAGAGATACCTTCTGTACTCCTTTGTACGCTGTAGAGATACCTCGTGTACTCCTTTGTACGTTCTAGAGATATTTCCTGTACTCCTTTGTGCGCTGTAGAGATACCTTCTGTACTGCTTTGTGCGCTGTAGAGATACCTTCTGTACTCCTTTGTGCGCTGTAGAGATACCTTCTGTACTCCTTTGTGCGCTGTAGAGATACCTTCTGTACTCCTTTCTGCGCTGTAGAGATACCTTCTGTACTCCTATGTACGCTGTAGAGATACCTCGTGTACTCCTTTGTGCGCTGTAGAGATACCTTCTGTACTCCTTTGTGCGCTGTAGAGATACCTTCTGTACTCCTTTGTGCGCTGTAGAGATACCTTCTGTACTCCTTTGTACGTTCTAGAGATATTTCCTGTACTCCTTTGTGCGCTGTAGAGATACCTTCTGTACTCCTTTGTGCGCTGTAGAGATACCTTCTGTACTCCTTTGTACGTTCTAGAGATATTTCCTGTACTCCTTTGTGCGCTGTAGAGATACCTTCTGTACTCCTTTGTGCGCTGTGGAGATACCTTCTGTACTCCTTTGTGCGCTGTAGTGATACCTTCTGTACTCCTTTGTACGCTGTAGAGATACTTCGTGTACTCCTTTGTACGTTCTAGAGATATTTCCTGTACTCCTTTGTGCGCTGTAGAGATACTTCCTGTACTCCTTTGTGCGCTGTAGAGATACCTTCTGTACTCCTTTGTGCGCTGTAGAGATACCTTCTGTACTCCTTTGTACGCTGTAGAGATACCTTCTGTTCTCCTTTGTGCGCTGTAGAGATACCTTCTGTACTCCTTTGTACGCTGTAGAGATACCTCGTGTACTCCTTTGTACGTTCTAGAGATATTTCCTGTACTCCTTTGTGCGCTGTAGAGATACCTTCTGTACTCCTTTGTGCGCTGTAGAGATACCTTCTGTACTCCTTTGTGCGCTGTAGAGATACCTTCTGTACTCCTTTGTACGCTGTAGAGATATTTCCTGTACTCCTTTGTGCGCCGTAGAGATACCTTCTGTACTCCTTTGTGCTCTGTAGAGATACCTTCTGTACTCCTTTGTGCGCTGTAGAGATACCTTCTGTACTCCTTTGTGCGCTGTAGAGATACCTTCTGTACTCCTATGTACGTTCTAGAGAAATTTCCTGTACTCCTTTGTGCGCTGTAGAGATACCTTCTGTACTCCTTTGTGCGCTGTAGAGATACCTTCTGTACTCCTTTGTGCGCTGTAGAGATACCTTCTGTACTCCTTTGTACGCTGTAGAGATACCTCGTGTACTCCTTTGTGCGCTCTAGAGATATCTTCTGTACTCCTTTGTGCGCTGTAGAGATACCTTCTGTACTCCTTTGTGCGCTGTAGAGATACCTTCTGTACTCCTTTGTACGTTCTAGAGATATTTCCTGTACTCCTTTGTGCGCTGTAGAGATACCTTCTGTACTCCTTTGTGCGCTGTAGAGATACCTTCTGTACTCCTTTGTGCGCTGTAGAGATACCTTCTGTACTCCTTTGTGCGCTGTAGAGATACCTTCTGTACTCCTTTGTACGCTGTAGAGATACTTCGTGTACTCCTTTGTACGTTCTAGAGATATTTCCTGTACTCCTTTGTGCGCTGTAGAGATACCTTCTGTACTCCTTTGTGCGCTGTAGAGATACCTTCTGTATTCCTTTGTGCGCTGTAGAGATACCTTCTGTACTCCTTTGTGCGCTGTAGAGATACCTTCTGTACTCCTTTGTACGCTGTAGAGATACCTCGTGTACTCCTTTGTACGTTCTAGAGATATTTCCTGTACTCCTTTGTGCGCTGTAGAGATACCTTCTGTACTCCTTTGTGCGCTGTAGAGATACCTTCTGTACTCCTTTGTGCGCTGTAGAGATACCTTCTGTACTCCTTTGTGCGCTGTAGAGATACCTTCTGTACTCCTTTGTGCGCTGTAGAGATACCTTCTGTACTCCTTTGTACGCTGTAGAGATACCTCGTGTACTCCTTTGTGCGCTGTAGAGATACCTTCTGTACTCCTTTGTGCGCTGTAGAGATACCTTCTGTACTCCTTTGTGCGCTGTAGAGATACCTTCTGTACTCCTTTGTACGTTCTAGAGATATTTCCTGTACTCCTTTGTGCGCTGTAGAGATACCTTCTGTACTCCTTTGTGCGCTGTAGAGATACCTTCTGTACTCCTTTGCACGTTCTAGAGATATTTCCTGTACTCCTTTGTGCGCTGTAGAGATACCTTCTGTACTCCTTTGTGCGCTGTAGAGATACCTTCTGTTCTCCTTTGTGCGCTGTAGAGATACCTTCTGTACTCCTTTGTACGCTGTAGAGATACCTCGTGTACTCCTTTGTACGTTCTAGAAATATTTCCTGTACTCCTTTGTGCGCTGTAGAGATACCTTCTGTACTCCTTTGTGCGCTGTAGAGATACCTTCTGTACTCCTTTGTGCGCTGTAGAGATACCTTCTGTACTCCTTTGTACGCTGTAGAGATACCTCGTGTACTCCTTTGTATGTTCTAGAGATATTTCCTGTACTCCTTTGTGCGCTGTAGAGATACCTTCTGTACTCCTTTGTGCGCTGTAGAGATACCTTCTGTACTCCTTTGTGCGCTGTAGAGATACCTTCTGTACTCCTTTGTGCGCTGTAGAGATACCTTCTGTACTCCTTTGTGCGCTGTAGAGATACCTTCTGTACTCCTTTGTACGCTGTAGAGATACCTCGTGTACTCCTTTGTGCGCTGTAGAGATACCTTCTGTACTCCTTTGTGCGCTGTAGAGATACCTTCTGTACTCCTTTGTGCGCTGTAGAGATACCTTCTGTACTCCTTTGTACGTTCTAGAGATATTTCCTGTACTCCTTTGTGCGCTGTAGAGATACCTTCTGTACTCCTTTGTGCGCTGTAGAGACACCTTCTGTACTCCTTTGTGCGCTGTAGAGATACCTTCTGTACTCCTTTGTGCGCTGTAGAGATACCTTCTGTACTCCTTTGTACGCTGTAGAGATACCTCGTGTACTCCTTTGTACGTTCTAGAGATATTTCCTGTACTCCTTTGTGCGCTGTAGAGATACCTTCTGTACTCCTTTGTGCGCTGTAGAGATACCTTCTGTACTCCTTTGTGCGCTGTAGAGATACCTTCTGTACTCCTTTGTGCGCTGCAGAGATACCTTCTGTACTCCTTTGTACGCTGTAGAGATACCTCGTGTACTCCTTTGTGCGCTGTAGAGATACCTTCTGTACTTCTTTGTACGCTGTAGAGATTCCTCGTGTACTCCTTTGTACGTTCTAGAGATATTTCCTGTACTCCTTTGTGCGCTGTAGAGATACCTACTGTACTCCTTTGTGCGCTGTAGAGATACCTTCTGTACTCCTTTGTGCGCTGTAGAGATACCTTCTGTACTCCTTTGTACGCTCTAGAGATACCTCGTGTACTCCTTTGTGCGCTGTAGAGATACCTTCTGTACTCCTTTGTGCGCTGTAGAGATACCTTCTGTACTCCTTTGTGCGCTGTAGAGATACCTTCTGTACTCCTTTGTACACTGTAGAGATACCTCGTGTACTCCTTTGAACGTTCTAGAGATATTTCCTGTACTCCTTTGTGCGCTGTAGAGAAACCTTCTGTACTCCTTTGTGCGCTGTAGAGATACCTTCTGTACTCCTTTGTACGCTGTAGAGATACCTCGTGTACTCCTTTGTGCGCTGTAGAGATACCTTCTGTACTTCTTTGTACGCTGTAGAGATACCTCGTGTACTCCTTTGTACGTTCTAGAGATATTTCCTGTACTCCTTTGTGCGCTGTAGAGATACCTTCTGTACTCCTTTGTGCGCTGTAGAGATACCTTCTGTACTCCTTTGTGCGCTGTAGAGATACCTTCTGTACTCCTTTGTACGCTCTAGAGATACCTCGTGTACTCCTGTGTGCGCTGTAGAGATACCTTCTGTACTCCTTTGTGCGCTGTAGAGATACCTCGTGTACTCCTTTGTACGTTCTAGAGATATTTCCTGTACTCCTTTGTGCGCTGTAGAGATACCTTCTGTACTCCTTTGTGCGCTGTAGAGATACCTTCTGTACTCCTTTGTACGTTCTAGAGATATTTCCTGTACTCCTTTGTGCGCTGTAGAGTAACCTTCTGTACTCCTTTGTGCGCTGTAGAGATACCTTCTGTACTCCTTTGTGCGCTGTAGAGATACCTTCTGTACTCCTTTGTACGCTGTAGAGATACCTTCTGTACTCCTTTGTGCGCTGTAGAGATACCTTCTGTACTCCTTTGTACGCTGTAGAGATACCTCGTGTACTCCTTTGTACGTTCTAGAGATATGTCCTGTACTCCTTTGTGCGCTGTAGAGATACCTTCTGTACTCCTTTGTGCGCTGTAGAGATACCTTCTGTACTCCTTTGTGCGCTGTAGAGATACCTTCTGTACTCCTTTGTGCGCTGTAGAGATACCTTCTGTACTCCTTTGTGCGCTGTAGAGATACCTTCTGTACTTCTTTGTGCGCTGTAGAGATACCTTCTGTACTCCTTTGCACGCTGTAGAGATACCTCGTGTACTCCTTTGTACGTTCTAGAGATATTTTCTGTACTCCTTTGTGCGCTGTAGAGATCCCTTCTGTACTCCTTTGTGCGCTGTAGAGATACCTTCTGTACTCCTTTGTGCGCTGTAGAGATACCTTCTGTAATCCTTTGTGCGCTGTAGAGATACCTTCTGTACTCCTTTGTACGTTCTAGAGATATTTCCTGTACTCCTTTGTGCGATGTAGAGATACCTTCTGTACTCCTTTGTACGCTGTAGAGATACCTCGTGTACTCCTTTGTACGTTCTAGAGATATTTCCTGTACTCCTTTGTGCGCTGTAGAGATACCTTCTGTACTCCTTTGTGCGCTGTAGAGATACCTTCTGTACTCCTTTGTGCGCTGTAGAGATACCTTCTGTACTCCTTTGTACGCTGTAGAGATACCTCGTGTACTCCTTTGTACGTTCTAGAGATATTTCCTGTACTCCTTTGAGCGCTGTAGAGATACCTTCTGTACTCCTTTGTGCGCTGTAGAGATACCTTCTGTACTCCTTTGTGCGCTGTAGAGATACCTTCTGTACTCCTTCGTACGCTGTAGAGATACCTTCTGTACTCCTTTGTGCGCTGTAGAGATACCTTCTGTACTCCTTTGTACGCTGTAGAGGTACCTCGTAAACTCCTTTGTACGTTCTAGAGATATTTCCTGTACTCCTTTGTGCGCTGTAGAGATACCTTCTGTACTCCTTTGTACGCTGTAGAGATACCTTCTGTACTCCTTTGTGCGCTGTAGAGATACCTTCTGTACTCCTTTGTACGCTGTAGAGATACCTTCTGTACTCCTTTGTGCGCTGTAGAGATACCTTCTGTACTCCTTTGTACGCTGTAGAGATACCTCGTATACTCCTTTGTACGTTCTAGAGATATTTCCTGTACTCCTTTGTGCGCTGTAGAGATACCTTCTGTACTCCTTTGTGCGCTGTAGAGATACCTTCTGTACTCCTTTGTGCGCTGTAGAGATACCTTCTGTACTCCTTTGTGCGCTGTAGAGATACCTTCTGTACTCCTTTGTGCGCTGTAGAGATACCTTCTGTACTCCTTTGTACGCTGTAGAGATACCTCGTGTACTCCTTTGTGCGCTGTAGAGATACCTTCTGTACTCCTTTGTGCGCTGTAGAGACATTCTGTACTACTTTGTGCGCTGTAGAGATACCTTCTGTACTCCTTTGTACGTTCTAGAGATATTTCCTGTACTCCTTTGTGCGCTGTAGAGATACCTTCTGTACTCCTTTGTGCGCTGTAGAGATATTTCCTGTACTCCTTTGTGCGCTGTAGAGATACCTTCTGTACTCCTTTGTGCGCTGTAGAGATACCTTCTGTACTCCTTTGTACGCTGTAGAGATACCTCGTGTACTCCTTTGTACGTTCTAGAGATATTTCCTGTACTTCTTTGTGCGCTGTAGAGATACCTTCTGTACTCCTTTGTGCGCTGTAGAGATACCTTCTGTACTCCTTTGTGCGCTGTAGAGATACCTTCTGTACTCCTTTGAGCGCTGTAGAGATACCTTCTGTACTCCTTCGTACGCTGTAGAGATACCTCGTGTACTCCTTTGTGCGCTGTAGAGATACCTTCTGTACTCTTTTGTACGCTGTAGAGATACCTCGTGTACTCCTTTGTACGTTCTAGAGATATTTCCTGTACTTCTTTGTGCGCTGTAGAGATACCTTCTGTACTCCTTTGTGCGCTGTAGAGATACCTTCTGTACTCCTTTGTGCGCTGTAGAGATACCTTCTGTACTCCTTTGTGCGCTGTAGAGATACCTTCTGTACTCCTTTGTACGCTGTAGAGATACCTCGTGTACTCCTTTGTACGTTCTAGAGATATTTCCTGTACTCCTTTGTGCGCTGTAGAGATACCTTCTGTACTCCTTTGTGCGCTGTAAAGATACCTTCTGTACTCCTTTGTGCGCTGTAGAGATACCTTCTGTACTCCTTTGTGCGCTGTAGAGATACCTTCTGTACTCCTTTGTACGCTGTAGAGATACCTCGTGTACTCCTTTGTACGTTCTAGAGATATTTCCTGTACTCCTTTGTGCGCTGTAGAGATACCTTCTGTACTGCTTTGTGCGCTGTAGAGATACCTTCTGTACTCCTTTGTGCGCTGTAGAGATACCTTCTGTACTCCTTTGTGCGCTGTAGAGATACCTTCTGTACTCCTTTCTGCGCTGTAGAGATACCTTCTGTACTCCTATGTACGCTGTAGAGATACCTCGTGTACTCCTTTGTGCGCTGTAGAGATACCTTCTGTACTCCTTTGTGCGCTGTAGAGATACCTTCTGTACTCCTTTGTGCGCTGTAGAGATACCTTCTGTACTCCTTTGTACGTTCTAGAGATATTTCCTGTACTCCTTTGTGCGCTGTAGAGATACCTTCTGTACTCCTTTGTGCGCTGTAGAGATACCTTCTGTACTCCTTTGTACGTTCTAGAGATATTTCCTGTACTCCTTTGTGCGCTGTAGAGATACCTTCTGTACTCCTTTGTGCGCTGTGGAGATACCTTCTGTACTCCTTTGTGCGCTGTAGTGATACCTTCTGTACTCCTTTGTACGCTGTAGAGATACCTCGTGTACTCCTTTGTACGTTCTAGAGATATTTCCTGTACTCCTTTGTGCGCTGTAGAGATACCTCCTGTACTCCTTTGTGCGCTGTAGAGATACCTTCTGTACTCCTTTGTGCGCTGTAGAGATACCTTCTGTACTCCTTTGTACGCTGTAGAGATACCTTCTGTTCTCCTTTGTGCGCTGTAGAGATACCTTCTGTACTCCTTTGTACGCTGTAGAGATACCTCGTGTACTCCTCTGTACGTTCTAGAGATATTTCCTGTACTCCTTTGTGCGCTGTAGAGATACCTTCTGTACTCCTTTGTGCGCTGTAGAGATACCTTCTGTACTCCTTTGTGCGCTGTAGAGATACCTTCTGTACTCCTTTGTACGCTGTAGAGATATTTCCTGTACTCCTTTGTGCGCCGTAGAGATACCTTCTGTACTCCTTTGTGCTCTGTAGAGATACCTTCTGTACTCCTTTGTGCGCTGTAGAGATACCTTCTGTACTCCTTTGTGCGCTGTAGAGATACCTTCTGTACTCCTTTGTACGTTCTAGAGAAATTTCCTGTACTCCTTTGTGCGCTGTAGAGATACCTTCTGTACTCCTTTGTGCGCTGTAGAGATACCTTCTGTACTCCTTTGTGCGCTGTAGAGATACCTTCTGTACTCCTTTGTACGCTGTAGAGATACCTCGTGTACTCCTTTGTGCGCTCTAGAGATATCTTCTGTACTCCTTTGTGCGCTGTAGAGATACCTTCTGTACTCCTTTGTGCGCTGTAGAGATACCTTCTGTACTCCTTTGTACGTTCTAGAGATATTTCCTGTACTCCTTTGTGCGCTGTAGAGATACCTTCTGTACTCCTTTGTGCGCTGTAGAGATACCTTCTGTACTCCTTTGTGCGCTGTAGAGATACCTTCTGTACTCCTTTGTGCGCTGTAGAGATACCTTCTGTACTCCTTTGTACGCTGTAGAGATACTTCGTGTACTCCTTTGTACGTTCTAGAGATATTTCCTGTACTCCTTTGTGCGCTGTAGAGATACCTTCTGTACTCCTTTGTGCGCTGTAGAGATACCTTCTGTATTCCTTTGTGCGCTGTAGAGATACCTTCTGTACTCCTTTGTGCGCTGTAGAGATACCTTTTGTACTCCTTTGTACGCTGTAGAGATACCTCGTGTACTCCTTTGTACGTTCTAGAGATATTTCCTGTACTCCTTTGTGCGCTGTAGAGATACCTTCTGTACTCCTTTGTGCGCTGTAGAGATACCTTCTGTACTCCTTTGTGCGCTGTAGAGATACCTTCTGTACTCCTTTGTGCGCTGTAGAGATACCTTCTGTACTCCTTTGTGCGCTGTAGAGATACCTTCTGTACTCCTTTGTATGCTGTAGAGATACCTCGTGTACTCCTTTGTGCGCTGTAGAGATACCTTCTGTACTCCTTTGTGCGCTGTAGAGATACCTTCTGTACTCCTTTGTGCGCTGTAGAGATACCTTCTGTACTCCTTTGTACGTTCTAGAGATATTTCCTGTACTCCTTTGTGCGCTGTAGAGATACCTTCTGTACTCCTTTGTGCGCTGTAGAGATACCTTCTGTACTCCTTTGTACGTTCTAGAGATATTTCCTGTACTCCTTTGTGCGCTGTAGAGATACCTTCTGTACTCCTTTGTGCGCTGTAGAGATACCTTCTGTACTCCTTTGTGCGCTGTAGAGATACCTTCTGTACTCCTTTGTGCGCTGTAGAGATACCTTCTGTACTCCTTTGTACGCTGTAGAGATACCTCGTGTACTCCTTTGTACGTTCTAGAAATATTTCCTGTACTCCTTTGTGCGCTGTAGAGATACCTTCTGTACTCCTTTGTGCGCTGTAGAGATACCTTCTGTACTCCTTTGTGCGCTGTAGAGATACCTTCTGTACTCCTTTGTACGCTGTAGAGATACCTCGTGTACTCCTTTGTATGTTCTAGAGATATTTCCTGTACTCCTTTGTGCGCTGTAGAGATACCTTCTGTACTCCTTTGTGCGCTGTAGAGATACCTTCTGTACTCCTTTGTGCGCTGTAGAGATACCTTCTGTACTCCTTTGTGCGCTGTAGAGATACCTTCTGTACTCCTTTGTGCGCTGTAGAGATACCTTCTGTACTCCTTTGTACGCTGTAGAGATACCTCGTGTACTCCTTTGTGCGCTGTAGAGCTACCTTCTGTACTCCTTTGTGCGCTGTAGAGATACCTTCTGTACTCCTTTGTGCGCTGTAGAGATACCTTCTGTACTCCTTTGTACGTTCTAGAGATATTTCCTGTACTCCTTTGTGCGCTGTAGAGATACCTTCTGTACTCCTTTGTGCGCTGTAGAGACACCTTCTGTACTCCTTTGTGCGCTGTAGAGATACCTTCTGTACTCCTTTGTGCGCTGTAGAGATACCTTCTGTACTCCTTTGTACGCTGTAGAGATACCTCGTGTACTCCTTTGTACGTTCTAGAGATATTTCCTGTACTCCTTTGTGCGCTGTAGAGATACCTTCTGTACTCCTTTGTGCGCTGTAGAGATACCTTCTGTACTCCTTTGTGCGCTGTAGAGATACCTTCTGTACTCCTTTGTGCGCTGCAGAGATACCTTCTGTACTCCTTTGTACGCTGTAGAGATACCTCGTGTACTCCTTTGTGCGCTGTAGAGATACCTTCTGTACTTCTTTGTACGCTGTAGAGATACCTCGTGTACTCCTTTGTACGTTCTAGAGATATTTCCTGTACTCCTTTGTGCGCTGTAGAGATACCTTCTGTACTCTTTTGTGCGCTGTAGAGATACCTTCTGTACTCCTTTGTGCGCTGTAGAGATACCTTCTGTACTCCTTTGTACGCTCTAGAGATACCTCGTGTACTCCTTTGTGCGCTGTAGAGATACCTTCTGTACTCCTTTGTGTGCTGTAGAGATACCTTCTGTACTCCTTTGTGCGCTGTAGAGATACCTTCTGTACTCCTTTGTACACTGTAGAGATACCTCGTGTACTCCTTTGTACGTTCTAGAGATATTTCCTGTACTCCTTTGTGCGCTGTAGAGAAACCTTCTGTACTCCTTTGTGCGCTGTAGAGATACCTTCTGTACTCCTTTGTACGCTGTAGAGATACCTCGTGTACTCCTTTGTGCGCTGTAGAGATACCTTCTGTACTTCTTTGTACGCTGTAGAGATACCTCGTGTACTCCTTTGTACGTTCTAGAGATATTTCCTGTACTCCTTTGTGCGCTGTAGAGATACCTTCTGTACTCCTTTGTGCGCTGTAGAGATACCTTCTGTACTCCTTTGTGCGCTGTAGAGATACCTTCTGTACTCCTTTGTACGCTCTAGAGATACCTCGTGTACTCCTGTGTGCGCTGTAGAGATACCTTCTGTACTCCTTTGTGCGCTGTAGAGATACCTCGTGTACTCCTTTGTACGTTCTAGAGATATTTCCTGTACTCCTTTGTGCGCTGTAGAGATACCTTCTGTACTCCTTTGTGCGCTGTAGAGATACCTTCTGTACTCCTTTGTACGTTCTAGAGATATTTCCTGTACTCCTTTGTGCGCTGTAGAGATACCTTCTGTACTCCTTTGTGCGCTGTGGAGATACCTTCTGTACTCCTTTGTGCGCTGTAGTGATACCTTCTGTACTCCTTTGTACGCTGTAGAGATACCTCGTGTACTCCTTTGTACGTTCTAGAGATATTTCCTGTACTCCTTTGTGCGCTGTAGAGATACCTCCTGTACTCCTTTGTGCGCTGTAGAGATACCTTCTGTACTCCTTTGTGCGCTGTAGAGATACCTTCTGTACTCCTTTGTACGCTGTAGAGATACCTTCTGTTCTCCTTTGTGCGCTGTAGAGATACCTTCTGTACTCCTTTGTACGCTGTAGAGATACCTCGTGTACTCCTTTGTACGTTCTAGAGATATTTCCTGTACTCCTTTGTGCGCTGTAGAGATACCTTCTGTACTCCTTTGTGCGCTGTAGAGATACCTTCTGTACTCCTTTGTGCGCTGTAGAGATACCTTCTGTACTCCTTTGTACGCTGTAGAGATATTTCCTGTACTCCTTTGTGCGCCGTAGAGATACCTTCTGTACTCCTTTGTGCTCTGTAGAGATACCTTCTGTACTCCTTTGTGCGCTGTAGAGATACCTTCTGTACTCCTTTGTGCGCTGTAGAGATACCTTCTGTACTCCTTTGTACGTTCTAGAGAAATTTCCTGTACTCCTTTGTGCGCTGTAGAGATACCTTCTGTACTCCTTTGTGCGCTGTAGAGATACCTTCTGTACTCCTTTGTGCGCTGTAGAGATACCTTCTGTACTCCTTTGTACGCTGTAGAGATACCTCGTGTACTCCTTTGTGCGCTCTAGAGATATCTTCTGTACTCCTTTGTGCGCTGTAGAGATACCTTCTGTACTCCTTTGTGCGCTGTAGAGATACCTTCTGTACTCCTTTGTACGTTCTAGAGATATTTCCTGTACTCCTTTGTGCGCTGTAGAGATACCTTCTGTACTCCTTTGTGCGCTGTAGAGATACCTTCTGTACTCCTTTGTGCGCTGTAGAGATACCTTCTGTACTCCTTTGTGCGCTGTAGAGATACCTTCTGTACTCCTTTGTACGCTGTAGAGATACTTCGTGTACTCCTTTGTACGTTCTAGAGATATTTCCTGTACTCCTTTGTGCGCTGTAGAGATACCTTCTGTACTCCTTTGTGCGCTGTAGAGATACCTTCTGTATTCCTTTGTGCGCTGTAGAGATACCTTCTGTACTCCTTTGTGCGCTGTAGAGATACCTTCTGTACTCCTTTGTACGCTGTAGAGATACCTCGTGTACTCCTTTGTACGTTCTAGAGATATTTCCTGTACTCCTTTGTGCGCTGTAGAGATACCTTCTGTACTCCTTTGTGCGCTGTAGAGATACCTTCTGTACTCCTTTGTGCGCTGTAGAGATACCTTCTGTACTCCTTTGTGCGCTGTAGAGATACCTTCTGTACTCCTTTGTGCGCTGTAGAGATACCTTCTGTACTCCTTTGTATGCTGTAGAGATACCTCGTGTACTCCTTTGTGCGCTGTAGAGATACCTTCTGTACTCCTTTGTGCGCTGTAGAGATACCTTCTGTACTCCTTTGTGCGCTGTAGAGATACCTTCTGTACTACTTTGTACGTTCTAGAGATATTTCCTGTACTCCTTTGTGCGCTGTAGAGATACCTTCTGTACTCCTTTGTGCGCTGTAGAGATACCTTCTGTACTCCTTTGTACGTTCTAGAGATATTTCCTGTACTCCTTTGTGCGCTGTAGAGATACCTTCTGTACTCCTTTGTGCGCTGTAGAGATACCTTCTGTACTCCTTTGTGCGCTGTAGAGGTACCTTCTGTACTCCTTTGTGCGCTGTAGAGATACCTTCTGTACTCCTTTGTACGCTGTAGAGATACCTCGTGTACTCCTTTGTACGTTCTAGAAATATTTCCTGTACTCCTTTGTGCGCTGTAGAGATACCTTCTGTACTCCTTTGTGCGCTGTAGAGATACCTTCTGTACTCCTTTGTGCGCTGTAGAGATACCTTCTGTACTCCTTTGTACGCTGTAGAGATACCTCGTGTACTCCTTTGTATGTTCTAGAGATATTTCCTGTACTCCTTTGTGCGCTGTAGAGATACCTTCTGTACTCCTTTGTGCGCTGTAGAGATACCTTCTGTACTCCTTTGTGCGCTGTAGAGATACCTTCTGTACTCCTTTGTGCGCTGTAGAGATACCTTCTGTACTCCTTTGTGCGCTGTAGAGATACCTTCTGTACTCCTTTGTACGCTGTAGAGATACCTCGTGTACTCCTTTGTGCGCTGTAGAGATACCTTCTGTACTCCTTTGTGCGCTGTAGAGATACCTTCTGTACTCCTTTGTGCGCTGTAGAGATACCTTCTGTACTCCTTTGTACGTTCTAGAGATATTTCCTGTACTCCTTTGTGCGCTGTAGAGATACCTTCTGTACTCCTTTGTGCGCTGTAGAGACACCTTCTGTACTCCTTTGTGCGCTGTAGAGATACCTTCTGTACTCCTTTGTGCGCTGTAGAGATACCTTCTGTACTCCTTTGTACGCTGTAGAGATACCTCGTGTACTCCTTTGTACGTTCTAGAGATATTTCCTGTACTCCTTTGTGCGCTGTAGAGATACCTTCTGTACTCCTTTGTGCGCTGTAGAGAAACCTTCTGTACTCCTTTGTGCGCTGTAGAGATACCTTCTGTACTCCTTTGTGCGCTGCAGAGATACCTTCTGTACTCCTTTGTACGCTGTAGAGATACCTCGTGTACTCCTTTGTGCGCTGTAGAGATACCTTCTGTACTTCTTTGTACGCTGTAGAGATACCTCGTGTACTCCTTTGTACGTTCTAGAGATATTTCCTGTACTCCTTTGTGCGCTGTAGAGATACCTTCTGTACTCTTTTGTGCGCTGTAGAGATACCTTCTGTACTCCTTTGTGCGCTGTAGAGATACCTTCTGTACTCCTTTGTACGCTCTAGAGATACCTCGTGTACTCCTTTGTGCGCTGTAGAGATACCTTCTGTACTCCTTTGTGCGCTGTAGAGATACCTTCTGTACTCCTTTGTGCGCTGTAGAGATACCTTCTGTACTCCTTTGTACACTGTAGAGATACCTCGTGTACTCCTTTGTACGTTCTAGAGATATTTCCTGTACTCCTTTGTGCGCTGTAGAGAAACCTTCTGTACTCCTTTGTGCGCTGTAGAGATACCTTCTGTACTCCTTTGTACGCTGTAGAGATACCTCGTGTACTCCTTTGTGCGCTGTAGAGATACCTTCTGTACTTCTTTGTACGCTGTAGAGATACCTCGTGTACTCCTTTGTACGTTCTAGAGATATTTCCTGTACTCCTTTGTGCGCTGTAGAGATACCTTCTGTACTCCTTTGTGCGCTGTAGAGATACCTTCTGTACTCCTTTGTGCGCTGTAGAGATACCTTCTGTACTCCTTTGTACGCTCTAGAGATACCTCGTGTACTCCTGTGTGCGCTGTAGAGATACCTTCTGTACTCCTTTGTGCGCTGTAGAGATACCTCGTGTACTCCTTTGTACGTTCTAGAGATATTTCCTGTACTCCTTTGTGCGCTGTAGAGATACCTTCTGTACTCCTTTGTGCGCTGTAGAGATACCTTCTGTACTCCTTTGTACGTTCTAGAGATATTTCCTGTACTCCTTTGTGCGCTGTAGAGTAACCTTCTGTACTCCTTTGTGCGCTGTAGAGATACCTTCTGTACTCCTTTGTGCGTTGTAGAGATACCTTCTGTACTCCTTTGTACGCTGTAGAGATACCTTCTGTACTCCTTTGTGCGCTGTAGAGATACCTTCTGTACTCCTTTGTACGCTGTAGAGATACCTCGTGTACTCCTTTGTACGTTCTAGAGATATTTCCTGTACTCCTTTGTGCGCTGTAGAGATACCTTCTGTACTCCTTTGTGCGCTGTAGAGATACCTTCTGTACTCCTTTGTGCGCTGTAGAGATACCTTCTGTACTCCTTTGTGCGCTGTAGAGATACCTTCTGTACTCCTTTGTGCGCTGTAGAGATACCTTCTGTACTTCTTTGTGCGCTGTAGAGATACCTTCTGTACTCCTTTGCACGCTGTAGAGATACCTCGTGTACTCCTTTGTACGTTCTAGAGATATTTTCTGTACTCCTTTGTGCGCTGTAGAGATACCTTCTGTACTCCTTTGTGCGCTGTAGAGATACCTTCTGTACTCCTTTGTGCGCTGTAGAGATACCTTCTGTAATCCTTTGTGCGCTGTAGAGATACCTTCTGTACTCCTTTGTGCGCTGTAGAGATACCTTCTGTACTCCTTCGTACGCTGTAGAGATACCTTCTGTACTCCTTTGTGCGCTGTAGAGATACCTTCTGTACTCCTTTGTACGCTGTAGAGGTACCTCGTAAACTCCTTTGTACGTTCTAGAGATATTTCCTGTACTCCTTTGTGCGCTGTAGAGATACCTTCTGTACTCCTTTGTACGCTGTAGAGATACCTTCTGTACTCCTTTGTGCGCTGTAGAGATACCTTCTGTACTCCTTTGTACGCTGTAGAGATACCTTCTGTACTCCTTTGTGCGCTGTAGAGATACCTTCTGTACTCCTTTGTACGCTGTAGAGATACCTCGTATACTCCTTTGTACGTTCTAGAGATATTTCCTGTACTCCTTTGTGCGCTGTAGAGATACCTTCTGTACTCCTTTGTGCGCTGTAGAGAGACCTTCTGTACTCCTTTGTGCGCTGTAGAGATACCTTCTGTACTCCTTTGTGTGCTGTAGAGATACCTTCTGTACTCCTTTGTGCGCTGTAGAGATACCTTCTGTACTCCTTTGTACGCTGTAGAGATACCTCGTGTACTCCTTTGTGCGCTGTAGAGATACCTTCTGTACTCCTTTGTGCGCTGTAGAGATACATTCTGTACTACTTTGTGCGCTGTAGAGATACCTTCTGTACTCCTTTGTACGTTCTAGAGATATTTCCTGTACTCCTTTGTGCGCTGTAGAGATACCTTCTGTACTCCTTTGTGCGCTGTAGAGATATTTCCTGTACTCCTTTGTGCGCTGTAGAGATACCTTCTGTACTCCTTTGTGCGCTGTAGAGATACCTTCTGTACTCCTTTGTACGCTGTAGAGATACCTCGTGTACTCCTTTGTACGTTCTGTAGATATTTCCTGTACTTCTTTGTGCGCTGTAGAGATACCTTCTGTACTCCTTTGTGCGCTGTAGAGATACCTTCTGTACTCCTTTGTGCGCTGTAGAGATACCTTCTGTACTCCTTTGTACGCTGTAGAGATACCTTCTGTACTCCTTTGTGCGCTGTAGAGATACCTTCTGTACTCCTTTGTACGCTGTAGAGATATCTCGTGTACTCCTTTGTACGTTCTAGAGATATTTCCTGTACTCCTTTGTGCGCTGTAGAGATACCTTCTGTACTCCTTTGTGCGCTGTAGAGATACCTTCTGTACTCCTTTGTGCGCTGTAGAGATACCTTCTGTACTCCTTTGTGCGCTGTAGAGATACCTTCTGTACTCCTTTGTGCGCTGTAGAGATACCTTCTGTACTCCTTTGTGCGCTGTAGAGATACCTTCTGTACTCCTTTGTGCGCTGTAGAGATACCTTCTGTACTCCTTTGTACGCTGTAGAGATACCTTCTGTACTCCTTTGTGCGCTGTAGAGATACCTTCTGTACTCCTTTGTACGCTGTAGAGATACCTCGTGTACTCCTTTGTACGTTCTAGAGATATTTCCTGTACTCCTTTGTGCGCTGTAGAGATACCTTCTGTACTCCTTTGTGCGCTGTAGAGATACCTTCTGTACTCCTTTGTGCGCTGTAGAGATACCTTCTGTACTCCTTTGTGCGCTGTAGAGATACCTTCTGTACTCCTTTGTGCGCTGTAGAGATACCTTCTGTACTTCTTTGTGCGCTGTAGAGATACCTTCTGTACTCCTTTGCACGCTGTAGAGATACCTCGTGTACTCCTTTGTACGTTCTAGAGATATTTTCTGTACTCCTTTGTGCGCTGTAGAGATACCTTCTTTACTCCTTTGTGCGCTGTAGAGATACCTTCTGTACTCCTTTGTGCGCTGTAGAGATACCTTCTGTAATCCTTTGTGCGCTGTAGAGATACCTTCTGTACTCATTTGTACGTTCTAGAGATATTTCCTGTACTCCTTTGTGCGATGTAGAGATACCTTCTGTACTCCTTTGTACGCTGTAGAGATACCTCGTGTACTCCTTTGTACGTTCTAGAGATATTTCCTGTACTCCTTTGTGCGCTGTAGAGATACCTTCTGTACTCCTTTGTGCGCTGTAGAGATACCTTCTGTACTCCTTTGTGCGCTGTAGAGATACCTTCTGTACTCCTTTGTACGCTGTAGAGATACATCGTGTACTCCTTTGTACGTTCTAGAGATATTTCCTGTACTCCTTTGAGCGCTGTAGAGATACCTTCTGTACTCCTTTGTGCGCTGTAGAGATACCTTCTGTACTCCTTTGTGCGCTGTAGAGATACCTTCTGTACTCCTTCGTACGCTGTAGAAATACCTTCTGTACTCCTTTGTGCGCTGTAGAGATACCTTCTGTACTCCTTTGTACGCTGTAGAGATACCTCGTAAACTCCTTTGTACGTTCTAGAGATATTTCCTGTACTCCTTTGTGCGCTGTAGAGATACCTTCTGTACTCCTTTGTACGCTGTAGAGATACCTTCTGTACTCCTTTGTGCGCTGTAGAGATACCTTCTGTACTCCTTTGTACGCTGTAGAGATACCTTCTGTACTCCTTTGTGCGCTGTAGAGATACCTTCTGTACTCCTTTGTACGCTGTAGAGATACCTCGTACACTCCTTTGTACGTTCTAGAGATATTTCCTGTACTCCTTTGTGCGCTGTAGAGATACCTTCTGTACTCCTTTGTGCGCTGTAGAGATACCTTCTGTACTCCTTTGTGCGCTGTAGAGATACCTTCTGTACTCCTTTGTGCGCTGTAGAGATACCTTCTGTACTCCTTTGTGCGCTGTAGAGATACCTTCTGTACTCCTTTGTACGCTGTAGAGATACCTCGTGTACTCCTTTGTGCGCTGTAGAGTTACCTTCTGTACTCCTTTGTGCGCTGTAGAGATACCTTCTGTACTACTTTGTGCGCTGTAGAGATACCTTCTGTACTCCTTTGTACGTTCTAGAGATATTTCCTGTACTCCTTTGTGCGCTGTAGAGATACCTTCTGTACTCCTTTGTGCGCTGTAGAGATATTTCCTGTACTCCTTTGTGCGCTGTAGAGATACCTTCTGTACTCCTTTGTGCGCTGAAGAGATACCTTCTGTACTCCTTTGTACGCTGTAGAGATACCTCGTGTACTCCTTTGTACGTTCTAGAGATATTTCCTGTACTTCTTTGTGCGCTGTAGAGATACCTTCTGTACTCCTTTGTGCGCTGTAGAGATACCTTCTGTACTCCTTTGTGCGCTGTAGAGATACCTTCTGTACTCCTTTGTACGCTGTAGAGATACCTTCTGTACTCCTTTGTGCGCTGTAGAGATACCTTCTGTACTCCTTTGTACGCTGTAGAGATATCTCGTGTTCTCCTTTGTACGTTCTAGAGATATTTCCTGTACTCCTTTGTGCGCTGTAGAGATACCTTCTGTACTCCTTTGTGCGCTGTAGAGATACCTTCTGTACTCCTTTGTGCGCTGTAGAGATACCTTCTGTACTCCTTTATACGCTGTAGAGATACCTTCTGTACTCCTTTGTGCGCTGTAGAGATACCTTCTGTATTCCTTTGTACGCTGTAGAGATACCTCGTGTATTCCTTTGTACGTTCTAGGGATATTTCCTGTACTCCTTTGTGCGCTGTAGAGATACCTTCTGTACTCCTTTGTGCGCTGTAGAGATACCTTCTGTACTCCTTTGTACGCTGTAGAGATACCTCGTGTACTCCTTTGTACGTTCTAGAGATATTTCTTGTACTCCTTTGTGCGCTGTAGAGATACCTTCTGTTCTCCTTTGTGCGCTGTAGAGATACCTTCTGTACTCCTTTGTGTGCTGTAGAGATACCTTCTGTACTCCTTTGTGCGCTGTAGAGATACCTTTTGTACTCCTTTGTGCGCTGTAGAGATACCTTCTGTACTCCTTTGTACGCTGTAGAGATACCTCGTGAACTCCTTTGTGCGCTGTAGAGATACCTTCTGTACCCCTTTGTGCGCTGTAGAGATACCTTCTGTACTCCTTTGTACGCTGTAGAGATACCTCGTGTACTCCTTTGTACGTTCTAGAGATATTTCCTGTACTCCTTTGTGCGATGTAGAGATACCTTCTGTACTCCTTTGTACGCTGTAGAGATACCTTCTGTACTCCTTTGTGCGCTGTAGAGATACCTTCTGTACTCCTTTGTACGCTGTAGAGATACCTCGTATACTCCTTTGTACGTTCTAGAGATATTTCCTGTACTCCTTTGTGCGCTGTAGAGATACCTTCTGTACTCCTTTGTGCGCTGTAGAGATACCTTCTGTACTCCATTGTGCGCTGTAGAGATACCTTCTGTACTCCTTTGTGCGCTGTAGAGATACCTTCTGTACTCCTTTGTGCGCTGTAGAGATACCTTCTGTACTCCTTTGTGCGCTGTAGAGATACCTTCTGTACTCCTTTGTGCGCTGTAGAGATACCTTCTGTACTCCTTTGTACGCTGTAGAGATACCTCGTGTACTCCTTTGTACGTTCCAGAGATATTTCCTGTACTCCTTTGTGCGCTTTAGAGATACCTTCTGTACTCCTTTGTGCGCTGAAGAGATACCTTCTGTACTCCTTTGTGCGCTGTAGAGATACCTTCTGTACTCCTTTGTACGCTGTAGAGATACCTTCTGTACTCCTTTGTGCGCTGTAGAGATACCTTCTGTACTCCTTTGTGCGCTGTAGAGATACCTCGTGTACTCCTTTGTACGTTTTAGAGATATTTCCTGTACTCCTTTGTGCGCTGTAGAGATACCTTCTGTACTCCTTTGTGCGCTGTAGAGATACCTTCTGTACTCCTTTGTACGTTCTAGAGATATTTCCTGTACTCCTTTGTGCGCTGTAGAGTAACCTTCTGTACTCCTTTGTGCGCTGTAGAGATACCTTCTGTACTCCTTTGTGCGCTGTAGAGATACCTTCTGTACTCCTTTGTACGCTGTAGAGATACCTTCTGTACTCCTTTGTGCGCTGTAGAGATACCTTCTGTACTCCTTTGTACGCTGTAGAGATACCTCGTGTACTCCTTTGTACGTTCTAGAGATATTTCCTGTACTCCTTTGTGCGCTGTAGAGATACCTTCTGTACTCCTTTGTGCGCTGTAGAGATACCTTCTGTACTCCTTTGTGCGCTGTAGAGATACCTTCTGTACTCCTTTGTGCGCTATAGAGATACCTTCTGTACTCCTTTGTGCGCTGTAGAGATACCTTCTGTACTTCTTTGTGCGCTGTAGAGATACCTTCTGTACTCCTTTGCACGCTGTAGAGATACCTCGTGTACTCCTTTGTACGTTCTAGAGATATTTTCTGTACTCCTTTGTGCGCTGTAGAGATACCTTCTGTACTCCTTTGTGCGCTGTAGAGATACCTTCTGTACTCCTTTGTGCGCTGTAGAGATACCTTCTGTAATCCTTTGTGCGCTGTAGAGATACCTTCTGTACTCCTTTGTACGTACTAGAGATATTTCCTGTACTCCTTTGTGCGATGTAGAGAT
Source organism: Morinoia aosen (assembly GCA_030386875.1). Classification (NCBI taxonomy): domain Eukaryota; kingdom Metazoa; phylum Arthropoda; class Malacostraca; order Amphipoda; family Talitridae; genus Morinoia; species Morinoia aosen. Next base: position 32,103,829 of record JASJYW010000027.1, on the reverse strand, counting down.
ACCTTCTGTACTCCTTTGTACGCTGTAGAGATACCTCGTGTACTCCTTTGTACGTTCTAGAGATATTTCCTGTACTCCTTTGTGCGCTGTAGAGATACCTTCTGTACTCCTTTGTGCGCTGTAGAGATACCTTCTGTACTCCTTTGTGCGCTGTAGAGATACCTTCTGTACTCCTTTGTACGCTGTAGAGATACCTCGTGTACTCCTTTGTACGTTCTAGAGATATTTCCTGTACTCCTTTGAGCGCTGTAGAGATACCTTCTGTACTCCTTTGTGCGCTGTAGAGATACCTTCTGTACTCCTTTGTGCGCTGTAGAGATACCTTCTGTACTCCTTCGTACGCTGTAGAGATACCTTCTGTACTCCTTTGTGCGCTGTAGAGATACCTTCTGTACTCCTTTGTACGCTGTAGAGATACCTCGTAAACTCCTTTGTACGTTCTAGAGATATTTCCTGTACTCCTTTGTGCGCTGTAGAGATACCTTCTGTACTCCTTTGTACGCTGTAGAGATACCTTCTGTACTCCTTTGTGCGCTGTAGAGATACCTTCTGTCCTCCTTTGTACGCTGTAGAGATACCTTCTGTACTCCTTTGTGCGCTGTAGAGATACCTTCTGTACTCCTTTGTACGCTGTAGAGATACCTCGTATACTCCTTTGAACGTTCTAGAGATATTTCCTGTACTCCTTTGTGCGCTGTAGAGATACCTTCTGTACTCCTTTGTGCGCTGTAGAGATACCTTCTGTACTCCTTTGTGCGCTGTAGAGATACCTTCTGTACTCCTTTGTGCGCTGTAGAGATACCTTCTGTACTCCTTTGTGCGCTGTAGAGATACCTTCTGTACTCCTTTGTACGCTGTAGAGATACCTCGTGTACTCCTTTGTGCGCTGTAGAGATACCTTCTGTACTCCTTTGTGCGCTGTAGAGATACCTTCTGTACTACTTTGTGCGCTGTAGAGATACCTTCTGTACTCCTTTGTACGCTCTACAGATATTTCCTGTACTCCTTTGTGCGCTGTAGAGATACCTTCTGTACTCCTTTGTGCGCTGTAGAGATATTTCCTGTACTCCTTTGTGCGCTGTAGAGATACCTTCTGTACTCCTTTGTGCGCTGTAGAGATACCTTCTGTACTCCTTTGTACGCTGTAGAGATACCTCGTGTACTCCTTTGTACGTTCTAGAGATATTTCCTGTACTTCTTTGTGCGCTGTAGAGATACCTTCTGTACTCCTTTGTGCGCTGTAGAGATACCTTCTGTACTCCTTTGTGCGCTGTAGAGATACCTTCTGTACTCCTTTGTACGCTGTAGAGATACCTTCTGTACTCCTTTGTGCGCTGTAGAGATACCTTCTGTACTCCTTTGTACGCTGTAGAGATATCTCGTGTACTCCTTTGTACGTTCTAGAGATATTTCCTGTACTCCTTTGTGCGCTGTAGAGATACCTTCTGTACTCCTTTGTGCGCTGTAGAGATACCTTCTGTACTCCTTTGTGCGCTGTAGAGATACCTTCTGTACTCCTTTATACGCTGTAGAGATACCTTCTGTACTCCTTTGTGCGCTGTAGAGATACCTTCTGTATTCCTTTGTACGCTGTAGAGATACCTCGTGTACTCCTTTGTACGTTCTAGAGATATTTCCTGTACTCCTTTGTGCGCTGTAGAGATACCTTCTGTACTCCTTTGTGCGCTGTAGAGATACCTTCTGTACTCCTTTGTACGCTGTAGAGATACCTCGTGTACTCCTTTGTACGTTCTAGAGATATTTCTTGTACTCCTTTGTGCGCTGTAGAGATACCTTCTGTACTCCTTTGTGCGCTGTAGAGATACCTTCTGTACTCCTCTGTGCGCTGTAGAGATACCTTCTGTACTCCTTTGTGCGCTGTAGAGATACCTTTTGTACTCCTTTGTGCGCTGTAGAGATACCTTCTGTACTCCTTTGTACGCTGTAGAGATACCTCGTGAACTCCTTTGTGCGCTGTAGAGATACCTTCTGTACTCCTTTGTGCGCTGTAGAGATACCTTCCGTACTCCTTTGTGCGCTGTAGAGATACCTTCTGTACTCCTTTGTACGTTCTAGAGATATTTCCTGTACTCCTTTGTGCGCTGTAGAGATACCTTCTGTACTCCTTTGTGCGCTGTAGAAATACCTTCTGTACTCCTTTGTGCGCTGTAGAGATACCTTCTGTACTCCTTTGTACGTTCTAGAGATATTTCCTGTACTCCTTCGTGCGCTGTAGAGATACCTTCTCTACTCCTTTGTGCGCTGTACAGATACCTTCTGTACTCCTTTGTGCGCTGTAGAGATACCTTCTGTACTCCTTTGTACGCTGTAGAGATACCTTCTGTACTCCTTTGTGCGCTGAAGAGATACCTTCTGTACTCCTTTGTACGCTGTAGAGATACCTCGTGTACTCCTTTGTACGTTCTAGAGATATTTCCTGTACTCCTTTGTGCGCTGTAGAGATACCTTCTGTACTCCTTTGTGCGCTGTAGAGATACCTTCTGTACTCCTTTGTACGTTCTAGAGATATTTCCTGTACTCCTTTGTACGCTGTAGAGATACCTTCTGTACTCCTTTGTGCGCTGTAGAGATACCTTCTGTACTCCTTTGTACGCTGTAGAGATACCTCGTGTACTCCTTTGTACGTTCTAGAGATATTTCCTGTACTCCTTTGTGCGCTGTAGAGATACCTTCTGTACTCCTTTGTGCGCTGTAGAGATACCTTCTGTACTCCTCTGTGCGCTGTAGAGATACCTTCTGTACTCCTTTGTGCGCTGTAGAGATGCCTTCTGTACTCCTTTGTTCGCTGTAGAGATACCTCGTGTACTCCTTTGTACGTTCTAGAGATATTTCCTGTACTCCTTTGTGCGCTGTAGAGATACCTTCTGTACTTCTTTGTGCGCCGTAGAGATACCTTCTGTACTCCTTTGTGCGCTGTAGAGATACCTTCTGTACTCCTTTGTGCGCTGTAGAGATACCTTCTGTACTCCTCTGTACGCTGTAGAGATACCTCGTGTACTCCTTTGTTCGTTCTAGAGATATTTCCTGTACTCCTTTGTGCGCTGTAGAGATACCTTCTGTACTCCTTTGTGCGCTGTAGAGATACCTTCTGTACTCCTTTGTGCGCTGTAGAGATATCTTCTGTACTCCTTTGTACGCTGTAGAGATACCTTCTGTACTCCTTCGTGCGCTGTAGAGATACCTTCTGTACTCCTTTGTGCGCTGTAGAGATACCTTCTTTACTCCTTTGTGCGCTGTAGAGATTCCTCGTGTACTCCTTTGTACGTTCTAGAGATATTTCCTGTACTCCTTTGTGCGCTGTAGAGATACCTTCTGTACTCCTTTGTGCGCTGTAGAGATACCTTCTGTACTCCTTTGTACGTTCTAGAGATATTTCCTGTACTCCTTTGTGCGCTGTAGAGATACCTTCTGTACTCCTTTGTGCGCTGTAGAGATACCTTCTGTACTCCTTTGTGCGCTGTAGAGATACCTTCTGTACTCCTTTGTACGCTGTAGAGATACCTTCTGTACTCCTTTGTGCGCTGTAGAGATACCTTCTGTACTCCTTTGTACGCTGTAGAGATACCTCGTGTACTCCTTTGTACGTTCTAGAGATATTTCCTGTACTCCTTTGTGCGCTGTAGAGATACCTTCTGTACTCCTTTGTGCGCTGTAGAGATACCTTCTGTACTCCTTTGTGCGCTGTAGAGATACCTTCTGTACTCCTTTGTGCGCTGTAGAGATACCTCGTGTACTCCTTTGTACGTTCTAGAGATATTTCCTGTACTCCTTTGTGCGCTGTAGAGATACCTTCTGTACTCCTTTGTGCGCTGTAGAGATACCTTCCGTCTTCCTTTGTGCGCTTTAGAGATACCTTCTGTACTCCTTTGTGCGCTGTAGAGATACTTTCTGTACTCCTTTGTGCGCTGTAGAGATACCTTCTGTACTCCTTTGTGCGCTGTAGAGATACCTTCTGTACTCCTTTGTGCGCTGTAGAGATACCTTCTGTACTCCTTTGTACGCTGTAGAGATACCTTCTGTACTCCTTTGTGCGCTGTAGAGATACCTTCTGTACTCCTTTGTACGCTGTAGAGATACCTCGTGTACTCCTTTGTACGTTCTAGAGATATTTCCTGTACTCCTTTGTGCGCTGTAGAGATACCTTCTGTACTCCTTTGTGCGCTGTAGAGATACCTTCTGTACTCCTTTGTGCGCTGTAGAGATACCTTCTGTACTCCTTTGTGCGCTGTAGAGATACCTTCTGTACTCCTTTGTGCGCTGTAGAGATACCTTCTGTACTTCTTTGTGCGCTGTAGAGATACCTTCTGTACTCCTTTGCACGCTGTAGAGATACCTCGTGTACTCCTTTGTACGTTCTAGAGATATTTTCTGTACTCCTTTGTGCGCTGTAGAGATACCTTCTGTACTCCTTTGTGCGCTGTAGAGATACCTTCTGTACTCCTTTGTGCGCTGTAGAGATACCTTCTGTAATCCTTTGTGCGCTGTAGAGATACCTTCTGTACTCCTTTGTACGTTCTAGAGATATTTCCTGTACTCCTTTGTGCGATGTAGAGATACCTTCTGTACTCCTTTGTACGCTGTAGAGATACCTCGTGTACTCCTTTGTACGTTCTAGAGATATTTCCTGTACTCCTTTGTGCGCTGTAGAGATACCTTCTGTACTCCTTTGTGCGCTGTAGAGATACCTTCTGTACTCCTTTGAGCGCTGTAGAGATACCTTCTGTACTCCTTTGTACGCTGTAGAGATACCTCGTGTACTCCTTTGTACGTTCTAGAGATATTTCCTGTACTCCTTTGAGCGCTGTAGAGATACCTTCTGTACTCCTTTGTGCGCTGTAGAGATACCTTCTGTACTCCTTTGTGCGCTGTAGAGATACCTTCTGTACTCCTTCGTACGCTGTAGAGATACCTTCTGTACTCCTTTGTGCGCTGTAGAGATACCTTCTGTACTCCTTTGTACGCTGTAGAGATACCTCGTAAACTCCTTTGTACGTTCTAGAGATATTTCCTGTACTCCTTTGTGCGCTGTAGAGATACCTTCTGTACTCCTTTGTACGCTGTAGAGATACCTTCTGTACTCCTTTGTGCGCTGTAGAGATACCTTCTGTACTCCTTTGTACGCTGTAGAGATACCTTCTGTACTCCTTTGTGCGCTGTAGAGATACCTTCTGTACTCCTTTGTACGCTGTAGAGATACCTCGTATACTCCTTTGTACGTTCTAGAGATATTTCCTGTACTCCTTTGTGCGCTGTAGAGATACCTTCTGTACTCCTTTGTGCGCTGTAGAGATACCTTCTGTACTCCTTTGTGCGCTGTAGAGATACCTTCTGTACTCCTTTGTGCGCTGTAGAGATACCTGCTGTACTCCTTTGTGCGCTGTAGAGATACCTTCTGTACTCCTTCGTACGCTGTAGAGATACCTCGTGTACTCCTTTGTGCGCTGTAGAGATACCTTCTGTACTCCTTTGTGCGCTGTAGAGATACCTTCTGTACTACTTTGTGCGCTGTAGAGATACCTTCTGTACTCCTTTGTACGTTCTAGAGATATTTCCTGTACTCCTTTGTGCGCTGTAGAGATACCTTCTGTACTCCTTTGTGCGCTGTAGAGATATTTCCTGTACTCCTTTGTGCGCTGTAGAGATACCTTCTTTACTCCTTTGTGCGCTGTAGAGATACCTTCTGTACTCCTTTGTACGCTGTAGAGATACCTCGTGTACTCCTTTGTACGTTCTAGAGATATTTCCTGTACTTCTTTGTGCGCTGTAGAGATACCTTCTGTACTCCTTTGTGCGCTGTAGAGATACCTTCTGTACTCCTTTGTGCGCTGTAGAGATACCTTCTGTACTCCTTTGTACGCTGTAGAGATACCTTCTGTACTCCTTTGTGCGCTGTAGAGATACCTTCTGTACTCCTTTGTACGCTGTAGAGATATCTCGTGTACTCCTTTGTACGTTCTAGAGATATTTCCTGTACTCCTTTGTGCGCTGTAGAGATACCTTCTGTACTCCTTTGTGCGCTGTAGAGATACCTTCTGTACTCCTTTGTGCGCTGTAGAGATACCTTCTGTACTCCTTTATACGCTGTAGAGATACCTTCTGTACTCCTTTGTGCGCTGTAGAGATACCTTCTGTATTCCTTTGTACGCTGTAGAGATACCTCGTGTACTCCTTTGTACGTTCTAGAGATATTTCCTGTACTCCTTTGTGCGCTGTAGAGATACCTTCTGTACTCCTTTGTGCGCTGTAGAGATACCTTCTGTACTCCTTTGTACGCTGTAGAGATACCTCGTGTACTCCTTTGTACGTTCTAGAGATATTTCTTGTACTCCTTTGTGCGCTGTAGAGATACCTTCTGTACTCCTTTGTGCGCTGTAGAGATACCTTCTGTACTCCTTTGTGCGCTGTAGAGATACCTTCTGTACTCCTTTGTGCGCTGTAGAGATACCTTTTGTACTCCTTTGTGCGCTGTAGAGATACCTTCTGTACTCCTTTGTACGCTGTAGAGATACCTCGTGAACTCCTTTGTGCGCTGTAGAGATACCTTCTGTACTCCTTTGTGCGCTGTAGAGATACCTTCTGTACTCCTTTGTACGCTGTAGAGATATCTCGTGTACTCCTCTGTACGTTCTAGAGATATTTCCTGTACTCCTTTGTGCGCTGTAGAGATACCTTCTGTACTCCTTTGTACGCTGTAGAGATACCTTCTGTACTCCTTTGTGCGCTGTAGAGATACCTTCTGTACTCCTTTGTACGCTGTAGAGATACCTCGTATACTCCTTTGTACGTTCTAGAGATATTTCCTGTACTCCTTTGTGCGCTGTAGAGATACCTTCTGTACTCCTTTGTGCGCTGTAGAGATACCTTCTGTACTCCTTTGTGCGCTGTAGAGATACCTTCTGTACTCCTTTGTGCGCTGTAGAGATACCTTCTGTACTCCTTTGTGCGCTGTAGAGATACCTTCTGTACTCCTTTGTGCGCTGTAGAGATACCTTCTGTACTCCTTTGTGCGCTGTAGAGATACCTTCTGTACTCCTTTGTACGCTGTAGAGATACCTCGTGTACTCCTTTGTACGTTCTAGAGATATTTCCTGTACTCCTTTGAGCGCTGTAGAGATACCTTCTGTACTCCTTTGTGCGCTGTAGAGATACCTTCTGTACTCCTTTGTGCGCTGTAGAGATACCTTCTGTACTCCTTCGTACGCTGTAGAGATACCTTCTGTACTCCTTTGTGCGCTGTAGAGATACCTTCTGTACTCCTTTGTACGCTGTAGAGATACCTCGTAAACTCCTTTGTACGTTCTAGAGATATTTCCTGTACTCCTTTGTGCGCTGTAGAGATACCTTCTGTACTCCTTTGTACGCTGTAGAGATACCTTCTGTACTCCTTTGTGCGCTGTAGAGATACCTTCTGTACTCCTTTGTACGCTGTAGAGATACCTTCTGTACTCCTTTGTGCGCTGTAGAGATACCTTCTGTACTCCTTTGTACGCTGTAGAGATACCTCGTATACTCCTTTGTACGTTCTAGAGATATTTCCTGTACTCCTTTGTGCGCTGTAGAGATACCTTCTGTACTCCTTTGTGCGCTGTAGAGATACCTTCTGTACTCCTTTGTGCGCTGTAGAGATACCTTCTGTACTCCTTTGTGCGCTGTAGAGATACCTGCTGTACTCCTTTGTGCGCTGTAGAGATACCTTCTGTACTCCTTCGTACGCTGTAGAGATACCTCGTGTACTCCTTTGTGCGCTGTAGAGATACCTTCTGTACTCCTTTGTGCGCTGTAGAGATACCTTCTGTACTACTTTGTGCGCTGTAGAGATACCTTCTGTACTCCTTTGTACGTTCTAGAGATATTTCCTGTACTCCTTTGTGCGCTGTAGAGATACCTTCTGTACTCCTTTGTGCGCTGTAGAGATATTTCCTGTACTCCTTTGTGCGCTGTAGAGATACCTTCTTTACTCCTTTGTGCGCTGTAGAGATACCTTCTGTACTCCTTTGTACGCTGTAGAGATACCTCGTGTACTCCTTTGTACGTTCTAGAGATATTTCCTGTACTTCTTTGTGCGCTGTAGAGATACCTTCTGTACTCCTTTGTGCGCTGTAGAGATACCTTCTGTACTCCTTTGTGCGCTGTAGAGATACCTTCTGTACTCCTTTGTACGCTGTAGAGATACCTTCTGTACTCCTTTGTGCGCTGTAGAGATACCTTCTGTACTCCTTTGTACGCTGTAGAGATATCTCGTGTACTCCTTTGTACGTTCTAGAGATATTTCCTGTACTCCTTTGTGCGCTGTAGAGATACCTTCTGTACTCCTTTGTGCGCTGTAGAGATACCTTCTGTACTCCTTTGTGCGCTGTAGAGATACCTTCTGTACTCCTTTATACGCTGTAGAGATATCTTCTGTACTCCTTTGTGCGCTGTAGAGATACCTTCTGTATTCCTTTGTACGCTGTAGAGATACCTCGTGTACTCCTTTGTACGTTCTAGAGATATTTCCTGTACTCCTTTGTGCGCTGTAGAGATACCTTCTGTACTCCTTTGTGCGCTGTAGAGATACCTTCTGTACTCCTTTGTACGCTGTAGAGATACCTCGTGTACTCCTTTGTACGTTCTAGAGATATTTCTTGTACTCCTTTGTGCGCTGTAGAGATACCTTCTGTACTCCTTTGTGCGCTGTAGAGATACCTTCTGTACTCCTTTGTGCGCTGTAGAGATACCTTCTGTACTCCTTTGTGCGCTGTAGAGATACCTTTTGTACTCCTTTGTGCGCTGTAGAGATACCTTCTGTACTCCTTTGTACGCTGTAGAGATACCTCGTGAACTCCTTTGTGCGCTGTAGAGATACCTTCTGTACTCCTTTGTGCGCTGTAGAGATACCTTCTGTACTCCTTTGTACGCTGTAGAGATATCTCGTGTACTCCTCTGTACGTTCTAGAGATATTTCCTGTACTCCTTTGTGCGCTGTAGAGATACCTTCTGTACTCCTTTGTACGCTGTAGAGATACCTTCTGTACTCCTTTGTGCGCTGTAGAGATACCTTCTGTACTCCTTTGTACGCTGTAGAGATACCTCGTATACTCCTTTGTACGTTCTAGAGATATTTCCTGTACTCCTTTGTGCGCTGTAGAGATACCTTCTGTACTCCTTTGTGCGCTGTAGAGATACCTTCTGTACTCCTTTGTGCGCTGTAGAGATACCTTCTGTACTCCTTTGTGCGCTGTAGAGATACCTTCTGTACTCCTTTGTGCGCTGTAGAGATACCTTCTGTACTCCTTTGTGCGCTGTAGAGATACCTTCTGTACTCCTTTGTGCGCTGTAGAGATACCTTCTGTACTCCTTTGTACGCTGTAGAGATACCTCGTGTACTCCTTTGTACGTTCTAGAGATATTTCCTGTACTCCTTTGTGCGCTTTAGAGATACCTTCTGTACTCCTTTGTGCGCTGAAGAGATACCTTCTGTACTCCTTTGTGCGCTGTAGAGATACCTTCTGTACTCCTTTGTACGCTGTAGAGATACCTTCTGTACTCCTTTGTGCGCTGTAGAGATACCTTCTGTACTCCTTTGTGCGCTGTAGAGATACCTCGTGTACTCCTTTGTACGTTTTAGAGATATTTCCTGTACTCCTTTGTGCGCTGTAGAGATACCTTCTGTACTCCTTTGTGCGCTGTAGAGATACCTTCTGTACTCCTTTGTACGTTCTAGAGATATTTCCTGTACTCCTTTGTGCGCTGTAGAGTAACCTTCTGTACTCCTTTGTGCGCTGTAGAGATACCTTCTGTACTCCTTTGTGCGCTGTAGAGATACCTTCTGTACTCCTTTGTACGCTGTAGAGATACCTTCTGTACTCCTTTGTGCGCTGTAGAGATACCTTCTGTACTCCTTTGTACGCTGTAGAGATACCTCGTGTACTCCTTTGTACGTTCTAGAGATATTTCCTGTACTCCTTTGTGCGCTGTAGAGATACCTTCTGTACTCCTTTGTGCGCTGTAGAGATACCTTCTGTACTCCTTTGTGCGCTGTAGAGATACCTTCTGTACTCCTTTGTGCGCTGTAGAGATACCTTCTGTACTCCTTTGTGCGCTGTAGAGATACCTTCTGTACTTCTTTGTGCGCTGTAGAGATACCTTCTGTACTCCTTTGCACGCTGTAGAGATACCTCGTGTACTCCTTTGTACGTTCTAGAGATATTTTCTGTACTCCTTTGTGCGCTGTAGAGATACCTTCTGTACTCCTTTGTGCGCTGTAGAGATACCTTCTGTACTCCTTTGTGCGCTGTAGAGATACCTTCTGTAATCCTTTGTGCGCTGTAGAGATACCTTCTGTACTCCTTTGTACGTACTAGAGATATTTCCTGTACTCCTTTGTGCGATGTAGAGATACCTTCTGTACTCCTTTGTACGCTGTAGAGATACCTCGTGTACTCCTTTGTACGTTCTAGAGATATTTCCTGTACTCCTTTGTGCGCTGTAGAGATACCTTCTGTACTCCTTTGTGCGCTGTAGAGATACCTTCTGTACTCCTTTGTGCGCTGTAGAGATACCTTCTGTACTCCTTTGTACGCTGTAGAGATACCTCGTGTACTCCTTTGTACGTTCTAGAGATATTTCCTGTACTCCTTTGAGCGCTGTAGAGATACCTTCTGTACTCCTTTGTGCGCTGTAGAGATACCTTCTGTACTCCTTTGTGCGCTGTAGAGATACCTTCTGTACTCCTTCGTACGCTGTAGAGATACCTTCTGTACTCCTTTGTGCGCTGTAGAGATACCTTCTGTACTCCTTTGTACGCTGTAGAGATACCTCGTGTACTCCTTTGTACGTTTTAGAGATATTTCCTGTACTCCTTTGTGCGCTGTAGAGATACCTTCTGTACTCCTTTGTGCGCTGTAGAGATACCTTCTGTACTCCTTTGTACGTTCTAGAGATATTTCCTGTACTCCTTTGTGCGCTGTAGAGTAACCTTCTGTACTCCTTTGTGCGCTGTAGAGATACCTTCTGTACTCCTTTGTGCGCTGTAGAGGTACCTTCTGTACTCCTTTGTACGCTGTAGAGATACCTTCTGTACTCCTTTGTGCGCTGTAGAGATACCTTCTGTACTCCTTTGTACGCTGTAGAGATACCTCGTGTACTCCTTTGTACGTTCTAGAGATATTTCCTGTACTCCTTTGTGCGCTGTAGAGATACCTTCTGTACTCCTTTGTGCGCTGTAGAGATACCTTCTGTACTCCTTTGTGCGCTGTAGAGATACCTTCTGTACTCCTTTGTGCGCTGTAGAGATACCTTCTTTACTCCTTTGTGCGCTGTAGAGATACCTTCTGTACTTCTTTGTGCGCTGTAGAGATACCTTCTGTACTCCTTTGCACGCTGTAGAGATACCTCGTGTACTCCTTTGTACGTTCTAGAGATATTTTCTGTACTCCTTTGTGCGCTGTAGAGATACCTTCTGTACTCCTTTGTGCGCTGTAGAGATACCTTCTGTACTCCTTTGTGCGCTGTAGAGATACCTTCTGTAATCCTTTGTGCGCTGTATAGAGACCTTCTGTACTCCTTTGTACGTACTAGAGATATTTCCTGTACTCCTTTGTGCGATGTAGAGATACCTTCTGTACTCCTTTGTACGCTGTAGAGATACCTCGTGTACTCCTTTGTACGTTCTAGAGATATTTCCTGTACTCCTTTGTGCGCTGTAGAGATACCTTCTGTACTCCTTTGTGCGCTGTAGAGATACCTTCTGTACTCCTTTGTGCGCTGTAGAGATACCTTCTGTACTCCTTTGTACGCTGTAGAGATACCTCGTGTACTCCTTTGTACGTTCTAGAGATATTTCCTGTACTCCTTTGAGCGCTGTAGAGATACCTTCTGTACTTCTTTGTGCGCTGTAGAGATACCTTCTGTACTCCTTTGTGCGCTGTAGAGATACCTTCTGTACTCCTTCGTACGCTGTAGAGATACCTTCTGTACTCCTTTGTGCGCTGTAGAGATACCTTCTGTACTCCTTTGTACGCTGTAGAGATACCTCGTAAACTCCTTTGTACGTTCTAGAGATATTTCCTGTACTCCTTTGTGCGCTGTAGAGATACCTTCTGTACTCCTTTGTACGCTGTAGAGATACCTTCTGTACTCCTTTGTGCGCTGTAGAGATACCTTCTGTACTCCTTTGTACGCTGTAGAGATACCTTCTGTACTCCTTTGTGTGCTGTAGAGATACCTTCTGTACTCCTTTGTACGCTGTAGAGATACCTCGTATACTCTTTTGTACGTTCTAGAGATATTTTCTGTACTCCTTTGTGCGCTGTAGAGATACCTTCTGTACTCCTTTGTGCGCTGTAGAGATACCTTCTGTACTCCTTTGTGCGCTGTAGAGATACCTTCTGTACTCCTTTGTGCGCTGTAGAGATACCTTCTGTACTCCTTTGTGCGCTGTAGAGATACCTTCTGTACTCCTTTGTACGCTGTAGAGATACCTCGTGTACTCCTTTGTGCGCTGTAGAGATACCTTCTGTACTCCTTTGTGCGCTGTAGAGATACCTTCTGTACTACTTTGTGCGCTGTAGAGATACCTTCTGTACTCCTTTGTACGCTCTAGAGATATTTCCTGTACTCCTTTGTGCGCTGTAGAGACACCTTCTGTACTCCTTTGTGCGCTGTAGAGATATTTCCTGTACTCCTTTGTGCGCTGTAAAGATACCTTCTGTACTCCTTTGTGCGCTGTAGAGATACCTTCTGTACTCCTTTGTGCGCTGTAGAGATCCCTCGTGTACTCCTTTGTTCGTTCTAGAGATATTTCCTGTACTCCTTTGTGCGCTGTAGAGATACCTTCTGTACTCCTTTGTGCGCTGTAGAGATACCTTCTGTACTCCTTTGTACGTTCTAGAGATATTTCCTGTACTCCTTTGTGCGCTGTAGAGATACCTTCTGTACTCCTTTGTGCGCTGTAGAGATACCTTCTGTACTCCTTTGTGCGCTGTAGAGATACCTTCTGTACTCCTTTGTACGCTGTAGAGATACCTTCTGTACTCCTTTGTGCGCTGTAGAGATACCTTCTGTACTCCTTTGTACGCTGTAGAGATACCTCGTTTATTCCTTTGTACGTTCTAGAGATATTTCCTGTACTCCTTTGTGCGCTGTAGAGATACCTTCTGTACTCCTTTGTGCGCTGTAGAGATACCTTCTGTACTCCTTTGTGCGCTGTAGAGATACCTTCTGTACTCCTTTGTGCGCTGTAGAGATACCTCGTGTACTCCTTTGTACGTTCTAGAGATATTTCCTGTACTTCTTTGTGCGCTGTAGAGATACCTTCTGTACTCCTTTGTGCGCTGTAGAGATACCTTCTGTACTCCTTTGTGCGCTGTAGAGATACCTTCTGTACTCCTTTGTGCACTGTAGAGATACCTTCTGTACTCCTTTGTGCGCTGCAGAGATACCTTCTGTACTCCTTTGTACGCTGTAGAGATACCTTCTGTACTCCTTTGTGCGCTGTAGAGATACCTTCTGTACTCCTTTGTACGCTGTAGAGATACCTGGTGTACTCCTTTGTACGTTCTAGAGATATTTCCTGTACTCCTTTGTGCGCTGTAGAGATACCTTCTGTACTCCTTTGTGCGCTGTAGAGATACCTTCTGTACTCCTTTGTACGTTCTAGAGATATTTCCTGTACTCCTTTGTACGCTGTAGAGATACCTTCTGTACTCCTTTGTGCGCTGTAGAGATACCTTCTGTACTCCTTTGTACGCTGTAGAGATACCTCGTGTACTCCTTTGTACGTTCTAGAGATATTTCCTGTACTCCTTTGTGCGCTGTAGAGATACCTTCTGTACTCCTTTGTGCGCTGTAGAGATACCTTCTGTACTCCTCTGTGCACTGTAGAGATACCTTCTGTACTCCTTTGTGCGCTGTAGAGATACCTTCTGTACTCCTTTGTACGCTGTAGAGATACCTCGTGTACTCCTTTGTACGTTCTAGAGATATTTCCTGTACTCCTTTGTGCGCTGTAGAGATACCTTCTGTACTTCTTTGTGCGCTGTAGAGATACCTTCTGTACTCCTTTGTGCGCTGTAGAGATACCTTCTGTACTCCTTTGTGCGCTGTAGAGATACCTTCTGTACTCCTTTGTACGCTGTAGAGATACCTCGTGTACTCCTTTGTTCGTTCTAGAGATATTTCCTGTACTCCTTTGTGCGCTGTAGAGATACCTTCTGTACTCCTTTGTGCGCTGTAGAGATACCTTCTGTACTCCTTTGCACGTTCTAGAGATATTTCCTGTACTCCTTTGTGCGCTGTAGAGATACCTTCTGTACTCCTTTGTGCGCTGTAGAGATACCTTCTGTACTCCTTTGTGCGCTGTAGAGATACCTTCTGTACTCCTTTGTACGCTGTAGAGATACCTTCTGTACTCCTTTGTGCGCTGTAGAGATACCTTCTGTACTCCTTTGTACGCTGTAGAGATACCTCGTGTACTCCTTTGTACGTTCTAGAGATATTTCCTATACTCCTTTGTGCGCTGTAGAGATACCTTCTGTACTCCTTTGTGCGCTGTAGAGATACCTTCTGTACTCCTTTGTGCGCTGTAGAGATACCTTCTGTACTCCTTTGTGCGCTGTAGAGATACCTTCTGTACTCCTTTGTGCGCTGTAGAGATACCTTCTGTACTCCTTTGTACGCTGTAGAGATACCTCGTGTACTCCTTTGTACGTTCTAGAGATATTTCCTGTACTCCTTTGTGCGCTGTAGAGATACCTTCTGTACTCCTTTGTGCGCTGTAGAGATACCTTCTGTACTCCTTTGTGCGCTGTAGAGATACCTTCTGTACTCCTTTGTGCGCTGTAGAGATACCTTCTGTACTCCTTTGTACGCTGTAGAGATACATCGTGTACTCCTTTGTACGTTCTAGAGATATTTCCTGTACTCCTTTGTGCGCTATAGAGATACCTTCTGTACTCCTTTGTGCGCTGTAGAGATACCTTCTTTACTGCTTTGTGCGCTGTTGAGATACCTTCTGTACTCCTTTGTGCGCTGTGGAGATACCTTCTGTACTCCTTTGTACGTTCTAGAGATATTTCCTGTACTCCTTTGTGCGCTGTAGAGATACCTTCTGTACTCCTTTGTACGCTGTAGAGATACCTCGTGTACTCCTTTGTACGTTCTAGAGATATTTCCTGTACTCCTTTGTGCGCTGTAGAGATACCTTCTGTACTCCTTTGTGCGCTGTAGAGATACCTTCTGTACTCCTTTGTGCGCTGTAGAGATACCTTCTGTACTCCTTTGTACGCTGTAGAGATACCTCGTGTACTCCTTTGTACGTTCTAGAGATATTCCCTGTACTCCTTTGTGCGCTGTAGAGATACCTTCTGTACTCCTTTGTGCGCTGTAGAGATACCTTCTGTACTCCTTTGTGCGCTGTAGAGATACCTTTTGTACTCCTTTGTACGCTGTAGAGATACCTTCTGTACTCCTTTGTGCGCTGTAGAGATACCTTCTGTACTCCTTTGTACGCTGTAGAGATATCTCGTGTACTCCTTTGTACGTTCTAGAGATATTTCCTGTACTCCTTTGTGCGCTGTAGAGATACCTTCTGTACTCCTTTGTGCGCTGTAGAGATACCTTCTGTACTCCTTTGTGCGCTGTAGAGAGACCTTCTGTACTCCTTTGTGCGCTGTAGAGATACCTTCTGTACTCCTTTGTGCGCTGTAGAGATACCTTCTGTACTCCTTTGTACGCTGTAGAGATATCTTCTGTACTCCTTTGTGCGCTGTAGAGATACCTTCTGTACTCCTTTGTACGCTGTAGAGATACCTTCTGTACTCCTTTGTACGCTGTAGAGATACCTCGTGTACTCCTTTGTACGTTCTAGAGATATTTCCTGTACTCCTCTGTGCACTGTAGAGATACCTTCTGTACTCCTTTGTGCGCTGTAGAGATACCTTCTGTACTCCTTTGATCGCTGTAGAGATACCTTCTGTACTCCTTTGATCGCTGTAGAGATACCTTCTGTACTCCTTTGTACGCTGTAGAGATACCTTCTGTACTCCTTTGTGCGCTGTAGAGATACCTTCTGTACTCCTTTGTACGCTGTAGAGATACCTCGTGTACTCCTTTGTACGTTCTAGAGATATTTCCTGTACTCCTTTGTGCGCTGTAGAGATACCTTCTGTACTCCTTTGTGCGCTGTAGAGATACCTTCTGTACTCCTTTGTACGTTCTAGAGATATTTCCTGTACTCCTTTGTACGCTGTAGAGATACCTTTTGTACTCCTTTGTGCGCTGTAGAGATACCTTCTCTACTCCTTTGTACGCTGTAGAGATACCTCGTGTACTCCTTTGTACGTTCTAGAGATATTTCCTGTACTCCTTTGTGCGCTGTAGAGATACCTTCTGTACTCCTTTGTGCGCTGTAGAGATACCTTTTGTACTCCTTTGTGCGCTGTAGAGATACCTTCTGTACTCCTTTGTGCGCTGTAGAGATACCTTCTGTACTCCTTTGTACGCTGTAGAGATACCTCGTGTACTCCTTTGTGCGCTGTAGAGATACCTTTTGTACTCCTTTATGCGCTGTAGAGATACCTTTTGTACTCCTTTGTGCGCTGTAGAGATACCTTCTGTACTCCTTTGTACGTTCTAGAGATATTTCCTGTACTCCTTTGTGCGCTGTAGAGATACCTTCTGTACTCCTTTGTGCGCTGTAGAGATATTTCCTGTACTCCTTTGTGCACTGTAGAGATACCTTCTGTACTCCTTTGTGCGCTGTAGAGATACCTTCTGTACTCCTTTGTACGCTGTAGAGATACCTTCTGTACTCCTTTGTGCGCTGTAGAGATACCTTCTGTACTCCTTTGTGCGCTGTAGAGATACCTTCTGTACTCCTTTGTGCGCTGTAGAGATACCTTCTGTACTCCTTTGTACGCTGTAGAGATACCTCGTGTACTCCTTCGTACGTTCTAGAGATATTTCCTGTACTCCTTTGTGCGCTGTAGAGATACCTTCTGTACTCCTTTGTGCGCTGTAGAGATACCTTCTGTACTCCTTTGTGCGCTGTAGAGATACCTTCTGTACTCCTTTGTACGCTGTAGAGATACCTCGTGTACTCCTTTGTACGTTCTAGAGATATTTCCTGTACTCCTTTGTGCGCTGTAGAGATACCTTCTGTACTTCTTTGTGCGCTGTAGAGATACCTTTTGTACTCCTTTGTGCGCTGTAGAGATACCTTCTGTACTCCTTTGTACGCTGTAGAGATACCTTCTGTACTCCTTTGTGCGCTGTAGAGATACCTTCTGTACTCCTTTGTACGCTGTAGAGATACCTCGTGTACTCCTTTGTACGTTCTAGAGATATTTCCTGTACTCCTTTGTGCGCTGTAGAGATACCTTCTGTACTTCTTTGTGCGCTGTAGAGATACCTTTTGTACTCCTTTGTGCGCTGTAGAGATACCTTCTGTACTTCTTTGTGCGCTGTAGAGATACCTTCTGTACTCCTTTGTGCGCTGTAGAGATACCTTCTGTACTCCTTTGTACGCTGTAGAGATACCTTCTGTACTCCTTTGTACGCTGTAGAGATACCTCGTGTACTCCTTTGTACGTTCTAGAGATATTTCCTGTACTCCTTTGTGCGCTGTAGAGATACCTTCTGTACTCTTTGGTGCGCTGTAGAGATACCTTCTGTACTCCTTTGTGCGCTGTAGAGATACCTTCTGTACTCCTTTGTGCGCTGTAGAGATACCTTCTGTACTCCTTTGTACGCTGTAGAGATACCTCGTGTACTCCTTTGTGCGCTGTAGAGATACCTTCTGTACTCCTTTGTGCGCTGTAGAGATACCTTCTGTACTCCTTTGTGCGCTGTAGAGATACCTTCTGTACTCCTTTGTGCGCTGTAGAGATACCTTCTGTACTCCTTTGTGCGCTGTAGAGATACCTTCTGTACTCCTTTGTGCGCTGTAGAGATACCTTCTGTACTCCTTTGTGCGCTGTAGAGATACCTTCTGTACTTCTTTGTGCGCTGTAGAGATACCTTCTGTACTCCTTTGTACGCTGTAGAGATACCTCGTGTACTCCTTTGTACGTTCTAGAGATATTTCCTGTACTCCTTTGTGCGCTGTAGAGATACCTTCTGTACTCCTTTGTGCGCTGTAGAGATACCTTCTGTACTCCTTTGTGCGCTGTAGAGATACCTTCTGTACTCCTTTGAGCGCTGTAGAGATACCTTCTGTACTCCTTTGTACGCTGTAGAGATACCTCGTGTACTCCTTTGTGCGCTGTAGAGATACCTTCTGTACTCCTTTGTACGCTGTAGAGATACCTCGTGTACTCCTTTGTACGTTCTAGAGATATTTCCTGTACTCCTTTGTGCGCTGTAGAGATACCTTCTGTACTCCTTTGTGCGCTGTAGAGATACCTTCTGTACTCCTTTGTGCGCTGTAGAGATACCTTCTGTACTCCTTTGTACGCTGTAGAGATACCTCGTGTACTCCTTTGTACGTTCTAGAGATATTTCCTGTACTCCTTTGTGCGCTGTAGAGATACCTTCTGTACTTCTTTGTGCGCTGTAGAGATACCTTTTGTACTCCTTTGTGCGCTGTAGAGATACCTCCTGTACTCCTTTGTACGCTGTAGAGATACCTTCTGTACTCCTTTGTGCGCTGTAGAGATACCTTCTGTACTCCTTTGTACGCTGTAGAGATACCTCGTGTACTCCTTTGTACGTTCTAGAGATATTTCCTGTACTCCTTTGTGCGCTGTAGAGATACCTTCTGTACTTCTTTGTGCGCTGTAGAGATACCTTCTGTACTCCTTTGTGCGCTGTAGAGATACCTTCTGTACTCCTTTGTACGCTGTAGAGATACCTTCTGTACTCCTTTGTGCGCTGTAGAGATACCTTCTGTACTCCTTTGTACGCTGTAGAGATACCTCGTGTACTCCTTTGTACGTTCTAGAGATATTTCCTGTACTCCTTTGTGCGCTGTAGAGATACCTTCTGTACTCCTTTGTGCGCTGTAGAGATACCTTCTGTACTCCTTTGTGCGCTGTAGAGATACCTTCTGTACTCCTTTGTGCGCTGTAGAGATACCTTCTGTACTCAATTGTTAAAATAAAGGACGTCTTGGTAGTGAAGTTTCCATTTTTTCAAAATTGCTGATCCCAAAATTTTGAAAAAATGGAAACCTTCTGTACTCCTTTGTACGCTGTAGAGATACCTCGTGTACTCCTTTGTGCGCTGTAGAGATACCTTCTGTACTCCTTTGTGCGCTGTAGAGATACCTTCTGTACTCCTTTGTGCGCTGTAGAGATACCTTCTGTACTCCTTTGTGCGCTGTAGAGATACCTTCTGTACTCCTTTGTGCGCTGTAGAGATACCTTCTGTACTCCTTTGAGCGCTGTAGAGATACCTTCTGTACTCCTTTGTGCGCTGTAGAGATACCTTCTGTACTTCTTTGTGCGCTGTAGAGATACCATCTGTACTCCTTTGTACGCTGTAGAGATACCTCGTGTACTCCTTTGTACGTTCTAGAGATATTTCCTGTACTCCTTTGTGCGCTGTAGAGATACCTTCCGTACTCCTTTGTGCGCTGTAGAGATACCTTCTGTACTCCTTTGTGCGCTGTAGAGATACCTTCTGTACTCCTTTGAGCGCTGTAGAGATACCTTCTGTACTCCTTTGTACGCTGTAGAGATACCTCGTGTACTCCTTTGTGCGCTGTAGAGATACCTTCTGTACTCCTTTGTACGCTGTAGAGATACCTCGTGTACTCCTCTGTACGTTCTAGAGATATTTCCTGTACTTCTTTGTGCGCTGTAGAGATACCTTTTGTACTCCTTTGTGCGCTGTAGAGATACCTTCTGTACTCCTTTGTACGCTGTAGAGATACCTTCTGTACTCCTTTGTGCGCTGTAGAGATACCTTCTGTACTCCTTTGTACGCTGTAGAGATACCTCGTGTACTCCTTTGTACGTTCTAGAGATATTTCCTGTACTCCTTTGTGCGCTGTAGAGATACCTTCTGTACTTCTTTGTGCGCTGTAGAGATACCTTCTGTACTCCTTTGTGCGCTGTAGAGATACCTTCTGTACTCCTTTGTACGCTGTAGAGATACCTTCTGTACTCCTTTGTGCGCTGTAGAGATACCTTCTGTACTCCTTTGTACGCTGTAGAGATACCTCGTGTACTCCTTTGTACGTTCTAGAGATATTTCCTGTACTCCTTTGTGCGCTGTAGAGATACCTTCTGTACTCCTTTGTGCGCTGTAGAGATACCTTCTGTACTCCTTTGTGCGCTGTAGAGATACCTTCTGTACTCCTTTGTGCGCTGTAGAGATACCTTCTGTACTCAATTGTTAAAATAAAGGACGTCTTGGTAGTGAAGTTTCCATTTTTTCAAAATTGCTGATCCCAAAATTTTGAAAAAATGGAAACCTTCTGTACTCCTTTGTACGCTGTAGAGATACCTCGTGTACTCCTTTGTGCGCTGTAGAGATACCTTCTGTACTCCTTTGTGCGCTGTAGAGATACCTTCTGTACTCCTTTGTGCGCTGTAGAGATACCTTCTGTACTCCTTTGTGCGCTGTAGAGATACCTTCTGTACTCCTTTGTGCGCTGTAGAGATACCTTCTGTACTCCTTTGAGCGCTGTAGAGATACCTTCTGTACTCCTTTGTGCGCTGTAGAGATACCTTCTGTACTTCTTTGTGCGCTGTAGAGATACCATCTGTACTCCTTTGTACGCTGTAGAGATACCTCGTGTACTCCTTTGTACGTTCTAGAGATATTTCCTGTACTCCTTTGTGCGCTGTAGAGATACCTTCCGTACTCCTTTGTGCGCTGTAGAGATACCTTCTGTACTCCTTTGTGCGCTGTAGAGATACCTTCTGTACTCCTTTGAGCGCTGTAGAGATACCTTCTGTACTCCTTTGTACGCTGTAGAGATACCTCGTGTACTCCTTTGTGCGCTGTAGAGATACCTTCTGTACTCCTTTGTACGCTGTAGAGATACCTCGTGTACTCCTTTGTACGTTCTAGAGATATTTCCTGTACTTCTTTGTGCGCTGTAGAGATACCTTCTGTACTCCTTTGTGCGCTGTAGAGATACCTTCTGTACTCCTTTGTGCGCTGTAGAGATACCTTCTGTACTCCTTTGTGCGCTGTAGAGATACCTTCTGTACTCCTTTGTACGCTGTAGAGATACCTCGTGTACTCCTTTGTACGTTCTAGAGATATTTCCTGTACTCCTTTGTGCGCTGTAGAGACACCTTCTGTACTCCTTTGTGCGCTGTAGAGATACCTTCTGTACTCCTTTGTGCGCTGTAGAGATACCTTCTGTACTCCTTTGTGCGCTGTGGAGATACCTTCTGTACTCCTTTGTACGTTCTAGAGATATTTCCTGTACTCCTTTGTGCGCTGTAGAGATACCTTCTGTACTCCTTTGTACGCTGTAGAGATACCTCGTGTACTCCTTTGTACGTTCTAGAGATATTTTCTGTACTCCTTTGTGCGCTGTAGAGATACCTTCTGTACTCCTTTGTGCGCTGTAGAGATACCTTCTGTACTCCTTTGTGCGCTGTAGAGATACCTTCTGTACTCCTTTGTACGCTGTAGAGATACCTCGTGTACTCCTTTGTACGTTCTAGAGATATTCCCTGTACTCCTTTGTGCGCTGTAGAGATACCTTCTGTACTCCTTTGTGCGCTGTAGAGATACCTTCTGTACTCCTTTGTGCGCTGTAGAGATACCTTTTGTACTCCTTTGTACGCTGTAGAGATACCTTCTGTACTCCTTTCTGCGCTGTAGAGATACCTTCTGTACTCCTTTGTACGCTGTAGAGATATCTCGTGTACTCCTTTGTACGTTCTAGAGATATTTCCTGTACTCCTTTGTGCGCTGTAGAGATACCTTCTGTACTCCTTTGTGCGCTGTAGAGATACCTTCTGTACTCCTTTGTGCGCTGTAGAGAGACCTTCTGTACTCCTTTGTGCGCTGTAGAGATACCTTCTGTACTCCTTTGTGCGCTGTAGAGATACCTTCTGTACTCCTTTGTACGCTGTAGAGATATCTTCTGTACTCCTTTGTGCGCTGTAGAGATACCTTCTGTACTCCTTTGTACGCTGTAGAGATACCTTCTGTACTCCTTTGTACGCTGTAGAGATACCTCGTGTACTCCTTTGTACGTTCTAGAGATATTTCCTGTACTCCTCTGTGCACTGTAGAGATACCTTCTGTACTCCTTTGTGCGCTGTAGAGATATCTTCTGTACTCCTTTGATCGCTGTAGAGATACCTTCTGTACTCCTTTGATCGCTGTAGAGATACCTTCTGTACTCCTTTGTACGCTGTAGAGATACCTTCTGTACTCCTTTGTGCGCTGTAGAGATACCTTCTGTACTCCTTTGTACGCTGTAGAGATACCTCGTGTACTCCTTTGTACGTTCTAGAGATATTTCCTGTACTCCTTTGTGCGCTGTAGAGATACCTTCTGTACTTCTTGTGCGCTGTAGAGATACCTTCTGTACTCCTTTGTACGTTCTAGAGATATTTCCTGTACTCCTTTGTACGCTGTAGAGATACCTTTTGTACTCCTTTGTGCGCTGTAGAGATACCTTCTGTACTCCTTTGTACGCTGTAGAGATACCTCGTGTACTCCTTTGTACGTTCTAGAGATATTTCCTGTACTCCTTTGTGCGCTGTAGAGATACCTTCTGTACTCCTTTGTGCGCTGTAGAGATACCTTTTGTACTCCTTTGTGCGCTGTAGAGATACCTTCTGTACTCCTTTGTGCGCTGTAGAGATACCTTCTGTACTCCTTTGTACGCTGTAGAGATACCTCGTGTACTCCTTTGTGCGCTGTAGAGATACCTTCTGTACTCCTTTATGCGCTGTAGAGATACCTTTTGTACTCCTTTGTGCGCTGTAGAGATACCTTCTGTACTCCTTTGTACGTTCTAGAGATATTTCCTGTACTCCTTTGTGCGCTGTAGAGATACCTTCTGTACTCCTTTGTGCGCTGTAGAGATATTTCCTGTACTCCTTTGTGCACTGTAGAGATACCTTCTGTACTCCTTTGTGCGCTGTAGAGATACCTTCTGTACTCCTTCGTACGCTGTAGAGATACCTTCTGTACTCCTTTGTGCGCTGTAGAGATACCTTCTGTACTCCTTTGTGCGCTGTAGAGATACCTTCTGTACTCCTTTGTGCGCTGTAGAGATACCTTCTGTACTCCTTTGTACGCTGTAGAGATACCTCGTGTACTCCTTCGTACGTTCTAGAGATATTTCCTGTACTCCTTTGTGCGCTGTAGAGATACCTTCTGTACTCCTTTGTGCGCTGTAGAGATACCTTCTGTACTCCTTTGTGCGCTGTAGAGATACCTTCTGTACTCCTTTGTACGCTGTAGAGATACCTCGTGTACTCCTTTGTACGTTCTAGAGATATTTCCTGTACTCCTTTGTGCGCTGTAGAGATACCTTCTGTACTTCTTTGTGCGCTGTAGAGATACCTTTTGTACTCCTTTGTGCGCTGTAGAGATACCTTCTGTACTCCTTTGTACGCTGTAGAGATACCTTCTGTACTCCTTTGTGCGCTGTAGAGATACCTTCTGTACTCCTTTGTACGCTGTAGAGATACCTCGTGTACTCCTTTGTACGTTCTAGAGATATTTCCTGTACTCCTTTGTGCGCTGTAGAGATACCTTCTGTACTTCTTTGTGCGCTGTAGAGATACCTTTTGTACTCCTTTGTGCGCTGTAGAGATACCTTCTGTACTTCTTTGTGCGCTGTAGAGATACCTTCTGTACTCCTTTGTGCGCTGTAGAGATACCTTCTGTACTCCTTTGTACGCTGTAGAGATACCTTCTGTACTCCTTTGTACGCTGTAGAGATACCTCGTGTACTCCTTTGTACGTTCTAGAGATATTTCCTGTACTCCTTTGTGCGCTGTAGAGATACCTTCTGTACTCTTTGGTGCGCTGTAGAGATACCTTCTGTACTCCTTTGTGCGCTGTAGAGATACCTTCTGTACTCCTTTGTGCGCTGTAGAGATACCTTCTGTACTCCTTTGTACGCTGTAGAGATACCTCGTGTACTCCTTTGTGCGCTGTAGAGATACCTTCTGTACTCCTTTGTGCGCTGTAGAGATACCTTCTGTACTCCTTTGTGCGCTGTAGAGATACCTTCTGTACTCCTTTGTGCGCTGTAGAGATACCTTCTGTACTCCTTTGTGCGCTGTAGAGATACCTTCTGTACTCCTTTGTGCGCTGTAGAGATACCTTCTGTACTCCTTTGTGCGCTGTAGAGATACCTTCTGTACTTCTTTGTGCGCTGTAGAGATACCTTCTGTACTCCTTTGTACGCTGTAGAGATACCTCGTGTACTCCTTTGTACGTTCTAGAGATATTTCCTGTACTCCTTTGTGCGCTGTAGAGATACCTTCTGTACTCCTTTGTGCGCTGTAGAGATACCTTCTGTACTCCTTTGTGCGCTGTAGAGATACCTTCTGTACTCCTTTGAGCGCTGTAGAGATACCTTCTGTACTCCTTTGTACGCTGTAGAGATACCTCGTGTACTCCTTTGTGCGCTGTAGAGATACCTTCTGTACTCCTTTGTACGCTGTAGAGATACCTCGTGTACTCCTTTGTACGTTCTAGAGATATTTCCTGTACTCCTTTGTGCGCTGTAGAGATACCTTCTGTACTCCTTTGTGCGCTGTAGAGATACCTTCTGTACTCCTTTGTGCGCTGTAGAGATACCTTCTGTACTCCTTTGTACGCTGTAGAGATACCTCGTGTACTCCTTTGTACGTTCTAGAGATATTTCCTGTACTCCTTTGTGCGCTGTAGAGATACCTTCTGTACTTCTTTGTGCGCTGTAGAGATACCTTTTGTACTCCTTTGTGCGCTGTAGAGATACCTTCTGTACTCCTTTGTACGCTGTAGAGATACCTTCTGTACTCCTTTGTGCGCTGTAGAGATACCTTCTGTACTCCTTTGTACGCTGTAGAGATACCTCGTGTACTCCTTTGTACGTTCTAGAGATATTTCCTGTACTCCTTTGTGCGCTGTAGAGATACCTTCTGTACTTCTTTGTGCGCTGTAGAGATACCTTCTGTACTCCTTTGTGCGCTGTAGAGATACCTTCTGTACTCCTTTGTACGCTGTAGAGATACCTTCTGTACTCCTTTGTGCGCTGTAGAGATACCTTCTGTACTCCTTTGTACGCTGTAGAGATACCTCGTGTACTCCTTTGTACGTTCTAGAGATATTTCCTGTACTCCTTTGTGCGCTGTAGAGATACCTTCTGTACTCCTTTGTGCGCTGTAGAGATACCTTCTGTACTCCTTTGTGCGCTGTAGAGATACCTTCTGTACTCCTTTGTGCGCTGTAGAGATACCTTCTGTACTCAATTGTTAAAATAAAGGACGTCTTGGTAGTGAAGTTTCCATTTTTTCAAAATTGCTGATCCCAAAATTTTGAGAAAATGGAAACCTTCTGTACTCCTTTGTACGCTGTAGAGATACCTCGTGTACTCCTTTGTGCGCTGTAGAGATACCTTCTGTACTCCTTTGTGCGCTGTAGAGATACCTTCTGTACTCCTTTGTGCGCTGTAGAGATACCTTCTGTACTCCTTTGTGCGCTGTAGAGATACCTTCTGTACTCCTTTGTGCGCTGTAGAGATACCTTCTGTACTCCTTTGAGCGCTGTAGAGATACCTTCTGTACTCCTTTGTGCGCTGTAGAGATACCTTCTGTACTTCTTTGTGCGCTGTAGAGATACCATCTGTACTCCTTTGTACGCTGTAGAGATACCTCGTGTACTCCTTTGTACGTTCTAGAGATATTTCCTGTACTCCTTTGTGCGCTGTAGAGATACCTTCCGTACTCCTTTGTGCGCTGTAGAGATACCTTCTGTACTCCTTTGTGCGCTGTAGAGATACCTTCTGTACTCCTTTGAGCGCTGTAGAGATACCTTCTGTACTCCTTTGTACGCTGTAGAGATACCTCGTGTACTCCTTTGTGCGCTGTAGAGATACCTTCTGTACTCCTTTGTACGCTGTAGAGATACCTCGTGTACTCCTTTGTACGTTCTAGAGATATTTCCTGTACTTCTTTGTGCGCTGTAGAGATACCTTCTGTACTCCTTTGTGCGCTGTAGAGATACCTTCTGTACTCCTTTGTGCGCTGTAGAGATACCTTCTGTACTCCTTTGTGCGCTGTAGAGATACCTTCTGTACTCCTTTGTACGCTGTAGAGATACCTCGTGTACTCCTTTGTACGTTCTAGAGATATTTCCTGTACTCCTTTGTGCGCTGTAGAGACACCTTCTGTACTCCTTTGTGCGCTGTAGAGATACCTTCTGTACTCCTTTGTGCGCTGTAGAGATACCTTCTGTACTCCTTTGTGCGCTGTAGAGATACCTTCTGTACTCCTTTGTGCGCTGTAGAGATACCTCGTGTACTCCTTCGTACGTTCTAGAGATATTTCCTGTACTCCTTTGTGCGCTGTAGAGATACCTTCTGTACTCCTTTGTGCGCTGTAGAGATACCTTCTGTACTCCTTTGTGCGCTGTAGAGATACCTTCTGTACTCCTTTGTGCGCTGTAGAGATACCTTCTGTACTCCTTTGTGCGCTGTAGAGATACCTTCTGTACTCCTATGTACGCTGTAGAGATACCTCGTGTACTCCTTTGTGCGCTGTAGAGATACCTTCTGTACTCCTTTGTGCGCTGTAGAGATACCTTCTGTACTCCTTTGTGCGCTGTAGAGATACCTTCTGTACTCCTTTGTGCGCTGTAGAGATACCTTCTGTACTCCTTTGTGCGCTGTAGAGATACCTTCCGTACTCCTTTGTGCGCTGTAGAGATACCTTCTGTACTCCTTTGTACGCTGTAGAGATACCTCGTGTACTCCTTTTACGTTCTAGAGATATTTCCTGTACTCCTTTGTGCGCTGTAGAGATACCTTCTGTACTCCTTTGTGCGCTGTAGAGATACCTTCTGTACTCCTTTGTACGTTCTAGAGATATTTCCTGTACTCCTTTGTACGCTGTAGAGATACCTTCTGTACTCCTTTGTGCGCTGTAGAGATACCTTCTGTACTCCTTTGTACGGTGTAGAGATACCTCGTGTACTCCTTTGTACGTTCTAGAGATATTTCCTGTACTCCTTTGTGCGCTGTAGAGATACCTTCTGTACTCCTTTGTGCGCTGTAGAGATACCTTCTGTACTCCTTTGTGCGCTGTAGAGATACCTTCTGTACTCCTTTGTGCGCTGTAGAGATACCTTCTGTACTCCTTTGTACGCTGTAGAGATACCTCGTGTACTCCTTTGTGCACTGTAGAGATACCTTCTGTACTCCTTCGTGCGCTGTAGAGATACCTTCTGTACTCCTTTGTGCGCTGTAGAGATACCTTCTGTACTCCTTTGTACGTTCTAGAGATATTTCCTGTACTCCTTTGTGCGCTGTAGAGATACCTTCTGTACTTCTTTGTGCGCTGTAGAGATATTTCCTGTACTCCTTTGTGCACTGTAGAGATACCTTCTGTACTCCTTTGTACGCTGTAGAGATACCTCGTGTACTCCTTTGTACGTTCTAGAGATATTTCCTGTACTCCTTTGTGCGCTGTAGAGATACCTTCTGTACTCCTTTGTGCGCTGTAGAGATACCTTCTGTACTCCTTTGTACGTTCTAGAGATATTTCCTGTACTCCTTTGTGCGCTGTAGAGATACCTTCTGTACTCCTTTGTGCGCTGTAGAGATACCTTCTGTACTCCTTTGTGCGCTGTAGAGATACCTTTTGTACTCCTTTGTACGCTGTAGAGATACCTCGTGTACTCCTTCGTACGTTCTAGAGATATTTTCTGTACTCCTTTGTGCGCTGTAGAGATACCTTCTGTACTCCATTGTGCGCTGTAGAGATACCTTCTGTACTCCTTTGTGCGCTGTAGAGATACCTTCTGTACTCCTTTGTACGCTGTAGAGATACCTCGTGTACTCCTTTGTACGTTCTAGAGATATTTCCTGTACTCCTTTGTGCGCTGTAGAGATACCTTCTGTACTTCTTTGTGCGCTGTAGAGATACCTTTTGTACTCCTTTGTGCGCTGTAGAGATACCTTCTGTACTCCTTTGTACGCTGTAGAGATACCTTCTGTACTCCTTTGTGCGCTGTAGAGATACCTTCTGTACTCCTTTGTACGCTGTAGAGATACCTCGTGTACTCCTTTGTACGTTCTAGAGATATTTCCTGTACTCCTTTGTGCGCTGTAGAGATACCTTCTGTACTTCTTTGTGCGCTGTAGAGATACCTTCTGTACTCCTTTGTGCGCTGTAGAGATACTTTCTGTACTCCTTTGTACGCTGTAGAGATACCTTCTGTACTCCTTTGTGCGCTGTAGAGATACCTTCTCTACTCCTTTGTACGCTGTAGAGATACCTCGTGTACTCCTTTGTACGTTCTAGAGATATTTCCTGTACTCCTTTGTGCGCTGTAGAGATACCTTCTGTACTCCTTTGTGCGCTGTAGAGATACCTTCTGTACTCCTTTGTACGCTGTAGAGATACCTCGTGTACTCCTTTGTGCGCTGTAGAGATACCTTCTGTACTCCTTTGTGCGCTGTAGAGATACCTTCTGTACTCCTTTGTGCGCTGTAGAGATACCTTCTGTACTCCTTTGTGCGCTGTAGAGATACCTTCTGTACTCCTTTGTGCGCTGTAGAGATACCTTCTGTACTCCTTTGTGCGCTGTAGAGATACCTTCTGTACTCCTTTGTGCGCTGTAGAGATACCTTCTGTACTTCTTTGTGCGCTGTAGAGATACCTTCTGTACTCCTTTGTACGCTGTAGAGATACCTCGTGTACTCCTTTGTACGTTCTAGAGATATTTCCTGTACTCCTTTGTGCGCTGTAGAGATACCTTTTGTACTCCTTTGTGCGCTGTAGAGATACCTTCTGTGCTCCTTTGTGCGCTGTAGAGATACCTTCTGTACTCCTTTGTGCGCTGTAGAGATACCTTCTGTACTCCTTTGTACGCTGTAGAGATACCTCGTGTACTCCTTTGTACGTTCTAGAGATATTTCCTGTACTCCTTTGTGCGCTGTAGAGATACCTTCTGTACTCCTTTGTGCGCTGTAGAGATACCTTCTGTACTCCTTTGTGCGCTGTAGAGATACCTTCTGTACTCCTTTGTGCGCTGTAGAGATACCTTCTGTACTCCTTTGTACGCTGTAGAGATACCTCGTGTAATCCTTTGTACGTTCTAGAGATATTTACTGTACTCCTTTGTGCGCTGTAGAGATACCTTCTGTACTCCTTTGTGCGCTGTAGAGATACCTTCTGTACTCCTTTGTGCGCTGTAGAGATACCTTCTGTACTCCTTTGTGCGCTGTAGAGATACCTTCTGTACTCCTTTGTGCGCTGTAGAGATACCTTCTGTACTCCTATGTACGCTGTAGAGATACCTCGTGTACTCCTTTGTGCGCTGTAGAGATACCTTCTGTACTCCTTTGTGCGCTGTAGAGATACCTTCTGTACTCCTTTGTGCGCTGTAGAGATACCTTCTGTACTCCTTTGTGCGCTGTAGAGATACCTTCTGTACTCCTTTGTGCGCTGTAGAGATACCTTTTGTACTCCTTTGTGCGCTGTAGAGATACCTTCTGTACTCCTTTGTACGCTGTAGAGATACCTCGTGTACTCCTTTGTACGTTCTAGAGATATTTCCTGTACTCCTTTGTGCGCTGTAGAGATACCTTCTGTACTCCTTTGTGCGCTGTAGAGATACCTTCTGTACTCCTTTGTACGTTCTAGAGATATTTCCTGTACTCCTTTGTACGCTGTAGAGATACCTTCTGTACTCCTTTGTGCGCTGTAGAGATACCTTCTGTACTCCTTTGTGTGCTGTAGAGATACCTTCTGTACTCCTTTGTGCGCTGTAGAGATACCTTCTGTACTCCTTTGTGCGCTGTAGAGATACCTTCTGTACTCCTTTGTACGCAGTAGAGATACCTCGTGTACTCCTTTGTGCGCTGTAGAGATACCTTCTGTAATCCTTCGTGCGCTGTAGAGATACCTTCTGTACTCCTTTGTGCGCTGTAGAGATACCTTCTGTACTCCTTTGTACGTTCTAGAGATATTTCCTGTACTCCTTTGTGCGCTGTAGAGATACCTTCTGTACTCCTTTGTGCGCTGTAGAGATATTTCCTGTACTCCTTTGTGCACTGTAGAGATACCTTCTGTACTCCTTTGTGCGCTGTAGAGATACCTTCTGTACTCCTTTGTACGCTGTAGAGATACCTCGTGTACTCCTCTGTACGTTCTAGAGATATTTCCTGTACTCCTTTGTGCGCTGTAGAGATACCTTCTGTACTCCTTTGTGCGCTGTAGAGATACCTTCTGTACTCCTTTGTACGTTCTAGAGATATTTCCTGTACTCCTTTGTGCGCTGTACAGATACCTTCTGTACTCCTTTGTGCGCTGTAGAGATACCTTCTGTACTCCTTTGTGCGCTGTAGAGATACCTTCTGTACTCCTTTGTACGCTGTAGAGATACCTCGTGTACTCCTTCGTACGTTCTAGAGATATTTTCTGTACTCCTTTGTGCGCTGTAGAGATACCTTCTGTACTCCATTGTGCGCTGTAGAGATACCTTCTGTACTCCTTTTTGCGCTGTAGAGATACCTTCTGTACTCCTTTGTACGCTGTAGAGATACCTCGTGTACTCCTTTGTACGTTCTAGAGATATTTCCTGTACTCCTTTGTGCGCTGTAGAGATACCTTCTGTACTTCTTTGTGCGCTGTAGAGATACCCTTTGTACTCCTTTGTGCGCTGTAGAGATACCTTCTGTACTCCTTTGTACGCTGTAGAGATACCTTCTGTACTCCTTTGTGCGCTGTAGAGATACCTTCTGTACTCCTTTGTACGCTGTAGAGATACCTCGTGTACTCCTTTGTACGTTCTAGAGATATTTCCTGTACTCCTTTGTGCGCTGTAGAGATACCTTCTGTACTTCTTTGTGCGCTGTAGAGATACCTTCTGTACTCCTTTGTGCGCTGTAGAGATACTTTCTGTACTCCTTTGTACGCTGTAGAGATACCTTCTGTACTCCTTTGTGCGCTGTAGAGATACCTTCTGTACTCCTTTGTACGCTGTAGAGATACCTCGTGTACTCCTTTGTACGTTCTAGAGATATTTCCTGTACTCCTTTGTGCGCTGTAGAGATACCTTCTGTACTTCTTTGTGCGCTGTAGAGATACCTTCTGTACTCCTTTGTGCGCTGTAGAGATACTTTCTGTACTCCTTTGTACGCTGTAGAGATACCTTCTGTACTCCTTTGTGCGCTGTAGAGATACCTTCTGTACTCCTTTGAGCGCTGTAGAGATACCTTCTGTACTCCTTTGTACGCTGTAGAGATACCTCGTGTACTCCTTTGTGCGCTGTAGAGATACCTTCTGTACTCCTTTGTACGCTGTAGAGATACCTCGTGTACTCCTTTGTACGTTCTAGAGATATTTCCTGTACTTCTTTGTGCGCTGTAGAGATACCTTCTGTACTCCTTTGTGCGCTGTAGAGATACCTTCTGTACTCCTTTGTGCGCTGTAGAGATACCTTCTGTACTCCTTTGTGCGCTGTAGAGATACCTTCTGTACTCCTTTGTACGCTGTAGAGATACCTCGTGTACTCCTTTGTACGTTCTAGAGATATTTCCTGTACTCCTTTGTGCGCTGTAGAGATACCTTCTGTACTCCTTTGTGCGCTGTAGAGATACCTTCTGTACTCCTTTGTGCGCTGTAGAGATACCTTCTGTACTCCTTTGTGCGCTGTAGAGATACCTTCTGTACTCCTTTGTACGCTGTAGAGATACATCGTGTACTCCTTTGTACGTTCTAGAGATATTTCCTGTACTCCTTTGTGCGCTGTAGAGATACCTTCTGTACTCCTTTGTGCGCTGTAGAGATACCTTCTGTACTCCTTTGTGCGCTGTAGAGATACCTTCTGTACTCCTTTGCGCGCTGTAGAGATACCTTCTGTACTCCTTTCTGCGCTGTAGAGATACCTTCTGTACTCCTATGTACGCTGTAGAGATACCTCGTGTACTCCTTTGTGCGCTGTAGAGATACCTTCTGTACTCCTTTGTGCGCTGTAGAGATACCTTCTGTACTCCTTTGTGCGCTGTAGAGATACCTTCTGTACTCCTTTGTACGTTCTAGAGATATTTCCTGTACTCCTTTGTGCGCTGTAGAGATACCCTCTGTACTCCTTTGTGCGCTGTAGAGATACCTTCTGTACTCCTTTGTACGTTCTAGAGATATTTCCTGTACTCCTTTGTGCGCTGTAGAGATACCTTCTGTACTCCTTTGTGCGCTGTGGAGATACCTTCTGTACTCCTTTGTGCGCTGTAGTGATACCTTCTGTACTCCTTTGTACGCTGTAGAGATACCTCGTGTACTCCTTTGTACGTTCTAGAGATATTTCCTGTACTCCTTTGTGCGCTGTAGAGATACCTTCTGTACTCCTTTGTGCGCTGTAGAGATACCTTCTGTACTCCTTTGTGCGCTGTAGAGATACCTTCTGTACTCCTTTGTACGCTGTAGAGATACCTTCTGTTCTCCTTTGTGCGCTGTAGAGATACCTTCTGTACTCCTTTGTACGCTGTAGAGATACCTCGTGTACTCTTTTGTACGTTCTAGAGATATTTCCTGTACTCCTTTGTGCGCTGTAGAGATACCTTCTGTACTCCTTTGTGCGCTGTAGAGATACCTTCTGTACTCCTTTGTGCGCTGTAGAGATACCTTCTGTACTCCTTTGTACGCTGTAGAGATATTTCCTGTACTCCTTTGTGCGCCGTAGAGATACCTTCTGTACTCCTTTGTGCTCTGTAGAGATACCTTCTGTACTCCTTTGTGCGCTGTAGAGATACCTTCTGTACTTCTTTGTGCGCTGTAGAGATACCTTCTGTACTCCTTTGTACGTTCTAGAGAAATTTCCTGTACTCCTTTGTGCGCTGTAGAGATACCTTCTGTACTCCTTTGTGCGCTGTAGAGATACCTTCTGTACTCCTTTGTGCGCTGTAGAGATACCTTCTGTACTCCTTTGTACGCTGTAGAGATACCTCGTGTACTCCTTTGTGCGCTCTAGAGATATCTTCTGTACTCCTTTGTGCGCTGTAGAGATACCTTCTGTACTCCTTTGTGCGCTGTAGAGATACCTTCTGTACTCCTTTGTACGTTCTAGAGATATTTCCTGTACTCCTTTGTGCGCTGTAGAGATACCTTCTGTACTCCTTTGTGCGCTGTAGAGATACCTTCTGTACTCCTTTGTGCGCTGTAGAGATACCTTCTGTACTCCTTTGTGCGCTGTAGAGATACCTTCTGTACTCCTTTGTACGCTGTAGAGATACTTCGTGTACTCCTTTGTACGTTCTAGAGATATTTCCTGTACTCCTTTGTGCGCTGTAGAGATACCTTCTGTACTCCTTTGTGCGCTGTAGAGATACCTTCTGTATTCCTTTGTGCGCTGTAGAGATACCTTCTGTACTCCTTTGTGCGCTGTAGAGATACCTTCTGTACTCCTTTGTACGCTGTAGAGATACCTCGTGTACTCCTTTGTACGTTCTAGAGATATTTCCTGTACTCCTTTGTGCGCTGTAGAGATACCTTCTGTACTCCTTTGTGCGCTGTAGAGATACCTTCTGTACTCCTTTGTGCGCTGTAGAGATACCTTCTGTACTCTTTTGTGCGCTGTAGAGATACCTTCTGTACTCCTTTGTGCGCTGTAGAGATACCTTCTGTACTCCTTTGTACGCTGTAGAGATACCTCGTGTACTCCTTTGTGCGCTGTAGAGATACCTTCTGTACTCCTTTGTGCGCTGTAGAGATACCTTCTGTACTCCTTTGTGCGCTGTAGAGATACCTTCTGTACTCCTTTGTACGTTCTAGAGATATTTCCTGTACTCCTTTGTGCGCTGTAGAGATACCTTCTGTACTCCTTTGTGCGCTGTAGAGATACCTTCTGTACTCCTTTGCACGTTCTAGAGATATTTCCTGTACTCCTTTGTGCGCTGTAGAGATACCTTCTGTACTCCTTTGTGCGCTGTAGAGATACCTTCTGTACTCCTTTGTGCGCTGTAGAGATACCTTCTGTACTCCTTTGTGCGCTGTAGAGATACCTTCTGTACTCCTTTGTACGCTGTAGAGATACCTCGTGTACTCCTTTGTACGTTCTAGAAATATTTCCTGTACTCCTTTGTGCGCTGTAGAGATACCTTCTGTACTCCTTTGTGCGCTGTAGAGATACCTTCTGTACTCCTTTGTGCGCTGTAGAGATACCTTCTGTACTCCTTTGTACGCTGTAGAGATACCTCGTGTACTCCTTTGTACGTTCTAGAGATATTTCCTGTACTCCTTTGTGCGCTGTAGAGATACCTTCTGTACTCCTTTGTGCGCGTTAGAGATACCTTCTGTACTCCTTTGTGCGCTGTAGAGATACCTTCTGTACTCCTTTGTGCGCTGTAGAGATACCTTCTGTACTCCTTTGTGCGCTGTAGAGATACCTTCTGTACTCCTTTGTACGCTGTAGAGATACCTCGTGTACTCCTTTGTGCGCTATAGAGATACCTTCTGTACTCCTTTGTGCGCTGTAGAGATACCTTCTGTACTCCTTTGTGCGCTGTAGAGATACCTTCTGTACTCCTTTGTACGTTCTAGAGATATTTCCTGTACTCCTTTGTGCGCTGTAGAGATACCTTCTGTACTCCTTTGTGCGCTGTAGAGACACCTTCTGTACTCCTTTGTGCGCTGTAGAGATACCTTCTGTACTCCTTTGTGCGCTGTAGAGATACCTTCTGTACTCCTTTGTACGCTGTAGAGATACCTCGTGTACTCCTTTGTACGTTCTAGAGATATTTCCTGTACTCCTTTGTGCGCTGTAGAGATACCTTCTGTACTCCTATGTGCGCTGTAGAGATACCTTCTGTACTCCTTTGTGCGCTGTAGAGATACCTTCTGTACTCCTTTGTGCGCTGCAGAGATACCTTCTGTACTCCTTTGTACGCTGTAGAGATACCTCGTGTACTCCTTTGTGCGCTGTAGAGATACCTTCTGTACTTCTTTGTACGCTGTAGAGATACCTCGTGTACTCCTTTGTACGTTCTAGAGATATTTCCTGTACTCCTTTGTGCGCTGTAGAGATACCTTCTGAACTCCTTTGTGCGCTGTAGAGATACCTTCTGTACTCCTTTGTGCGCTGTAGAGATACCTTCTGTACTCCTTTGTACGCTCTAGAGATACCTCGTGTACTCCTTTGTGCGCTGTAGAGATACCTTCTGTACTCCTTTGTGCGCTGTAGAGATACCTTCTGTACTCCTTTGTGCGCTGTAGAGATACCTTCTGTACTCCTTTGTACGCTGTAGAGATACCTCGTGTACTCCTTTGTACGTTCTAGAGATATTTCCTGTACTCCTTTGTGCGCTGTAGAGAAACCTTCTGTACTCCTTTGTGCGCTGTAGAGATACCTTCTGTACTCCTTTGTACGCTGTAGAGATACCTCGTGTACTCCTTTGTGCGCTGTAGAGATACCTTCTGTACTTCTTTGTACGCTGTAGAGATACCTCGTGTACTCCTTTGTACATTCTAGAGATATTTCCTGTACTCCTTTGTGCGCTGTAGAGATACCTTCTGTACTCCTTTGTGCGCTGTAGAGATACCTTCTGTACTCCTTTGTGCGCTGTAGAGATACCTTCTGTACTCCTTTGTACGCTCTAGAGATACCTCGTGTACTCCTGTGTGCGCTGTAGAGATACCTTCTGTACTCCTTTGTGCGCTGTAGAGATACCTTCTGTACTCCTTTGTGCGCTGTAGAGATACCTTCTGTACTCCTTTGTACGCTGTAGAGATACCTCGTGTACTCCTTTGTACGTTCTAGAGATATTTCCTGTACTCCTTTGTGCGCTGTAGAGAAACCTTCTGTACTCCTTTGTGCGCTGTAGAGATTCCTTCTGTACTCCTTTGTGCGCTGTCGAGATACCTTCTGTACTCCTTTGTGCGCTGTAGAGATACCTTCTGTACTCCTTTGTACGCTGTAGAGATACCTCGTGTACTCCTTTGTGCGCTGTAGAGATACCATCTGTACTCCTTTGTGCGCTGTAGAGATACCTTCTGTACTTCTTTGTACGTTCTAGAGATATTTCCTGTACTCCTTTGTGCGCTGTAGAGATACCTTCTGTACTCCTTTGTGCGCTGTTGAGATATTTCCTGTACTCCTTTGTGCGCTTTAGAGATACCTTCTGTACTCCTTTGTGCGCTGTAGAAATACCTTCTGTACTCCTTTGTACGCTGTAGAGATACCTCGTGTACTCCTTTGTACGTTCTAGAGATATTTCCTGTATTCCTTTGTGCGCTGTAGAGATACCTTCTGTACTCCTTTGTGCGCTGTAGAGATACCTTCTGTACTCCTTTGTGCGCTGTAGAGATACCATCTGTGCTCCTTTGTACGCTGTAGAGATACCTTCTGTATTCCTTTGTGCGCTGTAGAGATACCTTCTGTACTCCTTTGTACGCTGTAGAGATACCTCGTGTACTCCTTTGTACGTTCTAGAGATATTTCCTGTACTCCTTTGTGCGCTGTAGAGATACCTTCTGTACTTCTTTGTGCGCTGTAGAGATACCTTCTGTACTCCTTTGTACGCTGTAGAGATACGTCGTGTACTCCTTTGTACGTTCTAGAGATATTTCCTGTACTCCTTTGTGCGCTGTAGAGATACCTTCTGTACTCCTTTGTGCGCTGTAGAGATACCTTCTGTACTCTTTTGTGCGCTGTAGAGATACCTTCTGTACTCCTTTGTGCGCTGTAGAGATACCTTCTGTACTCCTTTGTGCGCTGTAGAGATACCTTTTGTACTCCTTTGTGCGCTGTAGAGATACCTTCTGTACTCCTTTGTACGCTGTAGAGATACCTCGTGTACTCCTTTGTAGGTTCTAGAGATATTTCCTGTACTCCTTTGTGCGCTGTAGAGATACCTTCTGTACTCCTTTGTGCGCTGTAGAGATACCTTCTGTACTCCTTTGTGCGCTGTAGAGATACCTTCTGTACTCCTTTGTGCGCTGTAGAGATACCTTCTGTACTCCTTTGTACGCTGTAGAGATACCTCGTGTACTCCTTTGTACGTTCTAGAGATATTTCCTGTACTCCTTTGTGCGCTGTAGAGATACCTTCTGTACTCCTTTGTGCGCTGTAGAGATACCTTCTGTACTCCTTTGTGCGCTGTAGAGATACCTTCTGTACTCCTTTGTACGCTGTAGAGATACCTTCTGTACTCCTTTGTGCGCTGTAGAGATACCTTCTGTACTTCTTTGTGCGCTGTAGAGATACCTTCTGTACTCCTTTGTGCGCTGTAGAGATACCTTCTGTACTCCTTTGTGCGCTGTAGAGATACCTTCTGTACTCCTTTGTACGTTCTAGAGATATTTCCTCTACTCCTTTGTGCGCTGTAGAGATACCTTCTGTACTCCTTTGTGCGCTGTAGAGATACCTTCTATACTCCTTTGTGCGCTGTAGAGATACCTTCTGTACTCCTTTGTACGCTGTAGAGATACCTCGTGTACTCCTTTGTGCGCTGTAGAGATACCTTCTGTACTCCTTCGTGCGCTGTAGAGATACCTTCTGTACTCCTTTGTGCGCTGTAGAGATATCTTCTGTACTCCTTTGTACGTTATAGAGATATTTCCTGTACTCCTTTGTGCGCTTTAGAGATACCTTCTGTACTCCTTTGTGCGCTGTAGAGATACCTTATGTACTCCTTTGTGCGCTGTAGAGATACCTTCTGTACTCCTTTGTGCGCTGTAGAGATACCTTCTGTACTCCTTTGTACGCTGTAGAGATACCTCGTGTACTCCTTTGTACGTTCTAGAGATATTTCCTGTACTCCTTTGTGCGCTGTAGAGATACCTTCTGTACTCCTTTGTGCGCTGTAGAGATACCTTCTGTACTCCTTTGTGCGCTGTAGAGATTCCTTCTGTACTCTTTTGTACGCTGTAGAGATACCTTCTGTACTCCTTTGTGCGCTGTAGAGATACCTTCAGTACTCCTTTGTACGCTGTAGAGATACCTCGTGTACTCCTTTGTACGTTCTAGATATATTTCCTGTACTCCTTTGTGCGCTGTAGAGATACCTTCTGTACTCCTTTGTGCGCTGTAGAGATACCTTCTGAAATCCTTTGTGCGCTGTAGAGATACCTTCTGTACTCCTTTGTACGCTGTAGAGATACCTTCTGTACTCCTTTGTGCGCCGAGAGATACCTTCTGTACTCCTTTGTACGCTGTAGAGATACCTCGTGTACTCCTTTGTACGTTCTAGAGATATTTCCTGTACTCCTCTGTGCGCTGTCGAGATACCTTCTGTACTCCTTTGTGCGCTGTAGAGATACCTTCTGTACTCCTTTGTCCGTTCTAGAGATATTTCCTGTACTCCTTTGTACGCTGTAGAGATACCTTCTGTACTCCTTTGTGCGCTGTAGAGATACCTTCTGTACTCCTTTGTACGCTGTAGAGATACCTCGTGTACTTCTTTGTACGTTCTAGAGATATTTCCTGTACTCCTTTGTGCGCTGTAGAGATACCTTCTGTACTCCTTTGTGCGCTGTAGAGATACCTTCTGTACTCCTTTGTGCGCTGTAGAGATACCTTCTGTACTCCTTTGTGCGCTGTAGAGATACCTTCTTTACTCCTTTGTACGCTGTAGAGATACCTCGTGTACTCCTTTGTACGTTCTAGAGATATTTCCTGTACTCCTTTGTGCGCTGTAGAGATACCTTCTATACTCCTTTGTGCGCTGTAGAGATACCTTCTGTACTCCTTTGTGCGCTGTAGAGATACCTTCTGTACTCCTTTGTGCGCTGTAGAGATACCTTCTGTACTCCTTTGTACGCTGTAGAGATACCTCGTGTACTCCTTCGTACGTTCTAGAGATATTTCCTGTACTCCTTTGTGCGCTGTAGAGATACCTTCTGTACTCCTTTGTGCGCTGTAGAGATACCTTCTGTACTCCTTTGTGCGCTGTAGAGATACCTTCTGTACTCCTTTGTACGCTGTAGAGATACCTTCTGTACTCCTTTGTGCGCTGTAGAGATACCTTCTGTACTCCTTTGTGCGCTGTAGAGATACCTCGTGTACTCCTTTGTACGTTCTAGAGATATTTCCTGTACTCCTTTGTGCGCTGTAGAGATACCTTCTGTACTCCTTTGTGCGCTGTAGAGATACCTTCTGTACTCCTTTGTACGTTCTAGAGATATTTCCTGTACTCCTTTGTGCGCTGTAGAGTAACCTTCTGTACTCCTTTGTGCGCTGTAGAGATACCTTCTGTACTCCTTTGTGCGCTGTAGAGATACCTTCTGTACTCCTTTGTACGCTGTAGAGATACCTTCTGTACTCCTTTGTGCGCTGTAGAGATACCTCCTGTACTCCTTTGTACGCTGTAGAGATACCTCGTGTACTCCTTTGTACGTTCTAGAGATATTTCCTGTACTCCTTTGTGCGCTGTAGAGATACCTTCTGTACTCCTTTGTGCGCTGTAGAGATACCTTCTGTACTCCTTTGTGCGCTGTAGAGATACCTTCTGTACTCCTTTGTGCGCTGTAGAGATACCTTCTGTACTCCTTTGTGCGCTGTAGAGATACCTTCTGTACTCCTTTGTACGCTGTAGAGATACCTCGTGTACTCCTTTGTACGTTCTAGAGATATTTCCTGTACTCCTCTGTGCGCTGTAGAGATACCTTCTGTACTCCTTTGTGCGCTGTAGAGATACCTTCTGTACTCCTTTGTGCGCTGTAGAGATACCTTCTGTACTCCTTTGTGCGCTGTAGAGATACCTTCTGTACTCCTTTGTACGCTGTAGAGATACCTCGTGTACTCCTTTGTACGTTCTAGAGATATTTTCTGTACTCCTTTGTGCGCTGTAGAGATACCTTCTGTACTCCTTTGTGCGCTGTAGAGATACCTTCTGTACTCCTTTGTGCGCTGTAGAGATACCTTCTGTACTCCTTTGTGCGCTGTAGAGATACCTTCTGTACTCCTTTGTACGTTCTAGAGATATTTCCTGTACTCCTTTGTGCGATGTAGAGATACCTTCTGTACTCCTCTGTACGCTGTAGAGATACCTCGTGTACTCCTTTGTACGTTCTAGAGATATTACCTGTACTCCTTTGTGCGCTGTAGAGATACCTTCTGTACTCCTTTGTGCGCTGTAGAGATACCTTCTGTACTCCTTTGTGCGCTGTAGAGATACCTTCTGTACTCCTTTGTACGCTGTAGAGATACCTCGTGTACTCCTTTTTACGTTCTAGAGATATTTCCTGTACTCCTTTGTGCGCTGTAGAGATACCTTCTGTACTCCTTTGTGCGCTGTAGAGATACCTTCTGTACTCCTTTGTGCGCTGTAGAGATACCTTCTGTACTCCTTTGTACGCTGTAGAGATACCTTCTGTACTCCTTTGTGCGCTGTAGAGATACCTTCTGTACTCCTTTGTACGCTGTAGAGATACCTCGTATACTCCTTTTTACGTTCTAGAGATATTTCCTGTACTCCTTTGTGCGCTGTAGAGATACCTTCTGTACTCCTTTGTGCGCTGTAGAGATACCTTCTGTACTCCTATGTACGTTCTAGAGATATTTCCTGTACTCCTTTGTACGCTGTAGAGATACCTTCTGTACTCCTTTGTGCGCTGTAGAGATACCTTCTGTACTCCTTTGTACGCTGTAGAGATACCTCGTGTACTCCTTTGTACGTTCTAGAGATATTTCCTGTACTCCTTTGTGCGCTGTAGAGATACCTTCTGTACTCCTTTGTGCGCTGTAGAGATACCTTCTGTACTCCGTTGTGCGCTGTAGAGATACCTTCTGTACTTCTTTGTGCGCTGTAGAGATACCTTCTGTACTCCTTTGTACGCTGTAGAGATACCTCGTGTACTCCTTTGTACGTTCTAGAGATATTTTCTGTACTCCTTTGTGCGCTGTAGAGATACCTTCTGTACTCCTTTGTGCGCTGTAGAGATACCTTCTGTACTCCTTTGTGCGCTGTAGAGATACCTTCTGTACTCCTTTGTGCGCTGTAGAGATACCTTCTGTACTCCTTTGTACGCTGTAGAGATCCCTCGTGTACTCCTTTGTACGTTTTAGAGATATTTCCTGTACTCCTTGTTGCGCTGTAGAGATACCTTCTGTACTCCTTTGTGCGCTGTAGAGATACCTTCTGTACTCCTTTGTGCGCTGTAGAGATACCTTCTGTACTCCTTTGTACGCTGTAGAGATACCTTCTGTACTCCTTTGTGCGCTGTAGAGATACCTCCTGTACTCCTTTGTACGCTGTAGAGATACCTCGTGTACTCCTTTGTACGTTCTAGAGATATTTCCTGTACTCCTTTGTGCGCTGTAGAGATACCTTCTGTACTCCTTTGTGCGCTGTAGAGATACCTTCTGTACTCCTTTGTGCGCTGTAGAGATACCTTCTGTACTCCTTTGTGCGCTGTAGAGATACCTTCTGTACTCCTTTGTGCGCTGTAGAGATACCTTCTGTACTCCTTTGTACGCTGTAGAGATACCTCGTGTACTCCTTTGTACGTTCTAGAGATATTTCCTGTACTCCTCTGTGCGCTGTAGAGATACCTTCTGTACTCCTTTGTGCGCTGTAGAGAT
Source organism: Morinoia aosen (assembly GCA_030386875.1). Classification (NCBI taxonomy): domain Eukaryota; kingdom Metazoa; phylum Arthropoda; class Malacostraca; order Amphipoda; family Talitridae; genus Morinoia; species Morinoia aosen. The sequence goes on along the minus strand of JASJYW010000027.1, from coordinate 32,062,171 downwards.
ACCTTCTGTACTCCTTTGTGCGCTGTAGAGATACCTTCTGTACTCCTTTGTGCGCTGTAGAGATACCTTCTGTACTCCTTTGTACGCTGTAGAGATACCTCGTGTACTCCTTTGTACGTTCTAGAGATATTACCTGTACTCCTTTGTGCGCTGTAGAGATACCTTCTGTACTCCTTTGTGCGCTGTAGAGATACCTTCTGTACTCCTTTGTGCGCTGTAGAGATACCTTCTGTACTCCTTTGTACGCTGTAGAGATACCTCGTGTACTCCTTTTTACGTTCTAGAGATATTTCCTGTACTCCTTTGTGCGCTGTAGAGATACCTTCTGTACTCCTTTGTGCGCTGTAGAGATACCTTCTGTACTCCTTTGTGCGCTGTAGAGATACCTTCTGTACTCCTTTGTACGCTGTAGAGATACCTTCTGTACTCCTTTGTGCGCTGTAGAGATACCTTCTGTACTCCTTTGTACGCTGTAGAGATACCTCGTATACTCCTTTTTACGTTCTAGAGATATTTCCTGTACTCCTTTGTGCGCTGTAGAGATACCTTCTGTACTCCTTTGTGCGCTGTAGAGATACCTTCTGTACTCCTATGTACGTTCTAGAGATATTTCCTGTACTCCTTTGTACGCTGTAGAGATACCTTCTGTACTCCTTTGTGCGCTGTAGAGATACCTTCTGTACTCCTTTGTACGCTGTAGAGATACCTCGTGTACTCCTTTGTACGTTCTAGAGATATTTCCTGTACTCCTTTGTGCGCCGTAGAGATACCTTCTGTACTCCTTTGTGCGCTGTAGAGATACCTTCTGTACTCCGTTGTGCGCTGTAGAGATACCTTCTGTACTTCTTTGTGCGCTGTAGAGATACCTTCTGTACTCCTTTGTACGCTGTAGAGATACCTCGTGTACTCCTTTGTACGTTCTAGAGATATTTTCTGTACTCCTTTGTGCGCTGTAGAGATACCTTCTGTACTCCTTTGTGCGCTGTAGAGATACCTTCTGTACTCCTTTGTGCGCTGTAGAGATACCTTCTGTACTCCTTTGTGCGCTGTAGAGATACCTTCTGTACTCCTTTGTACGCTGTAGAGATCCCTCGTGTACTCCTTTGTACGTTTTAGAGATATTTCCTGTACTCCTTGTTGCGCTGTAGAGATACCTTCTGTACTCCTTTGTGCGCTGTAGAGATACCTTCTGTACTCCTTTGTGCGCTGTAGAGATACCTTCTGTACTCCTTTGTGCGCTGTAGAGATACCTTCTGTACTCCTTTGTACATTCAAGAGATATTTCCTGTACTCCTTTGTGCGCTGTAGAGATACCTTCTGTACTCCTTTGTGCGCTGTAGAGATACCTTCTGTACTCCTTTGTGCGCTGTAGAGATACCTTCTGTACTCCTTTGTACGCTGTACAGATACCTCGTGTACTCCTTTGTGCGCTGTAGAGATACCTTCTGTACTCCTTTGTGCGCTGTAGAGATACTTTCTGTACTCCTTTCTACGCTGTAGAGATACCTCGTGTACTCCTTTGTACGTTCTAGAGATATTTCCTGTACTCCTTTGTGCGCTGTAGAGATACCTTCTGTACTTCTTTGTGCGCTGTAGAGATACTTTTTGTACTCCTTTGTGCGCTGTAGAGATACCTTCTGTACTCCTTTGTACGCTGTAGAGATACCTTCTGTACTCCTTTGTGCGCTGTAGAGATACCTTCTGTACTCCTTTGTACGCTGTAGAGATACCTCGTGTACTCCTTTGTACGTTCTAGAGATATTTCCTGTACTCCTTTGTGCGCTGTAGATATACCTTCTGTACTTCTTTGTGCGCTGTAGAGATACCTTCTGTACTCCTTTGTGCGCTGTAGAGATACCTTCTGTACTCCTTTGTACGCTGTAGAGATACCTTCTGTACTCCTTTGCGCGCTGTAGAGATACCTTCTGTACTCCTTTGTACGCTGTAGAGATACCTCGTGTACTCCTTTGTACGTTCTAGAGATATTTCCTGTACTCCTTTGTGCGCTGTAGAGATACCTTCTGTACTCCTTTGTGCGCTGTAGAGATACCTTCTGTACTCCTTTGTGCGCTGTAGAGATATCTTCTGTACTCCTTTGTGCGCTGTAGAGATACCTTCTGTACTCCTTTGTACGCTGTAGAGATACCTCGTGTACTCCTTTGTGCGCTGTATAGATACCTTCTGTACTCCTTTGTGCGCTGTAGAGATACCTTCTGTACTCCTTTGTGCGCTGTAGAGATACCTTCTGTACTCCTTTGTGCGCTGTAGAGATACCTTCTGTACTCCTTTGTGCGCTGTAGAGATACCTTCTGTACTCCTTTGTGCGCTGTAGAGATACCTTCTGTACTCCTTTGTGCGCTGTAGAGATACCTTCTGTACTTCTTTGTGCGCTGTAGAGATACCTTCTGTACTTCTTCGTACGCTGTAGAGATACCTCGTGTACTCCTTTGTACGTTCTAGAGATATTTCCTGTACTCCTTTGTGCGCTGTAGAGATACCTTCTGTACTCCTTTGTGCGCTGTAGAGATACCTTCTGTACTCCTTTGTGCGCTGTAGAGATACCTTCTGTACTCCTTTGAGCGCTGTATAGATACCTTCTGTACTCCTTTGTACGCTGTAGAGATACCTCGTGTACTCCTTTGTGCGCTGTAGAGATACCTTCTGTACTCCTTTGTACGCTGTAGAGATACCTCGTGTACTCCTTTGTACGTTCTAGAGATATTTCCTGTACTTCTTTGTGCGCTGTAGAGATACCTTCTGTACTCCTTTGTGCGCTGTAGAGATACCTTCTGTACTCCTTTGTGCGCTGTAGAGATACCTTCTGTACTCCTTTGTGCGCTGTAGAGATACCTTCTGTACTCCTTTGTACGCTGTAGAGATACCTCGTGTACTCCTTTGTACGTCCTAGAGATATTTCCTGTACTCCTTTGTGCGCTGTAGAGATACCTTCTGTACTCCTTTGTGCGCTGTAGAGATACCTTCTGTACTCCTTTGTGCGCTGTAGAGATACCTTCTGTTCTCCTTTGTGCGCTGTAGAGATACCTTCTGTACTCCTTTGTACGCTGTAAAGATACCTCGTGTACTCCTTTGTACGTTCTAGAGATATTTCCTGTACTCCTTTGTGCGCTGTAGAGATACCTTCTGTACTCCTTTGTGCGCTGTAGAGATACCTTCTGTACTCCTTTGTGCGCTGTAGAGATACCTTCTGTACTCCTTTGTGCGCTGTAGAGATACCTTCTGTACTCCTTTGTGCGCTGTAGAGATACCTTCTGTACTCCCTTGTGCGCTGTAGAGATACCTTCTGTACTCCTATGTACGCTGTAGAGATACCTCGTGTACTCCTTTGTGCGCTGTAGAGATACCTTCTGTACTCCTTTGTGCGCTGTAGAGATACCTTCTGTACTCCTTTGTGCGCTGTAGAGATACCTTCTGTACTCCTTTGTGCGCTGAAGAGATACCTTCTGTACTCCTTTGTGCGCTGTAGAGATACCTTCTGTACTCCTTTGTGCGCTGTAGAGATACCTTCTGTACTTCTTTGTACGCTGTAGAGATACCTCGTGTACTCCTTTGTACGTTCTAGAGATATTTCCTGTACTCCTTTGTGCGCTGTAGAGATACCTTCTGTACTCCTTTGTGCGCTGTAGAGATACCTTCTGTACTCCTTTGTACGTTCTAGAGATATTTCCTGTACTCCTTTGTACGCTGTAGAGATACCTTCTGTACTCCTTTGTGCGCTGTAGAGATACCTTCTGTACTCCTTTGTACGGTGTAGAGATACCTCGTGTACTCCTTTGTACGTTCTAGAGATATTTCCTGTACTCCTTTGTGCACTGTAGAGATACCTTCTGTACTCCTTTGTGCGCTGTAGAGATACCTTCTGTACTCCTTTGTGCGCTGTAGAGATACCTTCTGTACTCCTTTGTGCGCTGTAGAGATACCTTCTGTACTCCTTTGTACGCTGTAGAGATACCTCGTGTACTCCTTTGTGCGCTGTAGAGATACCTTCTGTACTCCTTTGTGCGCTGTAGAGATACCTTCTGTACTCCTTTGTGCGCTGTAGAGATACCTTCTGTACTCCTTTGTACGTTCTAGAGATATTTCCTGTACTCCTTTGTGCGCTGAAGAGATTTATTCTGTACTCCTTTGTGCGCTGTAGAGATATTTCCTGTACTCCTTTGTGCACTGTAGAGATACCTTCTGTACTCCTTTGTGCGCTGTAGAGATACCTTCTGTACTCCTTTGTACGCTGTAGAGATACCTCGTGTACTCCTTTGTACGTTCTAGAGATATTTCCTGTACTCCTTTGTGCGCTGTAGAGATACCTTCTGTACTCCTTTGTGCGCTGTAGAGATACCTTCTGTACTCCTTTGTACGTTCTAGAGATATTTCCTGTACTCCTTTTTGCGCTGTAGAGATACCTTCTGTACTCCTTTGTGCGCTGTAGAGATACCTTCTGTACTCCTTTGTGCGCTGTAGAGATACCTTCTGTACTCCTTTGTACGCTGTAGAGATACCTCGTGTACTCCTTCGTACGTTCTAGAGATATTTCCTGTACTCCTTTGTGCGCTGTAGAGATACCTTCTGTACTCCATTGTGCGCTGTAGAGATACCTTCTGTACTCCTTTGTGCGCTGTAGAGATACCTTCTGTACTCCTTTGTACGCTGTAGAGATACCTCGTGTACTCCTTTGTACGTTTTAGAGATATTTCCTTTACTCCTTTGTGCGCTGTAGAGATACCTTCTGTACTTCTTTGTGCGCTGTAGAGATACCTTTTGTACTCCTTTGTGCGCTGTAGAGATACCTTCTGTACTCCTTTGTACGCTGTAGAGATACCTTCTGTACTCCTTTGTGCGCTGTAGAGATACCTTCTGTACTCCTTTGTACGCTGTAGAGATACCTCGTGTACTCCTTTGTACGTTCTAGAGATATTTCCTGTACTCCTTTGTGCGCTGTAGAGATACCTTCTGTACTTCTTTGTGCGCTGTAGAGATACCTTCTGTACTCCTTTGTGCGCTGTAGAGATACCTTCTGTACTCCTTTGTACGCTGTAGAGATACCTTCTGTACTCCTTTGTGCGCTGTAGAGATACCTTCTGTACTCCTTTTAACGCTGTAGAGATACCTCGTGTACTCCTTTGTACGTTCTAGAGATATTTCCTGTACTCATTTGTGCGCTGTAGAGATACCTTCTGTACTCCTTTGTGCGCTGTAGAGATACCTTCTGTACTCCTTTGTGCGCTGTAGAGATACCTTCTGTACTCCTTTGTGCGCTGTAGAGATACCTTCTGTACTCCTTTGTACGCTGTAGAGATACCTCGTGTACTCCTTTGTGCGCTGTAGAGATACCTTCTGTACTCCTTTGTGCGCTGTAGAGATACCTTCTGTACTCCTTTGTGCGCTGTAGAGATACCTTCTGTACTCCTTTGTGCGCTGTAGAGATACCTTCTGTACTCCTTTGTCCGCTGTAGAGATACCTTCTGTACTCCTTTGTGCGCTGTAGAGATACCTTCTGTACTCCTTTGTGCGCTGTAGAGATGCCTTCTGTACTTCTTTGTGCGCTGTAGAGATACCTTCTGTACTCCTTTGTACGCTGTTGAGATACCTCGTGTACTCCTTCGTACGTTCTAGAGATATTTCCTGTACTCCTTTGTGCTCTGTAGAGATACCTTCTGTACTCCTTTGTGCGCTGTAGAGATACCTTCTGTACTCCTTTGTGCGCTGTAGAGATACCTTCTGTACTCCTTTGAGCGCTGTAGAGATACCTTCTGTACTCCTTTGTACGCTGTAGAGATACCTCGTGTACTCCTTTTTGCGCTGTAGAGATACCTTCTGTACTCCTTTGTACGCTGTAGAGATACCTCGTGTACTCCTTTGTACGTTCTAGAGATATTTCCTGTACTTCTTTGTGCGCTGTAGAGATACCTTCTGTACTCCTTTGTGCGCTGTAGAGATACCTTCTGTACTCCTTTGTGCGCTGTAGAGATACCTTCTGTACTCCTTTGTGCGCTGTAGAGATACCTTCTGTACTCCTTTGTACGCTGTGGAGATACCTCGTGTACTCCTTTGTACGTTCTAGAGATATTTCCTGTACTCCTTTGTGCGCTGTAGAGATACCTTCTGTACTCCTTTGTGCGCTGTAGAGATACCTTCTGTACTCCTTTGTGCGCTGTAGAGATACCTTCTGTACTCCTTTGTGCGCTGTAGAGATACCTTCTGTACTCCTTTGTACGCTGTAGAGATACCTCGTGTACTCCTTTGTACGTTCTAGAGATATTTCCTGTACTCCTTTGTGCGCTGTAGAGATACCTTCTGTACTCCTTTGTGCGCTGTAGAGATACCTTCTGTACTCCTTTGTGCGCTGTAGAGATACCTTCTGTACTCCTTTGTGCGCTGTAGAGATACCTTCTGTACTCCTTTGTGCGCTGTAGAGATACCTTCTGTACTCCTATGTACGCTGTAGAGATACCTCGTGTACTCCTTTGTGCGCTGTAGAGATACCTTCTGTACTCCTTTGTGCGCTGTAGAGATACCTTCTGTACTCCTTTGTGCGCTGTAGAGATACCTTATGTACTCCTTTGTACGTTCTAGAGATATTTCCTGTACTCCGTTGTGCGCTGTAGAGATACCTTCTGTACTCCTTTGTGCGCTGTAGAGATACCTTCTGTACTCCTTTGTACGTTCTAGAGATATTTCCTGTACTCCTTTGTGCGCTGTAGAGATACCTTCTGTACTCCTTTGTGCGCTGTGGAGATACCTTCTGTACTCCTTTGTGCGCTGTAGTGATACCTTCTGTACTCCTTTGTACGCTGTAGAGATACTTCGTGTACTCCCTTGTACGTTCTAGAGATATTTCCTGTACTCCTTTGTGCGCTGTAGAGATACCTTCTGTACTCCTTTGTGCGCTGTAGAGATACCTTCTGTACTCCTTTGTGCGCTGTAGAGATACCTTCTGTACTCCTTTGTACGCTGTAGAGATACCTTCTGTACTCCTTTGTGCGCTGTAGAGATACCTTCTGTACTCCTTTGTACGCTGTAGAGATACCTCGTGTACTCCTTTGTACGTTCTAGAGATATTTCCTGTACTCCTTTGTGCGCTGTAGAGATACCTTCTGTACTCCTTTGTGCGCTGTAGAGATACCTTCTGTACTCCTTTGTGCGCTGTAGAGATACCTTCTGTACTCCTTTGTACGCTGTAGAGATATTTCCTGTACTCCTTTGTGCGCCGTAGAGATACCTTCTGTACTCCTTTGTGCGCTGTAGAGATACCTTCTGTACTCCTTTGTGCGCTGTAGAGATACCTTCTGTACTCCTTTGTGCGCTGTAGAGATACCTTCTGTACTCCTTTGTACGTTCTAGAGAAATTTCCTGTACTCCTTTGTGCGCTGTAGAGATACCTTCTGTACTCCTTTGTGCGCTGTAGAGATACCTTCTGTACTCCTTTGTGCGCTGTAGAGATACCTTCTGTACTCCTTTGTACGCTGTAGAGTTACCTCGTGTACTCCTTTGTGCGCTCTAGAGATATCTTCTGTACTCCTTTGTGCGCTGTAGAGATACCTTCTGTACTCCTTTGTGCGCTGTAGAGATACCTTCTGTACTCCTTTGTACGTTCTAGAGATATTTCCTGTACTCCTTTGTGCGCTGTAGAGATACCTTCTGTACTCCTTTGTGCGCTGTAGAGATACCTTCTGTACTCCTTTGTGCGCTGTAGAGATACCTTCTGTACTCCTTTGTGCGCTGTAGAGATACCTTCTGTACTCCTTTGTACGCTGTAGAGATACCTCGTGTACTCCTTTGTACGTTCTAGAGATATTTCCTGTACTCCTTTGTGCGCTGTAGAGATACCTTCTGTACTCCTTTGTGCGCTGTAGAGATACCTTCTGTATTCCTTTGTGCGCTGTAGAGATACCTTCTGTACTCCTTTGTGCGCTGTAGAGATACCTTCTGTACTCCTTTGTACGCTGTAGAGATACCTCGTGTACTCCTTTGTGCGCTGTAGAGATACCTTCTGTACTCCTTTGTGCGCTGTAGAGATACCTTCTGTACTCCTTTGTGCGCTGTAGAGATACCTTCTGTACTCCTTTGTGCGCTGTAGAGATACCTTCTGTACTCCTTTGTACGCTGTAGAGATACCTCGTGTACTCCTTTGTGCGCTGTAGAGATACCTTCTGTACTCCTTTGTGCGCTGTAGAGATACCTTCTGTACTCCTTTGTGCGCTGTAGAGATACCTTCTGTACTCCTTTGTACGTTCTAGAGATATTTCCTGTACTCCTTTGTGCGCTGTAGAGATACCTTCTGTACTCCTTTGTGCGCTGTAGAGATACCTTCTGTACTCCTTTGTACGTTCTAGAGATATTTCCTGTACTCCTTTGTGCGCTGTAGAGATACCTTCTGTACTCCTTTGTGCGCTGTAGAGATACCTTCTGTACTCCTTTGTGCGCTGTAGAGATACCTTCTGTACTCCTTTGTGCGCTGTAGAGATATCTTCTGTACTCCTTTGTACGCTGTAGAGATACCTCGTGTACTCCTTTGTACGTTCTAGAGATATTTCCTGTACTCCTTTGTGCGCTGTAGAGATACCTTCTGTACTCCTTTGTGCGCTGTAGAGATACCTTCTGTACTCCTTTGTGCGCTGTAGAGATACCTTCTGTACTCCTTTGTACGCTGTAGAGATACCTCGTGTACTCCTTTGTACGTTCTAGAGATATTTCCTGTACTCCTTTGTGCGCTGTAGAGATACCTTCTGTACTCCTTTGTGCGCTGTAGAGATACCTTCTGTACTCCTTTGTGCGCTGTAGAGATACCTTCTGTACTCCTTTGTGCGCTGTAGAGATACCTTCTGTACTCCTTTGTGCGCTGTAGAGATACCTTCTGTACTCCTTTGTACGCTGTAGAGATACCTCGTGTACTCCTTTGTGCGCTGTAGAGATACCTTCTGTACTCCTTTGTGCGCTGTAGAGATACCTTCTGTACTCCTTTGTGTGCTGTAGAGATACCTTCTGTACTCCTTTGTACGTTCTAGAGATATTTCCTGTACTCCTTTGTGCGCTGTAGAGATACCTTCTGTACTCCTTTGTGCGCTGTAGAGATACCTTCTGTACTCCTTTGTGCGCTGTAGAGATACCTTCTGTACTCCTTTGTGCGCTGTAGAGATACCTTCTGTACTCCTTTGTACGCTGTAGAGATACCTCGTGTACTCCTTTGTACGTTCTAGAGATATTTCCTGTACTCCTTTGTGCGCTGTAGAGATACCTTCTGTACTCCTTTGTGCGCTGTAGAGATACCTTCTGTACTCCTTTGTGCGCTGTAGAGATACCTTCTGTACTCCTTTGTACGCTGTAGAGATACCTCGTGTACTCCTTTGTGCGCTGTAGAGATACCTTCTGTACTTCTTTGTACGCTGTGGAGATACCTCGTGTACTCCTTTGTACGTTCTAGAGATATTTCCAGTACTCCTTTGTGCGCTGTAGAGATACCTTCTGTACTCCTTTGTGCGCTGTAGAGATACCTTCTGTACTCCTTTGTGCGCTGTAGAGATACCTTCTGTACTCCTTTGTACGCTGTAGAGATACCTCGTGTACTCCTTTGTGCGCTGTAGAGATACCTTCTGTACTCCTTTGTGCGCTGTAGAGATACCTTCTGTACTCCTTTGTGCGCTGTAGAGATACCTTCTGTACTCCTTTGTACGCCGTAGAGATACCTCGTGTACTCCTTTGTACGTTCTAGAGATATTTCCTGTACTCCTTTGTGCGCTGTAGAGAAACCTTCTGTACTCCTTTGTGCGCTGTAGAGATTCCTTCTGTACTCCTTTGTGCGCTGTAGAGATACCTTCTGTACTCCTTTGTGCGCTGTAGAGATACCTTCTGTACTCCTTTGTAAGCTGTAGAGATACCTCGTGTACTCCTTTGTACGTTTTAGAGTAATTTCCTGTACTCCTTTGTGCGCTGTAGAGATACCTTCTGTACTCCTTTGTGCGCTGTAGAGATACCTTCTGTACTCCTTTGTACGCTGTAGAGATACCTTCTGTACTCCTTTGTACGCTGAAGAGATACCTCGTGTACTCCTTTGTGCGCTGTAGAGATACCATCTGTACTCCTTTGTGCGCTGTAGAGATACCTTCTGTACTTCTCTGTACGTTCTAGAGATATTTCCTGTACTCCTTTGTGCGCTGTAGAGATACCTTCTGTACTCCTTTGTGCGCTGTAGAGATATTTCCTGTACTCCTTTGTGCGCTGTAGAGATACCTTCTGTACTCCTTTGTGCGCTGTAGAAATACCTTCTGTACTCCTTTGTACGCTGTAGAGATACCTCGTGTACTCCTTTGTACGTTCTAGAGATATTTCCTGTATTCCTTTGTGCGCTGTAGAGATACCTTCTGTACTCCTTTGTGCGCTGTAGAGATACCTTCTGTACTCCTTTGTGCGCTGTAGAGATACCATCTGTACTCCTTTTTACGCTGTAGAGATATTTCCTGTACTCCTTTGTGCGCTGTAGAGATACCTTCTGTACTCCTTTGTGCGCTGTAGAGGTACCTTCTGTACTCTTTTGTGCGCTGTAGAGATACCTTCTGTACTCCTTTGTGCGCTGTAGAGATACCTTCTGTACTCCTTTGTGCGCTGTAGAGATACCTTTTGTACTTCTTTGTGCGCTGTAGAAATACCTTCTGTACTCCTTTGTACGCTGTAGAGATACCTCGTGTACTCCTTTGTAGGTTCTAGAGATATTTCCTGTACTCCTTTGTGCGCTGTAGAGATACCTTCTGTACTCCTTTGTGCGCTGTAGAGATACCTTCTGTACTCCTTTGTGCGCTGTAGAGATACCTTCTGTACTCCTTTGTGCGCTGTAGAGATACCTTCTGTACTCCTTTGTACGCTGTAGAGATACCTCGTGTACTCCTTTGTACGTTCTAGAGATATTTCCTGTACTCCTTTGTGCGCTGTAGAGATACCTTCTGTACTCCTTTGTGCGCTGTAGAGATACCTTCTGTACTCCTTTGTGCGCTGTAGAGATACCTTCTGTACTTCTTTGTACGCTGTAGAGATACCTTCTGTACTCCTTTGTGCGCTGTAGAGATACCTTCTGTACTTCTTTGTGCGCTGTAGAGATACCTTCTGTACTCCTTTGTGCGCTGTAGAGATACCTTCTGTACTCCTTTGTGCGCTCTAGAGATACCTTCTGTACTCCTTTGTACGTTCTAGAGATATTTCCTCTACTCCTTTGTGCGCTGTAGAGATACCTTCTGTACTCCTTTGTGCGCTGTAGAGATACCTTCTATACTCCTTTGTGCACTGTAGAGATACCTTCTGTACTCCTTTGTACGCTGTAGAGATACCTCGTGTACTCCTTTGTGCGCTGTAGAGATACCTTCTGTACTCCTTCGTGCGCTGTAGAGATACCTTCTGTACTCCTTTGTGCGCTGTAGATATATCTTCTGTACTCCTTTGTACGTTATAGAGATATTTCCTGTACTCCTTTGTGCGCTTTAGAGATACCTTCTGTACTCCTTTGTGCGCTGTAGAGATACCTTCTGTACTCCTTTGTGCGCTGTAGAGATACCTTCTGTACTCCTTTGTGCGCTGTAGAGATACCTTCTGTACTCCTTTGTACGCTGTAGAGATACCTCGTGTACTCCTTTGTACGTTCTAGAGATATTTCCTGTACTCCTTTGTGCGCTGTAGAGATACCTTCTATACTCCTTTGTGCGCTGTAGAGATACCTTCTGTACTCCTTTGTGCGCTGTAGAGATACCTTCTGTACTCCTTTGTGCGCTGTAGAGATACCTTCTGTACTCCTTTGTACGCTGTAGAGATACCTCGTGTACTCCTTCGTACGTTCTAGAGATATTTCCTGTACTCCTTTGTGCGCTGTAGAGATACCTTCTGTACTCCTTTGTGCGCTGTAGAGATACCTTCTGTACTCCTTTGTGCGCTGTAGAGATACCTTCTGTACTCCTTTGTACGCTGTAGAGATACCTTCTGTACTCCTTTGTGCGCTGTAGAGATACCTACTGTACTCCTTTGTGCGCTGTAGAGATACCTCGTGTACTCCTTTGTACGTTCTAGAGATATTTCCTGTACTCCTTTGTGCGCTGTAGAGATACCTTCTGTACTCCTTTGTGCGCTGTAGAGATACCTTCTGTACTCCTTTGTACGTTCTAGAGATATTTCCTGTACTCCTTTGTGCGCTGTAGAGTAACCTTCTGTACTCCTGTGTGCGCTGTAGAGATACCTTCTGTACTCCTTTGTGCGCTGTAGAGATACCTTCTGTACTCCTTTGTACGCTGTAGAGATACCTTCTGTACTCCTTTGTGCGCTGTAGAGATACCTTCTGTACTCCTTTGTACGCTGTAGAGATACCTCGTGTACTCCTTTGTACGTTCTAGAGATATTTCCTGTACTCCTTTGTGCGCTGTAGAGATACCTTCTGTACTCCTTTGTGCGCTGTAGAGATACCTTCTGTACTCCTTTGTGCGCTGTAGAGATACCTTCTGTACTCCTTTGTGCGCTGTAGAGATACCTTCTGTACTCCTTTGTGCGCTGTAGAGATACCTTCTGTACTCCTTTGTACGCTGTAGAGATACCTCGTGTACTCCTTTGTACGTTCTAGAGATATTTCCTGTACTCCTCTGTGCGCTGTAGAGATACCTTCTGTACTCCTTTGTGCGCTGTAGAGATACCTTCTGTACACCTTTGTGCGCTGTAGAGATACCTTCTGTACTCCTTTGTGCGCTGTAGAGATACCTTCTGTACTCCTTTGTACGCTGTAGAGATACCTCGTGTACTCCTTTGTACGTTCTAGAGATATTTTCTGTACTCCTTTGTGCGCTGTAGAGATACCTTCTGTACTTCTTTGTGCGCTGTAGAGATACCTTCTGTACTCCTTTGTGCGCTGTAGAGATACTTTCTGTACTCCTTTGTACGTTCTAGAGATATTTCCTGTACTCCTTTGTGCGATGTAGAGATACCTTCTGTACTCCTCTGTACGCTGTAGAGATACCTCGTGTACTTCTTTGTACGTTCTAGAGATATTACCTGTACTCCTTTGTGCGCTGTAGAGATACCTTCTGTACTCCTTTGTGCGCTGTAGAGATACCTTCTGTACTCCTTTGTGCGCTGTAGAGATACCTTCTGTACTCCTTTGTACGCTGTAGAGATACCTCGTGTACTCCTTTTTACGTTCTAGAGATATTTCCTGTACTCCTTTGTGCGCTGTAGAGATACCTTCTGTACTCCTTTGTGCGCTGTAGAGATACCTTCTGTACTCCTTTGTGCGCTGTAGAGATACCTTCTGTACTCCTTTGTACGCTGTAGAGATACCTTCTGTACTCCTTTGTGCGCTGTACAGATACCCTCTGTACTCCTTTGTACGCTGTAGAGATACCTCGTAAACTCCTTTGTACGTTCTAGAGATATTTCCTGTACTCCTTTGTTCGCTGTAGAGATACCTTCTGTACTCCTTTGTGCGCTGTAGAGATACCTTCTGTACTCCTTTGTGCGCTGTAGAGATACCTTCTGTACTCCTTTGTACGCTGTAGAGATACCTTCTGTACTCCTTTGTGCGCTGTAGAGATACCTTCTGTACTCCTTTGTACGCTGTAGAGATACCTCGTATACTCCTTTGTACGTACTAGAGATATTTCCTGTACTCCTTTGTGCGCTGTAGAGATACCTTCTGTACTCCTTTGTGCGCTGTAGAGATACCTTCTGTACTCCTATGTACGTTCTAGAGATATTTCCTGTACTCCTTTGTACGCTGTAGAGATACCTTCTGTACTCCTTTGTGCGCTGTAGAGATACCTTCTGTACTCCTTTTTAGGCTGTAGAGATACCTCGTGTACTCCTTTGTACGTTCTAGAGATATTTCCTGTACTCCTTTGTGCGCTGTAGAGATACCTTCTGTACTATTTTGTGCGCTGTAGAGATACCTTCTGTACTCCTTTGTGCGCTGTAGAGATACCTTCTGTACTTCTTTGTGCGCTGTAGAGATACCTTCTGTACTCCTTTGTACGCTGTAGAGATACCTCGTGTACTCCTTTGTACGTTCTAGAGATATTTTCTGTACTCCTTTGTGCGCTGTAGAGATACCTTCTGTACTCCTTTGTGCGCTGTAGTGATACCTTCTGTACTCCTTTGTACGCTGTAGAGATCCCTCGTGTACTCCTTTGTACGTTTTAGAGATATTTCCTGTACTCCTTGTTGCGCTGTAGAGATACCTTCTGTACTCCTTTGTGCGCTGTAGAGATACCTTCTGTACTCCTTTGTGCGCTGTAGAGATACCTTCTGTACTCCTTTGTACGCTGTAGATATACCTTCTGTACTCCTTTGTGCGCTGTAGAGATACCTTCTGTACTCCTTTGTGCGCTGTAGAGATACCTTCTGTACTCCTTTGTGCGCTGTAGAGATACCTTCTGTACTCCTCTGTGCGCTGTAGAGATACCTTCTGTACTCCTTTGTACGTTCTAGAGATATTTCCTGTACTCCTTTGTGCGCTGTAGAGATACCTTCTGTACTCCTTTGTGCGCTGTAGAGATACCTTCTGTACTCCTTTGTGCGCTGTAGAGATACCTTCTGTACTCCTTTGTACGCTGTAGAGATACCTCGTGTACTCCTTTGTGCGCTGTAGAGATACCTTCTGTACTCCTTTGTGCGCTGTAGAGATACCTTCTGTACTCCTTCGTGCGCTGTAGAGATACCTTCTGTACTCCTTTGTGCGTTCTAGAGATATTTCCTGTACTCCTTTGTGCGCTGTAGAGATACCTTCTGTATTCCTTTGTGCGCTGTAGAGATACCTTCTGTACTCCTTTGTGCGCTGTAGAGATACCTTCTGTACTCCTTTGTACGCTGTAGAGATACCTCGTATACTCCTTTGTACGTTCTAGAGATATTTCCTGTACTCCTTTGTGCGCGGTAGAGATACCTTCTGTACTCCTTTGTGCGCTGTAGAGATACCTTCTGTACTCCTTTGTGCGCTGTAGAGATACCTTCTGTACTCCTTTGTGCGCTGTAGAGATACCTTCTGTACTCCTTTGTGCGCTGTAGAGATGCGTTCTGTACTCCTTTGTACGCTGTAGAGATACCTCGTGTACTCCTTTGTACGTTCTAGAGATATTTCCTGTACTCCTTTGTGCGCTGTAGAGATACCTTCTGTACTCCTTTGTGCGCTGTGGAGATACCTTCTGTACTCCTTTGTGCGCTGTAGAGATACCTTCTGTACTCCTTTGTGCGCTGTAGAGATACCTTCTGTACTCCTTTGTACGCTGTAGAGATACCTCGTGTACTCCTTTGTACGTTCTAGAGATATTTCCTGAACTCCTTTGTGCGCTGTAGAGATACCTTCTGTACTCCTTTGTGCGCTGTAGAGATACGTCGTGTACTCCTTTGTACGTTCTAGAGATATTTCCTGTACTCCTTTGTGCGCTGTAGAGATACCTTCTGTGCTCCTTTGTGCGCTGTAGAGATACCTTCTGTACTCCTTTGTGCGCTGTAGAGATACCTTCTGTACTCCTTTGTACGCTGTAGAGATACCTTCTGTACTCCTTTGTGCGCTGTAGAGATACCTTCTGTACTCCTTTGTACGCTGTAGAGATACCTCGTGTACTCCTTTGTACGTTCTAGAGATCTTTCCTGTACTCCTTTGTGCGCTGTAGAGATACCCTCTGTACTCCTTTGTGCGCTGTAGAGATACCTTCTGTACTCCTTTGTGCGCTGTAGAGATACCTTCTGTACTCCTTTGTACGCTGTAGAGATACCTCGTGTACTCCTTTGTACGTTCTAGAGATATTTCCTGTACTCCTTTGTGCGCTGTAGAGATACCTTCTGTACTCCTTTGTGCGCTGTAGAGATACCTTCTGTACTCCTTTGTACGTTCTAGAGATATTTCCTGTACTCCTTTGTGCGCTGTAGAGATACCTTCTGTACTCCTTTGTGCGCTGTAGAGATACCTTCTGTACTCCTTTGTGCGCTGTAGAGATACCTTCTGTACTCCTTTGTGCGCTGTAGAGATACCTTCTGTACTCCTTTGTGCGCTGTAGAGATACCTTCTGTACTCCTTTGTACGCTGTAGAGATACCTCGTGTACTCCTTTTTACGTTCTGGAGATTTTCCCTGTACTCCTTTGTGCGCTGTAGAGATACCTTCTGTACTCCTTTGTGCGCTGTAGAGATACCTTCTGTACTCCTTTGTGCGCTGTAGAGATACCTTCTGTACTCCTTTGTACGCTGTAGAGATACCTTCTGTACTCCTTTGTGCGCTGTAGAGATCCCTTCTGTACTCCTTGTACGCTGTAGAGATACCTCGTAAACTCCTTTGTACGTTCTAGAGATATTTCCTGTACTCCTTTGTGCGCTGCAGAGATACCTTCTGTACTCCTTTGTGCGCTGTAGAGATACCTTCTGTACTCCTTTGTGCGCTGTAGAGATACTTTCTGTACTCCTTTGTACGCTGTAGAGATACCTTCTGTACTCCTTTGTGGGCTGTAGAGATACCTTCTGTACTCCTTTGTACGCTGTAGAGATACCTCGTATACTCCTTTGTACGTTCTAGAGATACTTCCTGTACTCCTTTGTGCGCTGTAGAGATACCTTCTGTACTCCTATGTGCGCTGTAGAGATACCTTCTGTACTCCTATGTACGTTCTAGAGATATTTCCTGTACTCCTTTGTACGCTTTAGAGATACCTTCTGTACTCCTTTGTGCGCTGTAGAGATACCTTCTGTACTCCCTTGTACGCTGTAGAGATACCTCGTGTACTCCTTTGTACGTTCTAGAGATATTTCCTGTACTCCTTTGTGCGCTGTAGAGATACCTTCTGTACTCCTTTGTGCGCTGTAGAGATACCTTCTGTACTCCTTTGTGCGCTGTAGAGATACCTTCTGTACTTCTTTGTGCGCTGTAGAGATACCTTCTGTACTCCTTTGTACGCTGTAGAGATACCTCGTGTACTCCTTTGTACGTTCTAGAGATATTTTCTGTACTCCTTTGTGCGCTGTAGAGATACCTTCTGTACTCCTCTGTGCGCTGTAGAGATACCTTCTGTACTCCTTTGTGCGCTGTAGAGATACCTTCTGTACTCCTTTGTGCGCTGTAGAGATACCTTCTGTACTCCTTTGTACGCTGTAGAGATCCCTCGTGTACTCCTTTGTACGTTTTAGAGATATTCCCTGTACTCCTTGTTGCGCTGTAGAGATACCTTCTGTACTCCTTTGTGCGCTGTAGAGATACCTTCTGTACTCCTTTGTGCGCTGTAGAGATACCTTCTGTACTCCTTTGTACGCTGTAGAGACACCTTCTGTACTCCTTTGTGCGCTGTAGAGATACCTTCTGTACTCCTTTGTGCGCTGTAGAGATACCTTCTGTACTCCTTTGTGCGCTGTAGAGATACCTTCTGTACTCCTTTGTGCGCTGTAGAGATACCTTCTGTACTCCTTTGTACGTTCTAGAGATATTTCCTGTACTCCTTTGTGCGCTGTAGAGATACCTTCTGTACTCCTTTGTGCGCTGTAGAGATACCTTCTGTACTCCTTTGTGCGCTGTAGAGATACCTTCTGTACTCCTTTGTACGCTGTAGAGATACCTCGTGTACTCCTTTGTGCGCTGTAGAGATACCTTCTGTACTCCTTTGTGCGCTGTAGAGATACCTTCTGTACTCCTTTGTGCGCTGTAGAGATACCTTCTGTACTCCTTTGTGCGTTCTAGAGATATTTCCTGTACTCCTTTGTGCGCTGTAGAGATACCTTCTGTACTCCTTTGTGCGCTGTAGAGATACCTTCTGTACTCCTTTGTGCGCTGTAGAGATACCTTCTGTACTCCTTTGTACGCTGTAGAGATACCTCGTGTACTCCTTTGTACGTTCTAGAGATATTTCCTGTACTTCTTTGTGCGCTGTAGAGATACCTTCTGTACTCCTTTGTGCGCTGTAGAGATACCTTCTGTACTCCTTTGTGCGCTGTAGAGATACCTTCTGTACTCCTTTGTGCGCTGTAGAGATACCTTCTGTACTCCTTTGTGCGCTGTAGAGATGGGTTCTGTACTCCTTTGTACGCTGTAGAGATACCTCGTGTACTCCTTTGTACGTTCTAGAGATATTTCCTGTACTCCTTTGTGCGCTGTAGAGATACCTTCTGTACTCCTTTGTGCGCTGTAGAGATACCTTCTGTACTCCTTTGTGCGCTGTAGAGATACCTTCTGTACTCCTTTGTGCGCTGTAGAGATACCTTCTGTACTCCTTTGTACGCTGTAGAGATACCTCGTGTACTCCTTTGTACGTTCTAGAGATATTTCCTGTACTCCTTTGTGCGCTGTAGAGATACCTTCTGTACTCCTTTGTGCGCTGTAGAGATACCTCGTGTACTCCTTTGTACGTTCTAGAGATATTTCCTGTACTCCTTTGTGCGCTGTAGAGATACCTTCTGTACTCCTTTGTGCGCTGTAGAGATACCTTCTGTACTCCTTTGTGCGCTGTAGAGATACCTTCTGTACTCCTTTGTACGCTGTAGAGATACCTTCTGTACTCCTTTGTGCGCTGTAGAGATACCTTCTGTACTCCTTTGTACGCTGTAGAGATACCTCGTGTACTCCTTTGTACGTTCTAGAGATCTCTCCTGTACTCCTTTGTGCGCTGTAGAGATACCTTCTGTACTCCTTTGTGCGCTGTAGAGATACCTTCTGTACTCCTTTGTGCGCTGTAGAGATACCTTCTGTACTCCTTTGTACGCTGTAGAGATACCTCGTGTACTCCTTTGTACGTTCTAGAGATATTTCCTGTACTCCTTTGTGCGCTGTAGAGATACCTTCTGTACTCCTTTGTGCGCTGTAGAGATACCTTCTGTACTCCTTTGTACGTTCTAGAGATAATTCCTGTACACCTTTGTGCGCTGTAGAGATACCTTCTGTACTCCTTTGTGCGCTGTAGAGATACCTTCTGTACTCCTTTGTGCGCTGTAGAGATACCTTCTGTACTCCTTCGTACGCTGTAGAGATACCTCGTGTACTCCTTTGTGCGCTGTAGAGATACCTTCTGTACTCCTTTGTGCGCTGTAGAGATACCTTCTGTACTCCTTTGTGCGCTGTAGAGATACCTTCTGTACTCCTTTGTACGTTCTAGAGATATTTCCTGCACTCCTTTGTGCGCTGTAGAGATACCTTCTGTACTCCTTTGTACGCTGTAGAGATACCTCGTGTACTCCTTTGTGCGCTGTAGAGATACCTTCTGTACTCCTTTGTGCGCTGTAGAGATACCTTCTGTACTCCTTTGTGCGCTGTAGAGATACCTTCTGTACTCCTTTGTGCGCTGTAGAGATACCTTCTGTACTCCTCTGTGCGCTGTAGAGATACCTTCTGTACTCCTTTGTGCGCTGTAGAGATACCTTCTGTACTCCTTTGTACGCTGTAGAGATACCTCGTGTACTCCTTTGTACGTTCTAGAGATATTTACTGTACTCCTTTGTGCGCTGTAGAGATACCTTCTGTACTCCTTTGTGCGCTGTAGAGATATCTTCTGTACTCCTTTGTGCGCTGTAGAGATACCTTCTGTACTCCTTTCTACGCTGTAGAGATACCTCGTGTACTCCTTTGTACGTTCTAGAGATATTTCCTGTACTCCTTTGTGCGCTGTAGAGATACCTTCTGTACTCCTTTATGCGCTGTAGAGATACCTTCTGTACTCCTTTGTGCGCTGTAGAGATACCTTCTGTACTCTTTTGTGCGCTGTAGAGATACCTTCTGTACTCCTTTGTACGCTGTAGAGATACCTCGTGTACTCCTTTGTGCGCTGTAGAGATACCTTCTGTACTCCTTTGTGCGCTGTAGAGATACCTTCTGTACTCCTTTGTGCGCTGCAGAGATATCTTCTGTACTCCTTTGTGCGCTGTAGAGATACCTTCTGTACTCCTTTGTACGCTGTAGAGATACCTTCTGTACTCCTTTGTACGTTCTAGAGATAATTCCTGTACTCCTTTGTGCGCTTTAGAGATACCTTCTGTACTCCTTTGTGCGCTGTAGAGATACCTTCTGTACTCCTTTGTGCGCTGTAGAGATACCTTCTGTACTCCTTTGTACGCTGTAGAGATACCTCGTGTACTCCTTTGTGCGCTGTAGAGATAACTTCTGTACTCCTTTGTGCGCTGTAGAGATACCTTCTGTACTCCTTTGTGCGCTGTAGAGATACCTTCTGTACTCCTTTGTACGTTCTAGAGATATTTCCTGCACTCCTTTGTGCGCTGTAGAGATACCTTCTGTACTCCTTTGTACGCTGTAGAGATACCTCGTGTACTCCTTTGTGCGCTGTAGAGATACCTTCTGTACTCCTTTGTGCGCTGTAGAGATACCTTCTGTACTCCTTTGTGCGCTGTAGAGATACCTTCTGTACTCCTTTGTGCGCTGTAGAGATACCTTCTGTACTCCTCTGTGCGCTGTAGAGATACCTTCTGTACTCCTTTGTGCGCTGTAGAGATACCTTCTGTACTCCTTTGTACGCTGTAGAGATACCTCGTGTACTCCTTTGTACGTTCTAGAGATATTTCCTGTACTCCTTTGTGCGCTGTAGAGATACCTTCTGTACTCCTTTGTGCGCTGTAGAGATACCTTCTGTACTCCTTTGTGCGCTGTAGAGATACCTTCTGTACTCCTTTCTACGCTGTAGAGATTCCTAGTGTACTCCTTTGTACGTTCTAGAGATATTTCCTGTACTCCTTTGTGCGCTGTAGAGATACCTTCTGTACTCCTTTATGCGCTGTAGAGATACCTTCTGTACTCCTTTGTGCGCTGTAGAGATACCTTCTGTACTCTTTTGTGCGCTGTAGAGATACCTTCTTTACTCCTTTGTACGCTGTAGAGATACCTCGTGTACTCCTTTGTGCGCTCTAGAGATACCTTCTGTACTCCTTTGTGCGCTGTAGAGATACCTTCTGTACTCCTTTGTGCGCTGTAGAGATACCTTCTGTACCCCTTCGTACGTTCTAGAGATATTTCCTGTACTCCTTTGTGCGCTGTAGAGATACCTTCTGTACTCCTTTTTGCGCTGTAGAGATACCTTCTGTACTCCTTTGTGCGCTGTAGAGATACCTTCTGTACTCCTTTGTGCGCTGTAGAGATACCTTCTGTACTCTTTTGTACGCTGTAGAGATACCTCGTGTACTCCTTTGTACGTTCTAGAGATATTTCCTGTACTCCTTTGTGCGCTGTAGAGATACCTTCTGTACTCCTTTGTGCGCTGTAGAGATACCTTCTGTACTCCTTTGTGCGCTGTAGAGATACCTTCTGTACTCCTTTGTGCGCTGTAGAGATACCTTCTGTACTCCTTTGTACGCTGTAGAGATACCTCGTGTACTCCTTTGTGCGCTGTAGAGATACCTTCTGTACTCCTTTGTGCGCTGTAGAGATACCTTCTGTACTCCTTTGTACGTTCTAGAGATATTTCCTGTACTCCTTTGTGCGCTGTAGAGATACCTTCTGTACTCCTTTGTGCGCTGTAGAGATACCTTCTGTACTCCTTTGTGCGCTGTAGAGATACCTTCTGTACTCCTTTGTACGCTGTAGAGATACCTCGTGTACTCCTTTGTACGTTCTAGAGATATTTCCTGTTCTCCTTTGTGCGCTGTAGAGATACCTTCTGTACTCCTTTGTGCGCTGTAGAGATACCTTCTGTACTCCTTTGTGCGCTGTAGAGATACCTTCTGTACTCCTTTGTGCGCTGTAGAGATACCTTCTGTACTCCTTTGTGCGCTGTAGAAATACCTTCTGTACTCCTTTGTACGCTGTAGGGATACCTCGTGTACTCCTTTGTACGTTCTAGAGATATTTCCTGTACTCCTTTGTGCGCTGTAGAGATACCTTCTGTACTCCTTTGTGCGCTGTAGAGATACCTTCTGTACTCCTTTGTGCGCTGTAGAGATACTTTCTGTACTCCTTTGTACGCTGTAGAGATACCTTCTGTACTCCTTTGTGCGCTGTAGAGATACCTTCTGTACTCCTTTGTACGCTGTAGAGATACCTCGTGTACTCCTTTGTACGTTCTAGAGATATTTCCTGTACTCCTATGTGCGCTGTAGAGATACCTTCTGTACGCCTTTGTGCGCTGTAGAGATACCTTCTGTACTCCTTTGTGCGCTGTAGAGATACCTTCTGTACTCCTTTGTGCGCTGTAGAGATACCTTCTGTACTCCTTTGTACGCTGTAGAGATACCTCGTGTACTCCTTTGTACGTTCTAGAGATATTTCCTGTACTCCTTTGTGCGCTGTAGAAATACCTTCTGTACTCTTTTGTGCGCTGTAGAGATACCTTCTGTACTCCTTTGTGCGCTGTAGAGATACCTTCTGTACTCCTTTGTGCGCTGTAGAGATACCTTCTGTACTCCTTTGTACGCTGTAGAGATACCTCGTGTACTCCTTTGTACGTTCTAGAGATATTTCCTGTACTCCTTTGTGCGCTGTAGAGATACCTTCTGTACTCTTTTGTGCGCTGTAGAGATACCTTCTGTACTCCTTTGTGCGCTGTAGAGATACCTTCTGTACTCCTTCGTGCGCTGTAGAGATACCTTCTGTACTCCTTTGTGCGCTGTAGAGATACCTTCTGTACTCCTTTGTACGTTCTAGAGATATTTCCTGTACTCCTTTGTGCGCTTTAGAGATACCTTCTGTACTCCTTTGTGCGCTGTAGAGATACCTTCTGTACTCCTTTGTGCGCTGTAGAGATACCTTCTGTACTCCTATGTACGCTGTAGAGATACCTCGTGTACTCCTTTGTACGTTCTAGAGATATTTCCTGTACTCCTTTGTGCGCTGTAGAGATACCTTCTGTACTCCTTTGTGCGCTGTAGAGATACCTTCTGTACTCCTTTGTGCGCTGTAGAGATACCTTCTGTACTCTTTTGTACGCTGTAGAGATACCTTCTGTACTCCTTTGTGCGCTGTAGAGATACCTTCAGTACTCCTTTGTACGCTGTAGAGATACCTCGTGTACTCCTTTGTACGTTCTAGATATATTTCCTGTACTCCTTTGTGCGCTGTAGAGATACCTTCTGTACTCCTTTGTGCGCTGTAGAGATACCTTCTGTACTCCTTTGTGCGCTGTAGAGATACCTTCTGTACTCCTTTGTACGCTGTAGAGATACCTTCTGTACTCCTTTGTGCGCTGTAGAGATACCTTCTGTACTCCTTTGTACGCTGTAGAGATACCTCGTGTACTCCTTTGTACGTTCTAGAGATATTTCCTGTACTCCTTTGTGCGCTGTAGAGATACCTTCTGTACTCCTTTGTGCGCTGTAGAGATACCTTCTGTACTCCTTTGTACGTTCTAGAGATATTTCCTGTACTCCTTTGTACGCTGTAAAGATACCTTCTGTACTCCTTTGTGTGCTGTAGAGATACCTTCTGTACTTCTTTGTACGCTGTAGAGATACCTCGTGTACTCCTTTGTACGTTCTAGAGATATTTCCTGTACTCCTTTGTGCGCTGTACAGATACCTTCTGTACTCCTTTGTGCGCTGTAGAGATACCTTCTGTACTCCTTTGTGCGCTGTAGAGATACCTTCTGTACTCCTTTGTGCGCTGTAGAGATACCTTCTGTACTCCTTTGTACGCTGTAGAGATACCTCGTGTACTCCTTTGTACGTTCTAGAGATATTTCCTGTACTCCTTTGTGCGCTGTAGAGATACCTTCTGTACTCCTTTGTGCGCTGTAGAGATACCTTTTGTACTCCTTTGTGCGCTGTAGAGATACCTTCTGTACTCCTTTGTGCGCTGTAGAGATACCTTCTGTACTCCTTTGTACGCTGTAGAGATACCTCGTGTACTCCTTTGTACGTTCTAGAGATATTTCCTGTACTCCTTTGTGCGCTTTAGAGATACCTTCTGTACTCCTTTGTGCGCTGAAGAGATACCTTCTGTACTCCTTTGTGCGCTGTAGAGATACCTTCTGTACTCCTTTGTACGCTGTAGAGATACCTTCTGTACTCCTTTGTGCGCTGTAGAGATACCTTCTGTACTCCTTTGTGCGCTGTAGAGATACCTCGTGTACTCCTTTGTACGTTCTAGAGATATTTCCTGTACTCCTTTGTGCGCTGTAGAGATACCTTCTGTACTCCTTTGTGCGCTGTAGAGATACCTTCTGTACTCCTTTGTACGTTCTAGAGATATTTCCTGTACTCCTTTGTGCGCTGTAGAGTAACCTTCTGTACTCCTATGTGCGCTGTAGAGATACCTTCTGTACTCCTTTGTGCGCTGTAGAGATACCTTCTGTACTCCTTTGTACGCTGTAGAGATACCTTCTGTACTCCTTTGTGCGCTGTAGAGATACCTTCTGTACTCCTTTGTACGCTGTAGAGATACCTCGTGTACTCCTTTGTACGTTCTAGAGATATTTCCTGTACTCCTTAGTGCGCTGTAGAGATACCTTCTGTACTCCTTTGTGCGCTGTAGAGATACCTTCTGTACTCCTTTGTGCGCTGTAGAGATACCTTCTGTACTCCTTTGTGCGCTGTAGAGATACCTTCTGTACTTCTTTGTGCGCTGGAGAGATACCTTCTGTACTCCTTTGTACGCTGTGGAGATACCTCGTGTACTCCTTTGTACGTTCTAGAGATATTTCCTGTACTCCTTTGTGCGCTGTAGAGATACCTTCTGTACTCCTTTGTGCGCTGTAGAGATACCTTCTGTACTCCTTTGTGCGCTGTATAGATACCTTCTGTACTCCTTTGTGCGCTGTAGAGATACCTTCTGTACTCCTTTGCACGCTGTAGAGATACGTCGTGTACTCCTTTGTACGTTCTTGAGATATTTTCTGTACTCCTTTGTGCGCTGTAGAGATACCTTCTGTACTCCTTTGTGCGCTGTAGAGATACCTTCTGTACTCCTTTGTGCGCTGTAGAGATACCTTCTGTAATCCTTTGTGCGCTGTAGAGATTACTTCTGTACTCCTTTGTACGTTCTAGAGATGTTTCCTGTACTCCTTTGTGCGATGTAGGGATACCTTCTGTACTCCTTTGTACGCTGTAGAGATACCTCGTGTACTCCTTTGTACGTTCTAGAGATATTTCCTGTACTCCTTTGTGCGCTGTAGAGATACCTTCTGTACTCCTTTGTGCGCTGTAGAGATACCTTCTGTACTCCTTTGTGCGCTGTAGAGATACCTTCTGTACTCCTTTGTACGCTGTAGAGATACCTCGTGTACTCCTTTGTACGTTCTAGAGATATTTCCTGTACTCCTTTGAGCGCTGTAGAGATACCTTCTGTACTCCTTTGTGCGCTGTAGAGATACCTTCTGTACTCCTTTGTGCGCTGTAGAGATACCTTCTGTACTCCTTTGTACGCTGTAGAGATACCTCGTGTACTCCTTTGTACGTTCTAGAGATATTTCCTGTACTCCTTTGTGCGCTGTAGAGATACCTTCTGTACTCCTTTGTGCGCTGTAGAGATACCTTCTGTACTCCTTTGTACGCTGTAGAGATACCTCGTGTACTCCTTTGTACGTTCTAGAGATATTTCCTGTACTCCTTTGTGCGCTGTAGAGATAGATACCTTCTGTACTCCTTTGTGCGCTGTAGAGATACTTTCTGTACTCCTTTGTGCGCTGTAGAGATACCTTCTGTACTCCTTTGTACGTTCTAGAGATATTTCCTGTACTCCTTTGTACGCTGTAGAGATACCTTCTGTACTCCTTTGTGCGCTGTAGAGATACCTTCTGTACTCCTTTGTACGCTGTAGAGATACCTCGTGTACTCCTTTGTACGTTCTAGAGATATTTCCTGTACTCCTTTGTGCGCTGTAGAGATACCTTCTGTACTCCTTTGTGCGCTGTAGAGATACCTTCTGTACTCCTTTGTGCGCTGTAGAGATACCTTCTGTACTCCTTTGTGCGCTGTAGAGATACCTTCTGTACTCCTTTGTACGCTGTAGAGATACCTCGTGTACTCCTTTGTACGTTCTAGAGATATTTCCTGTACTCCTTTGTGCGCTGTAGAGATACCTTCTGTACTCTTTTGTGCGCTGTAGAGATACCTTCTGTACTCCTTTGTGCGCTGTAGAGATACCTTCTGTACTCCTTTGTGCGCTGTAGAGATACCTTCTGTACTCCTTTGTACGCTGTAGAGATACCTCGTGTACTCCTTTGTACGTTCTAGAGATATTTCCTGTACTCCTTTGTGCGCTGTAGAGATACCTTCTGTACTCTTTTGTGCGCTGTAGAGATACCTTCTGTACTCCTTTGTGCGCTGTAGAGATACCTTCTGTACTCCTTCGTGCGCTGTAGAGATACCTTCTGTACTCCTTTGTGCGCTGTAGAGATACCTTCTGTACTCCTTTGTACGTTCTAGAGATATTTCCTGTACTCCTTTGTGCGCTTTAGAGATACCTTCTGTACTCCTTTGTGCGCTGTAGAGATACCTTCTGTACTCCTTTGTGCGCTGTAGAGATACCTTCTGTACTCCTTTGTGCGCTGTAGAGATACCTTCTGTACTCCTTTGTACGCTGTAGAGATACCTCGTGTACTCCTTTGTACGTTCTAGAGATATTTCCTGTACTCCTTTGTGCGCTGTAGAGATACCTTCTGTACTCCTTTGTGCGCTGTAGAGATACCTTCTGTACTCCTTTGTGCGCTGTAGAGATACCTTCTGTACTCTTTTGTACGCTGTAGAGATACCTTCTGTACTCCTTTGTGCGCTGTAGAGATACCTTCAGTACTCCTTTGTACGCTGTAGAGATACCTCGTGTACTCCTTTGTACGTTCTAGATATATTTCCTGTACTCCTTTGTGCGCTGTAGAGATACCTTCTGTACTCCTTTGTGCGCTGTAGAGATACCTTCTGTACTCCTTTGTGCGCTGTAGAGATACCTTCTGTACTCCTTTGTACGCTGTAGAGATACCTTCTGTACTCCTTTGTGCGCTGTAGAGATACCTTCTGTACTCCTTTGTACGCTATAGAGATACCTCGTGTACTCCTTTGTACGTTCTAGAGATATTTCCTGTACTCCTTTGTGCGCTGTAGAGATACCTTCTGTACTCCTTTGTGCGCTGTAGAGATACCTTCTGTACTCCTTTGTACGTTCTAGAGATATTTCCTGTACTCCTTTGTACGCTGTAAAGATACCTTCTGTACTCCTTTGTGCGCTGTAGAGATACCTTCTGTACTTCTTTGTACGCTGTAGAGATACCTCGTGTACTCCTTAGTACGTTCTAGAGATATTTCCTGTACTCCTTTGTGCGCTGTAGAGATACCTTCTGTACTCCTTTGTGCGCTGTAGAGATACCTTCTGTACTCCTTTGTGCGCTGTAGAGATACCTTCTGTACTCCTTTGTGCGCTGTAGAGATACCTTCTGTACTCCTTTGTACGCTGTAGAGATACCTCGTGTACTCCTTTGTACGTTCTAGAGATATTTCCTGTACTCCTTTGTGCGCTGTAGAGATACCTTCTGTACTCCTTTGTGCGCTGTAGAGATACCTTCTGTACTCCTTTGTGCGCTGTAGAGATACCTTCTGTACTCCTTTGTGCGCTGTAGAGATACCTTCTGTACTCCTTTGTACGCTGTAGAGATACCTCGTGTACTCCTTTGTACGTTCTAGAGATATTTCCTGTACTCCTTTGTGCGCTTTAGAGATACCTTCTGTACTCCTTTGTGCGCTGAAGAGATACCTTCTGTACTCCTTTGTGCGCTGTAGAGATACCTTCTGTACTCCTTTGTACGCTGTAGAGATACCTTCTGTACTCCTTTGTGCGCTGTAGAGATACCTTCTGTACTCCTTTGTGCGCTGTAGAGATACCTCGTGTACTCCTTTGTACGTTCTAGAGATATTTCCTGTACTCCTTTGTGCGCTGTAGAGATACCTTCTGTACTCCTTTGTGCGCTGTAGAGATACCTTCTGTACTCCTTTGTACGTTCTAGAGATATTTCCTGTACTCCTTTGTGCGCTGTAGAGTAACCTTCTGTACTCCTATGTGCGCTGTAGAGATACCTTCTGTACTCCTTTGTGCGCTGTAGAGATACCTTCTGTACTCCTTTGTACGCTGTAGAGATACCTTCTGTACTCCTTTGTGCGCTGTAGAGATACCTTCTGTACTCCTTTGTACGCTGTAGAGATACCTCGTGTACTCCTTTGTACGTTCTAGAGATATTTCCTGTACTCCTTTGTGCGCTGTAGAGATACCTTCTGTACTCCTTTGTGCGCTGTAGAGATACCTTCTGTACTCCTTTGTGCGCTGTAGAGATACCTTCTGTACTCATTTGTGCGCTGTAGAGATACCTTCTGTACTTCTTTGTGCGCTGGAGAGATACCTTCTGTACTCCTTTGTACGCTGTAGAGATACCTCGTGTACTCCTTTGTACGTTCTAGAGATATTTCCTGTACTCCTTTGTGCGCTGTAGAGATACCTTCTGTACTCCTTTGTGCGCTGTAGAGATACCTTCTGTACTCCTTTGTGCGCTGTATAGATACCTTCTGTACTCCTTTGTGCGCTGTAGAGATACCTTCTGTACTCCTTTGCACGCTGTAGAGATACCTCGTGTACTCCTTTGTACGTTCTAGAGATATTTTCTGTACTCCTTTGTGCGCTGTAGAGATACCTTCTGTACTCCTTTGTGCGCTGTAGAGATACCTTCTGTACTCCTTTGTGCGCTGTAGAGATACCTTCTGTAATCCTTTGTGCGCTGTAGAGATACCTTCTGTACTCCTTTGTACGTTCTAGAGATGTTTCCTGTACTCCTTTGTGCGATGTAGGGATACCTTCTGTACTCCTTTGTACGCTGTAGAGATACCTCGTGTACTCCTTTGTACGTTCTAGAGATATTTCCTGTACTCCTTTGTGCGCTGTAGAGATACCTTCTGTACTCCTTTTTGCGCTGTAGAGATACCTTCTGTACTCCTTTGTGCGCTGTAGAGATACCTTCTGTACTCCTTTGTACGCTGTAGAGATACCTCGTGTACTCCTTTGTACGTTCTAGAGATATTTCCTGTACTCCTTTGAGCGCTGTAGAGATACCTTCTGTACTCCTTTGTGCGCTGTAGAGATACCTTCTGTACTCCTTTGTGCGCTGTAGAGATACCTTCTGTACTCCTTTGTACGCCATAGAGACACCTCGTAAACTCCTTTGTACGTTCTAGAGATATTTCCTGTACTCCTTTGTGCGCTGTAGAGATACCTTCTGTACTCCTTTGTGCGCTGTAGAGATACCTTCTGTACTCCTTTGTGCGCTGTAGAGATACCTTCTGTACTCCTTTGTACGCTGTAGAGATACCTTCTGTACTCCTTTGTGCGCTGAAGAGATACCTTCTGTACTCCTTTGTACGCTGTAGAGATACCTCGTATTCTCCTTTGTACGTTCTAGAGATATTTCCTGTACTCCTTTGTGCGCTGTAGAGATACCTTCTGTACTCCTTTGTGCGCTGTAGAGATACCTTCCGTACTCCTTTGTACGTTCTAGAGATATTTCCTGTACTCCTTTGTACGCTGTAGAGATACCTTCTGTACTCCTTTGTGCGCTGTAGAGATACCTTCTGTACTCCTTTGTACCCTGTAGAGATACCTCGTGTACTCCTTTGTACGTTCTAGAGATATTTCCTGTACTCCTTTGTGCGCTGTAGAGATACCTTCTGTACTCCTTTGTGCGCTGTAGAGATACCTTCTGTACTCCTTTGTGCGCTGTAGAGATACCTTCTGTACTCCTTTGTGCGCTGTAGAGATACCTTCTGTACTCCTTTGTACGCTGTAGAGATACCTCGTGTACTCCTTTGTACGTTCTAGAGATATTTCCTGTACTCCTTTGTGCGCTGTAGAGATACCTTCTGTACTCTTTTGTGCGCTGTAGAGATACCTTCTGTACTCCTTTGTGCGCTGTAGAGATACCTTCTGTACTCCTTTGTGCGCTGTAGAGATACCTTCTGTACTCCTTTGTACGCTGTAGAGATACCTCGTGTACTCCTTTGTACGTTCTAGAGATATTTCCTGTACTCCTTTGTGCGCTGTAGAGATACCTTCTGTACTCTTTTGTGCGCTGTAGAGATACCTTCTGTACTCCTTTGTGCGCTGTAGAGATACCTTCTGTACTCCTTCGTGCGCTGTAGAGATACCTTCTGTACTCCTTTGTGCGCTGTAGAGATACCTTCTGTACTCCTTTGTACGTTCTAGAGATATTTCCTGTACTCCTTTGTGCGCTTTAGAGATACCTTCTGTACTCCTTTGTGCGCTGTAGAGATACCTTCTGTACTCCTTTGTGCGCTGTAGAGATACCTTCTGTACTCCTTTGTGCGCTGTAGAGATACCTTCTGTACTCCTTTGTACGCTGTAGAGATACCTCGTGTACTCCTTTGTACGTTGTAAGA
Organism: Morinoia aosen; assembly: GCA_030386875.1. Classification (NCBI taxonomy): domain Eukaryota; kingdom Metazoa; phylum Arthropoda; class Malacostraca; order Amphipoda; family Talitridae; genus Morinoia; species Morinoia aosen. The sequence goes on along the minus strand of JASJYW010000027.1, from coordinate 32,031,866 downwards.
GATATTTCCTGTACTCCTTTGTGCGCTGTAGAGATACCTTCTGTACTCCTTTGTGCGCTGTAGAGATACCTTCTGTACTCCTTTGTGCGCTGTAGAGATACCTTCTGTACTCTTTTGTACGCTGTAGAGATACCTTCTGTACTCCTTTGTGCGCTGTAGAGATACCTTCAGTACTCCTTTGTACGCTGTAGAGATACCTCGTGTACTCCTTTGTACGTTCTAGATATATTTCCTGTACTCCTTTGTGCGCTGTAGAGATACCTTCTGTACTCCTTTGTGCGCTGTAGAGATACCTTCTGTACTCCTTTGTGCGCTGTAGAGATACCTTCTGTACTCCTTTGTACGCTGTAGAGATACCTTCTGTACTCCTTTGTGCGCTGTAGAGATACCTTCTGTACTCCTTTGTACGCTATAGAGATACCTCGTGTACTCCTTTGTACGTTCTAGAGATATTTCCTGTACTCCTTTGTGCGCTGTAGAGATACCTTCTGTACTCCTTTGTGCGCTGTAGAGATACCTTCTGTACTCCTTTGTACGTTCTAGAGATATTTCCTGTACTCCTTTGTACGCTGTAAAGATACCTTCTGTACTCCTTTGTGCGCTGTAGAGATACCTTCTGTACTTCTTTGTACGCTGTAGAGATACCTCGTGTACTCCTTAGTACGTTCTAGAGATATTTCCTGTACTCCTTTGTGCGCTGTAGAGATACCTTCTGTACTCCTTTGTGCGCTGTAGAGATACCTTCTGTACTCCTTTGTGCGCTGTAGAGATACCTTCTGTACTCCTTTGTGCGCTGTAGAGATACCTTCTGTACTCCTTTGTACGCTGTAGAGATACCTCGTGTACTCCTTTGTACGTTCTAGAGATATTTCCTGTACTCCTTTGTGCGCTGTAGAGATACCTTCTGTACTCCTTTGTGCGCTGTAGAGATACCTTCTGTACTCCTTTGTGCGCTGTAGAGATACCTTCTGTACTCCTTTGTGCGCTGTAGAGATACCTTCTGTACTCCTTTGTACGCTGTAGAGATACCTCGTGTACTCCTTTGTACGTTCTAGAGATATTTCCTGTACTCCTTTGTGCGCTTTAGAGATACCTTCTGTACTCCTTTGTGCGCTGAAGAGATACCTTCTGTACTCCTTTGTGCGCTGTAGAGATACCTTCTGTACTCCTTTGTACGCTGTAGAGATACCTTCTGTACTCCTTTGTGCGCTGTAGAGATACCTTCTGTACTCCTTTGTGCGCTGTAGAGATACCTCGTGTACTCCTTTGTACGTTCTAGAGATATTTCCTGTACTCCTTTGTGCGCTGTAGAGATACCTTCTGTACTCCTTTGTGCGCTGTAGAGATACCTTCTGTACTCCTTTGTACGTTCTAGAGATATTTCCTGTACTCCTTTGTGCGCTGTAGAGTAACCTTCTGTACTCCTATGTGCGCTGTAGAGATACCTTCTGTACTCCTTTGTGCGCTGTAGAGATACCTTCTGTACTCCTTTGTACGCTGTAGAGATACCTTCTGTACTCCTTTGTGCGCTGTAGAGATACCTTCTGTACTCCTTTGTACGCTGTAGAGATACCTCGTGTACTCCTTTGTACGTTCTAGAGATATTTCCTGTACTCCTTTGTGCGCTGTAGAGATACCTTCTGTACTCCTTTGTGCGCTGTAGAGATACCTTCTGTACTCCTTTGTGCGCTGTAGAGATACCTTCTGTACTCATTTGTGCGCTGTAGAGATACCTTCTGTACTTCTTTGTGCGCTGGAGAGATACCTTCTGTACTCCTTTGTACGCTGTAGAGATACCTCGTGTACTCCTTTGTACGTTCTAGAGATATTTCCTGTACTCCTTTGTGCGCTGTAGAGATACCTTCTGTACTCCTTTGTGCGCTGTAGAGATACCTTCTGTACTCCTTTGTGCGCTGTATAGATACCTTCTGTACTCCTTTGTGCGCTGTAGAGATACCTTCTGTACTCCTTTGCACGCTGTAGAGATACCTCGTGTACTCCTTTGTACGTTCTAGAGATATTTTCTGTACTCCTTTGTGCGCTGTAGAGATACCTTCTGTACTCCTTTGTGCGCTGTAGAGATACCTTCTGTACTCCTTTGTGCGCTGTAGAGATACCTTCTGTAATCCTTTGTGCGCTGTAGAGATACCTTCTGTACTCCTTTGTACGTTCTAGAGATGTTTCCTGTACTCCTTTGTGCGATGTAGGGATACCTTCTGTACTCCTTTGTACGCTGTAGAGATACCTCGTGTACTCCTTTGTACGTTCTAGAGATATTTCCTGTACTCCTTTGTGCGCTGTAGAGATACCTTCTGTACTCCTTTTTGCGCTGTAGAGATACCTTCTGTACTCCTTTGTGCGCTGTAGAGATACCTTCTGTACTCCTTTGTACGCTGTAGAGATACCTCGTGTACTCCTTTGTACGTTCTAGAGATATTTCCTGTACTCCTTTGAGCGCTGTAGAGATACCTTCTGTACTCCTTTGTGCGCTGTAGAGATACCTTCTGTACTCCTTTGTGCGCTGTAGAGATACCTTCTGTACTCCTTTGTACGCCATAGAGACACCTCGTAAACTCCTTTGTACGTTCTAGAGATATTTCCTGTACTCCTTTGTGCGCTGTAGAGATACCTTCTGTACTCCTTTGTGCGCTGTAGAGATACCTTCTGTACTCCTTTGTGCGCTGTAGAGATACCTTCTGTACTCCTTTGTACGCTGTAGAGATACCTTCTGTACTCCTTTGTGCGCTGAAGAGATACCTTCTGTACTCCTTTGTACGCTGTAGAGATACCTCGTATTCTCCTTTGTACGTTCTAGAGATATTTCCTGTACTCCTTTGTGCGCTGTAGAGATACCTTCTGTACTCCTTTGTGCGCTGTAGAGATACCTTCCGTACTCCTTTGTACGTTCTAGAGATATTTCCTGTACTCCTTTGTACGCTGTAGAGATACCTTCTGTACTCCTTTGTGCGCTGTAGAGATACCTTCTGTACTCCTTTGTACCCTGTAGAGATACCTCGTGTACTCCTTTGTACGTTCTAGAGATATTTCCTGTACTCCTTTGTGCGCTGTAGAGATACCTTCTGTACTCCTTTGTGCGCTGTAGAGATACCTTCTGTACTCCTTTGTGCGCTGTAGAGATACCTTCTGTACTTCTTTGTGCGCTGTAGAGATACCTTCTGTACTCCTTTGTACGCTGTAGAGATACCTCGTGTACTCCTTTGTACGTTCTAGAGATATTTCCTGCACTCCTTTGTGCGCTGTAGAGATACCTTCTGTACTCCTTTGTGCGCTGTAGAGATACCTTCTGTACTCCTTTGTGCGCTGTAGAGATACCTTCTGTACTCCTTTGTGCGCTGTAGAGATACTTTCTGTACTCCTTTGTACGCTGTAGAGATACCTCGTGTACTCCTTTGTACGTTCTAGAGATATTTCCTGTACTCCTTGTTGCGCTGTAGAGATACCTTCTGTACTCCTTTGTGCGCTGTAGAGATACCTTCTGTACTCCTTTGTGCGCTGTAGAGATACCTTCTGTACTCCTTTGTACGCTGTAGAGATACCTTCTGTACTCCTTTGTACGCTGTAGAGATACCTCGTATACTCCTTTGTACGTTCTAGAGATATATCCTGTACTCCTTTGTGCGCTGTAGAGATACCTTCTGTACTCCTTTGTGCGCTGTAGAGATACCTTCTGTACTCCTTTGTGCGCTGTAGAGATACCTTCTGTACTCCTTTGTGCGCTGTAGAGATACCTTCTGTACTCCTTTGTACGCTGTAGAGATACCTCGTGTACTCCTTTGTACGTTCTAGAGATATTTCCTGTACTCCTTTGTGCGCTGTAGAGATACCTTCTGTACTCCTTTGTGCGCTGTAGAGATACCTTCTGTACTCCTTTGTGCGCTGTAGAGATACCTTCTGTACTCCTTTGTACGCTGTAGAGATACCTTCTGTACTCCTTTGTGCGCTGTAGAGATACCTTCTGTACTTCTTTGTGCGCTGTAGAGATACCTTCTGTACTCCTTTGTGCGCTGTAGAGATACCTTCTGTACTCCTTTGTGCGCTGTAGAGATACCTTCTGTACTCCTTTGTACGTTCTAGAGAAATTTCCTGTACTCCTTTGTGCGCTGTAGAGTAACCTTCTGTACTTCTTTGTGCGCTGTAGAGATACCTTCTGTACTCCTTTGTGCGCTGTAGAGATACCTTCTGTACTCCTTTGTGCGCTGTAGAGATACCTTCTGTACACCTTTGTACGTTCTAGAGATATTTCCTGTACTCCTTTGTGCGCTGTAGAGTAACCTTCTGTACTCCTTTGTGCGCTGTAGAGATACCTTCTGTACTCCTTTGTACGTTCTAGAGATATTTCCGGTACTCCTTTGTGCGCTGTAGAGTAACCTTCTGTACTCCTTTGTGCGCTGTAGAGATACCTTCTGTACTCCTTTGTGCGCTGTAGAGATACCTTCTGTACTCCTTTGTACGCTGTAGAGATACCTTCTGTACTCCTTTGTGCGCTGTAGAGATACCTTCTGTACTCCTTTGTACGCTGTAGAGATACCTCGTGTACTCCTTTGTACGTTCTAGAGATATTTCCTGTACTCCTTTGTGCGCTGTAGAGATACCTTCTGTACTCCTTTGTGCGCTGTAGAGATACCTTCTGTACTCCTTTGTGCGCTGTAGAGATACCTTCTGTACTCCTTTGTGCGCTGTAGAGATACCTTCTGTACTTCTTTGTGCGCTGGAGAGATACCTTCTGTACTCCTTTGTACGCTGTAGAGATACCTCGTGTACTCCTTTGTACGTTCTAGAGATATTTCCTGTACTCCTTTGTGCGCTGTAGAGATACCTTCTGTACTCCTTTGTGCGCTGTAGAGATACCTTCTGTACTCCTTTGTGCGCTGTAGAGATACCTTCTGTACTCCTTTGTGCGCTGTAGAGATACCTTCTGTACTCCTTTGCACGCTGTAGAGATACCTCGTGTACTCCTTTGTACGTTCTAGATATATTTTCTGTACTCCTTTGTGCGCTGTAGAGATACCTTCTGTACTCCTTTGTGGGCTGTAGAGATACCTTCTGTACTCCTTTGTGCGCTGTAGAGATACCTTCTGTAATCCTTTGTGCGCTGTAGAGATACCTTCTGTACTCCTTTGTACGTTCTAGAGATATTTCCTGTACTCCTTTGTGCGATGTAGAGATACCTTCTGTACTCCTTTGTACGCTGTAGAGATACCTCGTGTACTCCTTTGTACGTTCTAGAGATATTTCCTGTACTCCTTTGTGCGCTGTAGAGATACCTTCTGTACTCCTTTGTGCGCTGTAGAGATACCTTCTGTACTCCTTTGTGCGCTGTAGAGATACCTTCTGTACTCCTTTGTGCGCTGTAGAGATACCTTCTGTACTCCTTTGTACGCTGTAGAGATACCTCGTGTACTCCTTTGTACGTTCTAGAGATATTTCCTGTACTCCTTTGTGCGCTTTAGAGATACCTTCTGTACTCCTTTGTGCGCTGAAGAGATACCTTCTGTACTCCTTTGTGCGCTGTAGAGATACCTTCTGTACTCCTTTGTACGCTGTAGAGATACCTTCTGTACTCCTTTGTGCGCTGTAGAGATACCTTCTGTACTCCTTTGTGCGCTGTAGAGATACCTCGTGTACTCCTTTGTACGTTCTAGAGATATTTCCTGTACTCCTTTGTGCGCTGTAGAGATACCTTCTGTACTCCTTTGTGCGCTGTAGAGATACCTTCTGTACTCCTTTGTACGTTCTAGAGATATTTCCTGTACTCCTTTGTGCGCTGTAGAGTAACCTTCTGTACTCCTATGTGCGCTGTAGAGATACCTTCTGTACTCCTTTGTGCGCTGTAGAGATACCTTCTGTACTCCTTTGTACGCTGTAGAGATACCTTCTGTACTCCTTTGTGCGCTGTAGAGATACCTTCTGTACTCCTTTGTACGCTGTAGAGATACCTCGTGTACTCCTTTGTACGTTCTAGAGATATTTCCTGTACTCCTTTGTGCGCTGTAGAGATACCTTCTGTACTCCTTTGTGCGCTGTAGAGATACCTTCTGTACTCCTTTGTGCGCTGTAGAGATACCTTCTGTACTCATTTGTGCGCTGTAGAGATACCTTCTGTACTTCTTTGTGCGCTGGAGAGATACCTTCTGTACTCCTTTGTACGCTGTAGAGATACCTCGTGTACTCCTTTGTACGTTCTAGAGATATTTCCTGTACTCCTTTGTGCGCTGTAGAGATACCTTCTGTACTCCTTTGTGCGCTGTAGAGATACCTTCTGTACTCCTTTGTGCGCTGTATAGATACCTTCTGTACTCCTTTGTGCGCTGTAGAGATACCTTCTGTACTCCTTTGCACGCTGTAGAGATACCTCGTGTACTCCTTTGTACGTTCTAGAGATATTTTCTGTACTCCTTTGTGCGCTGTAGAGATACCTTCTGTACTCCTTTGTGCGCTGTAGAGATACCTTCTGTACTCCTTTGTGCGCTGTAGAGATACCTTCTGTAATCCTTTGTGCGCTGTAGAGATACCTTCTGTACTCCTTTGTACGTTCTAGAGATGTTTCCTGTACTCCTTTGTGCGATGTAGGGATACCTTCTGTACTCCTTTGTACGCTGTAGAGATACCTCGTGTACTCCTTTGTACGTTCTAGAGATATTTCCTGTACTCCTTTGTGCGCTGTAGAGATACCTTCTGTACTCCTTTTTGCGCTGTAGAGATACCTTCTGTACTCCTTTGTGCGCTGTAGAGATACCTTCTGTACTCCTTTGTACGCTGTAGAGATACCTCGTGTACTCCTTTGTACGTTCTAGAGATATTTCCTGTACTCCTTTGAGCGCTGTAGAGATACCTTCTGTACTCCTTTGTGCGCTGTAGAGATACCTTCTGTACTCCTTTGTGCGCTGTAGAGATACCTTCTGTACTCCTTTGTACGCCATAGAGACACCTCGTAAACTCCTTTGTACGTTCTAGAGATATTTCCTGTACTCCTTTGTGCGCTGTAGAGATACCTTCTGTACTCCTTTGTGCGCTGTAGAGATACCTTCTGTACTCCTTTGTGCGCTGTAGAGATACCTTCTGTACTCCTTTGTACGCTGTAGAGATACCTTCTGTACTCCTTTGTGCGCTGAAGAGATACCTTCTGTACTCCTTTGTACGCTGTAGAGATACCTCGTATTCTCCTTTGTACGTTCTGAAGATATTTCCTGTACTCCTTTGTGCGCTGTAGAGATACCTTCTGTACTCCTTTGTGCGCTGTAGAGATACCTTCCGTACTCCTTTGTACGTTCTAGAGATATTTCCTGTACTCCTTTGTACGCTGTAGAGATACCTTCTGTACTCCTTTGTGCGCTGTAGAGATACCTTCTGTACTCCTTTGTGCGCTGTAGAGATACCTTCTGTACTTCTTTGTGCGCTGTAGAGATACCTTCTGTACTCCTTTGTACGCTGTAGAGATACCTCGTGTACTCCTTTGTACGTTCTAGAGATATTTCCTGCACTCCTTTGTGCGCTGTAGAGATACCTTCTGTACTCCTTTGTGCGCTGTAGAGATACCTTCTGTACTCCTTTGTGCGCTGTAGAGATACCTTCTGTACTCCTTTGTGCGCTGTAGAGATACTTTCTGTACTCCTTTGTACGCTGTAGAGATACCTCGTGTACTCCTTTGTACGTTCTAGAGATATTTCCTGTACTCCTTGTTGCGCTGTAGAGATACCTTCTGTACTCCTTTGTGCGCTGTAGAGATACCTTCTGTACTCCTTTGTGCGCTGTAGAGATACCTTCTGTACTCCTTTGTACGCTGTAGAGATACCTTCTGTACTCCTTTGTACGCTGTAGAGATACCTCGTATACTCCTTTGTACGTTCTAGAGATATATCCTGTACTCCTTTGTGCGCTGTAGAGATACCTTCTGTACTCCTTTGTGCGCTGTAGAGATACCTTCTGTACTCCTTTGTGCGCTGTAGAGATACCTTCTGTACTCCTTTGTGCGCTGTAGAGATACCTTCTGTACTCCTTTGTACGCTGTAGAGATACCTCGTGTACTCCTTTGTACGTTCTAGAGATATTTCCTGTACTCCTTTGTGCGCTGTAGAGATACCTTCTGTACTCCTTTGTGCGCTGTAGAGATACCTTCTGTACTCCTTTGTGCGCTGTAGAGATACCTTCTGTACTCCTTTGTACGCTGTAGAGATACCTTCTGTACTCCTTTGTGCGCTGTAGAGATACCTTCTGTACTTCTTTGTGCGCTGTAGAGATACCTTCTCTACTCCTTTGTGCGCTGTAGAGATACCTTCTGTACTCCTTTGTGCGCTGTAGAGATACCTTCTGTACTCCTTTGTACGTTCTAGAGAAATTTCCTGTACTCCTTTGTGCGCTGTAGAGTAACCTTCTGTACTTCTTTGTGCGCTGTAGAGATACCTTCTGTACTCCTTTGTGCGCTGTAGAGATACCTTCTGTACTCCTTTGTGCGCTGTAGAGATACCTTCTGTACTCCTTTGTACGTTCTAGAGATATTTCCTGTACTCCTTTGTGCGCTGTAGAGTAACCTTCTGTACTCCTTTGTGCGCTGTAGAGATACCTTCTGTACTCCTTTGTACGTTCTAGAGATATTTCCGGTACTCCTTTGTGCGCTGTAGAGTAACCTTCTGTACTCCTTTGTGCGCTGTAGAGATACCTTCTGTACTCCTTTGTGCGCTGTAGAGATACCTTCTGTACTCCTTTGTACGCTGTAGAGATACCTTCTGTACTCCTTTGTGCGCTGTAGAGATACCTTCTGTACTCCTTTGTACGCTGTAGAGATACCTCGTGTACTCCTTTGTACGTTCTAGAGATATTTCCTGTACTCCTTTGTGCGCTGTAGAGATACCTTCTGTACTCCTTTGTGCGCTGTAGAGATACCTTCTGTACTCCTTTGTGCGCTGTAGAGATACCTTCTGTACTCCTTTGTGCGCTGTAGAGATACCTTCTGTACTTCTTTGTGCGCTGGAGAGATACCTTCTGTACTCCTTTGTACGCTGTAGAGATACCTCGTGTACTCCTTTGTACGTTCTAGAGATATTTCCTGTACTCCTTTGTGCGCTGTAGAGATACCTTCTGTACTCCTTTGTGCGCTGTAGAGATACCTTCTGTACTCCTTTGTGCGCTGTAGAGATACCTTCTGTACTCCTTTGTGCGCTGTAGAGATACCTTCTGTACTCCTTTGCACGCTGTAGAGATACCTCGTGTACTCCTTTGTACGTTCTAGATATATTTTCTGTACTCCTTTGTGCGCTGTAGAGATACCTTCTGTACTCCTTTGTGCGCTGTAGAGATACCTTCTGTACTCCTTTGTGCGCTGTAGAGATACCTTCTGTAATCCTTTGTGCGCTGTAGAGATACCTTCTGTACTCCTTTGTACGTTCTAGAGATATTTCCTGTACTCCTTTGTGCGATGTAGAGATACCTTCTGTACTCCTTTGTACGCTGTAGAGATACCTCGTGTACTCCTTTGTACGTTCTAGAGATATTTCCTGTACTCCTTTGTGCGCTGTAGAGATACCTTCTGTACTCCTTTGTGCGCTGTAGAGATACCTTCTGTACTCCTTTGTGCGCTGTAGAGATACCTTCTGTACTCCTTTGTACGCTGTAGAGATACCTCGTGTACTCCTTTGTACGTTCTAGAGATATTTCCTGTACTCCTTTGAGCGCTGTAGAGATACCTTCTGTACTCCTTTGTGCGCTGTAGAGATACCTTCTGTACTCCTTTGTGCGCTGTAGAGATACCTTCTGTACTCCTTTGTACGCTGTAGAGATACCTCGTAAACTCCTTTGTACGTTCTAGAGATATTTCCTGTACTCCTTTGTGCGCTGTAGAGATACCTTCTGTACTCCTTTGTGCGCTGTAGAGATACCTTCTGTACTCCTTTGTGCGCTGTAGAGATACCTTCTGTACTCCTTTGTACGCTGTAGAGATACCTTCTGTACTCCTTTGTGCGCTGTAGAGATACCTTCTGTACTCCTTTGTACGCTGTAGAGATACCTCGTATACTCCTTTGTCCGTTCTAGAGATATTTCCTGTACTCCTTTGTGCGCTGTAGAGATACCTTCTGTACTCCTTTGTGCGCTGTAGAGATACCTTCTGTACTCCTTTGTACGTTCTAGAGATATTTCCTGTACTCCTTTGTACGCTGTAGAGATACCTTCTGTACTCCTTTGTGCGCTGTAGAGATACCTTCTGTACTCCTTTGTACGCTGTAGAGATACCTCGTGTACTCCTTTGTACGTTCTAGAGATATTTCCTGTACTCCTTTGTGCGCTGTAGAGATACCTTCTGTACTCCTTTGTGCGCTGTAGAGATACCTTCTGTACTCCTTTGTGCGCTGTAGAGATACCTTCTGTACTTCTTTGTGCGCTGTAGAGATACCTTCTGTACTCCTTTGTACGCTGTAGAGATACCTCGTGTACTCCTTTGTACGTTCTAGAGATATTTTCTGCACTCCTTTGTGCGCTGTAGAGATACCTTCTGTACTCCTTTGTGCGCTGTAGAGATACCTTCTGTACTCCTTTGTGCGCTGTAGAGATACCTTCTGTACTCCTTCGTGCGCTGTAGAGATACCTTCTGTACTCCTTTGTACGCTGTAGAGATACCTCGTGTACTCCTTTGTACGTTCTAGAGATATTTCCTGTACTCCTTGTTGCGCTGTAGAGATACCTTCTGTACTCCTTTGTGCGCTGTAGAGATACCTTCTGTACTCCTTTGTGCGCTGTAGAGATACCTTCTGTACTCCTTTGTACGCTGTAGAGATACCTTCTGTACTCCTTTGTACGCTGTAGAGATACCTCGTATACTCCTTTGTACGTTCTAGAGAAATTTCCTGTACTCCTTTGTGCGCTATAGAGATACCTTCTGTACTCCTTTGTGCGCTGTAGAGATACCTTCTGTACTCCTTTGTACGCTGTAGAGATACCTCGTGTACTCCTTTGTACGTTCTAGAGGTATTTCCTGTACTCCTTTGTGCGCTGTAGGGATACCTTCTGTACTCCTTTGTGCGCTGTAGAGATACCTTCTGTACTCTTTTGTGCGCTGTAGAGATACCTTCTGTACTCCTTTGTGCGCTGTAGAGATACCTTCTGTACTCCTTTGTGCGCTGTAGAGATACCTTCTGTACTCCTTTGTACGCTGTAGAGATACCTTCTGTACTCCTTTGTGCGCTGTAGAGATACCTTCTGTACTCCTTTGTACGCTGTAGAGATACCTCGTGTGCTCCTTTGTACGTTCTAGAGATATTTCCTGTACTCCCGTGTGCGCTGTAGAGATACCTTCTGTACTCCTTTGTGCGCTGTAGAGATACCTTCTGTACTCCTATGTGCGCTGTAGAGATACCTTCTGTACTCCTTTGTACGTTCTAGAGATATTTCCTGTACTCCTTTGTACGCTGTAGAGATACCTTCTGTACTCCTTTGTGCGCTGTAGAGATACCTTCTGTACTCCTTTGTACGCTGTAGAGATACCTCGTGTACTCCTTTGTACGTTCTAGAGATATTTCCTGTAATCCTTTGTGCACTGTAGAGATACCTTCTGTACTCCTTTGTGCGCTGTAGAGATACCTTCTGTACTCCTTTGTGCGCTGTAGAGATACCTTTTGTACTCCTTTGTGCGCTGTAGAGATACCTTCTGTACTCCTTTGTACGCTGTAGAGATACCTCGTGTACTCCTATGTACGTTCTAGAGATATATCCTGTACTCCTTTGTGCGCTGTAGAGATACCTTCTGTACTCCTTTGTGCGCTGTAGAGATACCTTCTGTACTCCTTTGTGCGCTGTAGAGATACCTTCTGTACTCCTTTGTGCGCTGTAGAGATACCTTCTGTACTCCTTTGTACGCTGTAGAGATACCTCGTGTACTCCTTTGTACGTTCTAGAGATATTTCCTGTACTCCTTTGTGCGCTGTAGAGATACCTTCTGTACTCCTTTGTGCGCTGTAGAGATACCTTCTGTACTCCTTTGTGTGCTGTAGAGATACCTTCTGTACTCCTTTGTACGCTGTAGAGATACCTTCTGTACTCCTTTGTGCGCTGTAGAGATACCTTCTGTACTTCTTTGTGCGCTGTAGAGATACCTTCTGTACTCCTTTGTGCGCTGTAGAGATACCTTCTGTACTCCTTTGTGCGCTGTAGAGATACCTTCTGTACTCCTTTGAACGTTCTAGAGATATTTCCTGTACTCCTTTGTGCGCTGTAGAGATACCTTCTGTACTCCTTTGTGCGCTGTAGAGATACCTTCTGTACTCCTTTGTGCGCTGTAGAGATACCTCGTGTACTCCTTTGTACGTTCTAGAGATATTTCCTGTACTCCTTTGAGCGCTGTAGAGTAACCTTCTGTACTCCTTTGTGCGCTGTAGAGATACCTTCTGTACTCCTTTGTGCGCTGTAGAGATACCTTATGTACTCCTTTGTACGCTGTAGAGATACCTTCTGTACTCCTTTGTGCGCTGTAGAGATACCTTCTGTACTCCTTTGTACGCTGTAGAGATACCTCGTGTACTCCTTTGTACGTTCTAGAGATATTTCCTGTACTCCTTTGTGCGCTGTAGAGATACCTTCTGTACTCCTTTGTGCGCTGTAGAGATACCTTCTGTACTCCTTTGTGCGCTGTAGAGATACCTTCTGTACTCCTTTGTGCGCTGTAGAGATACCTTCTGTACTTCTTTGTGCGCTGGAGAGATACCTTCAGTACTCCTTTGTACGCTGTAGAGATACCTCGTGTACTCCTTTGTACGTTCTAGAGATATTTCCTGTACTCCTCTGTGCGCTGTAGAGATACCTTCTGTACTCCTTTGTGCGCTGTAGAGATACCTTCTGTACTCCTTTGTGCGCTGTAGAGATACCTTCTGTACTCCTTTGTGCGCTGTAGAGATACCTTCTGTACTCCTTTGCACGCTGTAGAGATACCTCGTGTACTCCTTTGTACGTTCTAGAGATATTTTCTGTACTCCTTTGTGCGCTGTAGAGATACCTTCTGTACTCCTTTGTGCGCTGTAGAGATACCTTCTGTACTCCTTTGTGCGCTGTAGAGATACCTTCTGTAATCCTTTGTGCGCTGTAGAGATACCTTCTGTACTCCTTTGTACGTTCTAGAGATATTTCCTGTACTCCTTTGTGCGATGTAGAGATACCTTCTGTACTCCTTTGTACGCTGTAGAGATACCTCGTGTACTCCTTTGTACGTTCTAGAGATATTTCCTGTACTCCTTTGTGCGCTGTAGAGATACCTTCTGTACTTCTTTGTGCGCTGTAGAGATACCTTCTGTACTCCTTTGTGCGCTGTAGAGATACCTTCTGTACTCCTTTGTACGCTGTAGAGATACCTCGTGTACTCCTTTGTACGTTCTAGAGATATTTCCTGTACTCCTTTGAGCGCTGTAGAGATACCTTCTGTACTCCTTTGTGCGCTGTAGAGATACCTTCTGTACTCCTTTGTGCGCTGTAGAGATTCCTTCTGTACTCCTTTGTACGCTGTAGAGATACCTCGTAAACTCCTTTGTACGTTCTAGAGATATTTCCTGTACTCCTTTGTGCGCTGTAGAGATACCTTCTGTACTCCTTTGTGCGCTGTAGAGATACCTTCTGTACTCCTATGTGCGCTGTAGAGATACCTTCTGTACTCCTTTGTACGCTGTAGAGATACCTTCTGTACTCCTTTGTGCGCTGTAGAGATACCTTCTGTACTCCTTTGTACGCTGTAGAGATACCTCGTATACTCCTTTTTACGTTCTAGAGATATTTCCTGTACTCCTTTGTGCGCTGTAGAGATACCTTCTGTACTCCTTTGTGCGCTGTAGAGATACCTTCTGTACTCCTTTGTACGTTCTAGAGATATTTCCTGTACTCCTTTGTACGCTGTAGAGATACCTTCTGTACTCCTTTGTGCGCTGTAGAGATACCTTCTGTACTCCTTTGTACGCTGTAGAGATACCTCGTGTACTCCTTTGTACGTTCTAGAGATATTTCCTGTACTCCTTTGTGCGCTGTAGAGATACCTTCTGTACTCCTTTGTGCGCTGTAGAGATACCTTCTGTACTCCTTTGTGCGCTGTAGAGATACCTTCTGTACTTCTTTGTGCGCTGTAGAGATACCTTCTGTACTCCTTTGTACGCTGTAGAGATACCTCGTGTACTCCTTTGTACGTTCTAGAGATATTTCCTGCACTCCTTTGTGCGCTGTAGAGATACCTTCTGTACTCCTTTGTGCGCTGTAGAGATACCTTCTGTACTCCTTTGTGCGCTGTAGAGATACCTTCTGTACTCCTTTGTGCGCTGTAGAGATACCTTCTGTACTCCTTTGTACGCTGTAGAGATACCTCGTGTACTCCTTTGTACGTTCTAGAGATATTTCCTGTACTCCTTGTTGCGCTGTAGAGATACCTTCTGTACTCCTTTGTGCGCTGTAGAGATACCTTCTGTACTCCTTTGTGCGCTGTAGAGATACCTTCTGTACTCCTTTGTACGCTGTAGAGATACCTTCTGTACTCCTTAGTACGCTGTAGAGATACCTCGTATACTCCTTTGTACGTTCTAGAGATATTTCCTGTACTCCTTTGTGCGCTGTAGAGATACCTTCTGTACTCCTTTATGCGCTGTAGAGATACCTTCTGTACTCCTTTGTACGCTGTAGAGATACCTCGTGTACTCCTTTGTACGTTCTAGAGATATTTCCTGTACTCCTTTGTGCGCTGTAGGGATACCTTCTGTACTCCTTTGTGCGCTGTAGAGATACCTTCTGTACTCTTTTGTGCGCTGTAGAGATACCTTCTGTACTCCTTTGTGCGCTGTAGAGATACCTTCTGTACTCCTTTGTGCGCTGTAGAGATACCTTCTGTACTCCTTTGTACGCTGTAGAGATACCTTCTGTACTCCTTTGTGCGCTGTAGAGATACCTTCTGTACTCCTTTGTACGCTGTAGAGATACCTCGTGTGCTCCTTTGTACGTTCTAGAGATATTTCCTGTACTCCCGTGTGCGCTGTAGAGATACCTTCTGTACTCCTTTGTGCGCTGTAGAGATACCTTCTGTACTCCTATGTGCGCTGTAGGGATACCTTCTGTACTCCTTTGTACGTTCTAGAGATATTTCCTGTACTCCTTTGTACGCTGTAGAGATACCTTCTGTACTCCTTTGTGCGCTGTAGAGATACCTTCTGTACTCCTTTGTACGCTGTAGAGATACCTCGTGTACTCCTTTGTACGTTCTAGAGATATTTCCTGTACTCCTTTGTGCACTGTAGAGATACCTTCTGTACTCCTTTGTGCGCTGTAGAGATACCTTCTGTACTCCTTTGTGCGCTGTAGAGATACCTTTTGTACTCCTTTGTGCGCTGTAGAGATACCTTCTGTACTCCTTTGTACGCTGTAGAGATACCTCGTGTACTCCTTTGTACGTTCTAGAGATATATCCTGTACTCCTATGTGCGCTGTAGAGATACCTTCTGTACTCCTTTGTGCGCTGTAGAGATACCTTCTGTACTTCTTTGTGCGCTGTAGAGATACCTTCTGTACTCCTTTGTGCGCTGTAGAGATACCTTCTGTACTCCTTTGTACGCTGTAGAGATACCTCGTGTACTCCTTTGTACGTTCTAGAGATATTTCCTGTACTCCTTTGTGCGCTGTAGAGATACCTTCTGTACTCCTTTGTGCGCTGTAGAGATACCTTCTGTACTCCTTTGTGCGCTGTAGAGATACCTTCTGTACTCCTTTGTACGCTGTAGAGATACCTTCTGTACTCCTTTGTGCGCTGTAGAGATACCTTCTGTAGTTCTTTGTGCGCTGTAGAGATACCTTCTGTACTCCTTTGTGCGCTGTAGAGATACCTTCTGTACTCCTTTGTGCGCTGTAGAGATACCTTCTGTACTCCTTTGTACGTTCTAGAGATATTTCCTGTACTCCTTTGTGCGCTGTAGAGATACCTTCTGAACTCCTTTGTGCGCTGTAGAGATACCTTCTGTACTCCTTTGTGCGCTGTAGAGATACCTCGTGTACTCCTTTGTACGTTCTAGAGATATTTCCTGTACTCCTTTGAGCGCTGTAGAGATACCTTCTGTACTCCTTTGTGCGCTGTAGAGATACCTTCTGTACTCCTTTGTGCGCTGTAGAGATACCTTCTGTACTCTTTTGTACGCTGTAGAGATACCTCGTAAACTCCTTTGTACGTTCTAGAGATATTTCCTGTACTCCTTTGTGCGCTGTAGAGATACCTTCTGTACTCCTTTGTGCGCTGTAGAGATACCTTCTGTACTCCTTTGTGCGCTGTAGAGATACCTTCTGTACTCCTTTGTACGCTGTAGAGATACCTTCTGTACTCCTTTGTGCGCTGTAGAGATACCTTCTGTACTCCTTTGTACGCTGTAGAGATACCTCGTATACTCCTTTGTACGTTCTAGAGATATTTCCTGTACTCCTTTGTGCGCTGTAGAGATACCTTCTGTACTCCTTTGTGCGCTGTAGAGATACCTTCTGTACTCCTTTGTACGTTCTAGAGATATTTCCTGTACTCCTTTGTACGCTGTAGAGATACCTTCTGTACTCCTTTGTGCGCTGTAGAGATACCTTCTGTACTCCTTTGTACGCTGTAGAGATACCTCGTGTACTCCTTTGTACGGTTTAGAGATATTTCCTGTACTCCTTTGTGCGCTGTAGAGATACCTTCTGTACTCCTTTGTGCGCTGTAGAGATACCTTCTGTACTCCTTTGTGCGCTGTAGAGATACCTTCTGTACTTCTTTGTGCGCTGTAGAGATACCTTCTGTACTCCTTTGTACGCTGTAGAGATACCTCGTGTACTCCTTTGTACGTTCTAGAGATATTTCCTGCACTCCTTTGTGCGCTGTAGAGATACCTTCTGTACTTTTTTGTGCGCTGTAGAGATACCTTCTGTACTCCTTTGTGCGCTGTAGAGATACCTTCTGAACTCCTTTGTGCGCTGTAGAGATACCTTCTGTACTCCTTTGTACGCTGTAGAGATACCTCGTGTACTCCTTTGTACGTTCTAGAGATATTTCCTGTACTCCTTGTTGCGCTGTAGAGATACCTTCTGTACTCCTTTGTGCGCTGTAGAGATACCTTCTGTACTCCTTTGTGCGCTGTAGAGATACCTTCTGTACTCCTTTGTACGCTGTAGAGATACCTTCTGTACTCCTTTGTGCGCTGTAGAGATACCTTCTGTACTCCTTTGTACGCTGTAGAGATACCTCGTGTACTCCTTTGTACGTTCTAGAGATATTTCCTGTACTCCTTTGTGCGCTGTAGGTATACCTTCTGTACTCCTTTGTGCGCTGTAGAGATACCTTCTGTACTCTTTTGTGCGCTGTAGAGATACCTTCTGTACTCCTTTGTGCGCTGTAGAGATACCTTCTGTACTCCTTTGTGCGCTGTAGAGATACCTTCTGTACTCCTTTGTACGCTGTAGAGATACCTTCTGTACTCCTTTGTGCGCTGTAGAGATACCTTCTGTACTCCTTTGTACGCTGTAGAGATACCTCGTGTGCTCCTTTGTACGTTCTAGAGATATTTCCTGTACTCCCGTGTGCGCTGTAGAGATACCTTCTGTACTCCTTTGTGCGCTGTAGAGATACCTTCTGTACTCCTATGTGCGCTGTAGAGATACCTTCTGTACTCCTTTGTACGTTCTAGAGATATTTCCTGTACTCCTTTGAGCGCTGTAGAGATACCTTCTGTACTCCTTTGTGCGCTGTAGAGATACCTTCTGTACTCCTTTGTACGCTGTAGAGATACCTTCTGTACTCCTTTGTGCGCTGTAGAGATACCTTCTGTACTCCTTTGTACGCTGTAGAGATACCTCGTAAACTCCTTTGTACGTTCTAGAGATATTTCCTGTACTCCTTTGTGCGCTGTAGAGATACCTTTTGTACTCCTTTGTGCGCTGTAGAGATACCTTCTGTACTCCTTTGTGCGCTGTAGAGATACCTTCTGTACTCCTTTGTACGCTGTAGAGATACCTTCTGTACTCCTTTGTACGCTGTAGAGATACCTCGTATACTCCTTTGTACGTTCTAGAGATATTTCCTGTACTCCTTTGTGCGCTGTAGAGATACCTTCTGTACTCCTTTGTGCGCTGTAGAGATACCTTCTGTACTCCTTTGAACGTTCTAGAGATATTTCCTGTACTCCTTTGTACGCTGTAGAGATACCTTCTGTACTCCTTTGTGCGCTGTAGAGATACCTTCTGTACTCCTTTGTACGCTGTAGAGATACCTCGTGTACTCCTTTGTGCGTTCTAGAGATATTTCCTGTACTCCTTTGTGCGCTGTAGAGATACCTTCTGTACTCCTCTGTGCGCTGTAGAGATACCTTCTGTACTCCTTTGTGCGCTGTAGAGATACCTTCTGTACTTCTTTGTGCGCTGTAGAGATACCTTCTGTACTCCTTTGTACGCTGTAGAGATACCTCGTGTACTCCTTTGTACGTTCTAGAGATATTTCTCGCACTCCTTTGTGCGCTGTAGAGATACCTTCTGTACTCCTTTGTGCGCTGTAGAGATACCTTATGTACTCCTTTGTGCGCTGTAGAGATACCTTCTGTACTCCTTTGTGCGCTGTAGAGATACCTTCTGTACTCCTTTGTACGCTGTAGAGATACCTCGTGTACTCCTATGTACGTTCTAGAGATATTTCCTGTACTCCTTGTTGCGCTGTAGAGATACCTTCTGTACTCCTTTGTGCGCTGTAGAGATACCTTCTGTACTCCTTTGTGCGCTGTAGAGATACCTTCTGTACTCCTTTGTACGCTGTAGAGATACCTTCTGTACTCCTTTGTGCGCTGTAGAGATACCTTCTGTACTCCTTTGTACGCTGTAGAGATACCTCGTGTACTCCTTTGTACGTTCTAGAGATATTTCCTGTTCTCCTTTGTGCGCTGTAGAGATACCTTCTGTACTCCTTTGTGCGCTGTAGAGATACGTTCTGTACTCCTTTGTACGCTGTAGAGATACCTCGTGTACTCCTTTGTACGTTCTAGAGATATTTCCTGTACTCCTTTGTGCGCTGTAGAGATACCTTCTGTACTCCTTTGTGCGCTGTAGAGATACCTTCTGTACTCTTTTGTACGCTGTAGAGATACCTTCTGTACTCCTTTGTGCGCTGTAGAGATACCTTCTGTACTCCTTTGTACGCTGTAGAGATACCTCGTGTGCTCCTTTGTACGTTCTAGAGATATTTCCTGTACTCCTGTGTGCGCTGTAGAGATACCTTCTGTACTCCTTTGTGCGCTGTAGAGATACCTTCTGTACTCCTATGTGCGCTGTAGAGATACCTTCTGTACTCCTTTGTACGTTCTAGAGATATTTCCTGTACTCCTTTGTACGCTGTAGAGATACCTTCTGTACTCCTTTGTGCGCTGTAGAGATACCTTCTGTACTCCTTTGTACGCTGTAGAGATACCTCGTGTACTCCTTTGTACGTTCTAGAGATATTTCCTGTACTCCTTTGTGCGCTGTAGAGATACCTTCTGTACTCCTTTGTGCGCTGTAGAGATACCTTCTGTACTCCTTTGTGCGCTGTAGAGATACCTTTTGTACTCCTTTGTGCGCTGTAGAGATACCTTCTGTACTCCTTTGTACGCTGTAGAGATACCTCGTGTACTCCTTTGTACGTTCTAGAGATATATCCTGTACTCCTTTGTGCGCTGTAGAGATACCTTCTGTACTCCTTTGTGCGCTGTAGAGATACCTTCTGTACTCCTTTGTGCGCTGTAGAGATACCTTCTGTACTCCTTTGTGCGCTGTAGAGATACCTTCTGTACTCCTTTGTACGCTGTAGAGATACCTCGTGTACTCCTTTGTACGTTCTAGAGATATTTCCTGTACTCCTTTGTGCGCTGTAGAGATACCTTCTGTACTCCTTTGTGCGCTGTAGAGATACCTTCTGTACTCCTTTGTGCGCTGTAGAGATACCTTCTGTACTCCTTTGTACGCTGTAGAGATACCTTCTGTACTCCTTTGTGCGCTGTAGAGATACCTTCTGTACTTCTTTTTGCGCTGTAGAGATACCTTCTGTACTCCTTTGTGCGCTGTAGAGATACCTTCTGTACTCCTTTGTGCGCTGTAGAGATACCTTCTGTACTCCTTTGTACGTTCTAGAGATATTTCCTGTACTCCTTTGTGCGCTGTAGAGATACCTTCTGTACTCCTTTGTGCGCTGTAGAGATACCTTCTGTACTCCTTTGTGCGCTGTAGAGATACCTTCTGTACTCCTTTGTACGCTGTAGAGATACCTCGTGTACTCTCTTGTGCGCTGTAGAGATACCTTCTGTACTCCTTCGTGCGCTGTAGAGATACCTTCTGTACTCCTTTGTGCGCTGTAGAGATACCTTCTGTACTCCTTTGTACGTTATAGAGATATTTCCTGTACTCCTTTGTGCGCTTTAGAGATACCTTCTGTACTCCTTTGTGCGCTGTAGAGATACCTTCTGTACTCCTTTGTGCGCTGTAGAGATACCTTCTGTACTCCTTTGTGCGCTGTAGAGATACCTTCTGTACTCCTTTGTACGCTGTAGAGATACCTCGTGTACTCCTTTGTACGTTCTAGAGATATTTCCTGTACTCCTTTGTGCGCTGTAGAGATACCTTCTGTACTCCTTTGTGCGCTGTAGAGATACCTTCTGTACTCCTTTGTGCGCTGTAGAGATACCTTCTGTACTCTTTTGTACGCTGTAGAGATACCTTCTGTACTCCTTTGTGCGCTGTAGAGATACCTTCAGTACTCCTTTGTACGCTGTATAGATACCTCGTGTACTCCTTTGTACGTTCTAGATATATTTCCTGTACTCCTTTGTGCGCTGTACAGATACCTTCTGTACTCCTTTGTGCGCTGTAGAGATACCTTCTGTACTCCTTTGTGCGCTGTAGAGATACCTTCTGTACTCCTTTGTACGCTGTAGAGATACCTGCTGTACTCCTTTGTGCGCTGTAGAGATACCTTCTGTACTCCTTTGTACGCTGTAGAGATACCTCGTGTACTCCTTCGTACGTTCTAGAGATATTTCCTGTACTCCTTTGTGCGCTGTAGAGATACCTTCTGTACTCCTTTGTGCGCTGTAGAGATACCTTCTGTACTCCTTTGTACGTTCTAGAGATATTTCCTGTACTCCTTTGTAGGCTGTAGAGATACCTTCTGTACTCCTTTGTGCGCTGTAGAGATACCTTCTGTACTCCTTTGTACGCTGTAGAGATACCGCGTGTACTCCTTTGTACGTTCTAGAGATATTTCCTGTACTCCTTTGTGCGCTGTAGAGATACCTTCTGTACTCCTTTCTGCGCTGTAGAGATACCTTCTGTACTCCTTTGTGCGCTGTAGAGATACCTTCTGTACTCCTTTGTGCGCTGTAGAGATACCTTCTGTACTCCTTTGTACGCTGTAGAGATACCTCGTGTACTCCTTTGTACGTTCGTGAGATATTTCCTGTACTCCTTTGTGCTCTGTAGAGATACCTTCTGTACTCCTTTGTGCGCTGTAGAGATACCTTCTGTACTCCTTTGTGCGCTGTAGAGATACCTTCTGTACTCCTTTGTGCGCTGTAGAGAAACCTTCTGTACTCCTTTGTACGCTGTAGAGATACCTCGTGTACTCCTTCCTACGTTCTAGAGATATTTCCTGTACTCCTTTGTGCGCTGTAGAGATACCTTCTGTACTCCTTTGTGCGCTGTAGAGATACCTTCTGTACTCCTTTGTGCGCTGTAGAGATACCTTCTGTACTCCTTTGTACGCTGTAGAGATACCTTCTGTACTCCTTTGTGCGCTGTAGAGATACCTTCTGTACTCCTTTGTGCGCTGTAGAGATACCTCGTGTACTCCTTCGTACGTTCTAGAGATATTTCCTGTACTCCTTTGTGCGCTGTAGAGATACCTTCTGTACTCCTTTGTGCGCTGTAGAGATACCTTCTGTACTCCTTTGTACGTTCTAGAGATATTTCCTGTACTCCTTTGTGCGCTGCAGAGTAACCTTCTGTACTCCTTTGTGCGCTGTAGAGATACCTTCTGTACTCCTTTGTGCGCTGTAGAGATACCTTCTGTACTCCTTTGTACGCTGTAGAGATACCTTCTGTACTCCTTTGTGCGCTGTAGAGATACCTTCTGTACTCCTTTGTACGCTGTAGAGATACCTCGTGTACTCCTTTGTACGTTCTAGAGATATTTCCGGTACTCCTTTGTGCGCTGTAGAGATACCTTCTGTACGTGTACTCCTTTGTACGTTCTAGAGATATTTCCTGTACTCCTTTGTGCGCTGTAGAGATACCTTCTGTACTCCTTTGTGCGCTATAGAGATACCTTCTGTACTCCTTTGTGCGCTGTAGAGATACCTTCTGTACTCCTTTGTGCGCTGTAGAGATACCTTCTGTACTCCTTTGTACGCTGTTGAGATACCTCGTGTACTCCTTTGTACGTTCTAGAGATATTTCCTGTACTCCTTTGTGCGCTGTAGAGATACCTTCTGTACTCCTTTGTGCGCTGTAGAGATACCTCGTGTACTCCTTTGTGCGCTGTAGAGATACCTTCTGTACTCCTTTGTGCGCTGTAGAGATACCTTCTGTACTCCTTTGTGCGCTGTAGAGATACCTTCTGTACTCCTTTGTGCGCTGTAGAGATACCTTCTGTACTCCTTTGTACGTTCTAGAGATATTTCCTGTACTCCTTTGTGCGCTGTAAAGATACCTTCTGTACTCCTTTGTGCGCTGTAGAGATACCTTCTGTACTCCTCCGTGCGCTGCAGAGATACCTTCTGTACTCCTTTGTGCGCTGAAGAGATACCTTCTGTACTCCTTTGTGCGCTGTAGAGATACCTTCTGTACTCCTTTGTACGCTGTAGAGATACCTCGTGTACTCCTTTGTACGTTCTAGAGATATTTCCTGTACTCCTTTGTGCGCTGTGGAGATACCTTCTGTACTCCTTTGTGCGCTGTAGAGATACCTTCTGTACTCCTTTGTGCGCATTAGAGATACCTTCTGTACTCCTTTGTGCGCTGTAGAGATACCTTCTGTACCTCTTTGTGCGCTGTAGAGATACCTTCTGGACTCCTTTGTACGCTGTAGAGATACCTCGTGTACTCCTCTGTACGTTCTAGAGATATTTCCTGTACTCCTTTCTGCGCTGTAGAGATACCTTCTGTACTCCTTTGTGCGCTGTAGAGATACCTTCTGTACTCCTTTGTGCGCTGTAGAGATACCTCGTGTACTCCTTTGTGCGCTGTAGAGATACCTTCTGTACTCCTTTGTGCGCTGTAGAGATACCTTCTGTACTCCTTTGTACGCTGTAGAGATACCTCGTGTACTCCTTTGTACGTTCTAGAGATATTTCCTGTACTCCTTTGTGCGCTGTAGAGATACCTTCTGTACTCCTTTGTGCGCTATAGAGATACCTTCTGTACTCCTTTGTGCGCTGTAGAGATACCTTCTATACTCCTTTGTGCGCTGTAGAGATACCTTCTGTACTCCTTTGTACGCTGTTGAGATACCTCGTGTACTCCTTTGTACGTTCTAGAGATATTTCCTGTACTCCTTTGTGCGCTGTAGAGATACCTTCTGTACTCCTTTGTGCGCTGTAGAGATACCTCGTGCACTCCTTTGTGCGCTGTAGAGATACCTTCTGTACACCTTTGTGCGCTGTAGAGATACCTTCTGTACTCCTTTGTGCGCTGTAGAGATACCTTCTGTACTCCTTTGTACGCTGTAGAGATACCTCGTGTACTCCATTGTACGTTCTAGAGATATTTCCTGTACTCCTTTGTGCGCTGTTGAGATACCTTCTGTACTCCTTTGTGCGCTGTAGAGATACCTTCTGTACTCCTTTGTACGCTGTAGAGATACCTCGTGTACTCCTTTGTACGTTCTAGAGATATTTCCTGTACTCCTTTGTGCGCTGTAGAGATACCTTCTGTACTCCTTTGTGCGCTGTAGAGATACCTTCTGTACTCCTTTGTACGTTCTAGAGATATTTCCTGTACTCCTTTGTGCGCTGTAGAGATACCTTCTGTACTCCTTTGTGCGCTGTAGAGATACCTTCTTTACTCCTTCGTGCGCTGCAGAGATACCTTCTGTACTCCTTTGTGCGCTGTAGAGATACCTTCTGTACTCCTTTGTGCGCTGTAGAAATACCTTCTATACTCCTTTGTACGCTGTAGAGATGCCTCGTGTACTCCTTTGTACGTTCTAGAGATATTTCCTGTACTGCTTTGTGCGCTGTAGAGATACCTTTTGTACTCCTTTGTGCGCTGTAGAGATACCTTCTGTACTCCTTTGTGCGCTGTAGAGATACCTTCTGTACTCCTTTGTGCGCTGTAGAGATACCTTCTGTACTCCTTTGTGCGCTGTAGAGATACCTTCTGTACTCCTTTGTGCGCTGTAGAGATACCTTCTGTACTCCTTTGTGCGCTGTAGAGATACCTTCTGTACTCCTTTTACGCTGTAGAGATACCTCGTGTACTCCTTTGTACGTTCTAGAGATATTTCCTGTACTCCTTTGTGCGCTGTAGAGATACCTTCTGTACTCCTTTGTGCGCTGTAGAGATACCTTCTGTACTCCTTTGTACGTTCTAGAGATATTTCCTGTACTCCTTTGTACGCTGTAGAGATACCTTCTGTACTCCTTTGTGCGCTGTAGAGATACCTTCTGTACTCCTTTGTACGCTGTAGAGGTACCTCGTGTACTCCTTTGTACGTTCTAGAGATATTTCCTGTACTCCTTTGTGCGCTGTAGAGATACCTTCTGTACTCCTTTCTGCGCTGTAGAGATACCTTCTGTACTCCTTTGTGCGCTGTAGAGATACCTTCTGTACTTCTTTGTGCGCTGTAGAGATACCTTCTGTACTCCTTTGTACGCTGTAGAGATACCTCGTGTACTCCTTTGTACGTTCTAGAGATATTTCCTGTACTCCTTTGTGCGCTGTAGAGATACCTTCTGTACTCCTTTGTGCGCTGTAGAGATACCTTCTGTACTCCTTTGTGCGCTGTAGAGATACCTTCTGTACTCCTTTGTGCGCTGTAGAGAAACCTTCTGTACTCCTTTGTACGCTGTAGAGATACCTCGTGTACTCCTTCCTACGTTCTAGAGATATTTCCTGTACTCCTTTGTGCGCTGTAGAGATACCTTCTGTACTCCTTTGTGCGCTGTAGAGATACCTTCTGTACTCCTTTGTGCGCTGTAGAGATACCTTCTGTACTCCTTTGTACGCTGTAGAGATACCTTCTGTACTCCTTTGTACGCTGTAGAGATACCTTCTGTACTCCTTTGTGCGCTGTAGAGATACCTCGTGTACTCCTTCGTACGTTCTAGAGATATTTCCTGTACTCCTTTGTGCGCTGTAGAGATACCTTCTGTACTCCTTTGTGCGCTGTAGAGATACCTTCTGTACTCCTTTGTACGTTCTAGAGATATTTCCTGTACTCCTTTGTGCGCTGTAGAGTAACCTTCTGTACTCCTTTGTGCGCTGTAGAGATACCTTCTGTACTCCTTTGTGCGCTGTAGAGATACCTTCTGTACTCCTTTGTACGCTGTAGAGATACCTTCTGTACTCCTTTGTGCGCTGTAGAGATACCTTCTGTACTCCTTTGTACGCTGTAGAGATACCTCGTGTACTCCTTTGTTCGTTCTAGAGATATTTCCTGTACTCCTTTGTGCGCTGTAGAGATACCTTCTGTACGTGTACTCCTTTGTACGTTCTAGAGATATTTCCTGTACTTCTTTGTGCGCTGTAGAGATACCTTCTGTACTCCTTTGTGCGCTATAGAGATACCTTCTGTACTCCTTTGTGCGCTGTAGAGATACCTTCTGTACTCCTTTGTGCGCTGTAGAGATACCTTCTGTACTCCTTTGTACGCTGTTGAGATACCTCGTGTACTCCTTTGTACGTTCTAGAGATATTTCCTGTACTCCTTTGTGCGCTGTAGAGATACCTTCTGTACTCCTTTGTGCGCTGTAGAGATACCTCGTGTACTCCTTTGTGCGCTGTAGAGATACCTTCTGTACTCCTTTGTGCGCTGTAGAGATACCTTCTGTACTCCTTTGTGCGCTGTAGAGATACCTTCTGTACTCCTTTGTGCGCTGTAGAGATACCTTCTGTACTCCTTTGTACGTTCTAGAGATATTTCCTGTACTCCTTTGTGCGCTGTAGAGATACCTTCTGTACTCCTTTGTGCGCTGTAGAGATACCTTCTGTACTCCTCCGTGCGCTGCAGAGATACCTTCTGTATTCCTTTGTGCGCTGTAGAGATACCTTTTGTACTCCTTTGTGCGCTGTAGAGATACCTTCTGTACTCCTTTGTACGCTGTAGAGATACCTCGTGTACTCCTTTGTACGTTCTAGAGATATTTCCTGTACTCCTTTGTGCGCTGTGGAGATACCTTCTGTACTCCTTTGTGCGCTGTAGAGATACCTTCTGTACTCCTTTGTGCGCTGTAGAGATACCTTCTGTACTCCTTTGTGCGCTGTAGAGATACCTTCTGTACTTCTTTGTGCGCTGTAGAGATACCTTCTGTACTCCTTTGTACGCTGGAGAGATACCTCGTGTACTCCTCTGTACGTTCTAGAGATATTTCCTGTACTCCTTTCTGCGCTGTAGAGATACCTTCTGTACTCCTTTGTGCGCTGTAGAGATACCTTCTGTACTCCTTTGTGCGCTGTAGAGATACCTCGTGTACTCCTTTGTGCGCTGTAGAGATACCTTCTGTACTCCTTTGTGCGCTGTAGAGATACCTTCTGTACTCCTTTGTACGCTGTAGAGATACCTCGTGTACTCCTTTGTACGTTCTAGAGATATTTCCTGTACTCCTTTGTGCGCTGTAGAGATACCTTCTGTACTCCTTTGTGCGCTATAGAGATACCTTCTGTACTCCTTTGTGCGCTGTAGAGATACCTTCTGTACTCCTTTGTGCGCTGTAGAGATACCTTCTGTACTCCTTTGTACGCTGTTGAGATACCTCGTGTACTCCTTTGTACGTTCTAGAGATATTTCCTGTACTCCTTTGTGCGCTGTAGAGATACCTTCTGTACTCCTTTGTGCGCTGTAGAGATACCTCGTGCACTCCTTTGTGCGCTGTAGAGATACCTTCTGTACACCTTTGTGCGCTGTAGAGATACCTTCTGTACTCCTTTGTGCGCTGTAGAGATACCTTCTGTACTCCTTTGTACGCTGTAGAGATACCTCGTGTACTCCATTGTACGTTCTAGAGATATTTCCTGTACTCCTTTGTGCGCTGTTGAGATACCTTCTGTACTCCTTTGTGCGCTGTAGAGATACCTTCTGTACTCCTTTGTACGCTGTAGAGATACCTCGTGTACTCCTTTGTACGTTCTAGAGATATTTCCTGTACTCCTTTGTGCGCTGTAGAGATACCTTTTGTACTCCTTTGTGCGCTGTAGAGATACCTTCTGTACTCCTTTGTGCGCTGTAGAGATACCTTCTGTACTCCTTTGTGCGCTGTAGAGATACCTTCTGTACTCCTTTGTGCGCTGTAGAGATACCTTCTGTACTCCTTTGTGCGCTGTAGAGATACCTTCTGTACTCCTTTGTGCGCTGTAGAGATACCTTCTGTACTCCTTTTACGCTGTAGAGATACCTCGTGTACTCCTTTGTACGTTCTAGAGATATTTCCTGTACTCCTTTTTGCGCTGTAGAGATACCTTCTGTACTCCTTTGTGCGCTGTAGAGATACCTTCTGTACTCCTTTGTGGGCTGTAGAGATACCTTCTGTACTCCTTTGTGCGCTGTAGAGATACCTTCTGTACTCCTTTGTGCGCTGTAGAGATACCTTCTGTACTCCTTTGTACGCTGTAGAGATACCTCGTGTACTCCTTTGTACGTTCTAGAGATATTTCCTGTACTCCTTTGTGCGCTGTAGAGATACCTTCTGTACTCCTTTGTGCGCTGTAGAGATACCTTCTGTACTCCTTTGTGCGCTGTAGAGATACCTCGTGTACTCCTTTGTGCGCTGTAGAGATACCTTCTGTACTCCTTTGTACGCTGTAGAGATACCTCGTGTACTCCTTTGTACGTTCTAGAGATATTTCCTGTACTCCTTTGTGCGCTGTAGAGATACCTTCTGTACTCCTTTGTACGCTGTAGAGATACCTCGTGTACACCTTTGTACGTTCTAGAGATATTTCCTGTACTCCTTTGTGCGCTGTAGAGATACCTTCTGTACTCCTTTGTGCGCTGTAGAGATACCTTCTGTACTCCTTTGTGCGCTTTAGAGATACCTTCTGTACTCCTTTGTGCGCTGTAGAGATACCTTCTGTACTCCTTTGTACGCTGTAGAGATACCTCGTGTACTCCTTTGTACGTTCTAGAGATATATCCTGTACTCCTTTGTGCGCTGTAGAGATACCTTCTGTACTCCTTTGTGCGCTGTAGAGATACCTTCTGTACTCCTTTGTGCGCTGTAGAGATACCTTCTGTACTCCTTGGTGCGCTGTAGAGATACCTTCTGTACTTCTTTGTACGCTGTAGAGATACCTCGTGTACTCCTTTGTACGTTCTAGAGATATTTCCTGTACTCCTTTGTGCGCTGTAGAGATACCTTCTGTACTCCTTTGTGCGCTGTAGAGATACCTTCTGGACTCCTTTGTGCGCTGTAGAGATACCTTCTGTACTCCTTTGTGCGCTGTAGAGATACCTTCTGTACTCCTTTGTGCGCTGTAGAGATACCTTCTGTACTCCTTTTACGCTGTAGAGATACCTCGTGTACTTCTTTGTACGTTCTAGAGATATTTCCTGTACTCCTTTGTGCGCTGTAGAGATACCTTCTGTACTCCTTTGTGCGCTGTAGAGATACCTTCTGTACTCCTTTGTGCGCTGTAGAGATACCTTCTGTACTCCTTTGTGCGCTGTAGAGATACCTTCTGTACTCCTTTGTGCGCTGTAGAGATACCTTCTGTACTCCTTTGTACGCTGTAGAGATACCTCGTGTACTCCTTTGTACGTTCTAGAGATATTTCCTGTACTCCTTTGTGCGCTGTAAAGATACCTTCTGTACTCCTTTGTACGCTGTAGAGATACCTCGTGTACTCCTTTGTACGTTCTAGAGATATTTCCTGTACTCCTTTGTGCGCTGTAGAGATACCTTCTGTACTCCTTTGTACGCTGTAGAGATACCTCGTGTACTCCTTTGTACGTTCTAGAGATATTTCCTGTACTCCTTTGTGCGCTGTAGAGATACCTTCTGTACTCCTTTGTGCGCTGTAGAGATACCTTCTGTACTCCTTTGTGCGCTATAGAGATACCTTCTTTACTCTTTTGTGCGCTGTAGAGATACCTTCTGTACTCCTTTGTGCGCTGTAGAGATACCTTCTGTACTCCTTTGTACGCTGTTGAGATACCTCGTGTACTCCTTTGTACGTTCTAGAGATATTTCCTGTACTCCTTTGTGCGCTGTAGAGATACCTTCTGTACTCCTTTGTGCGCTGTAGAGATACCTTCTGTACTCCTTTGTGCGCTGTAGAGATACCTTCTGTACTCCTTTGTACGCTGTAGAGATACCTTCTGTACTCCTTTGTACGCTGTAGAGATACCTTCTGTACTCCTTTGTGCGCTGTAGAGATACCTCGTGTACTCCTTCGTACGTTCTAGAGATATTTCCTGTACTCCTTTGTGCGCTGTA
This sequence comes from Morinoia aosen, assembly GCA_030386875.1. NCBI lineage: Eukaryota > Metazoa > Arthropoda > Malacostraca > Amphipoda > Talitridae > Morinoia > Morinoia aosen. Next base: position 32,002,227 of record JASJYW010000027.1, on the reverse strand, counting down.
GAGATACCTTCTGTACTCCTTTGTGCGCTGTAGAGATACCTTCTGTACTCCTTTGTACGTTCTAGAGATATTTCCTGTACTCCTTTGTGCGCTGTAGAGTAACCTTCTGTACTCCTTTGTGCGCTGTAGAGATACCTTCTGTACTCCTTTGTGCGCTGTAGAGATACCTTCTGTACTCCTTTGTACGCTGTAGAGATACCTTCTGTACTCCTTTGTGCGCTGTAGAGATACCTTCTGTACTCCTTTGTACGCTGTAGAGATACCTCGTGTACTCCTTTGTTCGTTCTAGAGATATTTCCTGTACTCCTTTGTGCGCTGTAGAGATACCTTCTGTACGTGTACTCCTTTGTACGTTCTAGAGATATTTCCTGTACTTCTTTGTGCGCTGTAGAGATACCTTCTGTACTCCTTTGTGCGCTATAGAGATACCTTCTGTACTCCTTTGTGCGCTGTAGAGATACCTTCTGTACTCCTTTGTGCGCTGTAGAGATACCTTCTGTACTCCTTTGTACGCTGTTGAGATACCTCGTGTACTCCTTTGTACGTTCTAGAGATATTTCCTGTACTCCTTTGTGCGCTGTAGAGATACCTTCTGTACTCCTTTGTGCGCTGTAGAGATACCTCGTGTACTCCTTTGTGCGCTGTAGAGATACCTTCTGTACTCCTTTGTGCGCTGTAGAGATACCTTCTGTACTCCTTTGTGCGCTGTAGAGATACCTTCTGTACTCCTTTGTGCGCTGTAGAGATACCTTCTGTACTCCTTTGTACGTTCTAGAGATATTTCCTGTACTCCTTTGTGCGCTGTAGAGATACCTTCTGTACTCCTTTGTGCGCTGTAGAGATACCTTCTGTACTCCTCCGTGCGCTGCAGAGATACCTTCTGTATTCCTTTGTGCGCTGTAGAGATACCTTTTGTACTCCTTTGTGCGCTGTAGAGATACCTTCTGTACTCCTTTGTACGCTGTAGAGATACCTCGTGTACTCCTTTGTACGTTCTAGAGATATTTCCTGTACTCCTTTGTGCGCTGTGGAGATACCTTCTGTACTCCTTTGTGCGCTGTAGAGATACCTTCTGTACTCCTTTGTGCGCTGTAGAGATACCTTCTGTACTCCTTTGTGCGCTGTAGAGATACCTTCTGTACTTCTTTGTGCGCTGTAGAGATACCTTCTGTACTCCTTTGTACGCTGGAGAGATACCTCGTGTACTCCTCTGTACGTTCTAGAGATATTTCCTGTACTCCTTTCTGCGCTGTAGAGATACCTTCTGTACTCCTTTGTGCGCTGTAGAGATACCTTCTGTACTCCTTTGTGCGCTGTAGAGATACCTCGTGTACTCCTTTGTGCGCTGTAGAGATACCTTCTGTACTCCTTTGTGCGCTGTAGAGATACCTTCTGTACTCCTTTGTACGCTGTAGAGATACCTCGTGTACTCCTTTGTACGTTCTAGAGATATTTCCTGTACTCCTTTGTGCGCTGTAGAGATACCTTCTGTACTCCTTTGTGCGCTATAGAGATACCTTCTGTACTCCTTTGTGCGCTGTAGAGATACCTTCTGTACTCCTTTGTGCGCTGTAGAGATACCTTCTGTACTCCTTTGTACGCTGTTGAGATACCTCGTGTACTCCTTTGTACGTTCTAGAGATATTTCCTGTACTCCTTTGTGCGCTGTAGAGATACCTTCTGTACTCCTTTGTGCGCTGTAGAGATACCTCGTGCACTCCTTTGTGCGCTGTAGAGATACCTTCTGTACACCTTTGTGCGCTGTAGAGATACCTTCTGTACTCCTTTGTGCGCTGTAGAGATACCTTCTGTACTCCTTTGTACGCTGTAGAGATACCTCGTGTACTCCATTGTACGTTCTAGAGATATTTCCTGTACTCCTTTGTGCGCTGTTGAGATACCTTCTGTACTCCTTTGTGCGCTGTAGAGATACCTTCTGTACTCCTTTGTACGCTGTAGAGATACCTCGTGTACTCCTTTGTACGTTCTAGAGATATTTCCTGTACTCCTTTGTGCGCTGTAGAGATACCTTTTGTACTCCTTTGTGCGCTGTAGAGATACCTTCTGTACTCCTTTGTGCGCTGTAGAGATACCTTCTGTACTCCTTTGTGCGCTGTAGAGATACCTTCTGTACTCCTTTGTGCGCTGTAGAGATACCTTCTGTACTCCTTTGTGCGCTGTAGAGATACCTTCTGTACTCCTTTGTGCGCTGTAGAGATACCTTCTGTACTCCTTTTACGCTGTAGAGATACCTCGTGTACTCCTTTGTACGTTCTAGAGATATTTCCTGTACTCCTTTTTGCGCTGTAGAGATACCTTCTGTACTCCTTTGTGCGCTGTAGAGATACCTTCTGTACTCCTTTGTGGGCTGTAGAGATACCTTCTGTACTCCTTTGTGCGCTGTAGAGATACCTTCTGTACTCCTTTGTGCGCTGTAGAGATACCTTCTGTACTCCTTTGTACGCTGTAGAGATACCTCGTGTACTCCTTTGTACGTTCTAGAGATATTTCCTGTACTCCTTTGTGCGCTGTAGAGATACCTTCTGTACTCCTTTGTGCGCTGTAGAGATACCTTCTGTACTCCTTTGTGCGCTGTAGAGATACCTCGTGTACTCCTTTGTGCGCTGTAGAGATACCTTCTGTACTCCTTTGTACGCTGTAGAGATACCTCGTGTACTCCTTTGTACGTTCTAGAGATATTTCCTGTACTCCTTTGTGCGCTGTAGAGATACCTTCTGTACTCCTTTGTACGCTGTAGAGATACCTCGTGTACACCTTTGTACGTTCTAGAGATATTTCCTGTACTCCTTTGTGCGCTGTAGAGATACCTTCTGTACTCCTTTGTGCGCTGTAGAGATACCTTCTGTACTCCTTTGTGCGCTTTAGAGATACCTTCTGTACTCCTTTGTGCGCTGTAGAGATACCTTCTGTACTCCTTTGTACGCTGTAGAGATACCTCGTGTACTCCTTTGTACGTTCTAGAGATATATCCTGTACTCCTTTGTGCGCTGTAGAGATACCTTCTGTACTCCTTTGTGCGCTGTAGAGATACCTTCTGTACTCCTTTGTGCGCTGTAGAGATACCTTCTGTACTCCTTGGTGCGCTGTAGAGATACCTTCTGTACTTCTTTGTACGCTGTAGAGATACCTCGTGTACTCCTTTGTACGTTCTAGAGATATTTCCTGTACTCCTTTGTGCGCTGTAGAGATACCTTCTGTACTCCTTTGTGCGCTGTAGAGATACCTTCTGGACTCCTTTGTGCGCTGTAGAGATACCTTCTGTACTCCTTTGTGCGCTGTAGAGATACCTTCTGTACTCCTTTGTGCGCTGTAGAGATACCTTCTGTACTCCTTTTACGCTGTAGAGATACCTCGTGTACTTCTTTGTACGTTCTAGAGATATTTCCTGTACTCCTTTGTGCGCTGTAGAGATACCTTCTGTACTCCTTTGTGCGCTGTAGAGATACCTTCTGTACTCCTTTGTGCGCTGTAGAGATACCTTCTGTACTCCTTTGTGCGCTGTAGAGATACCTTCTGTACTCCTTTGTGCGCTGTAGAGATACCTTCTGTACTCCTTTGTACGCTGTAGAGATACCTCGTGTACTCCTTTGTACGTTCTAGAGATATTTCCTGTACTCCTTTGTGCGCTGTAAAGATACCTTCTGTACTCCTTTGTACGCTGTAGAGATACCTCGTGTACTCCTTTGTACGTTCTAGAGATATTTCCTGTACTCCTTTGTGCGCTGTAGAGATACCTTCTGTACTCCTTTGTACGCTGTAGAGATACCTCGTGTACTCCTTTGTACGTTCTAGAGATATTTCCTGTACTCCTTTGTGCGCTGTAGAGATACCTTCTGTACTCCTTTGTGCGCTGTAGAGATACCTTCTGTACTCCTTTGTGCGCTATAGAGATACCTTCTTTACTCTTTTGTGCGCTGTAGAGATACCTTCTGTACTCCTTTGTGCGCTGTAGAGATACCTTCTGTACTCCTTTGTACGCTGTTGAGATACCTCGTGTACTCCTTTGTACGTTCTAGAGATATTTCCTGTACTCCTTTCTGCGCTGTAGAGATACCTTCTGTACTCCTTTGTGCGCTGTAGAGATACCTTCTGTACTCCTTTGTGCGCTGTAGAGATACCTCGTGTACTCCTTTGTGCGCTGTAGAGATACCTTCTGTACTCCTTTGTGCGCTGTAGAGATACCTTCTGTACTCCTTTGTACGCTGTAGAGATACCTCGTGTACTCCTTTGTACGTTCTAGAGATATTTCCTGTACTCCTTTGTGCGCTGTAGAGATACCTTCTGTACTCCTTTGTGCGCTATAGAGATACCTTCTGTACTCCTTTGTGCGCTGTAGAGATACCTTCTGTACTCCTTTGTGCGCTGTAGAGATACCTTCTGTACTCCTTTGTACGCTGTTGAGATACCTCGTGTACTCCTTTGTACGTTCTAGAGATATTTCCTGTACTCCTTTGTGCGCTGTAGAGATACCTTCTGTACTCCTTTGTGCGCTGTAGAGATACCTCGTGCACTCCTTTGTGCGCTGTAGAGATACCTTCTGTACACCTTTGTGCGCTGTAGAGATACCTTCTGTACTCCTTTGTGCGCTGTAGAGATACCTTCTGTACTCCTTTGTACGCTGTAGAGATACCTCGTGTACTCCATTGTACGTTCTAGAGATATTTCCTGTACTCCTTTGTGCGCTGTTGAGATACCTTCTGTACTCCTTTGTGCGCTGTAGAGATACCTTCTGTACTCCTTTGTACGCTGTAGAGATACCTCGTGTACTCCTTTGTACGTTCTAGAGATATTTCCTGTACTCCTTTGTGCGCTGTAGAGATACCTTTTGTACTCCTTTGTGCGCTGTAGAGATACCTTCTGTACTCCTTTGTGCGCTGTAGAGATACCTTCTGTACTCCTTTGTGCGCTGTAGAGATACCTTCTGTACTCCTTTGTGCGCTGTAGAGATACCTTCTGTACTCCTTTGTGCGCTGTAGAGATACCTTCTGTACTCCTTTGTGCGCTGTAGAGATACCTTCTGTACTCCTTTTACGCTGTAGAGATACCTCGTGTACTCCTTTGTACGTTCTAGAGATATTTCCTGTACTCCTTTTTGCGCTGTAGAGATACCTTCTGTACTCCTTTGTGCGCTGTAGAGATACCTTCTGTACTCCTTTGTGCGCTGTAGAGATACCTTCTGTACTCCTTTGTGCGCTGTAGAGATACCTTCTGTACTCCTTTGTGCGCTGTAGAGATACCTTCTGTACTCCTTTGTACGCTGTAGAGATACCTCGTGTACTCCTTTGTACGTTCTAGAGATATTTCCTGTACTCCTTTGTGCGCTGTAGAGATACCTTCTGTACTCCTTTGTGCGCTGTAGAGATACCTTCTGTACTCCTTTGTGCGCTGTAGAGATACCTCGTGTACTCCTTTGTGCGCTGTAGAGATACCTTCTGTACTCCTTTGTACGCTGTAGAGATACCTCGTGTACTCCTTTGTACGTTCTAGAGATATTTCCTGTACTCCTTTGTGCGCTGTAGAGATACCTTCTGTACTCCTTTGTACGCTGTAGAGATACCTCGTGTACACCTTTGTACGTTCTAGAGATATTTCCTGTACTCCTTTGTGCGCTGTAGAGATACCTTCTGTACTCCTTTGTGCGCTGTAGAGATACCTTCTGTACTCCTTTGTGCGCTTTAGAGATACCTTCTGTACTCCTTTGTGCGCTGTAGAGATACCTTCTGTACTCCTTTGTACGCTGTAGAGATACCTCGTGTACTCCTTTGTACGTTCTAGAGATATATCCTGTACTCCTTTGTGCGCTGTAGAGATACCTTCTGTACTCCTTTGTGCGCTGTAGAGATACCTTCTGTACTCCTTTGTGCGCTGTAGAGATACCTTCTGTACTCCTTGGTGCGCTGTAGAGATACCTTCTGTACTTCTTTGTACGCTGTAGAGATACCTCGTGTACTCCTTTGTACGTTCTAGAGATATTTCCTGTACTCCTTTGTGCGCTGTAGAGATACCTTCTGTACTCCTTTGTGCGCTGTAGAGATACCTTCTGGACTCCTTTGTGCGCTGTAGAGATACCTTCTGTACTCCTTTGTGCGCTGTAGAGATACCTTCTGTACTCCTTTGTGCGCTGTAGAGATACCTTCTGTACTCCTTTTACGCTGTAGAGATACCTCGTGTACTTCTTTGTACGTTCTAGAGATATTTCCTGTACTCCTTTGTGCGCTGTAGAGATACCTTCTGTACTCCTTTGTGCGCTGTAGAGATACCTTCTGTACTCCTTTGTGCGCTGTAGAGATACCTTCTGTACTCCTTTGTGCGCTGTAGAGATACCTTCTGTACTCCTTTGTGCGCTGTAGAGATACCTTCTGTACTCCTTTGTACGCTGTAGAGATACCTCGTGTACTCCTTTGTACGTTCTAGAGATATTTCCTGTACTCCTTTGTGCGCTGTAAAGATACCTTCTGTACTCCTTTGTACGCTGTAGAGATACCTCGTGTACTCCTTTGTACGTTCTAGAGATATTTCCTGTACTCCTTTGTGCGCTGTAGAGATACCTTCTGTACTCCTTTGTACGCTGTAGAGATACCTCGTGTACTCCTTTGTACGTTCTAGAGATATTTCCTGTACTCCTTTGTGCGCTGTAGAGATACCTTCTGTACTCCTTTGTGCGCTGTAGAGATACCTTCTGTACTCCTTTGTGCGCTGTAGAGATACCTTCTGAACTCCTTTGTGCGCTGTAGAGATACCTTCTGTACTCCTTTGTACGCTGTAGAGATACCTCGTGTACTCCTTTGTACGTTCTAGAGATATTTCCTGTACTCCTTTGTGTGCTGTAGAGATACCTTCTGTACTCCTTTGTGCGCTGTAGAGATACCTTCTGTACTCCTTTGTGCGCTGTAGAGATACCTTCTGTACTCCTTTGTGCGCTGTAGAGATACCTTCTGTACTCCTTTGTACGCTGTAGAGATACCTCGTGTACTCCTTTGTACGTTCTAGAGATATTTCCTGTACTCCTTTGTGTGCTGTAGAGATACCTTCTGTACTCCTTTGTGCGCTGTAGAGATACCTTCTGTACTCCTTTGTGCGCTGTAGAGATACCTTCTGTACTCCTTTGTGTGCTGTAGAGATACCTTCTGTACTCTTTTGTGCGCTGTAGAGATACCTTCTGTACTCCTTTGTACGCTGTAGAGATACCTCGTGTACTCCTTTGTACGTTCTAGAGATATTTCCTGTACTCCTTTGTGCGCTGTAGAGATACCTTCTGTACTCCTTTGTGCGCTGTAGAGATACCTTCTGTACTCCTTTGTACGCTGTAAGATACCTCGTGTACTCCTATGTACGTTTTAGAGATATTTCCTGTACTCCTTTGTGCGCTGTAGAGATACCTTCTGTACTCCTCTGTGCGCTGTAGAGATACCTTCTGTACTCCTTTGTGCGCTGTAGAGATACCTTCTGTACTCCTTTGTGCGCTGTAGAGATACCTTCTGTACTCCTTTGTGCGCTGTAGAGATACCTTCTGTACTCCTTTGTACGCTGTAGAGATACCTCGTGTACTCCTTTGTACGTTCTAGAGATATTTCCTGTACTCCTTTGTGCGCTGTGGAGATACCTTCTGTACTCCTTTGTGCGCTGTAGAGATACCTTCTGTACTCCTTTGTGCGCTGTAGAGATACCTTCTGTACTCCTTTGTGCGCTGTAGAGATACCTTCTGTACTCCTTTGTGCGCTGTAGAGATACCTTCTGTACTCCTTTGTACGCTGTAGAGATACCTCGTGTACTCCTCTGTACGTTCTAGAGATATTTCCTGTACTCCTTTCTGCGCTGTAGAGATACCTTCTGTACTCCTTTGTGCGCTGTAGAGATACCTTCTGTACTCCTTTGTGCGCTGTAGAGATACCTCGTGTACTCCTTTGTGCGCTGTAGAGATACCTTCTGTACTCCTTTGTGCGCTGTAGAGATACCTTCTGTACTCCTTTGTACGCTGTAGAGATACCTCGTGTACTCCTTTGTACGTTCTAGAGATATTTCCTGTACTCCTTTGTGCGCTGTAGAGATACCTTCTGTACTCCTTTGTGCGCTATAGAGATACCTTCTGTACTCCTTTGTGCGCTGTAGAGATACCTTCTGTACTCCTTTGTGCGCTGTAGAGATACCTTCTGTACTCCTTTGTACGCTGTAGAGATACCTCGTGTACTCCTTTGTACGTTCTAGAGATATTTCCTGTACTCCTTTGTGCGCTGTAGAGATACCTTCTGTACTCCTTTGTGCGCTGTAGAGATACCTCGTGTACTCCTTTGTGCGCTGTAGAGATACCTTCTGTACACCTTTGTGCGCTGTAGAGATACCTTCTGTACTCCTTTGTGCGCTGTAGAGATACCTTCTGTACTCCTTTGTACGCTGTAGAGATACCTCGTGTACTCCATTGTACGTTCTAGAGATATTTCCTGTACTCCTTTGTGCGCTGTTGAGATACCTTCTGTACTCCTTTGTGCGCTGTAGAGATACCTTCTGTACTCCTTTATACGCTGTAGAGATACCTCGTGTACTCCTTTGTACGTTCTAGAGATATTTCCTGTACTCCTTTGTGCGCTGGAGAGATACCTTCTGTACTCCTTTGTGCGCTGTAGAGATACCTTCTGTACTCCTTTGTACGTTCTAGAGATATTTCCTGTACTCCTTTGTGCGCTGTAGAGATACCTTCTGTACTCCTTTGTGCGCTGTAGAGATACCTTCTGTACTCCTTCGTGCGCTGCAGAGATACCTTCTGTACTCCTTTGTGCGCTGTAGAGATACCTTCTGTACTCCTTTGTGCGCTGTAGAGATACCTTCTATACTCCTTTGTACGCTGTAGAGATACCTCGTGTACTCCTTTGTACGTTCTAGAGATATTTCCTGTACTCCTTTGTGCGCTGTAGAGATACCTTCTGTACACCTTTGTGCGCTGTAGAGATACCTTCTGTACTCCTTTGTGCGCTGTAGAGATACCTTCTGTACTCCTTTGTGCGCTGTAGAGATACCTTCTGTACTCGTTTGTGCGCTGTAGAGATACCTTCTGTACTCCTTTGTGCGCTGTAGAGATACCTTCTGTACTCCTTTGTGCGCTGTAGAGATACCTTCTGTACTCCTTTGTACGCTGTAGAGATACCTCGTGTACTCCTTTGTACGTTCTAGAGATATTTCCTGTACTCCTTTGTGCGCTGTAGAGATACCTTCTGTACTCCTTTGTGCGCTGTAGAGATACCTTCTGTACTCATTTGTGCGCTGTAGAGATACCTTCTGTACTCCTTTGTGCGCTGTAGAGATACCTTCTGTACTCCTTTGTGCGCTGTAGAGATACCTTCTGTACTCCTTTGTACGCTGTAGAGATACCTCGTGTACTCCTTTGTACGTTCTAGAGATATTTCCTGTACTCCTTTGTGCGCTGTAGAGATACCTTCTGTACTCCTTTGTGCGCTGTAGAGATACCTTCTGTACTCCTTTGTGCGCTGTAGAGATACCTCGTGTACTCCTTTGTGCGCTGTAGAGATACCTTCTGTACTCCTTTGTGCGCTGTAGAGATACCTTCTGTACTCCTTTGTACGCTGTAGAGATACCTCGTGTACTCCTTTGTACGTTCTAGAGATATTTCCTGTACTCCTTTGTGCGCTGTAGAGATACCTTCTGTACTCCTTTGTACGCTGTAGATATACCTCGTGTACTCCTTTGTACGTTCTAGAGATATTTCCTGTACTCATTTGTGCGCTGTAGAGATACCTTCTGTACTCCTTTGTGCGCTGTAGAGATACCTTCTGTACTCCTTTGTGCGCTGTAGAGATACCTTCTGTACTCCTTTGTGCGCTGTAGAGATACCTTCTGTACTCCTTTGTACGCTGTAGAGATACCTCGTGTACTCCTTTGTACGTTATAGAGATATTTCCTGTACTCCTTTGTGCGCTGTAGAGATACCTTCTGTACTCCTTTGTGCGCTGTAGAGATACCTTCTGTACTCCTTTGTGCGCTGTAGAGATACCTTCTGTACTCCTTTGTGCGCTGTAGAGACACCTTCTGTACTCTTTTGTGCGCTGTAGAGATACCTTCTGTACTCCTTTGTACGCTGTAGAGATACCTCGTGTACTCCTTTGTACGTTCTAGAGATATTTCCTGTACTCCTTTGTGCGCTGTAGAGATACCTTCTGTACTCCTTTGTGCGCTGTAGAGATACCTTCTGTACTCCTTTGTGCGCTGTAGAGATACCTTCTGTACTCCTTTGTGCGCTGTAGAGATACCTTCTGTACTCCTTTGTGCGCTGTAGAGATACCTTCTGTGCTCCTTTGTACGCTGTAGAGATACCTCGTGTACTCCTCTGTACGTTCTAGAGATATTTCCTGTACTCCTTTCTGCGCTGTAGAGATACCTTCTGTACTCCTTTGTGCGCTGTAGAGATACCTTCTGTACTCCTTTGTGCGCTGTAGAGATACCTCGTGTACTCCTTTGTGCGCTATAGAGATACCTTCTGTACTCCTTTGTGCGCTGTAGAGATACCTTCTGTACTCCCTTGTACGCTGTAGAGATACCTCGTGTACTCCTTTGTACGTTCTAGAGATATTTCCTGTACTCCTTTGTGCGCTGTAGAGATACCTTCTGTACTCCTTTGTGCGCTATAGAGATACCTTCTGTACTCCTTTGTGCGCTGTAGAGATACCTTCTGAACTCCTTTGTGCGCTGTAGAGATACCTTCTGTACTCCTTTGTACGCTGTAGAGATACCTCGTGTACTCCTTTGTACGTTCTAGAGATATTTCCTGTACTCCTTTGTGCGCTGTAGAGATACCTTCTGTACTCCTTTGTGCGCTGTAGAGATACCTCGTGTACTCCTTTGTGCGCTGTAGAGATACCTTCTGTACACCTTTGTGCGCTGTAGAGATACCTTCTGAACTCCTTTGTGCGCTGTAGAGATACCTTCTGTACTCCTTTGTACGCTGTAGAGATACCTCGTGTACTTCATTGTAAGTTCTAGAGATATTTCCTGTACTCCTTTGTGCGCTGTTGAGATACCTTCTGTACTCCTTTGTGCGCTGTAGAGATACCTTCTGTACTCCTTTGTGCGCTGTAGAGATACCTTCTGTACTCCTTTGTACGCTGTAGAGATACCTCGTGTACTCCTTTGTACGTTCTAGAGATATTTCCTGTACTCCTTTGTGCGCTGTGGAGATACCTTCTGTACTCCTTTGTGCGCTGTAGAGATACCTTCTGTACTCCTTTGTGCGCTGTAGAGATACCTTCTGTACTCCTTTGTGCGCTGTAGAGATACCTTCTGTACTCCTTTGTGCACTGTAGAGATACCTTCTGTACTCCTTTGTACGCTGTAGAGATACCTCGTGTACTCCTCTGTACGTTCTAGAGATATTTCCTGTACTCCTTTCTGCGCTGTAGAGATACCTTCTGTACTCCTTTGTGCGCTGTAGAGATACCTTCTGTACTCCTTTGTGCGCTGTAGAGATACCTCGTGTACTCCTTTGTGCGCTGTAGAGATACCTTCTGTACTCCTTTGTGCGCTGTAGAGATACCTTCTGTACTCCTTTGTACGCTGTAGAGATACCTCGTGTACTCCTTTGTACGTTCTAGAGATATTTCCTGTACTCCTTTGTGCGCTGTAGAGATACCTTCTGTACTCCTTTGTGCGCTATAGAGATACCTTCTGTACTCCTTTGTGCGCTCTAGAGATACCTTCTGTACTCCTTTGTGCGCTGTAGAGATACCTTCTGTACTCCTTTGTGCGCTGTAGAGATACCTTCTGTACTCCTTTGTACGCTGTAGAGATATCTCGTGTACTCCTTTGTACGTTCTAGCGATATTTCCTGTACTCCTTTGTGCGCTGTAGAGATACCTTCTGTACTCCTTTGTGCGCTATAGAGATACCTTCTGTACTCCTTTGTGCGCTGTAGAGATACCTTCTGTACTCCTTTGTGCGCTGTAGAGATACCTTCTGTACTCCTTTGTACGCTGTAGAGATACCTCGTGTACTCCTTTGTGCGCTGTAGAGATACCTTCTGTACACCTTTGTGCGCTGTAGAGATACCTTCTGAACTCCTTTGTGCGCTGTAGAGATACCTTCTGTACTCCTTTGTACGCTGTAGAGATACCTCGTGTACTTCATTGTAAGTTCTAGAGATATTTCCTGTACTCCTTTGTGCGCTGTTGAGATACCTTCTGTACTCCTTTGTGCGCTGTAGAGATACCTTCTGTACTCCTTTGTACGCTGTAGAGATACCTCGTGTACTCCTTTGTACGTTCTAGAGATATTTCCTGTACTCCTTTGTGCGCTGTAGAGATACCTTCTGTACTCCTTTGTGCGCTGTAGAGATACCTTCTGTACTCCTTTGTACGTTCTAGAGATATTTCCTGTACTCCTTTGTGCGCTGTAGAGATACCTTCTGTACTCCTTTGTGCGCTGTAGAGATACCTTCTGTACTCCTTCGTGCCCTGCAGAGATACCTTCTGTACTCCTTTGTGCGCTGTAGAGATACCTTCTGTACTCCTTTGTGCGCTGTAGAGATACCTTCTATACTCCTTTGTACGCTGTAGAGATACCTCGTGTACTCCTTTGTACGTTCTAGAGATATTTCCTGTACTCCTTTGTGCGCTGTGGAGATACCTTCTGTACTCCTTTGTGCGCTGTAGAGATACCTTCTGTCCTCCTTTGTGCGCTGTAGAGATACTTTCTGTACTCCTTTGTGCGCTGTAGAGATACCTTCTGTACTCCTTTGTGCGCTGTAGAGATACCTTCTGTACTCCTTTGTACGCTGTAGAGATACCTCGTGTACTCCTCTGTACGTTCTAGAGATATTTCCTGTACTCCTTTCTGCGCTGTAGAGATACCTTCTGTACTCCTTTGTGCGCTGTAGAGATACCTTCTGTACTCCTTTGTGCGCTGTAGAGATACCTCGTGTACTCCTTTGTGCGCTGTAGAGATACCTTCTGTACTCCTTTGTGCGCTGTAGAGATACCTTCTGTACTCCTTTGTACGCTGTAGAGATACCTCGTGTAATCCTTTGTACGTTCTAGAGATATTTCCTGTACTCCTTTGTGCGCTGTAGGGATACCTTCTGTACTCCTTTGTGCGCTGTAGAGATACCTTCTGTACTCCTTTGTGCGCTGTAGAGATACCTTCTGTACTCCTTTGTGCGCTGCAGAGATACCTTCTGTACTCCTTTGTACGCTGTAGAGATACCTCGTGTACTCCTTTGTACGTTCTAGAGATATTTCCTGTACTCCTTTGTGCGCTGTAGAGATACCTCGTGTACTCCTTTGTGCGCTGTAGAAATACCTTCTGTACTCCTTTGTGCGCTGTAGAGATACCTTCTGTACTCCTTTGTGCGCTGTAGAGATACCTTCTGTACTCCTTTGTACGCTGTAGAGATACCTCGTGTACTCCATTGTACGTTCTAGAGATATTTCCTGTACTCCTTTGTGCGCTGTTGAGATACCTTCTGTACTCCTTTGTGCGCTGTAGAGATACCTTCTGTACTCCTTTGTACGCTGTAGAGATACCTCGTGTACTCCTTTGTACGTTCTAGAGATATTTCCTGTACTCCTTTGTGCGCTGTAGAGATACCTTCTGTACTCCTTTGAGCGCTGTAGAGATACCTTCTGTACTCCTTTGTGCGCTGTAGAGATACCTTCTGTACTCCTTTGTGCGCTGTAGAGATACCTTCTGTACTCCTTTGTGCGCTGTAGAGAAACCTTCTGTACTCCTTTGTGCGCTGTAGAGATACCTTCTGTACTCCTTTGTGCGCTGTAGAGATACCTTCTGTACTCCTTTGTGCGCTGTAGAGATACCTTCTGTACTCCTTTGTGCGCTGTAGAGATACCTTCTGTACTCCTTTGTGCGCTGTAGAGATACCTTCTGTACTCCTTTGTGCGCTGTAGAGATACCTTCTGTACTCCTTTGTGCGCTGTAGAGATACCTTCTGTACTCCTTTGTGCGCTGTATAGATACCTTCTGTACTCCTTTGTGCGCTGTAGAGATACCTTCTGTACTCCTTTGTACGCTGTAGAGATACCTCTTGTACTCCTTTGTACGTTCTAGAGATATTTCCTGTACTCCTTTGTGCGCTGTAGAGATACCTTCTGTACTCCTTTGTGCGCTGTAGAGATACCTTCTGTACTCCTTTGTGCGCTGTAGAGATACCTTCTGTACTCCTTTGTGCGCTGTAGAGATACCTTCTGTACTCCTTTGTACGCTGTAGAGATACCTCGTGTACTCCTTTGTACGTTCTAGAGATATTTCCTGTACTCCTTTGTGCGCTGTAGAGATACCTTCTGTACTCCTTTGTACGCTGTAGAGATACCTAGTGTACTGCTTTGTACGTTCTAGAGATATTTCCTGTACTCCTTTGTGCGCTGTAGAGATACCTTCTGTACTCCTTTGTGCGCTGTAGAGATACCTTCTGTACTCCTTTGTGCGCTGTAGAGATACCTTCTGTACTCCTTTGTGCGCTGTGGAGATACCTTCTGTACTCCTTTGTGCGCTGTAGAGATACCTTCTGTACTCATTTGTGCGCTGAAGAGATACCTTCTGTACTCCTTTGTGCGCTGTAGAGATACCTTCTGTACTCCTTTGTGCGCTGTAGAGATACCTTCTGTATTCCTTTGTGCGCTGTAGAGATACCTTCTGTACTCCTTTGTGCGCTGTAGAGATACCTTCTGTACTCCTTTGTGCGCTGTAGAGATACCTCCTGTACTCCTTTGTGCGCTGTAGAGATACCTCGTGTACTCCTTTGTGCGCTGTAGAGATACCTTCTGTACTCCTTTGTGCGCTGTAGAGATACCTTCTGTACTCCTATGTGCGCTGTAGAGATACCTTCTGTACTCCTTTGTGCGCTGTAGAGATACCTCGTGTACTCCTTTGTGCGCTGTAGAGATACCTTCTGTACTCCTTTGTGCGCTGTAGAGATACCTCGTGTACTCCTTTGTGCGCTGTAGAGATACCTTCTGTACTCCTTTGTGCGCTGTAGAGATACCTTCTGTACTCCTTTGTACGCTGTAGAGATACCTCGTGTACTCCTTTGTACGTTCTAGAGATATTTTCTGTACTCCTTTGTGCGCTGTAGAGATACCTTCTGTACTCCTTTGTGCGCTGTAGAGATACCTTCTGTACTCCTTTGTGCGCTGTAGAGATACCTTCTGTACTCCTTTGTGCGCTGTAGAGATACCTTCTGTACTCCTTTGTACGCTGTAGAGATACCTCGTGTACTCCTTTGTACGTTCTAGAGATATTTCCTGTACTCCTTTGTGCGCTGTAGAGACACCTTCTGTACTCCTTTGTGCGCTGTAGAGATACCTTCTGTACTCCTTTGTGCGCTGTAGAGATACCTTCTGTACTCCTTTGTGCGCTGTAGAGATACCTTCTGTACTCCTTTGTGCGCTGTAGAGATTCCTTCTGTACTCCTTTGTGCGCTGTAGAGATACCTTCTGTACTCCTTTGTGCGCTGTAGAGATGCCTTCTGTACTCCTCTGTGCGCTGTAGAGATACCTTCTGTACTCCTCTGTGCGCTGTAGAGATACCTTCTGTACTCCTTTGTGCGCTGTAGAGATACCTTCTGTACTCCTTTGTGCGCTGTAGAGATACCTTCTGTACTCCTTTGTACGCTGTAGAGATACCTCGTGTACTCCTTTGTACGTTCTAGAGATATTTCCTGTACTCCTTTGTGCGCTGTAGAGATACCTTCTGTACTCCTTTGTGCGCTGTAGAGATACCTTCTGTACTCCTTTGTGCGCTGTAGAGATACCTCGTGTACTCCTTTGTGCGCTGTAGAGATACCTTCTGTACTCCTTTGTGCGCTGTAGAGATACCTTCTGTACTCCTTTGTACGCTGTAGAGATACCTCGTGTACTCCTTTGTACGTTCTAGAGATATTTCCTGTACTCCTTTGTGCGCTGTAGAGATACCTTCTGTACTCCTTTGTACGCTGTAGAGATACCTCGTGTACTCCTTTGTACGTTCTAGAGATATTTCCTGTACTCCTTCGTGCGCTGTAGAGATACCTTCTGTACTCCTTTGTGCGCTGTAGAGATACCTTCTGTACTCCTTTGTGCGCTGTAGAGATACCTTCTGTACTCCTTTGTGCGCTGTAGAGATACCTTCTGCACTCCTTTGTGCGCTGTAGAGATACCTTCTGTACTCCTTTGTGCGCTGTAGAGATACCTTCTGTACTCCTTTGTGCGCTGTAGAGATACCTTCTGTACTCCTTTGTGCGCTGTAGAGATACCTTCTGTACTCCTTCGTGCGCTGCAGAGATACCTTCTGTACTCCTTTGTGCGCTGTAGAGATACCTTCTGTACTCCTTTGTGCGCTGTAGAGATACCTTCTATACTCCTTTGTACGCTGTAGAGATACCTCGTGTACTCCTTTGTACGTTCTAGAGATATTTCCTGTACTCCTTTGTGCGCTGTAGAGATACCTTCTGTACTCCTTTGTGCGCTGTAGAGATACCTTCTGTACTCCTTTGTGCGCTGTAGAGATACCTTCTGTACTCCTTTGTGCGCTGTAGAGATACCTTCTGTACTCCTTTGTGCGCTGTAGAGATACCTTCTGTACTCCTTTGTGCGCTGTAGAGATACCTTCTGTACTCCTTTGTGCGCTGTAGAGATACCTTCTGTACTCCTTTGTACGCTGTAGAGATACCTCGTGTACTCCTTTGTACGTTCTAGAGATATTTCCTGTACTCCTTTGTGCGCTGTAGAGATACCTTCTGTACTCCTTTGTGCGCTGTAGAGATACCTTCTGTACTCCTTTGTGCGCTGTAGAGATACCTTCTGTACTCCTTTGTGCGCTGTAGAGATACCTTCTGTACTCCTTTGTGCGCTGTAGAGATACCTTCTGTACTCCTTTGTACGCTGTAGAGATACCTCGTGTACTCCTTTGTACGTTCTAGAGATATTTCCTGTACTCCTTTGTGCGCTGTAGAGATACCTTCTGTACTCCTTTGTGCGCTGTAGAGATACCTTCTGTACTCCTTTGTGCGCTGTAGAGATACCTCGTGCACTCCTTTGTGCGCTGTAGAGATACCTTCTGTACTCCTTTGTGCGCTGTAGAGATACCTTCTGTACTCCTTTGTACGCTGTAGAGATACCTCGTGTACTTCTTTGTACGTTCTAGAGATATTTCCTGTACTCCTTTGTGCGCTGTAGAGATACCTTCTGTACTCCTTTGTACGCTGTAGAGATACCTCGTGTACTCCTTTGTACGTTCTAGAGATATTTCCTGTACTCCTTTGTGCGCTGTAGAGATACCTTCTGTACTCCTTTGTGCGCTGTAGAGATACCTTCTGTACTCCATTGTGCGCTGTAGAGATACCTTCTGTACTCCTTTGTGCGCTGTAGAGATACCTTCTGTACTCCTTTGTACGCTGTAGAGATACCTCGTGTACTCCTTTGTACGTTCTAGAGATATTTCCTGTACTCCTTTGTGCGCTGTAGAGATACCTTCTGTACTCCTTTGTGCGCTGTAGAGATACCTTTTGTATTCCTTTGTGCGCTGTAGAGATACCTTCTGTACTCCTTTGTGCGCTGTAGAGATACCTTCTGTACTCTTTTGTGCGCTGTAGAGATACCTTCTGTACTCCTTTGTACGCTGTAGAGATACCTCGTGTACTCCTTTGTACGTTCTAGAGATATTTCCTGTACTCCTTTGTGCGCTGTAGAGATACCTTCTGTACTCCTTTGTGCGCTGTAGAGATACCTTCTGTACTCCTTTGTAGGCTGTAAGATACCTCGTGTACTCCTTTGTACGTTTTAGAGATATTTCCTGTACTCCTTTGTGCGCTGTAGAGATACCTTCTGTACTCCTCTGTGCGCTGTAGAGATACCTTCTGTACTCCTTTGTGCGCTGTAGAGATACCTTCTGTACTCCTTTGTGCGCTGTAGAGATACCTTCTGTACTCCTTTGTGCGCTGTAGAGATACCTTCTGTACTCCTTTGTACGCTGTAGAGATACCTCGTGTACTCCTTTGTACGTTCTAGAGATATTTCCTGTACTCCTTTGTGCGCTGTAGAGATACCTTCTGTACTCCTTTGTACGCTGTAGAGATACCTCGTGTACTCCTTTGTACGTTGTAAAAATATTTCCTGTACTCCTTTGTGCGCTGTAGAGATACCTTCTGTACTCCTTTGTGCGCTGTAGAGATACCTTCTGTACTCCTTTGTGCGCTGTAGAGATACCTTCTGTACTCCTTCGTGCGCTGTAGAGATACCTTCTGTACTCCTTTGTACGTTCAAGAGATATTTCCTGTACTCCTTTGTGCGCTGTAGAGATACCTTCTGTACTCCTTTGTGCGCTGTAGAGATACCTTCTGTACTCCTCCGTGCGCTGCAGAGATACCTTCTGTACTCCTTTGTGCGCTGTAGAGATACCTTCTGTACTCCTTTGTGCGCTGTAGAGATACCTTCCGTACTCCTTTGTACGCTGTAGAGATACCTCGTGTACTCCTTTGTACGTTCTAGAGATATTTCCTGTACTCCTTTGTGCGCTGTGGAGATACCTTCTGTACTCCTTTGTGCGCTGTAGATATACCTTCTGTACTCCTTTGTGCGCTGTAGAGATACCTTCTGTACTCCTTTGTGCGCTGTAGAGATACCTTCTGTACTCCTTTGTGCGCTGTTGAGATACCTTCTGTATTCCTTTGTACGCTGTAGAGATACCTCGTGTACTCCTCTGTACGTTCTAGAGATATTTCCTGTACTCCTTTCTGCGCTGTAGAGATACCTTCTGTACTCCTTTGTGCGCTGTAGAGATACCTTCTGTACTCCTTTGTGCGCTGTAGAGATACCTCGTGTACTCCTTTGTGCGCTGTAGAGATACCTTCTGTACTCCTTTGTGCGCTGTAGAGATACCTTCTGTACTCCTTTGTACGCTGTAGAGATACCTCGTGTACTCCTTTGTACGTTCTAGAGATATTTCCTGTACTCCTTTGTGCGCTGTAGAGATACCTTCTGTACTCCTTTGTGCGCTATAGAGATACCTTCTGTACTCCTTTGTGCGCTGTAGAGATACCTTCTGTACTCCTTTGTGCGCTGTAGAGATACCTTCTGTACTCCTTTGTACGCTGTAGAGATACCTCGTGTACTCCTTTGTACGTTCTAGAGATATTTCCTGTACTCCTTTCTGCGCTGTAGAGATACCTTCTGTACTCCTTTGTGCGCTGTAGAGATACCTCGTGTACTCCTTTGTGCGCTGTAGAGATACCTTCTGTACACCTTTGTGCGCTGTAGAGATACCTTCTGTACTCCTTTGTGCGCTGTAGAGATACCTTCTGTACTCCTTTGTACGCTGTAGATATACCTCGTGTACTCCATTGTACGTTCTAGAGATATTTCCTGTACTCCTTTGTGCGCTGTTGAGATACCTTCTGTACTCCTTTGTGCGCTGTAGAGATACCTTCTGTACTCCTTTGTACGCTGTAGAGATACCTCGTGTACTCCTTTGTACGTCCTAGAGATATTTCCTGTACTCCTTTGTGCGCTGTAGAGATACCTTCTGTACTTCTTTGTGCGCTGTGGAGATACCTTCTGTACTCCTTTGTACGTTCTAGAGATATTTCCTGTACTCCTTTGTGCGCTGTAGAGATACCTTCTGTACTCCTTTGTGCGCTGTAGAGATACCTTCTGTACTCCTTCGTGCGCTGCAGAGATACCTTCTGTACTCCTTCGTGCGCTGTAGAGATACCTTCTGTACTCCTTTGTGCGCTGTAGAGATACCTTCTATACTCCTTTGTACGCTGTAGAGATACCTCGTGTACTCCTTTGTACGTTCTAGAGATATTTTCTGTACTCCTTTGTGCGCTGTGGAGATACCTTCTGTACTCCTTTGTGCGCTGTAGAGATACCTTCTGTCCTCCTTTGTGCGCTGTAGAGATACCTTCTGTACTCCTTTGTGCGCTGTAGAGATACCTTCTGTACTCCTTTGTGCGCTGTAGAGATACCTTCTGTACTCCTTTGCACGCTGTAGAGATACCTCGTGTACTCCTCTGTACGTTCTAGAGATATTTCCTGTACTCCTTTCTGCGCTGTAGAGATACCTTCTGTACTCCTTTGTGCGCTGTAGAGATACCTTCTGTACTCCTTTGTGCGCTGTAGAGATACCTCGTGTACTCCTTTGTGCGCTGTAGAGATACCTTCTGTACTCCTTTGTGCGCTGCAGAGATACCTTCTGTACTCCTTTGTACGCTGTAGAGATACCTCGTGTACTCCTTTGTACGTTCTAGAGATATTTCCTGTACTCCTTTGTGCGCTGTAGGGATACCTTCTGTACTCCTTTGTGCGCTGTAGAGATACCTTCTGTACTCTTTTGTGCGCTGTAGAGATACCTTCTGTACTCCTTTGTGCGCTGCAGAGATACCTTCTGTACTCCTTTGTACGCTGTAGAGATACCTCGTGTACTCCTTTGTACGTTCTAGAGATATTTCCTGTACTCCTTTGTGCGCTGTAGAGATACCTTCTGTACTCCTTTGTGCGCTGTAGAGATACCTCGTGTACTCCTTTGTGCGCTGTAGAGATACCTTCTGTACTCCTTTGTGCGCTGTAGAGATACCTTCTGTACTCCTTTGTGCGCTGTAGAGATACCTTCTGTACTCCTTTGTACGCTGTAGAGATACCTCGTGTACTCCATTGTACGTTCTAGAGATATTTCCTGTACTCCTTTGTGCGCTGTTGAGATACCTTCTGTACTCCTTTGTGCGCTGTAGAGATACCTTCTGTACTCCTTTGTACGCTGTAGAGATACCTCGTGTACTCCTTTGTACGTTCTAGAGATATTTCCTGTACTCCTTTGTGCGCTGTAGAGATACCTTCTGTACTCCTTTTAGCGCTGTAGAGATACCTTCTGTACTCCTTTGTGCGCTGTAGAGATACCTTCTGTACTCCTTTGTGCGCTGTAGAGATACCTTCTGTACTCCTTTGTGCGCTGTAGAGATACCTTCTGTACTCCTTTGTGCGCTGTAGAGATACCTTCTGTACTCCTTTGTGCGCTGTAGGGATACCTTCTGTACTCCTTTGTGCGCTGTAGAGATACCTTCTGTACTCCTTTGTGCGCTGTAGAGATACCTTCTGTACTCCTTTGTGCGCTGTAGAGATACCTTCTGTACTCCTTTGTGCGCTGTAGAGATACCTTCTGTACTCCTTTGTGCGCTGTAGAGATACCTTCTGTACTCCTTTGTGCGCTGTAGAGATACCTTCTGTACTCCTTTGTGCGCTGAAGAGATACCTTCTGTACTCCTTTGTGCGCTGTAGAGATACCTTCTGTACTCCTTTGTACGCTGTAGAGATACCTCGTGTACTCCTTTGTACGTTCTAGAGATATTTCCTGTACTCCTTTGTGCGCTGTAGAGATACCTTCTGTACTCCTTTGTGCGCTGTAGAGATACCTTCTGTACTCCTTTGTGCGCTGTAGAAATACCTTCTGTACTCCTTTGTGCGCTGTAGAGATACCTTCTGTACTCCTTTGTACGCTGTAGAGATACCTCGTGTACTCCTTTGTACGTTTTAGAGATATTTCCTGTACTCCTTTGTGCGCTGTAGAGATACCTTCTGTACTCCTCTGTGCGCTGTAGAGATACCTTCTGTACTCCTTTGTGCGCTGTAGAGATACCTTTTGTACTCCTTTGTGCGCTGTAGAGATACCTTCTGTACTCCTTCGTGCGCTGTAGAGATACCTTCTGTACTCCTTTGTACGCTGTAGAGATACCTCGTGTACTCCTTTGTACGTTCTAGAGATATTTCCTGTACTCCTTTCTGCGCTGTAGAGATACCTTCTGTACTCCTTTGTGCGCTGTAGAGATACCTCGTGTACTCCTTTGTGCGCTGTAGAGATACCTTCTGTACACCTTTGTGCGCTGTAGAGATACCTTCTGTACTCCTTTGTGCGCTGTAGAGATACCTTCTGTACTCCTTTGTACGCTGTAGAGATACCTCGTGTACTCCATTGTACGTTCTAGAGATATTTCCTGTACTCCTTTGTGCGCTGTTGAGATACCTTCTGTACTCCTTTGTGCGCTGTAGAGATACCTTCTGTACTCCTTTGTACGCTGTAGAGATACCTCGTGTACTCCTTTGTACGTCCTAGAGATATTTCCTGTACTCCTTTGTGCGCTGTAGAGATACCTTCTGTACTCCTTTGTGCGCTGTGGAGATACCTTCTGTACTCCTTTGTACGTTCTAGAGATATTTCCTGTACTCCTTTGTGCGCTGTAGAAATACCTTCTGTACTCCTTTGTGCGCTGTAGAGATACCTTCTGTACTCCTTCGTGCGCTGCAGAGATACCTTCTGTACTCCTTTGTGCGCTGTAGAGATACCTTCTGTACTCCTTTGTGCGCTGTAGAGATACCTTCTATACTCCTTTGTACGCTGTAGAGATACCTCGTGTACTCCTTTGTACGTTCTAGAGATATTTCCTGTACTCCTTTGTGCGCTGTGGAGATACCTTCTGTACTCCTTTGTGCGCTGTAGAGATACCTTCTGTCCTCCTTTGTGCGCTGTAGAGATACCTTCTGTACTCCTTTGTGCGCTGTAGAGATACCTTCTGTACTCCTTTGTGCGCTGTAGAGATACCTTCTGTACTCCTTTGCACGCTGTAGAGATACCTCGTGTACTCCTCTGTACGTTCTAGAGATATTTCCTGTACTCCTTTCTGCGCTGTAGAGATACCTTCTGTACTCCTTTGTGCGCTGTAGAGATACCTTCTGTACTCCTTTGTGCGCTGTAGAGATACCTCGTGTACTCCTTTGTGCGCTGTAGAGATACCTTCTGTACTCCTTTGTGCGCTGCAGAGATACCTTCTGTACTCCTTTGTACGCTGTAGAGATACCTCGTTTACTCCTTTGTACGTTCTAGAGATATTTCCTGTACTCCTTTGTGCGCTGTAGGGATACCTTCTGTACTCCTTTGTGCGCTGTAGAGATACCTTCTGTACTCTTTTGTGCGCTGTAGAGATACCTTCTGTACTCCTTTGTGCGCTGCAGAGATACCTTCTGTACTCCTTTGTACGCTGTAGAGATACCTCGTGTACTCCTTTGTACGTTCTAGAGATATTTCCTGTACTCCTTTGTGCGCTGTAGAGATACCTTCTGTACTCCTTTGTGCGCTGTAGAGATACCTCGTGTACTCCTTTGTGCGCTGTAGAGATACCTTCTGTACTCCTTTGTGCGCTGTAGAGATACCTTCTGTACTCCTTTGTGCGCTGTAGAGATACCTTCTGTACTCCTTTGTACGCTGTAGAGATACCTCGTGTACTCCATTGTACGTTCTAGAGATATTTCCTGTACTCCTTTGTGCGCTGTTGAGATACCTTCTGTACTCCTTTGTGCGCTGTAGAGATACCTTCTGTACTCCTTTGTACGCTGTAGAGATACCTCGTGTACTCCTTTGTACGTTCTAGAGATATTTCCTGTACTCCTTTGTGCGCTGTAGAGATACCTTCTGTACTCCTTTGAGCGCTGTAGAGATACCTTCTGTACTCCTTTGTGCGCTGTAGAGATACCTTCTGTACTCCTTTGTGCGCTGTAGAGATACCTTCTGTACTCCTTTGTGCGCTGTAGAGATACCTTCTGTACTCCTTTGTGCGCTGTAGAGATACCTTCTGTACTCCTTTGTGCGCTGTAGAGATACCTTCTGTACTCCTTTGTGCGCTGTAGAGATACCTTCTGTACTCCTTTGTGCGCTGTAGAGATACCTTCTGTACTCCTTTGTGCGCTGTAGAGATACCTTCTGTACTCCTTTGTGCGCTGTAGAGATACCTTCTGTACTCCTTTGTGCGCTGTAGAGATACCTTCTGTACTCCTTTGTGCGCTGTAGAGATACCTTCTGTACTCCTTTGTGCGCTGTAGAGATACCTTCTGTACTCCTTTGTGCGCTGTAGAGATACCTTCTGTACTCCTTTGTACGCTGTAGAGATACCTCGTGTACTCCTTTGTACGTTCTAGAGATATTTCCTGTACTCCTTTGTGCGCTGTGGAGATACCTTCTGTACTCCTTTGTGCGCTGTAGAGATACCTTCTGTACTCCTTTGTGCGCTGTAGAGATACCTTCTGTACTCCTTTGTGCGCTGTAGAGATACCTTCTGTACTCCTTTGTACGCTGTAGAGATACCTCGTGTACTCCTTTGTACGTTTTAGAGATATTTCCTGTACTCCTTTGTGCGCTGTAGAGATACCTTCTGTACTCCTCTGTGCGCTGTAGAGATACCTTCTGTACTCCTTTGTGCGCTGTAGAGATACCTTCTGTACTTCTTTGTGCGCTGTAGAGATACCTTCTGTACTCCTTTGTGCGCTGTAGAGATACCTTCTGTACTCCTTTGTACGCTGTAGAGATACCTCGTGTACTCCTTTGTACGTTCTAGAGATATTTCCTGTACTCCTTTGTGCGCTGTAGAGATACCTTCTGTACTCCTTTGTACGCTGTAGAGATACCTCGTGTACTCCTTTGTACGTTGTAGAAATATTTCCTGTACTCCTTTGTGCGCTGTAGAGATACCTTCTGTACTCCTTTGTGCGCTGTAGAGATACCTTCTGTACTCCTTTGTGCGCTGTAGAGATACCTTCTGTACTCCTTTGTGCGCTGTAGAGATACCTTCTGTACTCCTTTGTACGTTCAAGAGATATTTCCTGTACTCCTTTGTGCGCTGTAGAGATACCTTCTGTACTCCTTTGTGCGCTGTAGAGATACCTTCTGTACTCCTCCGTGCGCTGCAGAGATACCTTCTGTACTCCTTTGTGCGCTGTAGAGATACCTTCTGTACTCCTTTGTGCGCTGTAGAGATACCTTCTGTACTCCTTTGTACGCTGTAGAGATACCTCGTGTACTCCTTTGTACGTTCTAGAGATATTTCCTGTACTCCTTTGTGCGCTGTGGAGATACCTTCTGTACTCCTTTGTGCGCTGTAGAGATACCTTCTGTACTCCTTTGTGCGCAGTAGAGATACCTTCTGTACTCCTTTGTGCGCTGTAGAGATACCTTCTGTACTCCTTTGTGCGCTGTAGAGATACCTTCTGTACTCCTTTGTACGCTGTAGAGATACCTCGTGTACTCCTCTGTACGTTCTAGAGATATTTCCTGTACTCCTTTCTGCGCTGTAGAGATACCTTCTGTACTCCTTTGTGCGCTGTAGAGATACCTTCTGTACTCCTTTGTGCGCTGTAGAGATACCTCGTTTACTCCTTTGTGCGCTGTAGAGATACCTTCTGTACTCATTTGTGCGCTGTAGAGATACCTTCTGTACTCCTTTGTACGCTGTAGAGATACCTCGTGTACTCCTTTGTACGTTCTAGAGATATTTCCTGTACTCCTTTGTGCGCTGTAGAGATACCTTCTGTACTCCTTTGTGCGCTATAGAGATACCTTCTGTCCTCCTTTGTGCGCTGTAGAGATACCTTCTGTACTCCTTTGTGCACTGTAGAGATACCTTCTGTACTCCTTTGTGCGCTGTAGAGATACCTTCTGTACTCCTTTGTACGCTGTAGAGATACCTCGTGTACTCCTTTGTACGTTCTAGAGATATTTCCTGTACTCCTTTGTGCGCTGTAGGGATACCTTCTGTACTCCTTTGTGCGCTGTAGAGATACCTTCTGTACTCCTTTGTGCGCTGTAGAGATACCTTCTGTACTCCTTTGTGCGCTGCAGAGATACCTTCTGTACTCCTTTGTACGCTGTAGAGATACCTCGTGTACTCCTTTGTACGTTCTAGAGATATTTCCTGTACTCCTTTGTGCGCTGTAGAGATACCTTCTGTACTCCTTTGTGCGCTGTAGAGATACCTCGTGTACTCCTTTGTGCGCTGTAGAGATGCCTTCTGTACTCCTTTGTGCGCTGTAGAGATACCTTCTGTACTCCTTTGTGCGCTGTAGAGATACCTTCTGTACTCCTTTGTACGCTGTAGAGATACCTCGTGTACTCCATTGTACGTTCTAGAGGTATTTCCTGTACTCCTTTGTGCGCTGTTGAGATACCTTCTGTACTCCTTTGTGCGCTGTAGAGATACCTTCTGTACTCCTTTGTACGCTGTAGAGATACCTCGTGTACTCCTTTGTACGTTCTAGAGCTATTTCCTGTACTCCTTTGTGCGCTGTAGAGATACCTTCTGTACTCCTTTGAGCGCTGTAGAGATACCTTCTGTACTCCTTTGTGCGCTGTAGAGATACCTTCTGTACTCCTTTGTGCGCTGTAGAGATACCTTCTGTACTCCTTTGTGCGCTGTAGAGATACCTTCTGTAATCCTTTGTGCGCTGTAGAGATACCTTCTGTACTCCTTTGTGCGCTGTAGAGATACCTTCTGTACTCCTTTGTGCGCTGAAGAGATACCTTCTGTACTCCTTTGTGCGCTGTAGAGATACCTTCTGTACTCCTTTGTGCGCTGTAGAGATACCTTCTGTACTCCTTTGTGCGCTGTAGAGATACCTTCTGTCTTCCTTTGTGCGCTGTAGAGATACCTTTTGTACTCCTTTGTGCGCTGTAGAGATACCTTCTGTACTCCTTTGTGCGCTGTAGAGATACCTTTTGTACTCCTTTGTGCGCTGTAGAGATACCTTCTGTACTCCTTTGTACGCTGTAGAGATACCTCGTGTACTCCTTTGTACGTTCTAGAGATATTTCCTGTACTCCTTTGTGCGCTGTAGAGATACCTTCTGTACTCCTTTGTGCGCTGTAGAGATACCTTCTGTACTCCTTTGTGCGCTGTAGAAATACCTTCTGTACTCCTTTGTGCGCTGTAGAGATACCTTCTGTACTCCTTTGTGCGCTGTGGAGATACCTTCTGTACTCCTTTGTGCGCTGTAGAGATACCTTATGTACTCCTTTGTGCGCTGAAGAGATACCTTCTGTACTCCTTTGTGTGCTGTAGAGATACCTTCTGTACTCCTTTGTGCGCTGTAGAGATACCTTCTGTACTCCTTTGTGTGCTGTAGAGATACCTTCTGTACTCCTTTGTGCGCTGTAGAGATACCTTCTGTACTCCTTTGTGCGCTGTAGAGATACCTCCTGTACTCCTTTGTGCGCTGTAGAGATACCTCGTGTACTCCTTTGTGCGCTGTAGAGATACCTTCTGTACTCCTTTGTGCGCTGTAGAGATACCTTCTGTACTCCTTTGTGCGCTGTAGAGATACCTTCTGTACTCCTTTGTGCGCTGTAGAGATACCTCGTGTACTCCTTTGTGCGCTGTAGAGATACCTTCTGTACTCCTTTGTGCGCTGTAGAGATACCTCGTGTACTCCTTTGTGCGCTGTAGAGATACCTTCTGTACTCCTTTGTGCGCTGTAGAGATACCTTCTGTACTCCTTTGTACGCTGTAGAGATACCTCATGTACTCCTTTGTACGTTCTAGAGATATTTTCTGTACTCCTTTGTGCGCTGTAGAGATACCTTCTGTACTCCTTTGTGCGCTGTAGAGATACCTTCTGTACTCCTTTGTGCGCTGTAGAGATACCTTCTGTACTCCTTTGTACGCAGTAGAGATACCTCGTGTACTCCTTTGTACGTTCTAGAGATATTTCCTGTACTCCTTTGTGCGCTGTAGAGATACCTTCTGTACTCCTTTGTGCGCTGTAGAGATACCTTCTGTACTCCTTTGTGCGCTGTAGAGATACTTTCTGTACTCCTTTGTGCGCTGTAGAGATACCTTCTGTACTCCTTTGTGCGCTGTAGAGATACCTTCTGTACTCCTTTGTGCGCTGTAGAGATACCTTCTGTACTCCTTTGTGCGCTGTAGAGATACCTTCTGTACTCCTTTGTACGCTGTAGAGATACCTCGTGTACTCCTTTGAACGTTCTAGAAATATTTCCTGTACTCCTTTGTGCGCTGTAGAGATACCTTCTGTACTCCTCTGTGCGCTGTAGAGATACCTTCTGTACTCCTCTGTGCGCTGTAGAGATACCTTCTGTACTCCTTTGTGCGCTGTAGAGATACCTTCTGTACTCCTTTGTGCGCTGTAGAGATACCTTCTGTACTCCTTTGTACGCTGTAGAGATACCTCGTGTACTCCTTTGTACGTTCTAGAGATATTTCCTGTACTCCTTTGTGCGCTGTAGAGATACCTTCTGTACTCCTTTGTGCGCTGTAGAGATACCTTCTGTACTCCTTTGTGCGCTGTAGAGATACCTCGTGTACTCCTTTGTGCGCTGTAGAGATACCTTCTGTACTCCTTTGTGCGCTGTAGAGATACCTTCTGTACTCCTTTGTACGCTGTAGAGATACCTCGTGTACTCCTTTGTACGTTCTAGAGATATTTCCTGTACTCCTTTGTGCGCTGTAGAGATACCTTCTGTACTCCTTTGTACGCTGTAGAGATACCTCGTGTACTCCTTTGTACGTTCTAGAGATATTTCCTGTACTCCTTCGTGCGCTGTAGAGATACCTTCTGTACCCCTTTGTGCGCTGTAGAGATACCTTCTGTACTCCTTTGTGCGCTGTAGAGATACCTTCTGTACTCCTTTGTGCGCTGTAGACATACCTTCTGCACTCCTTTGTGCGCTGTAGAGATACCTTCTGTACTCCTTTGTGCGCTGTAGAGATACCTTCTGTACTCCTTTGTGCGCTGTAGAGATACCTTCTGTACTCCTTTGTGCGCTGTAGAGATACCTTCTGTACTCCTTTGTGCGCTGTAGAGATACCTTCTGTACTCCTTTGAGCGCTGTAGAGATACCTTCTGTACTCCTTTGTGCGCTGTAGAGATACCTTCTGTACTCCTTTGTGCGCTGTAGAGATACCTTCTGTACTCCTTTGTGCGCTGTAGAGATACCTTCTGTACTCCTTTGTGCGCTGTAGAGATACCTTCTGTACTCCTTTGTGCGCTGTAGAGATACCTTCTGTACTCCTTTGTACGCTGTAGAGATACCTCGTGTACTCCTTTGTACGTTCTAGAGATATTTCCTGTACTCCTTTGTGCGCTGTAGAGATACCTTCTGTACTCCTTTGTGCGCTGTAGAGATACCTTCTGTACTCCTTTGTGCGCTGTAGAGATACCTTCTGGACTCCTTTGTGCGCTGTAGAGATACCTTCTGTACTCCTTTGTACGCTGTTGAGATACCTCGTGTACTCCTTTGTACGTTCTAGAGATATTTCCTTTACTCCTTTGTGCGCTGTAAAGATACCTTCTGTACTCCTTTGTACGCTGTAGAGATACCTCGTGTACTCCTTTGTACGTTCTAGAGATATTTCCTGTACTCCTTTGTGCGCTGTAGAGATACCTTCTGTACTCCTTTGTGCGCTTTAGAGATACCTCGTGTACTCCTTTGTACGTTCTAGAGATATTTCCTGTACTCCTTTGTGCGCTGTAGAGATACCTTCTGTACTCCTTTGTGCGCTGTAGAGATACCTTCTGTACTCCTTTGTGCGCTGTAGAGATACCTTCTGTACTCCTTTGTGTGCTGTAGAGATACTTTCTCTACTCCTTTGTGCGCTGTAGAGATACCTTCTGTACTCCTTTGTGCGCTGTAGAGATACCTTCTGTACTCCTTTGTGCGCTGTAGAGATACCTTCTGTACTCCTTTGTACGCTCTAGAGATACCTTCTGTACTCCTTTGTGCGCTGTAGAGATACCTTCTGTACTCCTTTGTGCGCTGTAGAGATACCTTCTGTACTCCTTTGTGCGCTGTAGAGATACCTTCTGTACTCCTTTGTACGCTGTAGAGATACCTCGTGTACTCCTTTGTACGTTCTAGAGATATTTCCTGTACTCCTTTGTGCGCTGTAGAGATACCTTCTGTACTCCTTTGTGCGCTGTAGAGATACCTTCTGTACTCCTTTGTGCGCTGTAGAGATACCTTCTGTACTCCTTTGTGCGCTGTAGAGATACCTTCTGTACTCCTTTGTGCGCTGTAGAGATACCTTCTGTACTCCTTTGTACGCTGTAGAGATACCTCGTGTACTCCTCTGTACGTTCTAGAGATATTTCCTGTACTCCTTTCTGCGCTGTAGAGATACCTTCTGTACTCCTTTGTGCGCTGTAGAGATACCTTCTGTACTCCTTTGTGCGCTGTAGAGATACCTCGTTTACTCCTTTGTGCGCTGTAGAGATACCTTCTGTACTCATTTGTGCGCTGTAGAGATACCTTCTGTACTCCTTTGTACGCTGTAGAGATACCTCGTGTACTCCTTTGTACGTTCTAGAGATATTTCCTGTACTCCTTTGTGCGCTGTAGAGATACCTTCTGTACTCCTTTGTGCGCTGTAGAGATACCTTCTGTACTCCTTTGTACGCTGTAGAGATACCTCGTGTACTCCTTTGTACGTTCTAGAGATATTTCCTGTACTCCTTTGTGCGCTGTAGGGATACCTTCTGTACTCCTTTGTGCGCTGTAGAGATACCTTCTGTACTCCTTTGTGCGCTGTAGAGATACCTTCTGTACTCCTTTGTGCGCTGCAGAGATACCTTCTGTACTCCTTTGTACGCTGTAGAGATACCTCGTGTACTCCTTTGTACGTTCTAGAGATATTTCCTGTACTCCTTTGTGCGCTGTAGAGATACCTTCTGTACTCCTTTGTGCGCTGTAGAGATACCTCGTGTACTCCTTTGTGCGCTGTAGAGATGCCTTCTGTACTCCTTTGTGCGCTGTAGAGATACCTTCTGTACTCCTTTGTGCGCTGTAGAGATACCTTCTGTACTCCTTTGTACGCTGTAGAGATACCTCGTGTACTCCATTGTACGTTCTAGAGGTATTTCCTGTACTCCTTTGTGCGCTGTTGAGATACCTTCTGTACTCCTTTGTGCGCTGTAGAGATACCTTCTGTACTCCTTTGTACGCTGTAGAGATACCTCGTGTACTCCTTTGTACGTTCTAGAGCTATTTCCTGTACTCCTTTGTGCGCTGTAGAGATACCTTCTGTACTCCTTTGAGCGCTGTAGAGATACCTTCTGTACTCCTTTGTGCGCTGTAGAGATACCTTCTGTACTCCTTTGTGCGCTGTAGAGATACCTTCTGTACTCCTTTGTGCGCTGTAGAGATACCTTCTGTAATCCTTTGTGCGCTGTAGAGATACCTTCTGTACTCCTTTGTGCGCTGTAGAGATACCTTCTGTACTCCTTTGTGCGCTGAAGAGATACCTTCTGTACTCCTTTGTGCGCTGTAGAGATACCTTCTGTACTCCTTTGTGCGCTGTAGAGATACCTTCTGTACTCCTTTGTGCGCTGTAGAGATACCTTCTGTCTTCCTTTGTGCGCTGTAGAGATACCTTTTGTACTCCTTTGTGCGCTGTAGAGATACCTTCTGTACTCCTTTGTGCGCTGTAGAGATACCTTTTGTACTCCTTTGTGCGCTGTAGAGATACCTTCTGTACTCCTTTGTACGCTGTAGAGATACCTCGTGTACTCCTTTGTACGTTCTAGAGATATTTCCTGTACTCCTTTGTGCGCTGTAGAGATACGTTCTGTACTCCTTTGTGCGCTGTAGAGATACCTTCTGTACTCCTTTGTGCGCTGTAGAAATACCTTCTGTACTCCTTTGTGCGCTGTAGAGATACCTTCTGTACTCCTTTGTGCGCTGTGGAGATACCTTCTGTACTCCTTTGTGCGCTGTAGAGATACCTTATGTACTCCTTTGTGCGCTGAAGAGATACCTTCTGTACTCCTTTGTGTGCTGTAGAGATACCTTCTGTACTCCTTTGTGCGCTGTAGAGATACCTTCTGTACTCCTTTGTGTGCTGTAGAGATACCTTCTGTACTCCTTTGTGCGCTGTAGAGATACCTTCTGTACTCCTTTGTGCGCTGTAGAGATACCTCCTGTACTCCTTTGTGCGCTGTAGAGATACCTCGTGTACTCCTTTGTGCGCTGTAGAGATACCTTCTGTACTCCTTTGTGCGCTGTAGAGATACCTTCTGTACTCCTTTGTGCGCTGTAGAGATACCTTCTGTACTCCTTTGTGCGCTGTAGAGATACCTCGTGTACTCCTTTGTGCGCTGTAGAGATACCTTCTGTACTCCTTTGTGCGCTGTAGAGATACCTCGTGTACTCCTTTGTGCGCTGTAGAGATACCTTCTGTACTCCTTTGTGCGCTGTAGAGATACCTTCTGTACTCCTTTGTACGCTGTAGAGATACCTCATGTACTCCTTTGTACGTTCTAGAGATATTTTCTGTACTCCTTTGTGCGCTGTAGAGATACCTTCTGTACTCCTTTGTGCGCTGTAGAGATACCTTCTGTACTCCTTTGTGCGCTGTAGAGATACCTTCTGTACTCCTTTGTACGCAGTAGAGATACCTCGTGTACTCCTTTGTACGTTCTAGAGATATTTCCTGTACTCCTTTGTGCGCTGTAGAGATACCTTCTGTACTCCTTTGTGCGCTGTAGAGATACCTTCTGTACTCCTTTGTGCGCTGTAGAGATACCTTCTGTACTCCTTTGTGCGCTGTAGAGATACCTTCTGTACTCCTTTGTGCGCTGTAGAGATACCTTCTGTACTCCTTTGTGCGCTGTAGAGATACCTTCTGTACTCCTTTGTGCGCTGTAGAGATACCTTCTGTACTCCTTTGTACGCTGTAGAGATACCTCGTGTACTCCTTTGAACGTTCTAGAAATATTTCCTGTACTCCTTTGTGCGCTGTAGAGATACCTTCTGTACTCCTCTGTGCGCTGTAGAGATACCTTCTGTACTCCTCTGTGCGCTGTAGAGATACCTTCTGTACTCCTTTGTGCGCTGTAGAGATACCTTCTGTACTCCTTTGTGCGCTGTAGAGATACCTTCTGTACTCCTTTGTACGCTGTAGAGATACCTCGTGTACTCCTTTGTACGTTCTAGAGATATTTCCTGTACTCCTTTGTGCGCTGTAGAGATACCTTCTGTACTCCTTTGTGCGCTGTAGAGATACCTTCTGTACTCCTTTGTGCGCTGTAGAGATACCTCGTGTACTCCTTTGTGCGCTGTAGAGATACCTTCTGTACTCCTTTGTGCGCTGTAGAGATACCTTCTGTACTCCTTTGTACGCTGTAGAGATACCTCGTGTACTCCTTTGTACGTTCTAGAGATATTTCCTGTACTCCTTTGTGCGCTGTAGAGATACCTTCTGTACTCCTTTGTACGCTGTAGAGATACCTCGTGTACTCCTTTGTACGTTCTAGAGATATTTCCTGTACTCCTTCGTGCGCTGTAGAGATACCTTCTGTACCCCTTTGTGCGCTGTAGAGATACCTTCTGTACTCCTTTGTGCGCTGTAGAGATACCTTCTGTACTCCTTTGTGCGCTGTAGACATACCTTCTGCACTCCTTTGTGCGCTGTAGAGATACCTTCTGTACTCCTTTGTGCGCTGTAGAGATACCTTCTGTACTCCTTTGTGCGCTGTAGAGATACCTTCTGTACTCCTTTGTGCGCTGTAGAGATACCTTCTGTACTCCTTTGTGCGCTGTAGAGATACCTTCTGTACTCCTTTGAGCGCTGTAGAGATACCTTCTGTACTCCTTTGTGCGCTGTAGAGATACCTTCTGTACCCCTTTGTGCGCTGTAGAGATACCTTCTGTACTCCTTTGTGCGCTGTAGAGATACCTTCTGTACTCCTTTGTGCGCTGTAGAGATACCTTCTGTACTCCTTTGTGCGCTGTAGAGATACCTTCTGTACTCCTTTGTACGCTGTAGAGATACCTCGTGTACTCCTTTGTACGTTCTAGAGATATTTCCTGTACTCCTTTGTGCGCTGTAGAGATACCTTCTGTACTCCTTTGTGCGCTGTAGAGATACCTTCTGTACTCCTTTGTGCGCTGTAGAGATACCTTCTGGACTCCTTTGTGCGCTGTAGAGATACCTTCTGTACTCCTTTGTACGCTGTAGAGATACCTCGTGTACTCCTTTGTACGTTCTAGAGATATTTCCTTTACTCCTTTGTGCGCTGTAAAGATACCTTCTGTACTCCTTTGTACGCTGTAGAGATACCTCGTGTACTCCTTTGTACGTTCTAGAGATATTTCCTGTACTCCTTTGTGCGCTGTAGAGATACCTTCTGTACTCCTTTGTGCGCTTTAGAGATACCTCGTGTACTCCTTTGTACGTTCTAGAGATATTTCCTGTACTCCTTTGTGCGCTGTAGAGATACCTTCTGTACTCCTTTGTGCGCTGTAGAGATACCTTCTGTACTCCTTTGTGCGCTGTAGAGATACCTTCTGTACTCCTTTGTGTGCTGTAGAGATACTTTCTGTACTCCTTTGTGCGCTGTAGAGATACCTTCTGTACTCCTTTGTGCGCTGTAGAGATACCTTCTGTACTCCTTTGTGCGCTGTAGAGATACCTTCTGTACTCCTTTGTACGCTCTAGAGATACCTTCTGTACTCCTTTGTGCGCTGTAGAGATACCTTCTGTACTCCTTTGTGCGCTGTAGAGATACCTTCTGTACTCCTTTGTGCGCTGTAGAGATACCTTCTGTACTCCTTTGTACGCTGTAGAGATACCTCGTGTACTCCTTTGTACGTTCTAGAGATATTTCCTGTACTCCTTTGTGCGCTGTAGAGATACCTTCTGTACTCCTTTGTGCGCTGTAGAGATACCTTCTGTACTCCTTTGTGCGCTGTAGAGATACCTTCTGTACTCCTTTGTGCGCTGTAGAGATACCTTCTGTACTCCTTTGTGCGCTGTAGAGATACCTTCTGTACTCCTTTGTACGCTGTAGAGATACCTCGTGTACTCCTTTGCACGTTCTAGAGATATCTCCTGTACTCCTTTGTGCGCTGTAGAGATACCTTCTGTACTCCTTTGTGCGCTGTAGAGATACCTTCTGTACTCCTTTGTGCGCTGTAGAGATACCTTCTGTACTCCTTTGTGCGCTGTAGAGATACCTTCTGTACTCCTTTGTGCGCTGTAGAGATACCTTCTGTACTCCTTTGTGCGCTGTAGAAATACCTTCTGTACTCCTTTGTGCGCTGTAGAGATACCTTCTGTACTCCTTTGTGCGCTATAGAGATACCTTCTGTACTCCTTTGTGCGCTGTAGAGATACCTTCTGTACTCCTTTGTGCGCTGTAGAGATACCTTCTGTACTCCTTTGTGCGCTGTAGAGATACCTTCTGTACTCCTTTGTGCGCTGTAGAAATACCTTCTTTACTCCTTTTTGCGCTGTAGAGATACCTTCTGTACTCCTTTGTACGCTGTAGAGATACCTCGTGTACTCCATTGTACGTTCTAGAGATATTTCCTGTACTCCTTTGTGCGCTGTTGAGATACCTTCTGTACTCCTTTGTACGCTGTAGAGATACCTCGTGTACTCCTTTGTACGTTCTAGAGATATTTCCTGTACTCCTTTGTGCGCTGTAGAGATACCTTCTGTACTCCTTTGTGCGCTGTAGAGATACCTTCTGTACTCCTTTGTACGTTCTAGAGATATTTCCTGTACTCCTTTGTGCGCTGTAGAGATACCTTCTGTACTCCTTTGTGCGCTGTAGAGATACCTTCTGTACTCCTTCGTGCGCTGCAGAGATACCTTCTGTACTCCTTTGTGCGCTGTAGAGATACCTTCTGTACTCCTTTGTGCGCTGTAGAGATACCTTCTATACTCCTTTGTACGCTGTAGAGATACCTCGTGTACTCCTTTGTACGTTCTAGAGATATTTCCTGTACTCCTTTGTGCGCTGTGGAGATACCTTCTGTACTCCTTTGTGCGCTGTAGAGATACCTTCTGTATTCCTTTGTGCGCTGTAGAGATACCTTCTGTACTCCTTTGTGCGCTGTAGAGATACCTTCTGTACTCCTTTGTGCGCTGTAGAGATACCTTCTGTACTCCTTTGTACGCTGTTGAGATACCTCGTGTACTCCTCGGTACGTTCTAGAGATATTTGCTGTACTCCTTTCTGCGCTGTAGAGATACCTTCTGTACTCCTTTGTGCGCTGTAGAGATACCTTCTGTACTCCTTTGTGCGCTGTAGAGATACCTCGTGTACTCCTTTGTGCGCTGTAGAGATACCTTCTGTACTCCTTTGTGCGCTGTAGAGATACCTTCTGTACTCCTTTGTACGCTGTAGAGATACCTCCTGTACTCCTTTGTACGTTCTAGAGATATTTCCTGTACTCCTTTGTGCGCTGTAGAGATACCTTCTGTACTCCTTTGTGCGCTGTAGAGATACCCTCTGTACTCCTTTGTGCGCTGTAGAGATTCCTTCTGTACTCCTTTGTGCGCTGTAGAGATACCTTCTGTACTCTTTTGTACGCTGTAGAGATACCTCGTGTACTCCTTTGTACGTTCTAGAGATATTTCCTGTACTCCTTTGTGCGCTGTAGAGATACCTTCTGTACTCCTTTGTGCGCTGTAGAGATACCTTCTGTACTCCTTTGTGCGCTGTAGAGATACCTCGTGTACTCCTTTGTGCGCTGTAGAGATACCTTCTGTACTCCTTTGTGCGCTGTAGAGATACCTTCTGTACTCCTTTGTACGCTGTAGAGATACCTCGTGTACTCCTTTGTACGTTCTAGAGATATTTCCTGTACTCCTTTGTGCGCTGTAGAGATACCTTCTGTACTCCTTTGTACGCTGTAGAGATACCTCGTGTACTCCTTTGTACGTTCTAGAGATATTTCCTGTACTCCTTCGTGCGCTGTAGAGATACCTTCTGTACCCCTTTGTGCGCTGTAGAGATACCTTCTGTACTCCTTTGTGCGCTGTAGAGATACCTTCTGTACTCCTTTGTGCGCTGTAGAGATACCTTCTGCACTCCTTTGTGCGCTGTAGAGATACCTTCTGTACTCCTTTGTGCGCTGTAGAGATACCTTCTGTACTCCTTTGTGCGCTGTAGAGATACCTTCTGTACTCCTTTGTGCGCTGTAGAGATACCTTCTGTACTCCTTTGTGCGCTGTAGAGATACCTTCTGTACTCCTTTGAGCGCTGTAGAGATACCTTCTGTACTCCTTTGTGCGCTGTAGAGATACCTTCTGTACTCCTTTGTGCGCTGTAGAGATACCTTCTGTACTCCTTTGTGCGCTGTAGAGATACCTTCTGTACTCCTTTGTGCGCTGTAGAGATACCTTCTGTACTCCTTTGTGCGCTGTAGAGATACCTTCTGTACTCCTTTGTACGCTGTAGAGATACCTCGTGTACTCCTTTGTACGTTCTAGAGATATTTCCTGTACTCCTTTGTGCGCTGTAGAGATACCTTCTGTACTCCTTTGTGCGCTGTAGAGATACCTTCTGTACTCCTTTGTGCGCTATAGAGATACCTTCTGGACTCCTTTGTGCGCTGTAGAGATACCTTCTGTACTCCTTTGTACGCTGTAGAGATACCTCGTGTACTCCTTTGTACGTTCTAGAGATATTTCCTTTACTCCTTTGTGCGCTGTAAAGATACCTTCTGTACTCCTTTGTGCGCTGTAGAGATACCTTCTGTACTCCTTTGTGCGCTGTAGAGATACCTTCTGTACTCCTTTGTGCGCTGTAGAGATACCTTCTGTACTCCTTTGTACGCTGTAGAGATACCTCGTGTACTCCTTTGTACGTTCTAGAGATATTTCCTGTACTCCTTTGTGCGCTGTAGAGATACCTTCTGTACTCCTTTGTGCGCTGTAGAGATACCTTCTGTACTCCTTTGTGCGCTGTAGAGATACCTTCTGTACTCCTTTGTGCGCTGTAGAGATACCTTCTGTACTCCTTTGTGCGCTGTAGAGATACCTTCTGTACTCCTTTGTACGCTGTAGAGATACCTCGTGTACTCCTTTGTACGTTCTAGAGATATCTCCTGTACTCCTTTGTGCGCTGTAGAGATACCTTCTGTACTCCTTTGTGCGCTGTAGAGATACCTTCTGTACTCCTTTGTGCGCTGTAGAGATACCTTCTGTACTCCTTTGTGCGCTGTAGAGATACCTTCTGTACTCCTTTGTGCGCTGTAGAGATACCTTCTGTACTCCTTTGTGCGCTGTAGAAATACCTTCTGTACTCCTTTGTGCGCTGTAGAGATACCTTCTGTACTCCTTTGTGCGCTGTAGAGATACCTTCTGTACTCCTTTGTGCGCTGTAGAGATACCTTCTGTACTCCTTTGTGCGCTGTAGAGATACCTTCTGTACTCCTTTGTGCGCTGTAGAGATACCTTCTGTACTCCTTTGTGCGCTGTAGAAATACCTTCTTTACTCCTTTTTGCGCTGTAGAGATACCTTCTGTACTCCTTTGTGCGCTGTAGAGATACCTCGTGTACTCCTTTGTGCGCTGTAGAGATACCTTCTGTACACCTTTGTGCGCTGTAGAGATACCTTCTGTACTCCTTTGTGCTCTGTAGAGATACCTTCTGTACTCCTTTGTACGCTGTAGAGATACCTCGTGTACTCCATTGTACGTTCTAGAGATATTTCCTGTACTCCTTTGTGCGCTGTTGAGATACCTTCTGTACTCCTTTGTACGCTGTAGAGATACCTCGTGTACTCCTTTGTACGTTCTAGAGATATTTCCTGTACTCCTTTGTGCGCTGTAGAGATACCTTCTGTACTCCTTTGTGCGCTGTAGAGATACCTTCTGTACTCCTTTGTACGTTCTAGAGATATTTCCTGTACTCCTTTGTGCGCTGTAGAGATACCTTCTGTACTCCTTTGTGCGCTGTAGAGATACCTTCTGTACTCCTTCGTGCGCTGCAGAGATACCTTCTGTACTCCTTTGTGCGCTGTAGAGATACCTTCTGTACTCTTTTGTGCGCTGTAGAGATACCTTCTATACTCCTTTGTACGCTGTAGAGATACCTCGTGTACTCCTTTGTGCGCTGTAGAGATACCTTCTGTACTCCTTTGTGCGCTGTAGAGATACCTCCTGTACTCCTTTGTGCGCTGTAGAGATACCTCGTGTACTCCTTTGTGTGCTGTAGAGATACCTTCTGTACTCCTTTGTGCGCTGTAGAGATACCTTCTGTACTCCTTTGTGCGCTGTAGAGATACCTTCTGTACTCCTTTGTGCGCT
The DNA here is from genome assembly GCA_030386875.1 of Morinoia aosen. NCBI lineage: Eukaryota > Metazoa > Arthropoda > Malacostraca > Amphipoda > Talitridae > Morinoia > Morinoia aosen. Next base: position 31,963,350 of record JASJYW010000027.1, on the reverse strand, counting down.
GTAGAGATACCTTCTGTACTCCTTTGTGCGCTGTAGAGATACCTTCTGTACTCCTTTGTGCGCTGTAGAGATACCTTCTGTACTCCTTTGTACGCTGTTGAGATACCTCGTGTACTCCTCTGTACGTTCTAGAGATATTTCCTGTACTCCTTTCTGCGCTGTAGAGATACCTTCTGTACTCCTTTGTGCGCTGTAGAGATACCTTCTGTACTCCTTTGTGCGCTGTAGAGATACCTCGTGTACTCCTTTGTGCGCTGTAGAGATACCTTCTGTACTCCTTTGTGCGCTGTAGAGATACCTTCTGTACTCCTTTGTACGCTGTAGAGATACCTCGTGTACTCCTTTGTACGTTCTAGAGATATTTCCTGTACTCCTTTGGGCGCTGTAGAGATACCTTCTGTACTCCTTTGTGCGCTGTAGAGATACCTTCTGTACTCCTTTGTGCGCTGTAGAGATTCCTTCTGTACTCCTTTGTGCGCTGTAAAGATACCTTCTGTACTCTTTTGTACGCTGTAGAGATACCTCGTGTACTCCTTTGTACGTTCTAGAGATATTTCCTGTACTCCTTTGTGCGCTGTAGAGATACCTTCTGTACTCCTTTGTGCGCTGTAGAGATACCTCGTGTACTCCTTTGTGCGCTGTAGAGATACCTTCTGTACTCCTTTGTGCGCTGTAGAGATACCTTCTGTACTCCTTTGTGCGCTGTAGAGATACCTTCTGTACTCCTTTGTACGCTGTAGAGATACCTCGTGTACTCCATTGTACGTTCTAGAGATATTTCCTGTACTCCTTTGTGCGCTGTTGAGATACCTTCTGTACTCCTTTGTGCGCTGTAGAGATACCTTCTGTACTCCTTTGTACGCTGTAGAGATACCTCGTGTACTCCTTTGTACGTTCTAGAGATATTTCCTGTACTCCTTTGTGCGCTGTAGAGATACCTTCTGTACTCCTTTTAGCGCTGTAGAGATACCTTCTGTACTCCTTTGTGCGCTGTAGAGATACCTTCTGTACTCCTTTGTGCGCTGTAGAGATACCTTCTGTACTCCTTTGTGCGCTGTAGAGATACCTTCTTTACTCCTTTGTGCGCTGTAGAGATACCTTCTGTACTCCTTTGTGCGCTGTAGAGATACCTTCTGTACTCCTTTGTGCGCTGTAGAGATACCTTCTGTACTCCTTTGTGCGCTGTAGAGATACCTTCTGTACTTCTTTGTGCGCTGTAGAGATACCTTCTGTACTCCTTTGTGCGCTCTAGAGATACCTTCTGTACTCCTTTGTGCGCTGTAGAGATACCTTCTGTACTCCTTTGTGCGCTGTAGAGATACCTTCTGTACTCCTTTGTGCGCTGTAGAGATACCTTCTGTACTCCTTTGTACGCTGTAGAGATACCTCGTGTACTCCTTTGTACGTTCTAGAGATATTTCCTGTACTCCTTTGTGCGCTGTAGAGATACCTTCTGTACTCCTTTGTGCGCTGTAAAGATACCTTCTGTACTCCTTTGTGCGCTGTAGAGATACCTTCTGTACTCCTTTGTGCGCTGTAGAGATACCTTCTGTACTCCTTTGTACGCTGTAGAGATACCTCGTGTACTCCTTTGTACGCTGTAGAGATACCTCGTGTACTGCTTTGTACGTTCTAGAGATATTTCCTGTACTCCTTTGTGCGCTGTAGAGATACCTTCTGTACTCCTTTGTGCGCTGTAGAGATACCTTCTGTACTTCTTTGTGCGCTGTAGAGATACCTTCTGTACTCCTTTGTGCGCTGTAGAGATACCTTCTGTACTCCTTTGTGCGCTGTAGAGATACCTTCTGTACTCCTTTGTGCGCTGTAGAGATACCTTCTGTACTCCTTTGTGCGCTGTAGAGATACCTTCTATACTCCTTTGTGCGCTGTAGAGATACCTTCTGTACTCCTTTGTGCGCTGTAGAGATACCTTCTGTACTCCTTTGTGCGCTGTAGAGATACCTTCTGTACTCCTTTGTGCGCTGTAGAGATACCTTCTGTACTCCTTTGTGCGCTGTAGAGATACCTTCTGTACTCCTTTGTGCGCTGTAGAGATACCTCGTGTACTCCTTTGTGCGCTGTAGAGATACCTTCTGTACTCCTTTGTGCGCTGTAGAGATACCTTCTGTACTCCTTTGTGCGCTGTTGAGATACCTTCTGTACTCCTTTGTGCGCTGTAGAGATACCTTCTGTACTCCTTTGTGCGCTGTAGAGATACCTTCTGTACTCCTTTGTGCGCTGTAGAGATACCTTCTGTACTCCTTTGTGCGCTGTAGAGATACCTTCTGTACTCCTTTGTGCGCTGTAGAGATACCTTCTGTACTCCTTTGTGCGCTGTAGAGATACCTTCTGTACTCCTTTGTGCGCTGTAGAAATACCTTCTGTACTCCTTTTTGCGCAGTAGAGATACCTTCTGTACTCCTTTGTGCGCTGTAGAGATACCTTCTGTACTCCTTTGTACGCTGTAGAGATACCTCGTGTACTCCTTTGTACGTTCTAGAGATATTTCCTGTACTCCTTTGTGCGCTGTAGAGATACCTTCTGTACTCCTTTGTGCGCTGTAGAGATACCTTCTGTACTCCTTTGTGCGCTGTAGAGATACCTTCTGTACTCCTTTGTGCGCTGTAGAGATACCTTCTGTACTCCTTTTTGCGCTGTAGAGATACCTTCTGTACTCCTTTGTACGCTGTAGAGATACCTCGTGTACTCCTTTGTTCGTTCTAGAGATATTTCCTGTACTCCTTTGTGCGCTGTAGAGATACCTTCTGTACTCCTTTGTGCGCTGTAGAGATACCTTCTGTACTCCTTTGTGCGCTGTAGAGATACCTTCTGTACTCCTTTGTGCGCTGTAGAGATACCTTCTGTACTCCTTTGTGCGCTGTAGAGATACCTTCTGTACTCCTTTGTGCGCTGTAGAGATACCTTCTGTACTCCTTTGTGCGCTGTAGAGATACCTTCTGTACTCCTTTGTGCGCTGTAGAGATACCTTCTGTACTCCTTTGTGCGCTGTAGAGATACCTTCTGTACTCCTTTGTGCGCTGCAGAGATACCTTCTGTACTCCTTTGTACGCTGTAGAGATACCTCGTGTACTCCTTTGTACGTTCTAGAGATATTTCCTGTACTCCTTTGTACGTTCTAGAGATATTTCCTTTACTCCTTTGTGCGCTGTAAAGATACCTTCTGTACTCCTTTGTGCGCTGTAGAGATACCTTCTGTACTCCTTTGTGCGCTGTAGAGATACCTTCTGTACTCCTTTGTGCGCTGTAGAGATACCTTCTGTACTCCTTTGTACGCTGTAGAGATACCTCGTGTACTCCTTTGTACGTTCTAGAGATATTTCCTGTACTCCTTTGTGCGCTGTAGAGATACCTTCTGTACTCCTTTGTGCGCTGTAGAGATACCTTCTGTACTCCTTTGTGCGCTGTAGAGATACCTTCTGTACTCCTTTGTGCGCTGTAGAGATACCTTCTGTACTTCTTTGTGCGCTGTAGAGATACCTTCTGTACTCCTTTGTACGCTGTAGAGATACCTCGTGTACTCCTTTGTACGTTCTAGAGATATCTCCTGTACTCCTTTGTGCGCTGTAGAGATACCTTCTGTACTCCTTTGTGCGCTGTAGAGATACCTTCTGTACTCCTTTGTGCGCTGTAGAGATACCTTCTGTACTCCTTTGTGCGCTGTAGAGATACCTTCTGTACTCCTTTGTGCGCTGTAGAGATACCTTCTGTACTCCTTTGTGCGCTGTAGAAATACCTTCTGTACTCCTTTGTGCGCTGTAGAGATACCTTCTGTACTCCTTTGTGCGCTGTAGAGATACCTTCTGTACTCCTTTGTGCGCTGTAGAGATACCTTCTGTACTCCTTTGTGCGCTGTAGAGATACCTTCTGTACTCCTTTGTGCGCTGTAGAGATACCTTCTGTACTCCTTTGTGCGCTGTAGAAATACCTTCTTTACTCCTTTTTGCGCTGTAGAGATACCTTCTGTACTCCTTTGTGCGCTGTAGAGATACCTCGTGTACTCCTTTGTGCGCTGTAGAGATACCTTCTGTACACCTTTGTGCGCTGTAGAGATACCTTCTGTACTCCTTTGTGCTCTGTAGAGATACCTTCTGTACTCCTTTGTACGCTGTAGAGATACCTCGTGTACTCCATTGTACGTTCTAGAGATATTTCCTGTACTCCTTTGTGCGCTGTTGAGATACCTTCTGTACTCCTTTGTACGCTGTAGAGATACCTCGTGTACTCCTTTGTACGTTCTAGAGATATTTCCTGTACTCCTTTGTGCGCTGTAGAGATACCTTCTGTACTCCTTTGTGCGCTGTAGAGATACCTTCTGTACTCCTTTGTACGTTCTAGAGATATTTCCTGTACTCCTTTGTGCGCTGTAGAGATACCTTCTGTACTCCTTTGTGCGCTGTAGAGATACCTTCTGTACTCCTTCGTGCGCTGCAGAGATACCTTCTGTACTCCTTTGTGCGCTGTAGAGATACCTTCTGTACTCTTTTGTGCGCTGTAGAGATACCTTCTATACTCCTTTGTACGCTGTAGAGATACCTCGTGTACTCCTTTGTGCGCTGTAGAGATACCTTCTGTACTCCTTTGTGCGCTGTAGAGATACCTCCTGTACTCCTTTGTGCGCTGTAGAGATACCTCGTGTACTCCTTTGTGTGCTGTAGAGATACCTTCTGTACTCCTTTGTGCGCTGTAGAGATACCTTCTGTACTCCTTTGTGCGCTGTAGAGATACCTTCTGTACTCCTTTGTGCGCTGTAGAGATACCTTCTGTACTCCTTTGTGCGCTGTAGAGATACCTTCTGTACTCCTTTGTGCGCTGTAGAGATACCTTCTGTACTCCTTTGTACGCTGTTGAGATACCTCGTGTACTCCTCTGTACGTTCTAGAGATATTTCCTGTACTCCTTTCTGCGCTGTAGAGATACCTTCTGTACTCCTTTGTGCGCTGTAGAGATACCTTCTGTACTCCTTTGTGCGCTGTAGAGATACCTCGTGTACTCCTTTGTGCGCTGTAGAGATACCTTCTGTACTCCTTTGTGCGCTGTAGAGATACCTTCTGTACTCCTTTGTACGCTGTAGAGATACCTCGTGTACTCCTTTGTACGTTCTAGAGATATTTCCTGTACTCCTTTGGGCGCTGTAGAGATACCTTCTGTACTCCTTTGTGCGCTGTAGAGATACCTTCTGTACTCCTTTGTGCGCTGTAGAGATTCCTTCTGTACTCCTTTGTGCGCTGTAAAGATACCTTCTGTACTCTTTTGTACGCTGTAGAGATACCTCGTGTACTCCTTTGTACGTTCTAGAGATATTTCCTGTACTCCTTTGTGCGCTGTAGAGATACCTTCTGTACTCCTTTGTGCGCTGTAGAGATACCTCGTGTACTCCTTTGTGCGCTGTAGAGATACCTTCTGTACTCCTTTGTGCGCTGTAGAGATACCTTCTGTACTCCTTTGTGCGCTGTAGAGATACCTTCTGTACTCCTTTGTACGCTGTAGAGATACCTCGTGTACTCCATTGTACGTTCTAGAGATATTTCCTGTACTCCTTTGTGCGCTGTTGAGATACCTTCTGTACTCCTTTGTGCGCTGTAGAGATACCTTCTGTACTCCTTTGTACGCTGTAGAGATACCTCGTGTACTCCTTTGTACGTTCTAGAGATATTTCCTGTACTCCTTTGTGCGCTGTAGAGATACCTTCTGTACTCCTTTTAGCGCTGTAGAGATACCTTCTGTACTCCTTTGTGCGCTGTAGAGATACCTTCTGTACTCCTTTGTGCGCTGTAGAGATACCTTCTGTACTCCTTTGTGCGCTGTAGAGATACCTTCTTTACTCCTTTGTGCGCTGTAGAGATACCTTCTGTACTCCTTTGTGCGCTGTAGAGATACCTTCTGTACTCCTTTGTGCGCTGTAGAGATACCTTCTGTACTCCTTTGTGCGCTGTAGAGATACCTTCTGTACTTCTTTGTGCGCTGTAGAGATACCTTCTGTACTCCTTTGTGCGCTCTAGAGATACCTTCTGTACTCCTTTGTGCGCTGTAGAGATACCTTCTGTACTCCTTTGTGCGCTGTAGAGATACCTTCTGTACTCCTTTGTGCGCTGTAGAGATACCTTCTGTACTCCTTTGTACGCTGTAGAGATACCTCGTGTACTCCTTTGTACGTTCTAGAGATATTTCCTGTACTCCTTTGTGCGCTGTAGAGATACCTTCTGTACTCCTTTGTGCGCTGTAAAGATACCTTCTGTACTCCTTTGTGCGCTGTAGAGATACCTTCTGTACTCCTTTGTGCGCTGTAGAGATACCTTCTGTACTCCTTTGTACGCTGTAGAGATACCTCGTGTACTCCTTTGTACGCTGTAGAGATACCTCGTGTACTGCTTTGTACGTTCTAGAGATATTTCCTGTACTCCTTTGTGCGCTGTAGAGATACCTTCTGTACTCCTTTGTGCGCTGTAGAGATACCTTCTGTACTTCTTTGTGCGCTGTAGAGATACCTTCTGTACTCCTTTGTGCGCTGTAGAGATACCTTCTGTACTCCTTTGTGCGCTGTAGAGATACCTTCTGTACTCCTTTGTGCGCTGTAGAGATACCTTCTGTACTCCTTTGTGCGCTGTAGAGATACCTTCTATACTCCTTTGTGCGCTGTAGAGATACCTTCTGTACTCCTTTGTGCGCTGTAGAGATACCTTCTGTACTCCTTTGTGCGCTGTAGAGATACCTTCTGTACTCCTTTGTGCGCTGTAGAGATACCTTCTGTACTCCTTTGTGCGCTGTAGAGATACCTTCTGTACTCCTTTGTGCGCTGTAGAGATACCTCGTGTACTCCTTTGTGCGCTGTAGAGATACCTTCTGTACTCCTTTGTGCGCTGTAGAGATACCTTCTGTACTCCTTTGTGCGCTGTTGAGATACCTTCTGTACTCCTTTGTGCGCTGTAGAGATACCTTCTGTACTCCTTTGTGCGCTGTAGAGATACCTTCTGTACTCCTTTGTGCGCTGTAGAGATACCTTCTGTACTCCTTTGTGCGCTGTAGAGATACCTTCTGTACTCCTTTGTGCGCTGTAGAGATACCTTCTGTACTCCTTTGTGCGCTGTAGAGATACCTTCTGTACTCCTTTGTGCGCTGTAGAAATACCTTCTGTACTCCTTTTTGCGCAGTAGAGATACCTTCTGTACTCCTTTGTGCGCTGTAGAGATACCTTCTGTACTCCTTTGTACGCTGTAGAGATACCTCGTGTACTCCTTTGTACGTTCTAGAGATATTTCCTGTACTCCTTTGTGCGCTGTAGAGATACCTTCTGTACTCCTTTGTGCGCTGTAGAGATACCTTCTGTACTCCTTTGTGCGCTGTAGAGATACCTTCTGTACTCCTTTGTGCGCTGTAGAGATACCTTCTGTACTCCTTTTTGCGCTGTAGAGATACCTTCTGTACTCCTTTGTACGCTGTAGAGATACCTCGTGTACTCCTTTGTTCGTTCTAGAGATATTTCCTGTACTCCTTTGTGCGCTGTAGAGATACCTTCTGTACTCCTTTGTGCGCTGTAGAGATACCTTCTGTACTCCTTTGTGCGCTGTAGAGATACCTTCTGTACTCCTTTGTGCGCTGTAGAGATACCTTCTGTACTCCTTTGTGCGCTGTAGAGATACCTTCTGTACTCCTTTGTGCGCTGTAGAGATACCTTCTGTACTCCTTTGTGCGCTGTAGAGATACCTTCTGTACTCCTTTGTGCGCTGTAGAGATACCTTCTGTACTCCTTTGTGCGCTGTAGAGATACCTTCTGTACTCCTTTGTGCGCTGCAGAGATACCTTCTGTACTCCTTTGTACGCTGTAGAGATACCTCGTGTACTCCTTTGTACGTTCTAGAGATATTTCCTGTACTCCTTTGTGCGCTGTAGAGATGCCTTCTGTACTCCTTTGTGCGCTGTAGAGATACCTTCTGTACTCCTTTGTGCGCTGTAGAGATACCTTCTGTACTCCTTTGTGCGCTGTAGAGATACCTTCTGTACTCCTTTGTGCGCTGTAGAGATACCTTCTGTACTCCTTTGTGCGCTGTAGAGATACCTTCTGTACTCCTTTGTACGCTGTAGAGATACCTCGTGTACTCCTTTGTACGTTCTAGAGATATCTCCTGTACTCCTTTGTGCGCTGTAGAGATACCTTCTGTACTCCTTTGTGCGCTGTAGAGATACCTTCTGTACTCCTTTGTGCGCTGTAGAGATACCTTCTGTACTCCTTTGTGCGCTGTAGAGATACCTTCTGTACTCCTTTGTGCGCTGTAGAGATACCTTCTGTACTCCTTTGTGCGCTGTAGAAATACCTTCTGTACTCCTTTGTGCGCTGTAGAGATACCTTCTGTACTCCTTTGTGCGCTGTAGAGATACCTTCTGTACTCCTTTGTGCGCTGTAGAGATACCTTCTGTACTCCTTTGTGCGCTGTAGAGATACCTTCTGTACTCCTTTGTGCGCTGTAGAGATACCTTCTGTACTCCTTTGTGCGCTGTAGAAATACCTTCTTTACTCCTTTTTGCGCTGTAGAGATACCTTCTGTACTCCTTTGTGCGCTGTAGAGATACCTTCTGTACTCCTTTGTGCGCTGTAGAGATACCTCGTGTACTCCTTTGTGCGCTGTAGAGATACCTTCTGTACACCTTTGTGCGCTGTAGAGATACCTTCTGTACTCCTTTGTGCGCTGTAGAGATACCTTCTGTACTCCTTTGTACGCTGTAGAGATACCTCGTGTACTCCATTGTACGTTCTAGAGATATTTCCTGTACTCCTTTGTGCGCTGTTGAGATACCTTCTGTACTCCTTTGTACGCTGTAGAGATACCTCGTGTACTCCTCTGTACGTTCTAGAGATATTTCCTGTACTCCTTTGTGCGCTGTAGAGATACCTTCTGTACTCCTTTGTGCGCTGTAGAGATACCTTCTGTACTCCTTTGTACGTTCTAGAGATATTTCCTGTACTCCTTTGTGCGCTGTAGAGATACCTTCTGTACTCCTTTGTGCGCTGTAGAGATACCTTCTGTACTCCTTCGTGCGCTGCAGAGATACCTTCTGTACTCCTTTGTGCGCTGTAGAGATACCTTCTGTACTCCTTTGTGCGCTGTAGAGATACCTTCTATACTCCTTTGTACGCTGTAGAGATACCTCGTGTACTCCTTTGTGCGCTGTAGAGATACCTTCTGTACTCCTTTGTGCGCTGTAGAGATACCTCCTGTACTCCTTTGTGCGCTGTAGAGATACCTCGTGTACTCCTTTGTGCGCTGTAGAGATACCTTCTGTACTCCTTTGTGCGCTGTAGAGATACCTTCTGTACTCCTTTGTGCGCTGTAGAGATACCTTCTGTACTCCTTTGTGCGCTGTAGAGATACCTTCTGTACTCCTTTGTGCGCTGTAGAGATACCTTCTGTACTCCTTTGTGCGCTGTAGAGATACCTTCTGTACTCCTTTGTACGCTGTTGAGATACCTCGTGTACTCCTCTGTACGTTCTAGAGATATTTCCTGTACTCCTTTCTGCGCTGTAGAGATACCTTCTGTACTCCTTTGTGCGCTGTAGAGATACCTTCTGTACTCCTTTGTGCGCTGTAGAGATACCTCGTGTACTCCTTTGTGCGCTGTAGAGATACCTTCTGTACTCCTTTGTGCGCTGTAGAGATACCTTCTGTACTCCTGTGTACGCTGTAGAGATACCTCGTGTACTCCTTTGTACGTTCTAGAGATATTTCCTGTACTCCTTTGTGCGCTGTAGAGATACCTTCTGTACTCCTTTGTGCGCTGTAGAGATACCTTCTGTACTCCTTTGTGCGCTGTAGAGATTCCTTCTGTACTCCTTTGTGCGCTGTAGAGATACCTTCTGTACTCTTTTGTACGCTGTAGAGATACCTCGTGTACTCCTTTGTACGTTCTAGAGATGTTTCCTGTACTCCTTTGTGCGCTGTAGAGATACCTTCTGTACTCCTTTGTGCGCTGTAGAGATACCTCGTGTACTCCTTTGTGCGCTGTAGAGATACCTTCTGTACTCCTTTGTGCGCTGTAGAGATACCTTCTGTACTCCTTTGTGCGCTGTAGAGATACCTTCTGTACTCCTTTGTACGCTGTAGAGATACCTCGTGTACTCCATTGTACGTTCTAGAGATATTTCCTGTACTCCTTTGTGCGCTGTTGAGATACCTTCTGTACTCCTTTGTGCGCTGTAGAGATACCTTCTGTACTCCTTTGTACGCTGTAGAGATACCTCGTGTACTCCTTTGTACGTTCTAGAGATATTTCCTGTACTCCTTTGTGCGCTGTAGAGATACCTTCTGTACTCCTTTGAGCGCTGTAGAGATACCTTCTGTACTCCTTTGTGCGCTGTAGAGATACCTTCTGTACTCCTCTGTGCGCTGTAGAGATACCTTCTGTACTCCTTTGTGCGCTGTAGAGATACCTTCTGTACTCCTTTGTGCGCTGTAGAGATACCTTCTGTACTCCTTTGTGCGCTGTAGAGATACCTTCTGTACTCCTTTGTGCGCTGTAGAGATACCTTCTGTACTCCTTTGTGCGCTGTAGAGATACCTTCTGTACTCCTTTGTGCGCTGTAGAGATACCTTCTGTACTCCTTTGTGCGCTGTAGAGATACCTTCTGTACTCCTTTGTGCGCTGTAGAGATACCTTCTGTACTCCTTTGTGCGCTGTAGAGATACCTTCTGTACTCCTTTGTGCGCTGTAGAGATACCTTCTGTACTCCTTTGTACGCTGTAGAGATACCTCGTGTACTCCTTTGTACGTTCTAGAGATATTTCCTGTACTCCTTTGTGCGCTGTAGAGATACCTTCTGTACTCCTTTGTGCGCTGTAGAGATACCTTCTGTACTCCTTTGTGCGCTGTAGAGATACCTTCTGTACTCCTTTGTGCGCTGTAGAGATACCTTCTGTACTCCTTTGTACGCTGTAGAGATACCTCGTGTACTCCTTTGTACGCTGTAGAGATACCTCGTGTACTGCTTTGTACGTTCTAGAGATATTTCCTGTACTCCTTTGTGCGCTGTAGAGATACCTTCTGTACTCCTTTGTGCGCTGTAGAGATACCTTCTGTACTTCTTTGTGCGCTGTAGAGATACCTTCTGTACTCCTTTGTGCGCTGTAGAGATACCTTCTGTACTCCTTTGTGCGCTGTAGAGATACCTTCTGTACTCCTTTGTGCGCTGTAGAGATACCTTCTGTACTCCTTTGTGCGCTGTAGAGATACCTTCTATACTCCTTTGTGCGCTGTAGAGATACCTTCTGTACTCCTTTGTGCGCTGTAGAGATACCTTCTGTACTCCTTTGTGCGCTGTAGAGATACCTTCTGTACTCCTTTGTGCGCTGTAGAGATACCTTCTGTACTCCTTTGTGCGCTGTAGAGATACCTTCTGTACTCCTTTGTGCGCTGTAGAGATACCTCGTGTACTCCTTTGTGCGCTGTAGAGATACCTTCTGTACTCCTTTGTGCGCTGTAGAGATACCTTCTGTACTCCTTTGTGCGCTGTTGAGATACCTTCTGTACTCCTTTGTGCGCTGTAGAGATACCTTCTGTACTCCTTTGTGCGCTGTAGAGATACCTTCTGTACTCCTTTGTGCGCTGTAGAGATACCTTCTGTACTCCTTTGTGCGCTGTAGAGATACCTTCTGTACTCCTTTGTGCGCTGTAGAGATACCTTCTGTACTCCTTTGTGCGCTGTAGAGATACCTTCTGTACTCCTTTGTGCGCTGTAGAAATACCTTCTGTACTCCTTTTTGCGATGTAGAGATACCTTCTGTACTCCTTTGTGCGCTGTAGAGATACCTTCTGTACTCCTTTGTACGCTGTAGAGATACCTCGTGTACTCCTTTGTACGTTCTAGAGATATTTCCTGTACTCCTTTGTGCGCTGTAGAGATACCTTCTGTACTCCTTTGTGCGCTGTTGAGATACCTTCTGTACTCCTTTGTGCGCTGTAGAGATACCTTCTGTACTCCTTTGTGCGCTGTAGAGATACCTTCTGTACTCCTTTGTGCGCTGTAGAGATACCTTCTGTACTCCTTTGTACGCTGTAGAGATACCTCGTGTACTCCTTTGTTCGTTCTAGAGATATTTCCTGTACTCCTTTGTGCGCTGTAGAGATACCTTCTGTACTCCTTTGTGCGCTGTAGAGATACCTTCTGTACTCCTTTGTGCGCTGTAGAGATACCTTCTCTACTCCTTTGTGCGCTGTAGAGATACCTTCTGTACTCCTTTGTGCGCTGTAGAGATACCTTCTGTACTCCTTTGTGCGCTGTAGAGATACCTTCTGTACTCCTTTGTGCGCTGTAGAGATACCTTCTGTACTCCTTTGTGCGCTGTAGAGATACCTTCTGTACTCCTTTGTGCGCTGCAGAGATACCTTCTGTACTCCTTTGTACGCTGTAGAGATACCTCGTGTACTCCTTTGTACGTTCTAGAGATATTACCTGTACTCCTTTGTGCGCTGTAGAGATACCTTCTGTACTCCTTTGTGCGCTGTAGAGATACCTTCTGTACTCCTTTGTGCGCTGTAGAGATACCTTCTGTACTCCTTTATGCGCTGTAGAGATACCTTCTGTACTCCTTTGTGCGTTCTAGAGATATTTCCTGTACTCCTTTGTGCGCTGTGGAGATACCTTCTGTACTCCTTTGTGCGCTGTAGAGATACCTTCTGTACTCCATTGTGCGCTGTAGAGATACCTTCTGTACTCCTTTGTACGCTGTAGAGATACCTCGTGTACTCCTTTGTGCGCTGTAGAGATACCTTCTGTACTCCTTTGTGCGCTGTAGAGATACCTTCTGTACTCCTTTGTGCGCTGTAGAGATACCTTCTGTACTCCTTTGTACGTTCTAGAGATATTTCCTGCACTCCTTTGTGCGCTGTAGAGATACCTTCTGTACTCCTTTGTGCGCTGTAGAGATACCTTCTGTACTCCTCTGTGCGCTGTAGAGATACCTTCTGTACTCCTTTGTGCGCTGTAGAGATACCTTCTGTACTCCTTTGTACGCTGTAGAGATACCTCGTGTACTCCTTTGTACGTTCTAGAGATATTTCCTGTACTCCTTTGTGCGCTGTAGAGATACCTTCTGTACTCCTTTGTGCGCTGTAGAGATACCTTCTGTACTCCTCTGTGCGCTGTAGAGATACCTTCTGTACTCCTTTGTTCGCTGTAGAGATACCTTCTGTACTCCTTTGTACGCTGTAGAGATACCTCGTGTACTCCTTTGTACGTTCTAGAGATATTTCCTGTACTCTTTTGTGCGCTGTTGAGATACCTTCTGTACTTCTTTGTGCGCTGTAGAGATACCTTCTGTACTCTTTTGTGCGCTGTAGAGATACCTTCTGTACTCCTTTGTGCGCTGTAGAGATACCTTCTGTACTCCTTTGCGCGCTGTAGAGATACCTTCTGTACTCCTTTGTGCGCTGTAGAGATACCTTCTGTACTCCTTTGTGCGCTGTAGAGATACCTTCTGTACTCCTTTGTACGCTGTAAAGATACCTCGTGTACTCCTTTGTACGTTCTAGAGATATTTCCTGTACTCCTTTGTGCGCTGTAGAGATACCTTCTGTACTCCTTTGTGCGCTGTAGAGATACCTTCTGTACTTCTTTGTGCGCTGTAGAGATACCTTCTGTACTCCTTTGTGCGCTGTAGAGATACCTTCTGTACTCCTTTGTACGCTGTAGAGATACCTCGTGTACTCCTTTGTACGTTCTAGAGATATTTCCTGTACTCCTTTGTGCGCTGTAGAGATACCTTCTGTACTCCTTTGTACGTTCTAGAGATATTTCCTGTACTCCTTTGTGCGCTGTAGAGATACCTTCTGTACTCCTTTGTGCGCTGTAGAGATACCTTCTGTACTCCTATGTGCGCTGTAGAGATACCTTCTGTATTCCTTTGTGCGTTGTAAAGATACCTTCTGTACTCCTTTGAACGCTGTAGAGATACCTCGATTACTCCTTTGTACGTTCTAGAGATATTTCCTGTACTCCTTTGTGCGCTTTAGAGATACCTTCTGTACTCCTTTGTGCGCTGTAGAGATACCTTCTGTACTCCTTTGTGCGCTGTAGAGATACCTTCTGTACTCCTTTGTGCGCTGTAGAGATACCTTCTGTACTCCTTTGTACGCTGTAGAGATACCTCGTGTACTCCTTTGTACGTTCTAGAGATATTTCCTGTACTCCTTTGTGCGCTGTAGAGATACCTTCTGTACTCCTTTGTGCGCTGTTGAGATACCTTCTGTACTCCTTTGTGCGCTGTACAGATACCTTCTGTACTCCTTTGTGCGCTGTAGAGATACCTTCTGTACTCCTTTGTGCGCTGTAGAGATACCTTCTGTAATCCTTTGTGCGCTGTAGAGATACCTTCTGTACTCCTTTTTGCGCTGTAGAGATACCTTCTGTACTCCTTTGTACGCTGTAGAGATAACTTCTGTACTCCTTTGTGCGCTGTAGAGATACCTTCTGTACTCCTTTGTGCGCTGTAGAGATACCTTCTGTACTCCTTTGTGCGCTGTTGAGATACCTTCTGTACTCCTTTGTGCGCTGTAGAGATACCTTCTGTACTCCTTTGTGCGCTGTAGAGATACCTTCTGTACTCCTTTGTGCGCTGTAGAGATACCTTCTGTACTCCTTTGTGCGCTGTAGAGATACCTTCTGTACTCCTTTGTGCGCTGTAGAGATACCTTCTGTACTCCTTTGTGCGCTGTAGAGATACCTTCTGTACTCCTTTGTGCGCTGTAGAGATACCTTCTGTACTCCTTTGTGCGCTGTAGAGATACCTTCTGTACTCCTTTGTACGCTGTAGAGATACCTTCTGTACTCCTTTGTGCGCTGTAGAGATACCTTCTGTACTCCTTTGTGCGCTGTAGAGATACCTTCTGTACTCCTTTGTGCGCTGTAGAGATACCTTCTGTACTCCTTTGTGCGCTGTAGAGATACCTTCTGTACTCCTTTGTGCGCTGTAGAGATACCTTCTGTACTCCTTTGTGCGCTGTAGAGATACCTTCTGTACTCCTTTGTGCGCTGAAGAGGTACCTTCTGTACTCCTTTGTGCGCTGTAGAGATACCTTCTGTACTCCTTTGTGCGCTGTAGAGATACCTTCTGTACTCCTTTGTGCGCTGTAGAGATACCTTCTGTACTCCTTTGTACGCTGTAGAGATACCTCGTGTACTCCTTTGTACGTTCTAGAGATATTTCCTGTACTCCTTTGTGCGCTGTAGAGATACCTTCTGTACTCCTTTGTGCGCTGTAGAGATACCTTCTGTACTCCTTTTTGCGCTGTATAGATACTTTCTGTAGTCCTTTGTGCGCTGTAGAGATACCTTCTGTACTCCTTTGTACGCTGTAGAGATACCTCGTGTACTCCTTTGTACGCTCTAGAGATATTTCCTGTACTCCTTTGTGCGCTGTAGAGATAGCTTCTGTACTCCTTTGTGCGCTGTAGAGATACCTTCTGTACTCCTTTGTGCGCTGTAGAGATACCTTCTGTACTCCTTTGTGCGCTGCAGAGATACCTTCTGTACTCCTTTGTGCGCTGTAGAGATACCTTCTGTACTCCTTTGTACGCTGTAGAGATAACTCGTGTACTCCTTTGTACGTTCTAGAGATATTTCCTGTACTCCTGCGTGCGCTGTAGAGATACCTTCTGTACTCCTTTGTGCGCTTTAGAGATACCTTCTGTACTCCTTTGTGCGCTGTAGAGATACCTTCTGTACTCCTTTGTACGCTGTAGAGATACCTTCTGTACTCCTTTGTGCGCTGTAGAGATACCTTCTGTATTCCTTTGTGCGCTGTAGAGATACCTTCTGTACTCCTTTGTACGCTGTAGAGATACCTCGTGTACTCCTTTGTACGTTCTAGAGATATTTCCTGTACTCCTTTGTGCGCTGTAGAGATACCTTCTGTACTCCTTTGTGCGCTGTAGAGATACCTTCTGTACTCCTTTGTGCGCTGTAGAGATACCTTCTGTACTCTTTTGTGCGCTGTAGAGATACCTTCTGTACTCCTTTGTACCCTGTAGAGATACCTCGTGTACTCCTATGTACGTTCTAGAGATATTTCCTGTACTCCTTTGTGCGCTGTAGAGATACCTTCTGTACTCCTTTGTACGCTGTAGAGATACCTCGTGTACTCCTTTGTACGTTCTAGAGATATTTCCTGTACTCCTTTGTGCGCTGTAGAGATACCTTCTGCACTCCTTTGTGCGCTGTAGAGATACCTTCTGTACTTCTTTGTGCGCTGTAGAGATACCTTCTGTACTCCTTTGTGCGCTGTAGAGATACCTTCTGTACTCCTTTGTACGTTCTAGAGATATTTCCTGTACTCCTTTGGGCGCTGTGGAGATACCTTCTGTACTCCTTCGTGCGCTGTAGAGATACCTTCTGTACTCCTTTGTACGCTGTAGAGATACCTCGTGTACTCTTTTGTACGTTCTAGAGATATTTCCTATACTCCTTTGTGCGCTGTAGAGATACCTTCTGTACTCCTTTGTGCGCTGTAGAGATCCCTTCTGTACTCCTTTGTTCGCTGTAGAGATACCTTCTGTACTCCTTTGTGCGCTGTAGAGATACCTTCTGTACTCCTTTGTACGCTGTAGAGATACCTCGTGTACTCCTTTGTACGTTCTAGAGATATTTCCTGTACTCCTTTGTGCGCTGTAGAGATACCTTCTGTACTCCTTTGTGCGCTGTAGAGATACCTTCTGTACTCCTTTGTACGCTGTAGAGATACCTCGTTTACTCCTTTGTACGTTCTAGAGATATTTCCTGTACTCCTTTGTGCGCTGTAGAGATACCTTCTGTACTCCTTTGTGCGCTGTAGAGATACCTTCTGTACTCCTTTGTGCGCTGTAGAGATACCTTCAGTACTCCTTTGTGCGTTGTAGAGATACCTTCTGTACTCCTTTGTACGTTCTAGAGATATTTTCTGTACTCCTTTGTGCGCTTTAGAGATACCTTCTGTACTCCTTTGTGCGCTGTAGAGATACCTTCTGTACTCCTTTGTGCGCTGTAGAGATACCTTCTGTACTCCTTTGTACGCTGTAGAGATACCTCGTGTA
Organism: Morinoia aosen; assembly: GCA_030386875.1. Classification (NCBI taxonomy): domain Eukaryota; kingdom Metazoa; phylum Arthropoda; class Malacostraca; order Amphipoda; family Talitridae; genus Morinoia; species Morinoia aosen. The sequence continues at coordinate 31,946,276 of JASJYW010000027.1, read as the reverse complement.
CTCCTTTGTGCGCTGTAGAGATACCTTCTGTACTCCTTTGTGCGCTGTAGAGATACCTTCTGTACTCCTTTGTGCGCTATAGAGATACCTTCTGTACTCCTTTGCACGTTCTAGAGATATTTCCTGTACTCCTTTGTGCGCTGTAGAGATACCTTTTGTACTCCTTTGTACGCTGTAGAGATACCTTCTGTACTCCTTTGTGCGCTGTAGAGATACCTTCTGTACTCCTTTGTGCGCTGTAGAGATACCTTCTGTACTCCTTTGTACGCTGTTGAGATACCTCGTGTACTCCTTTGTACGTTCTAGAGATATTTTCTGTACTCCTTTGTGCGCTGTAGAGATACCTTCTGTACTCCTTTGTGCGCTGTAGAGATACCTTCTGTACTCCTTTGTGCGCTGTAGAGATACCTTCTGTACCCCTTTGTGCGCTGTAGAGATACCTTCTGTACTCCTTTGTACGCTGTAGAGATACTTCGTGTACTCCTTTGTACGTTCTAGAGATATTTCCTGTACTCCTTTGTGCGCTGTAGAGATACCTTCTGTACTCCTTTGTGCGCTGTAGAGATACCTTTTGTACTCCTTTGTGCGCTGTAGAGATACCTTCTGTACTCCTTTGTGCGCTGTAGAGATACCTTCTGTACTCCTTTGTGCGCTGTAGAGATACCTTCTGTACTCCTTTGTGCGCTGTAGAGAGACCTTCTGTACTCCTTTGTGCGCTGTAGAGATACCTTCTGTACTCCTTTGTACGCTGTAGAGATACCTCGTGTACTCCTTTGTACGTTCTAGAGATATTTCCTGTACTCCTTTGTGCGCTGTAGAGATACCTTCTGTATTCCTTTGTGCGCTGCAGAGATACCTTCTGTACTCCTTTGTGCGCTGTAGAGATACCTTCTGTACTCCTTTGTGCGCTGTAGAGATACCTTCTGTACTCCTTTGTGCGCTGTAGAGATACCTTCTGTACTCCTTTGTGCGCTGTAGAGATACCTTCTGTACTCCTTTGTGCGCTGTAGAGATACCTTCTGTACTCCTTTGTGCGCTGTAGAGATACCTTCTGTACTCCTTTGTGCGCTGTAGAGATACCTTCTGTACTCCTTTGTGCGCTGTAGAGATACCTTCTGTACTCCTTTGTGCGCTGTAGAGATACCTTCTGTACTCCTTTGTACGCTGTAGAGATACCTCGTGTACTCCTTTGTACGTTCTAGAGATATTTCCTGTACTCCTTTGTGCGCTGTAGAGATACCTTCTGTACTCCTTTGTGCGCTGTAGAGATACCTTCTGTACTCCTTTGTGCGCTGTAGAGATACCTTCTGTACTCCTTTGTGCGATGTAGAGATACCTTCTGTACTCCTTTGTACGCTGTAGAGATACCTTGTTGCCGCAGTTCTGTCATCGACAAAGCAGCGCGACCCTTTGTGTTTGAATTAGTTTGAACTTCGTTGCCTCTTGGCCTGTTCTTGTCACTTGGCGTTCGTTAGCGTAGGGCTCGGTTGCCTCCGCCGGTGTTGCATATGTTGCACTTCGGTTGGGGCGTCTGTGTCGCTGCGGAATAGGTATTTTATTTCATTTCTCTAGTTCGTTCATTATTCATTTATTGCATATTCGCTTGGTAACATTATGTATATTTTTCAGACCAATGTTTATGACCTGTTTGTAGTAACAATAAAAGACTTGCTGCTACACGTGTTTGATAGACATTGTAAAACCAAATCAGGTCGTAGAGTTAGGGAGATGCGAAGTCGCACGACCTGGCAAAATCTTGACTTCGATGCTCTCCCCATGTAGGCGTGAAATAGACCCTACATTTAGTCATAAACATTTCATGCAAGTGCGTGTAATCACTCCAGTGTGAACTTGTGCTGAAGGTCTAATTGTGGTAAAACGTGGTGAAAATTATGGAAATTCTGACACTACGGTAAAGCTATGGCAACCGTACGTTCTCCGCCTGGGAAGACGCTACCTGCTGCTGGCGATCCACCTTCGGCGAAGTTGGCGTCGGTGACTCGTATTAAGCACGAGATTGAAGAACTGCTCGACGACCCCGAAAATAACAGGGCGTCCATCAGGTCCTTGTATACGGAGTATCTGACGAGAGTAGAGAGGCTCTACGAGGCGTGCCATGAGAAGCATGAAGAGTGGCTAGATCGCCACAAGGAAGGTATTTCTCAATTTAGAGATGCCGTACAACATGTCATCGATCAGCCCTTGGTGGCTGTGGTTAGGTCAGCGGTCGCTTCAAGAACTTCACGGAGCGCAGTTTCTACATCGTCGTCGAGGATTCATTTGGCTGAACAGCGAGCTGATGCCGTAGCGAAAAAATCTGTGCTTCGGAAAACGTTAGCACTCGAAATACAAGAATTCGATTTGAAGACGAATTATGAACGGTGTTTGCTCTCATTGAAACATCAAAGGCAAATTTTGGCCAGTGAAGAAGCTGACGTTAAGCTAAAAGTTCTTAGTGACGAATTGGAGGACGCGAGCATCAACGAAGTTGAAAGGAAATCTACTGGCGAGCCATCGGTGCTGGGAGCGCCAGCACAGCCATCGGTGCTGGGAGCGCCAGCACAGCCATCGGTGCTGGGAGCGCCAGCACAGCCATCGGTGCTGGGAGCGCCAGCACAGCCATCGGTGCTGGGAGCGCCAGCACAGCCATCGGTGCTGGGAGCGCCAGCACAGCCATCGGTGCTGGGAGCGCCAGCACAGCCATCGGTGCTGGGAGCGCCAGCACAGCCATCGGTGCTGGGAGCGCCAGCACAGCCATCGGTGCTGGGAGCGCCAGCACAGCCATCGGTGCTGGGAGCGCCAGCACAGCCATCTACTGTAAGTTCGGCATCTAATGAGGATAGGCTTCTGCATATTTTGGCGCGGCAAAATGAAATATCCTTGGCTATGGCTCAATGTTACGATAGGGCTTCGCTCCCTAAAAAGGATTTGTCTGTTTACGACGGTACGGATCCTACTAAGTTTAAAGGCTTTATGCAGACTTTTGAACGTATAGTTGAGTCTAAATGCAGCGACGACGGTGACAAACTAGTTTATTTGGAACAGTACACGGCAGGCAAGGCCTGGCAACTTGTTCATAGTTGTTCCCATAAGGATCCGTCGGCCGCCTTTGATGCGGCAAAACAACTTCTAGTTAGCGAGTACGGAAATGAATTTAACGTTGCCCATGCCTATATTCAGAAGCTAGATAAGTGGCCTGAGATCAGAAATGACGACGTTGATGCCCTGCAGGATCTTTCTATCTTCCTGTTAGATTGTTGTCATTTTCTAGATAGCATGTCTATTTGTAATCAACTGCAGAGTCCTAAAGAAATAATGAATGTTGTTAAAAAACTGCCATATAAAATGCGTGAACGTTGGAGGAGACGAACTCATGAGTTGCTCGCTGTTCAAGGGCATGTGACCTTCAAGTCTCTGACGGAATTTGTGCAGCAAGAAGTATCTGTTCTTAAGCAGCCGTTGTTTGGTACCATTTCTGATTCTCAGGATAACAAAGCTAAAAAACTTGGCACTAGGAAAATTTTAACTAATTCTACAGCTGCAAAATTAGCAGAACAAAAGACATTGTGCCTGTACTGCGAGAGGTTAGATCACGGCATTTTCGAGTGTAATTTGTTCCAAAGTAAGCCTATTGCTGATAGGGTTAGGTTTGTCAAGAAATGTAAACTTTGCTTCGCATGTTTGAGAGGAAACCATTTTTCAAAGTCGTGTCGTAGTAGGCTGACGTGTACTATTTGTAAAAAGGGGCACCCCACTGTCCTCCATGACCCATTTAAATTGTCGCCTAGTTCCCCTAGACGAAGTTATGAGCCGGCAGCTGCGGCAGCGGATGCTGTGGTCAGTTCGTGCAAGGCTGGAAATTACCGCATCAGTGGGGCTGGCAAGGATGGGGGTCGCTCTTTCATTAAAATTGCTACGCCAATTGTACCTGCAATAATCAAGGTGAGCGGCGGTAAAGAGGTAATAGTGAATTGCGCACTTGATAATGCTTCATCAGACTCTTGGTTCAATGAGAGTTTGTTGACAAAGTTAGGCGTTGCGGCTAAAGAGTCTAAAATTGATTTAACAACGATGCAGGGCGCAATTAGCGATATGAAGACTCTCGTTTTGAATAACGTTCAGGTTTACAACCTTGACAAAGAGTTTTTGACTACCATACCTGTGCTATATAGCAAGGACACAGAGAGCTGGCCTTTCACTTCAAGCGATTTGGTGTCTTCAGAAGATACTAAAGGCCTATCGTATTTGGCTGATGTCCCGTTTCATTTCATAAATACGCCTGTAGACGTGTTAATTGGCATGAACATGCCAGCATTGTTGAAGCCTTCGCAAATAGTTGAGCGTGGTGCAAACGAACCTTTTGCGGCCCAGTACGCGCTAGGATGGTCTCTGAACGGCCCTTTGTCTCGTAGTGATAGCAAGGCAAGGTGCTGCAGAGTCGCCACGAGAGATTCGCTACTAAAAGATATCGATGCATTTTTTGAGAAGGATTTCCTTGATAGCACCAGAGAATTGGCCATGTCACAAAATGACAAAAAATGGCTTGCTAGCGTAGGCAATAGTGTGCGCAAATTGCCAGATAACCATTACGAAATTAAGCTGCCTCTCAAAGATGACAATCTTCCCAATAATCGGCAACAAGCCTTCAATAGGTTTCAGTCAACTGTGCGAAAGTTTGGCACTGACGACTTACTTTTCCAAGAGTATAGAGATTTCATGCAAGTTATGCTAAATAATAATTTCATGGAACTTGTGCCACCAGACGAGCTGGATGTTAGTCCCAAGCGTTGTTGGTATTTGACTCATCATGCAGTCTTTCACAAGAGAAAGGGTAAAATTAGAGTAGTCTTCGATTGCTCGTTAAAATTTCGAGGTGTATCCTTGAATGACAAACTGCTTCAGGGGCCTGACCTGACAAATAACTTGTTTGGTGTTTTGCTTAGGTTTAGGCAAGACAATGTTGCAGTCATTGCCGATATTCAAAAAATGTTTTATCAAGTAAGGGTACCAAAACCTGATGCTGATTATTTACGTTTATTTTGGTTTGATTCAACATTTCAGAGAGTTGTAGAGTATAGATTACTTGTTCACGTCTTTGGAGCAACCAGCTCTCCTAGCATAGCGAATTTCGCGTTGCGTAAGACAGCTCTTGACAATAAAACCTGCAGTGAAAGTGCTAGAGCCGCCGTTCTAAAACGTTTTTACGTAGACGATTACCTCTCTTCCTGTGAAACTGAAACCGAATCCGTTGCTTTGGCTAGGGAGGTCAAATCTGTGCTGCGAGAGGGTGGCTTTGAACTTTCCCGATTTTCGAGCAATTCTGAAGCCGTATTGAGAGATCTAAACTGTGATGCAGATCACGATGACGTGCGCGACCTCTCACAAAATCCAGAATGCTCTGCTCTAGGTGTGATCTGGAACAAAAACAAAGATGAGCTTGGTTTTAGAATCAACAATCAATCGACTGAAATTGTAACGAAGCGTAGCATTTTGAGAACCGTAGCTTCTATATTCGATCCTCTTGGCTTAGTAACTCCTTGTGTTGTTGCCGGCAAAAAACTGTTCCAGGAGGCTTGTAAGTTAAAAATAGGTTGGGATGATCAGTTACCCGCACATTTGTGCCTTGCTTGGAATAAATGGTATAATGAGATCTTGAATTTGGGGCAGTTTGTACTTCCCCGTTGCCTCAAACTTGTACTGTCTCATTATAAGGTCGAAATGCACGTTTTTACAGATGGTAGTGAGTTTGCTTATGGAGCCTGCATTTATCTGAAATTTTTCTTTCAGATTCAACTGTGTCGTGTTCCTTACTAGCGAGCAAGTCTCGATTGACGCCACTCGGTAATTTGACGCTTAAAACTGTGCCTAGAATAGAACTGTGTAGCGCGAAGCTAGGAGTAGAGTTGTCCACGAAGGTTAAAGCGGAACTTGAATTTGCTGTTGGCAAAGAATATTTCTGGTCAGATAGCCTGACCGTACTCGGTTACATTAAAAATGAGTCGAAACGATTTCACCGCTTTGTGGACAATAAAGTATGTTTCATCAGAAATTTTTCGAGCTCTGATGATTGGTATTACGTACCAACGAAATTAAACGGTGCCGACATTATTAGTAGAGGATGTACTCCTAAACAGCTGCTTAGTACCAAGTGTTGGGCATCCGGTCCGGTTTTCCTGACGTCATTGGAAGAAAATTTTCCATCGCAGGAACTCGATCTTTCGGTGCCTGACGAAGACAGTGAGGTAAAAGCAGAATCTGTTGTACTATGCAGTACCACTACCGACGTGTCGTCCCCGATAGATCTTTTAATGACTTCTGTTTCTAGTTGGAGTAAACTAAAATTTAGAATAGCTTGGTTGTTGAAACTCAAGAATGCATTACGCTCTCGTAGAGGTTTGAAATGCGCCTCGATATCTGTCCACGACCTGAAAGAGGCGGAAATTGTTATTGTGAAATTTATTCAGGATAAATATTATTCAGAGTCAATCGCTCTCCTCGTTAAGGGGCAAAATGTAAAAAAGCGTTCTAATCTAAGAAAACTCACCCCATTTCTTGACGCAGAAGGCGTACTGAGAGTCGGCGGGCGTTTAGAACGGTCAAATTTTAGCTTTGCAGTGCGACATCCAATCATTCTCCCTGCAGCTTCTCCGTTAACAAGACTCTTGATTGAAGGCGTCCACATCGCAGTTGGCCATCTTGGACGCGAGAGTATTTTAGCTAATCTGCGCAAGAAATTCTGGGTTGTCAGAGCAAATTCGTTGACACGCAAGGTTGTCAACGAATGCTTCCAGTGTCGCAAGCTTCAGTCAAAACCTCGTGACCAGCTGATGTCTCAGCTCCCAGAAGCTAGAGTGAGAGGAGACTCTCCTCCTTTCACCAATACGGGCGTAGATTTCTTCGGCCCGTTCCACGTTGCCCACGGAAGGAAGACGGAGAAAAGGTACGGAGTAATTTTCTCGTGCCTGGCCAGCCGAGCTGTCCATCTGGAAATCGCAAGTTCTCTGTCTACAGATTCATTTATCTGTGCACTAAGACGCTTCCTTTGTCGGAGAGGCAACATAACCTCCTTCATCAGCGACAACGGAACGAACTTTGTTTCAGGCAACAAGGAACTCAAAAAATCCATTGCAGAATGGAATGGTTCAGTGGTAGAAAGTTGGCTGAAGCAACGAAACATCTCTTGGGTCTTCAATCCTCCTACAGCCTCAAATTTTGGTGGGGTATATGAAAGAGAAATTAGGACCGTCAGGAAAATACTGACGTCGCTCCTGAATGAGCAGCGCATCAAATTTACAGAGGAACTCCTTTGCACCTTAATGTGCGAAGTGGAAGCAATCATGAACAGTCGTCCCTTAACCGCAGTTTCCGACGACCCCACGGATGCAGAAGCCCTTACTCCCAACCAGCTCCTGCTTTTGAACTCCGGCGTCACGTACCCACCTGGGCTCTTCAAAAAGGAAGAAACCTACGGCCGGAGACGGTGGCGTCAAGTACAATACTTGGCTAACCTCTTTTGGACAAGATGGAAGAGAAATTATCTCTTATTGATGCAGGAACGGCAAAAATGGCAAGTTCCAAGAAGATCGTACGCGTGCGGCGACCTGGTGCTCGTAGCCGATGTTCAGTTACCTAGAAGCCAATGGCCATTAGGTAGAATTGTCGATGTTAATATGGATAAGTTCGGATTCGTCAGATCGGCAAAAATAAAAATCCCTAAATTTCGATGTAAATCTTCGAATAGCTTTGGAACTAATGTTATTGTTCGCCCTATTTCTAAGTTGATTTGCTGCGTTCAAATGAAGTGTTGTAAAATTTAGGAACTAGAATTTTAGGGGCTGGTGTTGCCGCAGTTCTGTCATCGACAAAGCAGCGCGACCCTTTGTGTTTGAATTAGTTTGAACTTCGTTGCCTCTTGGCCTGTTCTTGTCACTTGGCGTTCGTTAGCGTAGGGCTCGGTTGCCTCCGCCGGTGTTGCATATGTTGCACTTCGGTTGGGGCGTCTGTGTCGCTGCGGAATAGGTATTTTATTTCATTTCTCTAGTTCGTTCATTATTCATTTATTGCATATTCGCTTGTGTAACATTATGTATCCTTTTCAGACCAATGTTTATGACCTGTTTGTAGTAACAATAAAAGACTTGCTGCTACACGTGTTTGATAGACATTGTAAAACCAAATCAGGTCGTAGAGTTAGGGAGATGCGAAGTCGCACGACCTGGCAAAATCTTGACTTCGATGCTCTCCCCATGTAGGCGTGAAATAGACCCTACATACCTCGTGTACTCCTTTGTACGTTCTAGAGATATTTCCTGTACTCCTTTGTGCGCTGTAAAGATACCTTCTGTACTCCTTTGTACGCTGTAGAGATACCTCGTGTACTCCTTTGTACGTTCTAGAGATATTTCCTGTACTCCTTTGTGCGCTGTAGAGATACCTTCTGTACTCCTTTGTGCGCTTTAGAGATACCTCGTGTACTCCTTTGTACGTTCTAGAGATATTTCCTGTACTCCTTTGTGCGCTGTAGAGATACCTTCTGTACTCCTTTGTGCGCTGTAGAGATACCTTCTGTACTCCTTTGTGCGATGTAGAGATACCTTCTGTACTCCTTTGTGCGCTGTAGAGATACTTTCTGTACTCCTTTGTGCGCTGTAGAGATACCTTCTGTACTCCTTTGTGCGCTGTAGAGATACCTTCTGTACTCCTTTGTGCGCTGTAGAGATACCTTCTGTACTCCTTTGTACGCTGTAGAGATACCTTCTGTACTCCTTTGTGCGCTGTAGAGATACCTTCTGTACTCCTTTGTGCGCTGTAGAGATACCTTCTGTACTCCTTTGTGCGCTGTAGAGATACCTTCTGTACTCCTTTGTGCGCTGTAGAGATACCTTCTGTACTCCTTTGTGCGCTGTAGAGATACCTTCTGTACTCCTTTGTGCGCTGTAGAGATACCTTCTGTACTCCTTTGTGCGCTGTAGAGATGCCTTCTGTACTCCTTTGTGCGCTGTAGAGATACCTTCTGTACTCCTTTGTGCGCTGTAGAGATACCTTCTGTACTCCTTTGTGCGCTGTAGAGGTACCTTCTGTACTCCTTTGTGCGCTGTAGAGATACCTTCTGTACCCCTTTGTGCGCTGTAGAGATACCTTCTGTACTCCTTTGTGCGCTGTAGAGATACCTTCTGTACTCCATTGTGCGCTGTTGAGATACCTTCTGTACTCCTTTGTGCGCTGTAGAGATACCTTCTGTACTCCTTTGTGCGCTGTAGAGATACCTTCTGTACTCCTTTGTGCGCTGTCGAGATACCTTCTGTACTCCTTTGTGCGCTGTAGAGATACCTTCTGTACTCCTTTGTGCGCTGTAGAGATACCTTCTGTACTCCTTTGTACGCTGTAGAGATACCTCGTGTACTCCTTTGTACGTTCTAGAGATATTTCCTGTACTCCTTTGTGCGCTGTAGAGATACCTTCTGTACTCCTTTGTGCGCTGTAGAGATACCTTCTGTACTCCTTTGTGCGCTGTAGAGATACCTTCTGTACTCCTTTGTGCGCTGTAGAGATACCTTCTGTACTCCTTTGTGCGCTGTAGAGATACCTTCTTGACTCCTTTGTACGCTGTTGAGATACCTCGTGTACTCCTTTGTACGTTCTAGAGATATCTCCTGTACTCCTTTGTGCGCTGTAGAGATACCTTCTGTACTCCTTTGTGCGCTGTAGAGATACCTTCTGTACTCCTTTGTGCGCTGTAGAGATACCTTCTGTACTCCTTTGTGCGCTGTAGAGATACCTTCTGTACTCCTTTGTGCGCTGTAGAGATACCTTCTGTACTCCTTTGTGCGCTGTAGAGATACCTTCTGTACTCCTTCGTGCGCTGTAGAGATACCTTCTGTACTCCTTTGTGCGCTGTAGAGATACCTTCTGTACTCCTTTGTGCGCTGTAGAGATACCTTCTGTACTCCTTTGTGCGCTGTAGAGATACCTTCTGTACTCCTTTGTGCGCTGTAGAGATACCTTCTGTACTCCTTTGTGCGCTGTAGAAATACCTTCTGTACTCCTTTTTGCGCTGTAGAGATACCTTCTGTACTCCTTTGTGCGCTGTAGAGATACCTTCTGTACTCCTTTGTACGCTGTAGAGATACCTCGTGTACTCCTTTGTACGTTCTAGAGATATTTCCTGTACTCCTTTGTGCGCTGTAGAGATACCTTCTGTACTCCTTTGTGCGCTGTAGAGATACCTTCTGTACTCCTTTGTGCGCTGTAGAGATACCTTCTGTACTCCTTTGTGCGCTGTAGAGATACCTTCTGTACTCCTTTGTGCGCTGTAGAGATACCTTCTGTACTCCTTTGTACGCTGTAGAGATACCTCGTGTACTCCTTTGTACGTTCTAGAGATATTTCCTGTACTCCTTTGTGCGCTGTAGAGATACCTTATGTACTCCTTTGTGCGCTGTAGAGATTCCTTCTGTACTCCTTTGTGCGCTGTAGAGATACCTTCTGTACTCCTTTGTGCGCTGTAGAGATACCTTCTGTACTCCTCTGTGCGCTGTAGAGATACCTTCTGTACTCCTTTCTGCGCTGTAGAGATACCTTCTGTACTCCTTTGTGCGCTGTAGAGATACCTTCTGTACTCCTTTGTGCACTGTAGAGATACCTTCTGTACTCCTTTGTGCGCTGTAGAGATACCTTCTGTACTCCTTTGTACGTTCTAGAGATATTTCCTGTACTCCTTTGTGCGCTGTAGAGATACCTTCTGTACTCCTTTGTGCGCTGTAGAGATACCTTCTGTACTCCTTTGTGCGCTGTAGAGATACGTTCTGTACTCCTTTGTACGCTGTAGAGATACCTCGTGTACTCCTTTGTGCGCTGTAGAGATACCTTCTGTACTCCTTTGTGCGCTGTTGAGATACCTTCTGTACTCCTTTGTGCGCTGTAGAGATACCTTCTGTACTCCTTTGTGCGCTGTAGAGATACCTTCTGTACTCCTTTGTGCGCTGTCGAGATACCTTCTGTACTCCTTTGTGCGCTGTAGAGATACCTTCTGTACTCCTTTGTGCGCTGTAGAGATACCTTCTGTACTCCTTTGTACGCTGTAGAGATACCTCGTGTACTCCTTTGTACGTTCTAGAGATATTTCCTGTACTCCTTTGTGCGCTGTAGAGATACCTTCTGTACTCCTTTGTGCGCTGTAGAGATACCTTCTGTACTCCTTTGTGCGCTGTAGAGATACCTTCTGTACTCCTTTGTGCGCTGTAGAGATACCTTCTGTACTCCTTTGTGCGCTGTAGAGATACCTTCTTGACTCCTTTGTACGCTGTTGAGATACCTCGTGTACTCCTTTGTACGTTCTAGAGATATCTCCTGTACTCCTTTGTGCGCTGTAGAGATACCTTCTGTACTCCTTTGTGCGCTGTAGAGATACCTTCTGTACTCCTTTGTGCGCTGTAGAGATACCTTCTGTACTCCTTTGTGCGCTGTAGAGATACCTTCTGTACTCCTTTGTGCGCTGTAGAGATACCTTCTGTACTCCTTTGTGCGCTGTAGAGATACCTTCTGTACTCCTTCGTGCGCTGTAGAGATACCTTCTGTACTCCTTTGTGCGCTGTAGAGATACCTTCTGTACTCCTTTGTGCGCTGTAGAGATACCTTCTGTACTCCTTTGTGCGCTGTAGAGATACCTTCTGTACTCCTTTGTGCGCTGTAGAGATACCTTCTGTACTCCTTTGTGCGCTGTAGAAATACCTTCTGTACTCCTTTTTGCGCTGTAGAGATACCTTCTGTACTCCTTTGTGCGCTGTAGAGATACCTTCTGTACTCCTTTGTACGCTGTAGAGATACCTCGTGTACTCCTTTGTACGTTCTAGAGATATTTCCTGTACTCCTTTGTGCGCTGTAGAGATACCTTCTGTACTCCTTTGTGCGCTGTAGAGATACCTTCTGTACTCCTTTGTGCGCTGTAGAGATACCTTCTGTACTCCTTTGTGCGCTGTAGAGATACCTTCTGTACTCCTTTGTGCGCTGTAGAGATACCTTCTGTACTCCTTTGTACGCTGTAGAGATACCTCGTGTACTCCTTTGTACGTTCTAGAGATATTTCCTGTACTCCTTTGTGCGCTGTAGAGATACCTTATGTACTCCTTTGTGCGCTGTAGAGATTCCTTCTGTACTCCTTTGTGCGCTGTAGAGATACCTTCTGTACTCCTTTGTGCGCTGTAGAGATACCTTCTGTACTCCTCTGTGCGCTGTAGAGATACCTTCTGTACTCCTTTCTGCGCTGTAGAGATACCTTCTGTACTCCTTTGTGCGCTGTAGAGATACCTTCTGTACTCCTTTGTGCACTGTAGAGATACCTTCTGTACTCCTTTGTGCGCTGTAGAGATACCTTCTGTACTCCTTTGTACGTTCTAGAGATATTTCCTGTACTCCTTTGTGCGCTGTAGAGATACCTTCTGTACTCCTTTGTGCGCTGTAGAGATACCTTCTGTACTCCTTTGTGCGCTGTAGAGATACGTTCTGTACTCCTTTGTACGCTGTAGAGATACCTCGTGTACTCCTTTGTGCGCTGTAGAGATACCTTCTGTACTCCTTTGTGCGCTGTAGAGATACCTTCTGTACTCCTTTGTGCGCTGTAGAGATACCTTCTGTACTCCTTTGTACGTTCTAGAGATATTTCCTGTACTCCTTTGTGCGCTGTAGAGATACCATCTGTACTCCTTTGTGCGCTGTAGAGATACCTTCTGTACTCCTATGTGCGCTGTAGAGATACCTTCTGTACTCCTTTGTGCGCTGTAGAGATACCTTCTGCACTCCTTTGTACGCTGTAGAGATACCTCGTGTACTCCTTTGTACGTTCTAGAGATATTTCCTGTACTCCTTTGTGCGCTGTAGAGATACCTTCTGTACTCCTTTGTGCGCTGTAGAGATACCTTCTGTACTCCTCTGTGCGCTGTAGAGATACCTTCTGTACTCCTTTGTTCGCTGTGGAGATACCTTCTGTACTCCTTTGTACGCTGTAGAGATACCTCGTGTACTCCTTTGTACGTTCTAGAGATATTTCCTGTACTCTTTTGTGCGCTGTTGAGATACCTTCTGTACTTCTTTGTGCGCTGTAGAGATACCTTCTGTACTCTTTTGTGCGCTGTAGAGATACCTTCTGTACTCCTTTGTGCGCTGTAGAGATACCTTCTGTACTCCTTTGTACGCTGCAGAGATACCTTCTGTACTCCTTTGTGCGCTGTAGAGATACCTTCTGTACTCCTTTGTGCACTGTAGAGACACCTTCTGTACTCCTTTGTACGCTGTAAAGATACCTCGTGTACTCCTTTGTACGTTCTAGAGATATTTCCTGTACTCCTTTGTGCGCTGTAGAGATACCTTCTGTACTCCTTTGTGCGCTGTGGAGATACCTTCTGTACTCCTTTTTGCGCTGTTGAGATACCTTCTGTACTCCTTTGTGCGCTGTAGAGATACCTTCTGTACTCCTTTGTACGTTCTAGAGATATTTCCTGTACTCCTTTGTGCGCTGTAGAGATACCTTCTGTACTCCTTTGTGCGCTGTAGAGATACCTTCTGTACTCCTTTGTGCGCTGTAGAGATACCTTCTGTACTCCTTTGTGCGCTGTAGAGATACCTTCTGTACTCCTTTGTACGCTGTAGAGATACCTCGTGTACTCCTTTGTACGTTCTAGAGATATTTCCTGTACTCCTTTGTGCGCTTTAGAGATACTTTCTGTACTCCTTTGTGCACTGTAGAGATACCTTCTGTACTCCTTTGTGCGCTGTAGAGATACCTTCTGTACTCCTTTGTGCGCTGTAGAGATACCTTCTGTACTCCTTTGTACGCTGTAGAGATACCTCGTGTACTCCTTTGTACGTTCTAGAGATATTTCCTGTAGTCCTTTGTGCGCTGTAGAGATACCTTCTGTACTCCTTTGTGCGCTGTTGAGATACCCTCTGTACTCCTTTGTGCGCTGTAGAGATACCTTCTGTACTCCTATGTGCGCTGTAGAGATACCTTCTGTACTCCTATGTGCGCTGTAGAGATACCTTCTGTAATCCTTTGTGCGCTGTAGAGATACCTTCTGTACTCCTTTGTGCGCTGTAGAGATACCTTCTGTACTCCTTTGTACGCTGTAGAGATAACTTCTGTACTCCTTTGTGCGCTGTAGAGATACCTTCTGTACTCCTTTGTGCGCTGTAGAGATACCTTCTGTACTCCTTTGTGCGCTGTAGAGATACCTTCTGTACTCCTTTGTGCGCTGTAGAGATACCTTCTGTACTCCTTTGTGCGCTGTAGAGATACCTTCTGTACTCCTTTGTGCGCTGTAGAGATACCTTCTGTACTCCTTTGTGCGCTGTAGAGATACCTTCTGTACTCCTTTGTGCGCTGTAGAGATACCTTCTGTACTCCTTTGTGCGCTGTATAGATACCTTCTGTACTCCTTTGTGCGTTGTAGAGATACCTTCTGTACTCCTTTGTGCGCTGTAGAGATACCTTCTGTACTCCTTTGTGCGCTGTAGAGATACCTTCTGTACTCCTTTGTGCGCTGTAGAGATACCTTCTGTACTCCTTTGTGCGCTGTAGAGATACCTTCTGTACTCCTTTGTGCGCTGTAGAGATACCTTCTGTACTCCTTCGTGCGCTGTAGAGATACCTTCTGTACTCCTTTGTGCGCTGTAGAGATACCTTCTGTACTCCTTTGTGCGCTGTAGAGATACCTTCTGTACTCCTTTGTGCGCTGAAGAGATACCTTCTGTACTCCTTTGTGCGCTGTAGAGATACCTTCTTTACTCCTTTGTGCGCTGTAGAGATACCTTCTGTACTCCTTTGTGCGCTGTAGAGATACCTTCTGTACTCCTTTGTACGCTGTAGAGATACCTCGTGTACTCCTTTGTACGTTCTAGAGATATTTCCTGTACCCCTTTGTGCGCTGTAGAGATACCTTCTGTACTCCTTTGTGCGCTGTAGAGATACCTTCTGTACTCCTTTGTGCGCTGTAGAGATACCTTCTGTACTCCTTTGTGCGCTGTAGAGATACCTTCTGTACTCCTTTGTGCGCTGTAGAGATACCTTCTGTACTCCTTTGTGCGCTGTAGAGATACCTACTGTACTCCTTTGTGCGCTGTAGAGATACCTTCTGTACTCCTTTGTGCGCTGTAGAGATACCTTCTGTACTCCTTTGTGCGCTGTAGAGATACCTTCTGAACTCCTTTGTGCGCTGTAGAGATACCTTCTGTACTCCTTTGTGCGCTGTAGAGATACCTTCTGTACTCCTTTGTGCGCTGTAGAGATACCTTCTGTACTCCTTTGTGCGCTGTAGAGATACCTTCTGTACTCCTTTGTGCGCTGTAGAGATACCTTCTGTACTCCTTTGTGCGCTGTAGAGATACCTTCTGTACTCCTTTGTGCGCTGAAGAGATACCTTCTGTACTCCTTTGTGCGCTGTAGAGATACCTTCTGTACTCCTTTGTGCGCTGTAGAGATACCTTCTGTACTCCTTTGTGCGCTGTAGAGATACCTTCTGTACTCCTTTGTACGCTGTAGAGATACCTCGTGTACTCCTTTGTACGTTCTAGAGATATTTCCTGTACTCCTTTGTGCGCTGTAGAGATACCTTCTGTACTCCTTTGTGCGCTGTAGAGATACCTTCTGTACTCCTTTGTGCGCTGTAGAGATACCTTCTGTACTCCTTTGTGCGCTGTAGAGATACCTTCTGTACTCCTTTGTGCGCTGTAGAGATACCTTCTGTACTCCTTTGTACGCTGTAGAGATACCTCGTGTACTCCTTTGTACGCTCTAGAGATATTTCCTGTACTCCTTTGTGCGCTGTAGAGATACTTTCTGTACTCCTTTGTGCGCTGTAGAGATACCTTCTGTACTCCTTTGTGCGCTGTAGAGATACCTTCTGTACTCCTTTGTGCGCTGCAGAGATACCTTCTGTACTCCTTTGTGCGCTGTAGAAAAACCTTCTGTACTCCTTTGTACGCTGTAGAGATACCTCGTGTACTCCTTTGTACGTTCTAGAGATATTTCCTGTACTCCTTCGTGCGCTGTAGAGATACCTTCTGTACTCCTTTGTGCGCTGTAGAGATACCTTCTGTACTCCTTTGTGCGCTGTTGAGATACCTTCTGTACTCCTTTGTGCGCTGTAGTGATACCTTCTGTACTCCTTTGTGCGCTGTAGAGATACCTTCTGTACTCTTTTGTGCGCTGTAGAGATACCTTCTGTACTCCTTTGTACGCTGTAGAGATACCTCGTGTACTCCTTTGTACGTTCTAGAGATATTTCCTGTACTCCTTTGTGCGCTGTAGAGATACCTTCTGTACTCCTTTGTGCGCTGTAGAGATACCTTCTGTACTCCTTTGTGCGCTATAGAGATACCTTCTGTACTCCTTTGTGCGCTGTAGAGATACCTTTTGTACTCCTTTGTACGCTGTAGAGATACCTCGTGTACTCCTTTGTACGTTCTAGAGATATTTCCTGTACTCCTTTGTGCGCTGTAGAGATACCTTCTGTACTCATTTGTACGCTGTAGAGATACCTCGTGTACTCCTTTGTACGTTCTAGAGATATTTCCTGTACTCCTTCGTGCCCTGTAGAGATACCTTCTGTACTCCTTTGTGCGCTGTAGAGATACCTTCTGTACTCCTTTGTGCGCTGTTGAGATACCTTCTGTACTCCTTTGTGCGCTGTAGAGATACCTTCTGTACTCCTTTGTGCGCTGTAGAGATACCTTCTGTACTCCTTTGTGCGCTGTAGAGATACCTTCTGTACTCCTTTGTGCGCTGTAGAGATACCTTCTGTACTCCTTTGTGCGCTGTAGAGATACCTTCTGTACTCCTTTGTGCGCTGTAGAGATACCTTCTGTACTCCTTTGTGCACTGTAGAGACACCTTCTGTACTCCTTTGTACGCTGTAAAGATACCTCGTGTACTCCTTTGTACGTTCTAGAGATATTTCCTGTACTCCTTTGTGCGCTGTAGAGATACCTTCTGTACTCCTTTGTGCGCTGTAGAGATACCTTCTGTACTCCTTTTTGCGCTGTTGAGATACCTTCTGTACTCCTTTGTGCGCTGTAGAGATACCTTCTGTACTCCTTTGTACGTTCTAGAGATATTTCCTGTACTCCTTTGTGCGCTGTAGAGATACATTCTGTACTCCTTTGTGCGCTGTAGAGATACCTTCTGTACTCCTTTGTGCGCTGTAGAGATACCTTCTGTACTCCTTTGTGCGCTGTAGAGATACCTTCTGTACTCCTTTGTACGCTGTAGAGATACCTCGTGTACTCCTTTGTACGTTCTAGAGATATTTCCTGTACTCCTTTGTGCGCTTTAGAGATACCTTCTGTACTCCTTTGTGCGCTGTAGAGATACCTTCTGTACTCCTTTGTGCGCTGTAGAGATACCTTCTGTACTCCTTTGTGCGCTGTAGAGATACCTTCTGTACTCCTTTGTACGCTGTAGAGATACCTCGTGTACTCCTTTGTACGTTCTTGAGATATTTCCTGTAGTCCTTTGTGCGCTGTAGAGATACCTTCTGTACTCCTTTGTGCGCTGTTGAGATACCCTCTGTACTCCTTTGTGCGCTGTAGAGATACCTTCTGTACTCCTTTGTGCGCTGTAGAGATACCTTCTGTACTCCTTTGTGCGCTGTAGAGATACCTTCTGTAATCCTTTGTGCGCTGTAGAGATACCTTCTGTACTCCTTTGTGCGCTGTAGAGATACCTTCTGTACTCCTTTGTACGCTGTAGAGATAACTTCTGTACTCCTTTGTGCGCTGTAGAGATACCTTCTGTACTCCTTTGTGCGCTGTAGAGATACCTTCTGTACTCCTTTGTGCGCTGTAGAGATACCTTCTGTACTCCTTTGTGCGCTGTAGAGATACCTTCTGTACTCCTTTGTGCGCTGTAGAGATACCTTCTGTACTCCTTTGTGCGCTGTAGAGATACCTTCTGTACTCCTTTGTGCGCTGTAGAGATACCTTCTGTACTCCTTTGTGCGCTGTAGAGATACCTTCTGTACTCCTTTGTGCGCTGTAGAGATACCTTCTGTACTCCTTTGTGCGCTGTAGAGATACCTTCTGTACTCCTTTGTGCGCTGTAGAGATACCTTCTGTACTCCTTTGTGCGCTGTAGAGATACCTTCTGTACTCCTTTGTGCGCTGTAGAGATACCTTCTGTACTCCTTTGTGCGCTGTAGAGATACCTTCTGTACTCCTTTGTGCGCTGTAGAGATACCTTCTGTACTCCTTTGTGCGCTGTAGAGATACCTTCTGTACTCCTTTGTGCGCTGTAGAGATACCTTCTGTACTCCTTTGTGCGCTGAAGAGATACCTTCTGTACTCCTTCGTGCGCTGTAGAGATACCTTCTGTACTCCTTTGTACGCTGTAGAGATACCTCGTGTACTCCTTTGTACGTTCTAGAGATATTTCCTATACTCCTTTGTGCGCTGTAGAGATACCTTCTGTACTCCTTTGTGCGCTGTAGAGATACCTTCTGTACTCCTTTGTGCGCTGTAGAGATACCTTCTGTACTCCTTTGTGCGCTGTAGAGATACCTTCTGTACTCCTTTGTGCGCTGTAGAGATACCTTCTGTACTCCTTTGTACGCTGTAGAGATACCTCGTGTACTCCTTTGTACGTTCTAGAGATATTTCCTGTACTCCTTTGTGCGCTGTAGAGATACCTTCTGTACTCCTTTGTGCGCTGTAGAGATACCTTCTGTACTCTTTTGTGCGCTGTAGAGATACCTTCTGTACTCCTTTGTGCGCTGTAGAGATACCTTCTGTACTCCTTCGTGCGCTGTAGAGATACCTTTTGTACTCCTTTGTACGCTGTAGAGATACCTCGTGTACTCCTTTGTACGCTCTAGAGATATTTCCTGTACTCCTTTGTGCGCTGTAGAGATACTTTCTGTACTCCTTTGTGCGCTGTAGAGATACCTTCTGTACTCCTTTGTGCGCTGTAGAGATACCTTCTGTACTCCTTTGTGCGCTGCAGAGATACCTTCTGTACTCCTTTGTGCGCTGTAGAGATACCTTCTGTACTCCTTTGTACGCTGTAGAGATACCTCGTGTACTCCTTTGTACGTTCTAGAGATATTTCCTGTACTCCTTCGTGCGCTGCAGAGATACCTTCTGTACTCCTTTGTGCGCTGTAGAGATACCTTCTGTACTCCTTTGTGCGCTGTTGAGATACCTTCTGTACTCCTTTGTGCGCTGTAGTGATACCTTCTGTACTCCTTTGTGCGCTGTAGAGATACCTTCTGTACTCTTTTGTGCGCTGTAGAGATACCTTCTGTACTCCTTTGTACGCTGTAGAGATACCTCGTGTACTCCTTTGTACGTTCTAGAGATATTTCCTGTACTCCTTTGTGCGCTGTAGAGATACCTTCTGTACTCCTTTGTGCGCTGTAGAGATACCTTCTGTACTCCTTTGTGCGCTGTAGAGATACCTTCTGTACTCCTTTGTGCGCTGTAGAGATACCTTCTGTACTCCTTTGTACGCTGTAGAGATACCTCGTGTACTCCTTTGTACGTTCTAGAGATATTTCCTGTACTCCTTTGTGCGCTGTAGAGATACCTTCTGTAGAAAAAACCTATCGAATGATCAAAACTTCGAGGTCTCTTCCTTAATTTCAAATTTACTATCGCAAAGGAGATTAACCGAATTCACCACCGCAAAGACTTTTAATTTTGATGAATTTTGTGGAGTCACAGGTTTTAAGTTTCAGAAAGTTCGAAGGATGAAATTACAGAGGAGTTAAACAACAGTCTTCTGGATGACCGAGGCAGGCCGGGCACGAGCGGAGCATCCCGGGCAGGCAACCCGGATGGAGGACCCTCGCGATCGCCCAAGGAGCATGGATTGCTGGAGGAAGACTTATCGATTATAGTGCTGTACACGAATATACTTTCAATATTATGCAAGAACGAATAGACTTTTAATATTATACACGATCGAATAGATTTTTAATATTATACACGATCGAATAGATTTTTAATATTATACACGATCGAATAAATTTATATTATTATACACGATCGAATAAATTTATATTATTATGCACGATCGAATAGATTTTTATTATTATGCAAGATCGAATAGATTTTTATTATTATGCAAGATCGAATAGAGTTTTAGTATTATGCGCGAATAGAGTTTTGGTATTTCATTTTGAAGCCCTGGCCCCGGCTGTCGCCACAGATTAGGGAAAGCCTAGCTTCACGAGTCGCGTTTAAAAGCAACCCGTACAGAGGATCACCGAGGCTAGCCTAATTAATGCCTGCTTCAGACATCGAGAAATAAAGGCCGCCCGACTTACATCTGCCACTCAGGCTACGGCGTGCAGGTGTGCAGGTGAAGTGAAGTCTCCAGAGGCCAGCGCCCACAAGACGCAGGCCGTGCCGGATATGTGCCTTAGCCCATCATCGTTTCGTGGGCTCTCGAATGTAAAGGCAGTTGATGAAGCACGGAGATGTGTGCGCCGCTGAGGCTGAAATGGGTCTGCCTCTCTCAGGTGTCGTGACTCGAGGAAACCGTCTGTAATGGTCTTCACACTTTATGAATATCGGGCGGCCTCCCAGAGTGTATTTTAACTTTGAAGTTTAATTAAAATACTTTATTACAACTCGCGAAGGCTAGTTTCCCCAATCGCGGAAAAATAGCGTAAAATAAGGTTTTATTTTAGACACTCCGGGGGCCAAGGTTCATTTTCGAAATGAAAATGAACAGTTAAACATTTAAAGTAAAACTGGACTAAGCCTATGGCATTAAATCAGAAAACGAAAACGTAAGAACACAAAATTTGGAGAATACAACTCTTAACAAATAACTTAAACTAGATTTCTCTCCAGCATCCGCCGAGAAATCGCGCTTCCTCTTACGGAAGCAGCTCTTTGAGGACGCGCCTCCTCCTGACAATTAGGAGCAGTCAATGTTTCCCGTTGAACAGGTGGGCTACACGTAGGGCGCAAATAAGGTATTACCGACGACACGTGTCTCTTGACCGTTTCTCTCGTTCGACCCTTGTAAACAGTAACTGCCGTGACCTCACCCAAATCATTTTCGACTGTTGAATGAACCACGGCCATTGGGTAGTGATACACTTTCATGTTTGGCTCCTTCAGTAAAACTATGTCGCCCTCTGCTAACTTCTCATGTCGCACGGGTTTATACTTTCCCGATTCACTCGTTGCCTGATCCAACAGATTAGCAAAGAAGGCCTCATTGTACGTAGAGACAAGTCTGTCATCAATGGTAGATAGCCTAGAAAAACCGTCTAGTAAGGATTTCTCCCGAGTGGTATCGGGTTGCCAAACTTCGCCACTGGTCAGATAGGGAATAATGTTAGGAGAGATCAATTCTCGTCCCCTGGAAAGCAACTCTGGGGTTATGGGCAAAGGAGTCTGCTCCACATCTTCTCTTAGAGCCTCTTTAAAAGCCAGCGGTCGCTTGTTCACAAAATGCACAACTTTCGCTACCAGCAGCTCAAACTTATCCAAAGGTAATACCAAGTTCTTAATTGAACTGTAGAGCAGCCGTTTAACGAACTTGACGCAAACCTCCACCAAGGAGCCTAGAGAGCTGTTTCCTTTGAAATAATGATCGAATCTTACAGGTTCAACTCCATTTCTGCTCAAGAAGGTCTGCGTATGCACATCTTTAAGGAAATCTGCGACAATATTTGCAGCTGAGACTAGTTGCGATCCCAGGTCCGAAAACACGCGACTAGGCACACCGTGCTCGTATATGTGCGTCTGAAATGCTGTCAAGAATGACTCTTCCGACAGGTCTGCACAAATTTTCAGGTTCACGGCCCTACTCCATAAGCACGTCACGCACAGCAGCCAGACTTTCCTTTTGCCCGTCTGACTACCGACCCACATGGGACCTAAATAGTCCACAAAAATCGATCGAAACGGAATACAAGGGGGATTTCTCCTGAAGTCTCTGTAAGAGTTCTGATTTAATTTTACAGTACGAGAATTGAATCTCTTACACACCACGCAGTTCTTAATAGCGCGTTTCACTGTGGAGAAGAAATGCTCAACCCAGTACTCCCTCTTCAACTGATTAAGTAAAGTATAACAACCGGAATGGGCAGCTTGCACATGTGCATCTCTAATAATCAACTCAGTTACACGACTATTCTTTGAGAGCACAATCGGGTTATAATTATTATGACTATAATCACTAGCCCGGCCAAACTTGCTCTTCACTCTCAAAAGGCCGGCTGCATCGATAAACAAATTCAACCGAAAGACTAACTTAGGAGTTTCGTTCAAAGTAGTTCTGTTTCTGAAATATTCAAAAATATCGCCAAAGTGAAGTTGTTGGTCAAGCTGTAAGAGCTCTGTAACAGCTTGGGAACGGTTAAATTCTGAACTTTTTTCCTCAAATCTCTGCTTCACCGGCTCCGACCCAAATTTCCTTACGAAACAAAAAAAAAATCTCTTTACTATAAAGTACACCGATACTAATTTAGCGAAACTCGAGAATCGCGAAGCGGGAACGGCGAACTCTATGCCCCTCACCTCTACTCCAGCGCTTGCCAGATAAGTCTGCTCGGGAGGTCGCTCTCTGTCCTGGCAAGGGTGAGGCAAGCTTACCGAAAAATCTTGAGCCATTTCAGCATCACCTGAAAGAAATTCTGGCCCCTCATGAAAAGTGCTCACGCTTAGTTTTCTAGGACTGACAGGCCTTGTTGTCAAATCGGCAGGATTTTCAACTGATGCTGCGAAAGAAAATTCCACGGGTAAGGATTTTGTCATCTCCATTATTTGTTTCAACCTATTTTGTAAAAACACTGAATGTTTCTGCATTTTCTCGAGCTTAAGCGCGTAAGAATTGATCCAGTGCAGTGCAATCATGCTGTCTGTGCAAACTTTAAACTTAACGAAATTTACCTTGCACAAGATCGACTCTCCAGATAATTGGTCCCGTAACTCTGCCAATATTTCCACTGCATAGGCCACGGCCTGAAGCTCGAGAACGGGAATGCTTTTTACACTCAATCTGTCATTAATAATTCTATTCTTCGCTAGCAGGAAACTGACCACACCAGTGCAAACGTTCTTCAAATAGACCACCACACCGTACATCAATTTACTAGAGTCGCAAAATGCAATTAATTCATACGCGTCAGAGTGGTGACCAACATTCCGCTTTATGGTGTAGTTAGGTCGGGCATTGAATTGGCGTGCAATAACTTTCCACTCCCTAATGAGTTCATCATTCAAAACAGAGTCCCACTGTAAACCAGAGCAACACTGCAGCTTATGAACAAATAACTTAGCCCTATTTAAGCAAGGCAAAATTAAACCGAAGTTATCGTATTGTGATGCAATAGTCTTTAGAACTAACCTTTTTGCATTGGCCTGGACATCCAACTCCAATCGTACAATGGCAAGTGCATCGCAACTTTTATCCCAAACCATACCTAGGACTTTGGTTTCTGGAGGAGACTCGCCTTTTTGTACCAACAGCTGGTGCACCTTCTCTGAGTTCGTTTCCACCTGCTGAATCTCAAATTTATATGGGTTAAATATTTCATTCAACTTTGAGAACGCGTACTGCACTTCTTCGTCTGACCCAGCATAGGCCCCATTATCCATGTAAATCAATGAGTACAGCCGAATTTTCAATAGTTTCAAATCATTGGACTCGCTCTCATCGAGGACCAGAATTTTAAACAAGGCCAACATCAGCAACGCCGGGCTAGGCTTTAACCCAAAGGGCAATCTCAAATTTCTGTAGGCCTCCAAGGAAAAATCCCCGTTCGATACGTCCCTAAACCAGAGAAACATCAAACGGTTAGAGTCTAGATCATTCAATGAGAGCTGCAGGAACGCCTTACGCAAGTCGTAAATTAACAGTCTTTCACCGAATCTCAGCATCAACAAGGCAGTAGAAATTTTATGATTCAGGCAAGGGCCAGGACAAAGAACTTGATTATGGTTCATTGAAGCGTTACCCTGAAATTTCTCGCAAATGTTAGACAAAAAGACAACCCTACATTTAGTAGTAGCTCTCTGCAACTTGAAAATGGGCATGTGAGCCAAGAAACTATGCTTGTTGTTCCCACAAAACTCACGAAAATTAGGCACACGTTCAATAACTCCTGACTCGACTTGATCCTTAAAAACGTTATCCACCATAATCAATTTTTCTTTGTCCTTATGAAGTTTCCGTAGATTAGAGCTAAGTATACTCTTCGCTAGGCCGAAATTTGATCCCAGCAAGTGCGAAAATTCACCCCGCCAAGGCAAGGGCATGATTAGTCTCCCATCTGCATCTCTAGTAGTATTACTCAAAACAAAATTAACAACTTCATCGTTTTCTTCATGAGATTCTGAGTCGCTAGTTCTATCGTAATTGACTACTCTATTATAACAACAATCCAACACTTCACTTGTTGCCAACTGAAGATCTCTATCTAAAACTTCCCCCTCATCGTCTAAGACGACGTATGCAGAGAATCCAATACAATTACCACAGTTACCTAGCTCACAGGTCGGAGAGACGTCTGCACGATCTGCCATCTGTCAAGACTCTGAGGGTGGAAGGGAAGAAACATTCGCCAGAAGCCTATTCAGATTACCGAAGAGAAGAACACCTGCCTCAGTCCTCGCAAATACTGATGGAACAGAGTCTCCAAACTCAATTTGTTGCTCAATCAAAACATACGAATCATTGGTTCCGAGCACAAACTGTAAGCATGATAAAGAATCAGATTCAGTTACCAAGGAATCTGCCAGTTTATATCCTTTAATCTGAAATTGCTTCGCCACATCAGACAGACCAGGTAAGTTTACGTTAAGTCTTATTTCAGGAACGCAAATGGCCTCTACCGTGCGAAGTTTACCGTTCATTTCTAGAGGAACCTGAACTACATTAGTTACAAGCTTCCTAGCCTCGTTAAAACCGTTTACAGTTATTGGCACATTAGAACGCAGGATAGGCAAGTTTAAGTCCCTTGCGATTTTAGAGACAATGAAGTTAGGCTGACAGCCAGTATCTTTCATAGCGCGTATATCAACATTCTTTATTTTTGCAGTAAATGTCGGTATGACAGAATTCTCACCAATATCGGCTACACTCGTCCAAACCGTACCAGTGAACAAACTCGCATTTGATGGGGTATTATTTCTAGATGTAGGAGATTTATGTTTAGGAGGATTACCCTCGGTGCACAAGAAGGTCATGTGGTCACCTTTACATTTAAAACAGGGCCTACCAAATTTAAAAGAACATTGTTCAGTTGAGTGATTAGCAAAGCCACAACGAGTACAATAATTTAAGGACTTCAACCGTGCTATCTTAGACTCAGGGGTCTCGTACTTCCTGCATTCTCTGGTAACGTGAGAAGTGACTTTAGACCGCCCGGTTTCACTACACAAGCTACAAAATCTCACGGAATTTGCCCTAGGCTCGCCTCTGGACCCGTACTTAACATTTACCGCGAAAGAAGAAAGGTCAGGTTCTGCCGAATAGGAACTGCAAGATCTTACTTTTTTGTCCCTGCTTGTACTCTTGTTAGAGTCAATTTCTTTGCAACGGTCAATTGCTTTAAAGATATTGTCTTGAATTTCTTTAATAGTAGGTTTATTATTATTACAGATGTTTATTAACTGAGTTTGCAAATCAGAATTCATGGCATTCCAAACGAAAAATTGTTGGATGGTCTCAATGTCAATCTGAAGTACACGAAAAGATTCTAAAGCTACTCTCATTTCACTAACAAATTCGTAAGAATTACCATTTACCGGTAGCTCCAGGGTAGCCAAACGCTTTATTGCATCAAACTTTTGAACCGTTTCACTGGCAAATGCCTTTATCAACAATTCCCTTGCGTTCTCATACGACTGCTCCGACACGCCTAGAGAATTAACGAGCGACAAAGGCTCACCCTTTAATTGACGCTTCAAGAATATGAATTTTTCGTGGCTAGTAAGAGAATATTTGTTTAGGATGCTTTCAAACCCTCTCAGGAAGTGCTGTAAACTCTCCTCAGGAGCATGAGAATAACTAGGTAAAGGCACTTCAGGCAGTTTGAGTTTGCTTACAGTAGGAGGTAATGTGGCCGCATCACTTCTTACAGGAGAAGTCATGACTACAGTGAGAAAGCTTCTAGATTCGACAATCTTATCCTTATAAGCCTGGCAAGCTTCCAATTCCTCATAAAACTTAGAATCATCAACACCAGACCCGTACAACAGCGAAGCCACTTGAGCATCGAAAGCAGTTACATCAGTTTCCAACTGGTTCAACTTAAAGACATGAGCCTGTTTCTCAGTCTCGGAAAGAACTAAATAATCACTAGAAATTTTGTCATGAAGTTTAGTAATCTGAGTCCTGACGAAACCACGAGATTTAATGATAAAGTCCTTATTAGACATAGTTCAAGATAGTTACTCACAATTTTGGAAGATCAGCGCAGCCCCGTCACGGGCCGCCAACCCAGGAGACTCACACCCGCACACTGCCGCCTCGGCATCCTGTCTACAGCGCCATCTAGAAAAAACCTATCGAATGATCAAAACTTCGAGGTCTCTTCCTTAATTTCAAATTTACTATCGCAAAGGAGATTAACCGAATTCACCACCGCAAAGACTTTTAATTTTGATGAATTTTGTGGAGTCACAGGTTTTAAGTTTCAGAAAGTTCGAAGGATGAAATTACAGAGGAGTTAAACAACAGTCTTCTGGATGACCGAGGCAGGCCGGGCACGAGCGGAGCATCCCGGGCAGGCAACCCGGATGGAGGACCCTCGCGATCGCCCAAGGAGCATGGATTGCTGGAGGAAGACTTATCGATTATAGTGCTGTACACGAATATACTTTCAATATTATGCAAGAACGAATAGACTTTTAATATTATACACGATCGAATAGATTTTTAATATTATACACGATCGAATAGATTTTTAATATTATACACGATCGAATAAATTTATATTATTATACACGATCGAATAAATTTATATTATTATGCACGATCGAATAGATTTTTATTATTATGCAAGATCGAATAGATTTTTATTATTATGCAAGATCGAATAGAGTTTTAGTATTATGCGCGAATAGAGTTTTGGTATTTCATTTTGAAGCCCTGGCCCCGGCTGTCGCCACAGATTAGGGAAAGCCTAGCTTCACGAGTCGCGTTTAAAAGCAACCCGTACAGAGGATCACCGAGGCTAGCCTAATTAATGCCTGCTTCAGACATCGAGAAATAAAGGCCGCCCGACTTACATCTGCCACTCAGGCTACGGCGTGCAGGTGTGCAGGTGAAGTGAAGTCTCCAGAGGCCAGCGCCCACAAGACGCAGGCCGTGCCGGATATGTGCCTTAGCCCATCATCGTTTCGTGGGCTCTCGAATGTAAAGGCAGTTGATGAAGCACGGAGATGTGTGCGCCGCTGAGGCTGAAATGGGTCTGCCTCTCTCAGGTGTCGTGACTCGAGGAAACCGTCTGTAATGGTCTTCACACTTTATGAATATCGGGCGGCCTCCCAGAGTGTATTTTAACTTTGAAGTTTAATTAAAATACTTTATTACAACTCGCGAAGGCTAGTTTCCCCAATCGCGGAAAAATAGCGTAAAATAAGGTTTTATTTTAGACACCTTCTGTACTCCTTTGTACGCTGTAGAGATACCTCGTGTACTCCTTTGTACGTTTTAGAGATATTTCCTGTACTCCTTTGTGCGCTGTAGAGATACCTTCAAAACTCCTTTGTGCGCTGTAGAGATACCTTCTGTACTTCTTTGTGCGCTGTAGAGATACCTTCTGTACTCCTTTGTGCGCTGTAGAGATACCTTCTGTACTCCTTTGTACGTTCTAGAGATATTTCCTGTACTCCTTTGTGCGCTGTAGAGATACCTTCTGTACTCCTTCGTGCGCTGTAGAGATACCTTCTGTACTCCTTTGTACGCTGTAGAGATACCTCGTGTACTCCTTTGTACGTTCTAGAGATATTTCCTATACTCCTTTGTGCGCTGTAGAGATACCTTCTGTACTCCTTTGTGCGCTGTAGAGATACCTTCTGTACTCCTTTGTGCGCTGTAGAGATACCTTCTGTACTCCTTTGTGCGCTGTAGAGATACCTTCTGTACTCCTTTGTACGCTGTAGAGATACCTCGTGTACTCCTTTGTACGTTCTAGAGATATTTCCTGTACTCCTTTTTGCGCTGTAGAGATACCTTCTGTACTCCTTTGTGCGCTGTAGAGATACCTTCTGTACTCCTTTGTGCGCTGTAGAGATACCTTCTGTACTCCTTTGTACGCTGTAGAGATACCTCGTTTACTCCTTTGTACGTTCTAGAGATATTTCCTGTACTCCTTTGTGCGCTGTAGAGATACCTTCTGTACTCCTTTGTGCGCTGTAGAGATACCTTCTGTACTCCTTTCTGCGCTGTAGAGATACCTTCTGTACTCCTTTGTGCGCTGTAGAGATACCTTCTGTACTCCTTTGTACGTTCTAGAGATATTTCCTGTACTCCTTTGTGCGCTGTAGAGATACCTTCTGTACTCCTTTGTGCGCTGTAGAGATACCTTCTGTACTCCTTTGTGCGCTGTAGAGATACCTTCTGTACTCCTTTGTACGCTGTAGAGATACCTCGTGTACTCCTTTGTGCGCTGTAGAGATACCTTCTGTTCTCCTATGTGCGCTGTAGAGATACCTTCTGTACTCCTTTGTGCGCTGTAGAGATACCTTCTGTACTTCTTTGCACGTTCTAGAGATATTTCCTGTACTCCTTTGTGCGCTGTAGAGATACCTTCTGTACTCCTTTGTGCGCTGTGAAGATACCTTCTGTACTCCTTTGTGTGCTGTAGAGATACCTTCTGTACTCCTTTGTGCGCTGTAGAGATACCTTCTGTACTCCTTTGTACGCTGTTGAGATACCTCGTGTACTCCTTTGTACGTTCTAGAGATATTTTCTGTACTCCTTTGTGCGCTGTAGAGATACCTTCTGTACTCCTTTGTGCGCTGTAGAGATACCTTCTGTACTCCTTTGTTCGCTGTAGAGATACCTTCTGTACTCCTTTGTGCGCTGTAGAGATACCTTCTGTACTCCTTTGTACGCTGTAGAGATACTTCGTGTACTCCTTTGTACGTTCTAGAGATATTTCCTGTACTCCTTTGTGCGCTGTAGAGATACCTTCTGTACTCCTTTGTGCGCTGTAGAGATACCTTCTGTACTCCTTTGTGCGCTGTAGAGATACCTTCTGTACTCCTTTGTGCGCTGTAGAGATACCTTCTGTACTCCTTTGTGCGCTGTAGAGATACCTTCTGTACTCCTTTGTGCGCTGTAGAGATACCTTCTGTACTCCTTTGTGCGCTGTAGAGATACCTTCTGTACTCCTTTGTACGCTGTAGAGATACCTCGTGTACTCCTTTGTACGTTCTAGAGATATTTCCTGTACTCCTTTGTGCGCTGTAGAGATACCTTCTGTACTCCTTTGTGCGCTGCAGAGATACCTTCTGTACTCCTTTGTGCGCTGTAGAGATACCTTCTGTACTCCTTTGTGCGCTTTAGAGATACCTTCTGTACTCCTTTGTGCGCTGTAGAGATACCTTCTGTACTCCTTTGTACGCTGTAGAGATACCTCGTGTACTCCTTTGTACGTTCTAGAGATATTTCCTGTACTCCTTTGTGCGCTGTAGAGATACCTTCTGTACTCCTTTGTACGCTGTAGAGATACCTCGTGTACTCCTTTGTACGTTCTAGAGATATTTCCTGTACTCCTTTGTGCGCTGTAGAGATACTTTCTGTACTCCTTTGTGCGCTGTAGAGGTACCTTCTGTACTCCTTTGTGCGCTGTAGAGATACCTTCTGTACTCCTTTGTGCGCTGTAGAGATACCTTCTGTACTCCTTTGTACGCTGTAGAGATACCTTGTGTACTCCTTTGTACGTTCTAGAGATATTTCCTGTACTCCTTTGTGCGCTGTAGAGATACCTTCTGTACTCCTTTGTACGCTGTAGAGATACCTCGTGTACTCCTTTGTACGTTCTAGAGATATTTCCTGTACTCCTTTGTGCGCTGTAGAGATACCTTCTGTACTCCTTTGTGCGCTGTAGAGATACCTTCTGTACTCCTTTGTGCGCTGTAGAGATACCTTCTGTACTCCTTTGTGCGCTGTAGAGATACCTTCTGTACTCCTTTGTGCGCTGTAGAGATACCTTCTGTACTCCTTTGTACGCTGTAGAGATACCTCGTGTACTCCTTTGTACGTTCTAGAGATATTTCCTGTACTCCTTTGTGCGCTGTAGAGATACCTTCTGTACTCCTTTGTGCGCTGTAGAGATACCTTCTGTACTCCTTTGTGCGCTGTAGAGATGTCTAAAAAAGCCTTTTTAAAATTGTAAATTGCAACCCATTTTTCGTAAGCCGTGATAAAAAGTTAAACCCATAAAACCCTTAAAATTTCGACGCCCTACGCTCCAGGAAGTCGTCATATAACCGTTTTGCATTTTGAGCCTCTACCAGCAGCGTCTTGGACAAGCGGCGCAGAACGATAAGCACTGCATCTTTCAACCCCATTCCTGCACGGCACAATTTGTTCATCCCCGGGAATTTTCATCATTTAAGTGTCGCAGAGAAATCGTACGCCATGTCAGCTGAGTAGAGGTCAACCTCTGCGCGGCCTGCGTTGGGCAGCCGCTGATCCTGGAGGCCTCCACTGCACCTGCTCCCTGTGCGCCGTAGACCCGCTAGTTCAGACGTAAGTCGAACTCGTGAAAACTTGCCTTCGATGTCTGACGTGGCCTACACTTGGCTAGCTTCGGTGAACCTGGGTTAGGGTAAACTTACAAATCCGGCTTACGATGTGGGTGTTCCCGAACTAAGCAATAGCATTGTTTATGTATCAAGGCCCGGGTGCGTGCTCCCTGATCAAATTCTTCAGTGTGATCTGTAGGTGTGCCAATGGTGCCATAATCGTATTTCAAATCTTTGTGTTGAACATAGGATTTACCTAAAAATTAGTTTATACTATTTTATTCAAATGTATGTGAAACGTGTATGTGTGATATAAATGAAATTAGCTGTGTAAGAAGTATATTTAATTGATTTGGGATTTAATTGATTTGGGATTTAATTGATTTGGGATTTAATTGATTCGGGATTTAATTGATTCGGGGATTTAATTGATTTGGGGATTTAATTGATTTGGGGATTTAATTGATTTGGGGATTTAATTGATTTGGGGATTTAAATAATTTGGGGATTTAATTGATTTAGGGATTTAATTGATTTGGGGATTTAATTGATTTGGGGATATAATTGATTTGGGGATTTATTTGATTTGGGGATTTAATTGATTTGGGGATTTAAGGCTCTAAGCGTGTAAATGGTTGTAACGTCTGCTTTGCTCAGCCCTGTTTCTGCGTTTTTCAGGCAGCAGCTGTCAGACCGGCCCGCCATCCGAGGTGCTCTACATTCGCGCCGCCTGCCCTCAAGCTTTTAGAAACAATTTTAACAAGAGTATCTATTCGTGCTATAAAATCCATTTATTCGTAATTCTCTAATGAAATCATTTAACTTACCTTTTTTCTGTATCCTCTTTATTATGTTTGGAATACACAGAAAGCCTAATCAGAAAACTATTACAGAAAAGTTTCTCAATGAGAGATTTTTTTCTACATGGCGCTGTAGACAGGATACCGAGGCGGCAGGGCGCGGGTGTGGAGCTTCCTGGGTTGGCGGCTGGTGGACATGGCTGTGCGGAATTTTTTGTGAGTAAAACTTTAATATGTCAACTAGTGATTTTGTTGTGAAGTCCCGTGGGTTTGTTCGAACTCAAATTACTAAATTGTGTGATAAAATTTCTAGAGATCATTCATTGTTAACGGAGACGCAGAAGCAAACTCACATTTTAAAGCTTAACCGTTTGGAATCTTAGGTGACTAACTTTGACTCTCAGGTGGCCTCCTTGATGTGGGAGTCTGGTGTTGATGATGTGAAATTTAACGATGAATTGGAGTCTTGCGAATCTTACAAGGATAAAATCTTAGAATCTAAAAGTTTATTGAGTGTCGCTTTAATTGCTGGTAATGAAAGTGTTGCTTCTCAGCCTCCGACTGTTAGCAGACTTAAGTTACCTGAAGTGCCCCTGCCTAGTTATGCACATGCACCAAATGAAAGTTTGCAGCATTTTCTCAGGGGCTTTGAGAGCATCCTCAACAAGTATTCGTTAACTAGTCATGAAAAGTATATATTCTTATAGCGGCAATTGAAAGGCGAACCATTGTCTCTGGTGAATTCTTTGGGTGTCTCTGAGCAATCGTATGAACACGCTAAGGATTTGTTGACTAAAGCATTCGCCTCGGAAACTGTCCAAAAATTTGATGTGATTAAGCGTCTAGCTGGGCTGAAATTGTCGGCATGTGGTAACCCTTATGAGTTCGTCAGTGAAATGAGAGTAATTTTGGACGCTTTTGCTGTGCTTCAGATCGATGTAGAGGCCATACAGCAGTATTTTGTATGGAATGCTATGACCAGTAATTTGCAGACTCAACTTATTAACCCATTAAAGCCGAGTGGCAGGAAATCCTGCCATCTAATAAAAAATAATTTAAGATTATAATTTTCAGAAAGTTAGTCAAGTTTTGGTTCAGTTGTGTTTTGGTTAGGTTCAGTTAGCTACATTCCAATTTTCACAGGTCTAGCGCTTGGCAACTGTCTTCAGCAGTAGTCTGAATAGAGCCGAGTGAGGTGCAGCTCGGCTCAGCCTGCAATGGCGCGGAAACAATGGTGTGTATATAGATAACAGTGAACAAAATATTAGCTTGTTATAGCTCAAACTACTCTTGAATAGTGTTAGAATGTGCTTGTTATTGTATTTTTGAAATTTATGACACGAAATTTTAATTATAAAACAAATTAACTGAAGTGGCAGGATATCCTGCCACTCGTCATCAAATACGTGAATTCTGCCTATATATGATGGAAATGTTTCTTATATCAATAATACTGAATATATAATAAAATAAAATGGATGAACTGCTTATAAACATATATTCTACCCTCAACAGGCTCAACGATAATTAAATCCTTGATCTTTTATTGAAAAGTGAGGACAATGATAGTGACAGTGAAACAGGTGTCGTTATTAGTATTGTTTCTCCGCTTGAGGATCCTAACGCAACGACGGATTGTGATTCTGACGACACCGACGGCGAGGTGACTTGCAGCCTTCATCATCTTCCCTGTCGAATTCTACTCACTAACGAGCTCACCACGGACAATGATAATGAGACAGAAATAGAAAACGTCACAGAAAATGAAGTTGCCAATGCGCCAAAGACATCAAAAAGAACAAAATCATCACAATCATCACAAAAGAAATCTCTCCCTGCATGGAAAAAATTACGCAAAATAAATCTGCTGATGAAAATCCTGATTTTGAAAAGTGTTCTTCTAAAAACCTAGTGAGAACAAATCATGTTCAAGCCTGAACAAATTTTGGACAGAATGATTTGTTGAAAAGATTTGTCATCAAAGTAAGGTTTGTGCCATGCAAAAGTCTCTTCCTTCAGAATGTATGACTTCTGAAAACCAGGGGATATTTTTGGCAATCCTATTACTCTCAGAGTACAACAAACTTCCCTGCAGACCAATGAGGAGGGATACATTTGAACAAACAATGCGTATATTTCAAGTTTCTAACAGCAAGGCAATCAATGATAATCGAATTTATAAAGTCCGGTCCATGTTTGAACACTTGAATAAAGTTTGCAAACTAGAGGAAATCCCAGAATATTCAAGTATAGATGAAGTGATGATCCCCTATTATGGTAAACATGGTGATCAGCACTGTACCAAAGGAAAACCTATACGGTTTCGCTTCAAACTGTGGGCTGCCTTCTCAGCGGATGGCTCTCTACTGCATGTAGAGCCGTATTGCGGCATTCACACCAGGATTCCTGGTGCAGGCTTTGGCCATGGCCCAAATGTAGTATTGGAGATGGTTCATCAATTGAAATTACGGCCAGGGCAGCATGTGGTTTTTGGTAACCAGTTCGCTAACATTCCTCGGCTGAAAAAACCATCGAAAATGAAGGTTGGGGCGACGAGGACTTTGAGAGAAGATGGGTAGCAAAAGGCCCCAATAATGACGAAGGCCAACAATAAAGAAGCCTCGTGGCAACATGCAGGAAGCCTTCACTGGAAACGTATCTGTGGTGAAGTGGAAGGATAATAAGCCCGTGAAGGTCGCTTCAGACATGTTCAAAAATCATCCACTTCAGGAGGCCTCCAAGTGGGACAAGGCTGGAAAGTACCACATACCTGTGGACATGCCGCATTCGATAAGCATTTATAACAAATTCCTGGGGGGTGTAGATCTTTTCGATCAAGCGGTATTATCATACAGAATAAGGATTCGATCCAAAAAATGATGGTGGCCTATTTTCGCTTTCAGCGTCGATGCACAAACGATTTGTTCATGGAGACTTTACATAGAGAAATAATACATCTCACTGCTTGAATCTACCCGTCATGTGTCAATCACCATAATGACAAAATCTGGCACCTAAAAGAAAAGCCCTGGTCCAAAGGAGCTGCCGAGAGGTCCGGCCTATCAAGCGTTCGGTTCAACGCAGCTCAGTTGGCCAATGAAGGGGGAAAACCCAATGCTCGACGTTTGCAATGTTCCTCTAGAGCAATCTTCGTATGTAAAATGTGTGACATCCCTCTTCACTCCGAATGCATGAAGCCCTTCCAAACAAAATAAGTTGAAAAGAATGAAAAAATGTGATCTATTATATAGGAAAGCATCAACTACTTTTTGTATATCCTAGGCACTTTTTATATTCAGAGCTTTAGTATAATTTCTCTATACATGGAAATTATTATAAATATATTCTTATAAAGAAACTCATTATTATATTATTAAATTGAAAGGTTATATTTGTCTAAATGCCAGCATTTTGTTGCATAGTTTTAGTCTCAAATTTTATTTTTCACAAACGGGTGTGCTTCTATAGTTATTCTACCCTTGTGATAAAGGAACACATTTTCACCGAACGTATTTATTGTGTTATTTTATAAATTTGAATATAATTTTTTATCAAATATCTCTACCTAGAATTATATATACATGGGTAAATACATCATGCTCAATCCTTTTTGTTTTAATTTAATGTACACACATACATTTTGAAGTTATTTAAATGGAAATGTGGACTCCAATGAAATCCATGTATTTATAGACGAGTGGCAGGATTTCCTGCCAGTCAAAAAATCATGGTTCCCATTAAATTTTTCCCATTTTTATGATTTGACATTATAAAAAGGGCCCTAACTAACAAATTCCTACAGAAAAATTATTAATATCTTGCCCCAATAATTTTCGCCCTTAATGGGTTAATATATTTAATAATAATAAACCTAATCTTAAGGAAATTCAGGACAACATTTTTGATGCTATAAACCGATGTAAAGAAATTGAAGCTAATGTTGGTGGTGCAAAAAGTAGAAGTGTTGACCCTAAAAAATTGCCACATTCTGCAGAACCTGACCTATCATCTTTTGCGGTAAATGTTCAGTATGAGCCCAAAATAGATCAAAGGAGCAGTGTTGTGAAGTTCTGTAGTTTGTGCAGTGAACGAGGCCGCTCTAAAGTTACGTCGCACCTTACAAGAGAGTGCAAAAAGTTTGTAACTCCTGAGGCTAAGGTTGCTCGTCTCAAATCTCTGAATTGTTGTACACGTTGCGGGCTTGCCAACCATTCCACGGCGCAATGTTCATTCAAATTTAGCAGGCCATGTTTCAAGTGTCACGGTAATCATATGGCTTTCTTGTGCACTAGTGAAAGTTCAAATCATGGTAAAGTTAATGCTAAGCAAAAAGCCGGTGACCATTCTTATCTAAACCTGTTCACGGGTACGGTGTGGACTGGCGCTGTGGAGGTTGGCGAGCATTCCGTAATACCTACTTTTACTACGAAAGTTCATGACGTACAGATACGGGCGATGAAAGATTCAGGCTGTCAGCCAAACTTTATATTGTCCACAGTGGCGAAAGAGCTAAATTTGAATGTTGTGCGTTCTAAAATCCCAATAACTGTCAACGGTTTCAATGATACCCGTGAGTTTGTTACTGACGTCGTGGAAGTTCCTTTTGAGACGAATAAAACCTTACGAAAAATAGAAGCCGTGTGTGTTCCTGAAATTAGGCTCAATGTGGAGTTGCCGGGTCTGTCTGTCGTAGCTTCGGAGTTTGAGAAGAGAGGCTACAAATTAGCGGACTCTATGTTGACTAGTTCGGACACATTGACAGGCTTGCAGTTTGTGCTCGGTACAAATGATTCTGATATTTTAATTGAAAATCAAATTAAATTCGGTGACCCCATTCCCTCGGTGTTTGCTGATACTGAAGCAGGAGTGCTCCTCTTTGGTAATCTGGCGAGGCTCCGGGAGAACATCAACTTGCTCCCGCTTTCGGTGTCTTGACATATTGCAGATCAATCAAAGGTAGCCAGATCTGTAGAATCTAGTACTTGTAATGGTTGTGTTAATTTCTCGGCATTTGTTGTCTTGAATGATGCGGGGGAAATTTTGGAGAAAGACTTGCAATTAGCCACAGCCGAAGTGTTGGATTCTTGCTATCAGAGAGTAGTAGACTGTGATGAGTACAGTGACCCGGAGGCTAACAAAGAAAATGATGAGGTGGTTAATTTTGTGCTACATGGTAGCAATAGAGATGTTGATGGTAGGATTTTCATGCCTTTGTCTTGGAGGGGCGAGTTTTCTCATTTATTAGCAAGTAATTTTAACCTAGCAAAGTGCATTCTTAGTTCCAATCTACGGAAACTACACAGAGATCCGGAGAAGTTGATAATGGTAGATAATGTCTTTAAAGAGCAAGAGGAGTCTTGAGTAATTGAGCGTGTCCCTGAATTCCGTGTATTTTGTGAGGCTAACAAGCATAGCTTCTTAGCACACATGCCTATTTTTAAGATAGATCGAGCTACAACAAAATGCCGAGTTGTGTTTTTGTCTAATGTTTGTGAAAAAAATGGCGCCATGAATCATAATCAAGTCCTAAGTCTAGGACCGTGTCTAAATCATAAGATATCCACTGCGTTGTTACTGACTAGGTTCGGCGAAAAGCTTCTAACCTTTGATTTGCGTAAGGCCTTCTTGCAGATTTCGTTAACTAATCTAGACTCAAATAGGCTATTGTTCCTGTGGTTTCGAAACGTTGCCAAGGGAGACTTTTCCCTCATAGCCTACCGAAATCTAAGACTGCCCTTTGGTCTAAGGTCTAGTCCAGCGTTACTTATGTTAGCATTGTACAAAATTTTGGTCATTGATGACAGCGGAATTTCTGGCAAGCTGCAAGACTTGAAAAATAGATTGTATTCATT
Organism: Morinoia aosen; assembly: GCA_030386875.1. Taxonomy (NCBI): domain Eukaryota; kingdom Metazoa; phylum Arthropoda; class Malacostraca; order Amphipoda; family Talitridae; genus Morinoia; species Morinoia aosen. The sequence goes on along the minus strand of JASJYW010000027.1, from coordinate 31,908,916 downwards.
GATGTATTTGGATAATGGTGCTTATGCTGGAACATTCGAAGAAGTACAATATGCATTTTCTATGCTGAACCAAATTTTTAATCCCTACAAATTTGAAGTGCAACAGGTGGAGACAAATTGCGAGGTAGTGCAGAGGCTCCTGGCTCATCCCGACGACGAACCGAAAGCGGTTACGAAGGTACTCGGTATCATGTGGGATAAGGTCAGTGACACGCTTACCGTGCAGTGGTCTGAACTGGATGCCAATGCAAATACGAAAAGATCAATTCTCAAAACCTTGGCGTCGCAATACGATGTTTTTGGCTCAATCCTGCCTTGCTTAAATCGGGCGAAGTTGTTTGTTCATAGATTACAATGCTCCCGGGACATAGAATGGGACACAGTATTGAACCACGAACTCTGTAGAGAATGGAAGACTATTGCTCGCCAATTTAATGCTCGCCCGAATTTTTGCTTGCCCAGAAATGTCGGTCATTATTCAGATCCTTTTGAGATGGTTGCATTTTCAGATTCGAGTAAATTAATGTATGGCGTAGTTGTTTACTTGAAGAACTTGAATACGGGGGCTGTGAGTTTCATTGTGGCTAAAAACCGGGTTATCAGTAATAAATTGATTAGGAAAACTATTCCTGTCGTTGAACTCCAAGCCGTAGCTTTTGCTGTGAAGGTGTTGGAAGATCTTCGCAATCAACTATCTGGGGAATCGTGCTTGTGTAAAGTAAATTTTGTTAAATTCCGAGTATGCACGGACAGTATGATAGCGCTACATTGGCTTGATTCATATGCGCTGCAGTTAGATAAAATGCAGAAGCATTCGGTTTACCTTCAGAATAGATTGAAAGAAATAATGCTAGTAACGGAGACATTACCCGTCGAGTTCTCTTTTGCTGCTTCAATCGAAAACCCAGCCGATCTGACAACAAGGCCTGTTAGTCCTAAGAAACTGCAAGATAGTAAATTTTTGAAGGGGCCAGAGTCCCTCGCGAGTACCTCTGGGTTTCGTAGTGATTTGACAGTCTCTTTACCTCACCCTCGAGTGGACAAGATGTCTCTTTCGGTGGAGCCCCACCTTGCTAGCGCGGCGGTAGCGGTTAAGAACCGTGAATACGTTGTCTTGCCTGAACGATTTTCAAGTTTCAATAAATTAGTGAGAGTATACGCGTACGTAAGAAAATTTCTGTGCATATTCGTCAAAAAGTTTGGATCGGAGGAGGTGAGAAAGAGATTAGAGGAAAAGAGTCAGAGTAGGAGACAAGCTGTGATCGACTTGCTGAAGACTGACCAACAAATTTATTTTAATGATATTTTTCTATTTTTCCAAAAAAGGAGCACTCTGAACGAAGCCCCCAGATTAGTGTTTAAATTAAACATGTTTGTCGATGCAGATGGGCTGTTGAGAGTGAAGAGCAAATTTGGGAAAGCTAGCGATTATAGTCATAACAATTACTGTCCAATTTTGCTTGCAAAAAATAGCCGTATAACCGAGTTGATTATAAGAGATGCTCACATAGAAGCCGCCCATACTGGGTGTTATACTTTGTTAAATCAGTTGAAAAAGGAATATTGGATTGAGCACTTTTTCTCAACTGTAAAGCGAGTTCTTAAAAAATGTGTGATTTATAAACGGTTTAATGCTCGTACGGTGAAGCTTAATCAGAACTCCTATAGGGAATTCCGAAGCGATCCGCCTTGTGTTCCATTTCGATCCATTTTTGTGGATCATTTAGGACCATTGTGGGTTGGTAACAAAGTGGGTAAGAAAAAAGTTTGGCTTCTATGCATTACATGCTTGTGGAGTCGTGCTGTAAACTTGAAAATTTGTGCTGATCTTTCCGTAGAGTCATTCCTCACTGCCTTTCAGACACATTTATGAACACGGTATGCCGAGCCGTGTATTTTCTGATCTGGGATCGCAGCTGGTGTCGGCTGGTAATCTGATTTCAGATTTTCTCAAGAATGTGCACTCTCGATCATTTTTGGATAGGAATGGTATTGAATGTGTGAAATTTGAACAATATTTCAAGGGAAATAGTGCGTTAGGATCCTTGGTAGAAATTTGTGTTAAATTTGTGAAGCGTCTTTTGTATAGTTCTATTAAGAGTTCTGTGTTACCTTTAGACAAGTTTGAATTGCTTGTGGCTAAGATCATTCATTTTGTCAATAAGCTGCCTCTAGCTTTTAAGGAGTCTCTTAGAGAAGACTTGGAGGAGACTCCGACGCCCATAACACCTGAGTTACTTTCTCGAGGGCGCGAGCTGATTTCTCCTAATATTATACCGTATTTGAACAGCAGGGATACTTGGCAGCCTGAGAATGTCAGAGAAAAATCATTGCTGGAGGGTTTTCCCAAGTTGTCCATCATAGACAATAGGCTTTGTTCTGTTTATAATGAAGCATTTTTTGCCACTCTTTTGGATCAGGCGACGAACGAAAAAGAAAAGTACCGACCAGTAGGGCATAAGAAGTTGAAAGTGGGTGATATAGTGTTGTTGAAGGAACCTAACCTGAAGGTTTACCACTTTCCCATGGCTGTAGTTCATTCTACTCAAGAAAATGACATAGGGGAAGTGACAGCAGTTTCTGTGTACAAAGGTCGTACCCGAGAGCTTGTTAAGAGACACGTTTCTTCAGTTGTACCTTACTTGCGACCGTCGACGAACATCTCCAACGTCTCGAGTAATCCCGTAGTGGGCCCTGATGATTCGCGCTGCGCACGTCCGCAGAGAGCTGCTGCTCTTAAGGGCTCGGAGGCGTCTCGATCGATGCTCCAGAGCAATTTAGTTTAGGTTAAGTTCAGATGTTTTCTTGTATTTCTTTGTATTAACCTAATTGTCTATGTTTGAACCAATGTGTTGAGCCTAAATAGGTTTTTCTTGTATTTCGTTTTATTAATCTAATTTTCTGTGTTTGAACTAACGTGTTGCGCTTAAATAGGTTTTAAAAAAACCTGTTTTGTCCATTCTTCGGTACGAAACAATTTAGTTCATTTTTAGAGCCTAATCTTCATTTTCTAACTAGAAATGAACCTGGGCCTGTCGGGTGTTAGAAATAAAAAATTTTCCTTGATATATTCGTCCATTTTTAATCTCGTTAGTCTAAAAATGCACCTTGGCCCCGGGAGTGTCTAAAAAAGCCTTTTTAAAATTGTAAATTGCAACCCATTTTTCGTAAGCCGTGATAAAAGTTAAGCCCATAAAACCCTTAAAATTTCGACGCCCTACGCTCCAGGAAGTCGTCACATAACCGTTTTGCATTTTGAGCCTCTACCAGCAGCGTCTTGGACAAGCGGCGCAGAACGATAAGCACTGCATCTTTCAACCCCATTCCTGCACGGCACAATTTGTTCATCCCCGGGAATTTTCATCATTTAAGTGTCGCAGAGAAATCGTACGCCATGTCAGCTGAGTAGAGGTCAACCTCTGCGCGGCCTGCGTTGGGCAGCCGCTGATCCTGGAGGCCTCCACTGCACCTGCTCCCTGTGCGCCGTAGACCCGCTAGTTCAGACGTAAGTCGAACTCGTGAAAACTTGCCTTCGATGTCTGACGTGGCCTACACTTGGCTAGCTTCGGTGAACCTGGATTAGGGTAAACTTACAAATCCGGCTTACGATGTGGGTGTTCCCGAACTAAGCAATAGCATTGTTTATGTATCAAGGCCCGGGTGCGTGCTCCCTGATCAAATACTTCAGTGTGATCTGTAGGTGTGCCAATGGTGCCATAATCGTATTTCAAATCTTTGTGTTGAACATAGGATTTACCTAAAAATTAGTTTATACTATTTTATTCATATGAATGTGAAACGTGGATGTGTGATATAAATGAAATTAGCTGTGTAAGAAGTATATTTAATTGATTTGGGATTTAATTGATTTGGGATTTAACTGATTTGGGATTTAATTGATTCGGGATTTAATTGATTCGGGGATTTAATTGATTTGGGGATTTAATTGATTTGGGGATTTAATTGATTTGGGGATTTAATTAATTTGGGGATTTAATTGATTTGGGGATTTAATTGATTTGGGGATTTAATTGATTTGGGGATTTAATTGATTTGGGGATTTAATTGATTTGGGGATTTAATTGATTTGGGGATTTAATTGATTTGGGGATTTAAGGCTCTAAGCGTGTAAATGGTTGTAACGTCTGCTTTGCTCAGCCCTGTTTCTGCGTTTTTCAGGCAGCAGCTGTCAGACCGGCCCGCCATCCGAGGTGCTCTACATTCGCGCCGCCTGCCCTCAAGCTTTTAGAAACAATTTTACCAAGAGTATCTATTCGTGCTATAAAATCCATTTATTCGTAATTCTCTGATGAAATCATTTAACTTACCTTTTTTCTGTATCCTCTTTATTATGTTTGGAATACACAGAAAGCCTAATCAGAAAACTATTACGGAAAAGTTTCTCAATGAGAGATTTTTTTCTACAAGAGATACCTCGTGTACTCCTTTGTGCGCTGTAGAGATACCTTCTGTACTCCTTTGTGCGCTGTAGAGATACCTTCTGTACTCCTTTGTACGCTGTAGAGATACCTCGTGTACTCCTTTGTACGTTCTAGAGATATTTCCTGTACTCCTTTGTGCGCTGTAGAGATACCTTCTGTACTCCTTTGTACGCTGTAGAGATACCTCGTGTACTCATTTGTACGTTCTAGAGATATTTCCTGTACTCCTTTGTGCGCTGTAGAGATACCTTCTGTACTCCTTTGTGCGCTGTAGAGATACCTTCTGTACTCCTTTGTGCGCTGTAGAGATACCTTCTGTACTCCTTTGTGCGCTGTAGAGATACCTTCTGTACTCCTTTGTACGCTGTAGAGATACCTCGTGTACTCCTTTGTACGCTCTAGAGATATTTCCTGTACTCCTTTGTGCGCTGTAGAGATACCTTCTGTACTCCTTTGTACGCTGTAGAGATACCTCGTGTACTCCTTTATACGTTCTAGAGATATTTCCTGTACTCCTTTGTGCGCTGTAGAGATACCTTCTGTGTCACGAGATTGTTTCCCTTCACCTCCTTGTTAACATTTCATTAACAGGAAGATCCGGCTCTCGGAGTTGAGGAATGGCACACCTCCAAAGAATGCATATACAACACAAATTAATGAATAATATCGGCAATTACAGTACATATACTAAAAATAAAGGTACTCACCGGGGATCGCTGACCCACTTACGCAGCGCATTTTCTGGGCGCCCTCCGTTGCATTACGATGGATTGCTTCTAATATTGTGGGGCATGATACACAGGGTGAACTATGCTTAACATTTATAATTTCCAGCTATACGTGATACAAACATCAATGAGCGCACACACAATGATTGGTGTTAAGAACAATGCTAATTAGTAATGAAAGCAAATAGCATACGTCAAATGACCTACTGCACATAATTACACAGAAATTCGGCTGGCCAGCCCTTCCCTCACTTTCCCACACATGAATATGACAGAATACCCCTCAATTATTGTGGCGTTCAGCAGTACAGATGTGGTCATAACGTTCGTTCACACGTTCCTTCTCAAAGGCACGAATCCAGTTCAGTCTCCACAAGTGATTCTCAGTTCAAAAAAAATTATGACGACCACCTTCCAAATCTCCACTTCTGACTTCTAGCGCGTAACCTCCAATCACGTTAGACATCTGCGACGACCGCCCTGCCCGCCCAACTGTCGTTCAAATTATTACTTCATATACTGCACAGTTTGGTTACGATGTTTTCATTTTTCTTTCTATGATGATGCACCGCGTTAGACTGATCGCATCTAATCAGCTCTGTCCCTCCGTTCGAAAGCTGTCCTCCCCCTTTTCTTTTGTTAGACCAATCATGTTCTCACGGGCTTCTTGAGCGTCCTCCTAGACTTTCCTCTAACGTTCCCATTGGATTTCCCTGAGGCTGTCCTTTTCTTATTTGCTGTTGAAATGTTTTGCCAAGCGCGCCGTAATCTCCGCCTTCTTCTGAGGTTGTTTGCTTTTCGATAATATATCGCTCGCTTTCTAACGGACCTCCTAAGCCTACCATGGTGTGTCATAAATCTGTCACCCTCTTCTGTCCAGCGTCCTCAGCCCCAACGCTCACAAGTGCTTCGAATATATTTCTCTCCATGTGGTTCAGCCGAACCCTCTCAAGTTTCGCTGGCCTCTTCTCCTCATGTTTTTTTAAGATCGCCCTGTCTACAAACACTTTTGTGGAAAGGTTTCTCTGCCCTGTAAGAGATCTTGTAACCAAGTTCCCTCACACCTTCCTTCGTGGTAAAATAAATACAAAACTGCCCGATGCTCTTCAGATTGGCCTTACCAAAACATTCTTTCAACGAAGGTGTGGGCTCGATCACTCTCTGTACTGCTGAATGCGCACCCTACAATGTTTTAACAACACATAAAGCAAAGCCCACTGATGTATTTTTTCTTTTTAAAGTACAAAATTTGTTACACGTAAATTTGTTACACATGATCAAAAACTCGAATTTATCACACCTGGTTAAGATTTTCCCTAAATTCTCATTTCTAATTCGAAAATTGATTATTCTTAACAGATTCTCGACAGACGGCCCTCCTAGAGTTAAAAAAATTGGCCTGACAATTTTTTTGAATTAGCTTTCAGCTATTTATTGAATAATAAGTACTACAGTATGCATCCAATATAAGACACACATGGTAAATTCTACTTAAACACATTATCATCTAAACTTTGTTCCGCAGAACCAGGGTACCTTACAATTAACACTACAATCATTACTATCAGCCACAGCGTGATATATTGTGTCGTGTTCTTCTAACCGATGTATCTGTTTTTTCCCGCCGAAGTAAAGTGCGTACTAAATACTTGAGTACTTAACCCTAATAACATTCACAAAATTTCACGGGCACCTTTCCCACTCCTCAGACATCCTAAAGTATCGATGATTTTATGTCTCGTAGTTTCAATTTACGCTTGCGTTTTCTGTTCTCCAAATCCTTGCCGCTGCAGTTGACGGTTCGATGTTGATTCCTTTGGTATAGCTGACGAATTTCCCTTTTTTCCATGCCTCTCTTCTGGCATTTCAATAGCTTCACACGCGCGTCGAAGATGAGTGCTTAATTTCAGGAGGAAGCATTGCGATCCCAATATGCAGACTCGTATAAAATTTCTATACACCACATTACTACACGATTGCGTTCTGTAAGATGGATCATTATCACGATTCAAATTACCACTAAATCATGTTAAGTGCAATGTTTCACATATATTTTATGAGGTTTATTCAACTCAGTTTTTTAATCGCCAGATTACTCATGAACGTCGATTCGTTGATCAGACAAATCGATACGTCAGTAAGTTATATTGATCTGGTGGAAAATACGAGTCGAATCGTCGATAATTTCCTTCACTGCAGTTTCCCTTCGCGATAGGGTTCTGCATCCTACGAAGTAATCCTGAAAAGTCCGAGGTATATCCGGCGGTGGCATCCTGTCTGCGCGGTGGAATCCAGTGGAACTCCTCTCAGTATTCCTCGATTTCGACGTAGAATCTCAGTATTCCTTGACATCGACGTAGAAACTCTGGCAAACACCAGCTCATATTTTATTTTCTCCTAGTAACATTCTTATTTATGCGAGAATTCCATGGGTTAATATGCTTTGAAGATCGTACGCTTCACTCAAAGCCTATCCGACGAAATCTCTTTTAATTTAATTTTTTTTTTATTTCACGTATAAATAGAGATGCCTAAATGCGGCTTCAATATTCCAATGTGATAATTTGCCTAGTGAAATTCACAGGACACTTGCAGTCGAATTTCAGGAATGCCTCACCAGGCATGAATGTCACGACGAAAATTCCAAAATACTTAAGTAAATATCAACACTCAAGCACATAAAAGCATTGTTATTGTTTCATTTGAGTGCCCACTGTATAAAAGCATTTTTAAACGCTAGTACCTCTAGGCACCCAATAATATCTCATGCTTTAATTTCGTTTTTCTTCCTTCCTCATCCTGGTACTGCGGCGCTCTGTGGTGCTTTCCACTTCGAAGTGTCGAGTGCTGCTAATTAATATAATTAGTCGAGAAGTCCTTCCTGGCTCGGCCGTTCACTAACGATGTCCTCCTTACAGCCTGACCACTGGCGAGTTAAGCTATTGCTGATGTTCTCCGCATTCTTCTGAACATGGTGCGCGACCTCTGGCTGCAGCTCGACCGCAAGCGGCTCTGAGCTAATTACTTGTGCCTTCGGCATTCTTCAGAACAGGGTGCAAAATTTCCAGCCGCACATACATCTTTCGTCGTTTCCCACGGCAACGCTGGAATTTGCCCCACAGTGAATGATCCCGATACAAGTGCGATGAATCCCCTATGTTGTACTGTTGTTATTTGTTAGTTGTTCTTGTAAATAATTACTTATATTCCACGTAATCCTTCCTTAATTTGCTGCTCATACGAGACGTATTCGTGTTATGCAATTGTTCCGGCCTTTTCTGTGCTGAAGTACATACTACGCTAATCTACCAAGAAATTAATTCCTTAAGTCTGAAAGAAATGTACTATACTTCTACAGAGTAAGAGGAGAATAATTCCTTCCGGAATACCGTGTTTACAATATTCTTTCAGGGCAAGAGTAAGACACAGAGTCAGAAATTCAACGCTACAGTACAAAAGAATACGAAATTTTAATATGACGCTAAACTTATTTTCCCCGTTGTGAAAATGAACGGTCTAAAAGGTATAGATAAAATCAGCTAGCCTGAGATAGCCCCAGCCTAAGTACTACTGATGAAACTTAATTCATTCGCTAGAGCTGTTTCGTATGAAGCGAGCACGCTTCACGAGAAGCTGGCGAGAATATAAGCATCCTACAAAAAGTCACATGGCATTCCTTTTGAGAAGCACACGACAGCAAACTACTGAAAAGCTCAATTTCCCTTATCTTAGCAACAATAGAATGAAATTTCAAGTACAGCGTGAGATCAGAACACTCCTACAAGCCTCTCGTTTCCAACAAGATCGCTCGTGAGCAGAAATTCAACTTCACCCACAGCTAGTAACACATACAACTACTGAAAAACACATCTCACTCTTGCGAGTGCAAACTATGATAATACGAAACTCGAACACGTCTTCCTATTGAAGAACACATCTAAAATTACACACAAAGGAAACATCCTGAAAAATCGAAAATTCATGAACCTAATTCATTGCAGCTGATCATTTTTTGGCCGACGATTCACCTACACCTAGAACGTAAGTTATATTTTCGCTGCGTCACCGACGTAGCCTGTTCATTCGCAGCGTTTTCTGGCATATCTTCGTCCTCGCTGTCGATAGCTTCGCATCCGGCATCTGGCGGCGCCGCGGCATTCTGGTTGCAGGGGTAAGCTTCACCCCTCAAGTGGGCAATTTTCAATCTATCGAGGTGAACTCTTCTCTCGCAGTTACTATAGAGCGCCTTTATTGTGGCATTCGTCTCTGTTTTTACTGTAATCCGGTAGGGGCCGACCCAATCGGTAGGCCATGTATTTGCAACTTCCGCCTTTCCCGTTGGATTATGCAGCAAGACAATATCACCCACTTGCACCTGACTGTTTTTCACTCCGCGCTCCTTTAACTGCACCGATTTATCGTGTGAGGCTTTAGATTTTACCTTCACCATGTTGAACGCATTGTGGAGTCGTAAGCTTACCTCGGCACTGTAATTCTCACCTAGAGAGTAATCCATGCGAGGGGTTTTTAACCAGTCAACCACAGGAATTTCAGCGTCCCTACCAAAAATAAATAATACGGAATTTCTTCAATGACGCTCTGGTAGCTGGTGTTCAGTGCCAGGCATGTCCAAGGAAGTGCATCAGGCCACGAAGATTGATCGTTGGAGGCAAGGTGTGATAAAACAGTCTTGATATTCTGATTTTGACGTTCGGTCATTCCGTTTGATTGGGGATGATATGCTGAAGTGTTGTAGTATTTTATTTTCAATTTTCCACACACATTTCTGAACAAAGCTGACGTGAACTCGGTGCCCCTGTCTGAGATGAGCGTCTTGGCTGTGCCGTACGTAGTAACAAACTTAGTCAACGCTTTCGTTACTTCCTCAGTGGTCTTGCTTCTGAGCGGAAACGCTGCAACATATCGACTAAAGTGATCAACCACGGTTAGGATGTACTTGTGTCCCTCGTTCGAGACAGGCATTTCAACTAAATCAACTCCTATTCTATCCAGAGGCTTGTCAATTTCAGGGAATGAACCCATGCTAACACAAATACGATTGTTGATCTTCCGTTTCTGACATTGCATGCACGAATCGACGTACTTGTTAACGTCACGCGCCATGTTAATCCAGTACCCGAATTCCATGAGCTTTTTCCACGTTTTAGCACGACCTTGGTGTGCACCGATTGTGCTGTCATGCGCTAACGTTATTGCTGCTTCTCTCAGAGCGTCTGGCACAACGATCAAGTGCCTTGTTCTATTAGGCTTTCGTTGTGTCTTTCTGAAGTACAATATGCCTCCGTCGGTGAAGACCTCGGCTTTCAGAGCGAGACTTGGAGCGTCCCCTGATTTGTCACCTTCAAGATACCTCAGTACTGGCCCCCACACGGGATCTTTCAACTGTTCTGCTCTCACATTTTCTTTCTGCAAACTACTTTCCGCCTCTTGTACATTGGGAGTTTCATCTAACATCGTCGTGACGAACACTGTTTTAGGGGATTCGTCGTCTCGATTTTCTTCTTCGTTATCGTTCGCAATATTTCTCGACAACGCGTCGGGCACCACGTTCTGAGTTCCTGGCCGATAAATCACCTCAAAATCATATTGAGAGAGTGTAAGGGCCCATCTCATAATTCTGTTGTTCTTGGTGTTTTTTCCTTTGAACAAATATTTGAGAGCCGTGTGATCAGTAATCACCACAAATTTATTGCCGTACAGGTAAGGTGAAAAGTGATTCACAGCCGCTACTACTGCTAATCCTTCACGTTCAGTGATTGAATAACGTTTTTCAGCATCATTGAATCTTTTGCTGAAGTATCCAATCGGTTGTTCCTTACCATTACATTTTTGCGCAAGGACCGCGCCAGAGCCCTCATTTGAGGCATCACAGCTCAAGTAATACGTCTCATTTAGAGAAGGCTTCTTCAGAACTGGAGCTTCTATCATAAGCTGCTTAAGTTTGCAGAAGGCTTGTTCGTGTTCTTCCTTCCACTGGAACCTTGCCCCTTTTTTAGTCAGCGCATTAAGGGGTGCAGCTGTTGTGGCAAAGTGCGGAATGAAGCGCCGATAGAAATTGAGCGCTGCCACGAACGAGTGCACTTTACGTGCGGTAGTCGGCCTAGGGTAACTCTGCATTGCCTCCACGTTTTTGGGGTCTGGAATAAGTCCCTCACGACTGATGTAACATCCTAGGTACTTTACTTGTTTTTGTGCAAATTTGCACTTGTCCAAGCCTATTTTTACTCCGGCACATTGAAACTCGTGCAACACTTCCCTTAAATTTTCTAGGTGGCTCTCAAAAGTCATAGAGCTAACGCACACATCATCCAAGTAAATAGCGGCGAATTTTCCAAGTTGCCTTTTCAGAACATGACAAATCACTCCCTGGTACACTGATGTTGAGCACTTGAGTCCCATAGGTAGCCTAGAGAATTCGAAGTTGCCTTGTCGAGTCTGAAATGCCGTGTACTGCTTACTTTCTTCATCTAGCTCAATTTGATGGAAGGCTGATTTTGCATCGACAATGGAATAGTATTCTTTGCCAGCCACCTCCTCCAGTGTCCCTACAATGTGTGGAATCGGATAATGTTCGTTTATTACCCGCATGTTTACAGCTCGCAAATCAAGGCAAACTCTGTGGCCTCCTCCTGGCTTCTTTACGAGTACGAGGGGGTTCTTCCAAGCACTTGTGCTCTCTTGTACAACTCCACTTTCAATCATCTCCGAGACCTTTTTATCAATAATTTCTTGGCTGGTGTACGGAATACGCCACCCTTTCGTTTGAATTGGCCTGTAATCACTCAGCAAAATTTTGTATTTCACTCCTTTAATGTTGCCAATATCCATCTCGTCTGCACTAATCGTCTTGTGGTATTCCTTCAGCAGGTTCCTAACTTGTTCTTGTTTTCCAGCAACCAAGTGACTGAGGTCAAGCTCATCAATTTGCTGGAAGCGCTTCTCTCTGCGGTGATCTTCTGCTTCGCTATTTTCCGCATTGTTTTCTTCTGCAGTTGCATCTTCATTCGCGATTTCGTGGCATGTTGCAATTATTGCTCCTTCGGTTAGAGCGATTTCTTCGGCAAAAGGGTTAAGTACAGGCATCAAAACATACCCGTTTTGTACCCTTGCAGCGGTGGCTCCGACGTAAGGCGCCCACTTAATTCTAGGCTCTAAAATTACTTCCTTTCCATCAAACTTGCCATCTGCTCGGCACTTTACCATGGCTTGCGTGCGAGGCTTCACTGTAATGTCCTCAGCCAGAGTTACAAATGTCTCTTCCCTCGTTACACACAGAATTTTCGGAGACGCGTGTCCTGGTGCTGAAAACATGTTCACGTAAGTGCCAAAGAATGATGCCCTACATTTTCCGAAGTCTAGCTTTGCGTTGACTTTGTTCATTACTTCCACTCCTATTAGCAGGTCTGGGAATGCATTTTCCCGCACAACAAAACATCTCTGAACAATTTTCTGACCGTTAACTTTGATTGGCACATTAACTTTTCCCAGCACAGGTACGGGTTCATCTCCAATTGTTTTTAATGCAGTTGATGTTCCTTTCACACTAGCATTTTTAATCCCCGCAACCACACGCTCTTTTACCAAGCATATATTTGCTCCGGTATCAAGAAGTGCGGTAACAGGTGTACCATTCACTTGAAGTATCACGCTGGGATTTATTAGGGAAGCTAACGGTCTCCTATTCCGTTTTTTGGCTGTCCTGCAAACTGTTGCACCCTGCAATCAGCTCTTAGGTGCCCAAATTTTCCACAGTTGACGCACGGCGGTGGCACTGCTCTACACTGGGCTAAGTCCACTGCAGGTGCAGGTGGTGCTTCCGGATGCGGCTGTGGCTTTCTTGCGTAGTATATTTGGTGCTGCTGACTCCTAAGTCTGCCCTTTTCGCTCCAGTGGGGTGCTTCATAATTTCCTCTTCGCTGATAAGGAGAGTGTCGTATCTGTCTGTTCCTTTCTCTCCAGGGTGGCACTTCATGGCGGTACCCTCTAGGCCGTTGTGGTGAATGCCGCATCGTATGGCCGACACGTGCAGTCTCATGCTGTGGCCTCCTCTCGCTTCGCTGCGCTCTTTCTCTCTCCGGTTCCCTCTTCTCTGTCGTTTCCCTTGGCACTGGTACTATCCGTCGATTTTCCACCTCGATTACCATGTCTCTCAGTTCCTGTACTGTCGTAGGTCGCGCATCACTTCGAAATGGTCTTGTGATGTTCTCCCTTAATCCGAGCCACATCAAATCTACAAGGATTCGTTCCGGATGTTCCAGATAATTCTCGTTGTACAGCCTTTCCAGGCGCGTCAGGTACTCTGAAACTCCTTCCCGGCTTGTTTGCTTCTTGGTTACTATTTCAAACAGCGCTTGAGTTGGATGTTCGACCTGGTCGGCGTAAGAGCGCAGCCAGTTTTCTGCTTCTCGTAGGTTCGTTAGTGTATCAATTATTTGATTGCATTCCTTTGCCTCTTGTGGACCTAGGCAAAGGAAGAAGGCTTTCACCTGCTCGCTGTTATTCAGATTGCCCGTCAAAAACTTCAACCTCGTCATATGTTCCCCCACATTATCGCCCCTCCTGAATTTAGCACCAATGGCTCCCACGCAACTCGTTACCACGGGCATGTTTACTGCTTCCTCTTCGGGTCGTGGTGGCGTTGCTGGCGCATTTCTGCGGTCGTTGTTCCTTCTCCCGCGGGCAGGCATATTGTCGATCTTCTCCAATTCACTTTCTCCAAAAAATCAAAAATTTGCGATCACTCAAATGTTTTCCACACCTACTCACTGTAAAACTTTTACTGAAACTTTGAAATTAATCGAGTGAACACACCAGAATTTTCTCACTCAAACTTATCACTTTTATAACCACTTTCACTTTCTTGATCTATATGGCAGTGTGCTTGCTGGCTTCTCACACCGGAACACAGAAAATCATCCCTACGAGACATGTACCTCTACTGAATTTCTGTACGTTTTGCACATGAAATAACAAACGCAAAAAAAATACAATGCAACTGCTATACTACACTCGCAAAATATTACAAAGCGACCGTGTTGATCTCACCAAATTTAGCTGTCACGAGATTGTTTCCCTTCACCTCCTTGTTAACATTTCATTAACAGGAAGATCCGGCTCTCGGAGTTGAGGAATGGCACACCTCCAAAGAATGCATATACAACACAAATTAATGAATAATATCGGCAATTACAGTACATATACTAAAAATAAAGGTACTCACCGGGGATCGCTGACCCACTTACGCAGCGCATTTTCTGGGCGCCCTCCGTTGCATTACGATGGATTGCTTCTAATATTGTGGGGCATGATACACAGGGTGAACTATGCTTAACATTTATAATTCCCAGCTATACGTGATACAAACATCAATGAGCGCACACACAATGATTGGTGTTAAGAACAATGCTAATTAGTAATGAAAGCAAATAGCATACGTCAAATGACCTACTGCACATAATTACACAGAAATTTGGCTGGCCAGCCCTTCCCTCACTTTCCCACACATGAATATGACAGAATACCCCTCAATTATTGTGGCGTTCAGCAGTACAGATGTGGTCATAACGTTCGTTCACACGTTCCTTCTCAAAGGCACGAATCCAGTTCAGTCTCCACAAGTGATTCTCAGTTCAAAAAAATTTATGACGACCACCTTCCAAATCTCCACTTCTGACTTCTAGCGCGTAACCTCCAATCACGTTAGACGTCTGCGACGACCGCCCTGCCCGCCCAACTGTCGTTCAAATTATTACTTCATATACTGCACAGTTTGGTTACGATGTTTTCATTTTTCTTTCTATGATGATGCACCGCGTTAGACTGATCGCATCTAATCAGTTCTGTCCCTCCGTTCGAAAGCTGTCCTCCCCCTTTTCTTTTGTTAGACCAATCATGTTCTCACGGGCTTCTTGAGCGTCCTCCTAGACTTTCCTCTAACGTTCCCATTGGTTTTCCCTGAGGCTGTCCTTTTCTTATTTGCTGTTGAAATGTTTTGCCAAGCGCGCCGTAATCTCCACCTTCTTCTGAGGTTGTTTGCTTTTCGATAATATATCGCTCGCTTTCTAACGGACCACCTAAGCCTACCATGGTGTGTCATAAATCTGTCACCCTCTTCTGTCCAGCGTCCTCAGCCCCAACGCTTACAAGTGCTTCGAATAAATTTCTCTCCATGTGGTTCAGCCGAACCCTCTCAAGTTTCACTGGCCTCTTCTCCTCATGTTATTTTAAGATCGCCCTGTCTACAAACACTTTTGTGGAAAGGTTTCTCTGCCCTGTAAGAGATCTTGTAACCAAGTTCCCTCACACCTTCCTTCGTGGTAAAATAAATACAAAACTGCCCGATGCTCTTCAGATTGGCCTTACCAAAACATTCTTTCAACGAAGGTGTGGGCTCGATCACTCTCTGTACTGCTGAATGCGCTCCCTACAATGTTTTAACAACACATAAAGCAAAGCCCACTGATGTATTTTTTCTTTTTAAAGTACAAAATTTGTTACACGTAAATTTGTTACACATGATCAAAAACTCGAATTTATCACACCTGGTTAAGATTTTCCCTAAATTCTCATTTCTAATTCGAAAATTGATTATTCTTAACAGATTCTCGACACTGTACTCCTTTGTGCGCTGTAGAGATACCTTCTGTACTCCTTTGTGCGTTGTAGAGATACCTTCTGTACTCCTTTGTGCGCTGTAGAGATACCTTCTGTACTCCTTTGTACGTTCTAGAGATATTTCCTGTACTCCTTTAAGCGCTGTAGAGATACCTTCTGTACTCCTTTGTGCGCTGTAGAGATACCTTCTGTACTCCTTTGTACGCTGTAGAGATACCTCGTGTACTCCTTTGTACGTTCTAGAGATATTTCCTGTACTCCTTTGTGCGCTGTAGAGATACCTTCTGTACTCCTTTGTGCGCTGTTGAGATACCTTCTGTACTCCTTTGTGCGCTGTAGAGATACCTTCTGTACTCCTTTGTGCGCTGTAGAGATACCTTCTGTACTCCTTTGTACGCTGTAGAGATACCTCGTGTACTCCTTTGTACGTTCTAGAGATATTTCCTGTACTCCTTTGTGCGCTGTAGAGATACCTTCTGTACTCCTTTGTGCGCTGTAGAGATACCTTCTGTACTCCTTTGTGCGCTGTAGCGATACCTTCTGTACTCCTTTGTGCGCTGTAGCGATACCTTCTGTACTCCTTTGTACGCTGTAGAGATACCTCGTGTACTCCTTTGTTCGTTCTAGAGATATTTCCTGTGTGCGGGCAGAGAAACACTGGGGGAGCTTGGCGAGTTTATTCCACTAGATGTTGACAGCAGGATGGGAATCGGTAGATTGAGCAACTGGCTTCGACATTAGCAGCCTTTATATAAGTGTCGTACAGATACAGAACGACGCGGAATACAGACATGTGCGGAGATGGCCGCACATAGTTCCCCCCCCTCACGCAACTGGTGAGCGAGTACCATAATCAAAACGTTTAACTCGAAATTCAAATCGGCATACTAAACAAAAGCTCAGAAGCCACGCAATCAACTAGCGTGCTCAAATACAACGAGAGAAAAAAAATTTATGAACGACAATTAATTGACAGATTGAATGACAATTCCAAATCAAATAACATTATGAAGTTAATTCAAACAAACAGACCGTAAATCGTTATCAATTACGTTAAATCAATCTCAACTCAACCTATCAACAAGATCAACTTCACCAACCACTTTATACTTCAAGAAAAACAAGCAAAACGAGGGTAACTTCGCGAACAATATACGTACACACTCGCTCTAAAACTTCGATACATTAGGCTTAATAGCCTTTAACTAACACGCACAGTAACTGTTAAAGTAAAAGAGCAAGTCTAACTGTTGAGGAGAAACCGCTAACACCCTTATGATTAAAGATTAAACGCAAGCAAAACAGATTAAAACGCATGCTAGAAAAAATGCTTTTTACCCATTCACCCCCTGCCGAATCAGTTAGGTTATCTATATGGTAAAAAATAACGGAACGCTAAAACCCGCTTAAGGAACAAGCCAAAAAAAAATTTTATTAGAACACTAAAAAAAATAAAATTAATTCACCGCAGAAAAATAACATTTTAGCAAAACCGCATTCAACTAAAATTTTAACTTTTTTCAACTCATTAGAATTCGTAACTCATTACCTCAATCAACCTTTAAGAAAAGGTTTCAACCACGTTTAGTACCTTTTCAACACAAAATTTAAAACATGTCATCATAAAAACTTAACAACTAAAAACAAAAAGCAAAGCAACGAAAAATATGCAAGGAAGCAAAGCAACTAACTTACCGTGCTTAAATATAATCAGCACGCCGACGGTGAAGAACGGTGTAAAAGGGTCATATTGAAACGCCATTTTAATATTTTTAAAACCACCTACCATAAACCAATTAAAAAAAAATCACCCGTTGCATCATCGCAAATACCTTTTCTTTTTTTCGCATAATATTTCTACTAGAAAAATTTACACCAAACAAAAATAAAAAGTCGCAATCAAACATTTTTTAAAAATCCGCCATGTTCGAATTTCGAACTGTCACACAATTAAAAAAAAATATAATCAAAACACCACATATTCAAATCAGTAATGTCACTTCTAACACTAAAAACAAATAAGGCATTTGCTAATTAAAACTTTTGCGTCAATATTAAAACCAGTATACTTAAATTAAACACATGGGTTAAATAGATTTAAAAATACATTAAAGAGAACACTGCGCGCACATTTTATCGCGTGTTTCATGCGATTTGCGTTTCATTTAACCGCGCGCCCGATTTTCAAATAATTTAAAATCTAACACTTATAATTTTTCTGTTAATAAATCTTCAATTAATTCAAATAAAATTTTTCAACGTTACCATTTTTCAACCTAAACTCTACGCGCACCGCCGGATTTACTTGGACGGCCTGCATCCCTGGGACGTCCAGCCCGCCCTAAGTGTGTCACATTAACCACCACAAGATCGCGCGCAACGCGAATTATGGGTCCTGATGGACGACCCTTGGCGGCCTGCCCCGCACCATCGCGTAGGAAAAATTTTCTCGTTGCGTCGCCGTCAACGTCTGTACCTCCTTCTTCAGATGGTATAGGACAGTTCCCATAATCATCGTAGACAGGATAAGACCCATAATGATGATGTCCGTAAGCCGGTCGGGAAGTAATTCCATCTTGGTTACCGCGTTTTCTTTGACCCACTGTTCGTTAACGGTTGTCGAGTGCGTGGACAAAGCCGAGACGAGGGTATCTACGTCGATATTACTCTGTGCATTACCCATCGAGCACCCTCTCCTGCAAGTGAAGGATACAGAAAAATTAGCATGGCCGTATTCAATGAAAATAAATACAACATATAATTTGGTATCAATCTTGGTTGACTCCCAAGAGTCATTGAACCACGATAACTCTCGCATACAAAATATAGTCGCCGATCGCTGAGAAAAAAAAATGTGGCAGGTGACAAGACAACTGCCTTATGAATTTTAATTTAAATTCTGCTGATCGTCGAACGATCGGAGTCATTCACATCTAGATCAGCGACCGTCTGGTCAGATAAAAATAGCTCGGCAAGACCGCAAGTGCGCGTCTCGCTGCATAAATTCCTGGCTCAGCGAACTCAATTCACCGCCTGACAACCGTTCACAATTAAAAATCGTCAATTTAGCAATACCAATGTCTGAGTGCATTTGAGAAAAAAAAATTAATAAAACATCCTAGCGACACTGAAAGCTAGACGGTACAAATTCCTCAGGGTAAATACCTAACATAACCCACTTACTTGGGCATAAAGCAACATTAAAATTAACATAAAAAACACAACGCATTGATTAGTGAGATTAATATGAACGCAAAGCATATTGCACAGAGCAAAAATGCGTCTATAATTACGATTATATTCCGTAACATTATTGGTAAACAACGGTAACTATGGTAACAGTACGGTAAAACAGTAAAACGGTAAAACGGAGTAGACAATGACAAAAAGGTAAATCGTTATTCTTCGATTAGTTAGAACGTCATACAGTCCAATGAATTCGTCGTTTCAACTCACAGATTTTAACTTTTTGAGTGGTAAAATATGGTTAAGGTTACTTCTAACGATTTTCGATCCAATTTTAATATCAGCGTAATTACGTTTAACCTTTTGGACTACTGCTGGACCAATCCAAGTTAATTCAAGTTTATGGGTCTTGTTATGATTCCTTAATAGGACTCTATCACCCACGTGAATATCCTTATTGCGCCGCTTAAGGTTTCTATAGAGATTTCGCTCTGTTGTATTGTTAATAATTAAATTTCGTATATTTTCTACTGTTCGAACGGCTTCTCTAGCTCTAACATTCACTAAATCTATTTCTTCATCAAAACTGTAAGTTACTGACTTTAAACTGTCAGACTGATAGTAAGCACACGTATCGCGATTGAACATAATATAGCTTGGTGTTTCGCCAATAGTAGAATTTAAAGAATTATTCAGTGCATTTTCCACTACTTCCAATAATTGGTCCCACTCTACATTAACAATTGTATTAATATAAAGTTTCAGCAGATTCGTAATTCTTTTATTGTTGCGCTCCACAATGGCGTTAGAATGTGGGCTGTAAGCCAATACTTCCCTTTTTGAAATGGCATGTAATTTTGCAAATTGTTTGAGAGCCACTGATTTAAACTCCCAAGCATTATCTGAAATGAGCGTCTTAGGGTAACCTAGTAATGAGAAACAGCTGCTTAAACAAGAAATCACTGTTTCTGTATTTCGATTTGAAATTGCATACAAACGACAAAACCTCGAGAAAAGGTCAATCACCACTAGAATATATTTATTTCCATTATCAGTTACTTTAAGTGGGCCAAGCAGATCAATTGATACAACTTCGAAAGGTTCTGTGGCTATTGGAGCTGTTAAAATTTTAATTGGTACTGAAGGTCTCGCTTTAATGATCTTGCAAACCTCGCAATCGCTAACAAATTTTCGCACAAAAGTTTTCTCTAATTGATTCCAATATTTTAACTTAAATTTAAACAAGGTATGCTTGTAATCGACATGATATAAACTGTGGATCGCTAGGATAGCTTTACTCATTAATGAATTAGGAACGACTGCAGTCAAAATTGTACTTGGTCGATTATCGATTTCTCTACGTCTATAAAGAATATTATTTAACACTAGAAATTTATCTAAGTCAGGAATAGTCGAAACACTGTCATGCAACAAAGCATTCTTAAGCTCCATACAGAAAGCGTCATTATTTTGTTCGTCGATAAACTCCTCAATCGTCCAAGATATTTCAGCTTCAGTCGGTACGTAGTCTATCAGCGCGGGTCTAGCGCCCTTGTCTGCTGCACTGTCAGCATCGTCTCGAGTCGAGGGCAGGTCAACTACCTCGCTTCTTGTCGTTCGTTTGTGTCGTGCTCGAGTCTCCACAACACAAACTTCTGATTCAAATGCGACTTCCAAATCATCACAAGAGTTTAGTTCTTTAAGATCTAATTTTTCGTTATTAACAGGTAATCTGCTTAAATAGTCTGCAACAACGTTCTCCTTACCAGGCAGATATTTTACCACCGGGTCAAGGGAATTTACATCTATGCACCAACGAGCCATGTTAGTGTCCTCAGGTAATTTTTTATTAAACAATGGTGCAAGAGGACGGTGGTCGGTGTAGACGCGAACCGTATATCCTGTAATTAAGTATTTAAAATGCTTTAAAGCAGCGTGTATCGCGTAAAATTCTTTTTTGGTAGTCGAGTACCGACGCTGGCTGGAGTTTAAATTTTTACTATAATAAGCTATGGGTCTTAGAATTTTGTCGCTTGAATCATCCGCTTGCATTAATACAGCTCCTATTCCTGAATTGGAAGCATCAGTAAACACATGAAAGTCCTTGTTATAGTCGGGATGTCTCAGAACTGTGTCAGAAGTCAATAACGATTTCAGAAACTCAAAACTCTTTTGACATTCGTTAGTCCAAGTGTAAACCACATTTTTTCTCAAAAGATTGTACAAGGGACTTGCTACTTCAGCGAAATTTGGTAGGAAGCTGCGAAAATAATTCGCCAAACCTAAAAACTGTTGTAATTCTTTAACATTGGTTGGCGCTCGGCATTCTTGCAATTTTTTTGAATATTTACATTTAATTCCATCTGCGGCAATGATATGGCCCAGATACTCGAGTTCTTTTTTAAAGAAATGGCATTTCTCAAGCTTTAAGGATAATTTACCGTCTCGCAGCAATTTAAGCACCATTTCTATATCAGTTAAATGTTGAGTTTTATTTTTAGAAAATACCAAGATGTCATCGAGGAATACAAACGCGAGCTTTCCCAAAATGGGTGAGAGCGCTGATATCATGAGTTTTTGAAATATTCCCGGACTCGTTGAGAGTCCGAACGGTACCCTACAGAACTGGTACTTACGGTAATTGACGCTAAAAGCAGTATACTTCCTACTTTCTTTTTCCAATTCAATTTGATGGAATGCACTGCGCAAATCAAGGTTAGAGAACCACGTGTTTCCACCTAATGTTGCTAGGATATCGTCAATGCGGGGAATTGGGTAAGAATGTTTAATCAAAACTTTATTCAAAGCACGGAAATCGATAACGGGCCGTAAATCTCCCGATTTCTTTTTAACTACAATGACAGGGAAATTGAAGTCAGATGACGACTCCTCTATTATTCCCTGGTCGAGCATATCGTTGGTTATTCTCATTACCTCTTCTTGGTACTTATGAGGTATGCGGTAGGGAGCTAAATTTAACACAGGCGCATCAGTCTTCAACTGAATATGATGCTTCAAAATATTCGTTACTCCTATTTGTTCGTTTTCTAAAGTCACCACATCTCTAAATTTATTTAACAAATTAACTAGAGGTAATTGAATGTCTTCTTCCGTACATGAAATATCATTTACTGTTAACTCACGTCGTAACTCCTTTTCTCCACTTTCTCCACTTAATAAATTTACATTTACTTCTGCATTAACATCTAACTTCTTGTCATCAGCAAGAATTTCTCCTCTGCCACGAGTATCAGCCTCCAACCCAAGTTTACTATCGACTATGGCATTAATTCCACCACCTGACGAAACAACCTTAGTCGTACCCGACCCCGCGACAGCATTTACTTCAACATCACTAGCATCTCTGAGCGCTTTTTCCACATTTGTTAAAAATACTTCGCTCTCAATCTCATTAGCTCCTATTAATTCCGCATGACATAGCATAGAATTCTCAGAGAGATACACTGTTTCATCACTTGGATTCAAAACCATAATCGGTACCATACCGTCTTCATTTATTTGAACAATTGAGTCAGCTATAAGAGCACCATTATCAAGACATCTTTTCTGAATGACGTATTCTCCTACAATTGGTTTCTTAAGGAAGCCATAAATGACATTAAGTGAATTCCCAGGCACTTCAGCCTGATTGCAATGAACGATTAATTGCTTCGTACTCATTGTCTGTGCCTGAGCTACCGCAGCTCTCATTGTCTCGCAGTCAGCATTTTTTCTCCTGCAGTCAGCATTGTTTCTGCCGCCGTCATCATTTTTCCTGCTGCAGTCATCAATTTTTAACCTCCTGTTGCTCTTCCTCGCAACAGCAATCTCAGACAACAGACAGTCGCTGTTAACTATCTTTCTCATTACTACTTCTCTACTTAACAATGGTTCCATATTTAAATCTTGAAAAGGAATTGAAATATCATTCCAAAGAAGTTCTTTGTCCTTAAAGTTAATTATTGCATTTGTTAATACGTCTCGACCTAGTATCAGGTCATATTTGAATTTCGCCTCCTTGATGATGAGTGCGCTTGTTTTAATTACTCTACTAGTGCCGGGGATTTTAATAGCTAACTCCACCTCACCAGTGACGTCACTTTTTCCGTTCACGCCTTTCACTCTTAATTTACTCGGCCTTACTTCCTCACTTAGATTTTTAACCTGTCTGAAACTCAGAAGACACTTGTCTGAGCCGCTGTCGAGCAAAGCGCTTAAATACTGGTCATTATTTTTGAGAATAATGGTCGGTTTGTTGGAATCCTTGAATGATATTAAACCAGCATCATTTTTGTTACCATTTTTTACAACGGATACCGAAAAATATGATTCCATAGTCTTGTCTTGATAATGATCATTCTCAAGCTCTTTTTCTTGCAACAATTGATATCGATTTTTACATTGAAATATGGGGTCAACATACGACTTGGTTATCTCGGTTGCATCTGGAACCTTTGCCACGGTCTCTAGTTTTACGAGGTTAGTACCGTTAAATACCTCGGGCTCAATCTGTTTCAACTCCCCCTTACTACCTTCACCTAGTTTAAAAAATCGCTTGACTTGGACTCCGCCCAATGAGCTTCACTTTGCCCACGGTTCGTGCTACCCCTACTGCGTAAATACGCCCTATAGTTACGGACTTCCGAACCGCTCGCTCTACAATTTTTTACTACATGAGTTCCACCACAGGCAAAACATCCCCTCGGCATTTGAGATCCTCTTTGAGATCTGCACTCGAAGTGCCCTACTGTCGAACAACTGCTACAGTACGGGAATCCTGGTTTTTTCGTTCCTGAATTTCCTCCTAAATTTCCTGCATTTCCTGCGAATTGTACAGAACCAGAACTATTACTATCTGATTTCATCATATTACACTCTAGGTATCCATTTCCTCTATCTCCTACATAACTGTTAAACTCTCTACCTCTTGAGCGAGGATTCCGTGTGAGCCAGGGCCTAGGTACAATCCTACGGGCCCCTGATCGGAAATTCCTACGGTAATTTCCTATACTTCCGTAGTACACTTCGTTCTCTTGGAATTGATCTGGCTCCTCCAAAACTTCCTCGAATTCACTAGTTACTTCACCTACGTAACTCTCGCTCTCCTGTCTGACAGAATACTTTTGCGCTAGTATTTTCTTAGACTCGCTCTGGCTTCGCACCGCGGAAATTAACTTGGCTAACAACTCCTCTGCAGTCGAAAATTGTGTTTCAAAAATTTTTCTAGCGAACGTCTCATCAAATAAAGGACCTAGAACCCCCAACGCCAGACTGTACGACATGCTGTCGCCTACGAATTTTTTTAACTCAGCCTGCGTGGTGCAGTTCTGGAAATAAGCGTGGCGCTGCCACCCGAGTGAGTTTGAACTAAGAATACTCTCTGTTAGCTTTCTTATTTTTGAAAATGCGTTCACGATCTGAGCAGCAAGTGCATTGTTTTTAACTAACTTCAACTCATTTAGATCGCAAGCTAATGCATGGATACTCTTCTCTCCTTTCGAGACGTAAATGTCCTCTAGTATCTGAACGACCTGATCGAAAGAATAATGTAAATCGGTATTTACTAACTTAGTTACTACACTATTGAAATCGCCGATGTTCTTGTTTGCAGATCGTACCAAAAATTCCTTCTTACGATCATCACTAGTAGCATCCGGCAACAGGCTCATATAGGCCTTAAGATTTTGAATATGTGTCGAAAATGTCTTATTCTCTAGGAACTCCCCATCATGCAAACGGCGTCTTCCACGAAAAGTTGGAAGCTCGGCATTAGTCATTATTGTACCGACAGAAGGAACATTGAGATTTGCAGCGATGTCACGTGCAAGTTGTGTCGTGTCAACATTACTAGGTCCAGCACTAGCATTAGGCCCTGCTGTGTTAGGAGCTGCTGTGTTAGGAGTCGTCATCTTGCTAACTACTGGGTTACTCACTCGTCCGTATTTAGTTACAGTAGGTTTAGTTCGTACTACTTCGTCCTCACTGTCCAAGGAATCAGAGAAATCCGACATGGGTCGTTTTTCCTCGAAAAATCACCTGTTCTACTAAAAATTAACAATGCACTACCAAAATCAGTTAAAAATCATTTAAAAATTAATATCGTACACCGAGAATGATAATAAACACCCTAAAAACAGTTAAAATGATAATAAACACCGTAAATGCATTTACAACACCCAAAAATTAATGAAACACCACCTTGAAGAACCACAAAAAATTAATAATCCCACTTGAATTAATAATCACAAATAGTAACTAGGAATATAGTAGCTTCTAATACGTACCAACAACATAGAAAATGAACTAGCGTTAATCTCTAGTCATCAATAACGCTAATAAAATTACGTAACCAATACTTCCAATTAAATTCAGTAAATAGTGGCACTTTCAAACACCACAATCAGTGCAAATCCTTGTGATTTCTTAATAAAACGTGCAGAGTGCTCGTGTATGCCGAGGCTTACGACAAGGCGTTAACAAAAAAAAATTTCTCCTCCACAGCAAAGAACGTGAAATACTATCACATGAAAGCTTCAAAAATTGAAATCGAGGTGAATCACACACTTCTACTAACACTCCTATTCAAATGGCAATTAAAATTTGACACGTACGTTGCAATTGAAGTGAAAGACTGGTAAACAGCTACGTTCCAGATTCGTTGGACAACGTGTCTCTCTCACAACTCTCAGAATGCAACTGATTTTGAGTGCAAGGTGCGACTCAGCGCTTTCAGCTGTACAGGGAGCGGGCGTGGTAAAAAAAAAACCACGGCAATAAGTGCAACAAAGAAGACTAGCTGCTCGGGACAGAGCGAGATAGCACAAAACAAAGAAAAAAAATTTTCCACAAAAGACTTAACTGTGTAAAAAACTGAAGACAGCTGATCACGTCTCTTGCAGGCAATGATGGGACGCTGTGATGCTGTAGGCAACGTTGTCGGCTGGTACAGCAAGATTATACTGCGTTATGCTGTGCACCACGTTGAAGATATTACACTTTAAAAATGAAAGTTCGTGTCTCCTCACTGCTACAGTCACTGCTACTGTCCTGGTGCAATCGTAGTAATTTATTTCACACAAAACAAATTGTTCTTAGTACTTGTAGATTTGAATTTACTTCTTGTAGATGTAAAATTCACTCAATGTTTGACGCTGGGAACGCTGCAATCTTTACTTGAAACACCAATTCAATAGTGTCGTTTTCACACTCGTAGACCAAAATTTTCGTACGCAGGGGTGAATATAAATTAAGAAATACTGTAAATCTACAGTAAGCTGCCGCCAACAATTCTTTAGCGACGATGATTCCAAAGACGATGACCGTTTCTTCAGGTTGCCAGAGCTGGTTGTTTTCGCTGGAACACATTTGGATGTTATACTGTTCGAAAGATGTTAACACAGAACACTTGAAATCCACTGTAACACTTATGAGTTCACGAATGTGGGTTGAGTTCACCACATGCTGTGCCACCACTTAATGTGCGGGCAGAGAAACACTGGGGGAGCTTGGCGAGTTTATTCCACTAGATGTTGACAGCAGGATGGGAATCGGTAGATTGAGCAACTGGCTTCGACATTAGCAGCCTTTATATAAGTGTCGTACAGATACAGAACGACGCGGAATACAGACATGTGCGGAGATGGCCGCACACCTGTACTACTTTGTGCGCTGTAGAGATACCTTCTGTACTCCTTTGTGCGCTGTAGAGATACCTTCTGTACTCTTTTGTGCGCTGTAGAGATACCTTCTGTACTCTTTTGTGCGCTGTAGAGATACCTTCTGTACTCCTTTGTGCGCTGTAGAGATACCTTCTGTACTCCTTTGTACGCTGTAGAGATACCTTCTGTACTCCTTTGTACGCTGTAGAGATACCTTCTGTACTCCTTTGTGCGCTGTAGAGTTACCTTCTGTACTCCTTTGTACGCTGTAGAGATACCTCGTGTACTCCTTTGTACGTTCTAGAGATATTTCCTGTACTCCTTTGTGCGCTGTAGAGATACCTTCTGTACTCCTTTGTGCGCTGTAGAGATACCTTCTGTACTCCTTTGTGCGCTGTAGAGATACCTTCTGTACTCCTTTGTACGCTGTAGAGATACCTTCTGTACTCCTTTGTTCGCTGTAGAGATACCTTCTGTACTTCTTTGTACGCTGTAGAGATACCTCGTGTACTCCTTTGTACGTTCTAGAGATATTTCCTGTACTCCTTTGAGCGCTGTAGAGATACCTTCTGTACTCCTTTGTGCGCTGTAGAGATACCTTCTGTACTCCTTTGTGCGCTGTAGAGATACCTTCTGTACTCCTTTGTACGCTGTAGAGATACCTCGTGTACTCCTTTGTACGTTCTAGAGATATTTCCTGTACTCCTTTGTGCACTGTAGAGATACCTTCTGTACTCCTTTGTGCGCTGTAGAGATACCTTCTGTACTCCTTTGTGCGCTGTAGAGATACCTTCTGTACTCCTTTGTGCGCTGTAGAGATACCTTCTGTACTCCTTTGTACGCTGTAGAGATACCTCGTGTACTCCTTTGTACGTTCTAGAGATATTTCCTGTACTCCTTTGTGCGCTGTAGAGATACCTTCTGTACTCCTTTGTGCGCTGTAGAGATACCTTCTGTACTCCTTTGTACGTTCTAGAGACATTTCCTGTACTCCTTTGTGCGCTGTAGAGATACCTTCTGTACTCCTTTGTGCGCTGTAGAGATACCTTCTGTACTCCTTTGTGCTCCTTTGTGAGCTGTAGAGATACCTTCTGTACTCCTTTGTACGCTGTAGAGATACCTCGTGTACTCCTTTGTACGTTCTAGAGATATTTCCTGTACTCCTTTGTGCGCTGTAGAGATACCTTCTGTACTCCTTTGTGCGCTGTAGAGATACCTTCTGTACTCCTTTGTGCGATGTAGAGATACCTTCTGTACTCCTTTGTGCGCTGTAGAGATACCTTCTGTACTCCTTTGTACGTTCTAGAGATATTTCCTGAAAAGGGTGCCCAACCCCCTGAAAACGGTGCCCAACCCCCTGAAAAGGGTGCCCAACCCCCTGAAAAGGGTGCCCAACCCCCTGAAAAGGGTGCCCAACCCCTTGAAAAGGGTGCCCAACCCCCTGAAAAGGGTGCCCAACCCCCTGAAAAGGGTGCCCAACCCCCTGAAAAGGGTGCCCAACCCCCTGAAAAGGGTGCCCAACCCCTTGAAAAGGGTGCCCAACCCCCTGAAAAGGGTGCCCAACCCACTGAAATGGGTGCCCAACCCTCTGAAAAGGGTGCCCAACCCCCTGAAAAGGGTGCCCAACCCCCTGAAATGGGTGCCCAACTCCCTGAAAAGGGTGCTCGACTCCCTGAAAAGGGTGCTCGACTCCCTGAAAAGGGAGCTCGACTCCCTGAAAAGGGTGCTCGACTCCCTGAAAAGGGTGCTCGACTCCCTGAAAAGGGTGCCCAACCCCCTGAAAAGGGTGCCCAACCCCCTGAAAAGGGTGCCCAACCCCCTGAAAAGGGTGCCCAACCCCCTGAAAAGGGTGCTCGACTCCCTGAAAAGGGAGCACGACTCCCTGAAAAGGGTGCTCGACTCCCTGAAAAGGGTGCTCGACTCCCTGAAAAGGGAGCTCGACTCCCTGAAAAGGGTGCTCGACTCCCTGAAAAGGGTGCTCGACTCCCTGAAAAGGGTGCTCGACTCCCTGAAAAGGGTGCCCAACCCCCTGAAAAGGGTGCCCAACCCCCTGAAAAGGGTGCCCAACCCCTGAAAAGGGTGCCCAACTCCCTGAAAAGGGTGCCGAACCCCCTGAAAAGGGTGCCCAACCCCCTGAAAAGGGTGCCCAACCCCCTGAAAAGGGTGCATAACCCCCTGAAAAGGGTGCCCAACCCCCTGAAATGGGTGCCCAACCCCCTGAAAAGGGTGCCCAACCCCCTGAAAAGGGTGCTCGACTCCCTGAAAAGGGTGCTCGACTCCCTGAAAAGGGTGCTCGACTCCCTGAAAAGGGTGCTCGACTCCCTGAAAAGAGTGCTCGACTCCCTGAAAAGGGTGCTCGACTCCCTGAAACGGGCGCTCGACTCCCTGAAAAGGGTGCTCGACTCCCTGAAAAGGGTACCCAACCCCCTGAAAAGGGTGCCCAACCCCCTGAAAAGGGTGCCCAACCCTCTGAAAAGGGTGCCCAACCCCCTGAAAAGGGTGCCCAACCCCCTGAAAAGGGTGCCCAACCCCCTGAAAAGGGTGCCCAACCCCCTTCAAAGGGTGCCCAACCCCCTGAAATGGGTGCCCAACCCCCTGCAAAGGGTGCCCAACCCCCTGCAAAGGGTGCCCAACCCCCTGAAAAGGGTGCCCAACCCACTGAAAAGTGTGCCAAACCCCCTGGAGAGGGTGCCCAACCCCCTGAAAAGGGTGCCCAACCCCCTGAAAAGGGTGCCCAACCCCCTGAAAAGGGTGCCCAACCCACTGAAAAGGGTGCCAAACCCCCTGAAAAGGGTGCCCAACCCCCTGAAAAGGGTGCCCAACCCCCTGACAAGGGTGCCCAACCCCCTGAAAAGGGTGCCCAACCCCCTGAAAAGGGTGCCCAACCCCCTGAAAAGGGTGCCCAACCCCCTGAAAAGGGTGCCCAACCCCCTGAAAAAAGTGCCCAACCCCCTGAAAAGGGTGCCCAACCCCCTGAAAAGGGTGCCCAACCCCCTGCAAAGGGTGCCCAACCCCCTGCAAAGGGTGCCCAACCCCCTGAAAAGGGTGCCCAACTCCTGCAAAGGGTGCCCAACCCCCTGAAAAGGGTGCCCAACCCCCTGAAAAGGGTGCCCAACCCCCTGAAAAGGGTGCCCAACCCCCTGAAAAGGGTGTCCAACCCCCCTGAAAAGGGTGCCCAACCCCCTGAAAAGGGTGCCCAACCCCCTGAAATTGGTGCCCAACCCCCTGAAAAGGGTGCCCAACCCCCTGAAAAGGGTGCCCAACCCCCTGAAAAGGGTGCCGAACTCCCTGAAAAGGGTGCCCAACCCCCTGCAAAGGGTGCCCAACCCCCTGCAAAGGGTGCCCAACCCCCTGAAAAGGGTGCCCAACCCCCTGAAAAGGGTGCCCAACCCCCTGCAAAGGGTGCCCAACCCCCTGAAAATGGTGCCCAACCCCCCAGAAAAGGGTGCCCAACCCCCTGCAAAGGGTGCCCAACCCCCTGAAAAGGGGGCCCAACCCCCTGCAAAGGGTGCCCAACCCCCGAAAAGGGTGCCCAACCCCCTGCAAAGGGTGCCCAACCCCCTGCAAAGGGTGCCCAACCCCCTGCAAAGGGTGCCCAACCCCCTGCAAAGGGTGCCCAACCCCCTGAAAAGGGTGCCCAACCCCCTGCAAAGGGTGCCCAACCCCCTGCAATGGGTGCCCAACCCCCTGAAAAGAGTGGCCAACCCCCTGCAAAGGGTGCCCAACCCCCTGCAATGGGTGCCCAACCCCCTGAAAACGGTGCCCAACCCTCTGCAAAGGGTGCCCAACCCCCTGAAAAGGGTGCCCAACCCCCTGAAAAGGTTGCCCAACCCCCTGAAAAGGGTGCCCAACCCCCTGAAAAGGGTGCCGAACTCCCTGCAAAGGGTGCCCAACCCCCTTCAAAGGGTGCCCAACCCCCTGCAAAGGGTGCCCCAACCCCCTGCAAAGGGTGCCCAAACCCCCTGAAAAGGGTGCCAAACCCCCTGCGAAGGGTGCCCAACCCCCTTCAAAGGGTGGCCAACTCCCTGAAATGGGTGCCCAACCCCCTGAAAAGGGTGCCCAACCCCCCTGAAAAGGGTGCCCAACCCCCTGAAAAGGGTGCCCAACCCCCTGACAAAGGTGGCCAACCCCCTGAAAAGGGTGCCCAACCCCCTGAAAAGGGTGCCCAACCCCCTGAAAAGGGTGCCCAACCCCTGAAAAGGGTGCATAACCCCTGAAAAGGGTGCCCAACCCCCTGAATAGGGTGTCAAACCCCCTGCAAAGGGTGCCCAACCCCCTTCAAAGGGTGCCCA